>CM056052.1:141807889-143145117 GCA_029574335.1 Rana kukunoris
AATGTGTTTCTGCCCGTCGAGGTTCTCTGCCGAGTGTACGCGGCCTCAATGTCTTTATATGACGAGGTATCCCAGAGTCATATGCCCCATCATCCCACATCTGTTTTCACCTGGTGATCTGGCCAGTAATACACCTGTATTAGTTAAACACAACTCTGGAGAAATGAGAACAGGAGGTACAGAAGGCATCAGCTTTGTCAGTCGGGGGGGGGGGGGGGTAGTGTTAAATGTAGTAGCAGATTTATATAACCCAACAAATTAAGACCAAACTACAGCTTACACTTCATGATCGGTTACAGCAAAAATGTTTACTTTTGGGTTTAATACTTCATTAAAGTAGATGTAAACCCATTTTTTTGTGTGTAGAGTATAAGATTTCCTATCATCTGTGCCCAGTCTTGCCACAAAGAGTTAATCCAGCTCTGAGCAATCCTCTTTTCTTTTTTCAGTGAGATAAATGGACAAACAGGAGAAAACTTTTGTCCGTTCTTCCCCCTTGCTGTGAATGAGAGGTTATTTACATATCTCATGCACTAGCCTGAGACAGACATTATTTTTTAATTCCCACCCCCACTCCTTTTCTGAAGTCATGTGGTTACTTTTCTGGATTTTGACTGGATGTTAGTGATCATAGCAGAATTTAGTGTAAGGAATACACAGGACAAAATGCATGCTGACAAGGGGAGTGTAGAGATGGGTGGGGAGTCTACTGACATCACAACTCCACCCACCGAGCTCCAGACAACAGATCCACCTACAGAATCTGCAGTTTTTCAGCTCTTATAACAGACAGAGGGGAAACATTTGACAGGTAAGGATACATGCAGGAGGCATGTATATCCTTATAGATCAGCACTATGGCAGTAGTTTAGAAAGGATGAGTGAGTGGGTTTACATTCACTTTAAGATGAAGGCTTTTCTGTAGTGTTTAAAACAACGCACAATAAAGTATCTGAACCAGGAATATTATCTTGGCTGACAAAAAGATTATTAAAGAAAAATAGAAAGAAAGCAAAACGTGCATGTTCAGTCCAACACACTCGACAGTCACTTAGTGAACATATTTCTACATAAATAATTGTACTTTTATATACAGTACTTTTATTAGACTCGCCATGAAGTTAACATGTTATTCAAGTTTTCCTTCCTAACATCTGCCTTCAATTTGTTAGTAGTTGTATTATAAAACAACATGCTTAATTTTCCAGTGATGTCACTTGTTCTATTCTCTGATAGGCTGCCTTTAATATGTGTGCATTGGTACTGTGAACTCTTTTTCTTCCTATTTAATAAAACATCAGTGGAAAGTCCATGTATGACTAAGCGCCTCATGTTACTTTCATGCTACAGATATATGAAAATTTGGGCTTGATATTGTCAAACATACCCTATATCCGCATTCTTGACAAAGGTCAGAGGTTATTCAATTCACGGGACTGATTTACCATTTTTTTTTACTGAAAAGCATGTAATGGTATATGTGCGGCATACTCTCCAGCCTTACATGTGGGCCCAAAGATACATTTCAACTTAATTTCAAGAATATAATTTAGGTCAAATAAATGGCAGATGTTAGCTGGCTTTTTCAAAAGGCTGCCAGAGTTTGTAACGTCACTGTAATTACAGACGCAGTCAGTTAGACACTTTTTACACACTGACATTTGAAGGGGAGAAATACTTTCCGCTGTGCCCATCTATTGCTGTAGCTATACGACCGTCATTTAATGAAAAGGTCCCCTTCACAAAGAATTAGTAAGATTTCCTTTTTTTTCACAACTCACTTCTGCCTTGCTATTGCCTTCTAAAATTACCTGCTGTTTAGCTCCTGCTGATTTCCCTTTAAATAGTTTTCTGGCAAAAAAGCATGGACCCTCCATCCTTTGCTAATTTTGTCAGGTTCAGGCCATTTGACCCTATTGTTTGAAGGGTAATTGCTGCACCGATGAGTCATATAACCCCAGAGCATCTTGTATGATTGTGGGTTGCTTTATGCATCTCGGTTTACAAATGCAATAAAAACAGCGTAAAATGAATTAAGAAGTAACTGCAAGATCTGCAGGGCTAAATATCTATGTGGTTGAAGAGTCAAGCTTGTTGAAAAATAATTATCACTCCAGGTACCATTGAGTGGATGATTTATTTAGACATGAGTCTAGAAAGATGCAGCATAATAAAAAAAAAGTACAATTTATACTTCAGTTTTTGCAACTCTGATATTTAAATAGTTATTTGTATTAAGAAGACTACACAGTCTGAGTGAATGAAATGTTGCCACTACCAACCAAGCAGGTTTAAAATGTTTTTAAAGGAAAAGTAAAAAAAGAACATTTAAAGTGAAACTCCAGCACACTTGTTTCACTTTGCTTACATTTGAGAAAAGCAGATCCCCTGTAGCTTCATTGGGGAGATTTCCTATTACTGTACTTCCTTTCCCAATAACAACATTGCTATTAAAACCAGGGCCGCCATCAGGGGGGTACAGGCATTACACCCCCATTTTCATTTTTTCCTCTGACTTTAGCAACTCGCGGCTACCCCATTCTACCCGATCTCAACCTATTATCCTTAACCAACTTAACCTTTTTAACATAGGAGATTCCTCAGAGTCCCTGACTCTAATTCTGTTCTGTGATACTGTCCTCCTATCTAGTCTTAAGTTTAACCAGATTTATACCTCTCCTGGAAGATCTAGGCCTCCATATTGGCATAATCTGTGGGAGAGGCGAAAAAGAGGGGACCCGGAGGTGAGAGGAGAGAGGAAGAGAGGAGAGAGGAAGAAAAAAAGAAAAAAGGAAGGTGGGTTGCCACACAAGGAAAGGCAGGTGGGGTCTCCCGTGTTAACTCATGTAAATACATTTCTATTGGGCGAGATTATACATATATGATATGTGCGCTCCCCATGTTACCATGTTGGTGGACTGACCCAGTGCCAGTGCAATCTGTCTATAAAATGTACAGGGGCAAAAAAAAAAAACAACAACCCCCCGTCCCCGCTTATCAGAGAGAAGAGAAGAGATGACACTTTCGTTACCACAAAACCCCCCCCCCCCGCGCGCTTATCATTTTGCGGCAGGAGAGAGAGAGGAGGGCCCGGTTCTCTGCTCCAGAGGGGCTCTGCCTAAAGCTGTATAAGGGGCCCCAAAAACAGAGAGTTAGTAAGTTAGTAGATATCTCCAATGAAGATTCAGATATAAAAAAAGATATAAAAAAGACTGGGGGAAACCATCTAGCGTTTCCCTATTCTACTAGATAAAATGTTTTTTTATTGTTGTCTATGCCCCATTTTGAGATATTTCTGTTCACTTAGGACCCTTTCACATTGAAGAGTTTTTCAGGCGGTACAGCACTAAAAATAGCGCTGCTATACCGCCTGAAAAACTCCTGTCAAGCAACCTCAGGCGATGCGCTGGCAGGAGAGAAATAAATCTCCTGTCAGCAGCATCTTTGGAGCAGTGAGAGGAGCGGTGTGTATACCGCTCCTTCACAGCTCCTTCCCATTGAAAACAATGGGAAATCGCGGCATTGCGGGCGGTATTAACCCTTTCACGGCCGCTAGCGGGCTTAATACCACACCGCTAGCAGCCCGCAACTTGCGGCAAATACGACGGTATAACGCCGCTATTTTTAGCGCCGCTATTTTTAGTGGCGCTATACCACCAGCGCGGCTCCAGCCCCAATGTGAAAGGGGCCTTACTCTTCTAGTGGCTGTGCTTAAATTAGGGCTTTAACTCTTCTAGGGTCCTTCCCTAATTAAAAAAGCAAGAGTAAATGATATCGACAATGTATGCATTTTAATAGTATTTCTAAGTAAAGTTGTTCCAGGGAATATCCAATTGCCTCTTGGTGGATCAGCAAAGATTTTTTTGCCCATGCTGGAGCACATTGGACCATGCTTTATTGTTTCTTTTTGCCCTTTTCTGGATCAACTGTGTGTATACAATAGCGTATATGAGGGGTTTGAATTTGAGTGTTTATTTTTTTTTTTGTTTGCTTGTTTTCTGTTGGTTGAATGGGGTGGACTTTTTCAACCAGATTAACTTGTAACTATGAGAAGCAAAGATGTCAGTCTCATTTTTTTTTTTTTTTTACTAAAGGGCATCTTAGTATTGGATCTTCTTCCTAGAAGTAGATTAACCAATAAATGTCTGCTAGTACCAGGCTGGAAGTAAACAGTTTTGGGATAAAAACCACATCATCTGTCTTTTGATAGGATAGCTTTGTACAACCTGGTGGAAAGAAATGCCTGTAAACTAGAACCAGTGCCAAATTAACTATTGCTGTGATGCCCAAATTGAGAATGTGTTTAGGTTATAGAAAACTGGAGACTGGGCTAGCTAAAATATGACCATAAATACTTTCATATAATGCATCACCTCTGACAAATGGGAAATGTTTTGATTGTCTATTTGGACCTGCTGACTGCAATTGCAAAAGCAGTTAATCACTGCCTTAATAATCATTTGGCAAAAAAAGAAATCCTGTTTTACAGTGTGCTGCTGTCTGGAGCCACAAATGATTAAAATTAACTTATCCAGACAACAAATTGAAAATTTTTGCATCCTCTTTAAAAATAATTGGCCTGTAAAAGACCTATAAATATATATCAGATGTAAGTTTGGAAACACTGTGAAACAGGATGAAAGGTCTAGTAATATTATGGTTGCATATCCAGTGGCTCCATATCTGGAGATATAGCCAGTATTGTATTTGGCGGTAACTGGTCACGCGTGTACTAACGACACTTCCTGTCTCGCTGGATCACGAGATGAGCTAGGTGGATTGCACGCCAGCTTACATGGGATTCCGGGACATCCATCTACCCCTTGACATGCGAGCAAGCCTCAGTGCCGGGTTCGGGGCACTTTTAAAGTAAGAAGCCATTTGGCTGTTTTTATGTAACGATTTCTTTATTAAAACAATATTATACTATGTTGGTATCATCTTCGTCCTTTGCATATCCGTATGAGAGTCTTCTGGCAAAAAGGGAGTGAGATATCGATTTATCCATTGAGCAGGTTTATCCTGCAAGAGTGCTTTTGACCTCTTTTTTTCTGAGTAAAAAGGGTCAACTTCACTTGCTAAATATTGAACACTTTGGGTGCGCACACTACAGTTGGTGAAGGTGGATCGCTAAACTTTCCATTTGAATTTTCCTATTAAGAGGAACATATGGAAACTTGATGGACTGTATCTTGCATGAAGCACTTTATTCACCTGATTTTTTCCTTTACACAGTATTGCACAGTTGTAAACATTTTTAGTCACATGTTCATTATCGATCAATGATTGTTGTTGTTGCACTTTTATGTGGGTATTATTGGACTGGTTACACAATATTTTATCCATTTATGATCGTTCAATCCAAAGGGGAAAAAACTCCTCGCGCTAACACAAATAAATTGAATTAAATAACTAATTGAATAAATAAATTTAAATAATCTAATGAAATAAATAAATTTGATGATATCCAGCAGCAACACAAAAACATGTGATATACATGAAGAACAGAAATTCCGGGTTACTCGGCGGTGTCTGTGTGTTGCTCCGGTGTGTAGTGTCGCTGTGTCTCAGTTGGACTACACTGACCTCTCCTACCAACCGTAAGGCAGCCGGAGCAATTCCTAAGCCGTGACGTCACTACACAGCCAAGTGCCTTGTGGACGGGTGTTGGAATTGTCGTGTTTTGTTCATGTCGGAGCGACGGCTGTCCGGGGTATGACGGCTAGAGGAGGGCTGGAAGAAACACGGGAGTGACGTCATCGAGTGTGGACGGAGTGACGTCACGTTATGCCCCCTGCTGCTGGTTCCCTGAGGCCGAGGCGTCCAGATCTGACACCGCACTTTACAGTGCGTTGGCAACTCTTCCTGGAAATATTTTCACTATGGCGAGTCCCCGGTTCTTTTTTCTTTCTTTGATCCGAATGGGATGCTGAGCTTAATGCAGTTGCTGAATACCTTGCTGGTCCAGTGGAGATCGCATTTGGAAGATCCGGAAGCGTCCTACTCCAGACGTATTGGGAGTGATATGCCTGAATGCCCCTTATATCTGGTAAGAGTACACCCTTATTTACCTTACCATATTGGAAGTAATATTGTGTAACTGGTGGTGTATTTACACAGGACCTCTACAATCTACAGCTATCACCTTTGTTATTCAACTCGGAAAGCTGCTAAAAAAAATTTCTCATTACCCTATTAGAAGGACTATTAGAGAATTTTCACGTTTATGTTTTTTACCCTCAATGGACTTTATATATTTACTTTGATATAATTTATTTTATATTTATGAATATATTGAATATGTTTTTTTCTCACTTAGATACATAGATACAATTAATTTCCTTCACAATATCACATTGTGCATCTAAGCGCATCCATTTATGATCGCACAGCATGAGGATAGGGTTTATAGATACCCAGTATTTGATCAGTATGTAAATTAAATTTAGTTGTATGTATCACATATATTATTAGCAAAGGTATACAAGTATTCAATGAAAAACAAATTTCTATTTAAGCATATGCATTATTTAAAATAAGCAGATATTAGTCAATTAAACTGGCAAGATTGTGTACATTGTTTGCAATTAACTATTTCATAGATAAACTTTAACCCATCAAGACAAATATAGCAGATACAGTATGTTTATTATAAACCATTTATGATACTCTCTTGTTTTATCAGTAATGCCGCGTACACACGGTCGTTTTTTGCGATGAAAAAAAACGTCGTTTTTTAAAACGTCATTTAAATTGATCATGTGTGGGCAAAACAAAAATTCCAACATGCTTGAATTTTTTGTGTCGTTTTTCAAAACTTTGTTTTTTGTTTCACAAAAAGTCACCGTGTGTAGCAAAAACGTCTTTTAAAACAACGTTTTTCAACCCGCGCATGCCCAGAAGCTAGTTATGAAGCGAGCTTTAATGGAAAAGAGTGGTGAACGTAACCTCGCTTTTTGTGAAAAAAACGATGGTGTGTATGCAACATCGTCTTTGAAAAGTGACGTTTCAAAAATGTCGTTTTTTACTTCACAGAAAACGTCGTTTTTTTTTCATCACAAAAAATGATCGTGTGTACGCGGCATAATAGTTTGTTAATTAAGGTTTCTATATTCCAAAGCAGGTTTCACATTTTTATAAGCAATTTTAATGTTAATGTGAAAACCTTACCTTAAAATACATGGAGGTCAAAATGTTTCTCTTTTTTATAAGTGATCACTTGACCAATGCTCTCATTTGCTTAAAGCGGTAGTAAACCTCACTTGGTCATTTTTACCTATAGGTAAGGCTTACCTGTAGGCAAAATGAGTATCTTTTAAATTTGCACCCTGCATGCAGCCAGTAACATCACTGGCACATGCGTGCTGAAGCTCTATTATACCTTGACAGAACTTCAGAGCTTCATGCCAGAACCAAGAGAGACTTAAAAAGATGGGCGTGGAGGCTGTTTGTGATGATTGATGGGGGGGTGTGGGGATGTTATGGCAGTACCAGAGCACAGGTACAGTCTTGTGTAAAATTCAGACAAAAGTATACTGAAGTGTGCTGTACAGGAGGCATGCTAGCATGCAGAGGCAGAGCAGTACACAAGGGATGAGCCGAACACCCCCGCGTTCGGTTCGCACCAGAACCGTCGAACAGACCGACCGTTTGCGCGCGAACATTTAGAACCCCATTGAAGTCTATGGGACTCGAACGTTCGAATTCAAAAACGATAATTTTAAAGACCAATATTCAATTTACTGTTGGAAAACGTCTTTCAGAACCCGGGTCTTGCCCAAGGGGACATGTATCACTGGAAAAAAAGTTTAAAAAACTGTTGTTTTTTCAGGAGCAGGACTCCTGAAAAAAAGACAGTTTTTTTAAAACTTTTTTTTCCATTGATACATGTTCAGTCGGGAAAAAACTCGGGTTCTCAAAGACATTTTCACAGGCAAACTATAGACACACAGCAGGTACAATATTTAAAGGAATTTTTCATTTTTTTTTTTTTAAGTTAAGCATCATTAAAATCACTGCTCCAGGAGCAGTGATTTTATTGATGCTTAAAAATAAATAAAAAATTCCTTTAAATATTGTACCTGCTGGGTGTCTACACGTGTGATAACGTCTTTAAATAGCACAATCACCTGCCTGCCAGTAAATTAGGAATAGCTGATCTTAGCTAAGCTATACAGTGTATAAATATATGTACAACTCCTAGGGATGTATATATATTCTCTACACACTGTAATTAAAGCTAAACTGACTAGCCTGCCTGCCTGCTCTATCTAGCTATTTAAAAAGACAATCTCTGTCTCTCTAACTGCTTTCATGAACAAGCCGGAACACACTACACGAGGCCACCCAGCAGGTGGCCTTATATAGTGTGGGGCATGTGCTTAAGCCCTGAGCCATAATTGGCCAAAGCCACCCAGGCTTTGGCCAATTATGGCTCTTCGTTTTTTGCGCGCTGTGATTGGCCAAGCATGCGGGACATATAGCATGCTTAGCCAATCATCAGTGCTCAATGCCCCAGTGAATTATGGGCTGTTTTGCGTCATTTGAATTTGGCGCGAATGACCGCTTTTGTTCGAATTTCGACGAACATACGAACAGACAATGTTCGAGTCGAACATATGTTCGTTTCGAACGCGAAGCTCATCCCTACAGTACACTGATCTCCTAGTGAAGAGCTGTGCAGGGTGATGTGTCAGCACAAATCTGACCACCGGAGACAGGCATACTGTACATGAGCACATCATCCTGTAGCTCACAAGTAGAATGCAAAAAAGCAAATGAATATGCTGGGATGGATGTGCCTCTATGCCTAGCATGGTCAGTTTGAAATAGAGCACTGGCAGCATTGATGTGACAGGCAGGATCACAAGGTATTTAACAAAAAGGAAACAATGCATGAAGAACAAGATACCTTTTCATAAAAGTATATAGTACAACAGACATATATCAACAATATGAAATGTTTGGGTAGCATACACTAATTGACCATACTCTGTACTCCCCTCATTCTGGTTCCTTGTTGGACCATATTTGTATTAAGGTTGAATAAGTGACATTATCTGTTCCTCCTTCAAAGAAACTAATTCAAAATGAAGTGTGTTTTATAATCTAAACTTGGATACCTCTGTATTGTTTTGAAACATCAAATTTTACATAAGCCTATTCTTCTAGGGGTTGTTGAGGCCACAGGACTTAAAATGCCATGAAATTAAGCTTCTGCTTCTTAATTTTAGGAAGCACCAGCCAAAGTATTTTGGCATTTTATTCAGTTGCCCCTTGGGAGGTTTTCTGCTGGAGCTTATTCAAGCAATTTAAATGAGAGGACTCCAGATGATATTGGGTAAATGAATCCTTGCTGCTGATCTGGCATATCTAAGTTCAAACACTTGGAAGTGCTATGACAAGGCAATGGGACATCTCAACTGACCTACTAAAACCAATTGCCCTGTCTTAGTATTTAATTTAATTACCGAGGGATTGGTTATGATACAAAATCTATGCTGAATGTCTTATTGTTTATTTTATAAAAAAAAATATTTAATGTGTTTGCTTGTCCAGTCTGCTGTTCTGATTCTTTCAAGCATAACTATTACTTTTTGGCTCTGTAACCTGCAAGTCAAAAATTAAATTTACTGCAAACCACATGAGCATTCAAATTTGTAGAGGAGTTGGTCAGTTATAGTCTCCTTGTTTTGGCAGAACGTTGTTGTTTTGGCCTTTGCCAAGTAAAACAATTTTAGAAGACTCAAACTGAATGGAGTACAGTAATAGGTTTGAAACGTACTGAGAAAGCTGTGTCATTTATTAAGCAATTTCAGCAAACAAGTGAAACCGCTTAGTGAGCTATTATTGCTTATTTGGCAAACAGTGCAAATGCTCTATAATCACAAAGTTTTTTTCAATTCACCTCAATCTAAATTTCCTGTGATCTACTGCGGCCAGAATTCAGAGAGTCCCTCGCGGGTTTCCTGGGAATGTACGTTATAGAGCCTGTACTGTAACTTCCTCTCTCTCTCTCTCTAGCTTTTGTCACTAGTTTGAGAAGCTATTTCCATGGATGTGGAATGCAACTTTTGAATTTTGAATTAGATCTTAGTAAAGTATGCAATCTTTTATGCCGCGTACACACGATAATTTTTCGGCATTTAGAAAAAACAACGTTTTTTTAACTTCATCATTAAAACGATGTTGCCCACACACCATCGTTTTTAAAAAATGCCCTAGCAAAGCGCGGTGGCGTACAACACATACTACGGCACTATAAAGGGGAAGTTCCATGCGGATGACGCCACCCTTTAGGCCACCCTTTAGGCTGCTTTAGCTGATTCCGTGTTAGTAAAAGACGATTCGCGCTTTTCCGTCTGTTACAGCGTGATGAATGTGCTTACTCCATTATGAACGGTTGTTTTACCAGAACGAGCGCTCCCGTCTCATAACTTGCTTATGAGCATGCTTATGAGCATGCGCGGGTTTTTAACATTGTTTTAGCCCACACACAATCATTTTTTACAACCCGAAAAACAACATCGTTTAAAACGTTGTTAAAAATGCAGCATGTTCGGAAAAAAAAATTGTCGTTTTTCAGAACCCAAAAAATGATGTGACACACACTTTAATTACATTAATGATTGTGTGTACGTGGCATTAGACCTAAACCTCATCTTTAACTGTCCAGGATCATGTTTCAAAGGTTTTTAAAGCTAACCAAGATAAAAGGGAACATGATTCCATCGATTAGAACATTTGAAATTCAAAAAGTTCTATATTTTCTTACTTAGCATGTTTTATATGTTTTTTTTTTTTTTTAAGGAAACTTTCAAATGTTTTTGGTGAGTTTTACTTTTCTATACATATTAACCACTTAAGGACCGCCTACTGCACATTTACGTCGGCAGAATAGAATGGCACGGCTGGGCACATCAACGTATATATACGTTGATTTTAGTACCCAGCCCGCGGGCGCGCGACCCGGTCCGAAGCTCCGGGACCGGGACCGCGGGATTCGCGGACCCGATCGCCGCTGGAGTGCGGCGATCCGTCCCTGGAGCGGAAGAACGGGGAGAGCCGTGTGTACACACGGCTTCCCCGTGCTTCTCTGTGGCCGCAGCATCGATCGCGTCATCCCTGTAATAGGGGGACGCGATCGATGACGTCACACCTACAGCCACACCCCCCTACAGTTGTAAACAAACACACTAGGTCTCACATCCCCTACAGCGCCACCTGTGGTTAACTCCCAAACTGCAGCTGTCATTTCCACAGTAAACAATGCAATTTAAATGCATTTTTTGCTGTGAAAATGACAATTGTCCCAAAAATGTGTCAAAAATTGTCCGAAGTGTCCACCATATTGTCGCAGTCACGAAAAAAATCGCTGATCGCCGCTATTAGTAGTAAAAAAAAAAAAAATTTATAAAAATGCAATAAAACTATCCCTTATTTTGTAAACGCTATAAATTTTGCGAAAACCGACATATAAACGCTTATTGCGATTTTTTTTACCAAAGATACGTAGAAGAATACGTATCGGCCTAAACTGAGGAAAAAAAATGTTTTTTTATATATTTTTGGGGGATATTTATTATAGCAAAAAGTAAAAAATATTGCATTTTTTTTAAAATTGTCGCTCTATTTTTGTTAATAGCGCAAAAAATAATAACAGCAGAGGTGATCAAATACCACCAAAAGAAAGCTCTATTTGTGGGAAAAAAAGGACGCCAATTTTGTTTGGGAGCCACGTCGCACGACCGCGCAATTGTCAGTTAAAACGAAGCAGTGCCGAATCGCAAAAAGGGGCAAGGTCCTTTACCTACATTTTGGTCCGGGTCTTAAGTGGTTAAACCGATGCTTTATTTACCATTGACTTTGTTTTACAAATGAATGTTTCATACTCGACAATGGATTATTAAAGTACTATGGGTTTTCTAAAGTAGAGTACAGCAGTAGCTATCTTTTAGGCATAATAGCTTTCATTAAAACCTTGGACTTAACTGGCTGGCAAGGGATAAGTAACATATCTGACTAATTCACTTGTTTGTGTATGGTTTAAATTAAGCTACTTGTTATAACAAAAATAAAAAATGAAGAAAGCAAAAGAAAATATGCTAAGGAGACTAAACCCCACCTGCTGGCTGGAAAATGAATACAATACATTCATATAAAGCAGTGTTTTTCAACTCCAGTCCTCAAGGCACACCAACAGGTCAAGTTTTCAGGATTTCCCTCAGATGAAATGGCTGTGATGATTACTAAGGCAGTGAAACTGATCAAATCACCTGTGCAAAATAATGGAAAGCCTGAAAACATGACCTGTTGGTGTGCCTTGAGGACTGGAGTTGAAAAACACTGATATAAAGGAATGATTTGTATTTACAAAATAATTTTGGGCAGACTCAGTGGACCACTTTTTTTAGTTTTATAAAAAAAATGTTAGCCCTAATTATAGTGAATAAAAAAGGAAATATGTACAAAATCACTTAACATTTCTTTAAATAGCTGGTATGGTGATACTTTTTACAAGTACTTTTCTGTTTCTTTTAAAAAGAACCATTTGCTTCAGTCTTCACTTAAAATATTTTATTAGTCTATGATCCCTGTTACTGTCAAACACACAAGAACACAACATAGGGCCAGTTATGAGTAGAGTTCACTTAACCTATCAGTACATCTCTGGATTGTATAAGCTTGTATGCATGATAATGTCATCAACGGGCCCGTGTTGACAGGCTTTGAGCTGCAAATGCACCTTACTTTTGGGAACAGTTTGAGATGCTTCCCAAGCCCATTCATAGTTAATTGACAGGTGCACTTGAACTGCAGATGACCAGCTTCTGACCTACTTCTGACGTGCTTCATACTGCTTTTCCATTCCTATATACCGTACTTGTATATGGAGAGAAGCAGTTCTGACATAAGCAAAAGACCACAATATAGGCCCAAACTCTTTTTCAGGTACCTAGCAGGTAGAGCCTGCTTTATGCAGAGGAAGACCTCTCTTACACCTCTGACTCTGGGCCCCTGGTAGAGTATACAGGTGGCGCAGGAGTGCAAAGTCACACAAGTGCTGATAGAAGTGCAAGTTGCTGGGCATCTGGATTAGTAGTAGCAGCAGATGTCCGAGGGCAGGAATAGGCTGGTACTTGGACGTAGTTAGCCGAAGAGCAGGTCCCAGTGGTAGATAGGCAGGTGCTGGCAACTTGGTAGCTCCAAAGGGATTGGAACATAGGCAAAGTCAGTCAAGCCGGGTCATACACAGAACGATCATATCAGGTACAGATGCAGAGACAGGAGCAGTCAATGGACAAGCCGGGGTCATTGCAGGCGGAGAGCAGGAACAGTCAGGAGCAAGCCGGGTCAGTATTTATAGAGCAAATGCAGGTAACGGCGAGCAGGACAATCACAGAACATTGTAGACAAGACAGCACTGATCCTGGGTGTTGATCCAGCTTAACCACTTCCCTACCTGCCCATAGTCATATGACGTCCACAGATGGGATCTCCCATCCTGGGTGAACGTCATATGACATCCTGGGCTTCCCGGCTGTCTAGGGGACAGCTGCGATGTTAGCCAGGCACCCACGATTGAGATATAAAGTGGTAAGCTTAATACTATTGCGCTTATCACTTTATATCTCATTAATTATTGGTTCATATTATTGTTTACACAATTAGATTGAGCAGCATTGTTACACCTTATTTATTAATTTACTTGGAGGCTCAAGAGCCAAACATCATTCAGGCACCCGCGATATCCCGCAATCACGGCAGAACCCTGGATCTGTGTGTATAAACACACAGATCTATGTCCTGTCAACGGTGAGGAGACCGATGTGTGTTCCCAGTACAGAGGAACACACATCGGTCTCCTCCCCTTGTGAGTCCCCTCCCTCTACAGTTAGAATCACTCACTAGGGAACATACTTAATCCCTTCAGCACCCCCTAGTGTTAACCCCTTCCCTGCCAGTCACATTTACATAGTAATCAGTGCTGTTTTATAGCACTAATCACTGTATAAATGTGAATGGTCCCAAAAATGTGTCAAAAGTGTTCGATATGTCCGTCGCAATGTCACAGTCACAATAAAAACCGCAGATCGCTGCCATTACTAGTAAAAAAAAATGCAATAAATGTATCCCCTATATGTAGAAGAATACGTATCGGCCTAAACTGTGGAAAAAAAAAAGTTTTTTTTATATATTTTTGGGGATATTTATTATAGTAAAAAGTAAAAAATATTGAATTTCTTTCAAAATTGTCACTCTTTTTGTTTACAGCACAAAACAATAAAAACCGCAGAGGTGATTAAATACCATCAAAAGAAAGCTCTATTTGTGGGGAAAAAAATGGATTCAATTTTGTTTGGGAGCCATGTCGCACGACCGCGCAATTGTTAGTTAAAGCGACACAGTGCCGAATCACAAAAAGTGCTCTGGTAAGGAAGGGGACAGTTAAATAGCCCATTTGGCACCCTTATCTGTGATGAGATGCACGTGTGTGCGCGCGCATATTTATCTGCATGCGCATATGCCTTCACACGTTAGCACGCGCTAACGCGCCTCTTCTCCCAGACATTTGGGAAGCAGGGATTTCTCTCTGCTGCTATTATTCTTCCTTCTGACAGAGTCTTCCTGACATAACCCATGACTTTACTAAGCAAGAGTTTTAACTCATTGTTATATTTGATAAGGTAGAGAAAATGTGTAAGATGGAATAATGCCACTTTGATCTTTCATTGTTGGGATTGTTGAATAATGACACCCAATTTACTTTATTCTGTTATTGTAGATAACTGCACTTTAAATGAGCATAAGTTTCGTTCATCAAGCCAGAGGAGTTAAAAAACTAAAACCTATAGTTAGTGACAGTAAAACTCAATATTATTTTAAAAGGTAAACATAAGTTTTCTCTTCTGCTTGTTAACCTGCTTACTAGTTCAAGATATTTGCTATATACCATTGAAGTTTAAACCAAAATATGTTACCATTTTAATGAATATGTGACCTGTCAGGAGGTGTTATACCCTGTAGAGGAGCTATTACTCCTATTTAATGTAACAATGTGACTTTATTGTTAAATGGAATTGTCACACAACTCTCGTTCTTGTGTTGCCATGACTACTATACAAAATTAAAGCATTAGAATCCTGCAAAGCAGGTATCATGCAGTTTACATAATCTGCTCTACATCAAGCTTTACTAATTTATGTTTATGGTTCTTTAACATGAGTAGAATTGGGCCTGGGGACACCAAAAGAATTGATCCATAGTTAAAGTGTAACTACAC
This sequence comes from Rana kukunoris, assembly GCA_029574335.1. Lineage (NCBI taxonomy): Eukaryota > Metazoa > Chordata > Amphibia > Anura > Ranidae > Rana > Rana kukunoris. The sequence goes on from CM056052.1 coordinate 141,823,173, forward strand.
TGCATCTAAGCACCATAAACAAAAAATGCAATTTGATTAATTGTTCATATTAAAGTGGAGTTTCCATCCCAATTTTTTTTTTCATTATTGTGGTCATTAGACCTAAAAAAGAACCTTCAGAATCACCTAGGATTCTGACATCATCTCCCTCGGCTTCTCAGCACGCTAATGCTCCAGGGAAATGTGTGTCATCATTTCCCAGAATGCAGTGTGCTCCCCCATTATAACTCCCCATCCAAGACTTTAAAATGCCCACAAGCAAAATGACAACAGTGTGGACAGTTTTATGAACTATCTTTTTTGAATAACTATGCGAAGCAGCGGCAGATTGTAAAATAGTAAGTGACCGGATTTATATAATAAAAACGCATGATGAAAGGATATACATTTAAAAAATGCTAATTGTGGGGGGCGTGTCTGGAGGGGGGTGTGTCCGGACGCGAACGGGGATAGACGTGCTATAGAGGAGCTCTGTCAGGCCTGAGGAAATCTACTGCCATCTCGGGTCAATACGCCACATTTGGCCCCAAAAACTCGCCATCCTGACTCCTGGACCTACCCTACACAACCTACTAGCCGTATCATGCCTCTAGCCGAGCCACCCACCCTGTAACATAGGCCGAAACAGGCTCCACTCGTGGGGGTCCGCCGCCATCTTGAGGCCTGTGTGGCCTGCAAGGCCTCGGAACGCACCGGGCTCGAGTGAGGCGGCCGCAGAACGGGCATCCACCCCTCCCTGACCCACTCTCCACTGCTTACCGGGAATCGAGGCTCCGGTTCAGCCGACAGCCCAGGGATTTGGGCCGGTACAGACTCCCCTCCCGGAGGATCCGCCGCCATCTTGAGGCCTTTGGAATCGCCGAGCTGGAGTGCCGCGATTGCGGGAGGAACGGTGCCCCACTCTGAACCGGACTACCGCTGCCTCCCCGCACCGAGGGATAACTAAGGTGGCCCCACAGCCAGGACACCCATCGGAAAGCTCTGCTGTGCGGAGGTGAGCGGCGGCCATCTTTACACACCCAATGTCCTTTCAGCGGCCCTGTTCTCCCTCTCCTTCCCAGATTCGGGCCCCATAACTTGAAGACAACCCCCCGCCCGCTAGTGGGGTGACCTGGGTGCTGGCCCAGAGGGTTTCCCTGTCCAAAACAACACCAGCGGCCATCTTGCTACTCCCGTACTTGGTTGGTGGCCACCTTCCCTCCTTGTCCTCCTCACGCCCTAGGGCCCTCCCGGATGCTCAGCCCGACAGCAGCACTGTGACACCCTTTGCCCCCTTGACCGCCAGACGGACAGGTCGTGGCCACGGCTCCAGCACAAGGTACAGCGGCCATCTTGCTACTCCCAAACTTGGCTGACACTCACCTCTGGCCTCAGCGCACCACTTCTTTGGCCGCGTGTCCTGCCCGGTCTATCACACCACAGCCTAAACTGTGTACACGGGTAGTCCTCTATCCGTAAAGTGCCTGGACTGTCCAGCTGCGTCACTATTTCACCTGTAGGGGCGTGTTGCTGAAAATGGTCGGCTGACGACATGCACCGCTGAGCTCTGTGCTCTCCCGACAACCGCAGGCTGTTTTCATATTGACCCGCACCCGATCCTCTGATGGCGGCTTCCAGTTCTGCATCTAACGACCATACTGAACTACAACAAGGCACCATCCAACGATACCTGCTACGCACAACATCACAAGACCCTCATACAGGGAAAGACAAACTTTCAGCAAGCCGAACACCGGGCAAAACTAAGCCTCCTCCCCCGCCTACAGCGTCTTCACCAGCCGGCGGGGACGGCTCGGGCCCACTCCTGTCTACTCTTATGGACCCTTCAGATCCACTGTCCGGACCCGCACTGCCCTCTTCCACTGGCGTGGGCGCTACCCCAGAGGGGATGCCTCTCCCAGCCTCGGGGGGCGCTCCGGGCTCCACAACCACTGCCCTGCTTTCTGCCTTCCGATCTGATTTTGACACCTGGGCCTCTAAATTGGAGGCCTCTCTCCACGTTGAACTGACTGCTCTTAAGCAACGGGTCTCGGCATCGGAGGTCGCAGTCTCTGCAATAACTACCACCCAGGAAGATCATTCGGCCCGTATAGTGGCGCTTGAAAATGCTTCTGCAGCCCACCTTTCCCGTTTGCAACAGCACCAGCTCCGAATTGAAGACGGTGAAAACCGGAGCCGCAGGAACAACATCCGGTTGCAGGGTGTTCCGGAGGCAACCTCGGGTACTGATCTCAAACCCACTATCACCGCTATCCTCAACCAGGTCCTGGGCAGGGAGGTTGCATCCCCTATCGAACTGGACAGAGTACATAGGGTGGGGGGCGATCGCGGGGACCGCCCTCGGGATGTCCTGTGCCGGGTACATTACTATACCCTGAAAGAGGAGATCTTACGCAAGGCCTGGCGCCTAGGCCCGTTGGACTTTCACGGATCCTCCATCCACCTATACCCGGATCTCTCCCGTAACACACTATACATGCGACGAGTAGTCCGCCCATTACTGGAAGTGATTCGCCAAGCTGGTGCTTCATACACCTGAGGCCACCCCTTCAGCATCAAAATGACCCGGGATGATAACCACAAATTTGTCCTGTCAGATCCGGACCAACTTCCTGCCTTCTTCCTCTTCCTGGACCAGGACCCTGTCACCGTCCCAAACTGGCTGGACCCTCCAGATGACCGTCAGCGGCTACCGGGCCCTCCTCTTCAGCATCGAAGGTACCCACAGTCTAGATCGGCGCCTTCCGGCACTAGAGAGTGGCGAGCCATGTCATTTTTCCTCCTAGGGGTGTTTTTTTTTTTCCTTCTAGGGGTGGTTTTTTTTTTGTTTTTTTTTAGGACTTTTGATCCACTAGGAGGGTGCAGGACTTCGATCAGGTTTGCCATGAATATGTTTCCATTGTTCTGTTTTACTCATTGTTTTTTCCCCTTTCTACTTGTGTTCCCATCGCGTTGCCCCCTTTGAATGCTATTAATGGCTTGACTATGTTACTTGACTTGAAGATCCTCCCGCGGCCCCCGACTGGTACAGTTGTGCTTATTGGGGCTCTGGTGAGACAGATAGTAATGCTAATGTTACCTATTAGTCTGTGACGGGCCCGCTCCCCTGATATCATTATATCTTCCCGGGGCCTGCGGGTTGGCTTGGGAGTTCCTGGACGCAGTCCCTTGGATTGTCCTGGGGCTCCCGGGGGTCCCCTTGGTACCGGTCTCATGTGCTCCGGTGGTTTAGGACTCATGAACCATGTCAGTGACAGCTAACGTGCGCTCGCATCGTTGTCTAGTCTAAGCTGAGACGGTGATCGGGGGTTATGCTGCCATGGATGTCGCGACTGGTCTGTCGGTCCCCGAGGGACCCGTGGGACCATTTGTGCCTCTATTTTGTCCTCAGCTAGTTTCTACCCTGTTGTTACTTTACATATACTTATTCACTGTTTAGGATGCCTGAAAATACCAATAATGTTAACTATACAATCTGCTCTTTAATAACTGGGAAGTTGTGCATTAAATGTCACGGTTATTGGGTAAGTTACATTTATATCAAGTGGAACTTCTGCGCTACTAAAAAATCTCTAAACAATAACAGTCTGCAGCAAACACAAAAAATGCATACACAGCATTAGTAATAAGTGAATAAAAATAGTAGTGCTAGCGCAAGTGGTAAAGCATAACTTAGGATGTATAATAATGGGTAAGCACACAGTACACAAAGTGTGCTAAATCAGTGGTATCTGTGACAAAGCAAAAAAAGCAAAAACAACACAACAGTCCAACAAGGGTGCTATGTCCAAGCCAAGTGCACTAAAGTCCTTAAAAGTGTGAAGGAGGGATGTCCACTAGTTGCAGAAAGGTGAGGAAAGGAAAGAGCCCCACCACACGGCACGTCTAGTCTCACAGAACTCTCACCTCCAGCCAGACATAACCAGCATGTAGGATATCCTTGGTATAGACAATCTCCCCCAGTGATGTTGTTTGTGGATCCCCACAGGTCAATGGAACGATGGATGTCTAAGTACTCAGGTATATTCACAGGACACAGATAAGGAGAATCCGGGAAAAGACAAAGGAAGCCTCCAATAGTGCGTTAACTTGATAACCAGGGAGTTTTAATAAAACAAATGTACTTACAACAAAAAAAGATAAAATTGGCATCAAACAGCGGGATCGTAGCGCTTGCAGCACGTCACTCATCTGCCCGTCCTTCCCTTCCCTACGCGTTACGACACAGGGTCACGTGTCTTCATCTGGGGAATGCTATTGGTTGTGGACGGGTATATCGTATTTATACGCAAACCGGAAGTTTCGTATCGGCCATTTTTTCGTAGCCCGCCGCATATAAGGACAGTGTACTTGAGCTGTTTTTAATTGCGCATAGATTACGCAATAAAAAACTTTTTTCAGCGTCACTTTCAGTAGTGGCCTTGCTGTATATGCTATGCATTATAGGATATTAAAATATTGAAGAAACTTTTTACAGAAAATTAGTGTACAGCCACATCATATTTCTGCAAAACCGGAAGGTTTACATCGGCCATTTTTCTGTAGCCCGCCGCATTCAGGAACAATATGCTGTAGCTGATCTCATTTCAAAATAAATTGAACATGTCTATGGACTTCTTGCAGCGGGACTTATTGTTATGTGTATTTAGTAATTTTGGGACACAGCCCAACATGTAAAAGGGGTTGATTAGCCTATATGTTTCTCATATTATTCCATGTATTGGTGCCTCGCCATCTAGTGTTTATATTTGGGTATTGCCACAAATTGTCCAGATCATGGGTATAGTGCCTTTTTTCATCAGAAAAATACTGGGTGATCGGGCATCTGAGTGTCGTGTTCACATGAAACAATTAATATTTCAGAACACTTTTTCCGGAAAGAACAACAAAGACAGAATATGCGATTTACAATGGTTGATTACCTCTTCCTCCTATGAGCAAGGGGGACAGCACAAACCATTACATTGCAAATAGCCGAAATATTTCCCTTAGATAAGAACAACTCAAAAAATTATTAAAAATTCTAAAAATTATTTAAAAAACAATTGAGATCGAAGTCCACATTCATCCCTCCAGGAACTAGAGTTTTCATCTTATGGATCCATTGTGACTCTTTTTGACTTATAGTCCTTATTTTATGGCTTCCCCTCCAATTTTTTGTGTATTTATTAATACCCCAAAACTCCAAACAAGTGGGGTCTTTATTGTGTACTTTCTTAAAATGTCTTGACACATTGTGTTTGGAGGATCCTTTAATAATATTTTTCACATGTTCCTTTACCCGGACTTTCAGGGCTCTCTTTGTTCTACCAATGTACTGTAGATTACAGCTACACTGCAGGACATAGACCACCCCCTCGGTATAGCATCCAATACACTCCTTAATATCAAAGGTCTCTCCTGTATTGGTGGCTATAAATTGCGTCCGTTTCTTTGGGGTTTTTTTTTGTTTTTTCACATGCAAAACAGCCTCTGCAAGGAAAAAAACCTTTTCCTGTGAAAAATACAAAAGGGGGTTTCGGTGGGGGGTCCACAACAGACTTGACCACTAGATCTTTGAATGTAGGCGCCTTTTTGTACAAAATCTGTGGTTTCTCCGGGAGTATTTGGCACAGATCTTTGTCGCTCTGTAGGATATACCAGTATTTCTTAATGATCTTTTCCACATCCTTGTGCTGAGAATTATAATTCAAGATCAGAGCGGGAGCTTTTTGTTCTCTTTGTATTGGAGCCTTTGGTAGTAACATTTTAGATCTCTCTAGTGCGCCCACCTCTTTGATTTGCTTGGAAATGTATAGTTCATCATATCCCTTGCTGGTGAACCGTGACCCAATCAATTGGGCTTGGTTCATATAGTCATCTACCTTCGTGCAATTAATCTTCATTCTAACCAGTTGGCCCCTTGGGATATTGAATAGCCAAGGTTTATGGTGACAGCTATCGGTGGATATGTAACTATTAGTATCCACATTTTTGAAGAAGGTTTTCGTAGTGATCTTATCCCCTTCTATACTGATATTTAGATCAAGAAAATCGACAGATTTCTCATCGATCTTCCAGACCAGTTTGATATTTTGCTCATTGGTGTTCAGTTTGTTCAGGAAGTTTTCAAGTGATTCCTTACTTCCATTCCAAATGATAATGAGGTCATCAATGTACCTCTTATATAGAGTGAGCTCCGCAGGCATATCTTCATATACCGCTGACTCCTCCCACCTTGCCATAAATGCATTGGCTACGCTAGGGGCAAATTTAGCTCCCATCGCGATGCCAATGGTTTGTTTGTAATATGCTTGGTCGTACCAAAAATAATTGTACTTCAAGCATATATCCAGGCACTTAATGAGGTATTTCCGTTGCGAGCATATGAGGTCACTAAAATTTCTCAATAACCATTTGGTGGCATGACATGCGTCATGATGTTTAACAATCGTATATAACGATGACACATCTGCAGTCGCAAGCATTGTTCTGCCTTCCATCACTGGTATTGAGTCCAATAGCTGTAAGATATGTTTCGTATCTTTTAGGAAAGCGTTGGTTTTTTGAACCGCTGGTTGCATGAAGTGGTCTATATATTGACCCAATCTTGAAGTCAATGAGTCTATTCCGTTGACAATTGGTCTACCTGGAGGATTCTCTTTTGACTTGTGTATTTTGGGGATGGTGTAGATTACCGGTACCCTGCATGATTCGGGGATCAGGTATCTTGCCTCCTTTTTATTTAGGATCCCCTTCTTTGTTCCCAGACAGATGACTCTTTGCACTTCCTTCTTATATTTCAAAAGTGGATTTCCAAGCAATTTACAGTAGGTGTCTGTGTCTTGTAATTGTCTGTCCAATTCGTCTTTGTATTGTTGTTTGGACTGGACCACCACTGCCCAGTGGTGGTCCAGTCCAAACAACAATACAAAGACGAATTGGACAGACAATTACAAGACACAGACACCTACTGTAAATTGCTTGGAAATCCACTTTTGAAATATAAGAAGGAAGTGCAAAGAGTCATCTGTCTGGGAACAAAGAAGGGGATCCTAAATAAAAAGGAGGCAAGATACCTGATCCCTGAATCATGCAGGGTACCGGTAATCTACACCATCCCCAAAATACACAAGTCAAAAGAGAATCCTCCAGGTAGACCAATTGTCAACGGAATAGACTCATTGACTTCAAGATTGGGTCAATATATAGACCACTTCATGCAACCAGCGGTTCAAAAAACCAACGCTTTCCTAAAAGATACGAAACATATCTTACAGCTATTGGACTCAATACCAGTGATGGAAGGCAGAACAATGCTTGCGACTGCAGATGTGTCATCGTTATATACGATTGTTAAACATCATGACGCATGTCATGCCACCAAATGGTTATTGAGAAATTTTAGTGACCTCATATGCTCGCAACGGAAATACCTCATTAAGTGCCTGGATATATGCTTGAAGTACAATTATTTTTGGTACGACCAAGCATATTACAAACAAACCATTGGCATCGCGATGGGAGCTAAATTTGCCCCTAGCGTAGCCAATGCATTTATGGCAAGGTGGGAGGAGTCAGCGGTATATGAAGATATGCCTGCGGAGCTCACTCTATATAAGAGGTACATTGATGACCTCATTATCATTTGGAATGGAAGTAAGGAATCACTTGAAAACTTCCTGAACAAACTGAACACCAATGAGCAAAATATCAAACTGGTCTGGAAGATCGATGAGAAATCTGTCGATTTTCTTGATCTAAATATCAGTATAGAAGGGGATAAGATCACTACGAAAACCTTCTTCAAAAATGTGGATACTAATAGTTACATATCCACCGATAGCTGTCACCATAAACCTTGGCTATTCAATATCCCAAGGGGCCAACTGGTTAGAATGAAGAGGAATTGCACGAAGGTAGATGACTATATGAACCAAGCCCAATTGATTGGGTCACGGTTCACCAGCAAGGGATATGATGAACTATACATTTCCAAGCAAATCAAAGAGGTGGGCGCACTAGAGAGATCTAAAATGTTACTACCAAAGGCTCCAATACAAAGAGAACAAAAAGCTCCCGCTCTGATCTTGAATTATAATTCTCAGCACAAGGATGTGGAAAAGATCATTAAGAAATACTGGTATATCCTACAGAGCGACAAAGATCTGTGCCAAATACTCCCGGAGAAACCACAGATTTTGTACAAAAAGGCGCCTACATTCAAAGATCTAGTGGTCAAGTCTGTTGTGGACCCCCCACCGAAACCCCCTTTTGTATTTTTCACAGGAAAAGGTTTTTTTCCTTGCAGAGGCTGTTTTGCATGTGAAAAAACAAAAAAACCCCAAAAGAAACGGACGCAATTTATAGCCACCAATACAGGAGAGACCTTTGATATTAAGGAGTGTATTGGATGCTATACCGAGGGGGTGGTCTATGTCCTGCAGTGTAGCTGTAATCTACAGTACATTGGTAGAACAAAGAGAGCCCTGAAAGTCCGGGTAAAGGAACATGTGAAAAATATTATTAAAGGATCCTCCAAACACAATGTGTCAAGACATTTTAAGAAAGTACACAATAAAGACCCCACTTGTTTGGAGTTTTGGGGTATTGATAAATACACAAAAAATTGGAGGGGAAGCCATAAAATAAGGACTATAAGTCAAAAAGAGTCACAATGGATGCATAAGATGAAAACTCTAGTTCCTGGAGGGATGAATGTGGACTTCGATCTCAATTGTTTTTTAAATAATTTTTAGAATTTTTAATAATTTTTTGAGTTGTTCTTATCTAAGGGAAATATTTCGGCTATTTGCAATGTAATGGTTTGTGCTGTCCCCCTTGCTCATAGGAGGAAGAGGTAATCAACCATTGTAAATCGCATATTCTGTCTTTGTTGTTCTTTCCGGAAAAAGTGTTCTGAAATATTAATTGTTTCATGTGAACACGACACTCAGATGCCCGATCACCCAGTATTTTTCTGATGAAAAAAGGCACTATACCCATGATCTGGACAATTTGTGGCAATACCCAAATATAAACACTAGATGGCGAGGCACCAATACATGGAATAATATGAGAAACATATAGGCTAATCAACCCCTTTTACATGTTGGGCTGTGTCCCAAAATTACTAAATACACATAACAATAAGTCCCGCTGCAAGAAGTCCATAGACATGTTCAATTTATTTTGAAATGAGATCAGCTACAGCATATTGTTCCTGAATGCGGCGGGCTACAGAAAAATGGCCGATGTAAACCTTCCGGTTTTGCAGAAATATGATGTGGCTGTACACTAATTTTCTGTAAAAAGTTTCTTCAATATTTTAATATCCTATAATGCATAGCATATACAGCAAGGCCACTACTGAAAGTGACGCTGAAAAAAGTTTTTTATTGCGTAATCTATGCGCAATTAAAAACAGCTCAAGTACACTGTCCTTATATGCGGCGGGCTACGAAAAAATGGCCGATACGAAACTTCCGGTTTGCGTATAAATACGATATACCCGTCCACAACCAATAGCATTCCCCAGATGAAGACACGTGACCCTGTGTCGTAACGCGTAGGGAAGGGAAGGACGGGCAGATGAGTGACGTGCTGCAAGCGCTACGATCCCGCTGTTTGATGCCAATTTTATCTTTTTTTGTTGTAAGTACATTTGTTTTATTAAAACTCCCTGGTTATCAAGTTAACGCACTATTGGAGGCTTCCTTTGTCTTTTCCCGGATTCTCCTTATCTGTGTCCTGTGAATATACCTGAGTACTTAGACATCCATCGTTCCATTGACCTGTGGGGATCCACAAACAACATCACTGGGGGAGATTGTCTATACCAAGGATATCCTACATGCTGGTTATGTCTGGCTGGAGGTGAGAGTTCTGTGAGACTAGACGTGCCGTGTGGTGGGGCTCTTTCCTTTCCTCACCTTTCTGCAACTAGTGGACATCCCTCCTTCACACTTTTAAGGACTTTAGTGCACTTGGCTTGGACATAGCACCCTTGTTGGACTGTTGTGTTGTTTTTGCTTTTTTTGCTTTGTCACAGATACCACTGATTTAGCACACTTTGTGTACTGTGTGCTTACCCATTATTATACATCCTAAGTTATGCTTTACCACTTGCGCTAGCACTACTATTTTTATTCAAGTTACATTTATGTTCTGTATGCCTGCTAAGTTGCCGGGATCACAACTCGGCTGTTCTAACCCTGTTCTCTCTCCCTAAATAGGATTGGCACAGTCCGTGCCTAACACGTGATTTTTCACGAGGTGTCCCTTCCTCTGGGACAATAGTAGTTTTTCCTTTTTTTTTTTTTTATTCTAAGTTGCTCGCTTTAGTCAAAACTTACCTCTCCTCTCCTCTCCTCTCCTCTTCCTTTCTTGCTGTCTTCCTTTCCCTTTTTCCTCTCCCGTTCCCTATTCTTCGGCTCCAACCTTCCTTTCTCTCCCCCCCCCCCACCTTCTTCTTTGTCACTCCATCATGGCCCACACAATGGTATCTCACCCCAAGCTGCAATTTTGTTCCTACAACGTTAATGGCCTCAATGTTGCCTCTTAACCACTTCCCGCCCGGCCAATAGCCGATTTACGGCCGGGAAGTGGTTATGAAATCGTGACAGGCCGTTCTCAAACGGCCTGCACGATTTCATGCCGCACGCGCCCGTGCGGGCGCGCAGCGCGGCGATCGGTGATGCGGGGTGTCAGTCAGACACCCTGCACCTCCGATCTCGGTAACGAGTCTCCGGCGGAGCCTCGTTACCACGTGATCAGCCGTGTCCAATCACGGCTGATCACGATGTAAACAGGAAGAGCCGCCGACGGCTCTTCCTCACTCGCGTCTGACAGACGCATGTAGAGGAGAGCCGATCAGCGGCTCTCCTGACAGGGGGGGTTCGCGCTGATTGTTTATCAGCGCAGCCCCCCCTCGGATCGCCACACTAGACCACCAGGGAAAAAAAATAAATAAATAAATAAATGACAAAAAAAAAAAAAAAAAAAAAAATATGACTAAAATGACAAAAAAAAAGGGGGGCAGTAAAAAAAAATGATGCCAATCAGTGCCCACCATGGGCACTGATTGGCAACATTGATCCTCAGTGCCACCCCTCAGTGATCATCAGTGCCACCCCAGTGTCTGTCAGTGCCACCCCACAGTGCCAATCCATGCCCAGTGCCCACCTACCAGTGCCCACCTGTGCCACCTATCAGTGCCCACCTGTGCCACCTATCAGTGCCCACCTGTGCCGCCTATCAGTGCCCACCTGTGCCGCCTATCAGTGCCCACCTGTGCCGCCTATCAGTGCCCACCTGTGCCGCCTATGAGTGCCCACCTGTGCCGCCTATGAGTGCCCAGTGCTGCCTATGAGTGCCCATCAGTGCCGCCCATGAGTGCCCATCAGTGCCGCCCATGAGTGCCCATCAGTGCCCAATACCAGCGCCGCCTTCAGTGCCCATCAGTGCTCTAATCGGTGCCCATCCTACCTCATCGGTGCCCATCAGTGCCACCTCATCGGTGCCCATCAGTGCCACCATATCAGTGCCCATAATTGAAAGAGAAAACATACTCATTTACAAAAAAATTAACAGAAAAAAATAAAAACTTTATTTTTTTTTCAAAATCTTCGCTCTATTTTTAGTTGTTGCACAAAAAAAAAAAACGCAGAGGTGATCAAATACCACCAAAAGAAAGCTCTATTTGTGGGGAAAAAAGGACGCCAATTTTGTTTGGGTGCAGTGTAGCATGACCGCGCAATTGTCATTCAAATTGCGACAGTGCTGAAAGCTGAAAATTGGCTTGGGCGGGAAGGTGCGTAAGTGCCTGGTATGGAAGTGGTTAAAGAGGCCAAATCCTTTATCACATGCATAAACGCCAAGTCAATGTGCTTCTTCTTCCACCCCTTCCTGCTCCAACAGATATTTCTATCGGTGGTTCCATAGCACTAACCCAACTAGCCTTTCATAAGACGCTCCCCATAGAGGTGCTTGACCAGCTTTCTGACCCTTATGGAAGGTATGTTTTCGTGAAATTCCTGCTATGGGGTACTAAATTTACAGTAGCTAACATCTATCTTCCCAATGTTAATCAAGTGTCGTAAGCGCTGAACTACTTAAAGATTGTATCGGGGTTAATGGAGGGTAAGCTCGTCTTGGGAGGTGACTTTAACACCCCTCTAGAGCCACTTTTAGATTCCTCTGCCTCACGATCGGGTGTCTCATTCCCTTAACTGAGGGCGCTGAAGCGGGCATTTTTTGATATGCGTCTTGTGGACGTTTAGAGAGTGTTACACCCCACGTCCCGCGATTATACCCACTTCTCTCATGTATACCACACCTATAGTCGCATAGACTATCTGATGAGCGACCACAGCTGTCTAGATTGGTCTCCTGAATGCAGCATAGACCCGGTGGTCTGGTCTGACCACTCTCCTATCCACATGGCGTTCTCGATCCCCTCCACTCCAGTTAGGGAGTGGACGTGGCGCTTGAATGATTCGTTACTTGCGACTCCGGAGTGTATGCAGAGGGTCTCTGATACAATCTCTAACTTTCTTGCTGATCACGCCTCAGATACGACTGCAGTGCCCTTCCAATGGGAGGCACTGAAGGCCGTACTACGCGGAACCTTTATCCAAATGGGTGCGCGTCTGAAAAAGGAACGCTCGGCCGCCATAGAGGCAGCAGTCCGAACTCTTAGAGACCTAGAAATTGAACACAAACGATCCCCGTCGGTGACAACGCTGTCGGATGTGTCTAGGGCGCGATCAGAACTATACGAGACCTCCGCACGCACATATGCGACCCGATCGCCAGGTTCCCCTTGTACTAAAGAGGTGGACCAATTGTCCTACATCTCGGATACGGTACTCTCTACTTTAAAAGCTGACACCATTGCTGATCTGGAAACCCCTATCACGGAAGATGAAGTCGCCAAAGCCATAGCAGGTACGCCGAGTGGAAAGAGCCCGGGTCCAGATGGCTTCACCCCCAAGTTCTATAAACTATTTTCGGCCCTTCTCGCGCCCCTTCTTACTAAGGTCTTTAACTCTCTGACAGGGGGCTCAGTGTTTCCTCCACAAACACTTGAGGCCCACATCTCCCTAATTCCAAAGCCAGGCAAAGACCCTACTCTCTGCGCTAACTATAGGCCGATCTCTTTGATTGGAGTTGACCTGAAAGTCTTTGCTAAAATACTGGCAAATAGGATACAGCCACTGTTGCCAGGGATAATTCACCTAGATCAGGTCGGCTTTGTAAGTGGCCGGGAGGCTAGGGACAATACCCTAAAGACCCTTCTTTTAACTGATTATGCCCGGTCTCACGATATCCCATTATGTCTCTTGACAGTCGATGCCGAAAAGGCATTTGACCGAGTAGACTGGCAGTTCCTCCAACTGTCCCTGCAACAAATCGGCTTGGGACCTAATATGATGGCGAGGATAATGTCCCTTTACTCTTCCCCATCTGCTAGGGTTAGGTTGAATGGCTCGCTATCCCCGACCTTCTCCATATCCAACGGGACTAGACAGGGATGCCCACTATCCCCCCTCCTCTACGTTCTTACAATGGAACATCTAGCCATTGCTATACGTAATAATCCCTCGGTTCAGGGCCTCACAATCAGGCCCATCCATACTAAACTCGCCCTTTTCGTGGATGATCTGCTCTTGTTCGTGACACGCCCACATACATCCTTCCGCTCAGTGCTCCAGGAGTTTCAGAAGTTTGGAGCAGTTAGCAATTTCAAGGTAAACTACACTAAATCGGAGATCCTTAACATATCTTTGTCCAAGCCAGACCTACGGAGACTGTCGACTACCTTTTCCTTCAAAACTGGTTCTACCTCCATCGGGTACCTCGGAATTCAAATTCCGACGGATCCATCCCAACTCTTTTCTCTGAACTTTACCCCCCTGCTACTTAGGACCCAAGCAGACTTAATCACTTATGCGTCCAAACGGCTCTCATGGCTAGGTAGAGTAAATGCCCTGAAAATGGATGTTCTCCCTAGGTTCCTATATTTGTTCCAAACAGATCCTATTCATATTCCTAATTCGTACTTCAAGAAGCTGCACCGGATACTCTCCAAATTCATCTGGAATGCTGCCCGTCCCAGAATACGATATGAAACATTATCTCTTCCAAAGGATAGGGGGGAGCTGGAGCCCCAGATGCCTCCTTGTATCATAAGGCCAGGGTGCTCACTCGTATACTGGACTGGTTTCATCACTCCTCAACCAAGCTCTGGGTTCAGTTGGAGAGCCACATGAACCCTGTTGAACTCTCCGCTCTCCCATTGATCTCACCTACGGTTCGGGGGGGTTTGTGCCCTTTCGGCGACCTTACCATTCAAACGATCCAGACTTGGGATCACTTACGATCTAGGAGGGGCTTGTCGAACCACATGGGGCCCATGACTCCCTTTTTCGGGACCCCGGCCTTTCCGCCAGCCATGTCCGTGACAAGATTCGGACCATGGCGAAAAGAGGATCATAGGAGGCTAGCCCAGGTCCTTCGTGCGGACCCCACCCTGAGGAATGATACCCCAACCGATCCGTCCTCCCGGCACCCCACGCGGTGGCTTCTGAGGCAACAGATTACTTCTTACATTCGATCTTTCCCGTCCATTCCGGACATCCTTGCTGAACCAACGGAGTTTGAGGCACTGCTTCTGCAGACGGATCCTCCAACACATGTGATATCCCGACTCTATTCCCTGTTGCTCAATATCTCCTTCCCTAACTCCCCGCCGTTTACAGTGGCCTGGGAGACGGACCTCAGCCACTCTATCTCCCTTATTGACTGGAAGAAATGTTTTGTCCTGACACACAAACTATCCTTGGCCACTAAAACCCAAGAGAAGGGGTTCAAGTTGCTAACGAGATGGTATAGATGCCCAACAACTGTCCATCATTTCAATTCGACAGTGCCGGATACCTGCTGGCGGTGTCTTAAATACCGGGGTACCATGCTCCACATCTGGTGGGACTGCCCCCGCATTCAGGGATTCTGGCAGCGGATTTTTAAACTCTACTGCAAACTGATGGCGACCTCTATTCACCCCTCTCCTGAGATGGCTCTCTTATTTTTACTTCCGGGCACGTTCAAATCCATCAAAAACGATGTACTACGACACTTCCTGGCGGTGGCCAGAGTGGTGATCCCCCGTCATTGGAGAACGGCAACCATGCCTTCCCTGGGAGAGTGGGCTGTTGAAGTGGACCGTATAAGGGACCTTGAACGTCTGTTGGCGGAGGAAGGTGGTAAAAGCGAGCAGTTTTCCCTTACATGGACTTCATGGTCCATGTTCCGATACTCTTCTGAGATTATCTCTTGGGCTGAACGCGGCATGAATGATGTGACCCTGATGCCATAATGGAGTGACTCTTGTCCCTTGTATCTTGTCCCCTGTATCTCTGCCCCCCTTTTTGTCTGCCCCTGCTTCATGTCCTTTTCTTGATATCTAAATACTTCCTTAAGAATTCATAGAGCTACCGTATCATGGCCTCAACCCGCCCATGGTTACTTACTCGTTATGGGATCCCATGGGTCTTATACTACTTTCAGATTTGTGTATAATCTCTCCCAGTATACCGTGTGTGATGCAACACTACACCCCTCACTACTATGAGGTTGGTGGATACAATTAATGATTACTTCATGTAACTGGGGATTGCTCAACTATACGGCCCTATGTTGGTTCACGCACACATGCTCTTATCCCCTTAATTCTATTTATCCCCTTTTTTTTGTTTTGTTTATGTTTTGTTTTTTTGTCTTGTTGTTTCTTTTCTTTGTTCACGTAACTTAGACATGCTTTTAATATGTCATACATGATGTTTAATGTTGATATAATTGCTTTTACTGTATGTAATGCTTGAGACGTTACTAGCCTCTCTGTTTCTCTCTTTTTCTGAATAAAATAAGATTAAATTAAAAAATGCCAATTGTGGTTGGAACACCGCTTTAATAGCAAACTCATGCATCATTCCATGTTTCCATTCTTTATTTTGCTGAGAATCACTTTAAATACTTTTTGTAGTACTGTCCTTACTCAAGATGGCCATCTTGAGTAAGGACAGATGATTCATGCATCATGTACTTCTTAGAATCGATTCGCCTTTAGCTCAGGCATGCAGGCAGGAAGGTATGCTTAGTTCCCCTCCCCTCCACCTCATTAACTAAGGCCTGGAAACCAGGAAGTAACGAAGAACTGTTAAAGAATAATATACTTTATTATTTATATTGTAATGCTAGCAGCATAAGTATTTGTCTCAGTCTCACACGTATGCCTTGCTTAGCAGTACAATAGGTTATGAATTACAAATCAAGCTCTGCTACATGAAAATATGCTGAATATTCAGTCCTCACTGTAGCTTAGTGGCTAGCACTTCTGCCTTGCAGCAATGGGGTCATTGGTTTAAATCCCAAACAGAACACTATCTGCACTAAATGTGTGTAGTCTCCCTGTGTTTGTGTGGGTGTTCACTGGGTATTCTGGGTTTGTCCCCCACTCCAAAGGCATGGTGCCATAAAAAATTGGCCCTAGTACAGGGAGAATAGGCTATTTAAATTAGTTCCATATTGTCCTGTGTACAGCTAATTTCTCCTATTCTGTAAGCCAGACTTTTTTTTAAAGCTGGGATAACCAAATATTCAGTAATTCAGAGTCAGCTCCACTGTATTCTCCTTATCTTGGGGCATGCAAGGGTGGGGAGAGTTAGGCTTGTGTTAATATAATCAGTTTGAGAAGCTTCTGAGATAATTTAGAACTTTAATCAGTGCATTTGACCTACAGTTGACATTCTGACCCACATTGGACCCGTTTTAAGCTGGTTTTGCACATACATAGACTTGTATGGGAATGCAGAACCTGTGTGACGCAAACAAAAGCCCAGAACACAGGGCCCGAAGGCTGGGCCATACATAGAACTTTTTTTTTTGATCAGCCCACTGATAAGATTGAGTTTTCACAAACAGGAATGGCCAGAGATTGATCAAAATTCTGCCAGTCCCTAGTGAACCAGACAATTTTTAAAACCTTCTATGGCCAGCTTAAGTTTCTTTGCACGTTTAATGATTAATCATATGGATGTAATAACAACCACAAGATGGCAATCAGCAGGCAATAGGTATTTTGTGCAGTGCTTAGGTCGAAGGTTCAAATTGTGTGTTTTGTTGTTCACTTTTATTTTCTCCCTTTTTAGAGCAAAAATGTCAGTTTTATGTTATGCGGTAAGACCTCCAAAAGGCTTTCCATTCTCTTGATTCAAGGTGCAGGACTACTTTCTGACATTCTCTGCAGGCTACTGGAGAAAGGCAGAAGGGTCAATTGTGAAAAAAACTAAAAATAAGATTATGCATTCATTACCTTTTTAAAATTAATCTGATCTCATGTGACCTAAAGCCCTGTACACACGATCGGTTTGTCCACTGAAAACCGACCCAATGACTGTTTTCATCGGACAAACCGATCATGTGTGGGCCCCATCGGTTTTATTTCCATCGGTGTAAAAAAAAAGAACATGTTTTAAATGTTTCCTTTGGATAAAAAAACGATAGAAAAATCTGATCGTCTGTATTGAACTCCATCAGTCAAAAATCCACGCATGCTCAGAATCAAGTCGACACATGCTTGAAAGCATTGAACTTTATTTTTTTCGGCTCGTCGTAGTGTTGTACATCACCGAGTTTGGACACGGTCGGATTTTTGACTGATGGTGTGTAGGCAAGACTGATGAAAGTGAGCTTCATCGGATATCCAACAAAAAAATCCATCGGATTAGATTCCATCAGATATCCGGTCGTGTGTACAGGGCTTTAGTCTTTGAAAGAAACATCGCCATCTAAAAGTTAGCTTACATATGTATTAAACCCAAAAACTAAAATGTCATATATTGCAGCTTATCAATCAATTAGACATGGGGGCTGCATTGATTTTCTTATTTTATTTCACTTGGTAATCCAGCCAGTCAGTCTGTTATTTTTCAACCTACTTTAACAGACCAAGCTGTCCAAACATAGTAGCAAAAAGAAAACTAATATAGTCACTCTCAGAATCAGTGAGCAGCAGTTTATTACATTTTTGTTTTTGGGTTTTATACTGCTTTAATTACTTTATATTTAGGCATAGCCTCTTTTGTGTGTAAGGAAAACTCCTTTACGTTAGACCGGCGCAATGTAGCGGCGCAAACACCGTATCCTCATAGTATTTGCGCAGAAATTAGCGCCGGTGTAACGTAAATTCCGAGACGTAAGGCGGAGTAATTCAAATTGGGAAGGACGTGGGCGTGTTTCATTGAAATGAGCCGTGACCCCATGCAAATGAAGGGCCGGATCGCGCATGCGCACATGAAGCAGACCATGGTCAGCACCTCTCTGCGCATGCTCACAACTCGGGAATGGCGCAATCAGTGAAATTGGAAGTGGACCCGGGCAACTTAGTGAACTATGCAGACAGCTTAAATAGACAGACACAAACGCCCTTCCTTTGCAAAAGTACATCCCTTTGTATCCCTTTCTATACAGCAAGGTGCTTTTGTTCTGTTTGTTGCGTTGTGACTTGTCTTTGTGATATTTGTTGACTGTTTGATCTAGTGTTTTGTACAATATATTTGATAGTGTCTTTTGGTGACTGGTTGTGAGACTTTTTGGTTGATAGATTTTGTTTGTTTGTTTTTTTGCGTGATTTTTCCTGCTTGTTTTTGTGAGTGATTTTTGGTGATTGTTTGGGAGAGAGTTGTTGTATGAGTATGACTGAGAAGAAGCAGAAGAGCAATTTTTCTTTGGGGGAGAAACAAATTATTGCCCGGGCCCTTACCCAATATGGGCGTTTCCTTCACGGCCCGGAGAGTGCCAACACCACCCCGGCCAGGAAGAAGGAGATTTTGCAGAACATTACCGACCAGGTAAATGCATTGGGGGGGGGGAGACCTGGACACGCGAGGGGATCGTAAAGAAAATCAATGACCACCGGCGTGTGGTCCGTGGGAAACTGGCCAAAATGGCAGCCCATGCCAGGGGCACTGGAGGGGGCCCACCATGCCCTGTTAGGCTGACAGTGGAGGATCGTGCGGTGGCCCACACCTTTAATAGACAACAAGTGGAGGGCCTGCCTGGCTTTGACTCCAGTCAGGAGGCCGTGATGCCAGGTAAGGTTTTTTTTCCCTATCTGGTGTGTAGCATGTGTGGGGGAGGGGGGAAAGGAATATGTGGCAAGTGTGTGAATCCTCCAACCTGTGAATGTTTTGTGTCATCCACAGATGTGCAGGAGGGTGCTGGGCCATCTGGCCTGACCGCACCATCCCCGGGACACCAGCCTGCTGAGGACCCCCCGACAAGGCCGGAGTCCTCGGAGGAGTTGGAGGAGGAGGAGTTTGAGGAGGAGGAGGATGTCATGTCAGCCAGTGGATTGTTGTTTTTGGAGGAGTCTTCCCCTCTGGCTGGCAGCAGCCAGCCCTCCATAAGGGGTAGCCCCTCCCACTCCTCCCCCAACAGGGCTCCCCTCCCAAGGGCCTCCCCTTCTCCCCAGCCACAAGCATCAGCTGGAGGCAGGAAGTCGTCCCAGAAGACCAGGGGGTGGCCGAGGTTCTGCCCGCCAATCTGAGAAGGGACCAGGCCCTTCAGACCCACCATCTGGGACAGGTCAGCCAGACTTTGGTGCGGATGGAGGAGAGCCTGTCCTCCATAAAGGATACGCTTGGGGACCTGGACTGCCACTCCCGGGCTCTTACAAACTGCCTAAACGAACTGCAGACTACTACAGCAGACGTTGGGCAGGATGTGAGGGCCATCACCCAGGCTACCTAGGCCAATACGGCAACACTAAGTGCTGACCTGAACAGAATAGCCATGGCCTTGGAGGGCAGGCCGCCAGGTGGGCAGAGACCAGGGGCTGCTCCTCCTTCCCCGGATTACCCCCCCCCCCTCCCCATGAGTCTTCCCAGCGGCATTAATTTGGTTTCCCCCTTTTTTTGGGGCTTTTTTTTTTTTTGCTCTTTTTTTTTTTTTGCCGGACAATTTTTTTTTTGTGTTGTGAATGATTTCGGAATGTGGGGGTGACATTCCTGCAGGAAAAGGGGTGTCACCCTCATTTGTGGTGGAGAAGGGTTCCCCCAGGACCAGGGAGAAGTGATCCCCAGGTCTGTGTGAATGGTGTATGAATGTACAGTGACATAATTGGAGCCGTGGCGTGGCGTTGCTGCTCACAAGTCCAGCATGGTGGCTTGTGCTAATCCAATTTGATGAGGATGTGATGTGTCTGTGCTAGGGACCACAGTGGTGTGCATGCATGCATTCTCATTGTGCCATGATTACTGTGTGTGTTTAACGTGCAAAGATGCCTAATGTGAGCTGTCTCCTGGCTACTCTTCCCTCAGAAGACTGGGTAGCCTCGGTTAGGGGGGGATTGTCTGGTTCAGGGGTCAGGTCATCACATATGTCAATCTGCAGGCCCTTTCTCACTGAAAGTTGTGCAGCATGCAACATGCACCGATGATCTGGCACACAAAGTTTGGGGAATACAACAGGATCCCCCCAGACTTATCCAGGCATCGGAAACGTGACTTCAGGAGGCCAAAGGTGCGCTCCACCACTGCACGTGTTTGGGCGTGGGCTTCATTGTATCTTTCCTCTTCTGGGGTTTGGGGGTTCCGCATAGGAGTCATGAGATGGGGTCCCAGTGCATATGCAGAGTCACCTGTAAGGGAAAAGACAGGAGAATGTTAGTCATGCATGTGCCCCTTGTGATGAATGAATGAATGAAGAACTTGTATAGCGCAGCACATGCGAAGTAAATCGCCTCTGGGCGCTTGTTGGTCCTGTCTCCTTTGAGATCAAAAGAGATGAGTCTTAATCTTTCTCCTGAAGACTAAGTAGTTCAGTCGAATACTGGCTGGTAAGGCGTTCCATAGTCTGGGACCTTGGACAGCGAATCTCCTGTCTCCTTTGGACTTGTATCTGGCTTTCGGTATCTGAAGCCGATTTTGATTGGTGGATCGTAGAATACGATTGGGATTGTAAACTTTTAATTTTTCGCATAGATAATGGGGAGCATTCCCATGGATACATCTATGCGTTAGACAGAGTGCTTTAAAGGTGATTCTGTCTTTGACTGGTAGCCAGTGAAGGGATCTCAGTGAAGGTGAGATTGATTCCCAGGGTTTTTTCCCAGTCACAAGTCTGGCGGCCGTATTTTGAACGACTTGAAGACGAGCGATTTGGTACTTGGGGAGTCCGAGGTAAAGGGCATTTGCATAGTTCAATCTGGAGTTTACAATCGCTCCCACCACGACCGCTATGTCTTTCTTGGGAATAAAAGGCGTGAGTCTGCGTAGTAGGCGCAGCAGATAGTGAGATCCGCTGACTACTGCCCCTATTTGTGCGTTCATTGTCATGTCGAAGTCAAAGATGACCCCAAGACTTTTGACTTTGGCGCTAGGGGTGATGACTTTGCCCAGAATGGGCAGGGGGGATCCAGGTTGTTGTCGATTGATTCCTACGCTTGGCGTGAAACAGAAGAAGTTCTGTTTTCGCTCCGTTGAGTTTGAGATAACTCTTTGTCATCCAGTCCTCTATCAAAGAGAGGCATGTCTCTAGGTTGAGGTGGTGATCCTTTTTATTGCAAATGCGGAAGTACAGTTGCGTGTCGTCTGCGTAAGAGTGATATAGCAGTTTTTGGCTGCTGATGATTTCAAAAAGAGGACGCAGATAGATGTTGAATAACATCGGCGACAGGGGAGATCCTTGAGGGACCCTGCATGATAATGTGCGTTGTTCCGAAGTGAATGGTCCTAGCTTCACTATTTGCGATCAGTTTTCCAAAAAAGAGGAGAACCAAGATAGATCGCTTTCTGCGACTTTGGCTATTTTAGCCAGCCGAGTCAATAACAGCTTGTGATCAACTGTATCAAAGGCTGCGCTTAGGTCCAGCAGAACCAGAAGAGAAGATTCTTCTTCGTCTGCGGCCTCGAGAACGTCGTCCCATATCTTAAGCAATGCTGTTTCCGTCCCGTGTCCGGGACGAAATCCTGATTGCAATGGGTCGAGTAAGTTGTGGGTATCTAGATGCTGTTGCAGCTGCTGTACCACTGCTTTCTCCATTACCTTGGAGAGAACATTTATGCCTGTTATGGGGCGCCAGTTGAGTCGATCCTTAGGATCCAGGGTGGCTTTCTTCAAGATGGGTTGAATGAAGCCCTCCTTCAGCTGGGAGGGCATTTTGCCCTCCCTGAAGGATTGGTTAATAAGCTGCGTGACAGGAGGTGCCAGGATGTCGGCGCATTCCTTCAGCAGTTTAGTGGGGATAATATCATTTGGCGCAGTGCTGTTGCGCAGAGCGCCGATGATATTTTTAGTGGTCTGAATGGAGATGGGTTCCAGCGTGAGCTCACCAAACTGTGGTGAATTGCTGCCGGTGCTGTGTAAGTGACTACGGGGGGGGCTGGGAGAGCAATTGTTTTGCTGAATGCTTTGCCGGATTGCCATAATTTTGTTAATGAAGCAATCCGATAACTCATCGCAAAATTCTTGTGTGTCCGAGTTGGGGGCTTCAAGACATTCTGGATTCATGGTCTGAGTGACCAGCTTGAAGAGTTCGCGGGGGCGATTTAGGGCACCGTTGATAGCCTCAGAAAAATAGTTTTTCTTGGCTTCGAAGATTTGCTTGTAGTATTTCCTGGTTATTGCCTTGTAGATCAAGAGGTTCTCATCTGAAGAGTTTCTTTTCCAGGCTGCTTCTGCCCTTCTGCGCTCTTGCTTCAGTAACGCCAGCTGGTTGTTGAACCAGCCGGAGTTAT
The DNA here is from genome assembly GCA_029574335.1 of Rana kukunoris. NCBI lineage: Eukaryota > Metazoa > Chordata > Amphibia > Anura > Ranidae > Rana > Rana kukunoris. The sequence continues at coordinate 141,845,951 of CM056052.1, forward strand.
TTTTCCTGATCTGGGTCTTTCGTTTCGACGCTATCAAGTCAGCTGACTGCAATAGTGCTGTGTTTATGGCCTCCAGTGTTTCTGCCGCTGTTTGGTGCGGCTGAATTGTGTTTAATTTTTCCCCTAACGTGGCTTTGAAGAGTTCCGAATGGAGCTTCTTCCGACATCTGGTCCAGTGTGTTGTCACTGGATTTGATGTTTTTGTTAAGGGGGGAATTCGGAAATAATGAATTTAATTGCATGGTGATCTGTTCATGGCAATGGTTCATTTTCCAAGATTTTTATTTCCAGATTTTGTCTGAAAATAAGATCGAGCGTATGACCTGAAGCATGTGTGGGCCCACATACTAGTTGCTGAAGCCCTAATCCTTCCAGGTGGTCGACGCAGGCGTCGGCAATGGGGTCTTGCGGGGAGTTGGCCCAGAGGTTGAAGTCCCCGAGCAGCAAAAGGTGTTTGCTATTCAGGGTATAGGTGGAGACAAAGTCCGTCAAAGATGGGAGCAGCTGCGACTTGGGGCCAGGTGGCCTATAGCAGAGTAGAATCCAGACGGTCTCCTGGCAGTTTACTTGCAGTTGAAGAGTAAGGGTTTCCATGAACGGAAGAGGGTTTTGGAGGCTTGGTTTTGTGATCGCAAGACGCGTCTTATGGATCACCGCCAGTCCTCCTCCTCTTTGCCCTATTCTGTTTTCCGTAATAGTACGGTAGTTTTCTGGCACCAATTCTCCTAGAATGGTGTTACAGTCGGCTGTGAGCCAGCTCTCTGTAATGAAGAGGCAGTCTAGGTCGTGTTGCAGAATGAAATCATGGATTTCAAGTCGGTGTTTTACTGCCGATCTTGTGTTGATCAAAGCACATGAAATGCGCTTAGGTTGGGGTAAACGGCTAAAATTTTTGACAGTCGATCGTCGATCGATCCTCAAAAGGTGCTCAATTCTTAGGGTCTTTTTGGTGATGGCTGGCAGTATTGCGGCGAAACGCCTCAGATTCCAAATGGTTTCTGCGGAGTACCGCAGATTAGCCATGGTCGCCATTCACCGGGGGAAAAGTCGTTTCTTTTGGTGGCGATGAAGAGAGGATTCAGTGAATCCTCCCGGCTTGGTCCAGAGGAAGGCAAAAAACCCCTAACCATGCTATGCCAATTTGCATTTGGTAGGGGAAAAAATTCCTTCCTGATCCCTGAAAGGCAATCGGGCGAACCCCTGGATCAAGTACTATTTAGTTGTGTAAAGGGGGGTGGGGGGGGGGAAAGCTGACACTGCTGCTGGGTGTACCAAGATGGCCGCCGACCAGGAGCAGGACATGGGACCCAGGCTGGTGTGTAGCCAGCTGGGTGGATTGGTGAGCCAGGGGGGGGGGGCTGGTTGTTGAGGCCAGGGGTGGATGAGTACCTACAGGGGCTGGGGGTGAGCTCCTGGGGGCTACTGCAGGTGATTTGGCCGAGAGTGCGGCGCGCCGCTAGGCCGCGGATGAAGCCGCGGCCTTTCCTAAGATGCGGCAGCCGCGAATCAGTGGTGGCTGGCGCGGTTCAGGGGAGAAAACGGGGGAATCGCGGGGAGGCGCCGGGGGAAGGTTGCATTGGCAGGTGGGTGGTAATGTGGGGTAAGGAGAGGGAAAGAGGCCCCAGCGTTCAGCCGATTCGGCGGCTTATCCTGATAAGGACGGCCGCCAATCGGTTCCAGGTTAAGTGATGGAAGGTAGGGCCTACCTGGGGAGGATGTCTGGAGAAGAAGGAGAGAGCTGTGACAAAATCCTGCCTGCCTAGCTGATGCTGTCCCTGGGGAGAGCCGACTCGTTTGAGAGCGTCCTGCTCTCACTATCCCTAAGGTGAGCAGACTAAGGTGAGAGCGTCTGCTGCACGTCTGCTGCACACCCTACTGACACACCTACTGACAGTGCATCATGGGGGGGGACAGTCATGCCTTCCACCCATATCACTTACCAACCAGCCAGGTGTCCCCATACACGTTCTGTTCGAATTCCATTGGGATGGGGCTCTGATTGTTTGTATATGTAGCTGTCATGGCTGGATCTGGGGTGTTTGGCATGGCCATATGAGGCCTTGGGCATCGACTATCACCTGTACTTTGATGGAATACCAATGCTTCTGATTTATGTGCTCTGTCTCATGGGGGGGCTGGAGTGCCACATGTGTGCAATCAATGGCCCCCACTGTGCGTGGGAATCTGGCAATACGTTAGAAATCTGTCATTGCCTTCAGCCGCAGGTCCTCAGTGGTTGGTTTGATGATTTGGTTGGCCATGCGTCTGAGGATTGCAGGGATAACCTGGTGCACACATCTGCTCATGGAGGATTGTGCCATCCCAGCCAACACTCCACTTGTTCTTTGAAAAGAGCCACTGGCAAGGAAATGGAGTGTTGCCAGGACCTTGACCAGTGGCTGCACTGCATTTGAGCGGTGTGTTGGGCTGGTGATGTCATCCTGCAGGGTTATGGTTATATCCATGATGGCAGCAGGGGTGAATCTGAAGATGCGATACACCTCATAATCACTCATGCCAAAGAGGTCTATGCGTGTGCGGTATATCCTCTCCCGTGCCCTCCTCCGTGCCCTCCTCGGTGCCCTCCTCCTTCTTTGCTCATCTAAAGTCATTAGTATAGCTATGAGCAAGGATGCCCCTGGCATGTTGGCATAAAGTTTGTTGTCCAGCAAGTGTGACTGCTCAGCTCCTCACTAACAGTGTTGCTTTAGCTGACATGTAGACGGATTGTGTAATTTTATTTCACCTTTTATATGGTCTAATTTTAGACAGAACTTGCAGCTGTTGCGCACAGCGCGTAGCCTGCGCTGCACCAACGTTCTTTTGTGGATCCCCGTAACTCCCTCATTTGCATATTTGAATAGCAAATCAATGGTGTGTCTAGCGCAGTTTTGCGCGGACGGATACATCGGTCTATCGAAATTACGCCGGTCCAAAAAAAGTAGATATTTTGCGTATCTCGTTTTGGGGATGCGGCGCATCGAAACGCATGCGCAAATTTAGACTTACGCCGCGCATCTCGTGTAACGCCGGCATAATGGCTCTGTGAATCTGGCCCAAAAAATGTAACTCTAAAAGCCTACAGTAAAAATATGTGAATTGATAGATTTTAGGAAGCTTGCTCAGTTGTAATTAATTATTGCCATTTAAATATAGTATAATTTATAGTGGTGTCTTTGCCTCAAGATACCTAAAGAGAGAGAGTATTCATATGAATTTTTCTACGTTGTTAAAAAGAGAAGCAAGTGCCTATACTGTTCAATAAATGTGGAAAACTCCATTCAAAGCAATAGCCTACGCATGTACGAATATTTATCTATTTCAAAGCATACACTTACATTCTTTAGTTTCTTCTTTACAGTTATCACTTTATGTTTGAGCTTGCCTTCAAATGCCTTTTATGGTAAATATCTAAATGAGAAAATGGTTTCTGTTGCCATGGAAACTGCTTTACTAGTTTTCGTTTGAATAAGGTCATCATGATTATACTCTCTATAAGAACAGCTGATATCACAGCCTGACGTAGAATAAGTTTATCACTTCAAAAGACACCAATAGGTATCCCTGGCTTCCTGTTAAAAAAAAAAACGACTTTAAGATGCAAAACGAAAAAATAAATGACTATTGATTGCAAACTAAAAATCTTCTGTTGCGAACACTGTGAAAGTATGTTATTATGCAACTTACCTTAATAAACAGATTTGCTTCTTAAGTGTTTGAGAAAACATTTAAGAAGAAATCAAGAAGGAAGTTATCACAGAATATATGTGTTAGATAACATATATACTGTGTGTGTGTGTGTATATATATATATATATATATATATATATATATATATATATATATATATATATATATACAGTGTTGGGATCAGAGGGGTGAACAGCCGACTGGGAGATGGTTCGATCAAAGTGTGTGCTTTATTCAGCATGAAAAACACACAAAAAAAGACAGGTTTGTCTTTAGAGTTTCCACACATGGGGCAATGTTCTAGCCAGAGCTAAAGTCTCTTTTACAGACCAGATCACCCAGTAGAACACAATTCACTTGTGGAGCCTTGCAGACATCACGCAGGTCTCTTCCTCACTGATGGCCAAACAGCCACACACTTCCTCTCACACCAGCTGATTATTAACCAGGTATGAAGAGAAAGTACCTGCCCTCTTCAGTTAACCCTCTCTCACCCTTGCTCCAGACTGACTCTCTACATACCCCCCTCCCCCAGCAAAATGACAATAGACCTGGGAAAGGGCATCCACATTTTGATGTATTGTCCCCAGTGTATGCACCACTACAAACTTGAAATCCTGTAGGGCGAGAAACCACTGGGTGATTATGGAGTTTTTATCTTTATTTTGGTCTGACACTAGGTTAAAGGGTCATCCCAACAGGTAGTGTAGAGGAGAGCTTCTCTTGCCACTCCAGCTTGTGGGCCCCTGGGGTTGAGACAGCAGCCACAGAAGCACAGTGATACAGGAGTGCCTAGGATCAGTCCAGTATTCAGTATGGCTGGATGCTTGTGGCTGGTAATGTAGCAGGCAGAACTTTGGCAGACTGGATTGCAGATGAAAGCAGGAACAGGTGTGATTCGCAGAGCAGAACTGCAGCAGACAGGAGGAGTAGATGCAGAGTCAGTCAGGCTGGGTCAGAAACGTCTGATGGATCAGGCAGAGCAGCAGGCAGAAGAGAAGTCCAAAAACAAGCCAGAGTCAGGTTATCAAGCAGACAGTGTTAATGGGGGCAAGCCAGGTCAAGGATCTGATAACAGATTTCAGGACAAACAGAAGCTGCAGACCAAACAGCAAGGAGTTTTGGGTGCACTCACTTTAAATAGCCCCTTTGGCGCCAACGTTGGTGACAGGCGCGTTTGTGCATGTGTGTGCGCGCTGACACGCTGTGAATGTGTGTGTCTGCCTTGCAATTCCTTCTGAGCGGCCATGCCTTTCCTGACAGACTGTCTTTTAAGTACACCCCAAAGGGCCCCAAAGATAGACGTCAAAAGAAAATCTCAAAAGACCTTTGCACATTTATTATTCTGCAATCCCCCTTTGTTTCCATGATCTCTCCACTACATTCCTTTTTTTTTTCTTGGACAGTGCATACCCAGTCATTCTAGAACTAGCATTGCTGCCATAGATGCGCTCTGGCAGTATAGTTCCAACACTTGGTAGAATAAACTAACCTCTGCTCACTTCTGCATTTGAGGTAGCCTTGCTACTGATTATGCTAATCTGAATGCCAAGTGTCATCTAATGCCTAGTCCCTACGGTTAATCCCTTTGTATGGTAAATTGTGTTATTACAATTATTAATCTATGTTATGCTTGTCTAGTTACCAACCATATTGGGTGACAATATATTAGGTTTTCCTTTACTATCTGATTTGGTGCCTGCTTTCTTTTATATAGCATTACACTTTGGTACTAATTATTACTTTCAGTAAATTCCTGTGATTGTATATGTTTGTACAACCTGGACGTGTCAGAGGGGCTGAGCTTCTTGAGAAGTTTGAGGCAAAAAACAAAGGACCCATCCTATCCAGCGGCTTCTACAGGAGTAGGGATACATACTCTATACAATTATGTAAATTTGACTTTTCTAATATAAGGTATGGTTAGATACAGTTGCTTCCTCAGCAATGACAAGTAAAGGGGTATAGTATTTTTCCAGACAAGGACCTATTAATTGCCCAGGAGAAAAAAACAATTTACGGCCTTGCACCACAATTATGCAGGAAGAACTTTGGCACTGAAGAGTTTTTTAATCTTTATAAATTAGCCACTATACAGCATTTTAGGTTGCTGGAAAGAAACATAGTTAAGTGTGTAACGGAATACACCGTGACAGACTGATATATTCCTATGTCTAGGGTCACCTTATGTCCACTAGGGCCATAGGGTGACAAAGAATCATAATTCATATATTACAGATGGGACATTATTAATACTTCATATTTCAGGACTGAGATATCACAAGGAGTTCATGATGACATGACTAGGTCAGCCAGACAGTGAGTCATACCTTTTGTATAATAGGCTATTGAAATATCTTAAGGTGTTGGCTATTCACTGTAAAGACATTCCGTTGAAGGTGTTGATTGCACCCACTCTCACAAGACTCTGCCATTGTGTGATAAAGCTGTCTAGATAACTTATTCAACTAGATGTCTGTGTATTATTCAAGGTTAATTGAACCCTATTGATGATACGGTGGCGTCATGTCTAGCTACCAAATAAAGAATTATCCTCAGCGAGTGAATAGGGGGGTGGAGATTGCATTGTCCTGTGATTAACTGCATTATGCTTGAGACTGTATAAGAAGCTGAGAAAATACCAATAAATTGTCATATCTTTGAAGCAAGTGCAGAGCTTGAGTCTCGTCTTGTTTATGGGAATGGATATGGATCGTGTATGCAGGATTGTGGAGTGTGTCAGATAAGCTTGTCGTGGTTGGATGGAAGGTCGTAAGCGGTGGTGACCGTTACATTTGGTGGCAGCGGTGGGATGATTCCATCTTTAGAAGGACGGCTACAAGGACACATGACAATGGAGACGGTGTATGAACGGATGAAGCTCTCTTCCCTCATGGACTTACTGGAGAGCCGGGGCAGACCGGCCAGCAACCGTAAGAAAAGGGACATTATTGCAGAACTGGTCGAAATGGAAAGAGCTAAAAGGCCCGCCGTAACGGACAGGACACCCGAGGAAGAAAGTTTTGATTGGGCTGTTAACCTAAGACTGGCACATTATGGTCCTAACCCTCCACCGGAGATCAGGGACCGAGTTATTGTGGCTCTGAATGCCACCTTGCTACAGCGAAGAAGTGCTGCAGCAGCTGAAGTCACAGCAGCACCAGCTAAAGGGAGAGGAGAGGTGCAGATACCAGTCTCCATGGAAGAGGAATTCCAAAGAAGGTTACAAGAGATGCGGATACAGCATAGAGGAACAGTATCAGAGGAGGTCCTGTTGGGATGGTCGGATGTGATTCGGTGCCAACTCTGGAAGGAAGCGTTAGCTCGGGAGCAGCAAAACCAAGGAAAGGTCCTGCCCTCCATCTATGCAAGGTACTGGCCGCAGTATGACGTACGAATGCTGTTGTTGGGGAAACAACTGAAGCAGGAGTGGACAGCCGAGTTGAGCAGGCTGATCTGGGCAGAGATGCAGCTGGATGAAAGCTACAGAGCCCTCCAGTGGTATGTAGCCCAAGAGTGCCCGTGGCCAGCAGATGACAGCCCCACAGAAGGCCATGACTATGATGGCCTGGGATTATTGTATTGGAGGATGTCCAGTGATCCAGACTTCGGGGATGATCGGGAGTGGCGCTTGGAGGACATAATGGAGCACAGAGAGGAGAAATTGAATATCTCGGGAGGCCACTGGTTACAGTAAGATTTAGAATTTCTGGGCATTCAAGAATGGGAGCTGGAGGTTGCCTACAGACAGCTGCTAGACTCGGTTCAGCAGCAGGGTGGGGCTCCCATTGCCTGGGACTATGAGGAAAGGTCAGATAACTGTGAAATCCTGACTGATGAATCGGCAGTGAAAAAAATGGAGATTGCCATCCCTAAAGCCGAAGCGGATGGTGTGGAGTTCCAGAGAGCCGGGCGGTTGGCCCCTCCCTCCAACAACAAGCTGAGGTGGTAAAGCTTTTACCCCCAGCTGAATCACTGGCAACAGAGCAGGGTGCCCCAGGCCTCTGCTCCCAACTAGTAGAAGAGGGGGACCCTGTGATAGTGGATGGGACTGTGGTCTCCACTCACAGAAACCCAGCGGAAGAGCTGGCAACAGAGCAGAGTGCCCCAGGCCTCTGCTCCTCAATAACAGAAGAGGGGGTCCCTGTAGTAGTGGATGGGACTGTGGTCTCCACTCACAGCAACCCAGCGGAAGAGCTGGCAACAGAGCAGAGTGCCCCAGGCCTCTGCTCCTCACTAACAGAAGAGGGGGTTCCTGGGGTAGTGGATGGGACTTCAGTCTCCACTGGCACAACCCCAGAAAATGGTACAGGACAGGGACAGGAGGATGTCGGCTTTGCTTTGCAAGCACCGGGGGGTTTTCACCAAGCACCAGTGGATGGGACTTCAGTCTCCACTGGTATACCCCAGGAAGAGGGGGCAGTTGGCCCAGACCCCCAACAGCATGATGGACTGAGCCCAGCCACCCTGCCTTCTCCCCAGCGGCAGGCGTGTTCTCTGAGAGAGGCAGAGGTTGGCGGGGTAAGTAATGCTCAGTTTGGAGCCATTTATTTGGGGTACAGCATGGATACCAGCATTGGAGGACTGGAACTACTGACGGACTTCGGAGTCAACCCGTTTGGGGTTCCCACCTGTGTCCGTCTCCCACCGAAAGGGGAGAGATGTAACGGAATGCACCGTGACAGATATTCCTTTGTCTAGGGTCACCTTATGTCCACTAGGCCATAGGGTGACAAAGAATCATAATTCATATATTTTTTTTTTTTTCCGTAAACAATTTTATTAAATGAGAATGAAACATCATAAAATACAGACATGGATCTTACATAGGCATATAGTCATACGAGTGTACATGGACTATAAATTCAGCATAGAGTGATGTAGAGTCATTATATCTGATAGGATCCTAGTCCCAACAGCTGGGACTGTTGAGTTTTAGTAATATGGCAGAAAGTCAAATCCTAACCAAGAATATGATCTAGGAAGAGAGTGGGGAGACGAAGAAGAGAAGAGAGAAAGAAAGAAGAAAGAAAGGAAAAAGGAGGGAAGAGAGGGAAGAGGAGGAGGGAGAAGAATAGGAAGAAGAGGGGAGGAGGGAAAGAAAAAAAAAAAAGGGGGGGGGGTGGGACGGAGGGGGTGCAGGGAAGGATATTCTCTATGGGGAATCGTCGGCATCGGCGATCCTCCGCCAGGCCTACTAAACCACACGGGCAAAGGGACGTTAATTCAGTAGGGATGAGCCCATCTACTTTACTGTCTAAGGACCGTGGGCCAGGAAGCTTTGAGTAGTTTTGAAGTGGGTCCAGCATGCCCAAGTGTTTGTAAATGCCGTAACGCGCTCTTGGGAGATATGAATTAACTCTTCCATTTCTTCAATCTTAGAAATCCTGTTAAACCATTCCCCAATCGTCGGAGTGTGTGTAGAGCGCCAATGTACTGGGATGCAGAGTCTCGCCGCATTTACCATATGCATGGCCAGGGACTTAAAATACTCATGTCTGGTCAAATGCGTGTGATGCAGGAGGTATTGCGCCGGGGAGTAATCTAGAGCATATGTAGTGACATGTGCAATAAGCTTGTGTACTTCCTTCCAGAATGGTTGAAGAGAGCCACAGTCCCACCATATGTGGAGCATGGTCCCCCTCTCCCTTCCACATCTCCAACACGTATCTGGGACTGTTGGGGAGAATTTGTGCAGGAGAGCCGGGGTTCTATACCAGCGTGTTGCAATTTTATAGCAGGTTTCCTGAGTAGCAACATTAAGAGACCCCTTATGTATACAGTCATCGATACGGGTCCAATCTTCCTCAGTCAAGGGAACCCGAAGGTCAGATTCCCAGGCAACACGGGCTGGGTCTGGAGAACTGGGAGTGCTATCCGAAAGGATCTGATATATATTGGAGATCAGGTGTCTCTGTGGAGAGGACTGTACGCAAAGGTTTTCAAAGGGTGTTAGCTGTCTCGACCATATTTCGGATGATGGCTGCGCGGAGAGGAAATGTCTCAGCTGTCTGTAAGACCAGAAGGGGAAAGAGTTGGACGGGGATTCAGATAACAAATCCTCGTAGGAGCGAGGGGATCCGCGGGAGTAAAAATGACGTGCGTGAACTCGGTCATGAGGCCAATCGCGTAGCAGGAATGAGGAGGATAGACCTGGCAAAAAGTCCGGGTTACCCCTGAGTGGGGTTAAAGGCCCCGGAGCTGAGAAAAATGATGGAATTTTCAATGCACGCCCGGAAGCCCTGAGAGAGGGGTGGATGAGCGGATGGAGTTTAACTTCCGGGGGCCAGAGTCGAGCAGGTATCCAGGGGAGCGATTCAAGAGGGAGCTGCGTGAGCGACTTCTCCAGTACCACCCACCCCTTCCTGGTCTCATGGACGTTCCAGTCCACTATACGCATAAGGTGGCCCGCCAGATAATATTGGAAGAGATCCGGGAGGCCGATGCCTCCTCTGGTCTTCGGGCGGGTCAGCCTTGTGTACCTAATGCGAGGAGGTGAATTTTTCCAGATAAACGCTGACGCAGCTTTCTTATATGTTGCAAAGAAGAAGGGAGGCAAGCCAATTGGGATGCATTGCAAGAGGTACAGTAGGCGCGGTAGAGTTATCATTTTCAAGAGGGCCGAGCGGCCGAACCAAGAGACATTAAGGGCCCCCCAGTCCTTTAAATCCTGTTGGGCCTTCCTGAGGGCCACTAGAAAGTTATCATTATAGAGGTGGGCTAAATCAGCCGTAATTCGAATACCCAGGTACGTAATAGCCCTTTCATTCCACTGGAAGGGGAAGGAGGTTCGGCAGTCCTCCACGTCACGCCTCGGGAGTGATACATTCAATGCGTGGGATTTCGAATAATTGAACTTAAAATGGGATAATTTCCCAAAGAGTTCTATATCTAACAACAAATTCGGTAGGGAAATTCTCGGCAGGGTCAAGGAGAGGAGTATGTCGTCCGCGAAAGCGGCTACCTTATACTCCCTACCTCCCACCATCATGCCTTTGATATCGGGATTAGAACGGAGTTTGTTAAGGAAGGGTTCTAAGGTTAAAACAAAAATTAGGGGAGACAGGGGACAGCCCTGGCGGGTACCATTGCTTATGGGGAAGGCGTCCGACAGGTGACCGTTAACCCGCACACTCGCACTGGGGGTAGAATACAAAGCAGAAATATGTGCTAACATGCGCGGGTGAAGACCAATTGTTTTTAAGACTTCGCGCATGTAATCCCAGGCCACCCTTTCGAACGCCTTCTCCGCGTCAAGGGACAGGAAGAAGCCCCGCGTCTCGGAGACAGTGAGCCAATGGTGCAAGTTCAGTGCCCTGATAGTATTGTCCCTGGCCTCTCTTCCAGGGACAAAACCCACCTGATCCTGGGAGATCAGACCGGGTAAGAGTGGGGACAGCCTGTTAGCCAGGATCTTGGCGTATATCGGTCTGTAATTCTGGACTTGCGTAGCGTCTTTACCGTCTTTCGGTATAACCGTTACATGTGCCTCCAATAGACGACCCATTGGGGCAGACGGGGATGCTAGAGCGTTGAAGGCGGCAATCATTTTGGGTGATAAGGTAGTCAGGAAGGACTTGTAGTATTGGAGCGTGAACCCGTCGGGTCCTGGGCTCTTTCCTGGTTTCATTTGCATCACCGCAGCTTGGAGTTCCTCCGCAGAGAGGGGCATGTCTGATTCTACTGCACGTGCCTCCGGAACTCGCCTAGGGCAGTACTGGGTCAGGAAGTTCCTAATTGCCTCCATCCTCCGTTCTTCCTGGACAGGATTCTGGTTAGAGGGTTTCAGATTGTAAAGTTTTGTGTAGTATCGTTCAAAACATTTTGCTATGTCTTCGTTTTTAGACAAGGCAGAACCGTGTTGATCACGGATTTGGTGGACCAAGTTGGAGGGTCTGGAGGTTCGTACCGCCTTCGCTAAAAGTCTCCCGCATTTATTACCCTGTTCATAAAACACTCTCTGACGAAGAACATAACATCGCCTGGCCCGCTTACCTAGTTCATCTAGGAGTAACGAGCGGGTGCGGGTAAGTTCCTGCAGAGAGCCTTGAGACAGAGAGGCTTTGTGCAAGGCTTCCAGTCTCCTGATCTTAGATGTTAGTTCCGCTATAGTCTCCTGGCGTATTTCCTTTAGTTTCGCCATCTGGGCCAGCAGTTCTCCTCGGACTACACATTTGTGGGCTTCCCATAAAGTAAGTGGGGACAAGTCTGGAGAAGCATTCTCCACAAAGTAATTGCGTATCGTGGCTTCCAGTTGTGCAGAGAAGGCCGTATCCTTAAGTAAGGATGAGTTCAGTCGCCATGTCTTGGTCCTGGGGAGTGACTCAGGAAAGGCCAGGGTGACCGAGATGGGGTGGTGATCGGATAAGAACATTGGGTCTATGGTAGCTTGGGTAAGGTAAGTAAGATCAGATTGGGAGAGAAAGAAGTAATCTATGCGGGAGTACTTCTGAAAGGGAGCAGAGAAAAAAGTATAGTCTTTGGTCGATGGGAACAAGGTGCGCCATGTATCGTGTAGCGTGAGACCCTGCAATTGCAACTTAATTTGACGCAGGGCCCGATAGGGCAAGACAGAGGCACCTGTGGAGGTGTCGACTTCAGGGTTCAAAGGGACATTAAAGTCCCCTCCCAAGAGAACTATGCCTTCCTTAAAGGAGAATAGAAGGTCGTTAATCTTTTTAAAGAAGGAGACCTGGTGCTCATTTGGGGCATAAACATTCGCTAAGGTCAGGGGTCTGGATGCATATAGGCCCTTGATGAACACAAATCTGCCTTCTGGGTCCACCAAGGAGTCTGATATCTGAAAAGGAGCATGCTTAGAGATTAACACAGAGACGCCTTTGGTCTTTGCCGAGGGATTCGTAGCGTGCAAGACAGTAGGATAGAGGGTGCTACAAAGCTTTGGAACCGAGTCAGATCGGAAGTGAGTTTCCTGCAAAAAAATGAACTGGGCTTTCTGCTTAAATAATGTGGATAGGACCTGGGATCGTTTTTCGGGAACATTCAGGCCTTTAACATTGAGCGACACACACTTCAGCGACAGGGAGCCACAGGGTTTCGAAGCCCTCTGCATATTTAGGTGTCGATTAAGAAATCAGCAAGAGGGTAAACGGTGCGAGGACTAGGGCGGAAATGAATGCCACTTGGTAGAGACCGGCCCGGGCGGAGGATACGTTGAGAGCAACAATGGGATATATGTAGGTGGACAAACGAGGGGATGGGATCGGGGAGAAACACCAAGGGGAGGGAGGGGAAGAGGCAGAAGAGAAAGAGGGGAAGAGAGAGAAGGAAGAAGAAGAGGAAAAGAAGAAGAAGAAAAAAAAAAAAAAGAGAAGGGGGGGGGGAGTGTTAGATAGCTAAATAAAGTAAGAGAGGGATAGAAAACCAAGGATCGGCACAGGGCACCGAGAGGGGAAAGTACCAGAGGTGGGAGTAGTCAGTCTAAACCACCTAGTAATTACAAGGCTGGAATGTCAGCAGGCTATTCAAAGCACTGCTGCTGGGGGGACAGTAAGTATGACTGAGCGCGTGTCACCACAGTACGGAGGGGCTAGCAAATGTTGTGGTGTGATGGGGAACCCAAAAGAGAGGTAGGGAGTGCATTGACAGGGCAGCATAGGTGGAGTAGGTGTAAATAAGGAGAGCCAAAGCGGAAGCTTCCCTACAGCCAAGAGTATTAGGAGCGCTTGCGGCCAGTGGAATCAGAGGGACAGCAGAAGCAGGCAGAGGTAAACAGTATCAGAACCTGCCTATAAGTGTCAAACACAATTGGGATAAACGTAAACCGCTCCATCGGGATGAAAAAAAAACACAGAAAAATAAAAAGTTAACAAAACAAGACCCGTCAAAAGGAGCATATGAGCAGTGAGTAGCATAAACCAAGAACAGTTAAGACATATCAGGTATGGGTGCGCCCTGTCCCTGAGTGGCACAGCCGGTGATCTGAGCACGAGAAGTGTCACAGCAGGCCCAAGGTGTGTGTATGTGGGCAGCTAACCACAGTGGAGCCACAGCTGACAGGGTGGATGCGCAAGCTGTCCCTCCCCCGTGTATATGGAGGATTCCCCGCGAATCGCCAGCAACCAACCCACAGCCGTCCCATAAGGGGAGGTCCTGATTACAGAGAAGAAATGGAGTGTAAGAGTGGAGAGCCATAGGCTCAAAGGGGTGAATACTGGCCATCCGCGGGGAGCTCCTGATGCTCATAACCTGCTGGTAAACATTTCAACAGTTTCCCTGTCTATAATCATTTAGGTATAGCGAACAACACCCCACTAGAGTAGGCCCATGGCGCATATCTAGAGTGCATCCGACAGAAATGGGAGGGAGGTATGTCAATACATAAGGTCCCAGATGGCTAGAGAGGGACTACAGTCCACCTCGCGCCAGCTGGGAGGCCACATGACTGAATAGAGAAAAAATAAAATAAAAGAAGGGGGTATTAAGAAATACAATACAGCCATGTGAGAACGGGTAACTAAAATTAAATAAGTCAAAGCAAACAAAATCAGGAACAGAGAGGTTGTCCATGAGTCGCCAGCATCCACCCCGCAGTACACCCTGCACCTATAAAGGGTGTAAACACAGAGCCAGGGGCTGGGGGATATGGACCCTAGCGACCCGCAGAGAACCCTGCGAACTACATTCAACTGTTATACATGTCAGTGGTATCAGAACGAGACAGATAGCAGACAGCGCCTCAATGGCCTGGTCATCTGGTCTCTCAGGTGGCAGTCTGTCGAAGACCCAAAAGATGTCACCACATAGACAACAGGAGGCTATGTGCCTTGACATATATGTTAAAAAAAAAAAAAAAAAACCCAAAGTATGTAGACGTTTCAGGAAGCTATGCAGTACCTGGAAAGTCCACGTGTAAGGTCCCAGGTCGTGAAGGGGGAGTCAGTTTTTCCCCTACACCAAGGGGGAGGTTCCCGGTCGTCATCTTACCCTTGCTGCTAAGACAAAAAAGGGTTAGCCATACAAAATAAGAACAAATAAAAATAAAATAAGGATGAACAATAATAATGGGAAGGAAGTAAAAAAAAAAAAAGACAAAAAAAAGGGGGGGGGGGTTAGGACATCTTGAGTCCATAGCAATCTCGACCAGTCTCACATCATAGATTCACAGCAGTCCAAGAGTAGCAGACAGGGTGTTGGTCAATGTGCCCATGGCAGTATGTAGTTCCCTGCTGAAGAACCCTGGTTAAGGTGGGGTCGACGCCACTTCAAAGCAGCAGTCTCGGTGGCAAATCTGAGGCAGTCAAACTGGCGGGGTCGGGATAACAGTGGGCAGGGCAAGATAGTCGTGCAGGGGAGAGACACATTGGGATCAATAGTCAGCAAGAGGATTGCGGCAAGATCGGAGAGAGTCCTGTAGCAGCATCGAGTCAGTATAAGGCAGTGTGCAGTTCTCCCTAAGAGGTCCCATAGAAACCATCCGGAATGATGTGGCGTGGTGCCTGCTTAAGAGACTATGGGGGCACAGATCAGTGGTAACGGAGCAAGGATAGGGGACGCCACCCAGGAACAGGATGCGAAGACAGGACCTTCAACTTGAGATAACTTGTAGAACCAAATCAGCAACTGGCGTAAGCTAGTCTAGTCAAACCGAGAGGAACAGATATAAAAATAAAATAAAAAAATAAAAGTTAAAGACACTCACAGGCAGGGAAATTCAGCCGACACGTGCGTCTCAGGCATCCAAGCGCTCTCTACGTGGGGTGGTCGGGGGACCAGGCAGGGAAGAGTCCGATTTCCGCTGCCTAGAACGGTGCCTCTGCGCTTTCGGAGAGGGGTGATGTGACACTGGATGCCACGGCTCCGTCGGGAAGTGAAAGGTGCACCAGTCTGGCAGCTCTACCGTAGGTATGTCGAGTTGTTCGCAGAATTGTTGGAGGTCATCCGGGGAGCGTAGGAAGGCGGATCGGCCCCTAGCAGAGGCAGTCAGGCAAAAAGGAAACTTCCATCGGTAAATTATATTGCGATTCCGCAAGACATCCAGCAGGGGTCGCAAAGCTCATCTATTTTGCAGAGTGATTTGGGAAAGATCCTGAAAGAGTTTAATTTCAGCGCCATTATGCACAATGCGACCTCTTTCCCTAGCCTTCCTTAATATCTCCTCTTTGAGTGGAAAATTCACAATGCAGCATATGACATCCCTCGGAGGTTCACCATCACGAGGGGGGGGTCTGAGTGCTCGGTATAACCTTTCCATCTCCACTGGAGAGTCCGCCGGGCGGCTTAGGAGATCGTTGAAGATGGCGCAGATCGTCTGCGGCAGGGCCCCCGCATCGACCCCCTCCGGGACCCCCCTGACCCTCACGTTGTGTCTGCGACCCCTATTGTCGAGGTCCTCGACATGGCGGTGCAATTCAAACAAGTAGGAAAGTTGGGCATCATGAGCCTGTTGCACTTGCCTGATGGCCGCCGAGTGCAGCTGCGATGTCTGCTCCACGTCCGTGAGGCGGGTTGCAACCGCCCGAAACTCCGTCTTCAGGTCCATGATGGCTGCCGACAGGGTGTTAGTGATGCCGGATGCCACCCTATTGAGGTCCGATAGGCTCACCGAGGGACCCGCGGTGCCGATGAGCGTCTCCCTATCCTCTGATTGCGAGTCCGAGGCGGCACTCGGGGAGGTAGGCCCCGCGGCCTGCGAGGTCTCGTGGGATTCAGAGCAGAGCGAGCGAAAGAGCTCAGGTATGTTCCGGCCGGGCTGTGTTCCGGAGTCCTTCGGTGCCCTGGAGGCTGAGGCACTCCTATTAGACTTGCCCATGGTTAATAAGCTTAGTGGTTCCCCAAAGAAAGCAGATTTCTACCCTCTGTCTGCCGGAGCTCTCCGTTCAAGCGGCCATCTCCTTGCTCAGCCAGGCCACGCCCCATAATTCATATATTACAGATGGGACATTATTAATACTTCATATTTCAGGACTGAGATATCACAAGGAGTTCATGATGACATGACCAGGTCAGCCAGACAGTGAGTCATACCTTTTGTATAATAGGCTATTGAAATATCTTAAGGTGTTGGCTATTCACTGTAAAGACATTCCGTTGAAGGTGTTGATTGCACCCACTCTCACAAGACTCTGCCATTGTGTGATAAAGCTGTCTAGATAACTTATTCAACTAGATGTCTGTGTATTATTCAAGGTTAATTGAACCCTATTGATGATACGGTGCCGTCATGTCTAGCTACCAATTAAATAATTATCCTCAGTGAGTGAATAGGGGGATGGAGATTGCATTGTCCTGTGATTAACTGCATTATGCGTGAGACTGTATAAGAAGCTGAGAAAATACCAATAAATTGTCATATCTTTGAAGCAGGTGCAGAGCTTGAGTCTCGTCTTGTTTATGGGAATGGATATGGATCGTGTATGCAGGATTGTGGAGTGTGTCAGATAAGCTTGTCGTGGTTGGATGGAAGGTCGTAAGCGGTGGTGACCGTTACAAAGTGTATCTAAAGTATTTTTTTTCTTATTGGGATGAATATAATGGTAAGGGATCAGAACCCCTGTCAGGTTTCTTCTTTCTTTTTTTTGCTGATGTCACTAAAATGAGACATTCAAAAAGATTGAAAGTAATGTTCATCCAAAATTTTATCACCAAAACAGTAATCAAGGGTAAATCTTTAAATGGGGACACTTGGTTTGAAGACAAAAGAGAGAAATCATTTCACTTCAAAAAGATTTAAGATTTATTCTCATTTTCTGTTGTATTTATAAGGGCCAGTTAATACCACATGCAGCCCAGTGCGTTTTTTGGAAAGTAGGTTATATGGTTTCCAATAGCATAGTTTACACCAGTACCGTCAGTTCCAGGGCTTTCCAGTTCCAGAAAAAAAGTAGAACATGCTGCATTTTTCCTGCACTGGACTGTACTGGAATGCAGTAAAGCACACCAAAAAGGCACTGGACCATAGTATAGTAAAAGAAAAAAAAGCACCTGGAATGCATCCAGAAACGCATCACCTGGAATGCATCCAGAAATGCACCAGAACGTGTTAAAAACGTGCATGCAAAAATGCATCTGGAACGGATTTGGAGTGTGTTTTTGTAGTGTGAACCAGCACCAAAACAGGAGATGAAGAGAAATATCTTGAATAAACACAGAAGGCAAAAATCCTGGTAGGAATTTTAGGGCCCACTCAGACAGGTGATTTAGGCTGGCCTCTGTACGTTCCTATGCTTCCACCTCAGAGCTGCCTGCAAGCAGCCCATAGAAGTGGATGCACATGCAGCACTGGCACAGACACAATTGCATATCAAAGTTTGACATGCGGGCAAAAGCAGGTACATAAATCCGAACTCAGAGCCTTTGCATTTGGATCTTTGCACACGCATCTGACAGTGGCTCTGCATGGAGGCCGGGCTTAATCGCCCAACTGAATAAGCCCTTAAAATGCATTACAATATACAAAATGAAAAAAATGGTCTTATTTATATTAGGACCTTTATTTTCAGCACCGTGACTGAAATTTTCAAATCAAATTAGCTACCTACTGGAAAAAAAATTAAATACAGTGTAATATTGTAAAATATATATAATATTTATTTTTCCTTAAAAATCTGACTATTACTAAATTATTTATTTATTTTTTGATAATACCATCACTATCTCCTTCATGCAGGGGCGGACTGACCATTAAGTCACTCGGGCACTGCCCGAGGGCCCCATGCCACTAGGGGGCCCCATCAGGGTTGCCAGGCCCAGTAAAACCAGGGACAGTATGTATAAATCTATGTTTTTATTACATCTGTCCCTGATATGTCTGAAACCAACATGCTTTTGATGTGAAAATCCTGATATTTTAGCTGCCCCGCATCTGCACTGCCTCCTAGCGTGGTGGCCATCTGTAAGCCAGGGGCCCCATAATCTTGTTTTGCCCGGGGGTCCCATGAGTTGTCAGTCCGCCCCTGCCTTCATGTCATGAGAATCTTCTCTTGGTTACTCAACAAGCCTTAATACACATTTTAAACAATGCATTGAATGCTTTTTATAGAGTTTAAGTCAACAAGCCTTGCAATATGTTGCTGGCATGCATGAAGGAGCAGAACAGACATGCTTGTCGATGGAGATTTTCTACCAAGAGAATAACAGCTCTTTTCATAAAACATGTTTGTTTCTGTTTACTGCTACACTTTTAAAAAAAAAAAGCCCTACATTTAGGCTCATTGCTTTGAAATTCCTTATTTCTTTGTGCATTACATGAATATCAAAACAAAAATGATGATGCTTTAAAAACTACAGGCCCATCTGGACTTACATGTTTGAGGGGTCAGGAAGGAATTTTTTCCCTGCCACTGCATATTGGCGTAGCATGATCAGGGTTTTTTGCCTTCCTCTGGACCAAGTCAGGATAGAGGATTCGGCTAATCCTTGACTATCCTCCCATCCCCCCCCCCCCGGTGTTTGGCAACCATGATTAATCTGCAATATTCAGCAGAGACCATCTGGGGTTTGAGGCGATTTGCCGCAATATTACCAGCCATCACCAAAAAAGCCCTGCAAACTGAGCGATTCTTTCGGACTGATCGACGATCGGCTATCAAGAGTCGCAGCCGCTTGCCCCAGCCTAAGCACATATCATGTGCTTTGATCAACACAAGATCGGCAGTAAAACACCGACTAGAAATCCATGACTTCATCTTGCAATACGACTTAGATTGCCTCTTTATAACAGAAAGCTGGCTCACAGCCGACTGTAACACCATTCTGGGAGAATTGGTGCCAGAAAACTACCGTATTATTACTGAAAACAGAATAGGGCAAAGAGGAGGAGGACTGGCCGTGATCCATAAGATTCATCTGGCGATCACTAAACCAGTCTTTCAAAACCCTCTTCCAGACCCTGTGGCCGATGCCTGCATTGACCACCTGGAAGGTCTAGGGCTACAACAACTAGTATGTGGGCCCACACATGCTTCAGGTCACACACTCGATCTTATTTTCAGACAAAATCTGGAAATAAAAATTTTGGAAAATGAACCGTTGCCATGGACAGATCACCATGCCATCAAATTCATTCTTTCCAACCTCCCCCCCTTAACAAAAACATCAAATCCAGTGACTACACACTGGACTAGATGTCAGAAGAAGCTCCACTCGGAATTCTTCAAAACCACGTTAAGGAAAAAAATAAAAACAATTCAGCCGCATCAATCAGCTGAAGAAACACTGGATTCCATAAACACAGCCCTATTACAGTCAGCCGACTTAATAGCGCCGAAACGTAAAACCAACATCCGGAAAAAAACTCCAGCTGGTTCAACAACCAACTGGCGTTACTGAAGCAAGAGCGCAGAAGGGCAGAAGCCGCCTGGAAGAGAAGTCCTTTGGATGAGAACCTCTCTATCTACAAGGCAATAACTAAGAAATATCACAAAGAAACCTTCAAGGCCAAGAAAAATTATTTTTCTGAGGCCATCAACAGCGCCTTGAATCGCCCCCGCGAACTCTTCAAGCTGGTCACTGCGACCATGAATCCAGGATGTCTTGAAGCCCCCAATTTAGACTCACAAGAATTTTGCGGTGAATTGTCGGATTACTTCATCAATAAAATTGAGGGAATCCGGCAAAGCGTTCAGCAGAAAAATTCCCCCCGTAGCCCCCCCTGTAACAAGTTACACAACACCTGTAGTAATTCACCCCAACCAGGTAAGTTCACGCTGGAACCCATCACTATCCAAGCCACAAAATATATCATCGGTGCTCTGCGTAACAGCACTGCACCAAATGATATCATCCCCACCAAACTGTTGAAGGAGTGTGCCGACATCCTGGCACCTCCTATCACACAGCTCATTAACCAATCTTTCATGGAGGGCATAGTGCCCTCCCAGTTGAAGGAGGGTATAATTAGACCCATCTTGAAGAAATCTACCCTGGACCCCAAGGATCCACTTCACCGCCGCCCTATAACAAGCTTAAACACTTTTTCCAAGATTATGGAGAAAGCAGTGGTGCAACAGCTGCAACAGCATCTAGACACCCACAACCTACTCGACCCATTTCAATCAGGTTTCCTCCCTGGACATGGGACAGAAACAGCATTGCTCAAGATATGGGACGACGCTCTCGAGGCTGCAGACGAAGGAGAATCTTGTCTTCTGGTTCTGTTAGACCTGAGCGCAGCTTTCGACACAGTAGACCACAAGCTTCTATTGACCCGGCTAGCTGAAGTAGCCAGAGTCGCAGAAGGCGATTTATCTTGGTTCTCCTCTTTTTTGGAAAACAGATCGCAAATAGTGAAGTTAGGACCTTTCTTTTCGGAAAAACGCACGGTATCATACGGAGTCCCTCAGGGATCCCCGCTGTCGCCGGTGTTATTCAACATCTATCTTCGTCCGCTTTTTGAGATCATCAGCAGTCAAAAACTGCTCTATCACTCATATGCAGACGACACGCAACTGTATTTCCGCATTTGCAATAAAAAGGATCACCACCTCAATCTAGAGACATGCCTCTCTTTGATAGAGGACTGGATGACAAAGAGTTATCTTAAACTCAACGGAGCGAAAACAGAACTCCTTCTGTTTCAAGCCAAGCGTAAGAATCTACCTGCAACAACTTGGACACCCCCGCCCATTCTGGGCAAAATCATCACCCCTAGCGCCAAAGTCAAAAGCCTCGGGGTCATTTTCGACTCCTACATGACTATGGACGCACAAATAGGGTCAGTAGTCAGCGGATCTCACCATCTGCTGCGCCTACTACGCAGGCTTATCCCTTTTATCCCCAAAGAAGACATAGCGGTCGTGGTGGGAGCAGTTGTTAACTCCAGATTGGACTACGCAAATGCCCTTTACCTCGGACTCCCTAAGTACCAAATCGCTCGTCTACAAGTCGTTCAAAATACGGCCGCTAGACTTGTGACTGGGAAAAAACCCTGGGAATCAATCTCACCTTCACTGAGATCCCTTCACTGGCTGCCAGTAAAAGACAGAATCACTTTTAAAGCACTCTGTCTAACGCATAGATGTGTCCATGGGAACGCCCCCCAATATCTATGCGATAAAATAAAAGCCCACAACCCCAATCGCGTTCTGCGATCCACTGATCAAAACCTCCTGCAGATACCGAAAGCCGGATACAAATCCAAAGGAGATAGAAGATTCGCGGTCCAAGGTCCCAGACTATGGAACGCATTGCCAACCAGTATTCGGTTGGAGGAGAACTACCTAGCATTCAGGAGAAAGATCAAGACTCATCTCTTTTGATACCAAAGGAGACAGGAACAACAAGCGCCCAGAGGCGATTCAGTTCGCATGTGCCGCGCTATATAAGTTTTCATTCATTCATTCATTCATGCAAATTTAGGGAAGCTGAGTATGGTGCACATCTGGTGTGACGGATGGAATAGGGAAACTTGTTTTCAACCCTAGTAGCCTATATTTAGGAGACTACATTAACATTTGCACAAATCTTTTGTGAAAATTCATTTTGGTGCCAAGAAATTTTCAAAAACAATTTATCATTCACAAAAAAAAGTTATGTATCGGACACAAAAAGTAATGTTAAATTGCCATTATCCTAAAACTAATTATCAGGAGCTTCATGGGCGGCATTTAGCTAGATCAGGGATAGGTAGAGCCTTGATTGCACTAGTAATTTTTTTCGTTCAACCCAGCGGGAGCTGCTTTAATAACTGTCCAACGTTAGTGATCTCCACTACTGAGATATTGTGTTATGACACCCCCCCCCCCAATCTGCCAGAATACACTAGTCAGGGTTCCGATCAGCAGACCTTTTTTGGTCTTTCCCTTTTGGTCAAATGACCGAATGACAGACAGTTTCTACTGAACCGGCTGATACCTCTGGATATTCGACTTGTGTGTACAGCCCTTAAAGTCGATGTAAACCCGATTCATGAATATTAAAGCCTATTTTATGTTTATCAAAAGTCAGCAGCTATAAAAAAGTGTAGTTGCTGACTTTTAATAAACAGACACTTACCTGCTAAACTGTCCAGCGATGCGGCTGCCTGGAGGGTTGCCCCTCTCCCCCCCGCTCAGCCGGCGCCTCCATTCACACTGTGGGCACAGCTTTAGACTTCACGACTGGGCATGCACTGCGCAAGTCGCGCTGCACTCTAGGAGTGGACAGGTGATCTCCTAGGACCTGTCACATATCCGCTTTAAGCTGGGCACATATTGTTTATCTGTAGTGTTTTTCTTATTCCTCTCCAAAGTACTGAGTCCCGTGGCTTTCTCCTTTTCTGTTCTTCTGTTATCAGCATGATTACTTCTGACAAGTTCTCTGACACTGGAGATAAAATCAGCTTGAAATTTGTGTTGGGTGGATGCTATAAATAGATTAGCAGTGAGCTGGTCTATTTACAGCACAGCTCTGCAAGTATTTTCTTTCTTCTGCCTTTGTGGAGTGTGTCATTCCTCCAATCAGCTCACACACAGTGTATGCCAAGATTTCCCTTCCCTGCTAGAACAGGAAGAACTAATTCTAACACTTTCTAAGGAATATAGCAAACTGAAGACAGCAAATGTACATGTAAAACTTATAAAGGGAGATTTGTTTCACAATCAATATTTTTTAATATAAAGTGTTATTATTAGTCATAGAAAGCCAGAGATCTTCATAGAAATATTGTTTTAAATAACAATAAATACAAAAATGTCTCATCTTTGAGTTTATATGGGCGGGGCTCTGTCATTATTGTTCCAAAACATCTGTATGTGTCCATTTCTATAGATACATTGTATTCCCCATACTACCTTCCTCTCTTTTATCTCATACTTTGTAAAGGGCCATAGTGCTAAATAGTATTCTTCCTTATACCTTCTTAGATTGTAAGCTCCTCTACCTTCTGTATCCTCCTTATTCCCTAATAGATTGTAAGCTCCTCTACATTCTGTATCCTCTTTATTCCATAATAGATTGTAAGCTCTACTACTTTGTGTATCCTCCTTATTCCCTAATAGATTGTAAGTTTGTCTACCTTCTTTTAGGGAGATTTGTTTCATCCCTGATTATCATCTGAGGCGGTTCATTTCACTGGGTACAAGTGAGGGTTTACATCCACGTTAACCACTTAAGGACAGGAAAGATTCGCCCCTAATGACCAGAATACTTTTTTACAATTTGGCACTGTGCTGCTTTCACTGGTAATTGCATAGTCGTGCTATGCTGTAACCAAACAAAATTGTGTCTTTTTTTGTCCCACAAACAGGGATTACTTTTGGTTGTATTTGATAGACATGTGCATTAGTTTTCATCTGAATTTCAGGTATTTTTGTTATCGTTTTAACAAATGATAACGAAAGCACAGAAAACAAAAATCTAAAGATCCGACATAAGCAAATGCTTTATTTTCGTTTTCGTTGCGGTCGAATGTGTCTAACTCTATTATTTCAATATTATTCTACATATAGAGAAAAGATTCAACATAGAGAGAAAAGATTTGACATTATAGAGACATTAGTCGACATAGAGAGAAAAGTTTTGACATAGAGAGAAAAGATTCGACATAGAGAGACATGAGGATTCGAGCTTGAGAGACATGAAGAGACATTTTGACATTTGACATTTTGACATTTTGATTCTGTCTAATCTTTTTTTTCAAGAACATTTGAAAGACACCATAAGCCTTCAATGACAGATTTGACATAGAGAGACATTAAGATTCGACATAGAGAGACAGAGACAAATTACGAAACAAAATATTTCAGTGTGCACGTGTCTAGTATTTGATCACCTTTGGGATTTTTATTTTTTGCGATATAAATGAAAAAAGGCAGAATTAAAAAATATATATATATTATATTTTCTACTTTTTGTGGAAGAAATCCAATAAACTACGGGCCAGATTCACAGAGCCATTACGCCTGTCTAACTGGTGTTAGACTGGAGTAATTTCAAATTATGCGCGTTTTTTAGCTAGTCGAAAACCTCAAACCATGAATAGACGGCTGCGGGCTTCAATTCGACTGGATTACGTGTTCGTACGCCTTCGGATCTACGCTGCAATAAAATTGCGGCCACTGGGTGGACTTCCCGTCGTTTTCCGCGTCGGGGTATGCTAATGAGCTTTTGCCGGCGATCCCAGAAATTACGATCTTCAATCGCAATCTCTTACGGCACCTTTAGTCATCTTTTTTTTTATGTAACACTATATCAGCTTTTTGCTGGTCTAATATTAGACAGCCCAAGTATGGCCGTCGTTCCGCGTCGAATTTCTAAGTTTTCCGACGTCTTTTATTATTTTTCACGTAAGTCGTCCGGGAATAGGAATGTTCGTAAACGACGCTACTCAAACAACAAATGATGTAACGACGTGATTTCGCGCAATGCACGGCGGGAAATTTCTGAACAGAGCATGCGCAGTTCGATCGCCGCGGGGACGCGCTTAATTTAAATGCTTCACGCCCCCAATCGCGTATTTCGATTAAGCGGCGAGAAATAGACTACGTCGCCGTAGAGTACGGGCAAAAATCTACCATGATTCGGTGTAGAGCCTGGTGAAATACGGCAGCGTAGAGTATTTCGATTACGCAGCGCAATATTAAGTGTATCTGAATCTGGCCCTACATTTTTAGTCATACCTTTAGGCCAAAATGTATTCAGCCACATGTCTTGGGTAAAAATAATAATGTAATAAGCGTATAATTATTGATCAAACTATGGTACATTTTCTGGAATTTACGCAGCTTTTAGTTTGACTGCCTGACAAAAAAATAAAATAAACGTTGTTACTGAAATTATATTGCTTACACATGCCATGGGTATATGTGGAATTACACCTCAAAATACATTCTGCTGCTTCTCCTCCTGAGTACGAGGATACCACATGTGTGAGACTTTTTGGGAGCCTAGCTGCATACAGGACCCTGAAAACCAATCACTGCCTTCAGAATTCACTCCTCACTAACTATTACAGTTTTAAAGGCCATGAAATGCCAAAATAGCAAACCCCCCCCCCCCCCCCCAATGACCGATTTTGGAAAGTAGATAGCCCAAGCTATTTTTTGAGTCCATGGAATATTCTATATTTTGCCACATGTTTCATGAAAATAAATATTTTTTTTTTTACAGTTTAGCCATGTACAGGACTAGTGTTGCTCACGAATATTCGTATTGCGAATATTCGGCTCGAATATGGCATATTCGAGTATTCGCGATATATTGCGAATTTCGCGGTGAATATTCGCTATTTCGAATATTCGTATTTTTTTTTTTTTAGAACAGATCACATCCTAGAGATCCCCATCGACGTCTAAAAGCATTGCTGGTATGATTAGAGACCTTGGGCCGAGTAGCTGCAGCGATCAATTTATATTGCCGAAAAATCGCAATGCGATTATTCGGCAATAGCGATATCGCACGATTATTTTCGAGAAATTCGCAATATTGTTTTTAGCTAAAATAACACATATATTCGATTTCAGAGTGTTACTGTCGAAATTCCGCAATAAATTTCTCATTCGCATTTTTGCGAAATTACGATAAAATATCAAGAATATTCTGAGCCAATCAGAGTGCTCCATTCCGCATTTCTCGAATATTCGCAATTATTTTGTATTGTAATATATCAAGAATATTCTGAGCCAATCAGAGTGCTCCTTCCGCATTTGCCGAATATTCGCAATTATTTTGTATTGTAATATATCACGAATATTCTGAGCCAATCAGAGTGCTCCTTCCGCATTTGCCGAATATTCGCAATTATTTTGTATTGTAATATATCACGAATATTCTAAGCCAATCATAGTGCTCCTTCCGCATTTGCCGAATATTCGCAATTATTTTGTATTGTAATATATCACAAATATTCTGAGCCAATCAGAGTGCTCCTTCCGCATTTGCCGAATATTTGCAATTATTTTGTATTGTAATATATCACGAATATTCTGAGCCAATCAGAGTGCTCCATTCCGCATTTCTCGAATATTCGCAATTATTTTGTATTATAAAATATCACGAATATTCTGAGCCAATCAGAGTGCTCCATTCCGCATTTCTCGAATATTCGCAATAGCGAAAAATCGCAATAGCGAAAATTCGCAATCATTTCATTTCCAAAAAATATCACGAATATTCGTATTTAGCGAATATATCTCGAATATTCGACTATATATTCGAGATATATCGCGAAATCAAATATGGCATATTCTGCTCAACACTAGCAGGACCCAGAAAACCAATCACCGCCTGTAGACTTTCTAACGGCGTACATTTTTGATATCACTCTTTCACTACCTATCAGGCGCCGTACACACGGCCGAGGTTCTCGCTGAAAATCAGCGAGAACCTCGCTGGAATGCACATTCCAGCGAGGACCTCGGCCGTGTGTACGGTCTCGGCGAGCTTCCCGTCGGGAAGCCCGTCGAGCCGAAATAGAGAGCACGCTCTCTATTTCCTCGACGGCCCGCCTGGAAGAATGGCTGGTTGCCATTCCCGACGGGCGGGTCGCCGAATTCGACGGCCGGGAGAGAACCTCGACGGGCGGAACGATGTGTTCTGCCCGTCGAGGTTCTCTGCCGTGTGTACGGCGCCTCACAGTTTCGGAGGCCATGAAATGCCCTTAGATTTTGCTTTTAAATGTCTCTGAATTTATTGGTTTGCGGGGTCCTGTACACAGCTATGCTCCCAAAAAGTCTCACAGATGTGGTATCCCC
The DNA here is from genome assembly GCA_029574335.1 of Rana kukunoris. NCBI lineage: Eukaryota > Metazoa > Chordata > Amphibia > Anura > Ranidae > Rana > Rana kukunoris. The sequence goes on from CM056052.1 coordinate 141,873,271, forward strand.
ATACTCAAGAGAAGCAACAGAATGTATTTTGGGGTGTCATTTCACATATACCCATGGCATGTTTGAGCAATATATCATTTAGTGACAAGTTTTTTTAACCACTCAAGGACCGCCGCAAGTACATTTATGTCGGCAGAATAGCAAAGACAGGCACATCAACGTACCTGTAAGTGCCTGCCTAGACGTGGGTCGGGGGTTCGATCGGGACCCCCCCGGGAACATGTGGCGGTTCCCGTGGCTGTCTGAGCGATCCGGGATGAGGGGGCGGCTGTTCGTTTTTGTCCGCCCCCTCCGGATCGCTCCCAGCCAATCTGCGTGCTCCCCCTGCATGTCACTTCCTCTGCCTGTGTAAACACAGGAAGAGGGAAGTGATGTGATCTCTCCTCTCAGCGGTATTTTCAACCACCGCTGAGGAGAGATCACATCACACAGTGAGTCTGCACCAGGGCCGCCATCAGAAATAAAGAAAAATATATATAAAAAAGGGGGGTAGCCATCCGGGGCCCTGGGACCTTTGTGCCCTTTAATGAAAAGAAAAAAAGAGAGAATATATATATATATATATATATATATATATATATATATATATATATATATACATATACATATACATATATATATATATATATACACATATATATATATATATATATATATATATATATATATACAGTATATATATATATATATATATATATTATGTATATATATATATATTTTTTAAAAAGGGTGGTTGCCAACTGGGGCCCCTTTTATAAAAGGAAATTACAAAAAAGGGGGCTTTCCATTCGGGACCTCTGGGCCCTTTAATAAAAAGAAACCTCTGGGCCCTTTAAAAAAAAAGAAAGAAAGAAAAAAATATATATATAAAAAAGAAATAAACATTTATATATAAAAAAAACAAGGGGGTTGCTTTCCAGGGCCCTGGGGACCTCTGGGCCCTTTAATAAAAAAAATATATAAAAAAAATATATAAACAAAAAATAAAAATACAATTATAAAAAAGGGGGTTTGACACATGGGGCCCTGGGGACCTCTGAGCCCTTTAATAAAAATACATCTATATATTAAAAAAAAGAAATAAAATAATATAAAAAAGTAAAAAAATATATAGAAAATGAGGCTTGTCATCCGTGGGCCCTGAGGACCTCTGGGCTATTTAAAAATAATAATATTATATAAATATAAAAATAAAAGAAATAAAAAAATATATAAAAATTATATATTTTTTTATAAAAAAAGGGGGGTTGTCATCTGGGGCCCTGGGGATCTCCAGGTCCCTGTGGACCTCCGGACCTCTAAAAAAAATAAAAGAAAAAAAATTGGCCCTTTAAAAAAAAAAATATATATATATTAAAAAAATATATTTTTTTATAAAAAAAAATATTTTTTTATAAAAAAATAAATAAAAAAGAGGGGGTTGCCATCTGGGGCCCTGGTGGCCTACGGGCCCCTAGACCCCTAACAAAATGGCCCTTTAATAAAAAAAATAAAAATATATTAAAAAATATATATATTTTTTTATAGAAAATAAATAAAAAAAAGGGAGGGTTGCCATCCGGTGCCCTGGTGGCCTCCGGGCCCCTGGGGACCTCCGGACCTCTAAAAAAAATAAAAGAAAAAAAATTGGCCCTTTAATAAAAAATATATATTAAAAAAATATATTTTTTTATAAAAAAAATATATTTTTTTATAAAAAAAATATTTTTTTTTATAAAAAAAAGGGCTTGCCATCTGGGGCCCTTGGTGGCCTCCGGGCCCCTGGGGACCTTCGGACCCCTTACAGGTGTAATGCCTGTACCCCCCTGATGGCGGCCCTGGTCTGCACAACACTACACTGACACCAGTACACGCAGGCACATTAACCCCTTGCGATCACCCCTCCCCCCCACCCCCCTGTCACAGTGTCACTGAATGCAGTGATCATATATGTACTGATCACTGCATTTAGTGTCAGTGTGACAGGCAGTTAGTGTTAGATCCAGGGTAGCCCCCGTACCCCCCCCTAATAAAGTTTTAAATCCTTGATCACAGCCCTAGTTAACCCTTTCACCCCCTATTGCCAGTGTCACTAAGCGATCATTTTTCTGATCGCTGTATTAGTGTCGCTGTTCCCGCTAGGTAGCTATTTTTTTTTATTGCGATTTTTTTTTTTACTAAAGACATGTGGCGGAAAACATTTTGGCCTAAATGTTTGACTAAAATTTAGTTTATTTGATTTTTCTTATAACAAAAAGTATTTTCTAAAATGTCGCTCTATATTTGTATATAGCGCAAAAAATAAAAATCGCAGAGGCGATCAAATACCACCAAAAGAAAGCTCTATTTGTGGGGAGAAAAGGACGCAAATTGTTTGGGAACCACGTCGCACGACAGCGCAATTGTCTGTTAAAGCAACGCAGTGCTGAATTGTAAAAACCCCTTGGGTCATTTAGCAGCATATTGGTCTGGTCCTTAAGTGGTTAAAAAAACGAATTTCATTTTCCATAAACTTGTGGCAAAATATTAAATATTCCATGTCAGAAAATGGCTTGGGTGTCTACTTTCTAAAAAGGGGTCATTTGAGGGGTTGAACTGTCCTGGCATTTTTTGCACAACATTAGAAGCTTACAACATTAGAAGCCACACATCACCCACTCTTCTAACCACTTGAAGACAAAGCCCTTTCTGACACTTTTTGTTTACATAAAAAAATATGTATTTTTGCTAGAAAATTACTTTTAACTCCAAAATATATATTTTTAAATCAAATGCCCTACAGATTAAAATGGTGGGTGTTGCAATTTTTCACACAGTATTTGTGCAGCGATTTTTCAAACACATTTTTTGGGGGGAAAAAAACACTTTTTTGATTTCTAATGCACTAAAACACACTATATTACCCAAATATTTGGTGAAATATGTGCAGCTGCAACAAACGACATACATTTTTGAAAGTCTTAAAAAGCCTTTACAGGTTACCACTTTGGATTTACAAAGGAGGTCTACTGCTAGAATTACTGCCCTCGATCTGACATTTGCAGTGATACCTCACATGCATGGTGCAATTGCTGTTTACAAACGACACAAGACCGACACCTTTGCAGGGGTGCTTTAATTTTTTTAATTGTTTTAATTATTTCTTTTGCTATTTTATTTTGACACTGTTCATTTCATATATATTTTTTTTCCATTTATAATTGTTATTGTTATCACATGGAATGTAAATATCCCCCATTATAGCAATAGGCGGTGACAGGTACTCTTTTTTTTTAAATGTGGGGTCTATTAGACTCTAGAACCCTCCTCTGCCTGAGAAAATCATGGAAGACAGAGGGAAGGGGGGAGTTCCCTCCCACTGCTTGTAAAAGCCGCTAGGATTGCTTTTACATGAAAGCCGACTGCCGGCTTAAAAAAAAAAAACAATACTCATATGATACCTAAACCTGCAGGCATCATTCCGGTATAACCACTCAAAGTCCAGCAACATACCAGTATGTCACTGGTCCTTGTTGGGAATATATTGTAATGTGTTTTTTTTTTCATGCAGCCTGTGGGCTAAATGAAAAAATAAAACAGATTTCTCCATTCATATCAATTGATAGGTGGTATTCCCATCATTAGAATACCACCCTGCATCCACCCACTTCTAAAGAAGGGCATAGAATAAATATAAGAATATATGCCGAAGCATAGGGGCGATCCACCCTTATGTCCACCCCTGCCCTATGCTTCGATATATATGTTCTTTTTTTAACTGTAGTAGTGAAATCACCTCCTACAACACTGGGATTGCTGATTTACGTAAAGTGAGAGCAAACCACGTTGCTGTCAAAATAAATAAATCAGTGCTGCAGCTGAATGGCGTACTGCATATATGCTCTTTTTTAACTGTGGTGGTGAAATCACCTCCTACAGCGCTGGAGTCACAGATTTACGTATCCTGAGAGCAAACCCCGATACTGTAAAAATAAATAAATCTGTGCTGCAGCTGAATGGCATACTTGCAAAGCAGATAATGGTTAACAATAAAACACAGTAACATTACAGTATAACAGTAGAACATGCCATACCTGCAAATCAAACACAATAAAACACAGTACAATAAAACATTACAGTATATCGTAAAATAAGGTAAAAAAACATTCCGTGTGTTCCTCTACTTCACTGCAAGCAAATTATTACATCTCAAGCAGGCTCTTTCTCTCCCCCCATCTGAGTCACGACTCTATAAGCCATTGGGGGAAGTTCCAGTGATTAGATCGCACAGTGCCACATGCTCCAATTCCAGAATCAAAGGGGTGACTAAAAGGTGTCATGCTTGTGTAATTGTCCACGTATATGTGGTACACCTTTACGAATAAGGGTGATGCCAAATCCCAAACAATTTTACCACTGCTCCCTATGTAGTCTGGGCAGTATAGCCTTTTGCTCTCTCACAGAGCTTATAAAACTTGACCCCATATCTGGCACGCTTGCTGGGGACAGTGTTTGAAAAACAGATGGCCAGAAAACTTAATCAGGGACTTATCAACATATACAACTTGATCAAGAATAAACAAGGCTGCAAACTGTTGGTTAAAGTGCTTTACAAGGGGCTGAATTTTGTGGAGCCGATCGTATCCAGGGTCACCCAGAGGACGACAGAGTTCATTATCATTGAAATGCATGAACTGTAAGATTTTCTCATATCTAGTTCTGGTCATGGAAGCAGAGAACATGGGCATATAGTGAATTAGGTCAGTGGACCAATATGACAGCAACTTTTTAGTTATGCCCATGAGGAGGGATAGGCCCATAAAGGTCTTCAATTCGGGAACCGCTATAGGTTTCCAGGCAAATTCTCTGGCAAGGGTAACATTTGGATTTGCGGCAATAAATTGACCAGCGTATAAATTACTTTGATCCACAATAGATCTGTAGAGATCTTCTGTGAAAAACAGCTTGTGATAGTGAAAGGTACTAAAATTCACTGTTTTCACCTGAATTCTGGGTTGGCCAGTGAATGGGGGGGAAGTATGGGCACTGCAGAAGTGGTGGACTGCCAATCAGGATTAGCATATGCAGCAGGAAGGACACTATGGGCTCTATGGGCCTGTCTTTGAATTATTGGTGGCTGTGGGGTATTACTTGTGCTAGCCACCGCACCAGTTTGAACTGCACTTATTGGACTCACCACCTCAACAAGTGAAACTGCCGTGCTGGTTTGTCTATGACCAGGATGTACTAGGCCGCTGGTGCTTTCCAGTTCACCAGAAGTAGGGATAAGCCGAATACCCCCGCATTTAGTTCGCACCAGAACCTTCGAATGGACTGAATGTTCACGCAAACATTTCGAACCCCATTTACATCTATGGGACTCGAATGTTCAAATTCAAAAGTGCTCATTTGAAAGCCCAATATTCAAGTTATTGTCGGAAAACGTCTTTGAGAACCCGGGTCTTGCCCCAGGGAACATGTATCAATGGAAAAAAAGTTTTAAAAACTGCCGTTTTTTTCTGGAGCAGCGATTTTAATGATGCTTAAAGTGAAAAAAAAAAAGCAAAATTCCTTTAACCACTTGTCCACCGCCCACTGTCAAATGACGGCGGGGGGAGGACTCCATTGTCCTGACATCACGTCATATGACTGCTGGGATCCCGGTGCGAGTGCCCGGCGGCAACGATCGCCGCCGGGCACACGCGATTGCCCAGTAACTGAGCGGGGACGTGGAGCTCTGTATGTAAACACAGAGGTCCACGTCCTGTCAGGGAGAGGAGACCGATGCTGTGTCCCTTGTACATAGGGACACAATCGGTCACCTCCCCCAGTCACCCCCCCTCCCCCTACAGTTAAAACACTCATAGGACACACATTTAACCCCTTCCCCGCCCCCTAGTGGTTAACCCCTTCACTGCCAGTCACATTTATACAGTAATCAATGCATATTTATAGCATTAAAGGTAATGGGTGGAAAATCTCGCGCCAATGAGGGGGAGGGGTGAGAAAATTAGATTTAGAAAAGCTGCTCCCTGAATAAATCAAATGGATTGAATTATAATAATTGTGTGCATGTAATAGGGGCGCTAAAAGAAAAAAAATTCTTTTAGCGCCCCTATTACATATTTATAGCATTGTTCACTGTATAAATATAAATGGTCCCAAAAATGTCAGAAAAGTGTCCGAAGTGTCCGCCATAACGTCGCAGTCCCAATAAAAAAATCGCAGATCGCCGCCATTAATAGTAAAAATAAAAATAAAAATAAATGCCATAAACTATCCCCTATTTTGTAAACACTATAAATTTTGCACAAACCAAACGATAAACGCTTATTGCATTTTTTTTGTTACCAAAAATATGTAGAAGAATACGTATCGGCCTAAACTGAGGAACAAAAAAAAATTTGTTATATATTTTTTGGGGATATTTATTATAGCAAAAAGTAAAAAATATTGAATTTTTTTCAAAATTGACGCTCTATTTTTGTTTATAGCGCAAAAAATAAAAACCGCAGAGGTGATCAAATACCACCAAAAGACAGCTCTATTTGTGGGAAAAAAAGGACGCCAATTTTGTTTGGGAGCCACGTCGCACGACCGCGCAATTGTCAGTTAAAGCGACGCAGTGCCGGAAGCTTAAATTTTGTCTGGGCAGGAAGGGGGTGTAGGTGCACAGTAGGCAAGTGGTTAAATATCGTACCTGCTGGGTGTCTATAATATGCCTGTGAGGTGGCACGTGTTTAGAACTGTCCCTGCACAAAATTACATTACTATAAGAAAAAAGTAATTTAACCACTTAAGACCCGGACCAAAATGCTGCTAAAGGACCTTGCCCCTTTTTGCGATTCGGCACTGCGTCGTTTTAACTGACAATTGCGCGGTCGTGCGACGTGGCTCCCAAGCAAAATTGGCGTCCTTTTTTCCCCACAAATAGAGCTTTCTTTTGGTGGTATTTGATCACCTCTGCGGTTTTTATTTTTTGCGCTATTAACAAAAATAGAGCCACAATTTTGAAAAAAATGCAATATTTTTTACTTTTTGCTATAATAAATATCCCCAAAAATATATATACATTTTTTTTTCCTCAGTTTAGGCCGATACGTATTCTTCTACCTATTTTTGGTAAAAAAAAATCACAATAGGCGTTTATCAGTTGGTTTTCGCAAAATTTATGGCGTTTACAAAATAAGGGATCGTTTTATTCCATTTGTATTATTTATTTATTTTTTACTACTAATAGTGGCGATCAGCGATTTTTTTCTTGACTGCGACATTATGGCGGACACTTTGGACAATTTTGACACATTTTTGGGACAATTGTCATTTTCACAGCAAAAAATGCATTTAAATTGCATTGTTTACTGTGAAAATGACAGTTGCAGTTTGGGAGTTAACCACAAGGGGGCGTTGTAGGAATTGAGTGTTCCCTGTGTGTGTTTACAACTGTAGGGGGGTGTGGCTGTAGGTGTGACGTCATCGATCGCGTCCCCCTATAACAGGGATGACGCGATCGATGCTGCGGCCACAGTGAAGCACGGGGAAGCCGTGTTTACACATGGCTCTCCCCGTTCTTCAGCTCCGGGGACCGATCGCCGCACTCCAGCGGCGATCGGGTCCTCGAGTGCCGCGGCCCTGGCCCCGGAGCTTCTGACCGGGTAACGGGAGCGCGCCACGGGCACGCGCCCGTGACCCACGGGTGGGTACTAGAATCAACTTATATATACGTTGATGTGCCCAGCCGTGCCATTCTGCCGAAGTAAATGTGCAGTAGGCAGTCCTTAAGTGGTTAATATTGCTTGCGGCTTTATGTAATGTTTGGTCCCTGGAATATGGATGAAAATCACTGAAAAAAATAGCATGGGTTTCCCCGCCACAACTCCCCCCAGGTCATTACAAGACACTTTGGCCCTATATGCTTTGAACCATGTAAAACAGACGCTGGCGATGGTTGCTGGAACCGGTCATACCTTGGGGCTGCGGACTAAAAAATTGTCTGAACGCATCGGTCAGACGGCCACCTTTTCCACTGCTCCTTCTGTGACTCACCGAAGCCTCTTTTTTTTTTTCCCTTCTATAATGAATTTTTTTTTTATTTTGCTCGATATAAGTCATACAGGATTAAACATTCTTATCTTTTGTTAAGTACATCATTACATTTATCTTGTAAGAAAATAAATAATCCGAGATTACATTTTCCATGGATGCCTATCAGTCATTTTTATCCCCCCCCCCATAAAAAAAAAAAAAGGAACAAATATAAATAATTCTCTTTCCTCCTTTTCATTCCCCCTATTGCCCTTCCTCCCTTTTCTACTGAGGTATAGCTGTTGTAACCCTGTAATCTCTTGATTTCCATTCCCATAGGACAGAGAAACAGGGGCCTCCTATTGGAGTCAATATGGGAGGGGGGAAAGGAGGGGAGAAAGAAAGAAAAGAAAGATTTTATACAAATTGAGATTTTCCTAGCTTGTGACGGAAAATATTAGTTATATGAAGACAGGAGGCGAGTATCTTATGCATATCTCTCTTTACTAATGCTCATAGCAGAAAGAACAGTAAACCATTAATGTAACTTAAAACTTAAAGAACTACAACTCCCAGTCCCAGTCCCTGGGCCAACTTAGCCCCTCCCCGATCCAGACTGTATATATGGGACTGCCTGTGGTATAATAGTCCTCTTTCTTGATGCGAAGCGATATAGCCAGGAGTAGGAACTTCACCCGGACATCTCCGCTGTCGCCTGGAACTCCTCAGCCGGTACGCGACATCCGAATCTGGAAGGAACCAAAAGGGGACATGGCCAAACACGGACCAACTTCATCCCAACGGGGACTGTAGGAACCTCAGACATCCGCAGCCGACTGATCAGCCGTCTTCAGGACCCTGATCGTAGTGGTCAATATCCTGAAAGAAACAAGAATCGTAACAGGGTTGGGAAGGGAGGGAAGATACTCGCCTCCTGTCTTCATATAACTAATATTTTCCGTCACAAGCTAGGAAAATCTCAATTTATATATCAGACAGGAGGCTCATATCTTATGCAAGTTCAAAGCTAACAAAAGCAGTGTTAAGGTTATACACAATGCAGATGAAAATCACAAAACTGACATGGATATGTGAATGAATGAATGAAAACTTGTATAGCGCGGCACATGCGAACTGTGGTCCTCCGGTCTGAAATAAAAATGGCGAAAGGTTGTCTCAGAAGACCAATCGGCCACCAGAAGCAAGTCAGAAAGAGAGCCTCCAGAGGAGATGATTTTTGTAGCCATAGCGCCCCTTGAAGAGTGAGCCCCGAACAGGGAGGTGTCTATGCCCGCTATCTCCATGGCGGAACGTACCCATCGCGCTAATGTGGCGGAAGAGACTGGATGATGAGGTTTGACATACGAGATAAGAAGTTGGGAAAAACGCGTAGAACGGAGAGCCGTCGTCTGCGCTTCGTATGCCTGTAGGCAGCGTACAACGCAAAGCCGGGGATGTGTGGGAAAGAATGGGTAAAACACCGAGTGAATACCCGTCTTGGTCCTACGGACCACCGAAAAGCTGACCCCTTGGGGTGAGAATTGTCGCCTAGAGATGTCCAACGCTCTCACGTCTGAGACGCGTTTGACGGAAACTAGACAAAGTAACACAGTCAATTTAAAAGACAACAGTTTTAGGGGCAGGGCGGCATTGTCCTCCCACGAGGTAAACATGTCGAGCAACCTGGAGACGTCGTAGGTTGCCTGATATCTAGGCCTGGGGGGACGTCTGAATCTAATACTCCGTAGAAGCCTACATACCAGTGGGTGTTTCCCCACGGGTAGAGAGTCTACTGGACCATGGTATGCCAAGATAGCCGACCGGTAGATATTGATGGAACTATAGGATTTGCCAGATTCGAAAGAATCTGCCAAATAGTTCACCACTACTGACACAGGGGCGTGTATGGGATCAACCTGCCGTTGATCACACCAACGAACCCAGAAGCGCCAGGCATATCGGTAGGCCGATCTAGTCCCGGGGGCCCAGGCCATGACGAGGAGATCCTTAGCTGATCTCGAAAGGTCGCTATCCGCGTTTGGGACCCCGAAATCAACCATGCTAGGAGGTGGAGGTTGCCCTCCGTGACTAGAGGGTGAAGACCTCTGGTCGGGTTGGTCAGCAGGTGCGGGAAGTGGGGAATCGGCCTGAGGTACTCCACGGCCATCCCCAGGAGGAGAGGGAACCAAGGTTTTGTCGGCCACCAAGGTGTGACTAGCACGACCGTCGCTCGTTGATTCGACGCATGGAGGAGAACCCTGGAGATCATTTGGAAGGGAGGGAACGCGTAGTGCGTTCCTCCCGGCCAAATGAGACGGAGAGCATCTACCGCGGATGCCTCCGGGTCCGGCCTCCAGCTGAAGAAACGAGGTAACTGGTGGTTGAGGCGGGAGGCGAAGAGATCTACGGATAACGGGCCCCAAAGTTGTTCTAATTGAAGGAACACTGAACGATCCAATCGCCAGTCGCTGGAATCGGCAAGATGGCGTGAATTCCAGTCGGCCACTGTGTTGGAGACCCCCGGGATGTATTCCGCGATAGGGACAATGTTGCGAGTTAGGCAAAAGTGCCAGAATTCCTTCGCAAGGTTTGCTAGGATCCTGGATCTGGTGCCTCCCAAGCGGTTGACGTATTGAACCGCTGCCACATTGTCCATGCGGAACAACACACAACAATTGGATGCGTGTGGTAAGAAGCTCCTGACAGCAAAGTAAGCCGCCAGAAGCTCCAAGGCATTGATGTGTAACCCTGTTTCGGAGTCGGACCATGTCCCTCCTGTGGAAGTCTCCCCGCAGCGAGCACCCCAGCCGTGGCGACTCGCATCCGACTCTATGATGATGTCGGGACCGGAGTTGAAAATGGTCTTGCCGTTCCAATCGACGGCGTGTCGAAGCCACCAATGTAGCTCTTCCACCGCTTCCGGACAAAGCGGGATCTCGTCCGCGTACCTGAGACCCTGACGTAAGTGCATAATTTTGAGCCTCTGAAGGGCCCTGTAGTGAAGAGGTGCCGGGAAGATAGCCTGGATAGAGGCCGCTAAAAGCCCCACCAAACGGGCCAGAACTCTTAAGGACAAGGAACCCTTGCGAAGAACCGCCCTGATCTCCTTGCGTATTAAGGCCAATTTGGTCTTTGGGAGGCGGAGGACAGCCTGATTGGTGTCCACCAGGAAACCCAAGAACTCCATCTCTTGGGCCGGGACCAGGACCGACTTCTCTTGGTTGATTAAGAAACCCAGGTTCTGTAATAGTGAGACTGTCCATGACCTGTGAAGGGAGGCTAGGCTCCTGGAGCGGGCCATGATGAGGAGGTTGTCTAGATAAATGATCAGACGTACCCCTCTGCTCCGTAAGGAAGCCACCACCGGTTTCATTAGTTTGGTGAAACACCATGGTGCTGACGACAGGCCGAATGGGAGGCCACATTCGATCTTTCCATAGGAAGCGGAGCAGGTGTTGCGACTCCGGGTGGATCGGGACGGTGAGATAGGCATCCTTTAGGTCCACCTTCACCAACCAGTCTCCCGGTTGCAAGAGGTCTCGGAGTAAGTGAATACCCTCCATCTTGAAATGTCTGTAGCAGACGTGTTGATTTAGGTCCCTGAGGTTTATCACGGGACGGAACCCGCCCCCTTTCTTCTTCACCAGGAAGAGATTGCTCGAGAACCCCGGGGATGAGTTTTTGACTTCTAGAATAGCATGTTTGGATCTTAGTTCCGTAATTTCGTTGTCTATGAGAACAACGTTTTGGAATGCAAATCTGATAGGAGGAGGAATAGTGTCTAAGACCGGTGTTGACAGGAGTTCTATCTGAAAACCTGTGACTGTCTGTAGTATCCACGGGTCTGCCGTAATCGCAGACCAGGCGTGGGTAAAATACATCAGGCGTCCCCCCACTGGAATGTGTGACTGTGGAATGCGGGGTATACTCACCGGTAGGAGGGCGGGAACGGGGGTAGCCACGTCCGCCGCGTCCGCGCCAGGGTCTGCCTCGGGGTGGAAAAAACGGTGCTGGTTGCGCCACTGGGACGGAATAGGAAGGAGGAGCCTGTTGATATTGGTATTGGGTTGATCTACCCTGTGGCCTATAAGAGGACATGCGGCCGGCAGATCGGCCTCTACCTCTGCCGGACCTAGAAAAAACCCTATTCGCACCTGACCTTTTTAGTGAGGTCTGTGCCTTGTCAAGTCCTGTGAATAGGCCTACAAATCTGTTAATGTCCCTCATGAGGTTATCCCCAAATAACATGCCCACCGCCGTAGGACCGGGTTCGGTTTCGGCTAGGTGGGAGAGTTGGGGGTCTAGCCGCATTAGGATGGAGCGGCGTCTCTCCACTGAGCAGGAGGTGTTTGCGGTGCCTGCTAGGCAAATAGCCCTTTGGGCCCACCCGCGTAATTGGACTAAGTCCACCGGTTGGTCTGACGCGGCCGCCTGCTCGGACAAGTTGAGGATTTTTGTCAGAGGGCCTATCAAATCTAAAATGCGTTCCTGAATTAGTTTGAAGGAACGTTCGATCCCTTTTTTGGGGAGCTTGCCCGACTTTGCCAGGTATTTGGCCAGGATGGGGTCTACCTCTGGTGTAGCCACCACCTTGTTGGGGATGAAGGGTCTAGGGCATTCGGATCGCAACTTATTGCGGGCGGATCCGTCCAAGGATTTCCTGGCCCAGAGTTCCACGTATTGGGAGACGTGAGGAAGAGGGGACCATTCGCCTGATCTCGGATGGGAGATGGCGTCAGGGTGGAAAAATGGTTCCCCCAGGGTGTCAAGGACCACTTCACCCTGCGTAGCAGGGGTGGCGTTGGGCTCAAACGCCGTATCCCCAGTACCATTTTTGCTAGCATCGGACTCATAGCCGTCAGAATCATTATCCTACAAAATACCCGGTGAGTCCTCGTCAGAGGAGTCAATGTAGGAGTCGGGTTTAGTCCTTCTAGAGGACCTATGCCTCTTACCCTGTAACTCCCTGAGGCCCAGGGGTCGGTCAGAGTCTGGTGGGTACTGGGGTTGGCAGACCGAGGAAGGAGCTGCCTGCAACATATTATTTACTTCCCCTGTCGGGGAGTCAGATGCCGCCAATGTATGTTTCTGTTTGTGTGAAACTTTCCCCTTTTTTATTGGCGGTTCGCCACTCTGGGGTGGTGAGGCGGACAGGTTAGGCATTGCAAAGTGTGATCCTGCAGGCGGGATGGCCGAGGCCAGAGCCGTCTGTACTGACCTGTTGATCAGGTCTTGGATTTGTTTAGCCGTCATGAACTGAGCCGAATCTAGAGAAAAACCCTCCCCTCTGGGGGGGGGGGGGGGTAGCTATAGGTTGATCAGACATGGCTAATATCAGGATTTTCTTATGTAGCTGAAAAGGGACCCCCCCTGCAGGAATAAAAAACGCCTTGCTATAGGGAGCTAGGACTAAGTATGCTACAGACTAAAGGCACCACACGGTTATTGTATACCTAGGAATAGCTAGGTATTATGTTTGGGGAAAAAACCTGAGGAATGTAGGTTCAGGCTCCTCTCCTTCCTCCGTCAGCGCCGCACTGGCAGCGGTGAGAAGGAAGACCCGAGATCCCCTGCGCTCTGGGACGAAGTCTCGCGAGACTACTACTCCTAGAGCGCTGATTGGTGGTCGCCGAGGGAGCCCCCCGACCGCGCGCGAAGCTGAGGAAGAAGGGGAGAAGATGGCGGCGCCCGTGTAACGGCGCCCGCCGAAACGAGAAGGGGGGGGTCCTGGGCAGACACAGGAATGCGCAGCAGTTATGGATTCGGCGCGGACGACAAGCGTCCGCGCCGTGGTAAGGAAGAAACAGTATGTCACCAATGGAATAGCAATGAAATTTAAATAAAATATAAGTACAATAAAAGAACAGTTTAGCCTGGGGAAACGAACGGGGAGACAACAGGGGGGGGGGGGGGGAAGTCCCTCCCTTACTCCCACTGATGTCACCCAGAACACTGTAAAGATATCAACAAGAGTAAAACTACTTATCTGAGTGCTGCCATGAGCAGAAAGAAAGAGGGACTATTATACCACAGGCAGTCCCATATATACAGTCTGGATCGGGGAGGGGCTAAGTTGGCCCAGGGACTGCTGGGAGTTGTAGTTCTTTAAGTTTTAAGTTACATTAATGGTTTACTGTTCTTTCTGCTATGAGCATTAGTAAAGAGAGATATGCATAAGATATGAGCCTCCTGTCTGATATATAACCGTAATTTTTAATGTCTCCTCTCTGGTCAGTATTTTTAATCTAAATCTTTGTTCTTCTAAAATTTGATCTTTATGCCATTACCCTCTATGTGTCATACGTCTATTGCATCCCTTATCCTCTCACTTCATTTCTCTTATTCCACTCCCATTTCAGGTTCGTGTTGTAACCAGCCTGCCCATGTTATCTCAAACTCCCCTTTTTTATCTTTTATTGTTTGTATCCACCTTTCGGCCTCCATTATCCGGTTTACTTCCCTTTTCCAATCTGCTAATGTTGGACACATACTTTGTTTCCAAAATCTAGGAATTAACAATTTTGCAGCATTTAACACATGTGGAACTACACTATTCACCGAAGCCTCAGCAACACGTTGTCCAGGACCAGGATTTGGTAATCCCCCAGGTTCTGGGAACGCGTTGCCCGGACTATTCTGCAAAGCCTCCTGAAGATGTTTCATCTTCTGCTCCCTCTGGGATGGCAAGATAAGGTCTGCAACCTTACCCTTGTAACATGGATCAAGGAGAGTTGCCAGCCAGTAAAGATCCCTCTCCTTGATAGTATGAATACAAGGATCCTTACGCAGGCTTTGCAGGATCAGGGAGTCCATGCGGCGTAGGTTTGCTGAGGCATTCGGGGCACAGTCCTCTGGATCACTGAGGACGACAGGATCCACAGCCACCCCATCCCAGCCACGTAAAGGTCCATGGGTTCCTTGGGACTGTAATTGATCCCTTGAAGACTGCTGCTGATGCTGAGTCAAAAGCTCCACCTCCATGTTGCTGATACAATCCTCCTCCTCCTCCTCCTCGTCCTCTTCCTGTGTGCTAGGCAGGCAAGCAGGACAACTGTCTGGATAAAGGGGGCCTTGAGAGGTAAGGAAGTCCTCCTCTTCCTCCCTCTGTTCTGCCTCAAGGGCCCTGTCCATTATTCCACGTAGCGTGTGCTTCAACATGTGAATAAGTGGGATAGTCTCACTGATGCATGCACTGTCACTGCTCATCATCCTCGTGGCCTCCTCAAATGGTGACAGGACAGTGCATGCATCCCTGATCAAGGCCCACTGGCGTGGGGAAAAAAAAACCAAGCTCCCTGACCCAGTTCTGCTGCCATTTTGGCACAGGTACTCATTGATGGCCCTCTGCTGCGTGTGCAGCCGCTGCAGCATGGCCAATGTAGAGTTCCATCTGGTGGGCATGTCACAGATTAGGCGGTTCTTGGGCAGGTTGTATTCCCTTTGGAGGTCTGTCAGCCAAGCAGTGGCATTATATGACCTTCTGAAATGCACACAGACTTTCCTGGCCTGCTTCAGGACATCCTGTAAGCCCAGGTACCTGCCCAAGAACCGCTGCACCACCAAATTCAAAACATAAGCAAAACAGGGCACATGGGTCAGTTGTCCCTGTCGCAGGGCAGAAAGGAGGTTGGTGCCATTGTCGCTAACCACCATTCCTGGCTTAAGCTGGCGTGGCGTCAACCACCTCTGAGCCTGCCCCTTCAGAGCTGACAGAACCTTTGCCCCAGTGTGGCTCTTGTCTCCCAAGTACACCAGCTCTAGCACCATATGGCATCTCTTTGCCTGCATTCCTGCGTAGCCCCTTGTACGCCTACGGAGCACGGCTGGTTCCAAGGACACATCAGCACAGGAAGAGGCCACAGAGGAAGAAGAAGAGGAGGGGGTGGAGGAGAGAGGTGTGTTACAACCAGTAGTAGTGTTTTGGATGCATGGCGGTGGAACAACTTCCGAAACTACTGTACCTTGCCCTGCGTCCTTCCCAGCTGCCAGCAGAGTTACCCAATGCGCCGTGAAAGAGAGGTAATGTCCCTGTCCATGCATGCTGGACCATGAGTCAGCGGTAATATGCACCTTACCACTGACCGCCCTGTCCAGCGAGGCATTGACATTGCCTTCCACATGCCAGTAGAGAGCCGAAATCGCCTTCCGTGAGAAAAAGTGGCGTTTGGGAACTTGCCACTAAGATACCGCACATTCCACAAACTTACAGAAGGGGGCAGAATCTACCAACTGAAAAGGCAGCAGTTGAAGTGCTAGCAATTTCGCTAAGCTAGCATTCAACCGCTGGGCATGTGGATGGCTGGGAGAGTACTTCTTTTGGCACTGCAGCAGCTAGGGCAGGGAAATTTGTCAGGTACAATCACCCATCGGTGTACCAATAGTAGATTGCCCACATGTACTACTAGGTTGTGACACACCTAAATTTTCACCTTCAGGCCTATCAGTGCAGGCTTCAGATTGGACTTATTGTATAGTGGGGTTGGGGATCACAGCTGATGAGGAGCAAGGGGAGGTTCGCTTTGTTCTTTGGTGTGGGTCTTTCAGGTATGCTTGCCAACGAACTGCATGGCAGGTCAACATATGTCTGGTCAAGCATGTGGTGCCCAAGCGGTTGATGTTTTGGCCACGCGAGATACGTTTGAGAAATATGTTGCAAATAGCAACGGTGCGATCAGATGCACATGTCTCAAAAAAGGCCCACACCAAGGAACTTTTGCAGTAACGCTGAGACACAGCAGTGCCCTGCACAGTCATAGCTCTGTGATGTAATGCAGTTGGTGTGCTGCCCTTAAACTGTCCCCTGGAGGGCATCCTTACTCTTTGGATATGTGCCTGTGCCTCCTTCTCCTCCTCCTCTCTCCTATCAGGCACCCACGTAGAGTCAGTGACCTCATAATCCCCTCCCTCCTCCTCATTACTGTCGGAAACCTGGCAGTATGCTGCAACTGAGGGAAGATGACTGCCAGATTGCTGTCCTTCTTGGGCACCCCCTCTCTCTGGGCTCACATTACTGCCTTCCTCTATCTGTGTTCCATCATCGGAGCACACTTGCACTATGCACCACCAAGTGGGTTTAGTTGAAAAGTAAGTAATGAGCACACTTGCACTATGCACCACCAAGTAGGTTTAGTTGCAAAGTAATGAGCACACTTGCACTATGCACCACCAAGTGGGTTTAGTTGCAAAGCAATGAGCACAATTGCACTATGCACCACCAAGTGGGTTTCGTTGCATAGTAATGTGCAAACTGGCAGTATACAGCAAGTTGGTTAAGGTGCACTGAGCACACAGGCAATACAACATGCACAACCAAGTGGGTTTAGTTGCAAAGCAATGAGCACACTTGCACTATGCACCACCAAGTGGGTTTAGTTGAAAAGTAAGTAATGAGCACACTTGCACTATGCACCACCAAGTGGGTTTAGTTGAAAAGTAAGTAATGAGCACACTTGCACTATGCACCACCAAGTGGGTTTAGTTGAAAAGTAAGTAATGAGCACACTTGCACTATGCACCACTAAGTGAGTTTAGTTGCAAAGTAATGAGCACACTTGCACTATGCACCACCAAGTGGGTTTAGTTGCAAAGTAATGAGCACACTTGCACTATGCACCACCAAGTGGGTTTAGTTGCAAACCAATGAGCACACTTGCACTATGCAACACCAAGTGAGTTTAGTTGAAAAGTAAGTTATGAGCACACTTGCACTATGCACCACCAAGTGGGTTTAGTTGCAACGTAATGAGCACACTTGCACTATGCACCACCAAGTGGGTTTAGTTGCAAAGCAATGAGCACACTTGCACTATGCACCACCAAGTGGGTTTAGTTGCAAAGCAATGAGCACACTTGCACTATGCACCACCAAGTGGGTTTAGTTGAAAAGTAAGTAATGAGCACACTTGCACCACCAAGTGGGTTTAGTTGCAACGTAATGAGCACACTTGCACTATGCACCACCAAGTGGGTTTAGTTGCAAAGCAATGAGCACACTTGCACTATGCACCACCAAGTGGGTTTAGTTGCAAAGCAATGAACACACTTGCACTATGCACCACCAAGTGGGTTTAGTTGAAAAGTAAGTAATGAGCACACTTGCACTATATGCACCACCATGTGGGTTTAGTTGCAAAGTAATGAGCACACTTCCACTATGCACCACCAAGTGGGTTTAGTTGCCTAGCAATGAGCACACTTGCACTATGCACCACCAAGTGGGTTTGGTTGCAAAGCAACAAGCACACTTGCACTATGCACCACCAAGGAGTATTAGTTGCAAAGTAATGGGCAAACTTGCAGTATACAGCAAGTTGGTTTAGGTGCACTGAGCACACGGGCAATACAACACGTGAGAACACTTCAGCTAGCACAATCAACTGCCTGACAGATTAGGAAGACCTAATCTAACTAAACTATACAGTGTATAAATATATGTACAACTTCTGGGATGTATATATATCCTCTACACACTGTAAATTTAACTGACTAGCCTGCCTGCACCACCAAGTGAGTTTAGTTGCAAAGTAATGAGCACACTTGCACTATGCACCACCAAGTGGGTTTAGTTGCAAAGCAATGAGCACACTTGCACTATGCACCACCAAGTGGGTTTAGTTGCAAAGCAATGAGCACACTTGCACTATGCACCACCAAGTGGGTTTAGTTGCAAAGCAATGAGCACACTTGCACTATGCACTACCAAGTGAGTTTAGTTGAAAAGTAAGTAATGAGCACACTTGCACTATGCACCACCAAGTGGGTTTAGTTGCAACGTAATGAGCACACTTGCACTATGCACCACCAAGTGGGTTTAGTTGCAAAGCAATGAGCACACTTGCACTATGCACCACCAAGTGGGTTTAGCTGCAAAGCAATGAGCACACTTGCACTATGCACCACCGAGTGAGTTTAGTTGAAAAGTAAGTAATGAGCACACTAGCACCACCAAGTGGGTTTAGTTGCAACATAATGAGCACACTTCCACTATGCACTACCAAGTGGGTTTAGTTGCAAAGCAATGAGCACACTTGCACTGTGCACCACCAAGTGGGTTTAGTTGCAAAGCAATGAGCACACTTGCACTATGCACCACCAAGTGGGTTTAGTTGAAAAGTAAGTAATGAGCACACTTGCACTATATGCACCACCATGTGGGTTTAGTTGCAAAGTAACGTGCACACTTCCACTATGCACCACCAAGTGGGTTTAGTTGCAAAGCAATGAGCACACTTCCACTATGCACCACCAAGTGGGTTTAGTTGCAAAGCAATGAGCACACTTGCACTATGCACCACCAAGTGGGTTTAGTTGCAAAGCAACAAGCACACTTGCACTATGCACCACCAAGTAGGTTTAGTTGCAAAGTAATGGGCAAACTTGCAGTACACAGCAAGTTGGTTTAGGTGCACTGAGCACACGGGCAATACAACACGTGAGAACACTTCAGCTAGCACAATCAACTGCCTGACAGATTAGGAAGAACTAATCTAACTAAACTATACAGTGTATAAATATATGTACAACTCCTGGGATGTATATATATCCTCTACACACTGTAAATTGAACTGACTAGCCTGCCTGCTCTATCTAGCTAGAAAAAAAAAATTCTCTCTCTCTGTCTGATCTGTAACAAGCCCGGAACACACTACACGCGGCCGCCCTGCAGGTGGACTTTTATAGTGTTGGGCGTGTGCTAAAGCCCTGAGCCATTTTCGGCCAAAGCCACCCTGGCTTTGGCCAATTATGGCTCTCCGTTTTTTGCACGCTGTAATAGGCTAAGCATGTGGGTCATAGTGCATGCTTGACCAATTATCAGTGCGCAATGCCGCAGTGAATTATGGGCTGTGGCGCGTCACTCGAATTTGGCGCGTCACTCGAATTTGGCGCCCACGACCCGTTTTGTTCGATTTTCGACGAGCAGTCGAACAGCCGATGTTCGATTCGAACATGGGCTCGACTCGAACACGAAGCTCATCCCTAACCAGAAGGTTGAGCGGCACTAGTACTGGCTCTCTGCTGGCCCTTTCATAGTTCCTCCTAGGGGTCTGTTTGTGTTGCAGAGGGACCTCTGGGATGTGTAGTCCAGGGGTAATATCAAAATATCAGAATGGCTGCTCAAGAGACCCACAATCCTCCCTGGTTGGCTCAAAGATTTGATGTCATTTACTGGAGTCCAGCACTAGAGGGACATAGAAATAGATGGAGAATAACGGGGGGTGATCTGCGGAACAAGGTAATTAGTCCACTGTCGGCTACATATACACAGTCACTTTAACCACTTGTCGACCGCCGCACGCAGATGTACGTCGACAACATGGCACAGGCAGACAAATGGACGTACTGTACCTGTAAGTCCCTTTAAATTTGACACCCAGCGGAAGCTTCGTGAGTGTGCTTGCGGGTCCTGGAAACTCGATGTTCCTGAACGGCCTGCGATTGCAGACGGCAAAGGCAGAACAGGGGGATGCCTTTGTAAACAGGGCATTCCCCTATTCTGCCTAGTGACATGTCACTGATGGCTGTTCCCTCGTGATCGTGAATGGTCATCAGGGACATATCACTCATAGCCATGCCCCCTAACAGTAACAATCACTCCATAGTACTTACTTAACCCCTTCAGCGCTACCTGGTGGTTAACCCCTTCACTGCCAGTGTAATTATTACAGTTATCAGTGCATTTTTATAGCACTGATCGCTGTTAAAATGACAATGGTCCCAAAAATGTGTCAAAAGTATCCGATGTGTCCGCCTTAATGCCGCAGTCACAATAAAAATCACAGATCGCCGCCATTACTAATAAAAATATTAATAAAAATGCCATAACACTATCCCCTATTTTGTAGATAACTTTTGCGCAAACCAATCAATAAACGCTTATTGTAATTTTTTTTTTTACCAAAAAAGAATATGTAGAAGAATATGTATCGGCCTAAGCTGAGGAAAAAAAAAATTATATATATTTTTTGGGGATACTTATTATAGCAAAAAGTAAAAAAATTGATTATTTTTTCAAAATTGTTGTTCTATTTTTGTTTATAGCACAAAAAATAAAAACCGTAGAGGTGATAAAATTCCACCAAAAGATAAAAGGATGTCAATTTTTTTTGGGTACAGCGTCGTACGACCGCCCAATTGTCAGTTAAAACGGCGCAGTGCGAATCGCAAAAAGTGGCCTGGTCTTTGGCCAGCAAAATGGTCTGGGGCTGAAGCAGTTAATCCAATCCAAGACACTGGTGTCATTATTAAAATGGGATGCACACTTAATATGTAGAAAAAAACGAAGAATCTGTTTTCATGAGTATCGATTGGGCCCACAATATCAATATTGGTAGGTGACAGGCCAATTTTAGCAGTGCTTTTTTGAACAGTACCACAATTATATTTTAAAACAAGTATTGTGAAATACATTGGGAATAAAACATCTCTTTAAGACAGACAGAAGCCCAGTGAAGCAGGTGAAACATTGATTGGGTACTGCTGGGCTACTCTTAATTTTCATTATATTTTCAGTGATTTATTTTTCTCCATGTAAGAGAAGAAAATTGTCTCTAATCAATGTTGTCTAAAGAAGAGCTCTTGGCTTGTGGCTTTGTTTGGTTTACTGATTGGATTCCCACAGACAAGAGCTGAGCTGAGCCTATTATTATACACGCATGGTCACCAATCAAGCATTTGAGCATAAAAAGGAGGAAGCAGTTGATGTTTTTTTCAAAACAAAACAAAATGGAGCACAGAAAAAAAAAATATGATAATCTAACAGTCTATTGATCCCACCATTAGAGTTATTATAGGAACAGTGGCCCAGATTCACAGAGCGATTACGCCTGCGCAACTGCTGTTGCGCGTGCGTAAGTCTAAATGTGCGCGTGCGTATAGTTGGACGCGATTCACAAAACAATATACGCCAGAAATCTACGTTTTTTGGTCCGGCGTAATTGAATTAGACATTCGCTTCCCTTCGTGCAAAACTGCGCTAGACACACCATTGATTTGCTAGTCAAATATGCTAATGAGGGAGTTACGGGGATCCACAAAAAAACGCAGTTGCTGCGCAGGCTACGCGATGTGCGCAACAGCAAAATGTTCTGTCTAAAGTTAGAGGACCTAAAAGCTGGTCTAAATTTTGAAAAAAAGTCTAATTGTCAGATAAAGCAACACTGTTAGTGAGGAGTTCAGCAGTCACACGTGTTGCCCAACAATCTGTATGCCAACATGCCAGGGGCATCGTCGCGCATAGCTATACTACTGACTTTAGATGAACAAAGAAGGAGGAGGGCACGGAGGATGGCACTAAGGAGGGCACGGGAGATGTTTTTTTTAATTTTTTTATTTGCTTATATAAAATTTACAATTTAAATTAATCTAATACAATATTCTTATCTGATACAAGCCCCTCACTCTTCACTTGATATATCACACACGCATAGACATCTATGGCATGAGTGATTCTGAGGTGTCTCGCATCTTCAGATTCACCCCTCATGCCATCATGGAATTACCACAACCCTGCAGGAGGACATCACCAGCCCAACACATGGCACCACCCATGACACCCATGACAGCTACATATACAATCAGAGCCCCAACCCCACAGATTTCCAACAGAACATGTATGGGGACAGCTGGCTGGTTGGTGAGTGACATGGGTGGCAGGCATGACTATCCCCTCCCGTGATGCACACCTCACAAGTGGCACATGCATGACTAACATCCTCCTGTCTTTTCCCTTCAAGGTGACTCTGCATATGCACTGGTACCCCATCTCATGACCCCATCTCATGCCAGCTCACATTATGCATCTTTGCACGTTAAACACACACATTAATCATGGCACAATGAGAATGCATGCATGCACACCACTGTGGTCCCTAGCACACACACCCCACATCCTCATCACATTGGATTGGCACCAGTCCACCATGCAGGACTTGTGAGCTGCAACGCCATGCCACGGCTCCAATTATGTCACTGTACATTCATACACCATTCACACAGACCTGGCGATCACTTCTCCACCACAAATGAGGGTGACACCCCTTTTCCCGCAGGAATATCACCCCCACATTCCAAAATCATACACAAACAGAACCAAAAAAATTAAATAAATGACGAGCAAAAATAAAAAATGCCCAGCAAAAATATAATTTAAACAAAATAACAACAAAGACATAAAAGACAAAAATCACTCTGCAAAACAGTCCCCAAATATCTCAAAGACACGTCACAAACAAACAAAAGCACCTTGCTGTATAGGGAGGGATACAAAGGGATGTACTTTTGCAAAGGAAGTGCATTTGTGTCTGTCTATTTATGCTGTCTGCGTAGTTCATAAAGTTGCCCTAGTCCATTTCCAATTTCACTGATTGCGCCGCTCCCGAGTTGTGAGCATGCGCACAACGGAGCTGACATGGTTTCCTTCACGCGCGCATGCGCGAGTCGGCCGGCCCTTCATTTGCATGGGGTCACGGCTCATTTCAATGTAACACGCCCACGTCCTTCCCAATTTGTATTACTCCTCCTTACGCCTCAGGAAAAAACCTTACGTTTGCGCAAGCTCTTGCGTAAAAGCTACGTGAATCGCCGGATTACGCGGCTAGATTGCGCAAGTCTAACGGAAAAGTGGTGCGCTACGCCGGAATGATAATGCGCCGATCTACGTGAATCTGCCCCAGTATCTCTTTTACTAACTGCCATGGAAGTGAAACATTTTAAAGCTGTTATCTACAGTATATTTTGACTAAATGAAACACAATTATATAAAAAGATGAGAGTAAACATGGAACATGGAACATGGAAGTAGTGCAAGCGAGCGCTGCTTTTTTTTAATCACTAGAACAATGTTTGATATCTGATCGCAGATCATCGCAGAATCATCACGTTGTTTATTGATAAAGAAACAATCCATAACAAAGGTACAAAGCTAACAAAATTTACTTTTATGTAAAGCCAAAGCTTCATATTAGTTAATAAGTTAATTTTTTTATGTCTGTGTACTATTGGGGAGACTTCCATTGACTTGTGCCCCTAAGACTCAACAGAAAATACAAGGAAACCTCTACAATATAGAGGAAATCCCTCTCAAGCCTCGTACACACGACCGGCTTTCCCCGCAGGAAAACTGCCAGGAGAGCATTTGGCTGGGAATCCTGGCCGTGTGTATGCTCCCTAGCAGTTTTTCCATCAGGAAAACAGCCGAGAATCCGACGGGAAAATAGAGAACCCTGCTCTCTATTTTCTCATCGGGTTTCCAGGCAGAGTGTTTCCTGCCGTCTGTATGCTTACCTGTGCCAGGTAAACCCACACATGCTCGATAAGAGTTTTACCCATGCGCAGTAGCATACAAGTTTAGTGTGGGGTGTAGCAAAATGGCAGCGACGGCATCAAATGTGACGAGAGCCGGCTCATCGTAGTCGATGACCTCACCCTGTTCTTGCCATTCAAAAGAACGGCGGTTCTTTTTGAATGGCCGTCTGTATGCACGGCTTTGCAAGACAAGCTTGCCAGGAATCCCATCAGGAAAACCTACGTTTTTGTTAAAGATGGGATTACTGGCCGTGTGTACAGGGCCTTAGACAGCTATCATCTAATCACGTGTTCTTATTATCCTCATCTCTCACTATGGTGACAATTGTAACATCACTTTCTGTTTTGGTGATAATGCTACTCAGCAGGGCCGCCATCAGGAATTTTACACAGCTTACACAGCTTCAGGCATGGGCCCCCTGGAGCAGAGAACCCGGGGGGGGGGGGTGCTGCCGCATGAAATTCAGAAGTGGGGGGGGGCTGCTGCCGCGAATTGAGAAGCGGGAAAAGAAGAAATAAAGAAAAATATATATAAAAAAGGGGGGTAGCCATCCGGGGCCCTGGGGACCTCTGTGCCCTTTGATAAAAAGAAAAAAAGAGAGAATATATATATATATATATTATATATATATTTTTTTTAAAAAGGGTGGTTGCCAACTGGGGCCCCGGGAACCTTATTTTTTTTTTTTTTTATAAAAGGAAATTACAAAAAAAAAGGGGCTTTCCATTTGGGACCTCTGGGCCCTTTAATAAAAAGAAACCTCTGGCCCCTTTAAAAAAATAAAAATAAATATATATATATATATATATATATATATATATATATATATATATATATATATATATATATATATCTATCTATAAAAGAAATAAACATTTATATATATATAAAAAAAAAACAAGGGGGTTGCCTTCCAGGGCCCTGGGGACCTCTGGGCCTTTTAATAAGAAATAAAAATATAAAAAAAATATATAAACAAAAATAAAAAATACAATTATAAAAAAAGGGGGTTTGACACATGGGGCCCTGGGGACCTCTGAGCCCTTTAATAAAAATACATCTATGTATTAAAAAAAAAGAAATAAAATAATATAAAAAAGTAAAAAAAAAACTTTAATAATAATAATAATATTATATATATATATATATATATATATATATATATATAAATAAAAGAAATAAAAAATATATATAAAAAATATTTTTTTTTTTATAAAAAAAGGGGGGTTGTCATCTGGGGCCCTGGGGATCTCCAGGTCCCCGTGGACCTCCGGACCTCTAAAAAAATAAAAGAAAAAAAATTGGCCCTTTAATAAAAAATGAAACAAAAAAATATATTTTTTATAAAAAAAAAAATGTTTTATATATTTTTTTTTTTAAATAAATAAAAAATAGGGGGTTGCCATCTGGGGCCCTGGTGGCCTATGGGCCCCTAGACCCCTACAAATATGTCCCTTTAATAAAAAAATAAAATAAAAATATATTAAAAAATATATATTTTTTTTATAGAAAATAAATAAAAAAAAGGGGGGGTTGCCATCCGGTGCCCTGGGGGCCTCCGGGCCCCTGTGGAAACTCTGGACCTCTAAAAAAAAGAAAAGAAAAATATATTAAAAAAAAAGAAGAAAAAAAGGCTTGCCATCTGGGGCCCTGGGTACCTCCGGACCTCTAAAAATTTTTTTTTTTTTTTAGGGTGGTTCCCATCCGGGCCCCTGGGGACCCCTGGGCCCCTTATAGGTGTAATGCCTGTACCCCCCTGATGGCGGTCCTGCTACTCAGAACAAATACAGAAGGAGGATCTACCTTGTGAGGACACAGCAATAAAAACTTAACAGCAATGCTAATGCCTCTCAACACTACCCCACAAATGTTAGCTAAACATTTACATTAATGTGGTGGAAGCAAGAATTATTTTGCTTTTTGAATAATTCTGATATTTGAGAGTACTGTCCAGGCAAACTTCGAATTGTTAAAATTGTTTCTGCCTTTTTCCGTTGTGTCACTTTCTCCTGTTAACAAAAGCAAAGGCTTTGTATTTCTTTATATTTCACAACTTTTCTTTACTGCAATATTATACATTTTGTTCAAAATACATTTTCCTAATGTAATTAAATATTACAATGTGGCATGGTGAATAATGTTGGCTTGGCTGTTAATTGTCCCCAGATCTGAGTATGCCATACAATCAATTGTAACATGCTCCCATGTAGATGATAGGATTAGATAGATTTAGTTTTGTCTCACTGTGTTTTGTGGAGTTGTGTTTTTGGTAAATTTAGCTTGTCACACTGTATTCAGCTTAGCTGCAATTGCTGTCTTAGGTAAATTTATGGCTATATGAGAAGTCCTTTCTTCAATGTGTTTTTTTCAGCTCTTGATGAGCATGATACTTAATATATGATGTACTCAGGGCCGGCGCTAGCGCAAGGCAACAATGGTACTTGCCTTACAGTGCCAGCAGCGCCAGGGGAACAGGTCAAACAGGTCAGAAAACTCAGAGCAGATCCGATACGTTTGCGCAGGGTGTAGTTAACTCAGGCACCACAGAGGTAAGGGCACTAAAGCGCCAGAGTGCTCACTGCTGCCCTCCATCCTTCTCCTCTCCTTGTCGGTGTCTCTCTAAGCCAGTCAGCGTGAGCCGTGTCACAATATTCTTCCTGGGTGGCACGGCGGCGGCTCCACACATTCCTCTCAGGCTCTTCTCTCCAGCTGCCCCCCAGGTGGGGATGTCGCTCTGTACTAATAGAGGGCGAGGGGGGGGGGGGGGTTCTATACTTCTGGGGGGGGGGTGTCTCCTAATAAAAGAATGGACCAAAAATGTTTACTGTGGTAGTGCGCTGCTTCACGCAAAAAATATTTCTAATACTGTAAAATATATTAAATTACATTAAATCCGGTGAAAGTGTTGGAACAATGTGCACAGTATGCAAATATATCCTTAATAAATATTAGGTTACGTATAAAATAAGCATAGGAAAAATGTGCAAATATGCCCTATTCCTAAATTATGTACAAAAAATGTGCAAAATAATATACATAAATATGTGTAAAATCAGCCTCTTCAAATGCTAGGATGCACCCACCAAAATTCAAAAATATGAAAATATAATGACAAATATTAACATGCAATGTGCAATAAACCCTTATAAAGTTGTATAAGGGTGGTGTCAGGGAGAAGCTGTCCTGCATTAGAGGTTATAGCATCAGTATAAGTGGGACATGTTTGTATTTTTCTATTTTGGCTAGCTGTGTTTTCCTCCTCCTCATAATACTTTTGTATCATAAAGAAAATTTTAGTTTTAGAGACATTTCTATTGTATGTCTGCCTGCCCACTTTGGATCTGGGGCCATTCGCATAGACTAGTTTTGCTGTCTCTACTGTTTTCATAATACCTAATTCAACCTGTCTAGACATATTTTTTTTATATGTGAGGTTTTGTTTTTTGCATATAACTTATAGAAAAGCTTTTAATGTGCCCCAGACAATACAACATGATGCTGAATGTCTACTAATGTTAAGACATTTTGTATGTTGAGGTCTGTGTATTAGGCTGCCTAAAAATCAACTTTAACGAGCCACTGTCACCTTGCTAATGCAGGGCAAAGTTACAGTGTCTTTGTAAAGCCCCTTAGGCCGCGTAAACACGATCAGTCAATCCGACGAGAATGGTCCAAAGGACCGTTTTCATCGGTTAACCGACAAAGCCGATTGACGGTCTGATGTGCCTACACACCATCGGTTAAAAAACCGATCATGTCAGAACGCGGTGACGTACAACACGACTTGCTAAAAAAAACAAAGTTAAATGCTTCCAAGCATGCGTCGACTTGATTCTGAGCATGCTCGGCCTTTTGACCAATGCCTTTGCATACTAACGATCGGTTTTGACCCATCGGCCTACACACGATCGGTTTGGACCGATGAAACTGAACTTCAGTCCGTTTTCATCGGTTTTGACTGATCGTGTGTATGCGGCTCTACCCAAGTTATACTGAATTTATCAGCTTCTGCCTTGCCTGCATCCAGCACTGAAACCCAAGTCAGCTGGTTCAGCTGATGTCAGACAATAAGGGGAGCAGTGACATCCCTACCTCAGTCCTAAGGATTGATTTACTAACACAGTAGAGTGCAAAAGTTCTGTAGCTTTCGTTTTTTTTTTTGTCAAAGCTTACTGGGGCGGTGTGGGCAGTAGCGGTAAAGCGTCGCTAGTTTTAGCCTTGTTAAGTATGGCCTATTCATTTCAATGGGCAGGGCATTTTAAGAGTGGTGTATACACCACTCCCGTACCCCCTGAAGGATGCCGCTTGCAGGACTTTTTTTCCCATCCTCCAAGTGCATGGTCCCAGTGTGAAAGCACTCGGGTTTTCATACTGGGGTGGCTTGAGAGGCACTTTTCAGGTGCTATTTTTTGCGATAAAATGCCTGAAAAGTGACACAGTATAAAAGGTGTCTAATTGAACAAACTGAAGTTAGAAGCTGTTTGGTTACCATGTACAGCTGCACCACTTTTTGCACTTTCCAGTTTTAGTAAATCAACCGTAATACTTTCCAGTTTTAGTAAATCAACCGTAATTGTCACATGGAAGGCAACAACATGTCCCCCCCGAATCTGGAAGCACCATGTTTTGTCGTCACCTGTGCCTGAAGCAGGAAAGACACGGGAGTGCTGGCAATAACTGGTGCAGCACTGTTACTGTGCTCTGAATGATCAAGGTGACACTGTATCTTTAAGCATAAGGCCCTAGACCATGTAAACTACAGAGGATTATACCTTAAAAGCTCTGGGCCAGATTCTCAAAGGAATTACACCGGTGAATCTACAGATACACCGGCATAATTTGAATTTCCCGCCGGCGTATCATTGTTTTCTATCCAGAAAACATGATACGCCGGTTTTACGCTAAGATCCGACTGGCGTAACTCACTTACACCGTCGGATCTTAAATGTAATGTTACACCGGCCGCTAGGTGGCGTTTACGTCGATTTCTTATTTGACTATGCAAATGAGCCTAAAATGCAGGTTTTCCCGAACATTTTTGCGCCTCCTCGCCGTCGCTTACGTAGTTTCCGTAAGCGTAAGGTTACCCCTGCTATATGAGGGGTAACCTTACGTCGGTCCGCCGTATGCCTTGTTAAGTATGGCCGTCGGCACAGCGTCAGGTTTTTCCGTCGTTTACGTCGTTTACGTAACTCGTCGCGAATAGGGCTGTGTGTTAATTACGTTCACGTCGCAACCAATGTATTTGCGGTGTACTACGGAGCATGCACAGTGGCCTACGTTTAAGGCCGGCACTTGCGCTGTTCGTTCGGCACGGAGACGCGCTTAATTTAAATACAAGCCGCCCCCTTTGATTTACGCGGGGATACGCTGGGCCATTTATACTACGCTGTCGCAAATTACGGAGAAAGTGCCGTATTCTCAAAGCACTTGCTCCGTAATTTGCGGCGGCGTAGTCTAAATGGCCCGGCATATCCCTGTAAGTTGTGGCGGCAAAGTGTAAATGGCATACGCTACGCCATGCTCGTAGATACGCGGATCTACGAGAATCTGGCCCTCTGTGTTTAAATTCTAGCCAATATTATATCCAACTGTAAAAAAGGAGTCAAGAAAATGCCAAACAGGCTTTAGGACTTGAGGGTCAGAAAGACCAAATTTTCTCTTTGGGGTAAACACTTGAAAAGGCTTATGAGCGTTATATGGAAATGTTTGTTGATTTTTATTTCAATAAATCTTTATTGAAGGTTTTCAACATTACAAAGCAAGGAAAAAGGAGACATTTATAGGCGAACAGAGCATTACAAAGTATGTCGCAACCCGTAAAAAAGAATTTACCAGTTTGTTTGCTGTTCTAATGCTGTTTTAAAATCAACACTGTGATGCAGTGAAAAATATTCTTTTTTAGGGTCCTTTCACACGGAGCGGACCGCTCCGTGTGTGTCCGTCGGCTCAGCGGGGATCCCCGCTGAGCTGTCGGCGGAAAGGGCGGTCCCCGCACACTGTGCAGGGACCGCCCTGTCTCTCCTCCGCTATCCCCTATGGGGAATCGGATGAATACGGACCGTGTGTCTGTATTCATCCGATCCGCTCCGCCAGACGGAAGAAAAATAGGGGTTTCTTCCATCCAAAAAACCGGACCTTTACGGAAACGCAGATCATTGCTGACATTGCTAACGGACGCGATCCCATAGGGGTCTATTATAAGTCCGTAAACGGACTTGTAAAAACGGAGCGGCGGATGCGGACGTCTGAAAGGGGCCCAAATGAAGATATGGGGCCCCAGATTCAGGTAGAGTTATGCCAGCGTATTAGTGATATGCCGGCATAACTCTGACTTTGCGCCGGCGTATCTGTTTTCTGTATTCAGAAAACAAGATATGCCGGTTTGCAGGAAAGATCCGACAGGCGTAATTGTATTACGCCGTCTGATCTTAATTGCAATTTTAAAATGGCCGCCAGGGGCGTTCCCAGTGATTTACGCTGAGAATATGTAAATCAGCGAGATAGGCCAATTCCCGAACGTACGCCTGCCCGACGCAGTGACTTTACGCCGTTTCCGTAAGGGGTTTCCCGGCGTAAAGATAAAGCACCAAAAAGATGGTGCATCCTATGTTAAGTATGGACGTCGTGACCTCGGTAAAATTTGAAAATGTTTATGTTGTTTGCGTAACTCGTCCATGAATGGGGATTTACATTGATTACGTTCACGTCGAAAACACCGTCATAATTCGGAGCATGCGCACTGGGATTTTTCAATGGTCGACGCATGCACAGTACGTTCGGCCCGGGAACACGCCTAATTTAAATAGCATACGCTCCCAACCCGCCCAATTTGAATTAGGCCGCCCAATTTACGCTACGCCGCCGCAACTTTACACGCAAGTGCTTTGTGAATACAGCACTTGCACGTAAAGTAGCGGCGGCGTAACGTAAATAGGAAAAGTTACGTCGCCGCAAAGAACCGCTCGCCATCCTGAATCTGGCCCATGGTATATAAGCCATGGGCCACATCGTTATCAAACATGTGCAGATACTGGAATATACTGATGATACATGCATTGTAAGAAGGGTTTTGTGACGAAACAGGAAAAAGCAAGTACCGTATATACTCGAGTATAAGCCAAGTTTTTCAGCCCTTTTTTTAAGGCTGAAAATACCTCCTTGGCTTATACTCAAGTCAGTGTACCTGAAATTCTTGACAGACTGCGGGCGTTCATTGTTTAAAAGTTGTGCTCTCCTCCTGGTCTCTTCCGTGATAGGCGTTTCCCAGCAGAGACAGTTCCGCCTATCATGGACATTCTCTCATCCTCGGGACTCCCAGCAGACACTGTTTTCAGTGTTCTGCCAATTACGGACGTCCCCTTGTCCGAGGATGAAAGGACGTCTGTGATTGGCGGAACACTGAACACAGTGGGCCAGATTCTCAGCGGCGTTACGACGGAGTATCTCAGATACCCCGTCGTATCGCCGTTTTTTTTGTCTCGTATCTATGCGCGTGATGATTAGCATCACTTTTGCATAGATACGCTTCTACATCCGACAAGTTTAAAACCATTACACTTGCGGATCGTAGTTGTAATGACAACTCCGGCCACTAGGTGGCCTTTACGTTGTTTTTTCATTTGCATATGCAAATTAGGTAGTACACCGATTCCCGATCGCTTTTACGCCGCCCCGTCGTCGCGTACGTCGTTTTCGTCTGCGTAAGGTTACCCCAGCTTCTATGTGGAGTAACCTTACGAAGTTCCGTCGGATGCCGTCGGGTCCCGTTGGATGCCATGTTAAAGCGGTAGTTCACCCTTTAATTTACCTCTCTTGGAGCCTTACTGTCTCCCAGAGAGCATTACTAAACAGTGTTTTTTTTTTTTTTTTTCTATACACTTACCTTTATCTTTTCTGTAATGTGGCCTGTCACTCACCTCTCCCCGCGGACTATTGGGCGTGCCGTCCTTATCCCCCGATGCGCAGAGCCTCCTGGGAATTCGATGTGATTTCCCCAGGAGACGATCTCTGTTAAAATCCCGCGATATTACCGCGGTCACGTGACTCGGCAAGCGGGTCATGTGACTCGGCAAGCGGGTCATATTGACGCCGGCCGTTGCCAAGGTAACTGTGCTGTGTTGACGGCGCCGTTCGCCGTCAACACAGCACATCAAAGGACATGCGCGGGATACAGCGGTGCATGCTGGGACGCATTCACCGCCGTATCCCGGAAATGATTAGGACTGGGCTTCAACGTGCCCAGCGTGCCAGGGAAAAAGATGAAAACTGCCATGAAGACAGAAATCAAAGATATAGTTTGGCAGTAAAATCGAATCATGGGGGCTAATAATTCGGGACACACGGGCTGCTAATGAATTAAGGTAAGAGGAGCCTAAACATTTAAAAAAAAAAAAAAAAAAAACGAGTGAAAGACCGATTTAAGTATGGCGTCGGGTCAGCGTCGGCTTTTTCCGTCGCTTACGTCGTTTCACTAACTCGTTCGCGAATAGGGAGTTGCGTAAATGACGCTCACGTCGTTTTGACGTCGGTTTCAACAACGCTTTCCGACGTGAGCTGGAGCATGCGCACTGGGCTTTTTCCCCGGCCGGCGCATGCGCAGTTCGTTCGACGCGGGGGCGCGCTTAATTTAAATACAAGCCGCCCCATTTGAATTGCGCGGGTTTACTCTGGGCGATTTACGCAACGCCGGCAAAAACTACGGAGCAAGTGCTTTGAGAATAAAGCACTTGCTCTAGTACGATGTGGCGGCGTAGTGTAAATAGCTTACGCTACGCCGCAGGAATTCTTAGAGAATCTGGCCCAGTGTCTGCTGGGAAACTGAGCCAGAGGATGAGAGAACGTCCGTGATAGGCGGAACTGTGTCTGCTGGGAAACGCCTATTACGGAAGGGACCAGGAGGAGACCGTGACTTTTAAACAATGAATGGACGCCCGCAGCCTGTCAAGAATTTCAGGTACACTGACTCGGGCACAGGGAGGATGCAATGGGCACAGTGTGGTTGGGCACAGTGAGGTTGCAATGGGCACAGTAAGGTTGGTCACAGTGAGGTTGCAGTGGGCACAGTGAGGTTGCAATGGGCACAGTGAGGCATGTAAATGGGCACAGTGAGGCATGCAAATGGGCATTGTTGACCCTCTTTTCAGCTTACAGTAGCTGCTGCATTCTCATCCTAGGCTTATACTCAAGTCAATACGTTTTCCTAGTTTTTTTGTGGTAAAATTAGGTACCTCGGCTTATACTCAGGTAGGGTTATACTCGAGTATATACGGTATATGTGCATTTCTAGAAGAATGTAAAAGACAAAAACAAATTTATCATATCTCTGCAGGTAGGGACATATGCAAAGATAAATTCAGAAATTGGTAGTGGTGAAGAAACTAATCACATTTAATGACTGTCAGTAGAAGTCATCGTGGCCTGAAAAATATTTTACATCCCAACTGCTGCCATGGGCAGCAAAGCTTCAGCTGTATGAAAGTCTTATAAGGCCAATTGTCATGTACAGGGCTGGATTCCTGTCTCTGGAGCCTGTAGGCACACAACCTTTGGCATCCAAAGCAGCAACGCTCCGCTGGATCACTTTGCTTTACTGGTGCCAAGCTGGCTTTGAATGCTGTGGCAATGTGTAAAAAGTCTGACTGTTTTTCTGCTGATGGGACAAAAAAACATATGGCCAAAAACTATAAGGATCCTCTTTGCTTCTGTGCTTAACAGTAAATCTGTCACTTTCTACCTATGAAGCTGACTGCTAGACTAAAAGCAAACAGATACAGAAAAGCTTAACACGTTTAAAGGAAAGGTGTTTAAAGGAATATATGGAGGTGTACAATGTTTGGTGTTCAAAATGTAATAGCAAAGCTTAATTATGGGCAAAATAAAAAAATGACACGTGATGCAGTGACTGACAATTTTGCTGATGGTTTGACCTGTTAAAAGAAGTGGGAAATAACAGATCTATTAGCTGTAAGCAACAGCTAATTTATTTATGTCATTTATGTCATTTACTCAAAAGAAAACTCACAGGGAGGTCTTTCTCCCTTTCTCTTCCCTCTGCTATCTAAATGAGTCACTTTTGATGCCGCGTACACACAACCATTATTCATGTAATGGAAAAAAACAACGTGATTCCTCTCAAGCCTGCCTTGCATACATACGATTGTGATAAAAAATGCTTGAGCAAAGCGCGGTGACGTACAACAGGTACAACGGCATTATAAAGGGGAAGTTTCATTTGATTGGCGCCACGCTTTGGGCTGATTATGCAAAATTCCCTGCTCATAACTTGCTTTCGAGCAACCACGTTTTTTCCCCCTCGTTAAAGACTACACAGGACCATTTTTCACGACAAGAAAAACGACAACGTGAAAAACGACAAGAAAAAATAGAGCAGGTTCTAAATGTTTAATGCCCATTTTTTCTCATAGAGAAAAATGCTCTGGAGCCTACACACGACCATTTTTCATGACCAATTAAAAAAATGCAATTTTTCTCGTCATGAAAAACTGTCACGTGTACGCGGCATAAGAGTTAAATTCAACACTACGGAATCTCAGGGGGAGGCCCTGTCTCCCTTCCAGAACACAGAAGGTGATTGACAAACTATGCTGTGCAGTGTATGAGGTCAGGTCCCTGCCCCCTGCTTGCTGAAGCTGAGAAATAGTCTTTGATCTGTGCAGTTTAGAAGGCTATAGAGAAGAGATAGCTGCAGATAAACAGGTACACCTTATACAGGAGGGGTTGTTTCATCTGTGTGTATCACCCAAGGTTAGTCACTTCATTGTGATTATTGGGCTCATGACAAGTGCAAGTCTCTTGGTCCGACAGACCATTTTCATCGGGTCACCGCTGAAGTGGCATGATGGTCTGATGTGAGTACACACCATCAGTTCAAACCGATCGTGTCAGAACGCGGTGACGTAAAACACGACGTGCTGAAAAAAACGAAGTTCAATGCTTCCAAGCATGCGTCGACTTGATTCTGAGCATGCGCAGGTTTTGAACCAATGCTTTTATGTACTAACCATTGGTTTGGACCGATCAATCAGCGGGCCATCAGGTCGATTTTGAAGCAAGTTTTAACATTTTGGTCTGAAGGACAAAAGACCGATGGGCTGTACACATGGTCGGTTTGGACCGATGAAACTGAACTTCGGGCCGTTTTCATCGGTTTGGACCGATTGTGTGTACGCGGCCTTAGTGTATTCTGTAGACCAGGGGTCGCCAAACTTTCTAAACAAAGGGCCAGTTTACTGTTCTTCAGGCTTGAGAGGGGCCGGAAATTGGTGACAGTGGGAGGAATAGTGTCCCATAATTGGTGTCAGTGGGAGGAATAGTGTCCTATCATTGGTGTCAATGGAAGGAATAGTGTCCTATCATTGGTGTCAGTGGAAGGAATAGTGTTCTATCATTGGTGTCAGTGGAAGGAATAGTATGCCATCATTGGTATCAGTGGGATGAAAAGTGTGCCATCATTGGTGTCAGTGAGATGAATAGCATCTCATATCAGTGAGAGGAATAGTGTCCTATCATTGGTGTCAGTGGAAGGAATAGTATGCCATCATTGGTATCAGTGGGAGGAAAAGTGTCCCATCATTGGTGTCAGTGAGATGAATAGCATCTCATATCAGTGGGAGGAATAGTTCTCCAAGGGCCTGATAAAAGCAAGCAAAGGGCTGGATCTGGCCCCCGGGCCGCAGTTTGGAGACCCCTGCTGTAGACCCATGTATAGAATATCTTATTAAGAAACTTGCACAATGTCTAATCTGTATTCACAACAAAAATAAATGTTGTGAATGCATTAATAGCATTGTATAGCATTAAGTTCCAGTTCCTGTTACAGGATGAAACGTTTACATAGAACTTTCTTTGTATCATCCCAAACTGAACATTCACAACAAGAAGATGGTACAGGTGACTGCCATTTATGTACATGGCTTTATTTTGCCTGATATTTCCATTTTTTTTATTTTATTCTCCATGACAGGTCTTCTTTAGCTTAACAAATTACTTTGTAAAATGTGAAGCCGTTTCCATGCTGGTGGAACGAATCTGTTAACATCTGCTGTGTCGGTGTGCGCAATAAGGATATTATATATCTCTACCTTTAAATTGGATTTCAGTTCTTTCCCTGAATTAAAAAAAAAACTGACAGGTATGTACAAGACAATCTGTGCAGGTGCAGATATGGCTGGAAAAGAACGTGATATTTTAATTTCTGTGTCTTAATGGTGAATTAGGCGAGTCTCAGTGTGCGCGGAAGAGAACTCTGAAACATTCAACGTGTATCTAATTTATTTGTCACAAAGGGAAATGTAATTTCACCCTTATTTGCGAAAACTCAT
Organism: Rana kukunoris; assembly: GCA_029574335.1. Classification (NCBI taxonomy): domain Eukaryota; kingdom Metazoa; phylum Chordata; class Amphibia; order Anura; family Ranidae; genus Rana; species Rana kukunoris. The sequence goes on from CM056052.1 coordinate 141,909,901, forward strand.
TTTTCCAGCAAATAATGCATTTGTTTACAAACACCACAGCGTGTTCTGCTTCTATTAGTAGCACCGTACTGACATTATGATTACATTTTTTTGTGTTGTAAATACATTTTCCAGCTAAACAGGACACTGCATCTTTTAATGAAGCCTTCTCCCAATGGATTTGTAATGTTTTATAGGAGAGAAAAGCTAAAAACCGACACTGGTAAGATGCTTGCAATACGTCATCTTCAAATACCCTCCACCTATGCTGACCCAGTTTAGTAGTGCCGAATAAGGGATTTATGTATTCTGATTACCAAGGCCATTTATGATGCCATACTTTGCTCTAAATACAAATGTCTCCATTGTAGAACTGTATATTAAAAGGAAGCTGGTCATAATTTGTGAACGTTTGTGTCATCACGTGAGAATAGTCATGTAAGGTTCAGTATTATCTGTGTAGTCAGGTATGTTTGAAAAAAGAACACTGAAGGTGTTATACATATTCATGTACTAAATTTGCATTATGAAAACATAATGTAGGCATAGCCTAAGATTAGTAAAAAAACAAAAAATAAATATTTTGTATAATGTGAAAGGTGGTGTTACACTGAGTAAATAGAATGGCAACAGACTACGGTATTTAAAAATCTCCATAGGCCATGATTTTAAATTGCGTGGGGCCCCTTCAGGTCTGGTATGGATATTAAGGGGAACCCTGCGTCAAATGTAAAAAAAAATGGCACCTCCCCCAGTAAAATCCAGTTTAGACATGCTGTGCTAATTACTGGAGCCCAGTGCTGGAGAGCAAGCCTAACTGCCCAACTGGGCACGCCAGCTCGGACATCTGCTCCACATCTCTGGCTGGGTGCCCGATGTCCCACATGCGACAATTGCCCCCTCTTCAACAGCTGACATTTCTCCTCTCCAACTGGCTGCACACCTCACAGACCTCACTGAAACTGGCTCCTTATCCTTGGCTCCAATGTTCTCCTGTACACAGACAGAAAGAGCCAGAGAGGAAGAGTAGAGTAAAGAACTGGAAGAGCCGCGATGCTGAGGTCTGTGTGTTTTGCTGTATTCAGAGGAGGGGGACAATAGTAACTGGGAAGGGGAAGGGGGGAGGTAATACAAAAATACACTGCTTCATTCTCCGGCTATCACAGTGAAGATTTTTCTCCTCTGTGTGCCGGTTTATCAAGCGGAAAAGATCGCTTCACCCTTGGAGGAGTGAAGTGATCTTCCAACGCTTCAAACAGTGGAGAACGCCCCCTAATACTGGAATCTCGTGAGACTTTACGAGATTACAGTACCAGAAAATCACAGAAATATGGAGATGTTAGTTTATTGAGCGGTGATAAATTATCACCGCTCATTACACTGACAGACCGCGTGGTTAATGTAATTAAAATAGTGAGTCCCCCTGCATAATATATATATGTATACACACACATACACTATATATACATGTATATACACACACATTATATATATATATATATATATATATATATATATATATATATATACATGTACATGTACACATTATTTATATATGTATACACATAAATATTACAGGGGGACATGGTTACAGTGTTGGGGGGTCTAAACGAGGTAGTAGGAAGTTAAAAATCTTCCTCCTTCCTCCTCAGAACCCCCAGGATTCTCTCTTCACTCCCCGCTTCACCAGCTCTGAGATGGTGAATTGGGGCATGTGAATTCTGACACAGATCGCCAGTGAAGCTTTCAGATCACACTTTCATAAACTGTCCGTTTCTGTGTCAGTCTATGAGACTTCTCTGTGTGTGGAGATAATCGGCGGGAGAACAAATTCAAACTCTTCTCCCCACCATTATCACTCATTCATAAACTGTTTATGGGCTGTGATCAGTGGTGATCCCAAGAATCACCGCTTTTCACTGCTTCATAAACGGACACCATAGTCTTTGCATATATCCTGAAGATATTGTGGATAAATATCACTGTCCCATTTTAAGTAATCCAAGATATATTTCTCCTGGCACAGGGTGACTTAGACATAAGAGGTGCATGGGGAGCTGAAAACAAGCGCTTCCTAACCTTTCCAAGGGATTCCGGGTTTCACAGACCCTCCCGTCACACCCCCCAACAGGACTCCAAAAAAAAAAAAAAAATTAAATATGAATAAAAAAAAATTGTAAAAATAAATAAAAATAAAATGGTTAAAACAAATAAACAAATAAAATAACATAAATAAAATTACTGACACCAGTGGAACTACCAGTGACAAAAAGGTAGTTTTGCCATTGTCAGGGGGACACGGCTGGAGGTCCCTTTATGATTTATTTTACAAGGGCCCTGGAGGTTCTAGTTACGCCTCTGGTTAGCTTGGATAAGATGCAAAACATATTTAGCAATACAGAATACAGAATGTCCAGCTACTACAAGCTGTTAAAAATTATTCTCAATAGTAGATATGCTTTTACTTTAATTGTACTGAATCAATAAGCAATTATAAATTCAGTTTTTATATATGATTTTGTGCTTAATACTTTTTTTTCTGCCTGCTGAGAATGTCTCCTTTAAATATAAGCTAAGTGCAAGGTATGGGCTTTTTCTCACTTCAGTTATTTACAATTTCTGCTGACTCAGCTACCTAGGTAAAAAAAAATAGCAGTTTTGCATAGATTGTTTGTGAATGTTTTGATAATAGCACACACATATAAGAACCAAGGGCATACCTGTAATGGCATTAAATACCTATTTGTTTGATGGTATAGGATGGCTGTTTTGATCCTGTCTATGTGATGTGAAAATCTGTTGTTGAGACCAAAGTCCATTAGACCTGTTTTCCCATCTTGCTACAGTAAATTGCTTCTACTCTCCAAGCACTGTAATTTCAGTGTAGAAATGTCATCACATGCAGGCTTCACAGGTTTCCTTGCCAGGTCTCTGCTACAAAAAGAATAATAATGAATAATAAAGATGCTTGTTGTATTGTTTTATTGTTTCTGCCTGTCCAGGGCAATACTGTCTTTAGTGTAGGTAAATGCACTTGTCACATACATGCTGAAGTTGCAGTCAATTTCTGAACGTTTCAATACTTTAGTTAACAGGACTATATCCATTTTATGTGTTTAGCATTTTTCATCTAGCTTTGTGATACAGGTGCAAAGCTGCTAGCTTTCCATCTTCTATAGATCAACATTTATTAAACTTTTGCTTGTGCTTGTTAGTAGCAATAAAAGCTAAAAGTAAGGAGCGATGAGTGTATGGCCGTGTACACACGACCGTTTTCCTTGACAGAATCTATCAAGAAACTTGGTGGGAGAGCTTTTTTGCCGAGGAAAACGGTCGTGTGTATGCTTTTCATCGAGAAAACTGTCGAGTAACTTGACAGGGAAAAAAGAAAGCAAGTTCTCTTTTTCCTCGACGGGAGTCTCAATTTCCTCGTCGTGTTCCTCGTCGGGCTGGTTTTCGATGAGAAACACGTTGGTGTGTATGCTTAGATACCCGCGCACCTTCGGTAGAAGTAGCGTTTGTAATGGAAATAGCACATTTGTCACGCTGTAACAGACTGAAAAGTGAAAATGTCTCTTACCAAACTTTTACCTAACACGCAGTAACAAAAGATTAGCAAAAGCAGCCCCAAGGGTTGTGCCAGTGGAATCGAACTTCCCCTGCTGCTGTATGTGTTGAAGTCACCGCGTTTGAGAACGAGGAGATTTGGTCTTGATAGTGGGTACACAAAGACAGCTTGTCAAGTTTCTCGACAAGCCTAACAAGGAACTCGACGAGGAAAACGATGTGTCTTTTCCGACGAGTTCCTCGGTCGTGTGTACGAGGCCTATGTGTTTTAAAAAAATAGGTCATGAAACAACAGTTTATATAAAAAGAAAAGTGTGCTGTCAGGACGATAAAGCATACCTCCCAACTGTCCCTCATTTGCAGGGATTGTCCTTCTTTTGGACCAAAATCCTTCTGTCTCTCTTTTCTCCTTAGTTGTCCCTCTTTTTTGTCTGATATGCAGATACCCATGGAAATGTACTATTCAAAAAAGGGGTTTCAGGCTCTCCCCCCAAAAAATAAAAGTCAGCAGCTACAAATACTGTAGCTACTGACTTTTAATATTAGGACACTTACCTGTTCAAGAGTGATCTCACCCAAGCTGATTCTTCTGCCAACCAGGCAATGGCACTTCCATCTTGAATAAGGGAAACTGGCAGTGAAGCTGGTTCCCTACTATGCATGGGCAAAGCGCACTGCACTTTGTGAATGGGCTGCAGTCTTCTGATACCTGTGAAGTGTCTCAGAAGGCTGTGGGGGCTTCATGGTTTGCATAGTTGGGGGGATGGCAGGGGTATGAAATTACCTAAATAGATTGTACTAGAAGGCATACCTATCCATGATAGGGCCACATCGAAAATTCATCCAGTGGCTCCCCTGTCCCTCTAAGTTCCATTACCAGTACAATTTCTCTGGTGATACAGAATATTATTCATACAAGAATAAAGATAATGGATTGAGGAAGAGATAGAAAGGGGAAAAAGGGGAAAAGGGGAAAAAGGAAGGTATGTGGTGGGGGTATGAGAAAGAAAAATGGCAAGGGAGGTGCCCAGATTATTAATTACTTCATCGAAACGTATTTGCCAAATTGAATTTTTGGAATTCATTTTTGGGCTTCTGCGAGCAGAGGAATGGCATTGTTTGCTATAGGTATAGTTACAATTTTGAGTATTGTGAGAAATATATAGATTGCCATAGCTGATCTCTCCTTTACTACTTTCTCCTTTGGCTTCAATACTTTGAATCTCTGATCTGAAACACACATTCATATCATAAGCTCTGACTTATGTTTGGCTTTAGTTTCTGTGTGCTTGTTCTATTTTGCTGGCTAACAATTTACAGAAGCAAGAGATAGCCAAACAACTAGTATTTTCGAAAGGCAGGCAGTCCCTATCTTTCTTTCACGAAAGATTGGTTTAATTTTTTTTTTTTTTAAGTGGCTGACTTATATAGCAAGGGAGTAAACAAACACTGGTTTGTCAAAAGTCTAATTACTATAAAGTTAAATGACATCTACCAATGCCGTTACAAATATCCTGGGCATCTAAGCATTACTACCATTTGGATATGCATAGAAAACGTCCCAAGCATCGCACACCTGGCTAAGTCATTAGTAAACAGGTGAAAGCAGCCTCAGCCAACTTCATCCAAAGCCATGCTCCCCCAAATACACTGGGGCATGGCTTTGGATGACGCTGGCTAGGTTGTTTCACCTGTTTACTATTATTCAGCATTTATGTATATACTGCCAACAGTTTGCACAGCACTCTGCAACATGAGGGCAGACAGTATAATTACAATATAATTCAATGCAGGAGGAATCAGAGGGCCCTTCTCATTAGAGATTACAATCTAAGAGGGTGGGTCAAGTGATACAACAGGTAATAACTGTGGGGCATGAGCTGATAGAGAAAATTAAAGTACAGCTTTTAGGTGGAGGTGGGACAAGCTCCTCTGGGGACAAACGTTTTCAGGGATTGCCTAAAAGGGGATTGTAACGGTATGTCCCGTGGGACCCAGAGGCCCTTGAAGGATGCGGGGTACTCCTGTTTCAGCTTCCTCAAAGGACCTATCCTATATGTGTGTCCCTTTGATTACTGCAGCATGCTTTTTGGTTGTTAACTGTATAAAAGCCTGAGTTTTACTATTAAAAGGTCTATTTGTTTGGAACCAGAGAACAGAGCTGTGTCTCGTTTGTCTGGGGAATTCTTATGGGTCCTGTCTGCTGGATTGTGGAGTGTCGAAAAGCTGTCTTACAGGGATAGAGTTGGAAATAGTTGGGCAGATTGGGGTAGGGAATTCTAAAGGATGGCAGAAGCTCTGGAGAAGACCTGGAGGCAAGTATGGGAGGAGGTGACAAAGGAGCTAGAGAACAGGAGGTTTTGGGAGGAATTAAGAGAGAAATTTGGTTGGTATTTTGAGACTAGGTTAGTGATGTAGCTGGGGTCTGAGTTGTGGGTGGCTTTGTAAACTATTGTTAGTATTTTGAATTTAATTAATTGGGTGAGTGGTAGCCAATTTGGCGGGAAACACCGGGTGGACTTACAGGAGCTTGACCTTAAGTTTTATGAGGTTACAATTTTTAACCTTTGGTCATGAAAGGGTTAGGGTGACAGTCAAAACTTTAACTAAGAGCTATATTAAAGTAGAATTAAGTCCAAAACCCGGCGGGTCAATCACTGGGTGTGACCCGGTGATCAGCATATGCTGTGACAAATCACAGCACAGCCGGATGAGCACACGCTTGGCCCCTACCCAGAATTGCAGAATCACTTATATATACATATATACAGTATATGGTCAGCAAGTGGTTAAACATTAAGCTTTGGGGACAGCGTTGAAAATAGGGAAATACATTACATTTTTGTGTAATATGTCACCATGCTCATTAGACTGTTGGAGCTAGTCATATTGTGTTGACTGACACTCAAATTATATAAGGCCTTATTTATAGCATGGTGAGCAGGAATAAATAAGATATAAAATATAATGTATTCATACCTGCAAATGAAGTGTTGAATCTGTATAAATAGAACAAAATTCTGGTGTTCATAGCGCTGAAGAAAAGAAGCATTTTCTGCAGGAAAAAAATCTTAGAACATCATGTGGGTGGGTGATATCAAATTTTCCAACATGTGGAGAATGATATTTTGCTTCCTGTGCTTTTCAATGAATGTGCTTGAAAAATTGTAATTAAAATCCCCTTTTAGTGTCGCTCACTTTGTAGCAGCACTCAGCAATTCAAGCTGACCTCTGATTGTGTGGGCCACCACAATCTGCCTGGAACTTTGTATGCTTTCACACTTCTAACGCTACAGAGCCCTAATTTACAAGCATTAACTGAGCTTAAAGCAGCCAGCTGCATTGGTCTCTGCTATTTCCTAGGGATCTTCCAGCCTAAAGAAAGATAAACTTGTTACTATATAAAAATGTAGCTGACTTACATTGTTCTGCAATAGCTCTTGTAAAGTAGGATCACTATTTTTATAACTGCCTAGGGTTTTACACTTTAATAGAGATTGTTTTATTGTGCATTGCATTGACATATAGGTTTTAATAAGTTTATTAGCAATGTGCAAAGTATTGAAGCTTACAGCAAGTACTCCAATAGAAAATTATCTTTCATTAGCCTGACTACATTTATTACATAAAGCCTATATACTTTACTGCATTTGCAAAATGTGTTTTAGTTCATTAAAATGATTGTTCATAAGTTTGTTTTTTTGTGTGTCATGTACACAAGAATGAAAACACAGCTTCATGCCTTCATATGTCTTTAAAGGTAACCTTTAATGATGATAATGAACATTACACACTGTCTTTCTGGAATGCCATCATTTCGCTGGTTTATTTATTTTATTTATTTATTACAGGTACTTATATAGCTCTGTCAATTTACACAGTGCTTTACATATATAGTGTACCCTCAAGGAGCTTACAATCAAAGGTCTCTAACTCATTCGTACATACTGTACATATGCTTTACTTTAACATGCTGGAGACAATGTTGCTTAGGTAACCACATTTGAATGATACATATGTATGCTATAGTAATAAATAAAACAGTGCTATCTGTAATAAACTAAGTCATGTGCCTAGATTAATCTAATTGTGTTGGTTGTTATAGATGTTCACTACCTTAGGACGCCCAGATGAAGCTACGCACCATATTGCGAAACTAGTCGGCGGCTCACCCGACCTTCCGACCGCCACGCAGATTTCACTGCCTGCATGATTCCTCCACAGTAATGCTGAAGTGCTGCTGGATTTTACGGAGACAAACCTGATAAGAGACAACTAATGGAGTAGCTGCTACACAGAGTCTAATGTATGTGCTTGGATAGTACTTGGTTCTGGGACCTTTACCCCCACTGACGTGACTCCATCCAGACCATACACTTCACCTGCAGCGTTGAGCAATCATCTGCCTCGCTGGCTTCCCGGGAACGGTACACCTGTACTCGTTGAAGTATACTTCAGGCACTATATACAACGTGCTATGGACTTTCAGGTGACACCATCCATTAGGAAGCAACCTGAACCGTAACGGGGGAAGAGCACGGAATAACCCAGGAGCGGTAACGTACTCCATAGGAGACCTAGTCTCTTTTGAAATGTATTTGATGATCAATTGCCGCATCTTTGGAACTCTGGTGTGTTAAGCCAACATAATCTTATTTAATTGAATCAATATACCACTTATGATTTTCTTCATGAACGGAGACCTATGAGGAAACACTCTTATATATACTTTTCAGATCAGATTATACCTTTATTCATATGTGGACACTCTAGATTCTAATTTCATCTATATTTTATATAAACGGCTGCAGCTCAGTAAATTACTACAAATTACTATTTTTTCTCCATCTATCCTGTCCTTGGTGTTCTCTCCTTTTCAAGCAGCTCGAGCTTCAGGAGGCCAGGGAGGATAGTCTGTCTCTATAACTGCATTAATTAATACCGGGGATTTCCCCATGAGAGACTGCCATCCTCCCTTTTGCTATCTGACGTCTGGACGGTCCCCCTATATGTTTTATGTTATGTCTACTGTCCAAATCGTGTATGTCACAGTGTTGATCTGATAAAAATCCTTATTGGCACAGACCTCACTGTAAATGATTTTTAGTCCCCTCCCTATAACAATCTTTCTTCATATCATGTGCAATCTAATAAAATGTATACTTTTGCAATAATCCATATAGTCAGTGTGTTCACAGTAGTTCTTCTTGGTTTCGGTCCTCTATGATTGGAATGTTTCTAAATCACTACCTTACTGGATAAACACATTTGTATTGGATGGAATTAAAATGTGGTTGCCTAATAGTAGATTTAATGTGCAATTCCTGATACTTCAGCTACCACCAAACAACATTTCCCATAATTCTACTGTGTTATAAGAGTGGAAAATAGTTTTTAAAATCTTTGGTGTCAAGGCCACAATTACTGAAAGGTGCTTCTCCATGAGATTGTGTTAGCACTTTGGTTCAGATGGTAGACTGTAGGGTCTCAGCACTGGGGCTAATTAACTTTATACTGGAAACTAAAGCATGACCTTTGTCACCTGACATTTCAAAAGACTATCGTCTATTTGACCATGACTGCTCTAAATGGCTGACAGGAGAATGTGAAAGGTTACCAACACTCTCTATGTTAACCTTGTGCATTACTGTTGTTACCTTTTCCTGCCCTTGCTCAACAGTGATGAGCGCGAAGAAGACAGAGGGGAAATATAAGTAAAAGGTGAGGGGGGCAAGAGGGGGTGGATAAGTAACTGGGCCAGGATCTATTATAATCTAACACTACTGTAAGGCATCATCTATAAGGCTATATCAATCTTCTTTTCACCACTATAGCAAATATAGTACATATGTAATAAGTCTATACTACTAAAGAGTCACATGGAAATTAATATGGGGTATAAAGTATAATTTACAGCTTTGCAACAAATCCACTTCCATTGCATACATCCACAATCAGTGGGGTGCCATCCTTGGGCGTAATCACATCACAATTTTGTGCCCAGGAGGTCCTTGGGGAAAAGTGCAGTGGGAGTTTTGTGGTCCATTGAGCTCTGTCGGAAGCCTTAGTGTCACTCACCAGAGCCTGCTACAATAGCACATTGAGGGTTTCTTTGGCATAACTCTTGAATGTTAATCAGCTTGATACTTGTGTAGCACCCTGTAGCATGACTAGAGTGCTAGTGATAATTGTTTTGTTAGGTTAGGTAAGTTGTCAGGCTTGGCTGCCAGCCAAGCCTGTGTGCTAATCTGGGTTGAGTTAGTGACTCAGGTAGGCTGGATGACTCAGCAGCAGCTTCTCTGGTGATTTCTCCATGTTTGCTGAAAAATTGGAAAATGTTCCAGAAGCAGTTGGGAGGGATCTAGGAGAAGCTAGATGGAGTTTTCTGAGGGCCCTGACAATCCCCAACAGAAGGGTTTCTAGAGGGCAGGCCCCCTTTAAATACTCTGGGTCAGCCCAGCTGGGGCAGTGTGGAGTTTGGGTGGAAGATGGAGATGGAGTGTTAGCCTGTCAAGGCCTTTGAGAGTAGCTCCCCAAGACTGGGGGGGGGGTAACTCAGGCCTGGGCTCAGGAAGGGACCCTTCTCATGACATATGGAGAGATCCTGACCAGGAGTCACAGGTGCAAGGAGAGGGCAGTGGGAGGACAGTGCTGGGCAAATCTCCAGGGAGGAAGACAGCCACATGTGATACAGTCAGAAGATTGAGAGGCATGCCTGAAGGAACTGGGTGCAAGCAGTCTGGGATGGATGCAGAGTCACTTTATATGCACTCTCCAGTTTTAGTAAATAACCCCCATGGTCCAAATGACATAGCAATGCTAGTTGTAGGGTAAACTAGAATGTTATTTGCTGTGCATCATACATCAAGAAATTGAGGCATGAGCCTGCACCCACAGGCTAGATCCATATAATCCTGGTGCTTAAGGTTTATAGCATTCAGTGGAGGGAACCCCAAATTTATGTTTTTAACTGAAAGAGTAGCAATAACAAAGGCAAAAATATATAAACAAGAGACAGTCAGCATTAGTATATAAGCAGCATATAAACCCAGAAGATAAGCAGAGAAAACCCACTGAAAATCGAAAAACAGAATGGATTGGGTGACCTATCTCTAGCTATGAACAGAATGGCTCATTTATTTTTTGTATTGCTGTTTCATCCAAACAGCACAGAAATATTTTGGAGGAGTATGTTAATTTCCATTCCATCTGTATAACATGAATAGATCCGTATAACATATACAGTATATGACAAAAAATTGAAAACACGATGGTGTATTAGTGATAATAAACATAGCCACTGGCAAACAATAGTAAGACGAACTAATAAACATATGTATCATATATGTTGCCACACTAATATAGTGAAAATAAATAGCTAAAAGCAAAAGTCCATATCAAAATGGAATCTAGCAAAGTTAAATAGATTGTATGAAATGGTCCAAATCCAATGTATCACTAGTATTCTGCATAGATCGTGCTACCCCATTAATGTAGACACCGGGTGGGCCATCACCATAGTAAGAAATACATTCTTATCAGACTGTCACAATGGTAACCATATGTATAATTGAATATCTACATGGAATCAAGGCAAGGAAAGCCACATAGTGTTAATTGGTTAAAAACTTTAATGCAAACACATGATACACATTCTAGACACACAATAAAAAAGGTTCTGTGACGGACCCCGTCCTCAAGAGGAGTATGTCCGCCATATGAGCTTCCCTTGCCTGGTACTAGCACGATCCAAGATCCCTTGGCCCACCCAGTCATTAGCCTTAACTCAGTGCAAGGTAGTAAGAAACATAAGACTGTTTATTGAAGCACAGGTACAACGATTTATACACTCTGGGACAATCCCCCTTCTTTGCATAATGGCACAGGGTGGGGTAAACTAAATTCAGTAACAAGAGGCACAGGTACATTCAAACTTTTGATTAGTGGACAGTCTAATCAGCAGGCAGGGGTGTTGAAGAAATCTCCCCACCCCTCTAGCAACCAATAGCTGACAGTGATTTCATTAACCTGTAGGCCAATCCACATACACATATACATCCCATAATAGTTTGCTTCCAAGGCAGACAGAAACAATAGAACAATGGGATATAGCCACCCAACAACAAACACATAACAACCCCCACCCCAAACTATCTAGCAACGGTCTATGAGACACTCCTACAGTATTCTAGGAGTCCGAAAGGTGAAATCATTCATTTTCATATAATTCTTGAGGGACATTTCAACACAAACCACACATACAAAAACCCAGGACAACAGGGGCAAAATTAAATAGTCTGGTGTGGTTATATTAGGAGTCTAGCTAGGACAGACCCGACTGGGGTTCTTGGTCACCCCGTGCCCCTAATAGACACAAGGTAAACTATACACAAGAGGGCCCGGGGAGCTGGTAAATGGGTCTCCAGAGCTTCCCAAGGCAAGCTGGGTTCCAAGGGCCCACCCATCCAAAGTGACTCTCGTCACAGGTTCCAACTCCAAAAAAGCATGACACTTTGGAGTTGGAGTCTTTGCTGTACAGCTTGAGATTTTAACTTTTTTTATCATGTGAGTAGAATATGTTTCATGCGTTTAAGTAAAAGTTTTAGCCAATTTACACTATGTGGCTTTCCTGGCTTTGATTTAATGTGTATAATCGATTATACATATGGTCACCGTTGTTCTTACTAATCTTTGACAGAAAGCCAGCCTGACATATTGGAGCCGATGGGTGTGAACTGAATGCTCCCGGTGAAAGTATCTATAACAGGTGAATTAGACTCTGCAATGGGGTAATTTCAGTCTGATAATAGTGCATTTTTTCCAATGATGATGGCTCAAGTGGTGACTACATTAATGGAGTAGCACGATCTATGCACAATATCAGTGATGTTTTCCTCAAGACATCCCTTGGATTTGGACCATTTCATACACTCTATTTACCTTTGCTAGATTCCATTTTAAAATGGACTTTTGTTTTGAGAAATTTATTTTCACTATGTTAGCACACGACATATATGATACATATACAGTATATGATTGCATATACTCAATAAACCTTTGCAAGATGAAAAGATGTGTTCAATATTTTAAATCTGTGTTAAACCCAAAAGTAAACATGGATTATATTGCAATTTACCAGTTTTCAAATGTGATGACTGCATTTGTTTTATTTTTTAGACTTTCCTTCCTTTATTTTTATCAGGTGATCCAGCCAGTAAGTAAGTTTTTTTTTGTTTTTCAACAGAAAAAGCTATCCCACAAGTATAGCAGTTATGCCCTGTACACACAATCGGAATTTCCCATGTGATAAAATCCGATAGCATTTTCCATCGGAATATCGTTTAAGCTGTCTTGCATACACACTGTCAGACCAAATTCCGACCGTCCAAAATGTGGTGACGTAAAACACTATGACCAGCCGTGAAAAATTAAGTTCAATGCTTCCGAGCATGAGTCGACTTGATTTTGATCATGCAGGTTCCACACAGACGATAGGAATTTGCGAAAGGGTTTTTTTCCATTGGAAAAAAATAAAACATGTTCTATTTCTTAACTCAGGTGTAAAAAGTCCGATAGGGCCCCCACACAAGGTCGGAATATCCAATGAAAAATGTTTGTCTCACTTTTTTCATTGGAAATTCCAATCGCGTGTACAGGGCATTAGAGTGTTGAGACAAACCATTTACCACAGATAGGGTGCTTATAATGATCAGTTTTATTCAGTAAAACATTTATGCCAAAAGAAAATAAATTGTTGCCGTAACTGCTTGCATAACTGCAGTATGAGCTGGAGTTTTGGTTCAATTTGTAAAGCCCTGTACACATGATCGGTTTATCCGATAAAAACAGACCGATGGACTGTTTTCATCCGTCAAACCAATCGTGGGTGGGCCCCATCGGTTTGTTTTCTATCAGTGAAAAAAAATAGAACATGTTTTATATTTTTCGTATGGATAAATAACTGATCGTTTGTGTGAAGTCCATCGGTCAAAAATCCATGCATGCTCAAATTCAAGTCGGCGGAAGACTTGAACTTCATATTTCTCAGCACGTCGTAGTGTTTTACGTCACCGCGTTTGGACACGGTCAGATTTTTGACCCATGGTGTTTAGGCAAGACTGATGAAAGTCAGCTTCATCGGATATCCGACAAAAAAATCCATCGGATTAGATTCCATCAGATATCCGATCGTGTGTACAGGACTTTAGTGTATCAAAATCTGGGAGTACATCTAACACTCTCCTTCCCCCCATACTGATAATGCTGCTGTCCAAAGGTGCTCCTGTGCTCTTTCATCCAGATTGGAGGAACTCTTAGGCCGCGTACACACTACCCGTTTCCTCGGCAGAATTCAGCAAGAAACTCGATGGGAGACATATTCTGCCGAGGAAACCGGTCGTGTGTACACTTTTCGCCGAGAAACCCGTCGGGAAACTCGTCGAGCCAAAAAGAGAGCATGTTCTCTATTTCCTCGTTGGGCAATGGGAAAATTTGGCTCGACTAGTTTTTTAACTGCCGAACTAGGACCTCGACTGGGAAAACGATGTGCTTCGCCCGACGAGTTTCTCGCTTGTTTGTACGCCGCCTAATACAGGACATGTGTTACTGGCCAGATCGCCAGGAAAAGAAAAGAAAGAAAAGAACATGAAAAAATAAAATGGATGCACCATCTAAAGATTGGTAAACTGTAGCGTATTACCTTTTTGGTTTTGGATTTAATACCACTTTTAAGACTAGTTCAAAATATTGCATATCGTAAAATAGTACCAGCATAAAGGTCTCACAAAGAGGCTTCTTCACTTTCTGTGTTCATTGTGAACCTGTGCATAGAGCTAACTATGGCAATTTTCTTTCTGAGCAGGAGTTCAATGTGAAGCCTGCAGACTAATTTGCACTGAGCTGCACAAACTGCCAGCATCAAATTACGCTAATACAATAATTTAGGGAGTGAAAAGGTCTTGTTCATTTTCTCTGGGGACTACTCAAAACCACCTGGGATCCAACCATGAATAATACCAGTCATGAGCAAATAGCAAATTAAAGCTGGAACAAATATATCTACAGATCCAGGAAATATGGCATTTGTATATAATATTTGCCAGGGCATACCCAGTTGTTCCTACTGGAGGCTTGCCAAGTCCTAGAGAGAGCTAAATCAAAATACCATTATTATACGGACACTTAAAACATTGCCATTGATTTACATTTTATTTGTTTTTTGCTTTTTGGCTTGGGAAAAAAAGATCAGTAGCTTTTGGCATATTCTATTTTTTTGCAAAGCAGACAAATGGAATTTGCCTGTTAGAATTTATTTTTTAATCACAGTGAAGGAAGAAAAAGTGGTGCCGAAGCCGTCAATCTACAGCCTAGTTGACTCTGTCTTTCTATTGGCTCAAGCACACATACTTATTTCAATTTAAATAGTCCTTTTATTTATGTAAGAATTTAAATAAATTCTACGGTCAGACCCTGGCCAGCCTCCCATGCGTTTTTAATGTGCTGTTACCTTATTTAATGCAGTGGCACATCGTATCTCTTGCTTTTTTAAGCACGGCTGTTTTCAGTTTTCCAGCACACACCTGCAAAAAAAAAAAAAGATCCATTACTGGAAAACACAAAGTGATCTAACAAATTAATTTTTCAGACACTGGGGTGATAAACTAGGACAACTTACTGCAGTTTATATTTTCTCGTACTTGTCAGGACCTTAGAATAAGGCGTATGATTCAGAGAGTTAATCTCTTTGGCATTTTGCAGTGCGCTATACTTTTGAAAGCAGGGCAATAAGTGTTAGTGTGAGATTTTTAGGGACCCCACTCAACAGGTTTCTTTTATTCCTGGACCTCTAAGTATGTGGCTGTAAATAGAGGAGGACATATTTAATAATTTTGAAAACATTAAAGGAGGAGTATAGCCAAAGATTTTTTGGCTATACTTCTTTTATGGATCACAGTTTTTTCTGCATTCCTGTTACCCATTTTTAGCCATCAATGGGCTAAATCCTGCTGTCGGCTGACTTCACAGAGTCAGTTCAGGCTCTGAAAAGATCCCAGCCCTATAGTTGGAATCAAGTCAAATGCCTGGGCCAGCTCCTGAGAGCCTGAGACAGCCTCTCCTGCCCACTCTACAGCCCAGCGCTCCAGGGAGCACTGGAGGGGCTGGGCAAAGAGCTGGTAACTGACAGTCCCTGGCTCTTTGCTCTGTGAAGGCTAAGAACTGAGAATTCAAGGGTCTTTGATTACTCAGTTCTCAGTCTCAGAAGTGGCAGGGGGCAGATGCACAATCAGATCAATGCTGAATCCACCTAGGTGAACATACTTTTTTTCCCCCTTAAACTCATACTGCTCTTATAACATAGGTAATATGCTAAAGTCTGATTTTAATGTGGTGCAAATTAGGCAGTTAACAACAAATGGTTACTCTCATGCTACTGAGCAATTAAAGGAAACCCATATCAAGGGAGAACTGTAGACTGCCATTATTCACCTATTTCTGAAAGACTTGGTTGCTTGGCTGCCTTTAGTTTCAGTGATTTATTTTTCAGTGACTCAGAACATGTATGCAGCAAGTAAAATCAGAGCAAACTCAAAACTGATACAAACATGTTACAGGTCAGGAACACAGAAATGACTAAAATCAAAAGATCAACAAGACAACCATACAACTGGCATTTTTAGAAAAGTGGGTCAGCAATGACAGCCTACGTATTTCTCTCAGTACAGGGTAAAGTAACGCTAGCATTTGAGCCCCCTGTGGATTTGCTCATAGAAAAGCACAGCATGTCTCCCACCTGCTGCTAAACTGTAGCAACATTCTTTTTGCCATTGAACGAATATGAGGAGATGGCAATCAACTTTCAAACTTGTATTTAGGATTTGATTATCCCAACTGCACACTTGTGTAATACAGGAAAATAATCTCCACTCAAGCCCACACCAATGTCAAAATTTGTGATTTTATATAAAGCTGAACTCCAGGCAGCAACACAGATGAAATACACATACATGAGTTTTTTTTCCCACCAAAGGATTTTCATTTCTGTCTGCATTTTTGTCTGATATAAGGAGCAGACTGATAAATGTATCTTTATGTCACTCCTCTCTCTGTATTTATAAGTGCAGCACAAAGATGGGCTCCTGGGCTTCTTCTACATTCCTCAATCTGAGTTCTGCTGAACAGGGAACTGTTATGCTGCGTACACACGATAGGTTAGTCTGATGAAAAAGGTATGATGGGCCGTTTTCATCAGACCAAACCGATCGTGTGTGGGCCCCATAGGTTATTTATTTATAGGTTAAAAAAAATGGAACTTGTTTTAAAATTATCTGATGGATAAAAAACCTATAGAAAAAAACGATCGTCTGTAGGCACGTCCATCGGTTAAAAATCCACGCATGCTCAGAATCAAGTCGACGCATGCTTGGAAGCATTGAACTTCATTTTTTTTTTCAGCACGTCGTTATGTTTTACGTCACCGCGTTCTGACACGATCGTTTTTTTAACTGATGGTGTGTAGGCACGACTGATCATCAGTCAGCTTCATCGGATAACTGATGGAAAAATCCATCAGACCGTTTTCATCAGACATACTGACAGTATCACCATGTGGAAAAAAAGGAAAAGGAGCCTAAAAAAATAAAAAAGTGCAGCCACCACATCTAAGGATTAGAAAGCGCTAATATATTACACTTTGGTTCCTGTTTTTAGATACAGTTTATGTGACAGAGCCTTAAAAACTACCGTGTGCAGCTGAACCTTCTGCCTGTGGCTGCAATGCAGATATTTAGATACCCAGCAAAAAGATGGCTGAGAAATACAGCAGAAAAAGTTCTCAGAGAAATGTATTTCTTTCCATTACAGAGGGAAATTCGGTGGCTGGGAAAGAGGAGGGGTTGACAGATGGGAGTGATCCATAGCCTGAGAGAAGGATTCTCATGAGCTGAGAAATACAATCTGGAGACCATTGGAAGCTCTCATCATGGCAGTAACTTTATTTTTTGCCATTCTTTTCAGTATACCACACTATTTATTTGTCTGCCTAAAGCTGCTAACAGAGTAAAGGAGATTAGATTTGGGACATTTAGAATGCAGCAGCACCAGTTTCATGGTCACAGATAGAAATGTTGTGAATGAACTCAGCAGGTAATAATAAAGGTCTGGCAACAAGAGATCACCAAGGAGAATGTAAAAACAAAACCAGTAAAAAGTAAAGAGAAAATACCTCATCCCTTAAACTTTGCTAACCAACATTAAAGGCAGATTCCAAAATTTTCTTTTGAGTACTTTTGTACTTTTGTTATTGTTAAAATTTTCTTCCATGTGGTTTTTACTAGGCCGCGTACACGCGAGGAGACATGTCCGATGAAACCGGTCCACGGACCCTTTTCATCGGACATGTCTCCTGGGATATTTTGGTCTGATGTGTGTAGACACGATCAGACCAAAATCCCCGCGGACAGACAACGCGGTGACATGGCGGTGACGTTGATGCCGCGACGTGCGAAAACAAGGAAGTAAAATGCTTCCACGCATGTGTCGAATCCATTCGACGCATTCAGGGGTTTTCGGTCCGCTGGTTAGGCGTACTAACCAGCGGACATGTCCGACGGACATGTTTCCAGTGGACAGGTTTTAAAGCATGTTTTAAAACTTTTGTCCGCTGGAAACCTGTCCGCTAGGCCGTACACACGATCGGACATGTCTGTGGAAACTGGTGTGTACGCGGCCTATGTGTAACAATTATCCCAGAAGGAGTTGCCTAATGTGCAGGGTCCCCTGTTTCTGTGCCCATGGCTCTGTGAACAGCACCACTCACATGGACATACCTGGCTGAGCAGAGAATGTTTATCTCAGAAAGGTGTATATAGACCTCAAAGGTACATAGACACCAGGTATAACATAGCAACTGGTTAAGTGGTAGCAAAACATATTTTGCAACAATGTAAACAGAGAAGAACAATTAAGAATTAGGTGTTATATGCTGCAGAAAGAATCAACGATGCTATAAAACACAACCCCCTTCTGAACGCTGTTGTGGGCATCCCTAACAAAGGGGGATATATCACAATAACAGTTCAGCAGCCAGTAATATACTACTCCATTTCTTCTACTGGCCAACTTGTTGGGGCCCGACCATTGTGGTGGAGCTTTCAAGTTATTGTAGAACTATAGGCAAAAAAAAATTTTTTCATTTTGGATAGAGTAAAGAAGGCTTATAACCCCTGTCAGATTTTTTTGCCATCTGTATCCCATTTTGGAGATTTCCCCTTACTTCCTGTCCCATAGTCAAACAGGAAGTGAGAGGAAACCCTCCAAATTGAGGTAATCTCTCAAGGACCACCAGAACTGTCCCCATTGGAAGATTTCCCCTCTACTGTATTACATTTCTGGGGACAACTCAAAATGTGGAATTTTCTTTACTTTCACTTTTAATGAAAATGGTTAACAGGACAAATAGAAAAGGTGAATCTCCTTAATGGGAACACAAACAGCATAAAAACGGACAGGGGTTCTAATCCCTCTTCACTCCAATCTAAAACTAAAAAAAAAGTTTTGCTTTTAGTTATACTTAAACGTCCCTTTAGAAACTGATTCAGCCACGGCCCCTATGTTTCTTGCAGACAACTTTGTCCCTGTTTATTAAAGTGTACTGCAAGGTTGGCCTGCAGCCTCTCATCACTCTGTGTCAGCAGAAGATCTCCTTCTGCTCTCTGGCAAAGTGTACCCCAGTTAGTAGTGTCCTCAGTGTCCAGCAACTCATTCAACAATCAGCATGAAGGTGACTATATACTGTATGTTTGCTTTTTTTTTATACCCAAAACTTCTCCTTTAAGCCTGTCACAGTCCCTTAAATAAGAAAAATAACAAACAAATTCATGTGACGGAACGTCTGGCTTGTAGCACAGTCCTGTCAATATTCCTATCGCACACAATCCTGGCTAATGGCTCTTGAAATAGTGGGCACTGCAGCGATTGCCAGCTTGGTCCTGGAAACATCAAGCAAGTGTACATATTCGCAAGCACACCATGGATCGACAATCACCATCTAAAGGTTTCTTTAATTAAGAGAGATCACATCACAGAGATAAGTGCAATGTTTCGGCCACATGCCTGACGAAGCTGCATGGCTCTGAAACGTTGCACTTATCTCTGTGATGTGATCGGTCTTAATTAAAGAAACCTTTAGATGATGATTGTCGATCCATGGTGTGTTGGTGAATATGTACACTTGTAGCACAGTCCTTCTGGAAGGATTAATTTTCTTTCACACAGATTACTGATCAGTCACCGGGGACATTACAACATGTCCCAAGCTTGAGACAAGTTTTATCATAATCATTGTTCTAGAAATGCATAAATTGGTCATGCTACAAGTTAGGCCTCATACACATGAGCAGACAGATTTGTTCAAATCTGTCTGTCCGACCGATTTGAACAGATTGCTGGGATTTTGGTTTATTTGTGTGTACACACGAGCAAACCAAAATCCCCGCCAGAAGACAGCGCGCTGACGTGTCGGTGACGTTGACGCCGCCACGTCACCGCACCAGAAAGTAAAACACTTCCGTGCATGTGTCGAAACCATTCGACGCGTGTGCGAGCAGATATGTCTGCTGGTTAGCATACTAACCAGCAGACATGTCGGGCGGACGGGTTCCCAGCTGACAGATTTCAAAGCATGCTTTGAAATCTGTCGGGTGGCCAAATCCGTCTGTTAGCCCGTACACATGGCTAACAGACGGATTTGTCTGCTGAAACGGTCTAGCAGACCGTTTCCAGCAGACAGATTTGATCGTGTGTACGAGGCCTTAGAGCTTGTCTAGGAATTATCAGCCTTACATACAGTATGTTTTATTGTAATACAATAGCAAAGCCCCTTAAGAACATACTGAGATAGACATAAATATAACTAAAAATTGTGTCCTGTAGCAATGAAAACACTAAAGTGTAAAGGATATAAGTATAAAATATTAAAATACAGAGTTAAATGGCATGAGGTTTGTAGATGTATTTGCACCCACACAGTATTAATGAACCCCTTTTAGGCAGTGGCCTGCCATGTGGGTGATGTGTGTGAGACATCAAGCAGAGGTCTGATGATAGCAATTATTACAGACAGTCACACAACAGCTAGACTAAACGTCACATGTCCTAAGCCTCAGTGGAAGTGTTCCTGTTACAGTTATTTAGATCTTATGTTCTTATTGGCAAAAAATGTACAACGAAATTAACAAGTGTCATTTCCTTCTTATATGGGGTGCGGCTAACTAAACTAAAATCTGGAAATCTGATATCTGCAGCAGACCCTCTAATGATGTAATGGTGGTCCATCATTTCTCTGGAATGCAATGGTTTTATATTAAAACACAATAATTGCATTTGTTTGGTAAATTAGTAGAAGTGATATGTGTGTAAGTATACATATCAAGGCAGTGCTAAAAATTAAAACATTTAAAGTCCCACAAACCCCTCTTGTTCTATGGTGCTAAACATTTATTTGTAGGACTCAAAATATGGACAAACAGCTCTTTATCTAGTTGGGTGATTCAGCAAGACAATGACCCTCAGCTTCAAAGTAAATCCACCCCAGATTGGCTTCATAAAAAATCACGAATCACGAACTGCGCATGCGCCGTGACGTCGCCGTGACGTGGACGCATGCACAGCACCCTCCTGTGCCTGCTCACAACCACGCCGGCACAACTGCCTAGGCTACGCCGGATCACCACGTACGCCGTGAACTTAACGTACGCCCAGCCAGACACACGTCCAACGCACAATACACCGGCTTGTGTTACCTGGAGCAGACCTTCGCATGTCTGTAGCCGGGTTGCACCTCATTTATGGGGAATAACTTTACGCCGGACGCACAACTTACGTGCATTTTGCTTTGTATGCGTTGTTCGTGAATCGCCGTATTTCCCTCATTTGCATGTTCGAATGGCTAATCAATGGGAGCAGCACCATGTCGAGCCCATATGTGCGCCCATCCTGCACCAGCATGTGCAAGCTACGTCTGCGGGGTGTAGCCCGTTTTTAGGTGCATGTAGGTTTGTGGGTCTGCCGCACACATACGCCGGTGCACATTTGCACTTACATCGGCGTAATGTGCTATACGTCGGCTTAAGTGCTTTGTGAATCTGGGCCATTGTGCACATTTCTATGAGAGCTATAGATAATGTGGTAATAAATGACAGGGACAAAGGGTTGTAAAGTGTCAAGGTTTTTCACCTTAATGCTTTCTATGCATTAAGGTAAAAATCCTTATGTGCTGCAGCTACCCCCCCCCCCCAGAGCCCTCGCCCTTTTCTTACCTGAATCATTTTGTTCCAGCGAGGAGCATGAGCCCAGCAGTTTCAGCCGCTGTCTGTCCTCATTGGATAGATTGATAGCAGCGGGAGCTAATGGCTGTCAATAAAATTTGGTGACACAAGAGCAGGGGCTGGGCCGAGTCCTGCTGTCTGTGTCAATGGACACACCAGCGGGACTCGTGAGCGCGCATGCACGGGTGCACTCATGGAAAGCAGCTCTCTGTGGGGCCACTCGATTAAGAGTAGGGGTCAGGAGTGCTGCTGGGGCACCCCAGAAAAGGAGGATCATGGTTGCTCTGTGCAAAACCCTTGCACAGAGCAGGTCAGTATAACATGTTTGTTATTTAAGGCTGGGAATTGGATGCAGGTTTCTCTGCAACCAATTCACATGTCAGGAAATTGTGACCAGCTCTCTTTGGAACCGCTTCACACATCTCCGGAGCAGCTCCGGTGCAAATTTTACAGGTTTCTTGTGTGTCTTCTGGTCTGTTTTAGGTCTGAATTCAGGCAATTATTTTAAAAAGAATGTACCTCAAATGGTCAACAGGGACGCACCGGTCCCCTGCTGTGAGCTGCTCCGTCCTGCAGTGTGAACCCAGCCCAAAAAAAACCTTTACAATCACTTTAAATACTCTTATCCGCTTCAGACCCGGACCATTATGCAGGTAAAGGACCTGGCCCCTTTTTGCGATTCAGCACTGCATCGCTTTTACTGACAATTGCTCAGTCATGCGACATGGCTCCCAATCAAAATTGACATTCTTTTTTCCCCACAAATAGAGCTTTATTTTGGTGGTATTTGATCACCTCTGTGGTTTCTATTGTTTGTGCTATAAACAAAAAAGAGCGACAATTTTGAAAAAAATTCAATATTTTTTACTTATTTGCTATAATAAATATCCCCCAAAAATATATATAAAAAAACATTTTTTTCCCTCAGTTTAGGCCGATATGTATTCTTCTACATCATTTTGGTAAAAAAAATCAAAAAAAAATCGCAATAAGCGTTTATAGATTTATTTGTGCAAAATTTGGCGTTTCCAAAATATGGGATAGTTTTATGGCATTTCTACTAATATTTTTTATTTTTTTTTACTACTAATGTCAGCGATCAGCGTTTTTTTTTTGCTGCGACATTATGGTGAAAACATCAAACACTTTATCTGTCTAATAAAAAATAAAATTGGTACAGTATTGCATGACCACGGAATTGTCATTCAAAGTGCGACAGCACTGAAAATTGGCTTGGGCAGGAATGGGATGAAAGTTCCTAGTATTGAAGTGGTTAATACAATGCTAGAATGTTCTAGTTTTGGAAACATACTGTTTGCTCTAAAATCACAACTACTTTTTAACAGAACACACTTAGAAATAAGGCAAATGAGAGAAGAATATTTGTTTCTTGATCTATATGTAGCAAGTGTTCTGAGGCCGCGTACACACGACCTGTTTTCTCGGCGGAATCCATCAAGAAACTTGATGGGAGACATATTCTGCTGAGAAAACCGGTCGTGTGTACATTTTTCGACGAGAAAACTGTAGAGAAACTCGTCGAGCCAAAAAGAGAGCATGTGGCCACGTACACACGACCGAGGAACTCGACGGGCGAAACACATCGTTTTCCTCGTCGAGTTCCTTGTTAGGCTTGTCGAGGAACTCGACAAGCTTGCTTTGCGTACACACGTTAAAGACCAAACCTCCTCATTCTCAAACGCGGTGACTTCAAAACATACAATAACAGGGGAAGTTTGATTCCATTGGCACAACCCTTGGGGCTGCTTTTGCTAATCTCATGTTACTGAAAAGTTTGGTAAGAGACATTTTCACTTTTCAGTCTGTTACAGCGAGACAAATGTGCTATTTCCATTACAAACGCTACTTTTACAGAAGATGCGTGGGTTTCTTAGCATACACACGCTTGAGTTTCTCGTCGGAAACCAGCCCGACGAGAAAGTCGACGAGCCAAATTCAAATCCCGTCGAGAAAATAGAGAACCTGCTCTCTTTTTGGCTCGACGAGTTTCTCTACGGTTTTCTCGGCGAAAAGTGTACACACGACCGGTTTTCTCGGCAGAATATGTCTCCCATCAAGTTTCTTCATGGATTCTGCCTTGAAAACCGGTCGTGTGTACGGGGCCTGTCTTCTTTTTCCTCAACGGGAATGGGAAAATTTGGCTCGACGAGTTCCTCGACAGCTGAACAAGAAACTTGATGAGAAAAACGACAGTTTCGCTCGACGAGTTTCTCTGTCGTGTGTACGCGGCCTGACTCATTTAAACACCCCCTGTACACCTTTATCCCTAGTGTAAATTTCAGCCACAAATGTCCAGAAGTGGACAGAAGAAGGACACAAAAAAACACAATTAATAATGTTTTCACATTTTAAAGCTGTTTGCACTTGCCCATGAGTTCTATTGTGGTAGATAATGTATATTGCTCCAACTTCATAAAGTAACTAAACTACCAAAATTGTGTTTGTCCAATAAACATTGAAGTAAATACTTACAATCAATGTGATTATTTCTTCTGAAATTCTGAGACAGGTCCTCTTTATTTTTTCCAGCTTCCACAAGCAGTTTAGCCTGAGTGATGGTACAGCAGACTGGAGAGAAGCCATCTTTTTTACCCTAGTCAAGTTAGGCCCAGAAAAAAGAAAGCATAGATGGAGGGTCGGCATAATAGGAGTTGAAGGGCTTTATATCTTTGAGGTTTTTCATTTTAGAGTTTTAAAAGAAAATAATTGTTGTGAGGACTTACAAGATTGGTTGGTCAAGGTGGAGCAGGTGGGGCTTTAGGGGTGATCAGCAGGAGTGTCTCAGGAGGTGCTCAGAAGGGAGCTGAGTCAGGACCCCCCATTCTGTTAATTTGAGTTTGTTGGCTCTGAAAGGCTGTTTTGTAATGTGTGTGGCTTTGTCATGGCAGATTGTGGGGTACCCACAGTCCTTTTAGGTCATTATGGAGCACAAATGTACATAATAGGGACTTGTCTGAATTACAGCTCCTAGTATTTGATATGATTGTGTCTGTGATTTGTTGTTATATCTGAGTTGGTGGTTTTGTGGCTGGAAGCCTACTTTTAAATTGGACACAGGTACCCTTGTACATTTGATGCCTACTAGAACCTTAAGTCTCCATTCATATTGTGTTAATTTTTAACATATTATTTATGTTTTATTTATTTGTGTTAGGCCCCTTTCACACCGTATGTCCACTTTTTTATCCATCTGTTTGTGGATGAAAAAGGGACATACATTGGTCCCTATGAGATTGCAGGTGTCAGCGGATCCGCTGACACCCGTAATCGCCGGCCTCCGCAAACATCCGATTTTGCAGACGGAAGAAAATCCTATTTTTTCTTCCGTCTGCAGAGCGGATCAGATAAACACGGACATACGGTCCGTGTTCATCCGCTCCCCCGATAGGGGAGAGCAGAGAAAAGACAGGGCGGTCCCTGCACAGTGTGCGGAGACTGCCCTATCATCCGCCGGCTCAGCAGGGATCAACGGAGCGATCCCAGCTGAGCTTACGGACATACGGAGGCAGATCATTACCGATCCACCCCGTGTGAAAGGGGCCTTCATAAAGGGCTGCTTTGACCATTAAACTCCAAGTTGTTATCATGTGTGGTTACTTAGGTGTGATCAAGGGGTGGAGTAATCGTCAAGCAGACTAGAGACAAGCCATTTTTAATACCCTAGTCAAGTTTTTCTTCACAAATCTTTCCGGTAATCAAGAGACGGTATTAACAACTAATGGGCAGGTATAAAAATAAATTTACATCATAATAAAACCAACAGCTGACAAGCCATTGCAAGAGTTTAGTCTTGGCATGATGGTTTCCCTTAATGGGCACAATGGCAAAGTCATTTTAAAATTAGTAGGACTCCAAAACAGCCAGTCAAGGAGCATTTTTAGAGATTGGTGTGCATTGACATTTCTCATACTTCTCTTGTTGAAGGTTCACTTGCTGAAATGACACACAGGTGAGAAAAGGCTGGACTAAAGACATAGGGAAGACTAGAGGTTCTTTGAGGCCACGTACACACGATCAGACCGGTCTGATGAGAATGGTCCGACTGACCGTTTTCATCGGACCAGGCTGAAGTGGTCTGATGGTCTGATGCGCGTACACACCATTGGGCCAAAAATCCGATCAGGCCAGAACGCGGTGACGTAGAACACAACAACGTGCTGAAAAACAAAGTTCAATGCTTCCAAGCATGCGTCGACTTGATTCTGAGCATGCGCGGGTTTTTGGTCCGATGCTTTTGTGTACTAACCATCGAACATGTCTGTCGGACAGATTTTAAAGCAAGTTTTAAAACTTTGGTCCGACGGACAACAGTCACACACCATCGAATTGGTCCGATGAAACTGGTCTTAAGACCAGTTTCATCGGACCGGTCTGATCGTGTGTACGCGGCCTGAGAGGTAATAGATTCAAATTGAGCTGATACTACAAAGGGAAGAGTTTATATACTGACAAGCCCATATTATGTTTACTTGGAAATTTACAAAAAAAAGACCAAAAAAGAGACTATGTTGTACAAATATAATTATTATGTCGCCGCGTAGACTCCAAGGACAATGGCGTCATTAATGAGATCTCTGCACCAGACACAAGAAAAATTGAATGCTTATTTTTCAACAGTTTTTTTTTTTTTTTTATGGAAAATTTCTCAAAATCTTCAAAATGACTAAAATCACAAAATTTGCTTTTATAACCAGATAACCACAGTGTTTATTCCCAGGATTTGTTATATTCTACATACAAATAAAACAAGTAAAAGTGCAATGCCTGTGGAATAGCTTTGTTTCTGCCTTGACACAGCTGTTTTCCTCTGGGTGTCCTCACAAGTCCCTGGCTAGGAAAATATTGCACATTTGAGCAATTTATGAAACTCTAGTACGGGCAGCTGCTCATGATATAGTGATCCTTGTTTTCATCACCAAAACCTGCAGTATAGGCAGGGATCTGGTCTACAAAGGGAAATACAAAATGCTGGGGTTTACAGCACTAGTGATATGTGCATTTGTTTGTCAAGTAAAGCCAAAATAAAATTGTACGTAATGCAGCCGGAATTTGATGTGCTCTATAACCCCATCTATGAATTTCCTACATATATGGATTATTTATGAGCATAATATGAAAAGTGCATGGCTGTGTACACTGTACACAAAGGTTTATGAAGCGAGGAGGGACATGACAATGGTAGAAGAGGGAAAAAAGTGAACAAACGCAAATAAAAAAGCCTTAAAAAGCTCTAAAGGTTAAATCTATTCCCAAAGTACACAAATTTGAACTGTTTTACTAGCCAAATATTACATTTTTTATTTATTTTTTGCATTTTAGACATTTATATAGCCCTGTCAGGAGGCAATGTCATGTTGATGACCTCATTGTGTTCTGTAATCCAGTTAAAGTGGACTTTCAGGCAAAAAATGTAATCTCCTATTCCTTTTTATGAATTAAGTAGTAATTTTTCCTAATATACACTTTACATATTTATTCCTGTGCAATCCACAAGTACCTTGTTATTTTGCCATGCTGCATCGCTATTGTGTATTTACTACTATGCTAGATTGATGCACTAACTGCTACTTCCTACTAGCTTTGTCAGTCCCAACATCTCTTTTCAAATCGCGGACTTGTGATACATGCATGTTGGACTGTGCTACAGCTTCTAGTTACTGCTCCTCCCATCCTCAATTGATGCAAGTGCTGATAAGCTACAAGGCCATTGGGCACTGAGTATTTAGAGGGAATTGCTGTCATATGACCTTGTAGAATAAACGTAAATAAACAGTGTTTGTACCATAATATCTGTTAATACGTTTGTATGACTTCAGGCTTTACAAATGCTTTACACAATACAATCTCTTCCCTGCTCCTAGCCTCTGATTGGACCATCATTTGTGGTCCAATGTGCTGTAGCACATTACGTACAATAAAATTGTACGTAATGCAGCCGGAATTTGATGTGCTCTATAACCCCATCTATGAATTTCCTACATATATGGATTATTTATGAGCATAATATGAAAAGTGCATGGCTGTGTACACTGTACACAAAGGTTTATGAAGCGAGGAGGGACATGACAATGGTAGAAGAGGGAAAAAAGTGAACAAACGCAAATAAAAAAGCCTTAAAAAGCTCTAAAGGTTAAATCTATTCCCAAAGTACACAAATTTGAACTGTTTTACTAGCCAAATATTACATTTTTTATTTATTTTTTGCATTTTAGACATTTATATAGCCCTGTCAGGAGGCAATGTCATGTTGATGACCTCATTGTGTTCTGTAATCCAGTTAAAGTGGACTTTCAGGCAAAAAATTTAATCTCCTATTCCTTTTTATGAATTAAGTAGTAATTTTTCCTAATATACACTTTACATATTTATTCCTGTGCAATCCACAAGTACCTTGTTATTTTGCCATGCTGCATCGCTATTGTGTATTTACTACTATGCTAGATTGATGCACTAACTGCTACTTCCTACTAGCTTTGTCAGTCCCAACATCTCTTTTCAAATCGCGGACTTGTGATACATGCATGTTGGACTGTGCTACAGCTTCTAGTTACTGCTCCTCCCATCCTCAATTGATGCAAGTGCTGATAAGCTACAAGGCCATTGGGCACTGAGTATTTAGAGGGAATTGCTGTCATATGACCTTGTAGAATAAACGTAAATAAACAGTGTTTGTACCATAATATCTGTTAATACGTTTGTATGACTTCAGGCTTTACAAATGCTTTACACAATACAATCTCTTCCCTGCTCCTAGCCTCTGATTGGACCATCATTTCTATGGTTCTACACATACGTTATTTACCAACTGCCCTACTAAAACTACCTACTGACTGCTAAAATCAATGGTCAGTATTCAATACTCATACTCTTGGATCTCTCTGCTGCCTTCGACACAGTTGACCACCTGCTCCCCCTCAGCAAACTCCACTCCCTTGGCCTCTGTGATTCTGCTTTATCTTGGTTCTCCTCCTACCTATTTCAGAGCACTCTCAGTGTCAATTACATCTCCATCTTCTCCTTTCCTCTTCCTCTTTCTGTTGGGTTACCCCAAGGCTCCGTCCTTGGGCCCCTTCTATTCTCACTCTATACTTCTTCCCTGGGCCAGTTGATAACCTCCCATGGCTTCCAATACCACCTCTATGATGACGACACCCAGATCTATCCCTCCATTCCTTAACTCACTCCCTCGATCTCCTTATGGATCACAAACTTACTGAATGACATATCAGTATGGATGTCACCCCACTTTCTCAAATTCAATCTTTCTAAAACTGAGCTTGTTATACTTCCTCTTTCTCGGTCCCCTCCCCATGACTTTACCATGAAGGTCAACAGCACAACCATTGATCCCTCCACACACGCCAGGGTGCTCAGTGTAATCCTTGACCTCCCCTTTAGCCCCCACATCCAATCACTGGCTAAATCTTGCTGCCTTTACTTCTGTATCTCCAGAATTTGCCCCTTCCTGACTAATGAACCCACAAAGTAACTTATTCACTCCTTGGTTATTTCCCGCCTCAACTACTGCAACTCTCTCCTTAATGGCCTACCCTTGCACAGGCTATCCCCCTTCAGGCTGAATATGCATGCTGCTGCTAGACTCATACACCTCACTAACCAATCCATGTCTGGTGCCCCTCTCTGTCAATCCCTTCACTGGCTTCCACTACCCCACCGTATAAAAGTTTCCCCATGACATCAGTCAGCGGGAGCTTTCCATGGAGGTGGAGATGTGGCTTTTTTTGGGAAATGGTAGGGGTACAATGTACCCATTACTAATTCACATAGAGGCTGGGGCGGAATCTGGGGGTCTCCTTGTTAAAGGGGCTTCCAGATTCCGATAAGCCCCCCACTTGCAGACCCCCACAACCACAACATGGGGGCAAGGTGCTTTGGGGTGGGGGGTACAGAGCCCCCCTGCCCCAAAGCACCCATCCCCCCATGTTGAGGGCATGTGGCCTGGCACAGTTCAGGAGGGGGAGCACTCTCTCGCCCCCCCTCTTTTCCTGCAGCCTGCCAGGTTGCATGCTCGAATAAGGGTCTGGTATGGATTTTGAGGGGGCCCCTACACCATTTTTTTTATTTTGGCGCAGGGTTCCCCTTAAAATCTATACCAGACCTGAAAGGTCTGGTATGGATTTTGGGGGACCCCTATGCCATTTAAAAAAAAAATTGTCGCAGGGTTTCCCTTAATATCCATTTGGGGGGACCCACACGCATTTTCTTTAATTTAGGTTCGGGGTTCCCCTTAATATTCATAACATGCCATTTTTTTCAATGAGTTTTATCTGTATTGCCGAGACCCGACAATTCATTAAAGCCACAATCAGTTTTAAATTACTTTTTTTAAATGTAATTTTGCTGCGGGACTGTTTTAAACATACTATAGACACCCCTCAGACAAGAATTTAAAGGAATATTTAATTTTTATTGTTTAACTTTAAGCATTATTAAAATGACTGCTCCCGAAAAGATTACATTTTTGCATTGATACATGTCCCCTGGGGCAGGACTCGGGTACCCAAACACTTTTTATGACAATACCATGCATATAAGCCTTTAAAATTAGCACTTTTGGTTTTTCATGTTTGTTTCCCAAGTGTTTTCCACTTTAACAGTGTTTGCGTGTTCGATAAATTGTTTACCTGTTCGCAAGTTCTGGTGCAAACTGAACTGGGGGGTGTTTGGCTCATCCTTAGTAGTTGGTTACCAGCATGATGGGTGCATGCACCCATCATGGTCACAGAGTGAGTGCAGTGGGCAAGTATGCATGCATTCTGCTGGAGGTGGCAAAGGTCTTCAACATTATACAGACAACCCGTGATCCTGCAAGTATGCGCCTCACTTATTTTTGCTCAGTTCTTCCTTTATGCACTCCGGCATGCTACTCTGTCTATGATTTCTGCCTGCTGATCTGGTACTTCATTGCCCACATGTTGCTGACCCAGGGTGTGCATGACTTTGACTTTGCTGCTGGTTTGGTACCTCTTCAACTGCACGTTTCTAACCCCAGTTTGTTCTCCAGCTGGCCCTCTATGAGTAGCTTGCATTATGTTGATGTACCAACCTGTTTGACAGCATGGTCCGTAAGATCCATTACACTGCCATCACCTGGCTGTGCTGTTTTACATAGAAATACTCCACAATGTTCTGTTGTCTGTAATTGGGAGGATAGCAAATGGCAGGAAGGTAGGGAAATATATGCTGTATTTGGTTTTAACACTAATAAAGGGTTTAGCTTATTTTGGAACTGACACTTTTATTGCTTGCTCTATTTTGTGTTAAGGCATATGTGGTTGTGTTTTAGCTGGTATAGTTATCATTGTCGTATTACAAAATACCAAAATAAAAGCTTCATAACAAAAAAAGGGAGTACTAATCTACTCCAATCATATCCTTTTCAGAATGTCACTTTTCTGTCCAGGTTCTCTTCAGAACTGTGCCAGGAAGAAGATGAGAAAAATATAGCTTTTACAGGCCGTTATAAACTAGGTTGCACTGATATGCACAAAATACTGCCAAACAAAGAGGGCCATAGGCCAAGACTTGTAGCCAGAGAACAGAGCACCTGCTTTTCAAATACTGTTGGCTGGCTTCAGTGTTATTACTTTAACTAGCAAAAGTGTGCCCATTTATATCAAAAGCAAACGCATGATTATCAGGATTTAATATCTGCAAAAATAGTAAGTGAAACACTGTAGAGATCACTGATTGTATTGTAAAATGTTTAAAGCTGCACTAAAACAGCTAACAGCTGTCTGTGTGTATAAACCCCTAACATTAGCTTAGTTATCTGTATATGCTGTTTGTAAAGCATAATCTGCCCTATTCAATAAAAACCATGTCATTTATCTAAATGCACAAAATTTGCTAAAAATACCTTGATAGGCGACTGTCTGTCTGAAACTAGATGCAGCAGTCTGTTAAGATTCTAAAAAGACAAAAAGGTTCCTGACAGATATAAAATGCAAGAACTCAGAGGTAGCTTACAGAGTCAACAGAGTGTCAGAGACTATTCTGATTGGGAAAAGCTTAATCACTTCCTGGTTATTTAAAAACTTGCCCACCACTCACACATATCATAGTGGGGCAGCCAATCAATCTGATGGCTTATGTGTGGGTGGTGGGCAAACTCCAAGGCCGCGTACACATGACCGGTTCATCTGATGAGAATGGTCCGACGAACCGTTTTCATTGGTTCATCGCTGAAGCGGCCTGATGGTCTGATGTGCATACACACCATCAGTTCAAAATCCGATCGAGTCCAACGCCGTGACGTAAAACACAACAACGTGCAGTGAAAAATGAATTTCAATGCTTCCAAGCATGCGTCGACTTGATTCTGAGCATGCGCCGGTTTTGAACCTATGCTTTTGCGTACTAAACATTGGTTTTGACCGATCGGTAGGCGTCCATCGGTCCGATTTTAAAGCAAGTTCTACATTTTTGGACTGAAGGACAACAGACTGATGCTCGGTTTGGACCGATGAAACTGAACTTCAGTCCGTTTTCATCAGTTTGGACTGATCGTGTGTACGCGGCCTAACACTTTCAGGAAGTAACCAAATGCATTTATTGTGTAGATCAGTGGTTCTCAATCTCAGTCCTTAAGTTCCCCCAATATGTTTACAGGTTTTCCTTTATCTTGCACAGGTGCTTTAAATGAGAGTCAATGGCTTGATATTTTGGACAGCTATTTTATCTAAAAGAAATTCCCAAAACATGGCCTGTTGGGGGTTCTTGAGGACTGAGGTTGAGAACCACTGGTGTAGATGATAGGTTCACTTTAAATGACAGACTGCCTAGTTTGCACGAGTGTACTATTTGCAGTCTTGGAGCACAGCAAACACATGTCTATAATTTAGCATCTTTTAATTAACCTAAATAATAGATTTACAGTACGTCAGGCACAAACAAAGCATAAATTGTATGTCTGTAATGACATCATTCACACATCAGTTTGTCTTTGTAAGTGACCCAATTACAGTTTTCAAAGTAATAATTATCAGTATCATGTCCTTTTGATAAGATAAAATATACAAATAAAGCAGAGAAAGAGGTTTAAGCAAGGGATTTCATGTGATATGGGGTTTGTGACTATAGTGAGGTCTGGTAAACCCCAAACTGTTTCTAGAGAATGGGGAAGTGGTTCTGAAAACACAAAAACATCTCATGTCTGTGCTAGAAAGTTATGGAAGGTAATATAGGTAATAATTTTTAACAAACCACAGTCCAAAGTGGAAGGAATGCAGATATATCATAAAACTCCACTAGTCAGGGTTTTAAGGGATTTTCTGATGAGGCCCTGTCATAAATGATCAAGTCATGAATGGTATGGGGTGCAGTTTATGGAATACTCTTCTTTGAGTCTGGGATATTGAACTTTTATACATTTTAAGCTCTCAATTTCCATTCATATTCCATATCTCCTACTTTAATTGAGTTACCTTTCTAAAAGATGGTTACACTAATATATAAGAAGATAACTCTCAGATAGACGCAACCACTTTTTTTTAATAATAAGACACATTAGAACTCCTAGGAAAATAAAACATAATAAGTTTGTCATATTTAGTGTCAAACCAATCCTAATTTCATTCTGCTAAAAATTGTATCATATGGAAATATAGATGTACTCAGGATATGGCATTAAGACTGTATCCACTGGCCACAATACGATATTTCAGCAAACCTACAACACATCTCTCAGACCTTTTATTTGGGTGGAGTTAGCACTGTAAAACTCTCTTCAGGGACAAAGAGATGGCTGTACTAACTGCTGGAAGATTTTTTTTTACCATCGGAACTATTAAAGATTACTGACAGTTAGACCAGTTAAGGCCTGCAATTTAAGGCAACGTCAAATTTGACTTAATCTTTAAAGAACTCCAGGCAAAAATGTTATTGTCCCATGCAGTGGTTCTGTGCTTGCAACTTAACTGCTCATTTTGTCCGAGGGTGCAAGGAAAAGCCATACTTACCTGATCCTTCAATCCTCCAGAAAACAGCCCTCCCCCACATCCAGCGATGAACTGTCCTCAAGTCCAGAGCCAGTCTATGGGCGTGATGACATCAGGAACAGTCGATGCACAAGACCGCTAGCATGTAGGGGGGCAGGAGCAGCGGGGCCCAGTCATGCAATCGGAGGATCACTGGATTAGGTAAGTATATCTCTGCTCTCCTCACCCCTAGACAATAAAGAACAGGCAGCCCTTGCAGTATGGGCACAGCCTCACTGTATGGGAAAAAAATTGCCCAAAGTTCTTCTTTAAGTGATCTGATCTCCACATTGTACTTAGACTGGGTGGACTCCACTCAAGTATTTTTTGAACTTTAAACACTTTACTGTTCCTTATGTTTGTTTTGTAATGTCTGTTCTGTAAAATAAAAAAAATGTACTGCTTTTCTTTTCTTTTTAATTAAAATGATAGTCAAAATCATTAAGCTGAATCTCCAAATGCTCTAATTAGAAATTAAATTGTATTCAAACCCAAAAGCAAATTAAAGATTTGAAGAAAGGATCTTCAAACTACGGCTCTCCAGCTGTTGCAAAACTGCATGTCCCATGAGGCATTGTAAAACTCTGACATTCACAGACGTGACTAGGCATGATGGGAATTGTAGTTTCTGAACAACTGGAGGGCCATAGTTTGAGAACCCCCTGCTTTTAAAGCATTGAAGCTTTTTGGTCCCTAATTGTAGTCATTGCATTTGTTTTCTTTTTAATACCTTTTTTAATTTAATTCCACCTGGTAATCCAGCCATATCAACTTCCTTTAACCACTTGCTTACTGGGCACATAAACCCCCTTCGTGCCCAGGCGAAATTTCAGCTTCCGGCACTGCGTCGCTTTAACTGACAATTGCGCGGTCGTGCGACGTGGCACCCAAACAAAATTGGCGTCCTTTTTTTCCCCACAAATAGAGCTTTCTTTTGGTGGTATTTGATCGCCCGTGCGGTTTTTATTTTTTGCGTTATAATGAAAAAAAGAGCGACAATTTAAAAATATATATATATTTTTTACTTGTTGCTATAATAAATATCCCATTTTTTTTTTTTATATTTTTTTTTCTCAGTTAAGGCCGATACGTATTCTTCTACGTATTTTTGTAAAAAAAAAAAAAAAAAATCACAATAAGTGACTGCTTTGCGCAAAAGTTATAGCACCTACAAAATAGGGGACATAATTATGATTTTTTTTTTTATATTTTTTTTTTACTAGTAATGGCGGTGATCTGCGATTTTTATTGGGACTGCGATATTGCGATGGACACATCGGACACTTTTGACACATTTTTGGCGCCATTCACATTTATACAGCGACCAGTGCTATAAAAATGCACTAATTACTGTATAAATGTGACTGGCATTGAAGGGGTTAACACTAGGGGGTGAGGAAGGGGTTAAATGTATTGCCTGGGTGTGTTCTAACTGTGTGGGGGGAG
The DNA here is from genome assembly GCA_029574335.1 of Rana kukunoris. Taxonomy (NCBI): domain Eukaryota; kingdom Metazoa; phylum Chordata; class Amphibia; order Anura; family Ranidae; genus Rana; species Rana kukunoris. The sequence goes on from CM056052.1 coordinate 141,945,236, forward strand.
GGGGGTGCCTGGGGGAGGTGACCGATGCTGTCTCCCTATGTACAAGAGAAACAGCATCTGTCACCTCACTGACAGGACGTGAAGCTCTGTGTTTACACTCAGAGCTCCACGTCCCTGCTCTCTCACCGACGATCGCGTGTACCTGACGGACATCGCGGCCGCCGGGTACACGCATCGGATCCTCGGTGATGCGTCGGGACTGTTTTTTCCCGCCACGCGCCACCCTGTGGTGTGCGCGGGGAATTACAAGCAAATCACGTCCAAAGACGTGACCCCGGCGCCTCAGGTCCGCGCTGTTCACGTATTCTGTTAATAGCGCGGACCTGAAGAGGTTAAAAGAACAAGCTGTACAGAAAAAATTGACAGTTAAAGGGTTGAGGCAAATCATTTAGCACTGATTGGAATGCTAACAATGGTTAGAGTCTTTATCCAAAAAGAAAAAAAAAACTGTTGCTGTAACTGTTGCACTTTTACTTGCCTGAATCTCCACTCTTTGGTTGGAGATGATCCCCACACTTCAGCAGTGGCTATGGGCCCTGCATCTGTCTTGAAGGCATTGGAGGAACATAGGACCTTAGACCATCAAAGTGCCGGAAAAGCGACTACGGGCACTAGTCTAGCAACAGTGAAGTGTCTGAAGGGGCAAGATGATCAACTAAATGAAACAGCTGTATTCAATCCCCATACACCTAAATAATCAGTTAACCCTTGTAGTGTAAGGTCAGCTTCACTACATGGGAAGACTTTAGCATTCACAGAGTTCACCTTTAAAAATTGATAGCTGGAGTTTGGCTTTAATTGTTTTAGTCAAGCCCATCAAATTTTTTTCTAGTGCATTTAACACTGCCCTGATAATGATAATGCTGCTGTCCAATGATAGCTCTGCTGCTCTTTCATAAAGCTTCAATATTTTAATATCATATTCCTTCCTTCACTTGAAAGAATTTGGGGGGGGGTCTTAACTGGGACAGAAAGGTACAGACAGCAATGTCTTTGGACGGACTTCCCATCACTTTCTGGGGATGAGCGAAATTGAAAAATCTAATTTTGCTGTTTCAGTGACGATCATTTGAGTCAATATGTTAGGTAAAATGAAGATTGTTGGTGGTTTGTATCGGAACAATGGGATTTAAATAGCTCCTGAAGGTTTAGGAAGCTCGCTATTCTGAACCTAACATGAAAGCAAATGCAAAAAATGTATAAATAAAATAAAACAACATTACACATATAACTATTAAATAAGCCAAAAAATACAAATACAAAGATTACTAACTATACAATATTATAAACAAACTAAACCACCCTAAATACAATCCTCTAAATGAAGGAAAAAATAGATGAATAGACTTTATCAAGAAAATTTCATCTAAGGAGCTCAGTGAGTGAAATTGAGACATATTCTTTTGGCAATGGGAGATTAATTTAGAATGAAAAAAAAAAAAAACTCCACAGTAGGGACGCAAACAGCAATTAAAAAAAAAAAACCTGGGCATCTAACCCATTCCCAGCTCCATCAAAAACAAAATTAAATTCAAAGGGAACCTGTTCTGAGAGAACTACAGACCTGCTTTTAAAGTACTAGTACCTTGTTTTTTTATGCTGCCCATCTGGCTGCAGTGCTTTCTGAGTAACTAACCTGAAACAAATACTGTATGTAGGCCAAAAGTTCTGATTTCATTTGCTGTGTGCTTGTTCTGAGTTTAGCGACTCTGAAAATATGAAAGTCCCCACCAGTCCAAACAACTACTCTATTCCTCTAAAAGTTGTTTTCATTGAAAGTGGACCTTCACCCATCAGAAGAAACTTTCTCTCCCTCCCCTACACCCCCAACCGTACATAATCAAAAATCATTTTATAGTTTTGGAAATATTTAGCACTGTAACACTTCCTGCTTCTTCACCTAGATGCAAAATATGCATGGACCCTTGCTTCGTCCTTGGATGTCCATGTTGCGCATCCCAGGAGGCATTGAGATGCCATGTCTGTACATGCATGGTGTTGCTTTTTGCTTAGTATTTGGGAGCTGGCAGAGACCTGGGATTCCTGTGCACACACACACACACACTTGTTACAGGTTTCTACAAGGTCTCAGTTGCCAGAAAATGGCAGCATGTACTGTATGTGCATGCAGAGTAATCCCAGGCATGCCTACAGACATGTAGCAGGTCTCTGTTGGATACCAAATGCCTGCAGAGACCTACGACACACCTGCACTAGGGTGACCACATTTCCAAACTACCATTTAAAAAATCAGTTTGTGCTGTAACGAATCACAGCACAAAGATTGGACACAAGAGGCAGGATTTATGATTTATCCAATCACAAGCAGGGGAAGGGATTGTGCTTCTCCAGGCATTCCCGGCCAGGACAAGTACTGTCAGTAAAGCGGTGATGTGGCGGCCTTTTTTGGGGGGCATCACATTGGCCCAGGGAGTGGCTGTGTCATTTTCATTCTGGGACACTGTATTGCCCTGGAATGAGTGTGCCCGGGACTGACCTGCAAGATGCAGGACTGTCCTGGGCAATCTGGGACATGTGGCCACCCTAACCTGCACACACAGTGGATATTTAAGAATGATGGTTCAAAAGTGGAGCTGAGGAAGGAGAATATCACCAGGGTAAAGTTCCTCTTTAATTCACCTAAAATGACTCTCGCACTGTATAAAAAGATGATACATTTGAAGAAAAAAAAAAAAAAAAACATCCTTGTGCTAATCTCTTTATCTGTTCTCATAATATCTCTATTCTCCCCTGCTATTAGTGTGATGAGACATGCCAGACATGTTTCTGTTTGTTTTTCCTCTCGCCTGTATTAAACAAGGTAACTTTGAAAATATAAGCAAGTATCTGAAAAACAGCCAAGTGTCACAGGCAAATAAAGTTGTTGAAAACATCTTCTGAAAGACAGCCAAGTACTTCATAAGTGACTTTGACACTGTTTTGTCATTTCCATATCAGCTTCATTTCTTTTCAGAGATCAGGCAAAGACAAAATATAGAGTCAACATGATCTGTATTTGAAGAGCCAGTAGATGTTATGAAACTGCATGTAAAGTACAGCATTATCCTCCCAGCAGTCAGAATCTGCCTCCCGATGTCTTTGTTAATGAACTAATTAAGAAGTACATGAAGTTTCAAATGGCACCTAAAAAATATGCTATTTCTTTGTATTAGGACAATCACAGCAAGACATAGACAACCATCTAGATTTAATCACATATTCTATTTGCAAGTATATTTCATAAAATGCAAATCATTTCACTGGAATAATGACAGAATTATCTGTGACTACTGTGTGTAAGTACTAATGCACACATCAGATGAGAATACAGTTTTATTTATTGATGGCAAAACTACTAAAGTTCAATGCATATCATCAAAAACACACGTGAATAGGGCAAATTAGCACATTGTAGCAAATGATTGATTTTGGTAAAGTCCGGTACAATTTATTTTCAGATAATCTCATAGTCGCATACACTTGCTTCTTCTGCACTACTTCCCCAGACTTCCCGGTGGGGGAGAGTGCACTCATAGGAGGAATTAACAAAGAGTCAAGCTAACAAGGGGCTTCAGTTTCCAATGGGAGTAACGTTATTCCTTATATTAAGAGCGGTAAAGACTCCAGAGAGAGAGAGATATAATTTTGCCCCTGTACAAATCATTAGTAATACCTCATCTGGAATATGAAGTTCACAAAAAGGATATCAGGAACTGGAGAAAGTGCAGAGGAGGACAACCAAACTGATTAAAGATTAGAAGAACTGAATGTATTCTCTCTTGAGAAGAGGAGATTAGGGGGGATATGATCAACATGTACAAATACATAAGGGGTCCATATAGTGAACTTGGTGTTGTATTTTTCACTTTAATGCCATAACAGAGGACAAGGGGCACTCTTTACGTCTAGAGAAAAAGAGATTTCCTTTTCAAATATGGAAAGGTATCTTCACAGTTAGAGCTGCGCAAATGTGGAATAGACTAATATAACTGAATATTAAAGGGTTTGTAAAGGATTTTTTTTTTTGCCTAAAATTAATGTCTGCAAGGTAGACAGACAGAATAGTGTAATGATTCTGTTAAAAAACAAGTAAATACCTATTAAATTCCTTCATCTATATCACCTCTGGCATTCTAGTTTCTGTTCTCTCATTCACTTCCTGGTTTGCGGCGCTCGTTCGTGTAAGAACTACATTTCCCAGTATGCATTGCGGCATGCCCAGTAATTCACACCTCCTTGAAGTCTCTAAAACGTAGAGAGTGTCCTGCTGCACAGATGAAGTTCCCAGGAGGGGGCGAGCACGTCACTGACTACCGAAGTAAAGCCTCCCTTCACGGTGGTGAGTAACAATCAGACAAGCAGGAAGTGAACAGAACAGAGAAAAAATAGAGCAACTTCTGAGCAAAAACGAACAATGAGGAAGTGAAAAGAGGAATGTCTGCGGGTAAAGGATGCTTATTATGAAAAAAAAATATGTTTTCCTTTACAACCCCTTTAACATTTTTAGGTAGCGTTGATCCAGGGAATTGCCTCTTTGGGATCACAAACAGATTTTTTTCCCCTGGAGCAAATTGGACCATGCTTTGCTGTTTTTTTTGGCCTTCTGGACCAACTGTGGATATAGGATTGTGTAAATAGGATTGCATGATTTTGTTTTCCCTTTTATTGGTTGAACTGGATGGAGTTGTATATTTTTTTCAACCAGATTAACTACTTTGGAGCTATCAGTTCCCTGTTCTGTCATGTCTGTGACAGGCAGCACAGAGAACATGAGAGCTGGAGCTGCATGTTCCACTCTCTGCTGTCATTGCTTCCCCCCTCTCCTTTACCTCAGAGTGTGAGGGAGGAGTGTAAATACTTTGCATGCTCTGCTCATATGTAATCACTGAATGGCTGAGAGAGGGGTATAAAAAAAGAAAAGAGGGCGCACCGGACCACGGACCACCTAGGCTTTGAGGAAAGGGGTACGCCCCAGAAACGCGTCAGCATGTTGATGTCAAGGGTTTGACTGGCAGATGCCGTGAGGTCCAGTCTCAGCTGTTTCAAAGAGCGCATACTTCTGATTGGTTTGTGAGTAGGACCATTGCTTTTTTATCTTGTTTGATAAAAATTTTAAGTGGTAATGCACAAGGTCGGTGCGCCCTCCTTTCTTTTCTTTTTTTATTGTAGTTCCTTTGAACACCCTTTGTTCTGTGGAGGGCTGCAAGACTTCAGACTTTGCTATCAGACTATACTGACATACCAAGTTTGGCGATACACCAGAACGCAGGAGAATTTTTTGTGTTAGAGAGAGGGGTATGACAAGGTCAGACCTATCGAGAATTCCATATAAAAACTCTGAAGTAGAAAATGGTGCAGGTGGCATAATTTAGATCCAAAACTGATTTATCTGCTTATTTATGGGTTTAGGCCACTCGTAACAGTTTTCAGTTTTTTCCACCGGAATTTGTCAATGGTGACAAATTGCAGGACTACCTGTCCCATGATTCTCTATTCCAGCACCCATGCATACCCCGATATTTGTAAAATTTGTCCAATGTCCAATTTGTCCAAAGGTGCTTGCACCTACTCATACAGGCAGCCAGGACTACACATCCAAAACATGCTTTTGCTTCTCCTCCAGGTGAAGCGATTGACTACGACTTCTTAGGAAGACCCTCAAGACTTCCCTTTGAGGAGGAACAGAGGGGATGTCTTGTGTGTTCTGATTCTGGCTGTCTGTGTATATTAGCACAGGCAGTGTTATCAAGTTGCCCTGTGGTCTGGTTCCAGGAGTGTGCCCCATAGAACCCAAAAGGAAAACAAGCCACCCTGAAAGGAGCCAGTGCCAAAGGAACCTGCAGAACCTGGAGGAAAGTATACATGAAAAAGCTGCACGTAATGTAAGTTACCTCTTTGACGGCAAAGCAGAAAAAATGAAAGCTTTAATATCACTTTAGGTCAATGTTCAGACAGACAGCTAAATACACAGGTGAAATACAAATAGCAGAGCAGTCTTAGCTGCCAAAGGATTTGTATTTGTTGCCATCTAGTCCTGCGATTTACAGAGCACTGTCTGACAGCACAGCCAAGCAGATGACAAAGTTATAGTGTCTGATAGCAGGGAATTATAGCAATCTGGTACAACAGGCCCAGGTGGGATGGGGAGGAGGTCCGTGTGAGATCACCTTAGGCGGCGTACACACGGCCGAGGTTCTCGGCAGAAACCAGCGAGAACCTCGCTGGGAGCAGCATTCTGCCGAGAACCTCGGCCGTGTGTACGCTCTCAGCGAGCCCCGCCCGTCGGGAAACCCGTCGAGCAAATAGAGAACAGGTTTTCTATTTGCTCGACGGCCCGTCGGGATGAATGGCTGGTTGCCTTTCCCGACGGGCGGGTCGCCGAATCTGACGGCCGCCAGAGAACCTCGACGGGCGGAACGATGTGTTCTGCCCGTCGAGGTTCTCTGCCGTGTGTACGCGGCCTTACAGGTTTTCTGTAACAGTGAACTTACACTTTAAGTACACTCATGTGAATTAGGCCTTATTTTCACCTGGTGATGTGGACAGTATAATACTTCTTGTCAAAGGTCCCTTTCACACAGGCTTTCCAATCTTGTCCACCTGTCAGTTTCTCAGACAGACCGGATCGGACACTCCATTTACCTCTATAGATCAGCGGATGACAGTGGTGACATGCCCGCTGACACCCGCTGCTATCTGATTCGATCCTGTCTGTGAAAACGAGATGGATGATGACCCTATTTTTCATCCATCTGGAGGATCTGTCTGTTTTCATCGAACATCCCCATAAAGGAGAACGAGGCTCTGACAGGTCTGTCTCTGCATAGTGAGTGGAGACAGACCTGTCATCCGCCTGCTCAGTGGGGATCAGTGGATCAATCCCCCACTGAGCAAAGCGGAGTCTGTCGGGCAGCCCGCCTGTGTGAAAGAGACTTTAGGTTGCTCTGGATGGAGAAGCAACAGAGACACCTTTGGACAGCAGCATTATCAACCTGGGTAGAGGGTAGTGCTAGATGCTCTAGTAGATTTAGATGGACTATCAAATTAAAGCTGAACTCCAGCTAAAACATACTCAACAGTTGCAGCAATAGGTTTTTATTTTCACATTTGGTATAAAGGTTTTACATAAATGAATAAGAGCTGACAATTTTAAGCACCCGTGTCGATGGTAAATGATTTGTCTTAGTCCTCAAACTGCCACATTGCTGAATAGCTTGGTAAAGGTTTAAAGGTTTAAAAATAACAGACTTACTGGCCAGATCACCACATGAAAATAAAGGAAAAAAGACAAAAAAAATTACGAATGCAACCACCACATCTAAGAATTTGTAAGCTGCAACAAAATCCATTTTTGTTTTGGAGTTGAATACTACTTTAATACAACCACACAATTGCATGCAGTAAATATCCGGTAATTGGCTTCAAATCCATAGAACTTATAGTGGCGACAGTTTGTAAATTCTATTGCTTTTTAAAAATTTCAGTCACATGCACAGAGCTTATTTTTATCCTCAGTTTGACACTAGTTGGCACTTTATTTTTGTTACGGTTTATGTACGGTTGTACAGCTATTGTACTTCAAAATGCTGCCTTTTATCTCTAAATGCAATAACAGTTTTACTTTTCTGTGCATTCCAGGCCTCCCAGCTACATTTATAATTTCAGCAATCTGGTCCCACTCATGTTCCCAGAAATTGAATTTCAATATTCAGCTGGTGGGCAGGGGTGCGGGAGTGTTTTGAACTGTATGTGAAGTACTGGCTGTATATCATTATGACAGGTTTTAATCAAGCTGTGGTTCCTTCACTTCCTGTTGTGACCCAAGATCTTTCTATAGGTTACCCAGCAGATTTAAGAATCATTGACTTTTTCTGTGTATCTCCATTAAATAGGTTAGAAGCAGAAATGGATCTGGTGTTAAGGCAATGCATTTAAAATGTGAAGGACATAAAACCCACAGACATATAAAGGCCAATTACTTTAGAATCTGAATGCGAGCAGAGTGCACAAGGGATAATCTAACTTTGGTTTCTAAGTGGTGTTTGAGGCATAGGAAAACAATAATCTCCATTTTGTACAATAAAGCCCATCTAAACAGCTCAAATCTTATGGCTGCAGTACAACTGGCTGCTGCCAACAGTCCTACCCACAAGTTATGTGATTGATCAGGTCTGTTTGACTACCAAGTGCTGAAATCCAGCAAAAGCAAGGGTGACCAGATCTGCGTAACTGTGCAAAGAAGACTGGACCCAAACTATGTGCAAAAATACCATTTAAGATTATTAACAAAAGCAAAAACCCAACCAACACCACAAACAAAAAATATTACAAGAAACAGTGAAATGCACATGAAAAGTGAAACCTACTAAACAACTACCTAACTAACAAAGTAGCTATAGTACACTATATACAATATACAAGCAAGGGAAGAGATTGGGTAAGGTAAGGTCAGATAGGGGGTGCAAGGAACAATAGGTAAAATAGGTCAGGAAGGGGCGCAGAGAGGGGATCAGGTACAAAGGGAACAGGTAGAGGCAGTATAAGTATAAGACAAGAAGGCCAGTGGCCAGTGGCCAGAAAAATGTGAGTACTGTACTGTGTGAAATGTAGACCTTTGGCTCGGAGTATGTGGAACACAATATGGTGGAGTTTACCCCATGTGCAGGTGCGTGTGTGTAACCTCTCTCCTGAAGAACTGGAGCCCTTGACCAGCTTGGTGGGAAGCGACAGTAAATTCAGGCCCCTTACTAGCCTAGCAGCTACTTTATTGTATTCTGCATGTTCTTTACTATCATTTAAAAATGTAAGTCGGTGGAAAAGCTACATTATACGTCAACTTCTAAATGCTGCATTACCGGTGCTCCCCATACATTTTCTAACAAATGTAAACCACCAGTGTCCACTGCTTTTAGATATTACTGGTGGGGACAAAGCGCATCCCCATCAGTCGCAGCAGTTGCTCAGAGAAGAGTTAGAGCTGCAACTGTTATATACCATGTTTATTTGATAACTGATCAATCCTGATATACTGTGTGCTATCTCATTTCTTGTGGCCCTAAAATCTCAGGACAGTACAATTATTCCCCAAATGATCCCTTTTAAAAAGCAGACAGTCTAAGGTATTTAGTAAGAGTCATGACCAGATTCTTGAAGTTGTAATTTTTTCATTTTCCAAAACCGTATTTTTGGAAAATGAATAAATTAACCACCTCCCACACATGCTTAGCCAAATGATGGCTACAGCACAGCCCTTAATTGCTGGGAGGGCGTCAATAGATGTCCTCCCGTGCATGAGCTGCCTGCATGCCCCCTGTATGGCACCCGCAGTGCGCTCTGTGATCACGAGGCCCAATGAGACCCTGGCCCCTTACCACATGATCAGCTGTTAGCCAATGATAGCTTATCACGTGATGTAAACAGAAGATCAGTAATCTGGCAGCGTGAGGGAAAAAAAAACAGATTACCCGCTTCTGACAGAGGGACATCGGTCCCAAGCAGGGAGAGGCACTGCTGCTATGCAGTGCCCTCCAGTGCCATCTGCCAGTGCTCACCAGTGCCACCTACCAGTACCCATCAGTGCCATCTATCAATGCCCACCAGTGCCACCTATAAGTGCCCATCAGTGCCACTTATTAGTGCCACTTATTAGTGCTGCCTATCCGTGTCACCTACCAATACCCATCAGTGCAACCTATCAGTACTCTCCAATGCCACCAGTCAATGCCCATCAGTGCTGCCTTATCAGTGCACACCAGTGCCATCTATCAGTGCACATCAGTGCAGCCTTATCAGTGCCTATCTGGGCAGCCTATCATATATATTTTTTTGTTTTGTTAGCAAAAAATAAAAATCCCAGTAGTGATTAAATACCAGCAAAAGAAAGCTCTATTTGTGGATTTCTTTTTTTTTTTAAATAAAAATGTAATTTGGATACAGTGTTGCATGATCACACAATTGTCATTCAAAGTGTAAGAGCACTGAAAGCTGAAAATTGTCTTGGGCAGGAAGGGGGTTTAAAGAGGAACTGCATTCTGCTCACATAATCTGAGGCCCCGTACACACATCCGAACTTCTCGACAGAATCCAGCGAGAAGCTCGCTGGGATCCATATTCTGCCGAGAAGCTCGATCGTGTGTACGTTTTCGCAGAGAAAACTGTCGAGTCAGGCGTCGAGCCAAAATAGAGAGCAGGTTCTCTATTTCCTCGATGGGCCATCGGGACTAATGGCTCGATGCCTTTTTCGCCAGCCTGGTCGACGAACTCGACGGCCGGCCAAGAACCTCGTCGGGCGGAAAGATGAGTTTAGCCCGACGAGGTTCTCGTATGTGTGTACTCGGCCTAATAAAAAACATCTTTGCCATTCTGAAGCTTCCCTCCAACCAATTTGCATATTATTTTATATATACTGTGATTCTGTACTTGCCAAATATGCTGCAGAAATCTCCTTCCCATTTGTCTAGCTGCAACCATTTTAACTGTAGGCAGCTGAAGCTGCTGCCTGTTAACTTCCTGGATTTCAGAGGCGTATCTAGTGAAAATAGCACCTATGGCAAGCACTGAAACTTCGCCCCTGTCGAAACATTTGAATGAATGAATGAATGAATGAATGAAGAACTTGTATAGCGCAGCACATGCGAAGTAAATCGCCTCTGGGCGCTTGTTGTTCCGGTCTCCTTTGAGATCAAAAGAGATAAGTCTTAATCTTTCTCCTGAAGACTAAGTAGTTCTCCTCCAGTCTAATGCTGACTGGTAAGGCGTTCCATAGCCTGGGACCTTGGACAGCGAATCTCCTGTCTCCTTTGGACTTGTATCTGGCTTTCGGTATCTGAAGCCGATTTTGATTGTTGGATCGTAGAATACGATTGGGATTGTACATTTTAAATTTTTCGCATAGATAATGGGGAGCATTCCCATGAATACATCTATGCGTTAGACAGAGTGCTTTAAAGGTGATTCTGTCATTGACTGGTAGCCAGTGAAGGGATCTCAACGAAGGTGAGATTGATTCCCAGGGTTTTTTCCCAGTCACAAGTCTGGCGGCCGTATTTTGAACGACTTGAAGACGAGCAATTTGGTACTTGGGGAGTCCGAGGTAAAGGGCATTTGCATAGTCCAATCTGGAGTTTACAATCGCTCCCACCACGACCGCTATGTCTTTCTTCGGAATAAAAGGCGTGAGTCTGCGTAGTAGGCGCAGCAGATAGTGAGATCCGCTGACTACTGCCCCTATTTGTGCGTTCATTGTCATGTCGGAGTCAAAGATGACCCCAAGACTTTTGACTTTGGCGCTAGGGGTGATGACTTTGCCCAGAATGGGCGGGGGGATCCAGGTTGTTATCGATTGATTCCTACGCTTGGCGTGAAACAGAAGAAGTTCTGTTTTCGCTCCGTTGAGTTTGAGATAACTCTTTGTCATCCAATCCTCTATCAAAGAGAGGCATGTCTCTAGATCAAGGTGGTGATCCTTTTTATTGCTAATGCGGAAGTACAGTTGCGTGTCGTCTGCGTAAGAGTGATATAGCAGTTTTTGGCTGCTGATGATTTCAAAAAGAGGACGCAGATAGATGTTGAATAACATCGGCGACAGGGGAGATCCCTGAGGGACCCCGCACGATAATGTGCGTTGTTCCGAAGTGAATGGTCCTAGCTTGACTATTTGCGATCGGTTTTCCAAAAAAGAGGAGAACCAAGATAGATCGCTTTCTGCGACTTTGGCTATTTTAGCCAGCCGAGTCAATAACAGCTTGTGATCAACTGTATCAAAGGCTGCGCTTAGGTCCAGCAGAACCAGAAGAGAAGATTCTCCTTCGTCTGCGGCCTCAAGAACGTCGTCCCATATCTTAAGCAATGCTGTTTCCGTCCCGTGTCCGGGACGGAATCCTGATTGCAATGGGTCGAGTAAGTTGTGGGTATCTAGATGCTGTTGCAGCTGCTGTACCACTGCTTTCTCCATTACCTTGGAGAGAACATTTAGGCCTGTTATGGGGTGCCAGTTGAGTGGATCCTTAGGATCCAGGGTGGCTTTCTTCAAGATGGGTTGAATGAAGCCCTCCTTCAGCTGGGAGGGCATTTTGCCCTCCCTGAAGGATTGGTTAATAAGCTGCGTGACAGGAGGTGCCAGGATGTCGGCGCATTCCTTCAGCAGTTTGGTGGGGATAATATCATTTGGCGCAGTGCTGTTGCGCAGAGTGCCGATGATATTTTTAGTGGTCTGAATGGAGATGGGTTCCAGCGTGAACTCACCAAACTGTGGTGAATTGTTGCCGGTGCTGTGTAAATGACTACGGGGGGGGCTGGGAAGGCAATTGTTCCGCTGAATGGTTTGCCGGATTGCCTCAATTTTGTTAATGAAGCAATCCGATAACTCATCGCAAAATTCTTGTGTATCCGAGTTGGGGGCTTCAAGACATCCTGGATTCATGGTCTGAGTGACCAGCTTGAAGAGTTCGCGGGGGCGATTTAGGGCACCGTTGATAGCCTCAGAAAAATAGTTTTTCTTGGCTTCGAAAATTTGGTTGTAGTATTTTCTGGTTATTGCCTTGTAAATCGCGAGGTTCTCATCTGAGGAGCTTCTTTTCCAGGCTGCTTCTGCCCTTCTATGCTCTTGCTTCAGTAACGCCAGCTGGTTGTTGAACCAGCCGGAGTTATTTTTCCTGATCTGGGTCTTTCGTTTCGGCGCTATCAAGTCAGCTGACTGCAATAGTGCTGTGTTTATGGCCTCTAGTGTTTCTTCCGCTGTTTGGTGCGGCTGAATTGTGTTTATTTTTTCCCCTAACGTGGCTTTGAAGAGTTCCGAGTGGAGCTTCTTCTGACATCTGGTCCAGTGTGTTGTCACTGGATTTGATGTTTTTGTTAAGGGGGGGAATTCGGAAATAATGAATTTAATTGCATGGTGATCTGTCCATGGCAATGGTTCATTTTCCAAGATTTTTATTTCCAGATCTTGTCTGAAAATAAGATCGAGCGTATGACCTGAAGCATGTGTGGGCCCACATACTAGTTGCTGAAGCCCTAATCCTTCCAGGTGGTCGATGCAGGCATCGGCAATGGGGTCTTGCGGGGAGTTGGCCCAAAGGTTGAAGTCCCCGAGCAGCAAAAGGTGTTTGCTATTCAGGGTATAAGTGGAGACAAAGTCCGTCAAAGATGGGAGCAGCTGCGACTTGGGGCCAGGTGGCCTATAGCAGAGTAGAATCCGGACGGTCTCCTGGCCGTTTACTTGCAGTTGAAGAGTAAGGGTTTCCATGAACGGAAGAGGGTTTTGGAGGCTTGGTTTTGTGGTCGCAACCCATCTTTCAGATAACCTTAACAAAAAAAACAGCTAACAAAACTAGTGATATTTATCATCCCTTGTGATACCTTGGGTAGTGACATATCCTCTTTATGGAAAAATCTGGGGTTTATTAGACCCCTGATCCCTCCTCTGCCCTCCAAGGCCAGGTAAATGCAGAACCAATACTGGAAGTGATGAAATCTTCATCACTTAAGGCCTCAGTTTTCACAGAGGAAAGGGAGAAATTGATGTTCCTCCTTCTTTGTGCACATTCCGACCAGATGGAATGGGAGAGCCTGGGAGAACAGGGTAGGGCTCTGGCTGAACGCAGCAGGGATAGCGCTGCCATTGTCCATTAGCAAAGGTGCTGAAAAGGAGATCCTGCCTATGCTCGGGAGGAGGGAAGAAGAGACCCTTGGATCCTGGTAAGTGCCTTGCTGCCCAGCCACTCAACAGCGCCCCCTTCATATGGCAACCATGGTACTTGCCATGGCTGCCATACCCTAGATACGCCACTGCTGGATTTACACAGACACACAGAGGTACACCTCCAGCTCTGCAGCCCTGCAGCTCTCATTGGCCCTCTTATGACTGATCCCTCCTCCCTTCCTGACTAGTAATGAACATGAGTTTGATTTCAACATCACATGTTCTATCGTTCGTCGCAAAACAAACAAAACAGGTCGTTCACGCCAAATTTGAGTGACGCGCCACGGCCCATAATTCACTGCAGCATTGCTGGCTTATGATTGGCCAAGCATGCACTATGACCCACATGCTTGGCCAATCACAGCGCCATCAGCACAGAGAGCCGTAATTGGCCAAAGCCAGGGTGGCTTTGGCCAATTATGGCTCAGGGGGTTTAGTACACACCCCACACTATAAAAGGCCACCTGCAGGTCGGCCTTATGTAGTGTGTTGCAGCAGTGGTTAGAGAGAACAGGGAGAGACAGAGAGAGTGTCATTTTTTGCAGGTAGATAGAGCAGGCAGGCAGGCAGACAGGCTAGTCAGTTAATGTTACAGTGTGTAGAGGATATATATACATCCCAGGTGTTGTACATATATTTATACACTGTATAGTTTAGCTAGATCAGTTCTACCTAATTTACTATCAGGCAGGTGATTGTGCTGCATATGTGAGGGACATGGCTAGAGGGACATGGCTGGAGGGACATGGCTGCATATGTGAGGGACATGGTTGAAGGGACATGGCTGCATATGTGAGGGACATGGCTAGAGGGACATGGCTGGAGGGACATGGCTGAATATGTGGGGGACATGGCTGGGGGGACATGGCTGCATATGTGGGGGACATGGCTGCATTTGGGGACACATGTAAAAAAAGTATCGGTATTCGGTATCGGCGAGTACATAAAAAAAAATATCGGTACTTGTACTCGGTCCTAAAAAAGAGGCATCGGGACAACCCGGGGAGGGAGGGGGGGGGGGGTTGTCCGGCTCATCCCTATTCCTGGCGAACGCTCATAAAAGTTAGAGAGAGAGAGCTGTGCATGATTTCATAAGCCTAGGCTAATGACTAGACAAGAAACAGGAAGTGGGCTGTATAAGGTATTTACTGGCATAAGATTTAATGGATGGAAAGATGAAAAAGTGATGGAGGTCCACTCTAATGCCACGTACACATGACCGTTTTTCGGGTTGAAAAATACAAAGTTTTTTCTAGACCAATAAAAATTTATTTTTTTTACAACCCGAAAAACGGTCATTTGTATGCGGCATAAGTGCCTAGTAAGCAAGTGGTTGAATACATTTGCATTTTTTATACAGACTGTGAAAAGAGCAGTACAGCATCATCGTGACTGATGTGGTGGTAATCAGGGATAATGACTTTATAGGGGATAGGGATTTTATATATACATTTTTTTTTCCAATTCCTTTAATCTATTTTTCCAATTTTCTTATTTTTTTTGCATTTTTTGTCTTTTTATTTTACATACCATGACCAGAGCAGTGCAGTTTTACAATAGTGACACGGTACTATTGAAGTGTTCAGAGTTTTTTTTTACACTATACATTTTTAAGAGTCGGCTCACACTGGGGCGATCCGACTCCGGGGGCGGCTCTGCAAGTCGTCCTGAGGACGACTTCAGAGGCGACCTGCCAAACGACTTCTTTATAGAAGTCAATGGAGGTCGCCCCGAGTCGCCCCCGAAGTCGTACAGGGAGCATTTTCTAAGTCGGAGCGACTTGCGTCGCTCCTATTAGAACGCTCCCATTGCATTCAATGGGAGGCGACTCGTCAGGCTGTACTTTGAAACATAACAAACAAATGCCAGAAACATGGTGATGGCAGTAGTAGTGTTGGCTACGCAGAGCCCATCAAAATTACAGATTAGGACAACACATTCTAGACCATTTTTGAAATAGCATGTCCATTACCAAAAAAAAAGTCCAAATAGTTACCAAAAAAATAGTCCAAGTAGGTTGTACGACAAACCGGGGCCATCCATAGCAGCCAGAGAGAAGAGATAGAGAGAGAAAGAGAGAGAGAGAAAAAAAGAAAAAAAAAAAGGGGGGGGGGAGCCCCTCCAAAAGTAAACTAAGACAACAGAACAGCTATATACACAACCACTCACTACCTCATACATACACATATGTACACATTCAATGCTCATTCCAATATTCAAATAAAATGTTTACAGCAGACCTATTAAAGAGACAGACCAAATCCGCCACCTGAGAAGCCGTATTATCCAGCCACGGCTGCCAAACTTTGGTTAATTTTTTAGAGGAGGCTCGCCCCTTGTAAATAAGTTTATACAAAGGCAGCTCTTGGTTTATTAAACAGCAGACATATGACAGGGTGGGCAGAGCTGGAGCCTTCCAATGTAGCAGTATAGCCTTTTTTGCATAGAAAAATATCAGACAAAACATAATTTGCTTACATGTAAGTGAAACACAATTATCTTTCCGTTTCACACTATAGTTATTTATAACAGTGATGATCACTGTTATAAGCAATCATATTTATAAATGGCATTTATTCATTCACAGAGTACTATTGTGATAGCTTGAATTGGTCACAGCTATCACATTGTACAGATGTGCTGTGATTGGCCCTGTCTGTACCTGTATGTGATCATTGTGTGACCAGCCACAGAGATCAACACAATAGTACACAATTAATGGCTATGAATGAAAGCCATTCATTGTCTATAACCGTCATGTGATCGCTGTGATTGGTCACAGCGATCACATGGTACTGGGGTCGGTCAAGTACAGCAATCTGTCATCCGCTGTTTCCAGTGGGTCACAGATCAAGTTACAGAGCAGCTGCTAGAATGCACAGGAGGTGCGCAAGTGGGAGGACATCATATGATGTCCACCCAGGATGGAGAGCTCCTGCTCAGCATTTAATTCTGCTATAGGTCAGGCAGGAAGCAGTTAAAGATCTTTTTTTTCTCTTAAAAGTGGATGTAAACCCATTTTGTTTTATTTCACAATGTAGAGTATAAGATTTCCTATCATCTGTGCCCAGTCTTGCCACACAGAGTTAATCCAGCTCTGATCAATTCAATTTTATTGTTCAGTGAAAATTAACAGAATTCCAGATAAAAACCTGTCTAAATAAAAAGTCAGTTTCTCTCTCCTTGCTTTGAGTGACAGGTTATTTACATATCTAGCTTGGACATGTTTATCATATATTATGTTATGTTTATCATAATATGAGGTGATCCAAAGTTCATTGTATATTACCAGGATGTGTTATGTGAGGGAGAGGTGGATTTCTCACTTTTTATACTTTGGATCACCTCATATTATGATAAACATAACATAACATATGATAAACATGTCCAAGCTAGATATGTAAATAACCTGTCACTTAACGCAAGAATAGAGAAACTGACTTTTTATTTAGACAGGTTTTTATCTGGAAGACTGCTAATTTTCACTGAACAATAAAATAGGATTTCTCAGATCTGGATTAACTCTGTGGCAAGACTGGGCACAGATGATAGGATATCTTATACTCTACATTGTGACATAAAAAAAAAAAACATGTTTGGGTTTACATCAACATTAAGGACTGCTATAGCAAAAATGAATGGGGCAAATTTACTAAAACTTGAGCAGCTGGGAAAGTGACCAATCAGCTTCTAACCTCAGCATGTTCAGTTAGAGTTCTTTCAAAAGGCCACATCTGGTCTATTCAGGAAGGGATTTGGGAACGGATCCCCTGCTAAATCAAAGCAGAGTGGGGCAGATGTCTCTTTGAGTTTTTTTCTGCATTTTTACAGCATACCTATGTTTGATCCATGGACGGTCAAAGGAAAATAGATTTGTGTCCATTTATTTTATGCTACCTCAGATCTATCAAATTTTGGTGTGGAAAAGCAGAAAAGGTAGCAGTTCTTTTCCAATTTTATTTTGTTTATTCAAGGAAACCTAAGAAATCCTTCCAGCAGTGTGCATGTAGCACCAAATGTGAAAACCGTATCTGCTTGAAAAACCATACTTATAGTTTGCCTTAAATTTTTTTGTTACCTGAGTAAGTTTTCAAAGGTCAGCTATTTATTCATATGACTAACATAAATTACTGTGCACCTTAATCAGGCCATACACAGTTTAAATCTCAGCTGGCTCAGTAGGAACTGGCTGAGGCCTCGTACACACGACTGAGAATCTCGTCAAGAAAAACCTGTCTTTTCCAGTGGCGGCTGGTGCTCAAATTTTTTGGGGGGGCGCAAACGAAAAAAAAAATATTGCAGCTTCACTGTGCCCATCACATGCAGCCACTGTGCCATGCCACCAAATGCAGCCACTGTGCCATCAATTGTCACCACTGTGCCATGCCATCAAACACAGAAACTGTGCCATCAATTGTCACCACTGTGCCATGCCACCAAATGCAGCCACTGTGCCATCAATTGTCATCACTGTGCCATGCCATCAAACACAGAAACTGTGCCATCAATTGTCACCACTGTGCCATGCCACCAAATGAAGCCACTGTGCCATCAATTGTCACCACTGTCCCATGCCATCAAACACAGAAACTGTGCCATCAATTGTCACCACTGTGCCATGCCACCAAATGCAGCCACTGTGCCATCAATTGTCACCACTGTGCCATGCCATCAAACACAGCAACTGTGCCATCAATTGTCACCACTGTGCCATGCCATCAAATGCAGCCACTGTGCCATGCAACACAGCAACTGTGCCATCAATTGTCACCACTGTGCCATGCCACCAAATGCAGCCACTGTGCCATCAATTGTCACCACTGTGCCATGCCACCAAATGCAGCCACTGTGCCATCAATTGTCACCACTGTGCCATGCCATCAAACACAGAAACTGTGCCATCAATTGTCACCACTGTGCCATGCCACCAAATGCAGCCACTGTGCCATGCCATCAAACACAGCAACTGTGCCATCAATTGTCACCATTGTGCCATGCCATCAAATGCAGCCACTGTGCCATGCAACACAGCAACTGTGCCATCAATTGTCACCACTGTGCCATGCCACCAAATGCAGCCACTGTGCCATCAATTGTCACCACTGTGCCATGCCACCAAATGCAGCCACTGTGCCATCAATTGTCACCACTGTGCCATGCCATCAAACACATAAACTGTGCCATCAATTGTCACCACTGTACCATGCCACCAAATGAAGCCACTGTGCCATCAATTGTCACCACTGTGCCATGCCATCAAACACAGCAACTGTGCCATCAATTGTCACCACTGTGCCATGCCATCAAATGCAGCCACTGTGCCATGCAACACAGCAACTGTGCCATCAATTGTCACCACTGTGCCATGCCACCAAATGCAGCCACTGTGTCATCAATTGTCCCCACTGTGCCATGCAACACAGCAACTGTGCCATCAATTGTCACCACGGTGCCATGCCACCAAATGCAGCCACTGTGCCATCAATTGTCACCACTGTGCCATCCCATCAAACGCCACCACTGTGCCATCAATTGTCAGCACTGTGCCATGCCATCAAACGCCACCACTGTGCCATCAATTGTCACCACTGTGCCATGCCATCAAACACAGCTACTGTGCCCATCAATTGTCACCACTGTGCCATGCCATCAAATGCAGTCACTGTGCCATCAATTGTCACCACTGTGCCATGCCATCATATGCAGTCACTGTGCCATCAATTGTCACCACTGTGCCATGCCATCATATGCAGCCACTGTGCCATCAATTGTCACCACTGTGCCATGCCATCAAACGCCACCACTGTGCCATCAATTGTCACCACTGTGCCATGTCATCAAACGCAGCCGCTGTGCCATCAAATGTCACCACTGTGCCATGCCATCATATGCAGTCACTGTGCCATCAATTGTCACCACTGTGCCATGCCATCAAATGCAGTTACTGTGCCATCAATTGTCACCACTGTGCCATGCTATCATATGCAGTCACTGTGCCATCAATTGTCACCACTGTGCCCTTTAATTGTCACCACTGTGCCCTTTAATTGTCACCACTGTGCCCCATGCCACTGTGCTCATTGTCGCCTCTGTGCCCTTTGTCACCACTGTGCCCCATGATGCCACTGTGCCCCATGATGCCCCTTTCCCTGTAAAAAAAAACACTTACTTGACGCTTCCATGTCCTCCCTCGATGTCTTCTGCCGCTGTGGAGAAGCTTCAGCCAATCAGGTTCCTGATAACCAGAATCCGGGAACCTGATTGGCTGAAACGGCTGTCAGTCTTATGCAAGGAATGCAGGTTGCCTGCGCTCCGAGTATAGACTTCCGAGAGCCGGAGGGCGGTACTGGAAAAGCCTATCAGAGCCGCTGGCTTTGATAGGCAGGTCCCCTTAGCCAACCAGCTGCCGCTATTCAGGTAACCTGCGACCCATGTCCGGTTATATGAATAGACCAAGCAGCTGGCAACAATAACACACGTTCAATGCATTGCATTGAACGTGTGTTATTTGCGAGAGGGGGTGGCGCTGCAGCGCCCTCTATAGACGGCCACCAGAACTTCGGCTAAAATGTCAAAATGACATTTTAGCCGAATAAAAGTTCTTAAAGGGCCCGTTTTTTTTTTTTTTTTTTTTTTGTGACTGCGGGAGGGGGGGCGGCGCCCGTGCGTCCCTATGGGCGGGCCGC
The DNA here is from genome assembly GCA_029574335.1 of Rana kukunoris. Taxonomy (NCBI): domain Eukaryota; kingdom Metazoa; phylum Chordata; class Amphibia; order Anura; family Ranidae; genus Rana; species Rana kukunoris. Next base: position 141,965,621 of record CM056052.1, read on the forward strand.
CACTGGTCGTTTCCCTGATGAGATTCTTGTCAAGAAACTCTTGCCGCCCGAGTGTACTGACTTTCATTTCAAAAGAACCGCGGTTCTTTTGGAAGGAAAGAACGCTTGCATGCGCATGCGATTATCACATTCAATGCCGTCGCCGCCGTCTTGCTTCACCCTACCTATGCCGTGGAAGCTACCGCGTATGGGTCAAAGTTATTTCGAGCATGCGCAGGTTTTCACGGTGACAGGTAAGTATACACACTCTCGGGTTTCTCTGTAGCCTATATCCACTATATCCACTCTATAGCCACTAAGAATAATCACTACCTTCTCCCGCCCTGCTCCGCCCCCTTGCCAAGAGAAGAGAATGGCCTGGCAGGAGGGATTTTGGCATCAACACTGTCTGTGTTGATGGGAGAATCAAGCACATTTCCTTCCTGCAACCACAGGCTCCATGTATGGCCGGCCTAAGGCTCCATGCACACTGAAGCTGATAAAAGCTATAAAAAAATGCCAGTAGCTTTGCAACGTTGTTTAGCGTTTTTGCAACAGCTTTAATCAGCGTTTTTCAGTGTAGCTTTTATCCGTTTTTTTTTTTTTTTTTTATGGATAAAAAAACGCAAAAAAAAGCTGGCGTCTGTGTTTTTGAGCGTTTTTCAGCGTTTTGCGTTTTTTCACACCAAAAAACAGCACTTTCAACACAAATTTTGGGCGTTCAGAAAAAAAACAATAAATTCCAAAGCTCATTAACACTGAAAAATGCCCAGGTTTGCATGGGCACATAGGCTAACATAGAGTTCAGTTTATGGGCTTTAAAAAAAAAAAGCCAAAACGCCAATAAACTGCAGTTTATCAGCTTCAGTGTGCATGGAGCCTAAAACTACCCTGTGCTCAGGTTGACAACACAGCAGTTATTTCACCACAGAAGGAAAAGCAGTTTCATCCTGTTCAAAAGTCAGAAGAACAGGAAGTGAGGATTTCTCAGAAGAAATAAGGACATTTAAAAGCAAAATCAAAGGATTGGGTAAGTGAAGGTAAAGGAAGCTATTTAGGGAACAAAATTGTACCTTTACGACCCCTTTAAATGTGCATTTCTATATGTACATAGCTGGGAACCAGTCTGTCTGGGGCTTCTTATCTTTGGTACTATCTTTCCTTTTATGCCTTATTTAAATGCCTGAAATGTATCACAACACAACATAATGCATATATAATCAAGCAAGCAATAACGGGTGACGTACTGTACAGGAAATTAGGTTTGAAGTTGTTTCAATAAAATAGTTTAAAAAGTGATTGACTTAGATCTATATGATCCTTTAAATGTCAATCCACATGGCAGCCTGGTACATGGAAATAAGATGCAATAGAAGGGAGTCAGAATATGACAGGCAGCAGAGTGAAGCCGACCATGGAGGAAGCTGGTGAATCCGTGGGGTAAGCTGTCACAATCTCTAAGAAGAAAATAAAGACAGAATCGCTTTTGCAGAGGCTGAAGCCATTCCTATGCTCTGCAGGTCTGCCACATGTCTCAATAAATCAGAGCTTGGTGACGGTCAGCCATGCAGGCAGTGTCATTTCCCACTGTAATAAGCATCCTTCACTGTGAAAGCTTGCCTTGCCTAAAGGCCAGAAGACAGATAATATTAACCTCTTTACCCCTAAGAAACTTGTTGAGCATGCTTTGCACAGTCTCCAGCGATGACAGCCTTGGGCTTTAGCCTGGGTATCACAACAGATGCACTTGCTGATTCTCCCACTTCTCACATGGTTAATTTACTGCAACAGGGAAAATCAAACAGTACAGTCTAAGCAGTAAGTATACATAATAAAATAGAATGGAATGTTTCTTTGTAAAGAACGCAGCTTTTCTGCTCTTTGAATAACAACACAGCCATGCTTATCACAGTAGTGCTGTATGCTGAGGTTAGACCTCCAAAAAAGCAGATGTCAACGTAATTACCGTACCTTAGTGTGCACATACAGTATATACATGGCAATGGATCACTAAACTGCCTAATAGCAATCAGGGCATTTCCAGTGGAAGTAGCTGTATGATGCCTGCATTTTTTCAATTATTCAGTGATAATCAGGGGTCAAGTTCTGGGGAAAAAAGTGTGGGAACTCCCACCCAAGATCCACTCTCCCACCAAAAAAAATAAAAAATTATACGCTCATATGCATAGTTACTAAACCACATGTTTTTTTTTTTTTTCCCGATCCACTGTACCTTAGTAATCCTTTATGTTACTGGCCACTTCCTGTATATGTATTCATCAGGTAGTGTGCGGGTATTCCGTCACTACCTCGATGCCGCAATGAATCCTGGGAGCTTTTGTCATTGTTCCCAGGAGACATTGCGGAGGTCTGCCACGAGTTTTTGCAGGATTTAGAAAGAAGCAAGTTCTTTCTAAATCCCGCGATAACTAGCGTCAGACCTCCGCAATGTCTCCTTGGAACAATAACAAAAGCTCCCAGGATTCATTGCGGCATCGAGGAAGTGACGGAATACCCGCACACTACCTGATGAATCCATATACAGGAAGTGGCCAGTAACATAAAGGAATACTAAGGTTCGCCTGCCCCTGACAGTGACTCGAGCTGGGCATCGCCGCTTAGTGAAGGATTGGCTCGGGCGGCTCAGCTGCTCTCGGCTGCTATAGTCCTGCAAAGGGAACTGAGTTCCTGCTGTGAAAAAAGTGCAGGAACTCCGTTCATACGCGTTACCGCAGGACTTGAGCCCTTGTCATAACATGAAAGGGTTTGTTGTCTGTGTACAGGAAACCATTAGAACAAAACCAAATCATGGACACTTATGTTTGTGTGGTATCTCTGCAACAAATTTTACACCGTCTTTGGGAGAAAAGTGTTAGGCGGCGTACACACGAGGGGATATGTCCGCTGAAAACGGTCCGATGGACCGTTTCAGCAGACATCTCCGCTCGTGTGTATGGGCTAGCGGACAGATTTCTCCACCCGACAGATTTCAAAGCATGCTTTGAAATCTATCCGGTGGGAATCTGTCCGCCCGACATGTCTGCTGGTTAGTACACTTACCAGCAGACATGTCGGCCCCCACCGCTGCCGCGCCGCTGCCGAATGGATTCGGCGCATGCGCGGAAGTGTTTTACTTCCTGGTGCGGTGACGTGGCGGTGACGCGGCGGCGTCAACATCACCGCCGCGTCACCGCCACGTCACCGCGCCGTCCGGCGGCGGGGAATTTGATCCGATGGTGTGTACACGCCATCGGATCAAACTCCCGATCGGACATATCCGATGGAAATGGTCTGCGGACCGTTTTCATCGGATATGTCCGATCGTGTGTACGCCGCCTTAAACTCTGCCTTGGCTTGCAATCCGGTAGTTCCTGCACTCCAAGAAATGTGAGTGAAGTCCTATTAATAAAGTGCATCCATGTGCTAAATGTGAATGGGAAATAGACTTATATATAAAAATAGACAGTCTCTTAGGTGGCAAGATCATATATGGGATGATGGATGTCATTGGGGTTTCAATGGCTATGCATTGACCAATATAAAAATGATGTGCCTGATTCAAGCATTGTCAAACAATTTTGCACAATGCAGAGATGTCAACCTGTGAAAACAGTTTAAGAGTGATAAGGCCACTCTATCCCTCAAATTTTTGACCTGTCTTTCCCCGCTCCCCACATGTAACCCATCACTCCACACCACCTACATCCTGGGAGAAGAGCTTCCCCAACAAGTCTCCATCCTATATCCTCAGCACCTGCACTTAGATAATGCCATTTCACACCAATAACATGATGATCACTGGGTAGTTGGATCAGCTGCTGCTGCCTTCTGTCCCTGGTGCCTCAAGCTGCCCAGCCAGCTGTCATGCTACCTACACTGAAGAGTCAGATCCCCTGCTGTGCTTGCATGTGGATTTACTACATGCCGTCTACAAACTCCCCCCACTGTAGGCACTGCACTGTCCAGGTGGGCATAGCTTACATGACATATATTTTGTATTCAGTGACAGTGACAATAAAGAGATCAGTAAAATGTATTGTGTGTGTGTTTTACAGCAATCTAGGTTGTCTTATCCATATCTAAAGTTCAGTCTTTTAGGTCACCATGAAAAATCGTTCTTGTTTTGGTACTTTCAGCATTTGAGTATATGACTTTCTTCTTTGATCACACAATATATAACTGCATCTAAAAAAGGAAAAACAATATATACATCTCATTGTAGAGTGTAACAATTATGTTACATTACTTTTTATTGTAACTGTTTGCACTGAGACACTGACGCCAACTTCATTATTGCTGCCAAAAAAAGGAAAAACACTTCAAGCTAAAGGCCATAAACATAGATTTCAGAAAACAAAACAGAGATCAGTAGCTATATCAGTAGAGAGTCTCTCACTGACTAGCAGAATAAGTACACAAGCAGGTAACCCTGGTGGACCTCAGGCTCATCCGAGGTGAAGAGTCTAAGCACTAACAAGCCTTTACCAGAGCTCAGGGGCGGACTGACCATTGAGGCACCCGGGCACAGCCCGAGGACCCCATGCCATTAGGGGGCCCCATCAGGGTTGCCAGGCTTAGTAAAACCAGGGAAAGTATGTAAAAATCTGTGTTTTTTTTACATCTGTCCCTGATATGTCCGAAACTGACATGCTTTTGATGTGAAAATCCCGAGATTTTAGCTGCCCCGTCCTGCACTGCTTCCTGGCATGGTGGCCATCTGTAAGCCCGGGGGCTTCATAATCTTCTATTGCCCGGGGGCCCCATGAGTTGTCAGTCCGCCCCTGCCAGAGCTCCTGATGGTGGAGTGGGATTTTACTGTGTGCTAGTGCCAGATCACAGACGTGTGGCTCACCCCACTAGGGGGTAAGCAAGCCAGGGTCCAGTAGCACATGTAGCAGGCAGGGATCAAGTAGAAGCATAGCCAATACACAAGCCAAAACTCCTTAACACATGGTTACAGGTTGGGATGAAAAGCAAATGTAGTCCAGGAAAAAGGCAAAGGTCAATAACAAATGGTTGCAAGTTGGGATCAAGCGGAAGCTTAGTCGAGGAGCAAGCCAAAGATCAGTAAGTGACAGTAAAGACATGGAGAGTACCAGGAGCAAAGGGAGCAAGACAATGGCAGGGGTACAGTAATCAAGCACACAGGAATTATAGAGACATGGCTTAAATCGGGAAGTTCATGGGAGGAGCAAAGAGTTCAAGGTTCATCAGAAACAAAGTTGAAGACAAGATTGTCCAAGGAATTAGACATTGAGCTGTCTAGCATCTCAGGTGGTGCAGCAAGAAAAGATACAGCAAGACAAAGCAGAGGCTGTAATTTTAGATCCGGACTCTGACACGTGCTGTTATTCACTATAAAACGGTGATTTTACAGCAGCCATGTAGAAAATCTGCTGTAGCTGTGCTCGGGGGAAAGCAGGGGGAATGCTGCAGACGAGTGCATAGGGAGAGCTGTATGGCTTATAGGTACTGTTATGTCTAATAAAGCAAATATAAACCCTTATGCCGCATCCACACGATCAGTCCATCCGATGAGAATGGTCTGATGGACCGTTTCCATCGGTTAACCAAAGAAGCTGACTGATGGTTCCTTGCGCCTACACACCATCGGTTAAAAAAACGATCTGGTCAGAACGCGGTGACATAAAACACAACAACGTGCTGAAAAAAATGAAGTTCAATGTTTCCAAGCATGTGTCAACTTGATTCAGAGCATGCGTGGATTTTTAACGGATGGTCGTGCCTTCTAACGATCGGTTTTGACCTATCGATTAGGAATCCATCGGTTAAATTTAAAACAAGTTGGCTTTTTTTTAACCGATGGATAACTAACCGATGGCACCCACACAAGATCGGTTTGGTCCGATGAAAACGGTCCATCAGACCGCTCTCGTTGGTTTAACCTATCCTGTGTACTTACTGTGCATCATGTAGGTGGACAATTCTGTGGAGATGTGGAGGGAACGTTGATTATCCCTTGCTATACCTTAAAGCAGCCTTTCTCAACCAGTGTGCCGCAGCACACTGGTGTGCCTTCAGAGGTTCTCAGGTGTGCCGCGGGGTAAGTGGAAAGAAGGCTGTCAGGTGAGCTCTCCTGCCGAAATGTGAGAAGCTTTGTTGACTTCAAAAAAGAAAGTGCAGAGGAGTGTGCTGTGCTCTCTGCTTCCCCTTGGAGTGCAGTTCCTGCCTGAATGAGGAATCTGGAAAAGTTCTGTGTCTGTGCTAGAAGCTAGATTAATTTTAAAATGGCTTTATACATGTGTGTGTGCACATGTGACTGTCTATGTGTGTGTGTGTGTGCACATGTGACTGTCTGTATGTGTGTGTGTGTGTGTGTGCACATGTGACTGTCTGTATGTGTGTGTGTGCACATGTGAGTGTATGTGTGTGTCTGTGTGTGTACATGTGACTGTATGTGTGTGTCTGTGTGTGCACATGTGACTGTGTGTGTGCACATGTGACTGTATGTGTGCACATGTGACTGTCTGTATGTGTGTGTGCACATGTGACTGTCTGTATGTGTGTGTGCACATGTGACTGTCTGTATGTGTGTATGTGCACATGTGACTGTATGTGTGTGTCTGTGTGTGCACATGTGACTGTATGTGTGTGCGTGCACACATGTGACTGTCTGTATATATGTATGCATGTGTAAGCATGTGTCTGTCTGTATGTATGTGTGTATGTATATATGTGTGTATGTTACTTTCCTGTACCATCAGAATGGCTTTTGTAGGGCTTGTTTGATAGCAGCAAGGACTGCTGCTCCTCTGAAAAGTAATCCATACACAGATCGCTTTTCAGAGGCATTTGAAAGGGTAAAGAGGCATTAGGTTTTAAGCCCACAAATGCAGCATCACTACACCTGAACCATGCAATGTACACAGTTGCGGGATAGTTGCAGTGCAGCCCCATTCACACTCGGTATACCTCCAGTTGCAGCCACAGCATGTGAACCCCCCCAGCTGCTGCCTCTGCAGCTAAAGGTGGAGAAGTTTGGGGTGGTAAAAATGGCTCAATGTGGTTTTACCGCCCTATGACATGTGACATGTGACATGTGAACAAGCCCTTGGTTCACATCTGTGTAGCTGCATGTAGGGCAGCCCATTCATTTCAATGGGCTTCCATACCCACAAAATGCAGGAAAACAAGTCCACAACCTTCTTTTTTTTTATTGCACTGCAGAAAAAGCATCCCACGTTTTCCAATGTGTGGGGGTACCAAAATGGTACCCCTAAAGAGCAGAGCATTAGTCTGTGTGTCAAGAATGAGCGCAATTTTGCGCATGTTCTACGACACACCGTAATGTGAACCAACCTTGGACTGGGGTGCCTCAAGACTGAAAATACTTTTTAAGGGCGCCCCGACTAGAAAAAGGTTGAGAAACACTGCCTTAAAGGGTCACTAAAGGAAAAGAAAATGGGCTGAAATTACTGTTTACAGGGTATAGAGACATAAAAGTTAACTGATTCCTTTTAAAAATGATTAAAAATAAATAAAAATCAATCATATAATTAACCTACAGTTCTAGTTTTGTTTTTGCTGTTATTTCCTGTCTCTCTGATGTACAGAGCCAGAGAGCCAATAGAGGGCAGTGATGGTTTGTCTAAAACCCCTCAGAACCAACCCAGTTTCAGTTTACACGCAGTAATCACACCTCCTTGATTAGTGACCACAGTGAGGTTATAAGGCAACAGACAACCAGGAAGTGTGGAGATCAGAGCAGAATTACAGCAACATCAAGGCAAAAATGAACAATGAGGACATAAAAACAGCACTGCAGTACGGTAAAGGATTTTTTTTTTCCTTTAGTGACCATTTAATGCTGCTGAGAACCCGCAGCCTCCTTACGGGGGCAGAGAGTTAGCACCCCATAACACAAATTGCCCAAAACAATTAAACAATGACTTTTATATCAATATAACCAGTTGTTATTTTCATGTATGATTAAAATAAACATAGGCATTTCAAGTGATATTATCATTTTAAGATTATGTATAATTTTAGTGATTAGGTTTACTAACAAACTATGTTTGTGTTCCATCTGTGCTTGAGTACAGATCTGATTACACAGATCTGTACATCCAAAAACCCTATTAAAGGGGTTGTAACGGTAAAAAAAAAAAAAAAAAAATCCCTTCGATTTTGCTTTTAAATGTCCTTATTTCTTCTGAGAAATCCTCACTTCCTGTTCTTCTGTCTGTAACTACACACAGTAATGTGAGGCTTTCTCCCTGGTGTGGAGAAATCCGCTTGAGGGGGGAGGGGGCAAGAAGGCAAGTCAGGACACTCTCTACCTTGCAGATAGAGAAAGGAGCTGTGTGTTAGTGGGCGTCCTGACACTCCTGCTCGTCCCCCTCAAGAGGCTTTCTCCACACCAGAAAGAAAGCCTCGCATTACGGTGTGTAGTTACAGACAGAAGAACAGGAAGCGAGGATTTCTCAGAAGAAATAAGGACATTTAAAAACAAAATTGAAGCATGAGGTAAGTGAAGGAGGACTGAACTAAGATAAAGGAAGCTATTTGGGGAAATAGTTTTTTTCCCTTTACAACCCTTTTAAGGACTAATATCTACATAAATTAAATGTATTCATTTGATTAGTAACATCTTCATTTGGTGTTTAGTAGTCTTCCTTAAACCAGATCTGATTCATTCTATTTAAGGGCTGGTTCAAACCATGTCTGTTTAGCTGCACTTTTTTGCACATAACCCCACATGTATGATGCTCTGTTTATATCATGCATGTGTGGTAGTATAAATCTAATGGCTGTAAAAAAAAAAAATATGTTTTTTTCTTAATGTGCTATTATTATTGTATGTTGACAGAAGTTTTACTTAAAATTGCTCATTCCTCTGTACACAATAAAATATCCAATCACCCACAAGACATAAAAAGCTATCAAAAATCCCTATTGCTCTCTTGATAAGGTTATTATTGCCAGACGTGTCCAACTAAAGTTTATCAAAACCCAGCCCAGCTCCTACAGGTGCTAATACTTTTAACAACAAGAAACATTAACATACAATTAAGGGTCCCTGCATAAAACCCAGTACACAAGGGCCGAATGTCAGGCGACAACGGCCGCTTCAATAAAAAACAGCCAGCATGGCAGCCTTTCTGACAGAAGTGGAGTGTTCTGGCGGGGGGCAGCTCCCTATCAGAACACAATAGAACAGCGGGTGAGATTGCTGTATTAAAATTGGATTGTTAGTACAGCGGCTCTGAACCGTGCTGTCAGTTTTGGGTTGAACAAAAAAAAACTAATGGTGTGTACAATGCTTAAGAGTCAAAAAAAATACCAAATCCAATTACTATGTGATGCAGAAGCCTCAATAAGTAAACAAAAACAACCTTTACCTTTCCTAAATGAGCCAAATCCTTAGAGAGAAAGGAGTCACCGCTCCAGGTGGGATCACTAAATGGTTACAGGTGGTGCAGGATACCGAGGGTGCTGGCGGTGCACTAAGCAAAATGAAGACAAAGAAATATGGATAGCCGCACTCCAAAACCTGATGGGTGGTCTTTTATTCAATGGACAGCATGTACAAAAATAGGGTCACAGCAGTGGAAACAAGGAACAGCCGACTGGATCAGTGCTTATTCATGGCTGTTCCTTGTTTCCACTGCTGTGACCCTATTTTTGTACATGCTGTCCATTGAATAAAAGACCACCCATCAGGTTTTGGAGTGCGGCTATCCATTTTTCTTTGTCTTCATTGAGCCAAATCCTTCTTCATCTGTGTCTCACATGCACCCCCTGTAACAATTTTCATCCCAATGTAGTGCAGATAAGCACAGACTATATGAGAGTGGGAGCGCTACTCTGAAATCAGTAGCAGTGTAGCATTGTTGCCATACCATCACATGAAGTTAGATGGACCTCACTAGCACACCCAAAATGTATTTATGAGATTTTGGAAGGGGAATAAGAGACAAAATGTAAGTGCAGGTGCTCTTAAAATTAGGCACTGCAGCACATTTGTTTTAATGATAGGCCATAGTTCTATTTTAAGGTTATTTTGAAGTGCTGTATAATTTTATTTACAGAGATGCTTTAGGTAACACACATGAAGTGAACACTACCCAACAGTCATCACATAATATGCTAAAGCTGTTTTTATGTTGTAAGTTTTCAGGATCTAGTTGATTATTGTGAATTGTTGGAACCAAAGGCAGTTAGACGAGTGAGAAAGTTTAGGGTGAAGAGCAAACTTGAAAAAGGAGGTTGGCCTACTATCATATATTAGCAAGCAGACTATTCTGAAGAAGGGCAAGTAGTGTGGACCTCTGGTGACAGTGCTGCTGTTCTTGCCAGTGGCTCTAAATGTGTTTTGATCGTAGGATTATATTAAGCATTGATTCCAGCCAGTGTGTCATATCTATTGTCATCAAGTTGGGAGAGTTCATAGGCTAAGGTAACTAACTGATAGTTGGACCAGGCAGACCCAGCAAAATCATATTCTACTCTCATGAGGCAGCACACTTTTTTGTTTGACACATCATTTTGTTTCCCCAACTAAGTAGTCTCATGAAAGTGCAATTTAAACAATTCCTATAGTATTGTCATCTGAATACAGTGTTGCATGTCAAGGCAGACTCACTAAATATTATTTTAGAATTTTCAATTACTTTATTATTTTTTAGTTTTAAGATGTCAAAAATGTTTTTTTTAATACCATTAAACAATAATGACTATATGAGATTTTAGTAAATCAGTTCACATACAGTATATATATTAATCTTATAAAATCCATAGAGGGAAAAATCATAATTCTAATCAGAGACTCTTCTTGAAAATTGAATGGCAGAAGCAAGATGGACAAGTTAATAGTATTGTCAATTTTTAGATGTTTGCTCATTTCAAATCATAGCAAATACATACAGCATTATTCACCTAGAATAACAGAGTTTGAAAATGTTTTTGTCTGTTTACATTATATTTAGCCTTGCAAGTGTTTGTTTTAGACACATTCTCTTTTTCGATCAGCCGATTTGCTCACTATTAAAATATTTGGCTTGAAACCCACTGTTATTATCAACTGGAGATCCGGAGACAATTCATTCTAAACAGGCTTGGTGTAAATCAGGATTTCTGAAATAGCATTCAACCCTTGTGAACTGAAGTTCATTGTCTCCCTGCCACAAAAAATACATCAACTTACAGTGAAATCCAAGACAGAAACTCCCTTTTCTCCTTGGTCGTATACTAAACATTTCCTCATATGTGGAGTATTGTGGTCAGCCTGAGCCTGCAGCTCATTGCTAGACTGCAGTTCCTGTAGCCAATATTACTCTTACCTTACAATGGGAACTGTAAAATGTTTTTTAATCTCTCTTTATTGCTGCTCTGCAATGTGTTGCAGATGCCTTCAATGACAGAACTGTTAATGATGTTTCCACGTGTTAGAGATGCCCTGGAAAGGTTCCTTGCTTATAAAAGGATTTTCCTAAACCACTACTCCTTTTTGATTACTTGACACTTTTTCAAAAATACACATTTGACCCCATTCATTCTGGTCCCTTTCTTCTTATTTCATATCGCTCTGATCCCCTTTGTCTTCTGACCATCACAGAACCACATCCTCTTGTTTAAAATGATTGTCAAGTCATGTAAACACAGTCAAAGTGTTTATAACCTATGAACAACAGAAAAGTAGGAAAGCACTGTCCTTATTTTTGGCATTGTAATTATAAGCTATGGTTCTCACTTGCATCGTACTTTGCAAATCACTAAAAGCTGTGAATTTTCCAGATGCCAGATGTATATGCCAGTTGTCAACACAATAATATTATTTTCATTTTAACCTAAAGGCATGTATAGGGCAGCTATATATAGATGACATACTTTGTAGAAATATTACAGTGCAACTTTTAGGCCTCGTACACACGAGGGGATATGTCCGCTGAAAACGGTCCGATGGACCGTTTCAGCAGACATCTCCGCTCGTGTGTATGGGCTAGCGGACAGATTTCTCCACCCGACAGATTTTAAAGCATGCTTTGAAATCCATCCGGTGGAATCTGTCCGCCCGACATGTCTGCTGGTTAGTACACTTACCAGCAGACATGTCGTCCCCCACTGCCGCCGCGCCGCCGCCGAATGGATTCGGCGCATGCGCGGAAGTGTTTAACTTCCTGGTGCGGTGACGTGGCGGTGACGTGGCGGCGTCAACGTCACCGCCGCGTCACCGGGCCGTCCAGCGGCAGGGGGAAATTTGATCCGATGGTGTGTACACGCCATCGGATCAAACTCCCGATCGGACATATCCGATGGAAATGGTCCGCGGACCGTTTTCATCGGATATGTCCGATCGTGTGTACGAGGCCTAAGTGTCTTTTTTCAACAGGCAATGGCAATAATCAAAGTGCAGCATTCCGTATAATCCAATCACACATGATATTTCTTTGATCTGACAACAAACAATTAAAACTGAATTGGTTGTTACCACACTTTACACATCTTGATTGCTATTTACACAGTACGATGAAATATGCTCATAATTTTAAAGCTTGTGTGGAATGTGCAAAACTGGTACCTGTGATTGACTCTGACCATTATTTTAACCAAAGTGTATTTCAAACAAAATACGTTAAAATAAAGCAATCCAACAGTGTAGTGACTATACAATTCCCAACACCAATATTATTCTTCAAAGTGTGGAATAATCTTTGATCCAAGGAGACCACCACCACTAATAAAAACACACTTACCAGAAGTGCATGCCTATCTCACTACAAGATTAGGCAAACACAGATCCTCCAAACAGGTGCAGTCCACTTTAACTTTTTCGCTGATAGGTGCATATGTTATACGGACCTGACAGTGGGGGGGGGGGGGTTTACACACAATCAGGTGGCTGCAGTCACCAAGATTGTGTGTAAAACTGACAGGCAGGAGTGAAAGCATTTGGGCAGCTGCACTGCTGCCTGATTGCTCACACACACCCCTGGTACTGCCCACCCCCCCCCCAAGCATGCATCCTCACCATGTATTCCGGGCTCCACCTGCCCACCTGAGAGTCCGGAACAGACATGGCAGTGGCAGTAGCAGCAGCAAACCCAGGTCTTGGCAGTCAGTAGGCAGACAGTTGCTATGCTGGCAGATGACAGGTTGCATGTGCAGAATAGCTTAGCAGAACATAGTAGGTGAAAGACCAGCAGGGACCAGGTAAGTAGCAGGCAGAGCTGCGTATACGGATAACTTAAGGGGTGGTCAGACGAGCCAGATCAGCAACATACAGTTAGGTACAAGCAATGTCAGCAGACGTGAGAATGGTCAAGGTACAAGCAGAGGTCAACAACACTGAAGAATGTAGATGAGCAGGAGGCAAAGCAAAATCCAGAGACAAGTCAAGGTCAGGACAGGGAGCGTTCAAGCATAGCAACCCAGGTCAATCACGGAAGTTAAATACAGGAACAGATGCAGGAACACAGGGAGAGCTGTAGATTATACAGCACTGACTAGTACAACTGCCATGCTTAAATAGTCCATTTGGGGCCAGTGTTAGTAGCAGGTGCATGTGCATGTCTTTGCACAGCCAAACAAGCATCTGCAGGCCTGCACATCTGTATGCACCTTGAGCCTTCATCTGTACTATGGCCAGTGCTTTCCTGACAGCCTCTATCTGCACAACAATTTCAACCTGGTAGGACCACAATCCAGGTGCCAGTAGACTAAGAGCAATCGACAATGAGGTTAGTTAAATATGCAGTTAACCTATTACACACCAAAACAACTCCCACCACTTGTTTTTTTGGGAGACGCAAATTGTTCACGATATCTACGATACCAATCATGCCTTTTAAGAAATGCCTGTATTATACACTGCCATGCCAGACAGGGGTATTTCAGAAATTACAATATAGTAGCGCTTTTTCAAAGAGCAGGGTTCTTTTCATTGCTATTTAGAGCAGGGGTGTCCAACCTTTTGACCTTCCTGGGCCACATTGGAAGAAGAGAAATTGTCCTGGCCGCATTTGCTCAGGCATTGCAGCCCATTAATTTTGAATGAGCTGCTGTACCTGTGTTCCTGCACCATTTTCGAACTGCAGCGGAGTGGATTTCCTGGTGGTTTCCACACCTGAAAATGCACTGCTTTTTTAGATGAGTGGGGGGTGCCATTAAGAATGGCTGGCAGCCTCATGTGTCTGTAAAGAGCAGCATATTTTGACTGCGGGTGGTTGTCGATGCAGCTACCCTAAATTCACAGACAGTTTGTAAAATACAGATTTTTATATCTGTCTGTGAATATCCATAATGGACATGCAGACTACATGTTAATAACAAACATTCCTGGACAGATGTAAAAATCAGGGGTTTTACAAACTGTCCTTGAATTTAATGATGTTTGGCAACCCTAGTATGTCCTATGTGAGAAAGTAGAGGAGAGGTTGTGGGCAGGAGGCTTTGGGGGTGCACAATTGAAATCTGGGGGGCTTTGGGTTCAAATACAATGCATGAATCGTATTTGATATTAGATATCATAGACTAGATTATTTAACTAAACTTAAAAACTTCCACTTTCCAAAATAATATTTTTTTAAATACTAATGACAACATTAAAAAGCCATTCACAACTCTGCCCTGAGTGACATCACCAACCTCTTCTCAAAATATTACCCAACGTGACCACTCATCTCCTCCCAAAATCTCCTCCTCTCTAGTTCCCTGTGCAAACTCATTATGATATATACTGTATATCCTGAATGATAATAATAATAACAATAATAATAATTTTTAAAGGTGTTTATTTTTTCATTTTTAAGTACTAATACAAACAACAAACCATACACACGTCACACGCATACTGCATATGATGCCGAAGCTCTCTGTATCTAAATTTGGTCAAATTAGTAATTGTTATACATAAAGACAGCCTATTTAATATCAACCTGATGAGGGAGGAACTCTACTAGAATTGGAAATAGTCCTCTCCACGAGTTGTCCATAACAGGTACAAACAGAGGCACAGGTTAGAACAACAAATTAGGAGATAACTTGTGCTAATAAAAAATCTGATGGCTGGGGATTTCATATATTGGTCAGTCGAAAATGTTCGAATTTTTGTGGACAGGTTGGAATTTTAACCTTGGCTAGGCTATCAGCTATCAGCAATCTAGGAAAGTGAAAGGTGAGGTGTCTCCTTCCAATCCAGAATGATAACTTTCCTAGCAAAAAAAAAAATCCTGTTAAACATAGTTTTCTGACACTGGCTGAGGCAAAATAGTCCAGAAGCCTCAACAGGCAAACCTCTGGAGAGCCAGTGTACCTCTGTAGACTCCAGTCAATTATGTAATTGAGCCCAGTCAGAGGACACTATTGGGCAATGCTTGTGCATTATCTCAGCTGGAAAATTAGAGCAGCAAAAAACGCAGCAGTAAAAACTGAAGAAGTCTAGCAGGAATAGAGTAAAGTTGATAAAGAAATCTAAAATAGATTGTCCACCGTGCTGATGTTTTCCTTCAAACCAAAGATGGTCCTGCCAAATGTCATCCTCCAGAGACAAAATAAGAGATTTTCATTTACATTATACAGAATCAAAGGGATGGGGGGCACTGATCTGAACAGATGTATACATGTCAGATGTGGAATTATTCAATGTGTCATTACACATAAACAACTCCAGCTGTGAACTGGTAAAGTGAATTAGAAAGTGATCTTAACTGAGAAATAAAGCGCATGCCCTCAGGTGAGGTATCTAAAGAACTGCATGTTGTCAATAGTAAAGAATTTCTAAGTGGCTAGGAAAACAATCCTACTTTAATGGAAAAGGGAAAAAGGCTGCCCCTCCCCCTCCCTCCCTCCTAACTCTACAGATCTGGAGAAATATGGAAATACGGCCCTACCACTTTATAAATTGACTTATTTGGGACACAACTGTCCAAGGAAGTTTATGGGGTTGAGGTGAGGGAGCTGGCCCTGTAAATAAGTATCTCTATGAATGCCCCTTTTGAGCTCCTGCCTCCAAAGTAGCATTTATGCTTACTCTACTTCTGTAAAGATCAATGCTGTGCAGCTACATATACTCTGGTTATGGTCATTGTGAGGTATATTGGAACTTGTGTATATGCGTCACCTGACTCACGGCAGTCTGAAGCCAACATCATCTCTTGTAATCAGGCATCACATGATACGGATTGCAGGAGGTGTGTATATATACCCGGTAAATGCTCACACATTTGCCTTGGTATTTTCCTTAACCACTTAACCACTTCAGGCCCGCGCTACCGTCGGATGACGGCAACAGCGCGGGCCTGAATATCCAACATGCCGTCATTTGACGGCATGTCTTTCAGGCGTTCCCAGCGCGCGCTGTAGAGCGCGCTGCGAGGAAGCCCTGTGTTGTCCGTGTCCCTTGGACACGGCCAATCACAGATCGCGGCGAACGGCCAATCAGAGTGGCCGTTTGCGATGCGATCTGTGGGTGAATGAGAGATGATCTCTCATAGATCATCTCTCATTGCCGTTTTACACAGAGACAACGTCCTGTCTCTGGAGAGGAGGAGCCCGATCTGTGTTCCTTCCTACATAGGGACACAGATTGGTCACCCCCCCAGTCACCCCCCCCTCCCCCCACAGTTAGAACACACCTAGGATACACATTTAACCCCTTCCTCACCCCCTAGTGTTAACCCCTTCAATGCCAGTCACATTTATACTGTAATTAGTGCATATTTATAGCACTGATCGCAGTATAAATGTGAATGGCGCCAAAAATGTGTCAAAAGTGTCCGATGTGTCCGCCACAACGTCACAGTACCAATAAAAATCGCAGATCGCCGCCATTTCTAGTAAAAAAAAAAATAATAAAAATAATAATTCTCTCCCCTATTTTGTAAGCGCTATAACTTTTGCGCAAACCAGTCGCTTATTGCGATTTTTTTTTTTTTTACCAAAAATATGTAGAAGAATACGTATCGCCCTAAACTGAGAAAAAAAATGTTTTTTTTTTTTTTAATTGGGATATTTTTTATAGGAACAAGTAAAAAATATTGTATTTTTCTTCAAAATTGTCGCTCTTTTTTGTTTATAGCGCAAAAAATAAAAACCGCACAGGCGATCAAATACCACCAAAAGAAATCTCTACTTGTGGGGAAAAAAGGACGTAAATTTTGTTTGGGAGCCACGTCGCACGACCGCGCAATTGTCAGTTAAAGCGACGCAGTGCCGGAAGCTGAAATTTTACCTGGGCAGGAGGGGGGTGTATGTGCCCAGTAAGCAAGTGGTTAAAGGAACACTAAAGGCAAAAATGTTTTTTTTTTTTTAAATAACAAACATGTTAGGCCCCATACACACGAGCAGACAGATTTGTTCAAATCTTTTGGACAGACCGATTTGAACAAATCTGTCTTCTGGGGACGTATTGGTTTGATCGTGTATACACGATCAAACCAAAATCCCCGCCGGCAGACAACGCGCTGACGTGGCGGTGACGTTGACGCCGCCACGTCACCACACCAGGAAGTAAAACACTTCCGCGCATGCGTCGAAACCATTCGACGCGTGTGCGAGAAGACATGTCTGCTGGTTAGCGTACTAACCAGCAGACATGTCGGGCGGACGGGTTCCCAGCCGACAGATTTCAAAGCATGCTTTCAAATCTGTCGGCTGGCCAAATCCGTCGGCTCGCCCGTACACACGATCAAATATGTCTGCTGGGACGGTCTGGCAGACCATTTCCAGCAGACAGATTTGATCGTGTGTACGAGGCCTTATACTTACCTCCACTGTGCAGCTCGTTTTGCATAGAGTGTCCCTAAATTCTGTCTTCTGGGGTCCCTCGGCGGCTGTCTCGGCTCCTCCTCGCAAAAGCTTTCCACCTTTATGCGAGCAAGCTGCATGGTGGAAAGCTTTTGGAAAAATAGGATAGGATGCATTAGGATTAAAAAACATTTACCTTTACAACTCCTTTAAGAACCGACTCACGCACATATATACGTTGACACAATGGCTCCTGTGGGCAGATTGACGTATATATATGTTGCCTTTAAAAAGCGGCATTGTGGATGCCCGACGCAAGCTCTGTGAGTTTGACAACGGCGTCCTGTGGATTCGATGTCTGTGGGGATAGCCGCGATTGTCTCACAGAGACAGGAAGAAGGGGGAAATGATAATGTAAACAAGCATTTACCTATTCTTCCTAGTGACAGGACACTGATCACAGCTCCCTGTAATCGGGAGCGGTGATCAGTGTCGTGACACACATAGACCACCCCCCCTACAGTTAGAACACATCCCCTAGGACACACTTAACCCCTTCATGGGTTTACACAGTAATCAATGCATTTTTATAACACTGATCGCTGTGTAAATGTGAATGGTCCCAAAATAGCGCCAAAGGTGTCCGATGCATCCTTCATAATGTCACAGTCACGCCTCCATTAGTAGTAAAAAAAAATTATAAAAGAAAATGCCATAAACTATCGCCTATTTTGTAGACGCTATGGGCCAGATTCAGGTAGAGTTACTCTGGAGTATCAGTGATACTCCAGCCTAACTCTCACTTTGAGCCGGCGTTTCTGTTTTCTGTAGTCAGAAAACAAGAAACGCCGGGTTGGAGTTCCTATACGAGCGGCGTAATTGTAATTCGCCGTCGTATCGTAACTGCAATTTTAAAAATGGCGCTCGGGGCGTTCCCGCTAATTAACGCTGAGAATATGTTAATCAGCGAGAATCGGCAATTCACGATCGTATTCGGGCCCGACGCAGTGACTTTCCGACGTCTCCGTAAGAGATACGCGGCGTAAAGATAAAGCAGCCCCCTAGTGGAGTATCCTATGTTAAGTATGGCCGTCGTCATCGCGTCAAAAAAAAAAAAAAAATTTGCGTCGTTTGCGTAAAACGTCCGTGAATGGGGATTGACGTCATTGACGTTCACTGACAGAATTTGGAGCATGCGCACTGACAGTCGACGCATGCGCAGTACGTTCGCCGCGGGATCGCGCCTAGTTATAATAATACACGCCCCCTACCCGCCCAATTTGAATTCCGCCGGCTCATTTTCGCTACGCCGCCGCAACTTTAGGAGCAAGTGCTATGTGAATACAGTACTTGCTCCTTAAGTTTCGTCGGAGTAACGTAAATGAGAAACGTTACTCCAACATAAAGATTCGCCCATCTACCTGAATCTGGCCCTATAACTTTCGTGCAAACCAATCAATAAACGTTATTGTAATTTTTTTACCAAAAATATGTAGAAGAATACATATACTTAGGAAAAAATATGTTTGTTTATATAATTTTTGGGGTATATTTATTATAGCAAAAAGTAAAAAATATTTTTCAAAATCGTCGCTCTATTTTTGTTTATAGCCCAAAAAATTAAAACTGCAGAGGTGATCAAATACCACCAAAAGAAAGCTCTATTTATGGGAAAAAAAGGATGCCAATTTTGTTTGAGAGCTATGTCGCATCACCGCACAATTGTCAGTTAAAGCTACGCAGTGTCGAATTGCAAAAAGTGCTCTGGTCCTTGGCCAGCCAAATGGTCTGGGGCTGAAGTATTTCTGTACCTGTTCCTTGTGACCTGTATTCCTGAATCCTGTATACCTTAGGTCCTGTGTTCCTGAACTCTGTGTTTCAATATTTTTATTGAAATTTCTGTAAGTACTAAGGTATAACATTTATATTGAAATAGTACAGGTATACAATCATGTATTATAGATAAGTGCATATTTAATTCATCAGAAAACAATTAAATAGTAACAGAATTAATGTCAAAATGAGGGGAAATTAAACAAATAGAGGAGGGAGAGGGGGGTGGAGGAAAATGGTGTACTCCAATCTAAAAAAGATCTTCTAGAACGAGGTAAAATAATTTATCAATTTGGCATCAAATATTTAATCCAAGGTTCCCAGACTGTGTCAAACCAATCAATTTTATCCTCTTTGAGAGCTGTTAAACGTTAATTTATCATCATCCAAGATTGTTGGAATCAGTCTGAACTCTGAATCCATCCCTGGACTCCTGTCTTGCAGACTTATCCCTTCCTCCCGTTGTCCTCTCCCTGTCCCGTCCTGCTCCCTGTTCTATCTTATTGACCTTTCGTGTATGACCCTGGCTTGGTTACGTTTATGTGTATATATTACTACTGTATTTTCACGTTTGGTTTAAAGAGTTATTATTGTCTGTCACTGTGGTTATTTGCTGGTTTGGTTTATTGTTTATGACTTATCCTTTGAAAACATCTTATTATTATTACTTTACATGCGTTTTGGTCTTCCCTATTGCAGTCCACACATTTCTGGTTTCATCAGTTTATGACAATATGTCTCCAGTCCCTATTGGATATGTGGGTATTTCCATTGCTATATATATAATTACACTTTTGGCTGTGCAACATTTGTATTGTAATGTCTGCCCTTGAGATAATGTATCTGCCTTGGTTGAAGATGATGTTCCACTTCTGAATGTATTGTTTTTATTGGTAAACTTAAAAAAGTTTGTGTTTATTGCCAAGTATTTGGAACAAGTAATTTGAATGGAAATGAGGACAGTTTTTAGAAAGTAGTCAATTTTAGGTAAGTATATAATTTTTATAAGGTTTATATATCCAATTAGATTTTAGGGGAGTGAGCACCATAGCTAAAGTCTTGAGCTAATTTACAAGAAAATTGGCTTCAGATTAGGAGCAGTAATTTGAGCAGGTCAGTCAGGATCTAGTGGCCCAGATGCTTAAGCAAATCTACAGGAAGGTAGGATTTTTTTTTTTTTTTTAGGCAATACATTTTCAAAACATGATCTACAGTCATCTTTTTATAATACTAACTGATTTCAGATTTCACTCCATTTGTTTACTATGGCTTGATTGAACTAGATAATTAAAAATAAGAGTGTTTTTTTTTTTAACATGGGAGAGGGATCACATTAAAAAGAAGTGAGGAAAACCCTTATGATACCCAATAGGGGCAATGGGAGGAATTCAACGCAAACTATTAGGCTTATGTGGTGATCAAGCTGTAGGCTCCAAAGGTATTTTCCCTTGTAAACAGGGCATTGACTATATAAAACAACCATCTTAACCACTTGTCTACCAGCCGCCGTCAATTGACGGCGGCAAGGTAGCTCAGTTGTTCTGACAGGACGTTAAAATGACTTCCTGACTTTTAAAGCGGCTAGGGGGCGCGTGTGCACCTGCCGCTTTTCTGGGATCACGATGCGTGTTCCCGGCGGCAACGATCGCCCCCGGGCAACCGCGATTGCCCAGTAACTGAGAAGGGACGTGGAGCTCTGTGTAAACACAGAGCTCCACGTCCTGTCAGGGAGAGGAGACCGATGCTGTGTCCCTTGTACATAGGGACACAATCGGTCACCTCCCCCTACAGTTAGAACACAAACTAGGCAACACATTTAACCCCTTCCCCGCCCCCTAGTGGTTAACCCCTTCCCTGCCAGTCACATTTATACAGTTATCAGTGCATATTTATAGCACTGTTCACTGTATGAATGTGATTGGTCCCAAACATGTCACAAAAGTGTCCGATGTGTCCGCTATAATATCGCAGTCCCAATGAAAAATCGCAGTAAAAAAGAAAAAATAATAAAAATGCCATAAAACTATCCCCTATTTTGTAAACACTATACATTTTGGCCAAAACAATCGATAAACACTTATTGTGATTTTTTTTACCAAAAATAGGTAGAAGAATAAGTATCGGCCTATACTGAGGATTTTTTTTTATATATATATATATATATATATATATATATATATATATATATATATATATATATTTTGGGGGATATTTATTACAGAAAAAAAAGTAAAAAATATTGCATTTTTTATTTTAAAATTGTCGCTCTATTTTTGTTTATAGCGCAAAAAATAAAAACCGCAGAGGTGATCACATACCACCAAAAGAAAGCTCTATTTGTGGGAAAAAAAGGACGCCAAAACAGAAATTTCGCCTGGGCAGGAAGGGGGTAAAACCTTCTGGGGCTGAAGTGGTTAAGCCAGGGGCAGTCATATTAACCTTAAAAATTTATCCTCGCTTGACCACCACTGATGCATGCAGAATGCTTCTCCCATTTCCTCTTGACACAATT
This sequence comes from Rana kukunoris, assembly GCA_029574335.1. NCBI lineage: Eukaryota > Metazoa > Chordata > Amphibia > Anura > Ranidae > Rana > Rana kukunoris. The sequence continues at coordinate 141,987,651 of CM056052.1, forward strand.
TGGACTGGAAGTGAAAGGAAATCACAAAAGCTCTTCAATTCTATCTATCTATCTATCTATCTATCTATCTATCTATCTATCTATCTATCTATCTATCTATCTATCTATCTATCTATCTATCTATCTATCTATCTATCTATCTATCTATTTTATTTATTTTATTACATAGAACTTTTCATATATTTTGCTCATTCATATCAGTGGCCTCTTACAATCTAAGGTCCCCAATTCACATACATATACTAGTAGCAATTGAGACAGGAGCCAATTAACCTACCAGCATGTCTTCGGAGTGTGGGAGGAAACTGGAGTACCTCGAAGAACCCCTAGCAGGCACAGGGAGAACGTGCAAACTTCAGGTGGGTAGTTTAATGGTTGGGATTTAAACCAAGGTTATTAGTGTTGCTATCTATCTATCTTTCTTAAACAGTTCTCACTGTAAGTGTCCTCACTGAAAAGTTTCCTCTTAACACCTGCCCTGGTGACAACTGTAAATAAATTACATTTTATTTACGTTCTGCCCCAATGGCAATGACCATCATGCCAAACAAAGAGTGTTAGGGTAAGGATACAGACAGCAATACAATCCAGACAGGGGTTTTGGCTCTTAAAAAACTTAACCGCTTGAGATCCGCGCTATAGCCGAATGACGGCTTCAGCGCGGATCTAAATTGCCAACAAGCCGTCAATTGACAGCATGTCAGTAGCACGTTCCCCGCGCGCTGCAGAGCGCGCCGCGGGGAAATTCTGTGTTGGCCGTGTCCCTTGGACACAGCCAATCACAGATCGCCGCGAACGGCCAATCAGAGTGGCCGTTTGCAATGCGATCTGTGTGGCGAATGAGAGATGATCTCATATGTAAACATATGAGATCATCTCTCATTGCCATTTTACACAGAGACAGCGTCCTGTCTATAGGAGAGGAGGAGACCGATCTGTGTCCCTTGTACATAGGGACACAGATCGGTCACCCCCCTCCCCCCACAGTTAGAACACTATGTAGGGAATACATTTAACCCCTTCCTTACCCCCTAGTGTTAACCCATTCAATGTCAGTCACATTTATACAGTAATTAGTGCATATTTATAGCACTGATCGCAGTATAAATGTGAATGTGAATGGCGCCAAAAATGTGTCAAAAGTGTCCGATGTATCCGCCATTACGTCGCAGTCCCAATAAAAATCGCAGATCGCCGCCATTTCTAGTAAAAAAAAATAATAAAAAATAATAATTATGTCCCCTATTTTGTAGGCGCTATAACTTTTGCGCAAACCAGTCGCTTATTGCGATTTTTTTTTATTTTTATCAAAAATATGTAGAAGAATACGTATCGCCCTAAACTGATTTTTTTTTTAAATTGGGATATTTATTATAGCAACAAGTAAAAAAATATTGTATTTTTTTTCAAAATTGTCGCACTTTTTTGTTTATAGTGCAACAAATAAAAACCGCACATGCAATCAAATACCACCAAAAGAAAGCTGTACTTGTGGGGAAAAAAGGACGTCAATTTTATTTGGGAGCCACGTTGCACGACCGCGCAATTGTCAGTTAAAATTCGACGCAGTGCCGGAAGCTGAAATTTCACCTGGGCAGGAGGGGGGTGTATGTGCCCAGTAAGCAAGTGGTTAAAATCTGTGAATGAAATGTAAATATGGAATATGCTGCAGAGTTAGTATCACATATTTTTTCCTATTACAAGTTTACAACATATGTAGTCGAAAAGTAGAACTTGAAGCATTAATAAAACACAGAAACTGTATAGGAACAGAACTTGACAGCCTATAGTATACCTGCACTTTAGGTACAAAATGGCTATCTATTCAGTTATCTTATAACCAAAGTTGCTAATAGAGGTACATCAGTAGCACTGTATACTTTAAACAAATAAAGCCTAACATAGCAACTTCCTGGTTGTTCCCAGCTGTTTTTGCAATAACACATCAAGAGGCAGTCACAATAGGAGTTAAATAAATTTGCTGATCAGTGTTGAGACTCTTGTGGCTTTTTCTGGAACAAATCTCAATCATTGTGGTCTTTGTTTTAATTATGTGTTACTTTGTAATGCTTATATTAAGAACTGGTTATCCACAGCTGTCTGCGTTTTCCACTGTTCAGCTTTATCCCTTACTTTGTTAATGTCTCAATGTGACTCTTACTGGCCCCATATTATATGAAGTGCCAACAAAATCATAGTGTGGTCACCTGGAGGTGTCTGCCAATCTCCTTATGCCCTGTACACACGATCGGTTCGTCTGATGAAAATGGACCGATGGACCGCGTGTGGGCCCCATCAAAATTTTGCATGATTAAAAAAACGATAGAAAAAAAAGAATCGTCTGTGGGGAAATCCATCGGTCAAAAATCCACGCATGCTCATAATCAAGTCGACGCATGCTCGGAAGCATTGAACTTAATTTTTCTCTGCACATTGCTATGTTTTACGTCACCGCGTTGGACACGATCGGATTTTTAACCGATGGTGTGTAGGGAAGACTGATAAAAGTCGGCTTCATCAGATATCTGATGAAAAAATCCATTGTTTTATTTTTTTCATCAGATGAACCGATCGTGTGTACAGGGCATGAGGATATGTACAAACATCACCTTTCACTATATAGTCAGTGCTTGGTCTGCTACCTCCCACTCTTAATGATTGATCCTTAACAATGTCAATCATATTAATAAGCACATAATGAGACATAAAAGGCATGACTGTTGGAGCTGTTGAATAAATAAAAAAAATGTAATATGTGCTGGCACCTACTGGCACATAACATACTAAAAGGCCAGTAGAGATGTTTTCAACAAAAAATTGTATTGTATGAAAAACATTAGCTCACAGCACATGAAATACTTATATTTGGCAGTAGGGGCATGCCCATGCTTGTATTGATGTAACCATTATTGGCTATTTGGCCTTTTAAAAGGAATGCCATTTTCTCATAGTCTTGCCTGGTATAGAGTGCTTGCTCACTTTTGAAAACCTACCTTTTCCGTTTGACTTTGTTCTTTTCTCTAATGGCTGCATGTCCTGACTAGGGAAAAACGAGCTAGGCGGGATGGGTCATTTTACATTTTTTTTTCTTTCTTATTTATTTTAATTTTTTAATTTTACACTGTTCTTAAAAAAAAAAAAAAATGTTGGGTCACCTTTATTCATATTGCAAGGAATGTAAACATGCCTTGTAATAGAAAAAAAGCATGACAGGACCCCTTAAATGTAAGCTCTGGGGTCAAAAAGGCATCAGATCTTACATTTACACTTACCTGTAAGTCAGCAGCGGAGATGACTGGAGCACGGTGGGAAGTGGGTGCCCTCTCCCACCCCAAATAAAAGTGATCTCACAGAAAATCCACCGCAGAGACCACTTTTATCTTAAAAAAAAGAACCGCCAGCCATTTCTGAAAATACAGGGTTTATGGCAGCTAGCTGCTGCCATAACAACGGTATTTAGCGTCAAAGTACTGACATACAGCTACAGCAATTTGCGGTAAGTGGTTAAATTACACCTTAAGGTTAAGAAAGATGCTTTTAACCATTTTGAACCTGTAATATGGCCCCCGTATTAGCCTGATGTTTTATTTTTTTTACAGAAAGAAAACAACAGACAGCAAAAAATAGAATACAAAGATTCTAAGCCTCAGTACATGCATAGTGATCAAATACACAAACATTTAAAAACATTCAAATACACACTATATTAAAAAAACTCAACAACCCTAAATATAACCCCCCCCCCAAAAAAAAAAATATCCTACACCCTCCAAATAAAGAAACCTTAACAGCTCCATAATTTATAACTTCATGGAGAAATCAATTTAGCAGAAATCATTCCATCAATCCCTAGTTTTGACTTCCTGGTAACTGACCTTTGGTGTGGCCTCAACAACAATCCTGTCCTACTCTTTTGCGATCATAACAAGATTGGAAAGCTGGCATTATACCAATCAAACAGAGCAGGGAAGCCTCAGGTAGGATGTTGTTTGGTGTGTAGCTGTAGAAGTGAAGACTCAGCTCCTTAAACAGATAGAAAGCGCTGGCACAGTGGTAATAATGGGAGATTCTAACTGCCCCTAAATTGACTGAAGTAATGACACATGCTAGAACAATAAAATGTGGGAAATGTATACAGGGTATATCTATTACAAAACAATTTTATGTTACAGTTTATAGAAGCCTCAACTAGAAATGATGCTCTGCTGTACCTGGCTATCTTAAACCATTTGGAATTATTATTGTCTAGAATCTCCCAGGAACAATGGCGGGTGGCTGGGGACATCGGGTCCACTTGACTGGCTGATTGGCATCCCCTATGTCCAATCAGTGTGTGATCTGGCCTCCGGCAGCGCGCATGCCCCACAGTGGCTTATGCATGAAACAACGTACTGGTACAGGATTTCACATAACAGAGCTGACCTGTCACAGTAAATATGGTGGTTAAAGACAACTGAAAAGAAAGTTAGTTAGGCACTTCATCACAGCAGGTCATTCTATGATAGCCAGGCGGTGACGCCAGGTCAAGTATCCATCAATGGCTGAATGGGCTTGTGAGTTTGACAAGATTGAGCTTGTGGAGCGTATGATCACATGGGATGAGGGTACACTGGAAATTGCGTGATACTTCAGGTATTGTACTCCTTGTTATGTTTCTAGCTGAAACAGATGTTTCTATCAGATACTCTTCAGTATATTCACCCAAAAATGTTTCTCGTTTATGCTGCTTGTTGCTCATGGTGTGCATTTGCACAACACACCTGTATTTTCTACAAACACTTAATAAAAAGATGAAACACAACTTAAAGTTTGTTAGGCAAGGCATGTCTTTTTGCTGATGACACAAAGGTGTGTAATAGGGTTGATAACCCTGGAGGTGTCTGTAAAATGATGTTGCATTGCTGGAAGATTGGTCAAAGCAGTGGAGACTGCAGTTCAGTGTTACTAAATGTAAAATAATGCACCTAGGGAAAATAATCCCCGGAGAGAATAAATTTAGATACAGTGTTAGCCAGTACTACAGAAGAAAAGATTTTGGGGTACTTATTTCAAAATGAGCAAACAGTGTGACCAAGCAGTGGGAAAAACAAATATAATTCTAGGATGCATCACTAGAGGGATCACCAGCAGGAGGAATAAGGTTCTGATTTCTCTATATAGATCTTTAGTGTGACCTCATTTTGAATACTGTGTCCAATTCTGGAAACCTCACCTACAGAACAACATTGATAAGACGAGTCCAGAGACAGGTAACAAAAATGATGAAAGGTTTGGGGGATAAAACATATAGTTTTACGTGACCGCGTTCTGACACGATCGTTTTTTTAACCAATGGTGTGTAGGCACGACAGACCATCAGTCAGCTTCATCGGTCAACCAATGAAAACGGTCCATCAGACTGTTCTCATCGGATAGACCGATCGTGTGTACACGCCATTAGGGACACTCCCCTTAGCCTTGTCATAGAGGGGGTAGGGGAGAAGGAAGAACCAATGGAAACTTGACACTTTTATATTCAACAACTACAGTTAAAACACACCAATGGATTATGGTAAACAAGCTGCCCCTCCTTACACAGTAACACAAGGGGAGGATGGGGAGAAAGGATGCAATTTACATAGAGACCTCATTACATTGCCATTTTTGTCCTCAAGACTCTCGTTCTCTGCTGGGCCATAGTCTTTGGGTAGTAGGCCAGCCCACAGCCCCCTCAAAAACACACAGTGACAGTGGGTTCTGTCACACTATGGGCCAGATTCAGGTAGATGGGAGCTTCTTTGCGCTGGAGTAACGCTTCTCATTTACGTTACTCTGCCGAAATTTTAGGAGCAAGTGCTGTTATTCAGGAAGCACTTGCTCCTAAAGTTGCGGCAGCACATCGCAAATGAGCCAGCGGAATTCAAATTGGGCGGGTACGGGGCGTGTATTATTTAAACTATGCGCAATCCCGCGGCGAACGTACTGCGCATGCGTCGAGTGTCAATACATCCCAGTGCGCATGCTCCAAATTCTGTCAGTGAACGTCAATGACGTCACATCCCCATTCATGAACGTTTTACGCAAGCGACGCGTTTTTTTTTTTTCCGACGCGATGACGATGCCTATACTTAACATAGGATACTCCACTAGGGGGCTGCTTTATCTTTACGCCGCGTATCGCTTACGGAAACGTCGGAAAGTCACTGCGTTGTGCCCGAATACGATCGTGAATTGCCGATTCCCGCTGATTAACATATTTTTTCAGCGTAAATCAGCGGGAACGCCCCCGGCGCCATTTTTAAATTAAAGTTGCGATGCGATGGCGAAATTCAATTGCGCCGATCGCATCGGAACTCTAACCCGGCGTTTCTTGTTTTCTGTTACAGAAAACAAAAACGCCGGCTTAAAGTGACAGTTAGGCTGGCGGATCACTGGATACTCCAGCCTAACTCTACCTGAATCTGGCCCTATGTTTCTATCTTTACATTGGAATTTAGAAAAAACACTCACACTTCTGTACATGGTGAGAAAACATTTGCCTAATAAAATCTCTATTTTATCAAAGCACGTTTTAAGATCATATGAATTAAATATGAAAAATCACAACCATATAATACAGAAGCATTTTTAATGTCAAAGGTTTATTTTGTGTAATCTAACATTCTGTAGCTTTTAAATGTAATATTTAATTTCAACACACATGCTTATGCTTGTAAAAGCAAAATAATGACATGGAATAAATGTTAATTATGCCTTAGTATTGCAGCTTTGATGATTTTCACATGGTGTTTTTCATTTTCACTCTGAGAAGGAAATAGCTCATCTAAATAAATCTAACATGGATCACAACAAACTTAAAAATATTATTATGTTTTCATTTTAACTCAATCATAGAAAATTAGATCATCTTTAAATAAAAATCTAATTTGAGATAGAGCCAATAGCAAAAGGCATTAATGAAGTTATTTATGACCTCTAAAAGGAATATAACAGCCGCTGGCTTGAAACATCAGGTTGGATGGATCTTTTCCTAAAATTCTTACAATTTAGGAAAGCAACTTAGAAAACGTACTTCTTGGACTAAATCACTTATAGATGCCCCCTGAGGTGAATTTACAATTCTTTAATTGTTAGCTAATGTCATTATATTTAGAGGGTTGATTCTTTAAAAACTGAAAAATAAAATGAGCACAAACATGGAGCAATTCTTGTTAAATTTTCTGTAAAATAAAAAGAAAATGCTGTTGCTTTCTATTATTCCATTTCTTTTAAATCTTTTTTCTCTTTGGTTTTAAAGCATATTTTATTCCTAAATCAAAAAATTAGCATACACGGTATCAGAGCCTACCAGCCCTATGATGTGGTAGCTGCATTTGTTTTCTTTTCTTTAGGCTTTGCTCCTTTATTTTTGCTTTGTAATCCTGTGAATACACTTCCTGTCCCTAGGTGGCTATTCACACTCCTCTATTGTATCTACAATGGTAGCCATGGTTATCAAACAAAGACAAATCTCCTGCCCTCCGGTATTTAAAAAAAAATGCTATGGGGTGGTGTAGTTCAATTAAAAGGTATCTTCCAGAGTCTTGCAGCCCTCCTCAGAATCGTGGGGATTCATGAAGCTAAGAAAAAAGAGAGAAGAACGGAGGGCGCACCGACCTAGTGTGATACTGCTTAAATTAATTTTATTAAAATGTTTAAATCAATCATTATTCTCACAATATGGAGTTTTAAAATCAGGCCTTAAAAGACAGTACAGCAGAAATCCAGCAACATCAGCAGAATATGATAATCGCTTGAATCTACATCGATGTTAGGGCTGACGCATTTCAGGGGAGTACCCCTTTCTTTAAAGTTCAGTGGTCTGCAGTGCTCCCTCGCCGTGGGGCTTGTGAGAATAAATACAAATATGCACAAGGAGGTGGGCATGGGCTAAAAAGGTCAGGGTCGTGGGCCACCCCTCTTACAGAGGGGGAGGGGCTCACCTTGAACACTCCCCCACCCCCTCGACAGGCCCCCACCTCCCGTGAGGGTAATCTGCAAAGGTACACCCAGGGGTCTATAAACGACAATAACCAACCCCAATGTAAGGCGGGCGTCCCCATGTACAGAGGCACCGTGTGTCATTATCTCCAGACATGCATGTTTGCTACACCTGCATACCTGTACGGGCACGATGGGGGCGAGAAGCTCAGTGGAAAATGTCCTCTTAGTATTTAGCTAGATAAAACTGAAGGTGAAAGTAGTGTGCCTACCTTCTCTTCTGAGAAGCGCCGCTCTCCATGTGTTTGCCCGATCGGCTCCATCTGTATCTGCTGAAACGCATGCCCGCCGTAACAGGAAGAGAGTTTGTTCCAGCCAATTGACCCGCAGAGAGCTGTGGTTACTGCGCATGCGTGCGACCTGTAATACGCCACACGCGGCGTGTACCCGACGTACGCTTGTTTACAGTGGGGAATCTGTGCGTTCCAGCCTTCACAACCAAAAGGCTGGAACGTCACCTCCGCTCGTAAGTGGCGCTCTCAAGTAGGCTGGAACGCACTCTCTTCCTGCTACGGCGTGCGCGCCTTTCAGCAAATATCATGGAGCCGATCGGGCAAACACATGGAGAGCGGCGCTTCACAGGAGAGAAGGTAGGCACACTACTTTCACCTTCAGTTTTATCTAGCTAAATACTAAGAGGACATTTTCCACTGAGCTTCTCGCCCCCATCGTTCCTGTACAGGTATGCAGGTGTAGCAAACATGCACGTCTGGAGATAATGACACGTGGTGCCTCTGTACACGGGGACGCCCGCCTTACATTGGGATTGGTTATCATCGTTTATAGACCCCTGGGTGTACCTTTGCAGATGGGATTACCCTCACGGGAGGTGGGGGCCTGTCGAGGGGGTGGGGGGGTTCAAGGTGAGCCCCTCCCCCTCTGTGGGAGGGGTGGCCCACGACCCTGACCTTTTTAGCCCATGCCCACCTCCTTGTGCATATTTGTATTTATTCTCATAAGCCTCACGGCGAGGGAGCACCGCAGACCACTGAGCTCTGAAGAAAGTGGTACGCCCCCAAAACGCCTCAGCCCTAACATCGATGTAGATTCAAGTGATTATCGTATTCTGCTGATGTTGCTGGATTTCTGCTGTACTGTCTTTTAAGGCCTGATTTTAAAACTCCATATTGTGAGTATAATGATTGATTTTAACATTTTAACCTCTCATGTACATTTACTTCGGCAGAATGGCACCGACAGGCACATCAACGTATATATACGTTGGTGCCTTGAGGTGAGTCGGGGGTCCGATCGAGACCCCCCCGAAACATGCGGCGGTCCATGTGGCTGGCCGAGCGATCCGGGACAAGGGGGCGGCTATTCATTTTTGTCTGCCCCCTCCGGATCGCTCCCAGCCAATCCGCGCGCTCCCCCGCCCTGCACTTCCTCCTCCTGTGTAAACACAGGAAGGGGGAAGTGATGTGATCTCTCCTCTTGTAATGACTACGCCGTCACTAAGAGTGGATTTGACAATTAGTCAGTTGCAGTGGAGAATTCTCAGTATTAAACCACCAATTGACTCTAAATTTGTACAAAGAGTAAGGGGTTAATTCATCACATCCTCCTGCAGTCTATCTCCCATCAATGGTGTGGTGCATGTACTTTAGGTGAAAGGTGATATCTGGAATTGCAGTACAGTCAGTACAAGCATAAGTTACTGGAAACAAGATCCTATAGCAGTATCATACACAGCATAAAGAGTTAACCCGTATTCAAGCTTGAAGTGACTGGTAACTATGGGTACTTGCGGTTTTTTAGATGCAGTGAGCCTTTTAGAGTTATTCCTGGTGAGAGATAGCAGGGACGTAAGGATGGTCCTATGGAGCTGTAGATTGTCAGCTCTGTGGTCCAGGCGTTGGGATCAGGCTAGGCAGAGTCCTTGGGATCTAATCCTGGCGTTGTAGCCCAGTGTCTCCTGGCTGGCAGCAGGTGAGAGGGTCTGTGGTGGAGGAGCTCGAATCTCAGATGGCGGCGGGTGTCAACTTCAATAACCGAACACCCAGCCGCCATCGGAGAGGGTTTAAATAGCCCGCCCGATATGGAATACACGCTGGGCGCGCTTCCGCGTTCCAGCGTGGAACGCAGGGACCCAGGGCGCGTCGGAAGTGACGCTGACGGGGTACTGGATGGAGCGCAGCTGTCTAAAGAAGATACAGCTGCGCTCGTTCCGTGTAGCATAACGCCGATGGCGTTACACCTCTCAGCGTTTTTTTCAACCGCCGCTGAGGAGAGATCGCATCCCACTGTAAGTCTGCACAACACTACACTGACACACACTACACATAGGCACATTAACCCCTTGCGATCGCCCCCCCCCCTCCCCCTGTCACAGTGTCACTGAATGCAGTAATCATACATGTATGATTACTGTATTTAGTGTCAGTGTGACAGTCAGTTAGTGTTAGGTTCAGGGTAGCCCCCATACCCCCCAATAATAAAGATTTAACCCCTTGATCACCGCCCTAGTTAACCCTTTCACTCCCTATTGCCAGCATCACTAAGCGATCATTTTTCTGATCGCTGTATTAGTGTCGCTGTTCCCGCTAGGTAGCTAAAAAAAAATATTGCGATTTTTTTTACTAAAGACATGTGGCTAAATAAATTTTGGCCTAAATGTTTGACTAAAATTTAGTTTATTTGGTTTTATCTTATAACAAAAAGTAAAAAATATTGATTTTTTTTAAAAAATGTCGCTCTATTTTTGTATATAGCGCAAAAATTAAAAATCGCAGAGGCGATCAAATACCACCAAAAGAAAGCTCTATTTGTGGGAAGAAAGGGACGCAAATTTTGTTTGGGAGCCACGTTGCACAACTGCGCAATTGTCAGTTAAAGCGACACAGTGCCAAATCGCAAAAAGGGGCCTGATCATTTACCTGCATTTTGGTCCGGGTCTTAAGTGGTTAATAAAATTAATTTAAGCAGTATCACACTAGGTCAGTGCGCCCTCCGTTCTTCTCTCTTTTTTCTTAGCCATGGTTATCACTAATTCTGGATTTCAGCAATGTCTATCTTTGTGCCTCTTCATTATATAGAAGATAAGAAGATCAGTAGTTTTCAAAAATGAATGAATATTATTTTATGTTTCCAGGTCATCTTACAGCCAGTGACAAGGATATCGCATTTTTAGCAATATCAAAGTGAAATTTCTCACTCTTCTACTGTATCTGTGGGGGATGCCTGAACTTCAGATTTCTCTGCTTTTGTTCTTCTGACATAGGGATGATGGGTTTAGTAGTCTACAGAAGAAAGCATCACTAAAAATTGAATGAGAGTAATAATTACCATTGGGGTTGAGTTTCTAAGCACTAAAGCCTAGTACACACGATCGTTTTTCCCATCGGGAAAACTGCCGTGTTTTCCTTTGGCATGGGAAAACCGGCCGTGTGTATGCTCCTTAGCAGTTTTCCCGACAGGAAAATTGCGATTTAAAAAATGAGAACATGTGGGAAACACTACGAGGGAGCATACACAAGGACGGTTTTCCTGACCAAAGTTCTCCTTGCAGTTTTCCTGTCGGGAAAACCAACCATGTGTACAGGGGAAAAGGGACTGAGTCGCTTCTCGGTTTTTCCCTTGGTTTTCCCGGTGGTCTTTTGACTGTCAGGAAAACCGATCGTGTGTACTAGGCATTTGCCTTGACAACTGCAGCTGATGAAGAAGTCACATTCTGAATACTTTTTATTATGTGGTTTCAAAGTGTGTTCGAGCATGTGAACTTCTATGGTCAACCTGAACAACAGTATAGTAAAGCATAATTTGCTTTGCATATTATCAAGCACAATGCTATATAACATTGTAAGATAAACTTAACAATGTCCAGCCATTAAAAAAAAAAGGAAAAATGAACAAGTTTATATTATATTTTATATACTGTATATTTCATGTGTGTAGAAAGAGCTCACCGACACATAGAGAATACTTTGTAACTAAAGGTACATTTAACAACAATTTACCATTTTCCCTATGTATGGCAACTTTTGGGACACCTCGTATTATATTGGCTACAGTGTAACAGTCTTTTAGCACTTGATAAAAAGAAAAGCAACCGATTAAGGCTATTAAAGGGGAGTTCCACCCACAATTTCACTTTTTAAATATAAATTCCCCTGTAATACACAAGCTTAATGTATTCTAGTAAAGTTAGTCTGTAAACTAAGGTCTGTTTTGTTAGGTTGTTACAGCATTTAGATAGACCGTGGCCATCTTAAGTGTGGGCATCATGAAGCCAGACTCTATGACTTCCTGGATTTCAGCTTTGCATATCTCGCACATGCTCAGTGCTGCACAAGCAATGTAATAGGTTACAGTCAGGTTTGCAAGGACTAATGGGAAACATGATGCCTATCCCAGAAACCCTTGCAAATAGCCATGTGACTTAATAGCCTAGGCTAATAAGGAGAAGGAAGTAATGAAGGACTACAAAATAAAGGTATTTACAAGCAACAAAATAAATAAAAATTGTCCATTCTGAACACTATGAGATTAGGGCATGCAGCACAGACCAACATAAAATAATGGGTGGAATTCCAATTTAAGGCTAGTGCAGCTGCAGCATGATCTGATTTTTGGTCACATTTTTTAAATTTGATATTGCAATTTTTTTTTACACATTTTTGATGTTACATGTGTTTTTTCTATAGGGGAGAGAGACTGCCTGAATTTTAACAACCAGTGACTCATCCCTACTGTCAGTCGGGGTTTCCTGGCTGAAAGGAGAATGTAAACAAATGAACCCTGGGGAAAAAATGTATCAGGGTCCACACAATCCATGCCTGGACTTTCAGGAGGACCCTGTGCCGAAACAAAAATGGCATGAGGCCCCCCTAAATTCCACACTAGGCCCTTATCCAAGCATGCAGTCTGGCAGACCAGTGAATGAGCACCACCCTTCCTGTCCAGATTCCAATAATTCCCCTACATGCAGATCCCCACAATCACCGAGCCAGTGTTGTGGGAAAGATCCCCTTGCCCAATTGAGGGCATTGTATAGTTCAGGTGGGGGTTTTCACCATGTTCATGCCCCCTCTTTCCTGGCCTGTCAGGCTGAATGTTTGAATAAGGGCCTGGTATGAATTGTGGTTGGACCCTAACACTATCTTTTTTTTTTTACTGTCTAGGCTCATTTATTGACATTCTGCTGTCAGCCAGAAATCCCCAACTGACCGCAAGGATGAGTAACTTGTTGTAAGGATGCCAGTGGGTGCCAGTGTCTAACAATCAACACAAAATGCTGGCAAAAATGCAAAAAAAAGGCATGTAAATGCAATTTACATGCATTTTTGAGTGTTTCCAATTAAGTCTATGGAGCCAAAATCGCACTGCAACTACGCCAAATAAATACATGTATCCTTTCCAAAAATGGGCTGCAGTATGCTGCATCAATGTGATTAACATTGTTATGTGCTACTGTGTGACAGGAGTCACATCTGAAATCGCACTGGTGTGAATGGGGTCTTCGTGGTGATTTGGTAAGCTTTGCCAATTGCCAACAACTAGTGGAGGAAAAGCTTTAACAGCAATACAGTACTTTTGTTGGTGTTGCCTTGATGTGCTCTTGCATGGGTAACTGACTTTGAATGTTTTTAATGTTTGTGAACAACTGAGTAAGTAAAGATTAACTTGCTATGCAGCATATAAAAGTGAACCTATAAGGTACTAATCATAAGAGCAAAGACACGGGTTGACTTAATAGACTATTTTTTCTGCCTGTCATATATACCTTCCCTACTTCCACACTTCCTTGTTTGGCTGATGTAGTGTAAACTCCCTCTGCAACTTCCTAGTTAGTCCTCACTTCCTAGATATTTCCACCCAATAGCACCTAGAGTAGAAACCATATCTGTGCAATCTTGAAAGTAGAGGGCTTAGCTATTGGGTCCAGTGAGGAAAACACTGCCCAGTAAACTACAGCCCATTTTCTGTGTAAGGATGATGGGCACTGGCCAAGTCAGCATAGGCCATGGCTAGTGGAGGAGGTCCCCAACTGACCTCAGATAAGGAGAAGGGGTGTCTATAGGATGACAAGGTGATCTGTTCTAAAACATTATCGAGAGATATAGTTGTACTTTATTTCACATCTGCAATCCTTTTCCCTTGAACTTAATCAGATCACTGTGCAATGTATTTATTTAAAAAACCTAAATGTATTAAAAGCCAGATACAACCGCTCACAAACAATGTACACTACCCTCTATGTTTCCTTAATTGCCCCCTTAAGGAATACATGGACATCAATTACATGTGTATAGAAACCTCACTTCCGATATTGATGAAATCATCTGGCCACAGAACTGACGCATTTCATCATGGACCTGATGCATGTTCAAAGGGAAGACCCATAGCATAGAAGAGAGCATGTGGACACACACAACCAAACATCTGTTTGTTCAGGATAACAAAAGCTAGGAATCTGCAACATTTTGTTAAAATCTTTGGGTTTTTTTCGTAATAAAAATTGAGTTACTCTATAAAGTCAATATAGTTACACTTCACATCACTTTTGTAAATCAATCTTTTAGTATTATTGCAAAAGATAAATTACACACATTGGGCCAGATTCACAGAGCGATTAGTCCTGTTTATCTCGCGTTAGACTGGAGTACTTTCGAATTACGCACGTTTTTTCACTACTCTGAAACCTCAAACCATGAAATTACGGCTGCGGGCTTTAATCCGACTGGTTTACCTGTTCGTATGCCTTCGGAACTACGCTGCAATAAATTTGCGGCCGCTGGGTGGAGTTCCCGTCGTTTTCCGCGTCGGGTTATGCAAATGAGCTTTTGCCAACGATCCACGAAGTTACGAACGTCATTCGCAATCTCTTACGGCATCTTTTTTTTTTTTTTTCATTTCTTTTTTATTTAATTTTTACATTTATCATACACTTTGTGCAAATATTCAAGTACAAAATACAGTGCATATTAAATAGATAATAAAATATATAAAATTCAAGTTCCCAGACTTGCTCCCTTTTCTTATCTATATCCCTTTTTGTGCATTATTTTGTGCGTGTTTCTATTTGCATCCCTCCCTCCCTCCCTTCCCTACCCACACCACCTTATCAGGAACATTTAATTTTACCTCTCATTTATTTTCTTGTTTTCGTACACTACTCCTCCCTATTCCTTATATTTATCTCCGTAGTCTATCCCTTATCGACTGTGGCGGGGAAAGTATGTCATCGCTCAGCCATGTTTGCCAAATCTGATCAAATTTCCCAGTTTCCCCCCTGCGGCTATATGTAAGTCTTTCTCTAAGAAGTAAGGAATTTACTAGTAGGATCCACTGCCTTCCTGTGGGGACTTCTGGTGCCATCCAGTATCGTGCTATAAGTTTTCTTGCTAGATATAATACTCTAGTTAACATTGTATAAATTCCTTTTGGGAATGTTTCCGCCTCTATGGACCCCAGTATATATACCAGGGGGTCCAATGGGATGGGTGTCTGTGCAAGTCTACTTATACATTGGGAGATCTCCTCCCAATACCGGTGTAGTTTTGGACATCTCCAGATCAGATGTATAAAATCGCCCTGATGTATTTTGCACTTCGGGCATAACAGGGAATCTCTTCCTCCCCACCTGTGCATCTGCTCTGGTGTTCTATATGCCCGGTGCAAAATAAATAGCTGTGACAATCTATGTGATGCTGATACTGATACTACGGGAATACATTCTACGGCCCTTTTCCAGAGGCTTTCATCTATATTCCCTACATCTTCAGCCCATTTGCTGCGCCATTTTAAGGATGTATAATCCTGAGCCCTAGATAGTAGTTCGCTATATATTTTGGAAATTAGACCTTTCCGATCCTCTATTCCAAATACTGCCTTGATTAAGGGGACTGCCGATGTTGTTAGGGATTGTGTTTTTTGTTGTACCTGTAACGCGTGTCGGAGTTGGAGGTATTGATAAAATCTCTTTGGGTTTAACTGGAATTCCCGACATAACTGTTCGTATGTTTTCAATACCTCCCCTTCGTACAGGTGCTCGAAAAAATATATCCCTTTCTCCTTCCACACAGTGAATCCCCCTAGTTCCTGTATTTCCGGATATCTTGGGTTATGCCATATCGGAATAAAGAGCAACGGTCCCCTTATTCCCAAGGATTTCCTGACCTCCCCCAAACCCTTTTAAGCAAAATACCTGTCGGGGCAGGTCTTGGTATACTAGGGAGGTCCATTTCCAGGTGAGATGCTGCCACTAATGTAGGGGCACAACTCGTTACCATATTACAAATGGAGTCCTCGTTCTTTTCTCGTCCCCATCCCGCTAGGTGTTGAGTCTGAGCAGCCAAAAAATAAGTTTTAGGATGTGGGACAGCAAGGCCTCCCCTATCCTTTCTGTACTGAAGGGTAGCTAAACTAATCCTGGCTGTCTTCTTCTTCCATATCAAGCCTCTCATCAATGCTTCAATTTGTTTAAACCATTTATTCGTAATCCACATAGGGGAATTGTGGAAGACGTACAGGAGTTGTGGTGCCCATATCATTTTAATTAGGTTTGCCCGTCCTACCACCGATAGTGGGAGTTTACACCAACTATTGCATTTCTCCTTCTGTCTGGCCAATAGTGGGCCCAGATTTAGCTGAAGATACTCCACCGAATCTGGAGATACCACCACTCCTAAGTATTTAAAACTGTTGCTTATTGCAATCTGCTCTGCTCCATGCGGCAGTGGTCCCTCCATTTTGTCTATAGGCATCAGGATTGACTTTGACCAGTTAATGGCAAACCCTGAGAAGTGACTGAACTTCCCAATGATCTGCATCACTGCCTGCAGCGATGCAGAAGAGTCGCCTAAGTAGATTAGTGCATCGTCTGCATACAATGATATCTTATCTTTCTTCTGTCCCCTACGAAATCCCACCACCTCGGTGGAGTTGCGAATAGAGATGGCCAGGGGCTCAATAGCCAATGCAAACAGCAATGGGGACAATGGACACCCCTGCCGGGTACCTCTATAAAGCTTAAACGCAGATGAAAGATTGTTATTGATACGGAGTCTGGCTCTGGGTTCAGAGTACAGCACCTTCACCCATTCTATAAACCTGTCTCCCATTCCAAATCTTGCCAAGGTCTCCAGGAGCTAGGGCCACTCCACACTGTCAAACGCTTTGGCAGCGTCCAACGACAGAATGGCCCTACCTCCCGGGTTGTCCACCGGCATCTGCAAATTCAGATAAAGTCGCCGAATATTATCCGCCGTGGAGCGGGATGGTATAAAGCCACATTGATCTCTATGTATCAGCTTTCCTATCACCTGTGATAGCCTTGAGGCCAATATTTTGGCCAATAGCTTGACATCTGCATTTAGCAAGGATATTGGGCGATAGGAATCCAGCGACAGTTTATCCTTTCCTGACTTTAATATGACGATAATTATGGCTTCCTGCATGCTCTCTGGTAGGGTACCTGTTTCAGTTACCTCCTGCAAAGTCTGTAGCAAGGGAGGCAGAAGCATCTCTTCATACTGAGAGTATACCTCTGCCGGTATGCCATCTGGTCCTGGGGACTTATGTAACGAGGCCTCATGCAGGGCGTTCTTCATGCTCTTACGGCATCTTTAGTTATCTTTTTGCCTCGTAAAGTTATACCAGCTTTTTGCTGGTCTAATATTAGACAGCCCATGTTAAGTATGGCCGTCGTTCCCGCGTCAAATTTCAATGTTTTCCGACGTCTTTTTTTATTTTTGACATAAGTCGTCCAGGAATAGGAATGTCCGTAAACGACGCTACTCAAACAAAAAATGACGTAACAACGTTATTTCGCGCAATGCACAGCGGGACATTTCTGAACGGAGCGTGCGCAGTTCGATCGCCGCGGGGACGCGCCTCATTTAAATGCTTCACGCTCCCTAATCGCGTATTTTGATTACGCTGCCAGAAATACACTACGCCGCCGTACCGTAAGGAACAAAATCTACCAGAATTTGGCGTACAGCCTGGTAAAATACGGCGGCGTAGTGTATCTCTGATACTCTGTGCCAATGTAATTGTATCTGAATCTGGCCCATTAAGTTTAATTTATACAAATGTGAAGCAAGGTGAAGTTTTCTTGTTTTAAATATCCATTATATGTAGCTGGGCAAGAAAAGAAATACAACTTTGTCTTTATTTGATTATATGTTTCAAGTAAGCATATGTTCATTATGGAATTTCATTTCATTTTTTATTTTAATCTAACAAAGCACATTCGCATTGCTGATCTTTAAAATGAGTTTGCTATGCTTTTCATTATTTATGTCAGAATATACTGATAATTTTGTAAGATGCAGTATGATTAAAGTAAAACATTCTTGTCTGTTTTCAATTTCCCTCCTTCAAATTAACTGTATTCTTTTTATGTTTCATACATTTAATTTCTTGAAATATACTTTGATTTTCTAGTGTATATAATACACAATACTGTTTTTTTATTTTTTTTATAGGTAATAAACATATTTTGCTCTTGAATAAACTATGAGGTCCTTACTGCAATAATGATTTATTTAATTTATTTCACATCGTTGTAATTAGGGACCCAAAATTGTTTTAAATAGTTTCAAATAATCACAAGTTGTAACTGCACTTTTAGTGTCATCATATGTATTTAACAACTTCCCCAACTCACCCTACTATTATTATTCTCATCTGTACCGAATCCAGCAAGATTTTTTTGCCAGCATGGCACAAATGTTGTCAAAATTGTTTCCACTGGACCTACACACTTTAATGCCACACTATTCAGACTTATGGAGAGTTAGTACTCTGTGTCAATGGTAGAATCCAAGTGCAACACATATACTGACAGAGAGGATTTTGGCAAGTGAACACACAGCAGAGATCTCTCTGAATTGGGAAAATGTGACTATTAAACTGACTGGGGAGCTAGCAGTAATATCATCCAGTATTCAAAAAGGCACCATAGGCATCCAGCAAAATTACAGATATATGATAACATCAGTTCAGTGCTAAAAAAAATAGAGGTTAGAAAGAGAGTACAAATGGCTTTGAGCTGAAAGAAAAACATATTCACCCCTCTACCTTTTTTGTATTTGTGTTTCTTTCCTATTATTATTATCTCAAAACCTATCAACCTGCTGACATGTGAGAAAGTACTCTTCAGCTCTGTTTTTTGTTTTTTTAATTTTAATTTATTATTATTTCAGCATTTTCATTATAGCAGTGATACCTCTACAAGTCCAACAACGATTATTAGCTGAGCTGTATCTAAGGTTACATATGGCTATTTTTATAACCTTGGGGAATAATCAGCCAAAAGCATGTAAAATACTTCCTGGTTGACATTGTGTTTTTTCAATTAATCCTGGGGTTGGAAACTAAAAGAAAGGACCTTAACCAATAGCTTGCCAGAGCAGCTGTGAAATTGTGCACCAAGGTTAACTTAGGACGAACATATAACCTCATTGCTCCTGAGCCTCATACATTGTCTAATGTCTCAGACTGTTTGAAGCTTATATCATTTGCTGACTGAGGCATAAGTGGTCACAGGGAACAGGGGTAATCACAGAGGACTGGACAAAATATTAAAGTTATAAAACACAGTGGAGGACCAGAAACACATTACTGCACTACTTGAGGTTATTAGATAAAAGAGAAGGAAAGTTAATAGCTTCAATGTTTTTAAACAAAAGTTCAAGTGATCAAAATAATGTATCCATTTCATGTTTGGGTGTTGAAAAGATGAAGGGCTCTAAAAGCTTCCCAGAAATTGATTTTAGGACCGAAGGCATTGTATAGTAGTGAAAGCTGGTCCTAAAAAGTTTTTTTGCTATTTTAAGTGTAAATCAAATACTCCCTAAGATGTCAGAATTCAGCAAAATACAGAATATGTAACCAGCCATGGCACTTTTAATAAAGAGAAATTAACACTTCTGACTAACAATTATTTTGTAACAATCAAGCTAGGTTAAAAAAAAAAAAACATCTCAAGCTAATTACATCTGTGTATCTGTGGGTTTAGGAAAATATCCAAACATCCGTTTGCTATTAAAGTGTATTCTATCCCTAACAACATATTTATCGTATTCTCTCCCATGTGGTGTGTAAAGAATACCAGCGGAAGTGTTATACCTGTTGATCTTGCCAGAAATCCAATAAGATGGGAGCTGCTTTTGTACTAAATTTTGAAGTATAATATACTGAAAAAGTGAAGTGAATGTGATCTACACTGAGTTTATAAGGGTTATAAAAATAATTACAATGGTTTATACAGTAAATGATACAAAAGACATATTGAAATACAGTTGTTTTTGGTCTTTTTTAGAAACAGATCTATAAATGTTTAAAGTTTGATTTTTAGCACTAGGGTTGTTGGTTCGAATCCGATCCACAACACTACCTGCCTGGAGTTTGCATGTTCTCCCTGGGTGTAATGACAATACAGCAGCAATGTGACAGACTCAAAAAAAGTATGTCCATCATTTACGCTTCCCTTGCACGGTACCAACACAATCCAAGATCCCTTAGCTCACCCAGTCATTAGTCAGGACACAGCGTAGGGTGGTGTGAAACAACAGCTGTTTATTGAAACACAGTCACAAAGAGATGTAAACTCTGAAGACAATCCCCCCTTCTTTGCAAAATAACACAGGGCGGGTAAACTGTACTTTCAGTAACATGGGACACAGGTATATTTAAACTTTTCAACAAATAATTCAGTCAGTAACTGGGCACGTAAACAGGCATATAATTAAATAACTATGGATTTAAACCAGCCTAGATGACCCGACTATTCGGTCTTGCAACCCTGAATACAAATTGCTATACAATACACATTCTTATAGGCATAAAACATAACATATCACAATATTTCCATAACAATTTAAAGTGGTCACAAGATTAATCTCATCTACAAAAGATGCTCAGGCAGACAGAAACAATAGAACAATGGGAATTACCTAATTTACTATAAGTACATAACAAACCCCACCCCACTGCAGACTATCCAACGAAAAAGTCTACAACAGTCTATGAGACAAAGCTCATACAATGTCCCAGCAGTCTGATAAGGTGGAATTAATTTATTTTCATATATTTCTTGTGGCATATTGTTGATAAATATTACTGTCCCAAGTGAAGGAGCCTCTCCAACTTTCAACACAAAACACACATATAAGACCCACGATAACAGGGGTAAAACAGAATGCTGAGTCCGGTGTGGTTGTACTGTGAGTCTGGTTAGGGCAGTCCAGACTGGGCTTCTTGGTCACCCTGTGCCCCTTATACACACAAAGTAACTTACACATAAGAGATGCCTGGGGAGCTAAAAAATGTGTTTCCTGACCTCTAAGGTAAGCTGGCTTCCATGGACCCCCCACCTAAAGTGACTCCCTTCACAAGTGACAACACAAGCTGTAGAGAAATCACTGATGGGAAATTTGGGGTTTACAGCACAAAGTTGGTGTGGTTCATAAAAATCATTTTAAATTATGTTGTAGACACCTAATTTAGCAAAAATGTAACAATTAACGGGAACAATATACAAAGTAGTTTAATAATTAGCTATTCACACATTTTGTTTAGACAGAAATTGTTGCTTGATTGCAGTGAACTGCAAAACTGTGAACATACATAGCAACAATTTAATCTTCTTAATAAACGTACTTGTTTTCATTTTATTATGTTAATAGTCATTGTTAACTGAATCCCCAGCTATAATGTGTACAAATCGCAAACAAAATATACAATGAAGATGATTGGTTATTCAGATTAAACAAGATACTTTGCTACATTCACCGAGGGCCAACAGGGACAACCAACCAAGGAACACCGACTATGCAAAGCCACAAGGACATTCCAGCTGCAGTGTGTGGTGAGCCAGACCCGCCAGCAAGGGAAGATGGTGTCACTGACACTGGCGATGTGAATAGAGCTAAGCAGCAAACTGAGTCCAAGGGAAAACAGAGATGCCCTGCTCCACTTTGGCCATGGCTGGTACCTTTTCCGACACCTCAATTCTGGCTTGTCTTCAGGGATACCTCCTTCCTTTGATGCTCACCACTGAATTTTTGCTGCTGGACACAGTCAGCTGCTTGGCTCTATTCACATTGCCAATGTCATTGGCACCATCTTCCCTTGTCAGCGGGTCTGGCTTTACACACCACACACTGTAGCTGGCGTGTCCTTGTGGCTTTCCATGGTCGGGGTCCCTTGGTTGGTTGTCCCAGTCAGTCTTAGTGATCCATCAGTGCCTGAGCCAGCCTTACAGCTTTGTGGTAACATTTTCATTCAAATTTGTACAGTTTTAATCTTTGGAATAAATTGGCAGAAAACTTTTTGAGTATACATGTGGTTCATTGCAGCCATTAACCATCAATTTCAGCTCACTTCTTGCATGCTGTCAACTCTTTTTGTCTTCAGCATTGCAGCATCTGTTCAGCTGAACATATATTGCTTTATGTGGTTTCTCCTGTGATTAGTGACTGGGACTCAACCTTTCTCAACCAACTTAAGAACATTCTCTATAGATAGATAATGTCAAATCAAATATTGATCGATTTTAAGACCCATAGAGAATAATGCTAATTGTTTGCTATGGGTAAGAATACTTCAGTCACAGAAATAAATATAAAATAGATATAAAATCATATTGAAATTATACTTACAACTTACTTTATTTATTTTTTAAAAAACAAAGTTTATTGAGCAAAGAAAAAAAGGGGGTAAAAAAATTAAAAAAAATAATTAAAAAAATAAATAAAATTGGGCGTTCTCAGTGGACTACTTTGGTCTTTTTTCTGCCATCACTTAACTGTGTTTTTATGTAACAATTCACTTTGGAGAATCATGGGTATCTTAGGTAATAATTTGTGTGATGTTTGTTTTGGATAGCATACTGTTAAAATTCACCTGTGCATCTACTGGAAAACATGAGCTGTTAGCTAGACCTGAGGACATCAGTTCACTGTGACAATAAGACATGGCAGTGTAACACATTTTAAAAGAAGACATTTAATCTGTTACTCTTATTTTAAGAAAGTATGAGTGACATAAAAAGTTCAATAGTTACAGTTGACCCTTTCCCTTGGAAATTAGCAAAAAATGCACTGGTGTTAACAGTTAATATATTTTGACTGTTGGGGGTAACCTGAAACTATTTGGAGTTCAAAATTCTATTTTTTTAAAGGCATACTAAATGCAAATTTCACATTTAACCCCACAGACCAGTTTTAGTAAAATGATGTAACTCTTTTTAAATTCACATCTTGGTCTGGGAATGTTTTCTTTTTTTGCTTGCTCTGCTAATGTTGATTAAATTGACTTGTGATCAGAGCCTGCAGCTGTACGAAGCCAAAAGTGCTTAGCAAGTGTTTCAGATATTTAAAAATGGCTCTACAAAAACCGACGTTGATTTTCTACCGTCCAAGGAAATAATTACAGACTCTATTTCCAAAATCAGCTGGGATACAGAGACCTTCTAACCTCCTCTCTTGGCATAACATTTAATCAGTTCTTACTCTGGCCTTGCACTGAAATTCCATAAGCATCAGTATAACAGAATTCAAAGACTATTTTGTAGGATGGGATATTACCAGAATTTACAAAGAATTAAAAATATCCTGGTAGAAGCTTCTGGCATAGAACCCTTTACACATATGAACTACAAATGTTTATTTTCTGGAAAATATAATTTGAATAGAAACCTAATTTGAACTGTTTGGCAATATGTGCTTATTTCTTCCTCTCAGTAGTTGTTATGTAGCATTAAAAAAGCTGAGTGCCAAAAATCATCTTTTGTACTAAATTGCAGGAGAAAGCATTGAAAGCTTCTGGAACTTACATGTGGGGACACCACATGTGTAAAGATTTGAGGAGAATTACAGACTTTTTCTTTATTGTTATTTTTTGTTCCTGTTAAGAACATTTTATGCTATTTTCATAGCAAATGTCTGAAAGCCAATGTATATTTTCAACAGTAAGGCCGCGTACACACTATCGAACATTTCCGCTGAAACTGGTCCGCCAACCAGTTTCAGCGGACATATCCGATCGTGTGTACGACCTAGCGGACAGGTTTTTCTAGTGGACAAATTTCAAAGCATGTCCGTCGGACATGTCCGCTGGTTAGTACACCTAACCAGCGGACATAAATCTCTTGAATGCGTCGAATGGATTTGACGCATGCGTGGAAGTATTTTACTTCCTGGAGTGGTGACGTGGCGGCGTCAACGTCACCGCCACGTCACTGCGTCCTCAGTCCGAGGGGATTTTGGTCCGATGGTGTGTATACGCCATCGGACCAAAATCCGAGGAGACATGTCCGCTGGAAACGGTCCGTCGGACATGTTTCAGTGGACATGTCTCCCTGTGTGTACGCGGCCTAAGGGGAAATTCTACTTTTGTGAGTTGCCACTGAAATTGGTATCCTAATTGGTAATTATTTCTCATCAATTCTTTTGTGGCAACCATCAAATCTTGATTTCCTGTTGCAGTATAACCTCTAAAATGTTTGATGTCACCTATTTTCTGTCCTGTTGCTAATGTTGTCAAAGTGCATCTTATCAACAGAAGTATAGACAGAAATACAATCCCAAGTGGGGTGCTGACCTTCAGAAAAGGAGACAGCCCTAAAAATAGATCAGTAGTAGTTTCTTGGAGGATCTGATAGGGGCAGAAATTTGTACCATCAAACCCCCAGTCCAAACCAATTGTTTGGCGTTCAAAAGAATACGAACTTCATATTTCCTGTCACTTTAAAAAGAAGATACCAACAACGCAGCACTATTCCTCCCACTGAAATCAATGATGGGGCATTGTTTACTCCCATTGATGCCAGGGCATTTTTTCTACTCACACTGCCCACAGTCTGGCCCCCTCAAAGTCTGAAGGATGGTAATTTTTTAGACAAACAGAGTTAGCGTTACAACCTACAAAAAAATTGCACACTAAGGTTAGTCCCTTTAACCCTTCTATTGAATATACAGATGAGCAAAGTATTGCACGTACATGTAAGTCAGGTCCGAAAGGAGTCCATGGATGTACACTTTAGTCCCATATGAACCAACTATGAATGAGAACTTAAAGCCAAACTCCATGTTTTTTTTTTTCATCAATACATTTTTATTAAGGTTTTGTCATAACAATGCAGTAAATTGCCATACGATGCAATACAATGCACTACAATGTAATACAATGTTAGTGGAGCAATTCCATCATATAGAGCATCATTTTAGTGGATGCATCTAGGTAATGCAAAGAAAAAAAGAACATTTATGGCTGGAACACAACACCATGTCATTTCAACAGGTTGAAAGAGTAATCATTTATCCACAACAAGATTCCTATCTTGACTGTAACTTCTAAGTGGCAACATAGGAAAAGGCCAAGGTACCATTGATATGTGTGTTTCAGGAGAGGGCCGCCTCTAGCTCAGACACCCCCACCCGGGTTCAAGACTGTGTTCCGAGCACCGAGGCGAGCCCTCCTCAAGATCCTAAAGTTGGTTGAAAGGACTCATGGTACCACAATGGGATTCCTGTTATTCTTCTCATACCAGGATGACCATAGGTGCCATTTTTTTTTTCCTCCCTATGTTTATCCCTGAGTGCCAGGACCTTCTCATATGTACAGTGAAGTTGGGTAGTCTGTATAGCATCTCCTACAGTGGGGGGCAAGGGATTTTTCCATTGTCTAGTAATGTTGAGCCTAGCGGACAACAGTAAATGCAGGACCGTATGTCTGGCGTGGCCTGGAATTTGGTCCAGGTCGAGCGACAGGAGCGCTAGACCCGGTTGGGGAGCAATATCGGATTGGGAGGCGTCAGAAAGCACGTGGAAAATTGATGTCCAGAACTGGGATAATCTAGGGCAACTCCATAAAGTATGCAGTAAGGTCACCCGATGACCACAGTTTCTCCAACACCCATCATCCCATGTAGCACTGAATTTGGATAATCTCTCAGGAGTTAAGTACCATCTCTGTGTTATTTTGGTGGAGAGTTCCCAGAGGGTAGAACAGCTGGTAACCTTAAGTGTAGCTGAACAAGCCTTGGCCCATTGTTGGGTGGTGTAAGGACTTCCCAAATCCAGTTCCCATTTAAGCAGGGCGGGCGTTTTTGAGAACACAGTCTTCTGTTGGAGTACATTATAGAAGAGCGAAATACCTTTTGGGGGGGGTTCGGGGTGATTAAGAAAGGACCAAGCGGGCACAGGTATGCTACGTTCCCAATGGGGAGAGGCAGTAAGGAAGTGACGCGTTCTAACATAAAGATATAGGTCAGAGTTGGGTAATTTAAATTAATTTTGCAAATTGGGGAACGACTTAGCCTTGCCATTCGTAAATAGATCATTGATAAATAATATGCCTCTTTCACGCCAGTCTTTGTAGGATATCATGACCATGTTATTTTGCAGAGTCTCAATTGGGATTTTTAAAGGAGTGTTATCTGGGCATCCTCGGCAAGTGTGGACAAACTTGTTCCATGCTCAAACAGTGGCAGACATAGTGGGGGAGATGAAGGAGGGAAGCTTAGTTTTGGAAGTGGTAGAGAGCAGCCATGAGGCCAGAGAGGAGTTAGGGAGGAGGGCTGATTCCAACCTACCCCACGGAGTTTGTGGTACAGGCAAGAACCAATCCCTGGTTGGGGCAAGTGAAACATTTTGAAGGCTGCTAAGCGACCCGTTCAGGATATTTCCTGACGTGCCAACCTGTGTAGATCATTCTGGAGTTTACTACGAAAGGGAATATAATTGTGGCCGAATAGATGGTTCGGAGATTTCGTTAGTTGGATGCCAAGGTAAGTGATGCTATGATCTGCCCATGAGTACGGGTAAAGTTGTTGCAATAAGAGGACTCCATGTTTTTTTAACCAGCATGGTTCAAAGATATGGCTACCTTTACAGCATGTTCCCGCCGATGGTGTAATACAGTACACTGTTGAAGCTTTTGATGCATACAGTAAGCTGTGCTGTCTTCCAGCTTATATCCTAGCAACTTGAAACATTTACTATAGTGCTAATATGCACATAAATACTCTCAAAATAGCAATATCATGCTTATTAGTGCCCAAACGGAATTCACTATAGTTTTAGGGGAAAAAATACTCCCAAAATCAAATTCACTATAGTGCCCAGACAACAGATATCACCCAAACCATTACTCTTGATGGAACCTGGAGAATTGCACTTGGAAATAATGTTTAGAGCATGATATGATCGCCTAAATGGTACTGAAATATGTGGTATATTGTTTGACGATAACCTGCTTTTATATTGCTTTAAAAAGTGATATATACACTGAAATATCTTTAACCACATTGTGACCGCCGCAAGCACTTTTACGTCTACACAATGGCATGGACAGGCAAATGGGCGTACATGTACGTCCCTTTAAATCTTCCACCCAGCGGGCGTACAACTGCCGCGTGCCTTGTTAGTGCACTCGCGGGTTCCGGGGAACTTGATGTTCACGGGCGGCCCGCGATTGCGGTCAGCAAAGGCAGAACAGGGGGTGCCTTTGTAAACAAGGCATTCCCCTGTTCTGCCTAGTGACATGTCACTGATCGAATGTTCCCAGTGATGTGCTGTGATGTGTCACTGGTAGCTCCTCCCCCAACAGTTAGAATCACTCCCTAGGACACACTTGACCCCTTCAGCACCACCTAGTGGTAAACCCCTTCACTGCTAGTCACATTTTCACAGTAATCAGTGCATTGTTAAAGCTCTGATCGCTGTAAAAATTACAATGGTCCCAAAAATGTGTCAAAAGTATCTGATGTGTCCGCATAAAGTCATGATAAAAATTACAGATAGCCATCAATACTAGTAGAAAAAAAAATAATAATAAAAATGCCATAAAACTATCCCCTATTTTGTAGATGCTGTAACTTTTGCATAAACCAATCAATATACTGTACGTTTATTGCGATTTTTTTTCCAAAAATATGTAAATGAATACATATTGGCCTGAACTGAGGAAAAAATTGATTTAAAACAAAATTGGGGATATTTATTATAGCAAAAAGTACAAAAGATTGCAATTCTTTTTAAAATTGTCAATCTATTTTTGTTTATAGCGCAAAAAATAAAAAAACGCACAAGTGATTAAATACTACCAAAATAAAGCTCTATTTGTGTGAAAAAATTATGTCAATTTTTGTTTGGGAGCCATGTCGCACGAACGCTCAATTGTCAGTTTAATCGATGTAGTGCCGATTCGCAAAAAGTGGCCTGGTCTTTGGCCAGCCAAATGGTCCGTGGCTTAAGTGGTTAAAAGTTTGAGAAAAGGTAAATTGCCTGTACAACTAAGCATGCTCAAACCTGCAAAAAACTCTAATTTTAACTCTCATGCCTTTTTTTAAAGGGTGCTATAGTAAATACCAAAATTAGCTCTGGGCTAAAATGTGTTTTTGAAAATGAAAATTTGTGCTATATAGCCCAATCTAAGTTTCAGACATTGATTCTAATGCCCTGTACACACGATCAGTTTGAAGTTTCTTTTTCACCAGTGATTACATTTTTGATTGATTTCACATAATTGTACCCAAGAAATAACATTATAAATCAAGCAAGTGTGGGTTTGCATCAAATCTAGCACGTTGGTGTTTTAGGTCAGATATGGATGTATAAGTCTGGTGTGATCCTACACACATCATTTTTTTTAACAGAGATGTGTTATTGAAATCAAAACAATGTTACAGCATCACATGGATACAAAAGCACAGTGAAGTACGAAGAAAAAAAAAACAGGGAGCATTTAAAGAGCTAAGACATAGCAGCTTCCCTAACCACAGCACAGTATTAGGGGAGAAGGTATAGACATTCAAGCCCCACCATATACCATGATAAATAGACCAGAAGGAATACAGGCACCCCCTCCAAGGATCATAAGAAAAGGGGGATGAGAGAACATAATGGCTAGATAAGGAAGGGGGAGGGGGGTGGGGTGAGGTAATAGGGATCAGCCATTAGTAGTCAAAAAGAGTACATTACCAAGGCCATCAACCATAATCAACCCCTAGCATCAATCCACCCAGACCAGACCTTATCAA
Organism: Rana kukunoris; assembly: GCA_029574335.1. NCBI lineage: Eukaryota > Metazoa > Chordata > Amphibia > Anura > Ranidae > Rana > Rana kukunoris. Next base: position 142,016,662 of record CM056052.1, read on the forward strand.
ACTTTGCCAGGCACTGTCTACTCTCATAGGTGATTCTGTACAGCGGTAGTACTTTGTTAACAGAGAGGGTCCAGGACTCCACAGTGGGTGGGGCTGCCGCCTTCCATTTAAGAAGGATTTCCCTCCTGGCATAGAAGAGGGAGAAAGTACGGAACAGTTTGGAGTATCTGTCCCCCTGAATCTCCTCCAAGTGACTCAGGAGAAGGACCAGGGGATCGACCGGGACCTGTAGACGAGACACTGTACCCAAGATCTCAGCCACCCGGCCCCAGTAAGGCTTAATCTCGGGACACGACCAGACCATGTGCCAGAACGAGCCCTCCTCAACCCTGCAACGCGGGCAGAGGGGGTCCCTTTGGGGGAATATGCGGGCTATTCTTTGGGGGGTGTAGTAGGCCCTATGCAGGAATTTTATTTGGATAAACCTATCTTTAGCTGCTATAAGTGACGGGATGAACGTGGAGACACATTCCTCCCACTTTTCGTCATCCAGGTCAGGTATGTCAGCCTTCCACTTTTCAAAGGTACGGGTCAACCCAGAGTCATAGGCTACCATCAGATAAAGGTAAAGGATGGAGAGAGGTTGCCCCATGGTGCGCAAGGTCAAGAGCCGCTCAACCGAGTCCGACTGGAGTGTAAGTCTGTCCGGGAATTGGACCCCAAAGGCGTGCCGGAGCTGCCAGTACCGGAAACGTCCACTGTGGCGGCACTGAGTAGTGGTCCCTCCTACACACATAATTTAATGTTGTATACTGATGACGAATGACAAAAGCATTTTGTCACCAATTTCTGTGAAGCAGCCCTCACAAAGTTGTAATTTCCTGTTTTGTACCCTCCACATTCCCAACAATGTACACGTTTAAAGGTGTTGTAAAGGAGTTTTTTTTATCCCTAAATAGCTTCCTTTACCTTAGTGTAGTCGTCCTTCACCTACCTCATCCTTCGATTTTGCTTTTTAATGTCCTTATTTCTTCTGAGAAATCCTCACTTCCCGTTCTTCTGTCTGTAACTACACACAGTAATGCAAGGCTTTCTCCCTGGTGTGGAGAAAGCCTCTTGAGGGGGGAGGGGGCGAGCAGGCAAGTCAGGACATTCTATACTTTGCAGATAGTAAAAGGAGCTGTGTGTTAGTGGGCGTGCTGACACTCCTGCTCGCCCCCTCCCCCCTCAAGAAGCTTTTTTCCACACCAGGGAGAAATCCTCACATTACTGTGTGTAGTTACAGACAGAAGAACAGGAAGTGAGGATTTCTCAGAAGAAACAAGAACATTTAAAACCAAATATGAAGAATGAGGTAAGTGAATGAGGACTGCACTGAGGTAAAGGAAGCTATTCAGGGATTTTTTTTTACCTTTACAACCCCTTTAATTTGGAGATTTTTGGTATTGCTGATCATGGTCAGAGCCTTGGACATTTGTTATTTTGAGGTTTACCCTGCACAGATATCAATGCTGATGCATTATTTCATTTGTAAAGCTTGTGTATTCCTGATGAACAGGTGTGAGCACTTGAGGCATACATTAAGAGACAGAATCAATTACACTGGTGGGTGTGTTCTTTACTGGGTGGGTCAAGCTGGGTGTGCTAGCAATCCTAGCTAAGTACCTGCATTTGTGGTGGGTGTTTGGCCTAAGAACTAATCTTTCTTTACAGTGTGTATATTGGGTTACAAATATATATATATTTTTTTTTTTGGGGGGGGGGGGGTTGCATAATTCCTGACCCTTACCCCACTAATATAAAGTGATAAAGGGCGCAAAGAACCACTTGTGGAATTAATAGTGAAACTAATAGGAACACATTCTACAATCATTCAAAAAGAACAAGAATATAAAGTCCATAATAAACACAAATCAATATGTGGCCAAACAAAATTCTTCTGTGTATCCAAGTCACCGTGACTTTTCTAACATGTGCAAATAGCATTCACCCGAAGTGATAATTTTTAGACTCTCGCCAAGTGACCCACAGGCATGTAGTAAAGGGCGTCTAAGGCCTCCAGGGATCGCAGGACAGATCACATCGGCCAACCATCAATTTTCCAATCCAATCAGCATCAGAATATGTGTGGTGTCAAGTTCTTATCCCCAGCATCTGCCAGATATTTTGGCAAACAGAACCACCAAAATGAATATAGTGCAGTAACTTCTTTTTAATATGTTGGTGGGGTTACTTGCCACCCCCCTGTGATATCCCTGATCAACATTTTGATTTTCGACCCTGTTTCACCAATTTACCCCAGGTAAGAGTGTTTGGACCACCGAGTTGTGCTCCCCCTCTTCCCTCTCTAGTTATCTACCTCTAACTAGTATCCTACTACCATTTATCTTTTATTATAGGTATCATAAGCCCCTACTTGCTCCTGATAAGTGGAAAGTGTCCACGAAATGCGTCGAGCCTACCCCATAGATGCTATATTACCATAATCATGGATACCACCATGGGCATTTGAATGTTCGAATCATGTACCCCTATTTATTATTTATTATGAGTTTACTTCATTTTGGATACACTGTTGATCACAGTACTTACTATATGCTACATTGCTTACTATGCTACCATCTTAACCTTCCATGATCAATCAGTCATTATACTACTATATATTCTACACAGATTATTGATTCACCATGTATACCTGTTATGGATTATTGCTGGTTACATTGTTTATCTTGTGTCACACTGCCCATCATGCTACCTTTACTATGTGTCATGACTGACCTTTCATGTTTTTTTATATTTTGCAATTTTACAAACTTATTTTTAATATGATTACTGTTTGCTGTTGATCACAGTAATTACCATGTGTTACATTGTTTACTATGTCAACATTGGAACTTTGCAGGACCGATCAGTCATTCCTCCATCATGCACTTTAACATATTTATTGATCTACCATGTATATCTACCTTCCATTTATGCTGGTTACATTGTTTATCATGTGTTACTTTGTTTATTATGTTACTATTGCAATCTCTTTATGACTGATTGATCATGTTCCCACTATGTATTTTAACACATTATATATTACCATTTACCTATTCTGCTACTTATCCAAATGTGCCATCAATAAACAGTCTATTTTATTTTACCTACTGATTCGTTCTGCCCTTATGTTTTGTTTCACTTAAAGTCCCAACCTTCTCCCTTAGTCCCCATTAGTGAACAAGACTGTCCCCAATAAATCACTCTATGGGAAGGCAGCATGTAGCGGTGTGCGTCTCAGCTGTGAACTTCAACAGTATGGAAGAGGAGGACACCTGTGCTAACTATAGAGCCTAGATTTCAATGCAATTTGTGCTTGCCCTGCACGTCCTCAGGCTGTGGTTTGATGATTTCTTCTAAACCTCACATATTCGAATTACAACTGTTATGTTATGGTTTAGATGAAAAGGAAGGTTCCTGATAATTCATTCATGCTGTGTGCATCAATGTTGTTTATGGCCTGCCTTTTTGGCTTTTGTATTCACTTTGTCTATTTTTGCTTATGATAATCCTGCCATTTAATTCTTTAAGGGTTTGGGACAAGGACTTTTAATCACCAAAAAGGCTAGTCATGCTTGTTATTAGCTTGATTTCTATCCCTGCTTTTGTGATGTGATTTTTTTTTTAATGTGTCTAATTTTTGGTGTCCTACCCTTGTAGATTGGAAACTCTTTCAAGCAGAGCCCCTTTAACTATATTGTCAAATGCTGCAGCATCATTTCCATGCCTTTTATGTTTTTTAGCCCAAGTACATTAATGTACCAAATGTTTATACTAATGTTGAAATTAAATACATTTTTTTGCTGTGTTTGACTTTTGCAGACTATAAATACATATTTTCTAAGTTCAACCTATGCATAACCTTTCAAATCTGTCTTAAATCTAGTTGTACACAAAAATATTTGGTTGTGCACACATGCACGTCCTTGAGTAGAAAGTTTAATGGGGAGGGAGAAGAAAAAAATGAATTTTAGGGCTCTCTTAATTCTTTTGTGGACTAAGTAAACCGTGAAATATGTCAAGTAAATGTGACTTATCTCTAAGCACCAAATTAAGAAAAAAAAAAATCTTTTAAACAAAAATTGGAGTGGTGTCCCCCCCAAAAGCGATACCAAGCCCTTTGGGTCTGGAATCGATTTTATGGGGAACTCCACGTCAAAATTTAAAAAAAAAATGGCTTGGGGTCCTCCCAAAATCCATACCAGGCCCTTTAGGTCTGGCATAGATTTTAACCTCCCTGGCGGTCTTCCCGTGTGTGGCACGGGGTGAGATTTTAAAGCTACGATCGGTAACCCCGTGCCACACACGGACTTGCCTCGCTGGATGCAGAAAAAAGTTTACTTACCTTTTCTCTGCGATCCAGCGATGAATCCCCGCAGTACACGGCGGCCGGATGTCCGCCTGATGCTGTGTGTTCCGCCGATTCCCTTCCCTGCGAGCGTCGCGACGTAGGGGGGGAACGGCGCCAAATTTAAAAAAGTAAACAAACACTATACATACAGTACACTGTAATCTTATAGATTACAGTACTGTATGTAAAAAATACACACCCCCCATGTCCCTAGTGGTCTGCCCTGTACACTACATGTCCTTTTATATAATAAAAACTGTTCTTTCTCCCTGCAAACTGTAGATTGCCCATAGCAACCAAAAGTGTCCCTTTATGGCAAAAATTGTTTTAGAGCAGCTAAAAAACAGCGATAATAAATCAGAATCACTTGCAGAATTTAGCGATAGCGATTTATGGGGAAATTCGTCATAAAAAAAAAAAAATAATGACAGCAAAAATTCTGCAACTGAGCAAATTTCAGTGATTTTGATTTGATTACATTATTGAATAATTTTTACTATAATTATATTATTATTTGTTATAATTTTTTATAATTATTTATTATATTATAATTTTTAATAAGAAAAAAAAAAAAAAATCATACCCAGGATGCCTATTAGACTCTTGTTTGGATAGATTTCAGTGAGTTATTCCTAATAATTACAAGCCTACAGTATAAAATGCCAAATTCCCTTGCAAATAATGGTACCGCTTTTAGCACCTAAAATCTGAAAGAATCATACCGCCAGGGAGGTTAAGGAGAACTTCACTCCAAAATGTAAAACAAATTGGCATGGAGTCCCCCCAAAACCCATACCAGACCCTTATCTGAGCATGCAGTCTGGAGGTCAGGATAGGGGGGACGAGCGAACAGGGGAAAATAAAATAAAGGCCCACCAGCCTAGTGTATTACCGTTAATTTTTTTTATAGAATTCAAATATATATAAAGGACCTACTCACAAGTGAGTAAAAAGAATCGCAGTGAAGCTTAATTGACAGAAGCTACAATAAGAAGACCTCGAACCACACTCAGATCAGTCATGGAGAAAGTGAAGGGGGTAACCGCCTACTGACGCGTTTCGAAGCTCTAAGCCTCTTCATAAGAGCCCAGCAGTGGGACGAGCGAGCTGCCCCCCTCCTAAACCATACCAGGCCACATGTCCCCAACATGGGGAGGGTGCTTTGGGCTGCACTGCATTACTTTAACTGACAATTGCGTGGTAATGCAACACTGTACTCAAATAAAACTGATGTCCTTTATTCCCCACAAATAGAGCTTTCTTTTGGTGGTATTTGATCACCTCTGCATTTTTTATTTGTTGTGCTATATAATAGAGGCTATTGCACGAAACGACTTACAGGTATGTGATTTTGCACAATAGAGCCACTTTGCCACAGTACATGTACATTATACAGTCGGAAAGTGGTTACATTTTTAATTTTGATGAACTCACATTAAAATGTACCTTTACTGTAGATCGGCACTTGGAACATCCAGCAATAAACCCTAGAGCACCACTGCTCCTACTTTTATAGAGCATTTTTTTGGGGGGTAGTAATACATTTTTGAGATACACTTTTGGGATATTTTTGTTTAGCATTCACATAGCGCCAGCGTTTGTTTTTTTATATATATTGTATCACTGCTTACTTACAGAACAAGAATATTTGGCATGAAAATCTGTCCACTGATGTTTGTGGGTGTCATCTGGGTGTCATCTGTGAATGTTTGGCTTTCTCTTAGTAGTCATTAGCTGTTATTACCAAAATATATAGGGTTTTCATGATTCTATGAGGTTGATTTTCTAAAGGCAGATTGTCTGGAATTTTCATTTTACAAGGGAATTTTCTCTTAGCTTAGTGAATGTGGTGAACATTTTAAGAAAATGCAAAGAATACCCATTTGTGTGCCAGGAAAGTTCTAAGTAAAAACGTGCTTTTGCTTGCACATGATGGATGATGGAAGTCAGCAGAGCTTCACCTAATTTACTAAGCTAAGGCCGCGTACACGATCGAACATGTCTGCTGAAACTGGTCCGCAGACCAGTTTCAGCGGACATATCCGATCGTGTGTACGGCCTAGAGGACAGGTTTCCAGCGGATAAAAGTTTTAAAACATGCTTTAAAACTTGTCTGCTGGAAACCTGTCTGAATGAATTTGACGCATGCGTGGAATCATTTTATTTTCTGGTTTGCGGACGTCGCGGCGTCAACGTCACCATCACATCACCGCGATGTCTGTCCGCGGGGATTTTGGTTTGATCGTGTGTACACACCATCAGACCAAAAGATCCCCGGAGATATGTCCGATGAAAACGGTCCTTGTGTGTACGCGGCCTTAGAGAAAAGTACCCTAAGGAATGTCATGTTATGAAGGAATGTTATGTTATGAAGGAAATATCATCAAAACAGGTGAAATTTATTAGCAAGTTCCACATGACCAAATATGATTTTAGTGAGGGTTATCAGAAGTACTCACCCAGCATGCAATATTGTACTTTGAGTAGTGAGATGCAGTGATTGGTACAAAAGCATAAGAATGCTGTGATTGCTGCGACTGTGAAGAGCTCATTTTCTCTGGCTGTTGCTGAAGAGTAGAAATTCTGCTAGCCTGAATCAATTGCCATACAAACGTGTATTATAGAAAGCTGTCCCACGTAAGTACAAAGTTTACTTTATTTACTTTAAGTTTACTTTATTCAAGATAAAGTCTGAATGAGATGGCTTGAATAATATATAGATCAAGACTATCATTTGAAGAGGCCCTTTGAATGATTAAGACAATTTTTCTCTTTTGTATGTACATTTTAATGGTTTCACTAAAAAGTTGTCAAGATAATTTTGCTACAAAAGTTTCTTAGGGGTAACATTGGTACAATATTCACTATTAAAAAAATATATTTCTAAACAAAAGTAAAGCAATTTTCCTCTCTGCATCCAGAAAAGACTGAAATTATTATTGCAGGGAACTCATGTACAGTCATTGTACTTGAGTCTACGGGAATGGTTTTTGACAATTTATCTTCATTATTAGATTTCATTTGCTAAGCTTCTTGACACACTTCATGCTCATATTACCTTCCACTCCTAAATAATTGTATATATATTCTGTACTTGCATATTTGTTGACTTTTAACTACTTATCTTGTTTGTAACTAGTCAAACTTGGGCGCATATTATGATTAAGTGCTTCAGAACAGTTTTGAATATTAGATATGCTTAATAAAACATGCATTCAAAAAAGATATTACTTCTCAGCAGCTGATTATTTCAAGCATTCAGCACAAGGTTATTTCTCAAATTTGGGGTGAGATTTAGAGCTCTGATGGGCTTTGGTAGAGGGGAGTTTCTCAGAGTAGTTTCAGAAATTGATGAGGCCAACACTGTATAACCCAATCCTCATTCAGCATGCTGCATGCTCTTCAGCAATGTAATGTGTCTATGCGTAAAGAAAACTGTGTTCTCCAAAGCAACCAATCAATTCCCAGCTGTAATTTTTTTTTTTAGAGGTCATAAACTCATAGGATGCATGGAACTCTGACATTTAGCAGATTTGAGCTAGCCAGGACTACCCTCCCTATACAACACAGTTGATAGAAATGTAATTAGAACAATTTACAGGCAAAATTTAAAATTGCTCAGTGAACTTGTGGTGCTATCTTGGATTCTCAGTACTTTTGTTCTTAGCACTGGTCATTTTTGTCAACCCCCAACCCAATCTTTAAATGTTCACTCACTCACTCACTCACTCACACCTTAACCTGTTCTTACACTCTTACCCCATGCCTACCAAAATAATTCTTCAAATTGTACTTAAACACTTACCCCTTTTCCCCACACTAAACCTTTATTCGTCCTTAAATACTTAAAGCACAACACCAAATTTAAAATCTACCCACTTAATTTCCTTATTTACCCCACACCTTTAAAAAATCTCTGTATGCGCACCCTTTTTTCTGTTGTCTTAAATCTAGTTTGGTCCAATGATATAACAGATCTTCTTCAATCTCTTCTATCTTTAGCTGTTTACATACCTCTGTAGCTCATATGCCCACACAAACAAGCTGAAATTTACACAGAAGTTAATGGGTCAGAAAAGTAAGTCATCCCTTATTACACATTCTTATTCAATGCTTCAGTGAGAGACAACGAACTAGAAAGTAGAGTACTTGTACTGTGACCCCCCTTTAGATTCTCTGAGAATCCTTAGATTATTAATATACAGGATTTATATAGCGCAACGCTTTACATCAGGGAAGACAGAACAGTCACAATACAAATCAATACAGGAGGGATCAGAGGGCCCTGCTCGTTAGAGCTTACAATCTAGAAATATGTGTTATAATAAGTATATTTAAAAATCAAAGATTGTTTATATAGCAAATAAAAAAAGAAAGCACATGAAACATTGATGTTAAAACTTATAAACTTAAGAAAATTAAAATAACATTGACTAGAAACATCACTAATCTAACCTCTAAACTAAGGTCTACCTAACTAGCCAGTATTATACATAATTATCTTTTCATGTCCTGGAAGCCTCTCTGGGTCAAAGGCCAGCAAGGAAACGACACAATAGTAAAAGCCACCACTTTGCTAAATTCAGAAAATCATCTCAAATGGCCTTATTCTGAGTTTCATGTAATCCGCAGTAGCTGGGTTTAACTAAGTTCCCAACAAGTGCAGATGGTAGACCGGGTTACATAGTTACATTGTTAGTCAGGTTGAAAAAAGTCCATCTAGGTCAACCAAAAATAAATAAATACGTAAATACAATTCCAAATACACAATCCATCTCCCACAGTTGATCCAGAGCAGTCTCCAAACTATGGCCCGCTAGTTGTTCAGGAACTACAATTCTCATCATGCCTAGTCATGTCTGTGAATGTCAGAGTTTTACAATGCCTCATGGGATGCGTAGTTTCGCAACAGCTAAAGGGCCATAGTCTGGAGATCCCTGATCCAGAGGATGCTGAAAAACCCCAGCAAAGCATGCTTCAATTTGCTACAGCAGGGGAAAAAATCCTTCCTTTTCCCCTGAGAGGCAATCAGATTTTCCCTGGATCAACTTTACCTATAAATGTTAGTACCCAGTTATATTATGTACATTTAGAAAATAATCCAGGTCTTTGTAAATTGGAGACTTCCTATAAGGACGTTATTCCACCGCAGAGCTAAGTGTCATCTGAAAAGACAGAAATGTTACTTTTAATCTCAGACCCAATATCATTCATAAAGGTATTAAGAAGTAAGGGTTCCAGCACTGAAACTTGGGGTACACCACGAATAACAGACTATTCAGAGTAAGAATAAATAACCTCTACTCTCTGAATTTGGTCTTTTAGCCAGTTTTCTACCCATTTACAAATTGATCTTTCCAGGCCTTTAGACTTTACCTTACATAGGAACCATGTGTGCGGTACTGTGTCAAACTCTTTTGCAAATTCCAGGTATACCACGTCCACCGCCACCCCTCTGTCCAAGGATTTACTTACAGGTTTACAGGAATGTTTGACAACTTCTGTCTTTCATGAATCCATGCTGTCTGTTGCTTAAAATATTTTTTTCCCATAAAGAACTCATCTATGTGGTCTTTTATTGAACTTTCTCAAGGTTTGTGCCACGTAACCTCCTTTATTCCATAATTTATTATTAATATACAGGATTTACCTTTTATAGCACCTAGGGTTTGTGCAGCTCTTTAATAATAGGCAGATTCAAAATTCCAAAACGTGTTTTAATCTGATTATTTGCTGGCTGGTGGGAATTTTCTTGATACCAACACACAGATACATTAATCTTTCGGTATATGATATTATGGGACATAAAATCAGTGTGCTTGTGATTTTCTCTACTTTAGAGGTATGCAAAGGTATGTAAGCAAAAGGAATTCCAAAATTACTACATTACTGATTTTTTTTATTTTCTATTTTTTCGAGGAGGTACGGTACAGGTATATTTGAATAGAAAACTGAAGCTGAGAGTTTTCGAGCATCCGCGGGCTTATCGAGCATGCACAGGTTTACCCTCCAGACAGGTAAGCATACAGAGACCAGATATGTGTCAGATATATGCATTACAAGATATTCTTTTTAATTTTTACTGGAGTTTTTCTTTTACTGCAGCTTAGCCAGCAATCAAAATTTTCAGGTAAAGCTTAACATTTATGTAAATTAAACTTTTTCTTTTTCTTTTTGGTTTGGAATGGGACAGGACAATACTCTGTCAAGTTTGTATTGCCTGCATTTTCCCCATTAAGGACACTTTCGTCAATGGCCACCAAGACACAAAGTGAAAGGTAAAATGTTTTAGTTGTCACCAGAGCAAGAGGTGAGAGCAAATCACTTAATGGGTACAAGTGTTCTAGTAAAAACTGTCTTGGATGGGAATTCAATTCACATATAGGACTTTCTTCTAATTTCCTGTTGCATATCCAGGATAGCTGAAGGGAGCTCTCAATGGAAAACACACAGCAAAAAAATAAAAAAAAAATAAAAATAACCTTAGGGATTTTATCCTTTTCCTAATTTATCCAAAACTAAAATGAAAGGCCCAGATTCACAGAGCAATTACGCCTGTCTAACTGGTGTTAGACAGGAGTAATTTCAAATTTCGCGTGCCGTATCACTAGTTTGAATCCTCAAACCATGATACGGCGGCTTCGGGCTTCGATCCGAGAGGCTTACGTCTTCGTAAGCCTTCGGATCTACGCTGCGATATTTTTGCGGCCGCTGGGAGGAGTTCTCGTCGTTTTCATGCGTCGGGATATGCAAATGAGTTTTTACGGCGATCCACGAAGGTACGAGTGTCCCTCGCAATCGCCTACGTCATTTTTTGGCTACGTAATGTTAGAGGAGCTTTTTGCTGGTCTAACAGTGTGTAACCCATGTAAAGTATGGCCGTCGTTCCCGTGTCGATTTGAAAATATATATTTTTTTTTAACGTAACTCGTTCGGGAATAGGAATGTACGTAAACGACGCTACTACGACGTGACGACATGTTTTCGCGCAATGCACGGCGGGAAATTTGCGAACGGAGCATGCGCAGTTCGATCGCCGCGGGAACACGCCTATTTTAAATGCTTCACGCCCCCTACTCGCGCAGATGGATTGCGACGGGAGAAATACACTATGCCACCGTCGTTTACTGGACAAAATCTACCTGGATTCCACGTAGAGCCAGGTAAAAAACGGTGGCGTAGTGTATTTCTGATACTCTACGAGAATCTAATTCTCTGTGAATCTGCCCCAAAGTTTTGGCTATACATACACTTTAACGTTGAACTCCAGACAGATATAAAAGACAGAAATTAATGCAGCTTTATATTTTATTATATTTTCTTATATATCAGTAAATGTATTTGTTAAATGTAAGCAGTGTGACTAATTTAATTTGATCTGATATCAACCTCTATACAGCCTCTGTACAGCAGGACTAGAGTGTGAAAGGAAGTAGCAGCAAATTTAATTAAATTATCTTTGTTGCTGCTTTACATTTATACAGCCTGCTTTCTTTAGCAGGCACATACATATACAAGACAAATTACATCCCCCTTTGTATGGCATAACCAGCCCATCAATACAGTATTTAACTGGTATCTCTAATGGAGTCGGATTTGTCTACTGGGGAGCCCAATTAATCTGCAGCATATGAGAAAACCACTTCACCACTTGGATCTAATGTGGCTTTTTATACCCCCCAGTGAATTTCTGTTATGGGTATCTACAGGGAATTGAGTCCTTTAATATGTCTGAATCTTGTCTCTGACCCTTTAAGTACCATTTGTTGACTATAAGTATCATATAAGTTTGTAAGTTTGTAAAGCTTGAAATGTGTGAACGTCAATTTAAATGTCATTGAAGTCTATCGATGGAGGATCTTGAAAATCAGTTATGGCCATTTACAAGGCAAATAGGCAATGTTTGTCATGAGGGACATGTAAAAAAAAAATAGATAACCATTCAAAAATGGGGAGAGGGTCCTCCTTTCTATTTAACTTCCAGGGCAACTTGAGAAAAACACAATTCCTTTCTATTACTTTGGAGATGCCATATTCTGGTATATTCACCTCAAGACCAGGCTTTTTCTGCAATGTTTTGTTACAATAATGTTTATTTTTTTTTTTTGATAGAAAATTACAAAAACTATATATTATTTAAAATCAGAGACCCTACAGAATAAATTGGTGGGTATTTGCGCAGTGTTTTTTTCAACGCAATTTTTTGGAAAAGATACACTTTTTATAAAATGTGATTAAAAAAAACACACAATACATAAGCCAAATGTTTTGGTAAAATATAAAAGATGATGATTACGCTGAGTAAATAAATACCAAACATGTCACACTGTAAAATTGTGCTCGCTAGTGCAACAGTGACAAACTATGTACATTTTACTATCCATAGGTGACACTTTAAAATCTTTTACAGGTTACCACTTTAGACTTAAAAAGTAGATCTAGTGCTAGAACAGAGGTCCCAAAGGCCCGCGGACCGGTTTTAAATGGCCCGCAGGCAGTGCCGGGGGGTGCGGCGGAAGTGTAGATGCAGAGTAGCCCAGGAAGCGTCTGTCATAAGTTTGTCTTTCACTTGTCTCTCATGTCAAGCTGCTACTCCCTGGCGGCCCCCCCTCTCTTCTCGTCCATCCCCAGTTGCTTGTGACATCATCTGAGATAGACGAGAAGAGAGGGGGAGGGGCCGCCGGGGAGTAGCAGCATGACATGAGAGACAAGTAAACTTATGACAGACGCTTCCTGCCCTACTCTCCCTTTGAAGAAAACAACAGGTAAATGCTGACCTGTGTCCTGATGTGCTACCATGTGCCCTGATGTGCTACCATGCGCCCTAATGTGCCCTGATGTGCTCTCCTGTGCCCTGGTGTGCCCTGATGTGCTCTCATGTTCCCTGATGTGCTCTCATGTGCCCTCATGTGTCTTGATTGTGTCCTGATGTGCTCTAATGTGCCCTGATTGTGCCCTGATGTGCTCACATGTGCCCTGGTGTGCCCTAATGTGCCCTGATGTGCTCTCATGTACCCTGATGTGCTCTCATGTGCCTTAATTGTGCCCTGATGGGCCCTGATTGTGCCCCATGTACCCTCATGTGCCCCATGTACCCTCATGTGCCCCAATGTGCCATGTGCCCTATGTACCCTGATGTGCCCCATGTACCCTCATGTGCCCCATGTACACTCATGTGCCTCATGTACCCTGATGTGCTGGGCTCTGTACATCAGGGTACCCTGTGCCCTGTACCCTGATGTGCCATGTGCCCTGTCCTGATGTGCTGTGCCCCATGTGCCCTGATGTGCTCTCATGTGCCCCATGTTCCCTAATTGTGCCCTGATGTTCTCCCATGTGCCCCATGTGCCGTGATTGTGCCCTGATGTGCTCTCATGTGCCCTGATTGTGCCCTGGTGTGCTCGTATGTGCCCCATGTGCCCTGATATGCCCCATGTGCCCTGAAGTGCTCGGATTGTGGCCCATGTACCCTAATGTGCCATGGGGCACATGAGCGCACATCAGGGCACAATCAGGGCACAATCAGGGAACATGGGGCACATAAGAGCACATCAGGGCACATGGGGCACAGCACATCAGGACAGGGCACATGGCACATCAGAGTACAGAACATGGCACATCAGGGCACAGCACATCAGAACAGAGCACATGGCACATCAGGGTACAGGGCACATGAAACAGCACATTAGGGTACAAAGCCCAGCACATAAGGGCACATGGCACGTCAAGGTACAGGGCACATGAAACAGCACATCAGGGTACAAAGCCCAGCACATCAGGGTACATGGGGTATCCTGTACCCTGATGTGCCATGTGCCCTGTCCTGATGTGCTGTGCCCTGATGTGCTCCCATGTGCCCCATGTGCCCATGTGCTCTGGTGTGCTCGTATGTGCCCTGATATGCCCCATGTGCCCTGGTGTGCCCTGATTGTGCTTTAATGTGCTCTGATTGTGCCCCATGTACCCTGATGTGGCCCATGTACCCAGAGGCGATTCAGTTCGCATGTGCCGCGCTATACAAGTTTTCATTCATGTTCCCTGGTGTGCTCGTATGTGCCCCATGTGCCCTGATGTGCTCTGATTGTGCCCCATGTACCCTGATGTGCCCCATGTACCCTGATTTGCCAGGTGCCCCATGTACCCTGATGTGCCATGTGCCCCATGTACCCTGATGTGCCATGTCCTGTACCCTGATGTGACATGTGCCCTGTCCTGATATGACCTGCCCTGATGTGCTGTGCACCCTGATGTGGCCTGTTGTGCTGTTCCCCTATGTGCTGTGCTCTGATGTACTCTGATGTTCTGGGCTTTGTACCCTGATGTGCGCTGTGCCCTCATGTGCGCTGTGCCCTGTGCCCTGATGTGCTATACCCTGATGGTGAGTGGTCAGTGTGCAGTGTAGTGGTCAGTGTGCAGTGTAGTGGTCAGTGTGCAGTGTAGTGGTCAGGGTTAATAATGCGTTCACTGACACCAGTACTGTTTTTGAAGTTGGAAACTTTGCATGCGGCCCCCCATGGGATATGAAAGCTTGTCTTGTGGCCCTCAGGTAATTTGAGTTTGAGATCCCTGTGCTAGAATTACTGCCCAAGATCTGACATTTGCAGAGATACCTCACATGTATGGAATGATTGCTGTTTGCGTGCATGCAGGGTCGACATGCGTTCGTCTTTGCTCACTAGCATTTTTCTATATAGAACAATGCAATATGGCTACCTGAAGGTTTTCTGTACACAAAATGTATACAGAATGCCTCCCAGGAACATACTTTCCTGCTTGTGCGATTGTGTCACTGATTTTCCCAAGTCTGCACTAAGATACAAGTCAGATTTTTGGCATCCTCTGCAACAGATTTTTTTTTTTGGTGAGATATTCCCAATAGGAAATAACACCTAAAGGGATGCAGAACCTAAAATGTTCCTCTTTGGAACACTGATTCTGCAGCAGCTGATTGATAATTATGAAACCACTCCCATTAGATTCACTCAGAACAGGGGCACAGAGGAACAACCATGGATTTCTTCAGAATAACAACAGGTAGGAATCTGCAGCAAAGTTTGTTAAAATCCTTGTGATGTACATAGAACACCCATAGGGCAAAGTTTTTTTTCTCAACAAAAGTGAACTTATGCTCTAAATATAGCTGCAGCACCATGCTCTCTGAATAATTTGAACTTGAAACATACTTTTTTGGGTAGTTTTGGCTGAGACACCTGATTTTTTGCTCTACGACCTCTCCCATATAATGTAGTGGGTAGTTCCTGGACCTTTTCCTCCCCCTCAAACCAAGTTCAAATCTGCTTACTTTTATGCACTTCCAAGTTCACTTTCTCCCTGCAAATGCTGTGTGATCTCTTCCTATTTATTCCAAGAGTCCTCAGCACACACTGATTAGAAATATAGGTGTCAGAGGTCAGGCTCAGGGACCAGTAGCTATAGCTTTAGAGAGGCTCCCACCGAACAGTTGGATTAGTACATAAGCAGATCACCCTTGTGGATGACACAGGCTAATGCGAGATGCTGTATCTAAGCACTAACCTGTACAGTATTCACCAGGTCTTCTGATGGTGGATAGTTGAATTCTGTCATCTGAAAATTCTCTGATGGTGAATACCCTCTTCACTTTCGATTTGAGACTGGCATCCAACAAAAAACTGACGAAAATTCCTCCAATAATCTGATTGCATGTACAAAGCTTTAGACCCCATACACACTATTCGATTTTCTGCAGATTTTTGTCTTCAGATTTACCAAAACCATATAATATGAGGTCAAACCTTTATGCCCCGTACACACGGCCAGTTTTCCCATCGGAAAAGAGAGCTTTTGGCCGGGAATCCTGACCATGTGTATGCTCCATCTGACTTTTTCCAACAGGATCTCTTTTTTCTCATCAGGAATAAAAACCTAGAGGGAAAACCATTTGTCTGTATGCAATTTCAATGCGCAAATAAAACGTGCATGCTCAGAATCAAGTCGACGCATGCTCAGAAGCATTGAACTTAATTTTTCCCAGCTCATCATAGTGTTGTACATCACTGCATTTTTGACTGTCAGAATTTGGTGTGACCGTGTGTACGCAAGACAAGCTTGAGCAGAATTCTGTCGGCTAAACCATTGTTTTTTTTGTTTTTTTAAGGAAAACTGCTTGTGTGTACGTGGCATAAGATCATCAGGCTAATAATCAGGCTGGTCCTTGCACTACATGGTTTTGTTAAATCTGAAGACGAAAATCGAATAGTGTGTATGGGGCTTAACGAACATTAACTAGCATGGAAAGGGTACGTGCATATTGACTCTCCTGATCAAACAACAACATATTGTATAGCTTCTATTTAGTCTTATTTTTTTGCTTGTGAGTCAGCACTTGCTTTTTTTAAACTTATGTGTGCATTTCGATAATCAAGAAATTAGATGTTATTTAGAGCTTAATGTCTATTCTGGCTGTTCTATGACAACCAACCCAACAAAACCTAGCTCTCACAAACAGTTCTCGTACACCTTTAGAACTTTCATATGGGTCACCATAAAGCCCTGTACACACGATCAGTTTGTCCGATTAAAACAGACCGATGGACTGTTTTCATTGGACAAACCGATCGTGTGTGGGCCCCATCATTTTTTTTTCCATCGGTAAAAACAAATAGAACCTGCTAGATAAAAAAAAAACGATAGAAAAAAACGATCGTCTGTGGGGAAGTCCATCGGTCAAAAATCCACATATGCTCAGAATCAAGTTGACGCATGCTTGGAAGCATTATACTTAATTTTATAGGCTTGTCGTAGTGTTTTACATCACCGCGTTTTGGCACGGTCATATTTTTGACTGATGGTGTGTAGGCAAGACTGATGAAAGTCAGCTTCATCGGATATCCAACGAAAAAATCCATTGGATTAGATTCCATCAGATATCCGATCGTGTGTACAGGGCTTAAGCCTTTTTTTCATTCTGGACTCCTGCACAGTCAGTTGTTAATTCATGTGTGTTTTCATTCATCCAGTTTACTTCATTTATTATCATATGAGGAATTAAAAAAAATCCATACAGCTAGTATAAAATGAAATACCATTTATTTGTGTCTATGTTTTGTCCTATTTTAAGCATGTATTTTTGATATTTTAATATTTGTCTTAAATGGCAAGCACAGTGCACTAGATACAAATCATATACACAAACAGTAATGGAAGAAAATTAATATTGTTCATTAATTTATATTACTTCTAGATTGGTGCAACAGAGCGTAATAACAAACAAAATAATTATATATGACATCATAAAAGGATATTAGCCATGGCAAGCTATATTATTAACTTGGACCTCATTTGCTGAATTTTTTGGTTCACTAATTTTTATACATTGTGTTATAGATGTTACTGGAGGAAAAAAAAGGCATAATTTAAAAGGAAATAATGAGATATGTAGCAGGCATACTTAAAAATGATCTTCCCACAATGTTGAGCAAAGATATTTTCATTTCAGTTTGCCTTAGATTTACCTGCATTCTTCCATGATCTATAACATTTTACCATAAAAGCACACTGGCCTAGCTATCGATTTCAGCTACACTGTCCCTCCCTCTCACTAAGACTGCAGCTTCCGAATTAATCTAAATTGGATGCTGTCCAGGAGGTGGGAGGGTCTGGAATGTGTCTGCTGACTGAGGTACAGGGTCAAAGTTTTCTCAATGATGACGAACAGGGGGCGGATCAAACATTGCATACTGTATGTTCGCCTGCGGCAGCGAACGAGAACAAGCGATGTTTGCTGGGAACTATTCGCTGGCGAACAGTTCTGTACGTCTCCATGAAAGAACACATACAAAACTTTGACTTTCTTTTTTATGGGAGAAGCAAAGAAAATGTTCTTTACTTTGTTTCCCATACAGTGCTCCTATTTTGGTCTGGATGTCCAGGGCAAATTTGCTTACTTAACCACTTCCTTACTGAGTAGTTAAAACACCCTCCTGCCCAGACCAATTTTCAGCTTTCAGGGCTGACGCACTTTGAATGACAATGACATACAACGCTGTACCCAAATGAAATTGTTATAATTTTTTCACAAAAATAGAGCTTTCTATTTAATCACCGCTGGGGGTTTTATTTTTTGCTAAACAAACAAAAAAAGATCACGTTTCATAGTTATAAAATTTTGCAAAAGGGTACTTTTTATGCCTGTTATGCCCAGAGAAGGATCCCCCAGAGAGCTCATTATGCCTGGAGAAGGCGGGCGAACAGAGAGCCTGTTTTGGCTGGAGAAGGAAGGGGGAACAGAGAGCGTGGTATGCCCGGAGGAGTGGGGACAGAGAGTGCGGTATGCCCAGGGAAGGCGGGGGAACAGAGAGCCAGTTATGGCTGGAGAAGGAAGGGGGAACAAACAGTGTGGCATGCCCGGAGAAGGCGGGGGAACAGAGAGCCCGTTATGGCTGGAGAAGGAAGGGGGAACAGAGAGCGTGGTATGCCTGGAGAAGGAGGGGGGGGCAGAGAGTGCGGTATGCCCGGAGAAGGAGGGGGGACAGAGAGTTTGTTATGCCCGGAGAAGGAGGGGAAACATAGAGTTTGTTATGCCAGGAGAAGGAGGGGAAACAGAGAGTGCGGTATGCCCGGAGAAGGAGGGGGGACAGAGAGTTTGTTATGCCCGGAGAAGGAGGGGAAACATAGAGTTTGTTATGCCCGGAGAAGGAGGGGAAACAGAGAGTGTGGTATGCACGGAGAAGGAGGGGGGACAGAGAGTTTGTTATGCCTGGAGAAAGAGGGGGAACAGACAGTGTGGTATTCCCAGAGAAAGAGGGGGAACAGAGAGCCCGTTATGCCCGGAGAAGGAGGTAGATCAGAGAGCTTGGTATGCCTGGAGAAGAAGGGGGGGCAGAGTTGAATAATCCCCTGCTAATGTGTTATAATATAAGCTGTTCAATGTACAAAAATAATGTATTAACATAAAGCATTTTACATTTAACAGCATATAATATATATTTTTTACGTTTTTTAAAACAATTCATATGTTTTACTTTCATTTTAACAACCTGTTGACATTGTGCCTCCTTCTGTGAATAAAAGAGTGTCAGCTCATTAGGCTGGTTTGTTTTCTCAACAAACCCATAAAATTGAAGAGATTGAGCATGGTCATGCAAACTGGACTGTTTTAGATGCTTTCTTTTTTCTTCTTATTTGTAAGTGCAATAACCATTATAATAAAACGTTGCTCATAATTACTGCACTGTGAGGCTTTTTCCTTTTTGCATTTAATTAATGCCTGTTTTGGAGTGAGTTTGGGTGGCTCGTGGTCTCAGCTGCATACTCTTATGCCGCGTACACACGATCATTTTTTGCGATGAAAAAAAACGATGTTTTCAATCATGAAAAAAAACAAAGTTTTTTAAACTTCATTTTCCAAAACGACATTGCGTACACACCATCGTTTTTCTACAAAGCTCTAGCAAAGCGTGGTGACGTACACCACGTTCTATGGCACTCTTTTCCATTGAAGCTCCGTCTCATAACTTGCTTCTGAGCATGCGCGGGTTTAAAAACGTTGTTTTCAACATCGTTTTGCCCACACACCATCACTTTTTATGACACAAAAAACGACGTTTTGAAAAACGACACAAAAAATTCAAGCATGTTGGAATTTTTTTTTGGTCATTTTTTTTAAGACAAAAAACAACGTTTTGCCCACACACGATCAATTTAAATGACGTTTTAAAAAATGACGTTTTATTTCATCGCAAAAAACGACCGTGTGTACGCGGCATTACTTGTGGGGACACCATTGCTGTTTCCTGCTGACAGAGTCACAAACACAATTTGAAGTCTGATGGTAAGAGCATTGACCCTCCTTTGGATAAACAAAGCTTGTGATCTCTTATTAATGAGATAATTCCTGTAAGAGGTTTAGCCTTCTGAACCAGCGCTTTGAAAACAGGAGCAGGAGTTTGTGTACATTCGAGCATTGAGCACTTTTAGGCCGCATACACACGATCGGTCCATCCGATGAGAACGGTCCGACAGACCGTTTTCATCAGTTCACTGATGAAGCTGACTGATGGACTGATGTGCCTACACACCATCAGTTAAAAAAAAATATTGTATCAGTACGTGGTGACATTTACGTGTTTTAACACAGCGACGTGCTGAAAAAAACGAAGTTCAATGCTTCCAAGCATGCGTCAACTTGATTCTGAGCATTCGCGGCCTTTTAAACAATGCTTTTGCATACTAACGATCGGTTTTGACCTACCGGTTAGCCGTCCATAGGTTCAATTATAAAGCAAGCCCTCCGTTTTTCACGTCTCATGTAAAATCTTATATATGTATGAAATCTGTTTGGGTTCATAAGGACCAGCTACACATAAACGCTTAAAATCCGTGGGCCTCTCTAACGAAAGCGAGGGGAAGGAGGAAAGGAAAAAGGTTTTAAATTGCAAATATGAGTATTGAAGGGAAGCTGGGAGGTCATGTTTTGTTTTAAGTTCTGAAAATTATAAAAAGTTACGTGTGACCAGGTTGACCAAATGTCACAGCTGAAAGACTCCAGCTTGAGTCCAAGGGCACGTCCAAGGGATAGTCTCCCAAAGGATAGACTATCAGGAATATCCGGATTGAAAAGAACATTCTTTAGAGAGGAGCATCTGGAGGAAAGGGAGAACCGCTCCACACATCTCCTCCAGATAGCCAGGGTAAACAACATCGGAGCCAGGCACAAAGATCTGAGTTGGGGCAAACAATTTTAGGGATGCACAGGAGCAGTAATCCCCATCTCTATCTCCGCCCACCTGGAAGGGGCCTTTCTAGACACCCAAGAGGTTAGTATACGGAGGTGAGATGCATAATAATATTTAATAATGTCTGGTGCCGCCAGACCACCCCTATGTTTAAGGGCGTAAACTACGGATTGTGCAATCCTATTGGAAGCATTATTCCATATAAATTTGAGACAACGCCTCTGGAGAAGTTTCAAATGCGACATTGGGACCGAAATAGGGAGAGTCTCGAATATATTTAACAATTTAGGGAGTATTGACATCTTAAGAACGTTGATCCTGCCTAAGAGAGAGATTGGAAGAGAGGTCCACAAATTCAAAGGGCGCGTTATCTCAGCAAATAAGGGGGGGAAATTATCTTGATACAGGGTGGAATATGAGGGTGTAATATGAACTCCCAGGTATTTTAGTGAAGAGGAGCACCAATGGTAGTCGAACTTAACTTGAAGGGATTAAAGCATATCAGAAGGCATATTAATCGGTAAAGCCTCAGTTTTTGACTGATTGATTTTAAACCCGGACAGGTCGCCAAACGTAGAGAGGGTATCTTGTAAAGCAGGTAAAGTGGTAGAAGGATGAGTGAGGGTCAATAAAATGTCGTCAGCAAAAAGTGAGAGCTTATAATCCCTCTGTCTCAACGGAAACCCCCCGTATATCTGGATGCTGCCGGATGGCCGCCGCCAAGGGTTCTAGACTCAGAATAAACAGCAAGGGCGATAAAGGGCACCCCTGCCTAGTGCCAATTCTTAGGGAGAACCGCTGAGACAAACAGGAGGAAAGCTGTACCTGGGATGTAGGAGTGGAGTAAATAGCTTGCAAGGCTCGGACGAAAGGACCCGAGAACCCATACCTGTCCAGGACCGCAAACATGAAAGGCCAGCTAAGGCAATCAAACTCCTTTTGTGCGTCTAGGCTCAGGACAACTGCTGTTTGCTTAGTTTTGGCTAAGAGATCTATCAGGTCAACAGTCCTTCTAGTATTGTCGCCTGCGTGTCTTGTAGGAACAAAACCTAGTTGATCTTTATGTATCAAGGTCGTCAAAAGTGGGGAAAGTCGGTTGGCTAGCAATTTAGTAAAAATCTTATAATCCAAATTAAATGTGATGGGGCGGTAATTATCTGGCAATGAGGGGTCTTTACCCAGTTTTGGAATGACCATCAAAAAAGCATGTAAAAAATGTGTATGGGGGACGGTGCCCTTAAGCAATGAGGAAAACAGAGACTGTAGGTGAGGGTTCAAGATTTCCGAGAATGTTTTGTAATAAACATATGAGAGTCCGTCCGGACCGGGGGACTTATGAGCTGGGAGAGCCTTCACTACCTCCGCTATCTCCTCTACTGAGATAGGAGCGTTGAGTTTTGAGTTTTGTCGGATCCCCATTTAGGCAATTGTACCATTTCTTATAAAAATCTCCAAAGACTCGGGTCATAGCTTTGGAACAGAATGTGGGGGTGCCATCCGGCTGTATTAGATGATCAGGGATGGAGAGAAAGGGGCGTGGTTTCAATCTATTAACTAGCATTCTATGCGGTTTATTGGCTTATTCGTAGAACTTCTGTTTAGCCCACATCTGAGATTTGGAAATTGTATTCATATTAAAGGATTTGATATGATTCCGCAGGGACGTCACCACCCTCAACCGCTCAACCGTGGGGGAATCAAGAAGATGAGCTTCCGCAACCTTAAGCTGAACCAGGAGCTCATCCTTTTGCTTCATGGAATCTCGTTTCAAACGAGAGCTAGCAGATATATACTCCCCCCTGAAAAAAGCCTTATGGGCCTCCCACAGGGTGGAAAACTCTGCCACTGATCCGACATTGAGATCAAAAAATTCAGACAGTTTTTGTTGCAGCTGGGCTTGCATCAACTGATCCTTAATCAGGGACTCATTGAGACGCCAATGGCAAGTCCTGAGGGCTGGGGCAGACAAAACAATATCGATTTCAATGAGAGCATGATCCGACCAGGTAATCGGGCCAATCTCAGAAGATACTACATATGGAAGCAAGGGGGTCGTCACAAGGAAGTGGTCCAGTCTGGAATAAAGCTTATGAGGTGGGGAGTAAAAGGTGAACCCCCTCTGAGTTGTGTGTTTCACCCTCCAAGTGTCGAAAAGGTTATATGACCTAGTCAATTTGCGGAACGAGGCAGACAACTTCTGGACGGCACCCCTTGGAGCTTCCCAAAATAAAGCCTGTCTGTCCCTGGTCGGGGACATGCACACATTAAAACCCCCACCCAGAATCATGAAGGGATTGGAGATCGATTGAAATCCCTCAAGAACCTTTGAAAGGAATCCAATCTGGCCCACATTAGGGGCATATATGTTTGCCAAAGTAAACTTGGTGTTCAGGTGACTACAATCCAGGAGTATATAACGGCCATTAGGATCCAAATGTGAGGAGAGGACACAAATTGGACATGAACGTTTAATAAGAATTGCTATTCCCGCCTTACCAGAAGGGTCAGAAGGCATATACGCTACGGGAAATTGTTTGGACGCAAATTTAAAGGAACCCCCAGATTTGAAATGAGTCTCCTGAACCATAATCACCTCCGCATCGGCGGATCTGAATTCCTTCAGAGCTTGCCATCTTTTGCCAATGGAATGCAGACCCTTCACATTACATGAATAAATCTTTAAAGCCATGGCAGATCAATCAATAATACAGCTATTGTAACAGAAATCATACCTAAACCATAAAATAACCATGGTGCAAAATACAATGAGTCAAACATGTTTATAAGTTGAATTGGTGCAACAAAAAAAGCACTGGGTAGCAATGGAGGGTCAAAAAAAAAGACCCGAAAGAAAAAGAAAAAAAAAAAAAAATCAAGAAGAAACAAACAAAGGAAACAAAAAATACTTTAAAACATTTTTTTTTCAGAGAGCCCTGAAGATAAAAAAAACTTCAGGGAACTTCAGGGAACCCAGGCTACAGCCTGGGTCTTGGGTTAGGGGCATGGCAACCTATGAAGACTAAGGAATGAGTGGGTCCCCGCCATACCAGAAGGAGTAGCCTGCACCGAGTCGTGTCGAGACTTCAAATATAACATCTGGAGGGCAGTCCATTGTGGTTGTCACTTCCAAATAACAACAAGTAAAAATCAAGGAGGGTGGGGCCGAAAGTAGTAAGGGGTAACGGTGGAAAGACCAGAAAATGATGAAACGGAAGTCATGGGGCCAAAACCCCCTGACAATCAGGGCTGGCCTCATCCTACCATGAGAGGCGAGGAGTAAGGGGGGCCAAAATGAATATCACAAAATAGGGAGTCCTCAGGTTTGGAATCTGGAATGGTCGGCCCGTTGAGGGGTGGAGAACGCCTTTCTCGACTTGCGATGCACAGGTGTCCAGATCTTGGCCGGTGTCATCAGAGGCTTAGGATTTGGTACAGGAAGCTGAAGATCTTCTTCAGGAACTGGAGGGAGACCTAGATTGCATGGGAAGACATCACTCTCATAGAGGTCTCTCAGAGAATATTGAACCCCATCTTTCAGGACAGACAGGCGGAACGGGAACCCCCAGCAATAAGGCACCTGGTGGTTTTGCAGATGAGTGGTGATAGGGCAAAAGCTGAGTCTTTTCGCCAAAGTAATAGGGGAAAGGTCATTAAAGATCTGTATTTTGGGCTGTTTAAATTCAATGCGAGACTTGTTGCGAGTCGCAACAGTGAGGGCCTCTTTGCTCTAATAATAATGGAAGCGTACAACAACATCCCTAGGGTTGGAACCTGCAGGTGGTTTAGGGGCCAGGGACCTATGTGCTCGATCGAGACGCCAATCAATATCTGGTATGTGGGGTGCAAGAGTAACGAATAGACCCAGAAGATATGGGCGCAGCTCCTTATCAGTGACCATCTCGGGTACCCCTCTTATCCGAAGATTTTGGCACCTTTCTCTGTTCTCCAAATCCTTCTGTTGCAATTGGAGTTGGGAAAGGGTATGTTTCATGGCGGCGTTATCCTCCTCTAGCACATGTACATATTGGGTAAGTTCATTAAACTTGTTCTCAAGCGTATCTGTGCGCTCCCGTAGCTGGTCAATCTCCCTCCTGAGTTCCTGAATGATTTTACCCACCTCTTTGGTAATGTTGTGGGTCATATCCTGAAGGAGTGACTGCAATTTATGATCCAAAACATCCACTGTGACCACATCTGCGTTCGCCGCTAACAGGGCACTCTTGGATCCGTTGTCCGCCAGCAGAGTTGTTACGACCGCTTATTCGAAAGTCGGCAGGATTCGGCGGGGTGGCCACGCTACTCAAGGCCGGGGATTGCGGCCTATACAAGAAGCGCTCCATGTCGCGATCAGACCTCGTGAGCGGCGGCGGGGCGAATCCTCTGTACACGGCTTTTTGGAATCCGATTTTGCCCATAAGATGCCTGGGGGGATTCGGACAGGTGCTTAGAACACTCCTGGGGCTTTGGCGGCTGCAGAAGCTTTACAGGAGCGGCGGATGGCGAAACGGGGACCGGAGCACTTCCTCTACACGTCCACCATCTTCAGAAGCCGCCTATATGCAAACATATTTGATATTGTAGTGTAAAGAACAGCTGCGTGCAACAAACATCTTTATACCATTTGAGTAGAAAGAAAGCTGATATAGTACTGCATTTAGGTGTTCTGTATGCAATGCTTTATTAAATAAGTCCAAAATCTATGAATATACATGGCAGGAGGCTTATATGAACTATGTAGGTGGTATGTCATCAATGTCAAAGTGCTGATCTCTATAAAGATTTCTGGCATTCTCTTGAAAATAGTTTTCTCAGGCAGTGGTCCATTTGTGCTCCTCAGGAGAATGGTTCTAAGCAGGTCACTAAAGAAACAATTTTGTTAAGCTGTGCACTCTACATACAACATTTTACTGATCATTTTATATTATTTTAGGATCTTTCAACAGAGGACTGTTTAGTGACAGTTGGAATCCATCTTTGAAGTTAGACATAGCGATTTCCTTGTAACCTCCATTCGACACAGTTCTAAAGATAATAGCATGCTCTTTTGTTCAGTTACATTTTGGAGTTAATTAACCAGTGTGAAATGTAAAAACCCAGCATCTTTATCTGCATCCTTTATCTTCCGGTTTCTTACATTCACATTACTACACATAGAGTATTTTTTGCATGAACATTATTGAAACAATTTGAACATTGCTAGAGTCACACCAGAAGTAACTCTCAAATGCACAATAGAGCCATAATGTTCTTTACTTGCTTGGTAACGTGTTCGATATAAAAAATGTATATTTTGCTTAATCCCAAAATGTTCTTTGATTTTTTTTCATTGCCTAACATTCAAAAACATAGAACATATGTTAAATACTTTTTTATAATAAAATACAATAATGTTTCTTAACAATTTCATAGGTTTGATATTTTTGATATCTTGAGTACAATATGGTTTAACAAATTTTCTTCCTTTGTTGCACATTAACTACTTCAGCCCCAGACCATTTTGCTGGTCAATGACCAGGCCACTTTTTCGCGATTCGGCACTACGTCGCTTTAACAACTGCACGGTCGTGCGACGTGGCTCCCAAACAAAATTGGCGTCCTTTTTTTCCCCACAAATAGAGCTTTCTTTTGGTGGTATTTGATCACCTCTGCGGTTTTTATTTTTTGCGCTATAAACAAAAATAAAGCGAGAATTTAAAACATTTTTTTTTTTTTTTTTTACTATTTGCTGTAATAAATACCCCCCAAAATATATTTAAAAAAACGAATGCTAAATGCAAAATCACAATGGGCCGGTCGGCAAGAGGTTAAAGGGGTTGTAAAGGTACAATTGTTTTTTTTCCTAAATAGCTTCCATAACCTTAGTGCAGTCCTCCTTCACTTACCTCATCCTTTGATTTTGCTTTTAAATGTCCTTATTTCTTCTGAGAAATTCTCACTTCCTGTTCTTCTGTCTGTAACTCCACGCAGTAATGCAAGGCTTTCTCCCTGGTGTGGCGTGTCACTCTTGCCCCCTCCCTTGGATGACAGGAGAGTCAGGATGCCCACTAACACACAGCTCCTTTCTCTATCTGCAACCTAGACAGCGTCATGACTCTCCTGTAGTCCAAGGGAGGGGGAAAGCATGACACTCCACACCAGGGAGAAAGCCTTGCATTACTGTGTGGAGTTACAGACAGAAGAACAGGAAGTGAGGATTTCTCAGAAGAAATGAGGACACATAAAAGCAAAATCGAAGGATGAGGTAAGTGGAGGAGGATTGCACTAAGGTAAAGGAAGCTATTTAGGAAAAAAAACTGTACCTTTACAACCCCTTTAAGATGGATTTTTTTTTCTGTTGATTAATTATAATGTCAGATGTATTCACCTAACTTTAAATCTAACTAAAACAAATTGTCTTAACTGGTTTTAATCTGATTCAGTTGCTCAAACTTGGGAAAAGGTTCATTTTTCTCAAAGGCACACTACATGGGTAGGTATATACCCTAGCCAATATGCCCAAACTTTCACATTCTGGACTTTCATACACTCAAAAACAGACATAGCTCAAGGATGGGTTATTATTAATTTGAGTTGATTTTAACTTGCATCTTGATCCTACATTAGGAGCAAATGGCTGCACTGCTATCAATCTATCTAATGAAGAGCGGACAAGTCGTAGGGAAAGCGAAGTGGCATCTCGCCCACAGAAAATCGGGGGCTCAGGTAAGTAAAACGGGGGCTCGAAGGGGCCAGACACAGCAAGGTGTTTTTTCACCTTAATGCATAGGATGCATGTGTCTCCATATCTAAAATATAATTGTTTACAAATATGAAGTGGCGCTATGCTTCAAAAACTAAAACATTATAAAGAATTACAAACATTAATAATACATGTGTCTGATCTCTTAAAGTAGATATTGAATAATGTGAATACTAATATTTTATATACTGAGTTTGTACTCAAAGTGCCAGTGCTGCATTAAATTTTTGTTTTTATTAACAATTCTTCAAAATTTATAGATCTATTTTCTAAAAATGTAAATACCTCCCTGGTGGCTGCACAGGGTAATTGGATGAGTAGAATATGTAGAATTAGATTCCTATGCGCTACCACTGTTGCAGTACTGGCAATTTGAGTACAAACTCAGTAGATACAATATTATTATAATTTACATTATTCAGGTACATGTTTTATTACTGTTTGCAATTCTTTATAACGTTTCAATATTCTTTTAGTTTTTGAAGCATAGTTCCGCTTCATATTTGTAAACAATCCTAACCATTTCAGACCTCTCCTCAGTCAAGATGACCTTGTCCCCTTTGAATGCCAGTCATAGGGAGAGATCCTGGAGGTTGAAAGTGAGTGAAAGCCTGTTAGATAATCATTCTGTCCTGGAAGCAATATCCACATCCTTGAAATCATGTTTTGAAATAAACATCCCTCAAGAGGTGTCAGTGCAGGCAGCGTGGGAAGGACATAAGAAAGGAATCTGAGGGAACTTGCTTGCTCATGGTTCCAGAATTAAAAAGGTGAAGTCGAAGGAGTTGTTGGATCTCTTAACTAAGATTCATGTTTTATAACAAAAACAACCAACTAGATCCATCAGCCATTGCTAATTTGGATGCTTTGCAAACCACGTTGGCACAGTGCCTGGACAGTAAAGAGAGGGACGAAGTTTGTTACTATACCCATTGATTTTATGAAAATACAGTAGAAATAGGTGCGGCTGCAGCTAAAATGTAAGGAAGCAATGAGCCTCAGGCCACATCCATAGATTAATAAAAAAACATAAAAATCGCAACTTTTTAATGTACTTTCACCATGGGAGTATATTTTTTTCTTTGGAGTTAACCACTTCCAGCCCAAGAACGTCATATGACGTCTTTGACTTTCAGTGAGAATATCTGAATAATGCCTGCAGCTACAGCCATCATTCAGATATCCTTGTTTTTAGCCGGCAAATCTGTACACCATAAGAATGATCATAGCAGTTCCACTGCTTAAACGTTCCTACAGGCGACGGGACGGGACATCCCCCCTCCCACCGCCATCCGGTGCTTCTCCAGGCTTTCCTGTGCCACCGGGGACCCGAAGAAAGAATTGGCCGCCGTCGGACGACAACTATAGAGATTTACGGTCACTGGTCATCTCTATGACCCTCGGAGGCCTGATTGTAAACAAGATCACGGCTAGTAAGCATCAGATCCTGATTTTTTTTTCGCTCTCATGCTCTTCAGCCTGGAGGAGAGATGTGGGGTCTTATTGACCCCACATCCAGAGGACCTGTCATGAATGTTTCCTATTACAAGGGATATTCACATTCCTTGTAATAGGAATAAAAGTGATAAAAAAATAATGTTTCGCTCAGAAGCGAACGCACAGGTAAGGCCCACCCACATATGTAAACGCCATTTGAACCACGCATGTGAGGTATCACTGCATGTACTAGACCTCCTCTGTAACTCTAAACTGATAACCTGTAAAAACAAATAATCTTTGCAGGCGGAGGAGTGATGCTTGTCTCTGCACTGGGAGCCATTGGAGGAATATATAACCAAAGCCTGTTTGACCATTTATAACTTTAAGGTCCATCTCATCTGGTAAGAGGCCTCTGCTAAGGGTGTTATATAATGGTGGAATTCCTTTCAAGTTTGGGTGTATGCACCATCTACATTCAGATGAATATGGCTTTTTACTTGTTATCACAATTCAAGAGCTGATTGCATCTGCACATTTGTGTCTGATCAAGGTCAAAAAAGAGATAATTTATTGATATATGGACTGTTATAGACTCACATTTTTGACTTAATATTAGTTGTTGTTTTTGTCATTATTTTAGCGCTACTGTTGTTTTTTTTTGCTTTACACATCCATAGATTGTTGGTGCAATCGCTACAACCCAAGAGTTTCAGAATTGATATGCATGATCCCGACTTCTAATCCCCCTGATAGACACCCAACGGATGTATTAAATCAATGTGTACTTGCAGGAGACAGTTTTTTATGACTTTCAGACCAAATAATAGATGACCTAGAACACAACATTAATGAACTAGAGCAGGGCACAGTTATTTCATGCCTTCCTTCAGGTACAGTGCCTTGAAGGGTATATAAGGTTAATCACACACCTTAGCTTCTGATGACGTCATTTAATGGCTAAACATGTCAAGCTAGAACACATGGTGTGTTGGAACAAGCTTCAGATGCTTTACAGCAAGTTTTAGATGTTATACAGTAAGCTTATCACTGTTTGGAGAATTTGTGAGGAATCAATGTCTCATCAGTGATTATAGCAAGCTGTTGTTACTATCATTTTTGTTGGGAACTGTTTTTAAACACTTTTAACTTTTTTAAATAAACCATTCTGGTTTACGCTATGTGGATTCTGTTTTATTTTTTATTTTTAAATGTCATTTTTCCCTCTGGAGCATGGAGAGTGGAAGGGAGTTATCGGCTTGTGATTGCTGAGAGCGACCTCACAGAGTGTAGGGGAGTGGAGGATTCCTCTCTGGGCTGTTCCTTGGGACCACGGATCACCAGTAACCACCGGGGGCCTGTTCCCGTTCCCACAGGTCTTTAAGAGCTGTTTGCACTATAAACAAAAAAGAGTGACAATTTGGAAAAAATACAAATACATTTTGAATTTTTCTATAATAAATATCCCCAAAAATATATAAAAAATTTAATTTCTTCTTCAGTTTAGGCCAATATGTACTCTACATATTTTTGGTAAAAAATTGCAATAAGCGTATATTGATTGGTTTGTGAAAAAGTTATAGGGCCAGATTCACAAAGCACTTACACCGGAGTATCTCGAGATACTCCAGCGTAAGTCTAAATTTGCGCCAGAATATCTATGCACCGTACCCACAGAACTAGATACGCACCAAAATAGGCTATTCTCGACCGGCCTAACTTGTCTACGCCTGCACATCCTAGGTGCACATTTATTCCGTCCACACCATTGATTTCCTATGCAAATATGCAAATGAGGGAGATACGCCGATCCACAAAAGTAAGGTTGTGCGGCACAGGCTACGCCCTATGCGCATCAGCTGCACGGCCGGTCTAAAATTAGACCTAAAAGCTTGCTTAAATTTAGACAATCCGTCTACATGTCAGCTAAAGCAACACTGTTAGGGACGAGCTGAGCAGCCACACTTGCAGGACAACAATCTGTATGCCACCATGCCAGGGGCATCCATGCTCATAGCTATACTACTGACTTTAGATGAGCGCAGAAGGAGGAGTGCATGGATGAGGGCACGGGAGAGGATCTGCCGACCGCCACTGGGCAAGGTACTGGCAACACTCCATTTACTTGGCAGTGGCTCTTTTCACCCAATTGCTAAATATACATTTTATAGACATTTTTTCTGTTTAGTATATATTTTAAATCATAGAGAAAGGAGCAAGCGGGACTTTAAATGAAGCATGTGCGGGAAAGGTTTGCACTAAGTTGGGGGATATAAATAATGGTAATAAATCTGGACTACGTTAAATATTTTATTGCTTTCACATAATGCATCGTACATGACTATATTGCACTATTGAAGAAAATAGATAAACATATGTAGTTCACAGATTGGTGGGGGAAAGGTTTATATAGGCAGTAACCCAAGTGTATACAAACAAAAGGTACAACAAACTGTACTGCAGTAATTAGTGTATACACTTGGGTTACTGCCTATATAAACCTTTCCCCCCACCAATCTGTGAACTACATATGTTTATCTATTTTCTTCAAATATTTAATGTATTCCAGATTTATTACCATTATTTATATCCCCCAACTTAGTGCAAACCTTTCCCGCACATGCTTCATTTAAAGTCCCGCTTGCTCCTTTCTCTATAATAATTAACCCATTGCCTCATTTAAAGTCCCAAACCCCCCCCCCCCCTTTTTTCATATATTTTAAATTAGTTAATATAATAAATATATAATTAATTGTTTTATATCTAATATATATTTAATATTTTAAATATTATTATAATTATATTATTTACTATTATCAACATTTTTTTAAATATATATATATGTATGTGTGTATATAAATTGGGTGATGGCCCTCAAAATAATGGAACACACCGACACGACACAAACCTACAAACAGCAACAGACAACGGAACAATGGAAGGGCGTATGTCTGGGCCTATTTATGCACTGGGCCTCGGAATTTAAGTTGCGCTGGTGCAAATTTGGGCTTAAATACTCTGTGGATACGGCACTTGCGGCTCGAAATTGAGCTGGTCTAACGTAAAGGAGATGCGCTACGCCGGTCTATATATGCACCGATGTACGTGAATCTGGCCCATAGTGTCTACAAAATAGGGGATAGATTTGTGGCATTTTTTATTATTATTATTTTTTTTTACTAGTAATGGGAGTGATCTGCGATTTTTAGCAGGGTTGCGACATTGCGACGGACAGATTTGTGTAATAGAGCCAACCTGCGGCGGTTGGTATTTAAGTGGTCAATTATTAAAAGATTAATGAGATATCTATTACCATTTACCATGAAATGAAAGTACAATTTGTCCTGAACAAAAAAAAAAAAAAAACAAGGTATAATCCACCTGGATACACAAAGTAGTATGTATGGTTTTACTAACACATGTCAAAGTTGCAAAATTGTGCATAGGCCTTCAGACATGTTTTACCCTTAGGCAAAAGGGGGTTAAACATAAGGAAGAAATGCGGGGTCCTAAATGTTTTACTGTAATGAAATGAGGTGCCAGAAAATCTTGTTCATGCACTACTTCATTAAATTGGCCTGAAGGCTCATTGTACTTGTACAAAAAGTTTTTTTTCTTTCATATCTCCCCTGAAAAAAAGTAATGCACCTTCCCTTGCTGCAGACCTGTACTTACCTCAATCCCGTAGCCCAATTTTTGCATCTCACAACTCAAATCTTTCTTTCTGCTGGTTGTTCCTGAGTGGTCATAGACATCAGCTTCTGTGGGGCTACCTCTCAAGTCTTTCTAGGATTGGAAAAAGGCCCCATTACAAAGTCCTTGGGAATTAATTGACCCCACAGGAGCAGCCAGCAGAAAGAAAGATTTCAGCAGTGGGATGTGAAAATTGCATATATATCTGTATGGGGTCTGTGCAGGAAAAATATCTGATTAAATGCTTTAGTTAGGTAATATTAGGACATATAATTGTTCTAAAAATATGTTATTTTCTTTTGTAAGTGGAGTAATCATTATGACTATGCATCTTTTTTATAATCAATGCTAAAAAAAAATGTTGAATTTCTCCAATGTGTCTTTATTACATTTGTGGAGGTACAGATATTTGCAATATGTTGTTTATGTTACATTTTCCTGTAGACACAAAGGTGATTGAGGCGACCGTGCACTGACACCCACTCTAAAGAAAACACACATCATTCAAATCATCCATTGGGATCTGTGTTTGGCTGGCAGATGTTATTCTGTGGTGTGGTTGTCAGTTACAAATGCCCATAAGGGTCATGCTTGAGTGCTTTATCTGCGATCAGCCTCAGCAGAAACACAAGGTAGATGCTTGCTGGTTCTTCAGACCTCCCAGCGCTAGCTGGGGCGGAATAATAGTTGCAGTCAAATCCTTTCACAGGCTGGCAGGGGAGTGAATGAATTTATAGGACTGTGTGTGCACAGAGAGATAAAGCCAGCACTCGTGACATTTTTATCTGATGGTCAAATTTGCTTTTCAACAACACAGGGGCCCATTTAACTACCTTTCCTTAAACTATCCAAAAGGTGTTTTGTCTGAGACACAATACAGAGGAAATAGCATTTTGGCAACAACTGTAACTCACACCATTGGATGAGAATATGCCACATATTTTAATCCATGCATGTGTAATGTGTATTGTTTGCTTTTTTTTTTATTGAGTTGTAAGAAGATATAAGATGATTTTTTTTTTCTTTTTTTTTTTTTGTCACAATTACCTTTAAACCAATATTCTACATACATATAGACAGCACAGGATTTTATTGTGGAAAGAAATGTTTGGACAGCCGCACTCTGGAAAAACCTTCTTGGTTGCCTTTTATTGATAAAAGTTTTCAAACACCACACATCACAGCAAAGACAGGGGCATACAGCTGACGTTTCGCACTACAATCAGTGCTTACTCAGGAGCTATGAGTAAGCACTGATTGTAGTGCGAAACGTCAGCTTTATGCCCCTGTCTTTGCTGTGATGTGCGGTGTTTGAAAACTTTTATCAATAAAAGGCAACCAAGAAGGTTTTTCCAGAGTGCCGCTGTCTTTCCACAATTGCTTTGTGCATTGCCGGCACCTGGGTTTCTCTGAGAGGATACGGATTCAACCACATACCTAATTGGAGCGGTGACTATCTTCTCTCTAGCACAGGATTTTACTTTGCTATGTAAGTCACCAACCCAAATCAGCTTACTAATTAAAAATAAACTCTTGTCAATTCAGGGTCAAGAGACAGTATCTGTAATAGCTCCCTTGCCCCAGTTATAGTCACCTTAGGTTTGGTTCACATCTGTGTGGTGGGTTTTTAGGTGCTGTGCATTTTAGGCACAGTTTACATGCATTTATGTTTATTACTATTAAGCGCCATCTAATACATCAAAGATGTAGCAAGCAGGTTAATGCATAACCTCTGTGTGCAGTCTGAGAACTGACACTTCCTATGAAGAAACACCATATCCTACAATCCCTTGATCTCTCAGTCTAATGGTGGTGCAGAGCTAAACATTAACTAGATCTGACACAGACACCATTAGGCAGAGCAATTAACAGGGAGATCCTCATGCAGTGTTTCATATCATTTGAACTTCCGCATTTGTGATGCAACATAGAGGAAATGGCGAGGCATGCACTGGACACTGTGTGACCAAGAACATGAAGTTACCTGTCCCTTTAGTGAATAGGGACAAGCTAGGTGAGATAATACATAGACATGTATTAACGAACTGCAGCCACAGCATATGAGACCGTCATTACAAGGTAAGGCAAACAAACAACACAGGAAATAAAATTAATCTAATACCTACAGTAATTTAAAAAAAAAAACATTTCAATGTATACAATGCCTCAATCATACTAGAATGCGGTGCTGGAAACACAAGTTATGTGTACATATCCGACACCCGGTTTTAAACACTCTGGGCCAGATTCTCTAAGAATTCCGGCGGCGTAGCGTAAGCCATTTACACTACGCCGCCGCATCGTACTAGAGCAAGTGCTTTATTCTCAAAGCACTTGCTCCGTAGTTTTCGCCGGCGTTGCCTAAATCGCGCAGCGTAAACCCGCGCAATTCAAATGGGGCGGCTTGTATTTAAATTAAGCGCGCCCCCGCGTCGAACGAACTGCGCATGCGCCGGCCGGGGAAAAAGCCCAGTGCGCATGCTCCAGCTCACGTCGGAAAGTGTCGTTGAAACCGACGTCAAAACGACGTGAGCGTCATTTACGCAACTCCCTATTCGCGAACGAGTTAGTGAAACGACGTAAGCGACGGAAAAAGACGACGCTGACCCGACGCCATACTTAATATGGCATCCGACGGGACCCGACGGCATCCGACGGAACTTCGTAAGGTTACTCCACATAGAAGCTGGGGTAACCTTACGCGGACGAAAACAACGTACGCGACGACGGGGCGGCGTTAAAGCGATCGGGAATCGGCGTACTACCTCATTTGTATATGCAAATGCAAAAACAACGTAAAGGCCACCTAGTGGCCGGAGTTGTCATTACAACTACGATCCGCAAGTGTAATGGTTTTCGTATCTATGCAAAAGTGATGCTAAGCATCACGCGCATAGATACGAGACAAAAAAAATGGCGATACGACGGGGTATCTGAGATACTCCGTCGTAACGCCGTTGAGAATCTGGCCCTCTGGGTGTGTGATTTGCTGCAGGTGTCGATAGATTCCTAATGACAATGCAGATGGCAATTTTAGTGTCAGTTTTTTCTATTGAAAAAAATCCCCTTTGGTGATAATCACCCCTCTATTTGTACTCATGGCCATTCTCGAAGAGAGATAAACTGAGGGAAAATGCAAAGTTGAACAATTGACCCAAGAACAAGAGGTAAGTGGAAAACCTGTTTTGGGGGAAATAAAAAATGTAATCTCTTTTGGAACTTCTTCTCACATCTCTGGGAAAGGAAATAGGGAAGACATTCTCCCAATGGTAAACCTACTAGTTTCGGCTATGTATATACCTTAACCTTAAAAATAAATATGGTTATATATTTGCAATTTACTAGTATTGCGTATATGCTTTAGGTTTAGATTTAAAATTTGTGATTGGGCTATTCAAATGCTTTTTTTTAATATTGCCTTCCATGTTTAATTTTGGTGTATACCTATAGCTGCTAAATACCTATACCTGGTGATTCCGCCATGTTACCTTATTTTCTGTTTTAAAGTGACCACACAAAGACAGATGCCTGTTGGTGTTGAATGACGTCGCCACCATCTTGCTACACCCTACCTCTGCCTAGGAAGTTACCGTGCATGCGGGGTTTCCATGGAGACAGGTAAGTATACAGATGCTCGGGTTTCTCGGCAGGAAAACACTGCCGAGAATCAAAATGAGAAAATAGAGAGCAGGTTCTCTATTTTTCTTGTCAAGATTCTGGGCAGTTTTCTTGATGAGAAACCTGAAAGCCTCAGGCGCCGTACACACGGCAGAGAACCTCGACGGGCAGAACACATCGTTCCGCCCGTCGAGGTTCTCTCCCGGCCGTCGGATTCGGCGACCCGCCCGTCGGGAATGGCAACCAGCCATTCTTCCAGGCGGGCCGTCGAGGAAATAGAGAGCGTGCTCTCTATTTCGGCTCGACGGGCTTCCCGACGGGAAGCTCGCTGAGACCGTACACACGGCCGAGGTCCTCGCTGGAATGTGCATTCCAGCGAGGTTCTCGCTGATTTTCAGCGAGAACCTCGGCCGTGTGTACGGCACTTCATACACACGCACGGTTTACTCAACAAGAAAACTCTGCCAGCAGTTTTTTTGCTGGTTCTTGTCGAGAAAATCGTGTGTGTGCATGAGGCTTGAGCGTTCGATTTGATAGTTTAAGATAGTGGTGTGCTAAAATAAGGTGATGTTCTCTTTCATGTAGGAGCCATGTGCATTTTGAAGTTCAGCAACATTTACTATAATTTTTTGCTTCTGTGGATCCAACACCAGACTGGCTGCAGTGCCAAGTAAAATGTCATTATACAAATTATAATTAAGGTAAATCACCTTTTTAAATTTACACACTCAGTAGATTTTTTGCAGGATCCAGAGGTTTTTTATTACACTTTTGAAGAGATATAATAAAGAATGTTCAACAATATTGTTACAGACTGAAGGGGAACAACCAAAATAAGTTAACTGTTAGGGCTTACATATATTTTAATACCCCTAGATTTGTTTACTGAACCTTTAGCACAAAAAATAATAAAAATGTTTTAATTGTTAAAATGTATTTAGATATGTAAAGTGAATAAGAAATATAAGAAACACACTTCAGTAGGAAATACATCATGTCTAAAATTGCTTGCACATACTGTACCTTTTGATGGCTGTTCTGCAATTTCCACATCTGAGATGTTATTGCCCAATTGTGCCACCGTGATGTCAACCTGTCACAGGTGCTTCTGACAAAGAAAAAAATTATAAATAAAAACACAACAACCCCCCCCCCCCCCCCCCAAAAAAAAAAAAAGAACAGCAATGATACATAGTGCTTTAACAAATCACAATTGCAAAAATTGCATGAATTCTCTAAGGCTGGAGAAAATGCTACTATATACTTATTCTGAGTAATACTACGCTTGAGAAAATTGACATGTATAATTGAAAATACCTCCCAAATGTTATTACCATCAATCCTTTCAATGTAGCTGTGCAAAGCAATTCACTCACAGGTAGAAAAGCTGATTAAACGTCACTCGTATCTATGATACTGATGCTTGCACAATGGTAGCTAATTACTTTGCACTGGATGTAGGATACATAATTATATTTAGCTTGGGTCACCCATTTATGGCCCAACATTTGGAAGTGATTCCAGCATCAGTTGTCATAATTGGACAATTTTAAGGATTGATGCTGCGTACACACGATCGGAATTTCCGACAAGAAAAGTTCAATGTGAGCTTTTGGTCGGAAATTCCGACAGTGTGTAGGCCCCATCTGACTTTTTCTGTCGGAATTTCCAACAGCAAAACTTTGAGAGCTGGTTCTCAAATTTTCATAGGGGAAAAGTTCTGGTTGGAAATTTCGATCGTCTGTATGCAATTCTGACACGCAATAAAAACATGCATGCTCGCAATCAATTTGACAGCTTGTTGTAGTGTTGTATGTCACCGCGTTCTTGGCGGTCTGAATTTTGTGTGACCGTGTGTATGCAACACAAGTTTGAGCCACAATTCAGTTGAAAAAAAATCCACGGTTTTCTTGTCGGAATTTCCGATTGTGTGTACGTGGCATAAGAGATAATGGCACACATCAACATCAAAAAGTGCTTGTTCTTACTTGCACAGGTTACTCTTTTTTTTTTCTTTCTGTGGATGGGTGGTACCATTGGAATTTCCAGAAAGGTCTGAAGACTACAACATTAATATTATTATTCTTAGTGCTAAGGGTAACAGGCTTATTCTGTTAGTTCAAATTGCACCGACAATGGGCAGCTACTAATTAGATTCCATTTGTTATTGACCTGAATTCATAAACAGTGGTTTCAATCAAACAATGATTGACTTTATAAATACCAGTGGTTGACATTAATTTTTAGCATTTCAGTTTTGTTGCATTTAGTTGGCATAGCAGTAAAAGTAAAAAAAAAAAAAAAATCTAAGTTTAATGTACTGTATATTCAAGGAAACACAAATTTTGCTCATGCAAGGCAAAGTGACAGAGCCTCTAAAAAGCTCCCCCCCCCCCCCCCCAGACCCATTTCTACTCACCTTGCCTGCCATCCCTCAGGTCACCATGGTAATGAGCATATAGGAGCAATTACAGGATAATGTAAAACAGATTATTAAGATATCACAAACATTTACTTTTCACAGCCATGTCTCTGTGGCTCAGTCAGGGTAAGACGTAATTTATCTACTTGATGTACAGGAACACATGGCAGTGTTGGCCAGCTGCTAATTGATATCAGGCACTCAGGCAGTATAGTTTTTTTTTTTTGCTAGGTGTGAGAGTAAATTTACACTTTTTACATTCTCTGGGGAATTAATAACGGGTTTTGTAAGCACTATTTAGATTTCCACTGGCCACCACACTGAGGTTGTCATTTCCTGTGACTGATTCATGTACCTGTCACAAAGAAGTTACCTGAAGCTGTCAGTATTGGTCACTGAAGTCCCAGCCAATACACAATAATCTTTATGAATAAGGACACAGCTTTTTAATAAATGTGACCATAATAAATCAATACATAGAAATAACTAATGTGCTTAATACAGTGCAAACACTCAGGACCTACTAAATACAATACATTTAATTTGACTGTCCCGATTGCCACTCCAAAACATCAGGAAAAGTGTCATATAGATTATAATCCCATATAGGTGTCTTCCACTTGGTGCCCCCAATTTCACACCCCACTCACCATATGGAATTGACTCCTTGATTTAACAAGCAAGCCAAAATTTGCTAAGAGACTTCCAAACTCGCTTCTATTACAGCTGACCAGAAAAAAGAGGGTTTGGTCAGTGGGACTTTAAATAAAGCCAATCACCATGCGGAGTAAGCATACAAGGTATACAATATTGCTTAATTGGGTTCCAACACAAAAGGGAGGAGTTTGTTCGGGACTTGGAATGAGAGATGTATAACAAAGAGCAGCCTTAGCAAAGAACATGTTATTATGCCTTGTGATATAATATAAAGCATACTGAATGACAAAAAAATTGCATCCACAAAATTGCATACACATGCTATAAATTACATATGCATAATAACACCATGGTACTTGGCATATCGTGGATTAAGGACAAGTCCTGCACAACATGAACCACTGGAGGGACTTGATGGTATAATGTGAATCTGGGAATAAAACAGAATAAAAAACATAAAATCATCTATATGAACATCATGCATCTATGTATGTCCGACGCGTTTCCTTGGGATCTACCAACTCTTCAGGGGCGAATGCAATGGTGATCTATAAAGAGACATAACCATATGGTATAATTTTGTAGTAGAATAATATAAATATACAGAACAAGATAGATAACCCTATAAATACTCACGTCAACTGTATAGATGTGAGCACAGGACCAGAGCCGTTAAAATTGCCTGGCATGAGAGCTGAGGTAGAGACACGTGGACAGACAGGGAGCACTGTGGATTCCCCAATGTGTGAATGTGGAAGACAGTGGGCCAACACTTCTGTGGATTGAGATCAGTGGTATATAAATGAATGTATAATATTATTAAGAAATGTAAAAAAGCCCATACACCAGGTCAGATGAAAGGACTGAGCAAACACCAAGTATGAAAATGGGTGAGGAAAAAAAAGGAAGAGGATGAAGAAACCAAAGTGATAAATAAATAAAGTGCTAAACGTATTAGATGAAACCTATAGAAATTTACCTTGTCGGATCACATGGAATTTAGGAGCCATGCGTAAATGAGAGCTTGCATCTGAAGGTGTTGCCAGAAGGACAGCTAGACACCAAGCTAAGCCAGTCTTGTCTTTAGCGGTGGAAGCTCTGCAGAGGACACAGCTGACAACAGCTGTGAAATGAAGGGGGGGTTACGTGAGCCATTGATTTACTATGGGGTTTCTGTTGTCGGCTGTGTCCTCTGCACCCGCCTCCACAGTGAAACTACAGCTGACAGCTCAGCGCAGGATCGGCTTCAAAAAGGTATGTATACTGATTTCTTCTTTACAGGGTTACATAGGTTAGTGTTAGATTGTCAATGTCTGTAGATGTAGAGATTTTAGTGTTAGGGTGCACCTATCAATTAAGGTTCAGCAGCACTGTGTTCACATATATATATAGCTACTTCAGATCTGTGCTATAACCAAAAGACGGCTACAGCGCAGACCTAATTTCCCAGGGGGCGTCCCAGGACGTCTTCCCATGCTCGAGCGGTGCGCTCTGATCAGTGATTCTCTGAGACTCGGCTGATCACAGATCGGAGTAAGGGGTCGATCCTGACCCCTTACCATGTGATCAGCTGTCAGCCAATGTTGATAGTGTGAGGAGAAAACAAAGTCGACCACCGGTGGCTGTTAGAGGGACATCAGTCCCGATCAAGGAGAGTAGCCGCCTGCTCATCTGTGCCACCTGTGACAGCTGCCAGTGCCATTAACCAGTGCACAACAGTGCCACCTACCAGGGCCCACCAGTGCCAACTACCAGTGCCCACAGTGCCACCCATCAGTGCCCACAGTGCCACCCATCAGTGCCCACAGTGCCACCCATCAGTGCCACCTGTCAGTGTCACCAATCAGTGTCACCTACCAGTGCCACCCATCAGTGTCACCTACCAGTGCCGCCCATCAGTGTCACCTACCAGTGCCACCCATCAGTGTCAACTACCAGTGCCGCCCATCAGTGTCAACTACCAGTGCTCATCAGGGCTACCTATCAGTGCCATCTATCAGTGGTACCTCTCAGTAACACCTATCAGTGCCCATCAGTGCCACCCATCAGTGCCCATCAGTGCCACCCATCAGTGCCACCCATCAGTGCCCATCAGTACCGCCTTATCTGCCTTATCTGTCCCCATCAGTGCCACCTTAACTGTGCATATCAGTGCCCATCAGTGCAGCATATCAGTGTCCACCATTGCAGCCTATCAGTGCCCACCAGTTCTGCCTCATCAGCGCATATTAATGAAGGAGAAAAATTACCTGTTTGCAAAATGTTATAACAAACTATGAAACATAATTTTATTATCTATTTTTTTTTG
This sequence comes from Rana kukunoris, assembly GCA_029574335.1. NCBI lineage: Eukaryota > Metazoa > Chordata > Amphibia > Anura > Ranidae > Rana > Rana kukunoris. The sequence continues at coordinate 142,058,584 of CM056052.1, forward strand.
TTTGTTTGTTTTGCAACAAATAAAAAATCCCAGCAGTAATTAAATACAACCCAAAGAAAGCTCTATTTCTGTGAAAAAAATTATAAAAATTTCATTTGGGTACAGTGTTGTATGACTGCACAATTGTCACTGTCATGGTCTGGGCAGAAGGGGGTTTAAGTGCCCAGTAAGGAAGTGGATAGACAAAGATCATGTCGCCAGTTGATAGGAAGAAAGCAGAAGAGGCTCTTGTATTGAAAATAAAACTCCAAAGCATTACATACTGTAGGAAATATTTTGAGATCTCATATAAAACAGGAAGCGTTGTGTATGGAAGTGTTGTTGTGTATGCTCCAACAAGCTTATGTGATGCCACAGGAAGTCCTGCCCTACATGTTTTGTCATCAACATAGAAAGTTTTCAGGACACAGTTTTGCTGCCCCTGTTCCTAAAGAAATTGCAAGGTGTTTTGTATAAGGAGTAGACATAGTCTGATGGGGAACTAAGTGACTAGTTCACCATCAGGTCCACCTGGCTGTTGATTGACAGTGCACCACATTGGGCAGATCCATCGCTGTTATTAGGTCAAATCATGACTTTTCACCCACTGCTATGCACTGTCAATCAAATGTCAAGCAGAACTAGACCCTCAGTTCCCCAGCAGACTCTGCCCACCCAATGATGCAAGCCGTTTATTTAAAATTTGGTTTTGCCATATTTGGGCAAGGTCAACAATCTGGCGCAATTTCTTACCTGCAGTAAAAGCATGTAGTTCTAAAGTTAACTACCAGAAAAGTGCCATTAAGGCTTTTTTGAATTCCCATGTCTGTGTTTTAAGTGTAGTAATCTGACTGTGAATGTTCCCATTTAGCCATATCATGGTAAAGATGTATTCAACTGGGCTTGTTCTCTAACGGAAGATATTTGGCTACATTGCCAAGTAACTTACTCACTTCTAAGTGTGTAGTAATCCTTCATAGCTGTTGTCTTTAGTGATTAGCTGTGTGATTAGTTGTGGATAACTGAAAACAAGGATCTGCCCTTGGTTCTGTAATTGATATTTTATTTCAGATGTTTCTCTGTACACATTCCATTTGAACAGTATGATACACAGTTAGCAACATTAGAGAAAACCTAAAAGTCGTACATCGTAAATATAAGGCATGGCAAGAATATAAAATGTTAAACATTGCATCAAAAGTTATTTTTAAGTAAACCCTGGAATAATAAATCACAATGTATTTTCACAAAAAAAAAAATGTTTTTCCTCTAACAGTACATTTTAATAGATAAATCACACAGTCAGTAGTGTCTGTCCAAGGACAGCCCATCATAAGTATTATAGAGTGCTTCAAATCAAAACCTGATCTGTTCAGATTGGTCCACTCATTGCTAATCCTCTACATGGAATACTGAGTTTAATTTATTAGTTTAATCTGATAACCTGCAGAAAAGGCAGTAAGGGAGAAATGACAAGTATGTGTGCTCTTTCCTCAGTTCAATATATTGTGCTAATATTGCATTTTCATTCCAAGAGCTATACTGTATATACAATTCATCTTTACAGAATTTAAAAATTTTTACTTTTCAGTATGGTAATATGGGACATATTATAAAATAGATTATTATGTTAGAGTATTTTGCGTTTAGAGGATGAAAACAATGCATTAGGGCCCTTTTACGCAGGCTTGTCCGTGTACAGACTCTGCTTTGCTCAGCAGGGATCAATCCACTGATACTCGCTGAGCAGGTGGATGACAGGTCTGTCTCCACTCACTGTGCAGAGATGGACCCGTTAAAGCCCCGTTATCCTCTATGGAGATGGGATGAAAATGGACCGCCTGTGCATTTTCGTCCGATCCTATCCTATCCGATTCTCCAGATGAATGGAAAATAGGGTTTTCATCCATCTGGATTTCATGGACAGGATTGGATGTCAGCGGATGTCAGCAGACATGTCACTGCTGACATCTGCCGCTCCATATGGGGCTGAATTTAGCGTCCGATCATGTTTGCCTGAAAAACTGAGGCCCTGTACACACGATCAGTCCAAACTGATGAAAACGGACTGAAGTTCAGTTTCATCGGTTCACAGACTGATGGTCTGATGGTCTGATGTGCGTACACACCATAAGTTCAAAAACCGATCGTGTTAGAACGCGGTGACATAAAACACAACGACGTGCAGAAAAAAATGAAGTTCAATGCTTCCAAGCATGCGTCGACTTGATTCTGAGAATGCGCGGGTCTTGAACCGATGCTTTTGCGTACTAACCATCGGTTTTGACCGATCGGTAGGCGTTCATAGGTCCGATTTTAAAACAAGTTCTAAATTTTTGCACTGAAGGACAACAGACTAATGGGGCGTACACATGGTCGGTTTGGACCGATGAAACTGAACTTCAGTCCGTTTTCATCGGTTTGGACTGATCGTGTGTACAAGGCCTGACAGGCGGACCTGATCGGAAAGCCTGTGTAAAAGGACCCTTAAAATTAAACTTAATATTCAACCTTTTTTTATAGTGTTTTGAATTAGGTGGGTGGGTTTTTCTTGTCATCTTTATCCTACTGAGACATTTGTCAGGACAGGAGGTGATAGAAATGATTTTCAACAGGTCAACAAAAAAATTAAACAAATTCAGATGAGATAGAAGAATGCCCCCAGCACTCCAATGTTACTGAAGGATGTTTATTTATTAACAGAACATGAATGCAAATGCAACATTTCAGAAAGAAGGAGTGAACAGCGCCAGCGGGGAAATTCCAGGAAAGGAGGTAAGTGGACTGCTCTGTGCAATATAATTGCACAGAGCAGGTAAGTAGAACATCTTTTTTGTTTTCTACAAAAAAAAACCTTTAACTTTAATATTACTTTAACCACTTTCTAACCGCGCTATAGCAGAAATACTGCTACAGCGCAAACCTGTTATTTCGGGACGACGTCCCTGGGACGTCGTCCCGATTTGCGGTGATTGCGCGCCCCCTTCGACGTGCACGCGAAAGTTTTTGTGTTCGCCGGGTCGGCGAGACCCGACGCAACACCGAATCACGGTGAAGAGCCAATGACAGCGGCTCTTCACCACCTGATTGTTCCCTCCAATGAGGGAGCAGACAAATGTAAACAAAAAAAGGGTCAATCTGAGGTTATCTCTTCTCTCCTCACACCGATACAGCGTGTGAGGAGAGAAGTGCTTTTTATCAGTGAGTGAATCTATATATTTTGCCCAGCAGTGCCTAGCAGTGCCACACATTGCCACACAGTGCCACTACACTAGCCATCAGTGCCCCTACAGTCCCCATCTGTGCCACCAGTGCCACTAAAGTCCCTACCAGTGCCTCTAAAGTCCCTACCAGTGCCACTAAAGTCCCTACCAGTGCCACTAAAGTCCCCATCAGTGCCACTAAAGTCCCCACCAGTGCCACCTCTGCCACTTCAGTGCCCATCGGTGCTGCTAGTGTCTGTCAGTGCTGCATCAGTGCCACTACAGTGCTCATCAGTGCCGCCAGTGCTCCATCAGTGCCACTACTCTGCCCAGTGCCACTACAGTGCTCATCGGTTCTGCCAGTGTCCATCAGTGCTTATCAGTGCCACTACAGTGCCCATCAGTGCCCATCGGTGCCACCAGTGCCACTATGTTATGATATAAATGAAGAAAAATTCATTTTTTTACAAAATTTTCGTTCTTTTTTCATTAATAGCGAAAAAACTAAAAACCGCAGAGGTGATCAAATACCACCAAAAGAAAGCTCTATTTGTGGGAAAAAAAGGATAAAAATTTCATTTGGTTATAGTGTTGTATGACTGAGTTATTGTCATTCAAAATGTGAGAGCACCGAAAGCTGAAAAATGGTCTGGTTAGGAAGGGTGTTTAAGTGCCCAGTGGTCAAGTGGTTAAGCTATTGTTATCTTGATGAGGAGGTCTCTTTATGTCTCCAAAACATTGTATTTGCATTCAAACAGCACATTATATAAGAGTGAGCAATAGTCACTGACAATATTTTGTTGCTGTCCATGCCTATCTGTCCCTAAGACAATCCTATTTATTCTACTGCTGTCATACAAAAGGATAGAAGAATAAAGTGGCACCTATTATAGGGTAATTATCTAGTCTTGTGTAATTATAAATCCTGGAATGCAAGGCATTTGTGAGCTTGGTTTCAATAAATCTATAGGACATTTTTCATCTTTTATTTCACATGAGGTATACCAGTGACATTATTGCTATTGCTACTTTCACGAAACAATCAATTAATTATATCCAGCATCATATTATGTATGTTCATTTCTATGTTCAGCCATTAATCAAAGCATTATGTGCCTCCATTGCTGATATTAATGAATTAAGGATGACTGCAGAGAGCTGTTTTACCTCATACTGTTTAGACTTGTATAATATCTCTGTGGGAAAACCAGGAGGTAAACTATTAATACTGTTTGGGAATGTATGGTATTAGCATATCTCAAGCTACATTCAAGCATTCATTAGGTATGCAGGACACATAGAAATGGTTTATTCAGTTAGACAGTACAGAGAGCAATGAGCATGGACAAATACAGCATCCAAATATTAAAAAATAGATTTGCTGTTTGAAATTCTGTATATAGCCCTACAGAACAGACAGCGCACAGTCCACATGTGTTTATCTGCTGCTTCTCTGCTAACAAGATGAGGAAACTTTATTCAGGGAAAAGACATAGGGCATGCCGTAGATGCAGTTACAAACTTATAAACACTGTCATCTACTGGCTGAACAATATATATGTACTAAATACTGCTGTACAGTAGTTGTTGCACAAAATACAAAATCTGTATTCCAACACCATAACTCAACAACTATTCTTTATATTAGTCCCATTTTGTAAGCGGTTTTGTTGAAGCATCTGCAATCATGTTATTAGTTTCACAATACGTAAGCACAATTACATTTTGTTCAACCAGATCATGAATGTTTTTGCATTTACCTTCACAGTTAGTTTCTTTACTATGTCAGGACTTCTGTGCCCAAGTGGTCTGTGTCATGTGTGAATGCAGTTTGAATATTTTGCCTCCTCCAGTATTAACCACCTCATTGCAGTTCAGCTGATACAGTTCATCTGTAATTTTAGCCTTTGCAAGAAAGAGATCACTTTTTGTGATGACACGACTCTCATTTTGGAAGGTTACTACATTGTCTTGTTTTATGAGCTTCTTCACTGATAAAAGATTTGTTTTAAGAGCAGGGACATAGGGAACCTTTTTTATTTTACAGATATCTTTCTGGTGACACTCTGGTGAATTGAACAATAAAGAAAACCATCTCCTATTCCTTCTAACTCCATCATTTGCCTATTAGCTGTGGTGTTGTTTTCTGTTTTACTTGGTCAAGGTGAATAAAGACATTTCTGTCATTTGTTATGTGACTTGTAACTCCTGAATCAAACACCATGCCCGCAAAGATGAGGTGCAACTTTTGGATTTAAAGATATGATTATTAGCTGAAGCAAAATCAGTTTCTTTCGTAGTTTAGCTTGTTTTTGCATTCTAGCTTTCCAGATTCTGCAATTTGCTTTTAAATGACCTTGTTTCTTGCACACAAACCATTCATGTGTTTCTTGTTACATGTTCGATTTGTATTCATATGTTTTGTCTTTAAAGCACTCTGGGACAGAAGCACCATCACTAATAATGCTTTATGTTTTATACTTATATTCAGCCACAAGCTTGCCCTTAACATATTCCAATGCCAGTTCATCATCTGGACATGCATCAAATGCTGTGACAAGCAATTCATACCTTTCTGGTAACCACTGAGTAATAGTGCTGTGACATGAACATCTTCAAACTATAGATATATTCAAACTATATAATGCAGTAAGTGTAAAACAAAAACCTAAGCAACCATAATGAGATTAGCCCTACAGAACAGACAGTGCACAGTCCACAGGTGTTTATCTGCAGCTTCTCTGCTGACAAGAAGAGGAAACTTTATTTACGGATAAGCCATTGAGCATACCGTAGATACAGCTACAAACTGATTGAAAAATATGGCCCAGATTCACAGAGCGATTACGCCTGCGCAACTGCTGTTGCGCGTGCGTAAGTCTAAATGTGCGCGTGCGTATAGTTGGACGCGATTCACAAAACAATATACGCCAGAAATCTACGTTTTTTGGTCCGGCGTAATTGAATTAGACATTCGCTTCCCTTCACGCAAAACTGCGCTAGACACACCATTGATTTGCTAGTCAAATATGCTAATGAGGGAGTTACGGGGATTCACAAAAAAACGCAGTTGCTGCGCAGGCTACGCGATGTGCGCAACTGCAAAATGTTCTGTCTAAAGTTAGAGGACCTAAAAGCTGGTCTAAATTTTGAAAAAAAGTCTAATTGTCAGATAAAGCAACACTGTTAGTGAGGAGTTCAGCAGTCACACGTGTTGCCCAACAATCTGTATGCCAACATGCCAGGGGCATCGTCGCGCATAGCTATACTACTGACTTTAGATGAACAAAGAAGGATGAGGGCACGGAGGATGGCACTAAGGAGGGCACGGGAGATGGTTTTTTTTTTTTTTTTTGCTTATATAAAATTTACAATTTAATCTAATCTAATACAATATTCTTATCTGATACAAGCCCCTCACTCTTCACTTGATATATCACACACGCATAGACATCTTTGGCATGAGAGATTCTGAGGTGTCTCGCATCTTCAGATTCACCCCTCATGCCATCATGGAATTACCACAACCTTGCAGGAGGACATCAGCAGCCCAACACATGGCACCACCCATGACACCCATGACAGCTACATATACAATCAGAGCCCCATCCCCACAGATTTCAAACAGAACATGTATGGGGACAGCTGGCTGGTTGGTGAGTGACATGGGAGTCAGGCATGACTATCCCCTCCCGTGATGCACACCTCACAAGGGGCACATGCATGACTAACATCCTCCTGTCTTTTCCCTTCAAGGTGACTCTGCATATGAACTGGAACCCCATCTCCTGACCCCATCTCATGCCAGCTCACATTATGCATCTTTGCACGTTAAACACACACATTAATCATGGCACAATGAGAATGCATGCATGCACACCACTGTGGTCCCTAGCACACACACCCCACATCCTCATCAAATTGGATTGGCACCAGTCCACCATGCAAGACTGGTGAGCAGCAACGCCACGTCAAGGCTCCAATTATGTCACTGTACATTCATACACCATTCACACGGACCTGGGAATCACTTCTCCCTGGTCCTGGGGAACCCTTCTCCACCCAAATTGAGGATGACACCCCTTTTCCAGCAGGAATGTCACCCCCACATTCAAACATCATTCACAACCCAAAATATGCCAAAAATGTCATAAAAAAAAAAAAAAATGCATAGAAAAAAAAATGCAGAGAACAAAAATAAAAATGCTTTCAAACCAAAAAAAGGGGGAAAAAAAAATTAATGCCCTCTGCCTGAGCCACGCCTGGGGCGCCCCCGGCCACGGCCCCGGACCCTCAGGGGAGACGCATGGGGGAGGGGAAAAGCCGGGGAAGGAGGAGCAGCCCCTGAGATCTGCCCACCTGGTGGCCTTCCCTCCAAGGCCACGGCTATTCTGTCCAGGGCAGCACCAAGTGTTGCCGTGTTGCCCTGGATAGCCTGGGTAAGGGCCCTCACATCCTGCCCAACGCCTGCTGCTGTAGTTTGCAGGTCATTTAGGCAGGTTGTGGAGGCCTGGGAGTGGGAGTCCAGGTTACCCAGCCTATCGTTGATGGAGGACAGGCTCTGATCCACCCGCCCCATAGTCTGGCAGAGCTGTCTCAGAAGGCGGGTCTGGGTGGCCAGGTTCCTTCTCAGACAGGCGGGCAGGAGATTGGGCGCCCCCCTGGTGCTCTGGGATGACCTCCTGGCTCCAGCTGATGGTTGTGGCCGGGGAGAAGGGGAGGCCCTTGTGAGGGGAGCCATGTTGGGGGAGGAGGGGGGGGGGGGGCTCACCCTTAGGGAGGGCAGGCTTCTTTCAGCCAGAGGGGAAGAGTCCACAGAAACCAAACGGCCAGTGCCTTCCATGGACTCCTCCTCCTCATGATTCTCCTCCTCCTCATGATCGTCCTCCGCATGATCCTCCTCCTCCTCTTGTTCCTCCTCCGCGGACTCTGGCCTTGTTGGGGGGGCCTCATTAGGCTGCTGTCCTGGCGTTGGAGCGGTCAGGCCAGATGGCCCTGCACCCTCCTGCACATCTGTGGATGACACAAACCATTCACAGGTTGGAGGATCCACACACTTGGCACATATTCCCTTTCACCCCCTCCCCCACACATGCTACACACCTGAGAGAAATAAAAACCTTACCTGGCACCGCGGGGACCGGACTTGTGTCAAAGCCTGGCAGGCCCTCCACTTCATGCCGGTGAAAGGTCAGGGCCACCACACGCTCCGTCGCTGTAAATCTAACCCGGCATGGTGGGCCCCCTCCTGTGCCCCTGGCATGGGCATTTATTGCGGCCAGTTTTTTTTTCACCTCACGCCGGAGGTCATTTATTTTCTTTTCAATCCCAGAGCGGGTCCGTGTCTCCCTCTCCCCCGATGAATTGACCTGCTCCGTGATCATATCCAATATCTCCCTCCTCCTGGCCGGGGTGGTGGTGGCACTCTGTGGGCCGTGGAGAAAACGCCCATAGTCGGTAATGGCCCGGGCAAGAATTCTTTTTCTCCCCCACTGTAAAATTAAGCTTTCTTTTTCTCTCAGTCATACTTCTAAACAAACTCACTAGCAGTCACCAAAAATCTGTCACAAATACAAGCACAACCAATCAGACAAGAACACACACAAAGAGAAAAAGAACACCCAAAAATCACACTAGCACTCAGCAAGAAACAGACACAAAAAAATCAGATGAAAAAATAAAGCAAGAAAACAAACGCTCAGAAATATATCAATCAAACAAACAGTCTCAAACACTTATCAAAATACACTTTCACAAAACTACCAACAAGCACTAGATCACACAGAACACTAATCTGACAACTACAAAACACACTCTAACGAACAACAGAGCAAAAGCACTTGATTCAATGGGAAGGGACACAAAGGGATGTACTTTTGCAATGGAAGGGCGTTTGTGTGTGTCTATTTATGCTGTCTGCGTAGTTCACAACATTGCCCTAGTCCATTTCCAATTTCACTGATTGCGCCGCTCCCGAGTTGTGAGCATGCGCACAACGGAGCTGACATGGTTTCCTTCACGCGCGCATGCGCGAGTCGGCCGGCCCTTCATTTGCATGGGGTCACGGCTCATTTCAATGTAACACGCCCACATCCCTCCCAATTTGTATTACTCCTCCTTACGCCTCCGGAAAAAACCTTACGCTTGCGCAATCTCTTGCGTAAAAGCTACGTGAATCGCGGGATTACGCGGCTAGATTGCGCAAGTCTAACGGAAAAGTGGTGCGCTACGCCGGACCGATAATGCGCCGATCTACGTGAATCTGGGCCTATATCTCTACAAAATACTGATGTAGAGTAGTTGTAGCACAAAATAAAATTCTGTATTTTAAGATTTGCATTTATAGTATAAAAAGAACAGGTATAGCAAGTGACATGAAACAAGATCAGACCATTGGCTCTGGCCAGTTTCTTACTTTTTCCTATTACTGTGATAGACTGACCCTTTGACCAATAGTGAAGTATAGGATACAACAACCACTAGCTCTAGATCCTGTATCCATGTTAGAGTCTTATGATTTTCTGGCCTTTAAAATTACTAAACAAGAAAAGGAATTTAATGTGCAGGCACCTAGCCTGCAGTTTTATTTCTTAATTCTGACCACAGTGTTTCATATGAACAATTTACCAACCAAGGCAATTCAGATCACATGATTAAAACATGCATTTTTCAGAGATTACTATAAGTAAAACTCATATGTGTATCTTGATTAATTGCATAGGCCCGGATTCACAAAGCACTTATGCCGACGTATCTCAAGATACGCCGCGTAAGTGTAAATATGCACCGTCGTATCTATGTGCCGTACCCATAGAACTAAGATACGCCAAAAAACTGACTTCATCTGACCGATGTAACTTGCCTACGGCGTATAGTGGGCGCATATTTACGCTGGACGCATTTGAAACTCCCATTGATTTTCGATGCAAATATGCAAATGAGGCTTACGTCGACAACTATACGCTACACCGGCGCAACGTTGGGAGCATTTGCTTTGTGAATTCCATGCTTCCCTCTCAGCGTTGCGCCGGCGTAGCGTAAATAAGATACGCTACGCCGGCATAAACATGCGCCAATGTATGTGAATCCGGGCCTTAGACTTTAATAAGTTTACTCTTGCATTACAAAAACAGGAGGAGAGGACTATAAACATTCAAATGTTCATAACACTGAAATTAATCTATATAGCCTACAGCACTTGGCATACATTAGTGTGTCTCAATTCAATATCTGTGTGAGCAAGGCTTGACATGCTCAATATTAGAATATGCATTCTTATTGCAGATTTAATATCCCCAAATAATCTTCATATACCTACCCCACCTCCACCTTTCCTTGGAGCTTTGGACCGGGTCGCGGGTGCGCGCCCACTGTGCACGCGCGACCCACGGCTGGGCACTTAAAGGGGATGTACAGGTACGTGCCTGTGTCCAGCCATGCCATTCTGCCGACATAAATGTGCAGGAGGCGGTCCTTAAGTGGTTAAGAGGTGGCCTACCTCTTCAAATTTCTAGTAGCCGGCCTCCTAATGATGCTGTGTGTTATACCTATGTGTCTCTGTTGAACCTGACATGCTGCAAAAGGTAAAGTGGGTTATTTATGAAAGGCACATCCACTTTGTACTACAAGAGCACTGCAAGTGCAATGGTAAGTGTAATGGAAAACAGCAGGGGGCGCTAGAAACTGATTGTTTAAATACAATAGTGAACTATGTATATCCCCATCAAAGGAGATAATCAAAATAAAAGTGCAATACAGTGCAAAGTGTTAGTACATAAATTGCAATGAGCATAAAAATATTATTAATAAATGTCCAAAAGGAAGTGCAGAAACCAAATCCAAAAATTATGAAAAAATGTCCATATAGGTGCAAAAGGATTAATAATGTCCTTAAAAATCCTTGTGACTTGTTCTCTCATATAAGTGAATATAAGTGATCGCAAATGAAGTGTTTCCACCTTCACCAACTAAACACCGACAGTGTAAACAGGATGGCTCCTTACCGCAAACTATTGACCTTTCTCGTTAGAAAATAGGTCAAATAAAGCGTTGTGTCTCCACGGACAGTAGATAGCCTGGATTCCCTTGATTGCATGCGTTAAAGGGCAAAGAAACACAGAAAATTGCCGCCATAGCGTGATACCGTTTTATTAAAAGACATGGATTTATACACACAATGCCGAGTGGCTCCTTACTATTTTTGGTGCCCTCCGTCCCGGCACTGAGGCTAATGGCTTTGGATCAATGGATAAGATGCGTCCTCACTGGGGGAGCACTCGCGTGCGTTCCACTTCCCTTGTGTAGAGAACCAGCTGGACCGGAAGTTGCTGTGCGTGGTCACGTACCGCCTCGACGTACGTTTCAATAATTCGTCATCAGGAAGCGCACTAGACACACGCACTAGACCAGGTATTATAGGTCTCGGCTATCAGCAGTGGGATAATTTTGGCCAATCACAGCCTCGGTCCCGGTTACCTCTGCAACCAATGCACATCTCGCAATATATTGTACATAGTAGGAACGCTTATATGAATCACATAATATAAACATATAACAATAATCTCACGTTATGATCCTTAATGAAATCCAGATAAATAGATATCAAATACAATATACATTTAAAACGATTTAAAATTTAAAACTTAAAACTGCGAGTCTGTATCAAAATAATAATACTGTAGTAATAAAATCAATTTTAATCATTAGTAAGGAAACAATTTAAATCGAGCTCAATGTTGAGACCCTGTGGTCGCATAGTTCTCAACCGATGCAGCCACTGGGTCTCATTTTGGGATACTGCCCTGGTGAGGTTGGTACCTCTCCAGTGGCTAGTAATCCTATCAATCCCAAAAAATCTAAGTTTACGGGGATCTCTATTGTGAAAAAGATCAAAATGTTTGGAAACACTGTGATCAGGGTAGCCTTTGATGATATTGGCTACATGCTCATTGATCCTTACTTTCAGCTCCCTGGTAGTTCTACCTACATATTGAAAGGTACATGGGCACTCCAAAACGTACGTTACATACCTGGAGTGGCATGTTATGAGTGGTTTAATAGTAAATTCCTGTTTGGTTACACTAGAACTAAACTTGCTAACTTTTCTGCCTATTCTATTCGTTTTTTTACAGGATCTGCATCGAGTGCAGTAATGAAAACCGGAGCCATCTAAAAAGGTTAAAGGTCGCTCGGGGGGGTCCGGCACATTGCCAGCAATCATATTCCTGAGGCCTGGGGCCCTCCTATAGATGAAGGTAGGTTTAGGAGGTAAAATCTTGGCCAAATCATTGTCTTTCAACAAGATAGGCCAAAATTGTTTAAAAATCTTTTCAACCTGCCTATATTGCCTATGATAGCCGGACAGAAAGGATGTTTCTCCTTGGCGAGGAGGTTTAGGTTTAGATTCCAACATGGTTACTCTATTCATGTTCCTAACCTCTTCTTTGGTCACTAGCAACCTGGTTTTAGGGTAACCCTTTGCAATGAACTTGTCAATCAGCAAATTCGATTGCTGATCGAAGTCAACAATATCATTGCAGTTTCGACGGATTCGCATTAGTTGCCCTTTGGGAACAGCTCCCAACCATTTGGGGTGGTGACAACTGTTCATGGGCACAAAGCCATTGCGATCCGTGGGTTTGAAAAATGTTTTGGTACAGATATTGTTATTTACCTTAGTGAGCGTGAGATCTAAATAATTTATGGTAGTCAAACTACTTTCCGCTGTAAAACTAAGACCATAATTATTAACGTTCATTTGGGATAAAAAGATGTTCAAAGATGTCTGGGGTCCCTCCCACAACAAAATGATATCATCGATATACCGTTTATAGTATACTACTGATCCCATGTTAGCTTTAAAAATTGACTCTTCTTCCCATTTATTAAGAACCAAATTTGCCACACTGGGGGCATACCGAGCCCCCATGGCAACCCCTTTAGTTTGTTTGTAAATGGTAAGTGTACTGAAAGTGCACTTGGAAGTGCAGTCACTGCAGATCTGAGGGAAGATCTTAAATGAGGGGAAGCTCTGCTGATTTTATAATCCAATCATGTGCAAGCCAAAATGCTGTTTTTTATTTTTCTTGCATGTCCCCCTTAGGCCTCGTACACACGAGGCAATCTGTCTGATAGGATTTTGGTTTGCTCGCGTGTACACACGAGCAAACCAAAATCCCCGCCAGCAGACGGCGCGCTGACGTGTCGGTGACGTGGCGGTGACGTTGGCACCGCCACGTCACCGCACCAGGAAGTAAAACACTTCCGCGCATTCGCCGAATCCATTCGGCGGCGGTGCGGGACGACATGTCTGCTGGTAAGTGTACTAACCAGCAGACATGTCGGGCGGATGGATTCCCACCCGATAGATTTCAAAGCATGCTTTGAAATCTGTCGGGTGGCCAAATCCATCGGCTCGGCCGTACACACGATCGAATCTGTCTGCTGGGACGGTCTAGCAGACCGTTTCCAGCAGACAGATTTGATCGTGTGTACAAGGCCTTAGAGCTACAGTGACTGCACTTCCAAGTGCACTTTACGTGCACTTATAAGTGCACCTGCAGTACAAAGTGGATTTTCCTTTCTTAAATAACCCCCAAAATGTTTGTTTGAATTCCTGGAGTGATGGCCATCTCTGGATTTTGAGATTTCCTTGGTAATATCAAAGGATGTGCACCCATAAGATGCAGTTATACTTTAAATTCAACCTCTCTTTCACCAGGGAGGCACCCATGTCAAGGAGAGTCATCTTCGATCTTTGTTCAGCTTATTAAGTACATCATCCTTTACATTCACCATTGTAACCTGTATGAAATGTATTAATGAAAATGTTTGTCCAGGTACCCGTACCCTTAAAGGCCATACTCATGTGTTTTGCTCACATTCCACTCACTTTTTCTCCTATGCACAATAAAGTGTTATTTTGATTTTTTTCTGATGTTGGCAACTATACATTTTATGGCAAAAGCCCACTTGCTTCCTGTGGTATGATGCCAGTGTGCATGAGCTCCCATTATAAGTACTGATGAAATTGCAGAGTGACAGCTAAGTACTTGTGCAAACTTTACATGTGTTTTGCTAAAAAAATACACTTTAGATCAAAAATGATATCATCACAGCCCTGAAAGTAATAAAACTGAATCTGAAAAAAAAAAGAAAAAGGGAATGGTATCTAATAACAATATTATCTTTACTTAGGTAAGAAGATAAATTACACTAATGATCCACTGCATATGCTGTGGTTAAAGTGTGTAAGTCTACAACGAATTGCTGGAGACACTTACTTTTACCATTCACAGGCAATAATCTCTTAATCCAGGATCATATTCTTGCAGAGATTGGAGAGTGACGTTTTCTTCTGCTATATGCCATATGACTCTCTGAAAAATGAGACAGGTAATTCATTTATCATTCACATATTAATATTTTACATCATTTGTAAGGCCTCTAAAACGTACTGAAAATTACTAAAATTAAAGTTATTATTATTATAATTTTGTTTTACAAAAAAGTTTAATAAAACCTTTTTATTTTTAAAATTTAACTTCAGCATTGCCACAACATGAGAATTTTAGGTGACACGTCTATATGCTATAAAATAAGCCTTAAGGCCTCCAGCACCAGTAAAGCAGGCTGCTCCTCCAGTTTCTCCTCTCTTGCTCTCCGGGCTGCTGTCATCTCTGATCCATCCTCCGTGTACACAGTACTACGTGTCTCCGACACTGAGTCACATGTTCCACACTCTCCATGCCTGCCACTGGTCACATGACCCCCCGCCCTCCCTCTCTCCTTGTAGGCTTTGCTGACAGCGGGGGGCACACGAGGGGTTAAGTCACGTGTCCAGGCCAGAAACGCACCTCTCCCCCTGACACTGTCACCACTCCCTGCCGCATCACTGGCTCGGCTGACCTGTCAGTTATGAAGAGGATGGCATCTCTCAGAATGACCGATTTGCTGGCATTGCAGGGTGGAAGGGCTCGGGGGGGCAGAGCTCTGTGCCCCGAGGACAATATAAAACTGGCCAATTGGGGCCTCGGGATGTGGTCACATGTGAGGGGGTAGCAGACCTGGTAGAAACCTATTGGTTTGGTGCCCTGCACAGTGCAGGGCCACATAGATAGTATGAGCTGGAGGGTTGGCGTCGTGGGCTGGGGGGTAGCACCCCTGCGCCCCTTGTGGACCGGCCACCACTGATGAACAGTAAGTGATCGGTACCAATCACTCACTCTGTTCATACATAACTGAAGCATAGTAAACTGTGCTATATATAAGCACATAGAAGTATGTTTGAGCTTTAGGGTGTACACCCTAATGCAATAGGCTGTGCACACCTATGACTACAATGCATGGTAGTGCACTACCTGCAATGCAGGTTCTTTGTCATTGGATTTTGGAGTACCAATGAAAATAAATGACCACATGAGACTTTAACATATGTAACATGAATTGCAAGATACTCAAATACAAAGACCTCGCCAGTCGAAAACCTGAAAGATATAGAAACTGGTCAGGTGCTTTAACTCTCCAGTATCAAGCAACAGAAATAGCATTTGTGGGTGGACCATGTCTATATTACTATATCCCATAGATATACTGCGGATGAATGGCTCCCCTGGACAAAATTCCATACAGGTACGTCCTTCCCTGAGGCACGCTTGCATGCCCGCTGCATGGCGGGAGACCCAATGCGTGTGGCCAGCTGGCACGATCGCCGCCGGCCATGCGCAATCGTATGCACAATTGCCAGCATGGGTATTTGTAAACACACAAATTCCTGTGCTTTCAGGGAAAAGGAGCCATATCGTTTGTTCTTACTAAGTAGGAAAAACAATGTCTCCTCTCCTAGTCAATCCTACTCCCATGCAGTTAGAACACACTGAGGGAACACACAATTAACCCCTTGATCGCCTCCTAGTGTTGACCCCTTCCCTGCCAGTGACATATAGAACACACTGAGGGAACACACAATTAACCCCTTGATCTCCTCCTAGTGTTAACCCCTTCCCTGCCAGTGACATTTAGAACACACTGAGGGAACACACAATTAACCCCTTGATCGCCTCCTAGTGTTAACCCCTTCCCTGCCAGTGACATTTACACAGTAATCAGTGCATTTTTATAACACTGATCGATGCATAAATTGGCAATGGTCCCAAGAAAGTGTTACCGCATTTATTTATAACACGCACGTACCATATTTATAACACGCACAGGCGTATAACACGCACGCTAACTTTAAGAGGGAAGTTTCAGGAAACGTATAACACGCAGAGACAGTTTACCCTCTATTTTCAGGGTGAAAAAGTGAGTGTTATACGCCAATAAATACAGTATTCGTTTTATTTTTTCAGGTCAAGTACATTTTCTTCAATTTACCCTTTTGATCCTTTCAGATATCATGTGTTCTTGTTACTTTTTGTACACCGAACAAAAATCCTAAACAATGCTATTAGTTTACCAAGATATACTTCAAACTACAAAACACCTCCCGTGGTATTTGTAGTTCAAATAAGAAGAACAGCTTAAGGTAACAATGCTACTTCTGCATAGCTACAGTACAAAGGCTGAGCATTGTCCCCCTAGACAGGGAGTGCTGAGATCTTCTCTCCAAGCTGCCTCTGGGTTATGATCTTTGATTTTTTGATTGTCTGGAAGTCCATTCATCTCAGCAGATGCCGAGATCATACAATGAGCTGCACATACACAGCCCAGTTTACAGTGGTGACAGGCAAGTAAAAGACTTGCAGAAGAGACATTATGAAAGGTCTGCCTGTTTGCAATTGTTTTACGTTTTTAGATAAAGTTCCACTTTAAGTACCTACGTTTCCATCATACTGTCTTTTAGCAATAAATGGCTTCCTCAATTGTGGCTATATCCTTCCATGTTGTTTATGAAATAAGTATATGTCTCTTTAAAAGAAACAAGTGTACCTACAGGTAATGAAAGGTTAAAGCTAAATGTGAATAAAACCACCCTGAAATGCAGAAACAGGCACAAATATGGAACATAAAACTGTATGTGGCAGACAGTGAAAGACATTAGAGATTAGGGCACCAGAGAGACACTTTTGTGTTTGTAAAGAATTGTCAGCCTGCATGACTTAAATCCATTTATACTATCAATTTATGTGTATTTGTGCAGCCGTAAAATATATAGGGCAGGTACTTTATAATTAGTTTAGGCTGAACTATTCCTTATGACGTGAGGGAAGGTGACAACCTCACGCTGGTGCTGGTCTGGAATCCAGATGCTCTACATGGGTTTGCGTCTCGCAGCCCATAGATCTTACTCTAACCATTGAATGCGACATACTGTTTCTGTTCATCTTAATCCCCTTCACTGTAAATTAAATGCATTGCAGCATTGTGCAGAAATCCCAAGGTTAGAACCAGATGAGGAAAAAGCGAATGCAGCTGGGATTAAAACAGCTATAGCTATGCCTCACTCTTTTAGGAGATCTTCTAAGGGTGATAAATCAAAATAAGAGGGTGAAAGATTTCTCTACTCCTGTCTTGTGTGTACAGATGACATCAAATTTATTTCATACCGTAGGTATAAGCCAAGGTATAGCAATGCTGCAGGACCATGTGTGTTCATGTTGCTTTATTTGATATGTATGATATGTATGATGATCCCCTAAGGAAGTCACGAGGTGTGACGAGACGCGTAGGGATCCTAGGAGCCACAGAGTCCACACGCCTGACGCAGTGTGTTCCTGACGTCTGTTTGTTTTGTGCCTTTTGGATCGTTTTAAATGTGAGTTTTATTTTTTTATTAAATGTGTCTTTTACCTTGCGGGATTGCGCTATGGTCTGTTTCTTTTATCATGTATGCCATCTGAGAGATCCCTTGTTGTGAGTGACCATCTGGCCAGCTTAGAAGAGGATATCTGCCATTAGAAGTACGAACTCGCTGTTCGTGGGAGATAGGCCCATCATCCATCACCCCGTGGTGAGTGGATGTACGAGTGACACTAGTTGCCTACCAGACGTCTTTTATTGTCACTCACTTGCTTTCTTCTTTTTTGCTTTACCTTTACCGCTGAGGAGTGCCTCTGCTGCTTGCCCTGCCGAGGGATCACTGTCCTCCACCGGGAGGTGCTGTTGCAGGCTATCCGAGCTATAGCCTTGAGGTGAGGAGCTGGGGACCACCTGAGGTGCTTTCTGCTGTCACCCTTTCCTGGCACCACCATTTCAATTTGGACTTATCTGGACTCTTGGGTTTTTTCACTAGAGACTTTATTTATTTCATATTTTTTCCATCCAGAGGCATTTCCTCATGGAATTTTCTCTGGTCTTATAGTTTGGATTTAGGATTGTTTTTCACTGGTTTCACATTACACTGGCTAGTGTGTTGGGTTTTTCCTTATTGTAATAATTATTGTAATAATTTTTGTATTTATTGGTTATCACCCTTATGTGTTTATTCATTCACATCATTGTTTCGATTATGTTGGTTATCATGTTGTCCTAAACCCACCTGCATCCACCCATCCAGCCACCCGTCCCATCCATTCACCCCTATCACCCACACCCCCCCCCTCCTCCCCCCCTGTTCACTTTCAGCGCAGACAACACCCCCTTCTTTTACATATGATATATACCAATGACTTGTTTATTAATGTAAAAGTGTACAAGTGGGTTACACACTATGGGCCACATTCAGGATGGAGTGCGTATCTTTGTGCGGGCGTAGCGTTTCCTATTTACGCTACGCCTCCGCAACTTTGACAGGCAAGTGCTGTATTCACAAAGCACTTGCTCCGTAGCGTAGCGTAGCGTAAATGGGCCGGCGTAACCATGCGTAATTCAAAGTAGGCTGGTATTGGGCGTGTTGTTTGTAAACTAATCGTGACAGGACGTAAATGACACGCCAAATGAACTGCGCATGTGCCGGCCGTGGACGTATCCCAGTGCGCATGCTCAAAATCACGACGAAATAGTCATTGATATCGACGTGAACATAAGCCCCATTCTGAATCGGCTTATGCAAACGACGTAAACGACGTACAATACGACACTGTCCCGACGTCCATAATTAACATTGCCTGTACCTCATATAGCAGGGGTAACTTTACGCCGGTCCAACGCCTTACGTAAACACCGCAACTACGTTTGTGAATCGGCGTATCTACCTAATTTGCATATTTAACACGTAAATCGACGGAAGCGCCAGATTGAATATGCAACTAAGATACGACTTACGCCGCTCGTATCTTAGCACAATTCCAGCGTATCTTGCTTTCTGAATACAGAAAAAAGATACGCCGACGCATCCTAGAATTTACGCGGCGTATCTAATTCTTTCTGAATCTGGCCCTATATAGATAAAGCCAAAGTGACTATTCATTTTCTTATGGAAAAATCTAGCATCATGATTTTGATTAATCAAAACAAATAAACTGACTTATTATTACAGGTAATTCATAAACACAAAATGGTTACTCTTTTTATAGCAAGGTAGAACAATGAAATTAAAACCTATTAAGCATTATTCACTTTTGAAGTATCCAATGAGGTTGTTTCTATAGACTCCATTTACACTTGATAGAGTAATGTTAAATTTGACGCAGCAATCCATCTTCTTCTATTTTCAACATGGCCACATTAAATGGAATAACGCAAGAATATGTTCTAAGCATATATGAAGAAATTTGAATATTATTATTTTTTTCCTGCTGTGGCTTACAAGGTCAAGTTTGCTTGAAATGTGCAGTATGTTACACTTTACAGAATACTGTCCCAGCTGAAAAAAATCTTGCCCCAGGAGACATGTATCAATGCAAAAAAACTCATGTTTTTTAGGAGCAGTGATTTTAATAATGCTTAAAGGAGTTGTAAAGGTTTGTGTTTTATTTTCTAAATTAGTTCCTTTAACCACTTCCTTACTGGGCATGTAAACCCCCTTCCTGACCAGGTGAAATTTCAGCTTGCGGCACTGCGTCGCTTTAACTGACAATTGCGCGGTCGTGCGATATGGCTCCCAAACAAAATTGGCGTCCTTTTTTCCCCACAAATAGAGCTTTCTTTTGGTGATATTTGGTCACCTCTGCGATTTTAATTTTTTGCGCTATAAACAAAAAAGGACGACAATTTTGAAAAAAAATACAATATTTTTTACTTGTTGCTATAAAAAATAGCCCAATTTAAAAAAAAAAATCAGTTTAGGCCGATACGTATTCTTCTACATTATTTTGGTTTAAAAAAAAAAAAAAATCGCAATAAGCGACTGGTTTGCGCAAAAGTTATAGCGCCTACAAAATAAGGGACAGAATTGTTATTTTTTATTATTTTGTTTTTTACTAGTAATGGCGGCGATCTGCGATTTTTATTGCAACTGCGACATCATGGCGGACACATCGGACACTTTTGACACATTTTTGGCACCATTCACATTTATACTGCAATCAGTGCTATAAATATGCACTAATTACTGTATAAATGTGACTGGCAGGGAAGGAGTTAATACTAGGGGGTGAGGAAGGGGTTAATGTGTTTCCTGCATTGTGTTCTAACTGTGGGGGGAGGGGGGGTGACCGATCTGTGTCCCTATGTACTAGGAACACAGATCGGTATGCTCTCTCTATGACAGGACGCTGTCATTGTGAGAGCCGGCAATGAGAGATGATCTCATATGTTTACATATGAGATCATCTCTCATTGGCTGCACAGATCGCATCGCAAACGGCCACTCTGATTGGCCGTTCGCGGCGATCTGTGATTGGCTGTGTCCAAGGGACATGGCCAGTATACAAGTTCCCCGCTGCGCGCTCTGGAGCGCGCGCTGGGAACGAGGAAAGGGGCTGCCGTGAAAACACGGCAGCCCGGAGATTTAGAACCACCCTGCGGCCGCATATAGTCGTACGGCCGTAGGGAAGTGGTTAAGCTAGTGCATTGTTGGTTCACTTACCTTTTCCTTCGATTTCCCTTCTAAATGTTTTTTTAATTTCTCACTTCCTGTTTTCCTCAGTAAGCTTTCCACCATCATCCGAGCGGTGCAAAGTCATTTAGAACAGCTTACTGAACACCTTACTGAGGAGGAACAGGAAGTGTGAAATTCAGACAAAGAAAGCACTGGCTTAACCACTTCCCGCCCGGCCAATAGCCGATTTACGGCCGGGAAGTGGTTATGAAATCGTGACTAGCCGTTCTCAAACGGCTTAGCACGATTTCAATGCCGCGCGCACCCGTAGGGGCACGCAGCGCGGCGATCGGTGATGCGGGGTGTCAGTCTGACACCCTGCACCTCCGATCTCGGTAACGAGTCTCCGGCGGAGCCTCGTTACCACGTGATCAGCCGTGTCCAATCACGGCTGATCACGATGTAAACAGGAAGAGCCGCCGACGGCTCTTCCTCACTCGCGTCTGACAGACGCGAGTACAGGAGAGCCGATCAGCGGCTCTCCTGACAGTGCCCACACTAGACCACCAGGGTACTTACAAAAAAAAAAGGACAAAAAAAAAAAAGGGCAGTAAAAAAAAAAAATGCCAATAATGCCAATCAGTGCCCACACATGGGCACTGATTGGCAACAGGTGATCCATCAGTGCCACCCCTCAGTGATCATCAGTGCCACCCCAGTGTCTGTCAGTGCCAATCCATGCCCAGTGCCCACCTATCAGTGCCCACCTGTGCCACCTATCAGTGCCCACCTGTGCCACCTATCAGTGCCCACCTGTGCCACCTATGAGTGCCCACCTGTGCCGCCTATGAGTGCCCTGTGCCGCCCATGAGTGCCCATCAGTGCCGCCCATGAGTGCCCATCAGTGCCGCCTATGAGTGCCCATCAGTGCCCCATACCAGCGCCGCCTATCAGTGCCCATCAGTGCTACCTAATCGGTGCCCATCAGAACTACCTCATCAGTGCCCATCAGTGCCACCACATCGGTGCCCATCAGTGCCACCATATCAGTGCCCGTAATTGAAAGAGAAAACATACTCATTTACAAAAAAATTAACAGAAAAAAATAAAAACGTATTTTTTTTTCAAAATCTTCGCTCTATTTTTAGTTGTTGCGCAAAAAAAACGCAGAGGTGATCAAATACCACCAAAAGAAAGCTCTATTTGTGGGGAAAAAAAAACTAGTAAAACAATAAAAGTGAAATATTCCTTTAAATTTCGTACCTGGGGATGTCTAGAGTATGCCTGTAAAGAAGCGCATGTTTCCGTGCTTAGAAACAACCCTGCACAAAATTACATTTCTAAACAAAAAAAGTAATTTAAAACGACTTGTGTCTTTAATGAATTGTCTGGTCCCGGCAATACAGATAAGTTATTGAAAAAAAAAACAGCATGGGTTTCCCCCTTAGTCCATTACTAGGCCCTTTGGGTCTGGTATAAATATTATGGGGAACCCCCGAACCAAAATTTAAAAAAAAAATGTTGTGGGGATCCCCCCAAAAATCCATACCCTTATCCAAGCATGCAACCTGACAGGCCACAGGAAAAGAGGGCGGGGACGAGAGAGCACCACCCTCCTGAACCGTACCAGGCCACAACCACCAGCCCTCAACATGGACAGGATGTCCCCATGTTGATGGGGACAAGGGCCTCATCCCCACAGCCCTTGCTCACTTTTTCTATTGTAACACGTTAGTCAAAAATCCAGTGAATGTCAAAGTTTACGTGAAGCTGCTTTGTAGTTCTGTTCCAACTGATTTACAAAAGTTATGAACAGTGGCACCTCTGTTGACCAGTATATCAGAGGTGTGCACAGATTTTCTTCCTACATAATACCTACCCTTCTAAAACACAGGCTTGTGAATCCTTTATCTGTCTATAAAATGTAACTATGGCCTTTGCCTTTCTCTAAAAACAAAGTACTGTATGGACACGTTACATATTATATACTGTTACACAAATATGAACCAACACTATTAAAAAAATGAGGTGTAGTCAGTGCATTGTGTGTCTAACAAAAAATGACTGCAACTGGATTCTGTTTGTAGGAAATGTACCACAGCCAGATGTAGGATATAGGAAATGTAGTGGAACAGACTAGGATGCTAGCTGCGGGAATTCGACTGGAACACAACTGGAATTCTGACTGCAGGAAAGTGAGTGGAACAGAACTGGAAGCTTGTTGTGTGGGACCAGTACAGAACAAAACCAGATGCAGGATATGACAGTTGGCCTGCAGTATTACACAGCGTTCTTTTACTAAACATGGTTTAAGACCCCAATGCAAGGCCAACTATGTTGGATTCATAGTTATCTCACAAATGCCAGATTTATTGAGACCAAAACATTGTCTGGATCATTACTCACTTGTACTATGGTTTTGTAGTTAGAAATAATCAGAGCAAGGCTTGTATATTTTATTGGTTTCCTCAGACTAATTTGATGAATGGCTGGTGTGTTGGATCTGTTCCAAATTAACTGAAAAAGTGGATGTTACATTGTTTTGCAAAACATTTGTCTTTGTCAAAAATTGTATACAAAGTTTTATTCCTGGTAAATATTTCAGAGAGAAAGAAAAAATGTAAAATGATATAGTTAAGTTACAGTATAATCTTTTTTTTTAGCATTTAATGGTTCATCATAAACCTATAAAAGAGCCTTAAAGCCCATCACCAGTAGGAGATATGGGTTTCCAGCAATGACATTTTAAAGTAAGTTGAAACTGTTACATTTCAATACAAAACTGGAATATTTTGGGGTTGATGCTTCAGCCACCAGAAAAGGGCATTTCAAAAGTTAACAGGTTAAGGTTAAAGTTTAGGGTTAAGATAAGGGAGTAATCAGAGTTTAGGCATTAATGTGGTAATAAACCGCTGTGTTTTTTTTTTTTTTGGAACTTGCAAGCTAAAGCCATAATGTTCTAGTATGCATGGTTTACGGCACAGGGCTCTGAAGGAACGACCCAGGTGGCCATTCCTTCAGAGCACATGTGGAGGCGATGTCCCTAGCTGCATGTACAGTAGATAGTCTTATTATAGGCTTACCTATAGGTACAAATTATGCATGGGAGTTCACTCCCACTTTAAAGGATATATTTGATGGTTTGGTTAAGTGTTAGGCCGCGTACACACGATCAAATTTATCTGATGAAACTGGTCAGACGGACCGTTTCAGCAGACATCTCTAATCGTGTGTACGGGCTAGCGGACATGTTTTCCCAGCGGACAAATTTCAAAGCATGCTTTGAAATTTGTCCGCCGGAGACATGTCCGTCGGATATGTCCGCTGGTTAGTACACTAACCAGCGGACAGAAATCTCTGCCCATGCGTCGAATGGATTTGACACATGCGTGGAAGTATTTTACTTCCTGGAGTGGTGACATGGCGGTGTCAACGTCACCGCCACGTCACCGCGTCCTCAGCCCAAAGGGAATTTATGTCCAATGGTGTGTACACACCATCGGACCAAAATCTGATGAGACATGTCCGCTGGAAACGGTCTGTCGGACATGTTTGAGAGGACATGTCTCATCGTGTGTATGCGGCCTTAGAGCCAGGGTTAAATTAGACCTTCCCTTTTATCCCCCTTTAAAAAAAATTTCCTCGTCTTTTGTTCTGTGGTCTTTTTTTTTTCTTTTTTTTTTTTTTTTTTTTATTATTGTTTCTTTTTTTTTTTTTTTCTCATGTAGTGCGTGTTTCAGGTTTTCAGGTAGTGCTGCTGCTCCCCCCAGATAACCAGGTGGAGGGAGGGCTCAAATAGGGCTGGGAAGCAAGGACAATGATGACCAAGGTTTAAAGGGGCACATGACAGTATGTACTGTATTGTTGTATATTATAGGTTCAGTTGTATTTACCTGTACATGCACTATTATTTTATTTTCAAATAAAAAAAGACTTAAATCCAAAAAAAAAAAAAAATTAGACCTTCCCTTCAAAGCAAAAAATCCCCGCTGCTTGCAGCTCTGCATGCTGGCTTCTATTCTGCACCTATGCAGCCGACAGCAGACTACAGTTATCTGGCACTTCCGACCTCTCCTTTCTTTGACTGTCTTTGTGTTTCTCTAGTGCTGGGCTCAGATTACATGCATCATGTTCCTGAGCCAAGCAGAGAGCATTGTGGGAACTGTAGTCTCCTGAACAGACATATTCTTGATAACTACAGTATCTATGAACGACACCTCCCAGCACACCATCTGCTCCAGGGAGAATTCTGGGAGAGGCTATAAAGGGATCATCAGATCAAGCTCTCTTGCTTCCCGGGTTTGCTTCTTCGCTGCTGTGCAAGAGGACTGTGGTCTACCACGCGGCAACATGTCGCTCCCAGCTCTGACTCAGGCGTGTCCAGCGCCACTTCCTACATGAGAAGGGCCATTTGAAGGAATTTGAGGGCCCCGAGCAAAATGGGGACACCCATGTTATTACTCCACCCTTCCCTCCCTGGTCCCTATGTTTTTCTATTCTTACCTCCCCTTCTTCCCTGTAGGCTGCAGCTGTAGCGTGGCCAAGCTCCTCTTCCTCCTGTCAGTCCGGTGTTCTATCATTATGGGTCCCCAGTCCCCTATCAGATAGTACCCGGGCCGTGTACAGCGCGGTACAGGAGATTCAGTTTCCTGTTCCCAGCTGGACTGACAGGAATTGAGCACTCAGTGTGCACTTCCTGTCAGTTTAGCCGGGAACAGGAAACTGAATCTCCTGTACCATGCGTGTTACCCGGCCGGACTGACAGGACTCCAGGAGGAAGGTCGGCCACACTACAGCCTGGGAAGGGGAAGTTGGGGGCCCCAGGCCAGCTCGGGGCCCCAAGCAATTGTTTGTTGTGCCTGTCCTGTAGGGGCCTGTACATGAGGGGTATCACCGCAGGATTGCTGTAATCAGCAAGACCAGATGATTCACTGTTTCAGCAGTCAGACCGTCATCTCAGCCCGTTCTGCAGAAGGAAGAATTGACTTGGATCGCTTTTCAGGAAGTTTCTACACTGTTCTCCAGAATAGTGTGCGGGCACCTCCCCACAAAGCCAGTACCAGTCACTAGTATACTCCACAGTACACTGTATACAGACACCTTACACCTGTATTTGCCTTAAGGATTATTACCGGTCAGTCTCAGCTGCTTTGCCTTGACTGCATTTTACTGTGCCACACTTCAAATCTTTGTTTCTTTGAGCTCCAATGTGCCAGTGAAGTCAACCGCAAGGCCTTACATTTTAAATACTGCTATTCTATCGCTATTTAAAGGGACACACCACTTAAACCTATTTTGCTTCATCTCTCATTAGGATTAAAGGTATAATAGGCCAGCCTGCGGTTCCCCTTTGTCAGTGATATTATATACAGCAAGAAGAAGAGGGAAGGGAGGAGCTACGCAAAAAAAATGGGGTATGTTAACAATATTGACAAAACTGACAGATCTAAACACATCAATCTGTATTAATCACAAATGAATAGTGAAAATATGAATAAGAAGTGTATAGACAGTCCAAAATGGAACCATAACATAAGAAGTCCAATCGTTGATGAATCTATGTGACAAACCAATGATGACTTGTACAGTGTGGAAACCAGTGAAGAAAAACTTGAGTGAATAAGAAACCACAGTGTGTCAGCAATAACACGTGTGCACCACCACCTGTAGAGTTATGTGCTTACCAGAGGTAAGCTGTACCAAGCCAAAGGTATTAATCATGATCCTGATGACAGCAATCTCCAATCACAGGGAACCACAATAGCCACAATGGCCACGAAACTCAGCATCACAAGGTTTAAACAGTAATGGTTACTCTATGACCATCAATATAGAACCAACAGGATTGGATGTACAGTAGCATAATCCACCAAAAAATTTAAAATAAAGACTTATTCTTGGATGTTGTTCGGTAGGGTGTTTAAATGGATCTTGGAATAACTGTCACACCCGCAACATGTAATGTCCTTTTGTTTGCCGAGTTACAGAGGATAGAGTCACAAGAGGCTTTCCATGTGCACTACTGAGGTGTACGGACCAAGGTGTACAGGAACCAATTACAGCCTCAAGTCTTTTTGAATATGATGCTACAGGCTTGGCACAACTATTTTGGGCATTTTCTCCCATTCTTCTTTGCGGGACCTCCCAAGATCCATCAGGTTGGATGAAGTGTTGGTGCACAGCCATTTTGAGATCTATCCAGAGATATTCAATCAGGGTCAAGTCTGGGTTCTGACTGGGCCTCTCAAGGATATTCACAGAGTTGTCCCAAAGACACTCCTTTGTTATCTTGGCTGTGTGCTTAGGGTCGTTGCTGTTGGAAGTTGTTATGTGACAGCCTTATTCCAAAATTGATTAAATTCATTATTTTCCTCAAAATTCAACAAAAAATACCCCATAATGACAACATGAAAGACGTATGTTTGAAATATTTTAACATTTTTAATTTTCTAATTTAATAAAAATAATCACATGTACATAATTATTCACAGAATTTGCCACAACACTCAAAATTTAGCTCAGGTGCATCCCATTTCCACTGATCATTCTTGAGATGTTTCTACTTGATTGGAGTCCACCTGTGGTAAATTCAGTTGATTGGACATGATTTGAAAAGGCACACACCTGTCTATATAAGGTCCCACAGTTAACAGTGCATGTCAGAGTACAAACCAAGGCATGAAGTCCAAGGAATTATCTGTAGACCTCTGAGACATGATTATATAGAGGTACAGTTCTGAGGAAGCGTACAGAAAAAATTCTGCAGCAGTGAAGGTCCCAATGAGCACAGTGGCCTCCATCATCTGTAAATGGAAGATGTTTGGAACCACCAGGACTCTTCCTAGAGTGGGTCACCTGGACAAACTGAGTAATCAGGGGAGAAGGGCCTTAGTCAGGGAGGTGACCAAGAACCCGATGGTTACTCTGCTTCAGACTTTCTCTGTGGAGAGAGGAGAACCTTCCTGGAGAACAATCATCTCTGCAGCACTCCACCAATCAAGCTTGTATGGTAGAGTAGCCAGATGGAAGTCACTCCTCAGTAAAAGGCACATGACAGCCCACCTGAAGTTTGCCAAAGGGCACCTAAAGTACTCTCAGACAATGAAAAACTAAATTCTCTGGTCTGATGAAGCAAAGATGGAAGTCTTTGGCCTGAATGGCAAGTGTCATCATGTCTGGAGGAAACCAGGTACCATTTGTCACCTGGCCAATACCATCCCTACAGTGAAGCATGGTTGTGGCAGCATCATGCTGTGTTTTTTTTTTTTAGCGGCAGGAACTGGGAGACTAGTCAGGATCAAGGGAAATACATGAAAGCATCAATGTACAGAGACATCCTTGATAAAAACCTGCTTCAGAGTGCTCTGGACCTTAGACTGGGGTGAAGGTTCATCTTCCAACAGGCAACGGCCCTAAGCACACAGCCAAGATAACAAAGGGGTGGCAATGGGACCACTCTGCGAATATCCTTGAGAGGTCCAGCCAGAACCCAGACTTGATCCTGATTAAATATTTCTGGAGAGATCTCAAAATGGCTGTGCACCAACACTCCATCCAACCTGATGGAGCTTTAGAGGTCCCGCAAAGAAGAATAGGAGAAAATGCCCAAAAATAGTTGTGCCAAGCCTGTAGCATCATGACTTGAGGCTGTAATTGGTGCCAAAGGTGCTTCAACAAAGTATTGAGCAAAAGCTGTGAATACATCTGTACATGAGATTTTTTTATTTTTTTATTTTTAATACATTTGCAAAGTTTTCAAAGAAACTTCTTTCATATTGTCATTATGGGGTATTGTTTGTAGAATGTTGACAAAAGTAATGAATTGAATCCATTTTGGAATAAGGCTGTAACATAACAAAATGAGGAAAAAGTTAGGCACTGTGAACACTTATTGGATGCACTGTATATAGCGCTTCACAGCTCTATATACTGTATATGTTATATGCTCACATCAGTTCCTGCCCTCAGGGAGCTTATAATCTAAGGTCCTAAACTCACATTCATACATATACATTCTAGGGACAATTAGACAGGTGCCAATTAACCCACCTCCATGTCTTTGAAGTGTGGGAGGAAATTGGAGTACACCCACACAGGTACAGGGAGAATATGCAAATTTAATGCGGGTAGTGCCACTGTTCGGATTCAAACCAAAACCCTAGTGCTGCTAGGCAGGCATGCTAACTACTTAGCCACTGTGCTGCCCAGTGCAGTCAGAGGATTGACAACGTTTTCTTAAGCCAAAACTGAATAAAAATGAATTTAAACATTCATGTGAGTTGGTAATTTGTCTATTTCCCTCACAAGACAAGAACCAACCGGATTTTTACTATACCAAAGCTCCTCTGTTTGCCATTAAATCACAAATGACATTACAACAATGTAAAGGAATCTATATCCAGCAGAATATATCCATATGCTCTAAAACATTCAACGTCTGAATTATTCACGGTAAAATATGAAATAATATATAACATCTTAGAGATTTCAGGGGCCTAGCAATGACAGAAATTAGTGCCTTTCTATAAAAATGCCATTTTGTGTTCCAGTACATGACAGATTTTCATGTTCTAAGGTTTGTGGTTTATGCCATAAATGTCTCAGTTCAGCATAGATTCTGTCTATCTGTAGAAATATTAATAAATTGTGTTGGACATAAAATGGACATGCTTAGATTTAAGACACAAGAGACAATGCAACAGATCCACTCATATCAAATAATATGGATAATGGACAGCGAAAAGGCCAAAAGCAATATGTTTTGTTTAGCAACTATTTTACAAATAATGACAAGCCAATCAGACGTTTTCTTTTATTGCCTAAATTGTAGTTGCTTTTAGAGCTT
This sequence comes from Rana kukunoris, assembly GCA_029574335.1. Taxonomy (NCBI): domain Eukaryota; kingdom Metazoa; phylum Chordata; class Amphibia; order Anura; family Ranidae; genus Rana; species Rana kukunoris. The sequence continues at coordinate 142,088,471 of CM056052.1, forward strand.
CCTGCCTCCTTCTGACTTTGCTAAAAGAAAATAGAGTAACAAAGACCAAAAAAGTGCTTTGAACTTTATGGACAGGACTCCTGCAATGTACTATGTGAAAATAAACTGGTTCGACCCTCTGGATTGATATGTCCTATACCTATTCACATGCATCAGTCTCCCTTTCAGTACCTGTGAATATTGCAGATAATTGACAATTTCTGGTTGGTGCCACAAGATACTTTAAACATTTTTGGGCTAGGTAAGATTCTTTTGAACTTGAGTTGAAGGAAGTATGGTATATCAAACACATCTCACAAAAGCGAGTACACCCCTCACATTTTTGTAAATATTTTATCATATCTTTTCATGTGACAACATTTAAGAAATTACACTTTGACTGTAAAGTAGTAATTGTACAGTGTAAATTTGCTGTCCCCTCAAAATAACGCAACCACCATTAATGTCTAAACCGCTGGCAACAAAAGAATATACACTACTAAGTAAAAATGTCCAAATAGTGCCCAATTAGCCACCCCCCGTGTCACGTGACTCCTTAGTGTTACAAGGTCTCAGGTGTAAATGGGGAACAAGTGTGTTAAATTTGGTGTTAAAGCTCACACTCTCTCATACTGGTCACTGGGAGTTCAACATGGCACCTCATGGCAAATAACTTTCTGAGGATCTGAAAAAAAGTATTGTTGCTCTACATAAAGATGACCTAGGCTATAAGAATTGCCAATACCCTGAAACTGAGCTGCAGAATGGTGGCCAAGACCATACAGCTGTTTAGCAGGACAAGTTCCACTCAGAACAGGCCTCGCCATGGTCAACCAAAGAAGTTGTGTGCACGTGCTCAGCATCATATCCAGAGGTTGTCTTTGGGAAATAGCCATATGAGTGCTGCCAGCATTGCTGCAGAGGTTGAAGGGGTGGGGGTCAGCCTGTGAGTGCTCAGACCATACGCTGCATCAAATTGGTCTGCATGACTGTCATCCCAGAAGGAAGCCTCTTCTAAAGATGATGCACAAGAAAGCCTGCAAACAGTTTGCTGAAGACAAGCAGAATAAGGGCATGAATTACTGGAACCATGTCCTGTGATCTAATGAGACCAAGATAAATGTATTTAGTTCAGATGGTGTCAAGCGTGTTTGGTGGCAACCAGGTGAGGAGTACAAAGAAAAGTGTGTCTTGCCTACAGTCAAGCATGGTGGTGGGAGTGTCATGGTCTGGGGCTGCATGAGTGCTTCCAGCACTGGGGAGCTACAGTTCATTGAGGGAACCATGAATGCCAACATGTACTGTGACATGCTGAAGCAGAGCATCATCCACTCCCTTTAGAGACTGGGCTGCAGGGCAGTATTCCAACATGATAACAACCAGAAACACACCTCCAATTGAGCATCTGTATGGCATCAAACAAAAGGTGGAGGAGCGCAAGGTCTCTAACATCCAGCAGCTCCGTGATGTTGTCATGGAGGAGTGGAAGAGGACTCCAGTGGCAACCTGGGAAGCTCTGGTGAACGCACCTTTGTAATAAATTGCCCATATACATTTCATATACTTTCATGTTTGTCTTTAAGCCCCACTGACTATGTACAGTACTGTGCTTCTAACTCACAGGTGCATAGTAACAATTGTCTATTACAGAAGCCAATTGTGGTGTTGTGCCTCTGCTCCCTCCCTCTGCTTTACCATTCTGAACATGTGCTCAGTGGGGCTTACAGACAAATATAAAAGATTATTTAATGGCAGTTAGAAAGGTTTAAAAACATAAAAAATCAATGTGCCAGGAGTTGTGCTTTTAAACTGGTCAGACCCAGTGAAACTTTTAGGCAACTTCAACCACTTTTTATCTACCAGGAGCATACTATTGAAAGTGGCTGTCTGAATCTAAGCACTCTACCAGCCACAGGTTTGAAAACGTTGATCAAAACCAGGAAAAATTATAACAAATGTGACCGGTGTAGCACCCTCTACCAGGTAGGTGCTAGAAGTGTAGTGTGTTGTATGTTCTGTCAATGAAGGTAAATTTAAACAGTCCTATGCTGCAAGCTTAGTTTTTCATCTGGGGACAGGAAGTGGTTAGTGTAGCAGTAGGTGACTGACATGTGCTTCAACTTATGGGTGCCTCCCCTGCTTCCAGTGAGAATGTTCTGGAAGAGAGATGGGGTGACATGGAGTACATGTGAGGAGCTCTGACCAATCCCAAACTACAATTGGCAGGGGACAGGCCTCCTACATATACTCATGGTCAGCCTGCTGGGGGGGTTGTCAGATGGGTGGACTGAAGGATGGAATGCTAGACTGTCATGCAGGTGGAACACCCCCATCTGAGGGGGGATGTGGATCCGGTGGAGGAGCTTGGGAGCTGGGTGGGAGCTTGTCATGGAGAGTTGTCCTGGAACAGGAGCTGGAGAGATAGTTTGTCCGCACATCCATGAAAATCCATCAGGAAGGACCTAGGGCAGGAGTCGAGGAGTGAAGCACAGTAGAGATTTGGAAGAGGCATGCCAGGGGAGCTGGGTGCAGAGCCAGAGGGAAAGACTGCGGAGAGTTGTGCCAAATCGATGCAGAGCCATGAGGGCGGGCAGGATTTGCAAGTCTTACTTGCTGGGAGCAGTAGTCCATCACCTTTAAAGTAATATCTTCTAACCGGAAACAGCCATGAGGGAGGTACTGCAGGCCCCAGGCCTTCAACGATTACAAATTATATCCATGCTGAGGGTTTATTCAGAGTAAGGCCCAGTCATATCTGATGGTGTGAGGGAGTTACTAATGTACACATGATCAGAATTTCCGATGGAAAAAGTCAGATGGAATTTTTTCACCTGATATTCTGACCGTGTGTGTACCCCATTGGAGTTTTTGTAGCGGAAATTCCGACGGAAAGAGAACATGTTCTTTTTTTTTCCGATGAAAAAAAATTCCATTTGAAATTACGTTTGTCTGTATGGAACTAAGACGGAGAAAAAAACACGCATGCACATCACACCACTGCTTGTAAATTCCATAGGAATGCCTCTATTCATAAATGGATTTGATAAACCTAGGCAATATTATCTTTCCGGAGATATGTGTTTCAGATATTCCTTCCCTTTCACCTCTCCTCTCTCAGTTTGACTGCCGTTTGTATACAATGACAGGTTCATGGAGCCTTTCTGTTGATAAATCAATGGGCTCTCCATGGCCAGTCCTATTTCTTGATTAAAAATGGGTCTTTATATTGTTTTAACTCAGGCTTGGGCAGGCAAAATACTGATTGATTATCTTGCCATGGTCATGTTTAGCAGATACTGATACATTATGGAAGAAAGTTGGTCAAAATGATTTAGTATTGTTTAAGCATTTACGACAACCAGAAAGAATCTATCTTTCACAGTTTTATCTGGTTGGAAAACAACATGCAGGAGAAGCTCTTGTTTGAAAAGCTGAGAGAAATGGGTCACTATTATATTATTTATTATGTCTAGTGAGCTAGCCATACAGTTACTCAGGACATTCAATGTTAAGTTGCATATTTAGTATCCTATGACTTGTAATAGTGAGCAATAATGTCTAATATATTATAATATGTATGCTCTGTGCTTAAAAAAAATGGGTGTCATGTGCAGTATATTGCGTACTTGCAAGTGTTGTACATTGTTATATGATGATTCCAATGAGATATCTTATTGGGATGAAATGTATTCCCATAGGCATATTTACTATTATAGATTTTTTATTGCCCCACATCCTCCAGTTCATAGCTCTCAGCTAGTTATCTTTTAAATCCCAAATCCCTCTTTCTTGCTTCAGGCTGAACTCCAGGCAAACAGCTAAATACTGTACATAGATGAAATACACACAGTATATAGGAAGTATTTTAACTGCCAATTATTTGTATATTCATTCTTGAGATTTACACAGCCCTGTTTACATAGTTAGTCAGGTTGAAAAAAGTCCATCCAGTTCAACCATAAAAAAAAATAAACAAACAAAATAAGCCCTGGTTCACACTGGGCTGCGGAAGTGAAATTGCGCGATTTCACATGAAATCGCGCAATTTCACTCCCTCTGGCAGTCCCGATTTCGGCGCGATTTAGGAGACATCTGTGCAGGTTTCTGCACAGATGTCAATGTAAATCGCGTCCTGAAATCGCAAAAAGTAGTACAGGAACTACTTTTTGAAATCGGTGCAGCGCCGCAGATGCGGCGTCGCACCGATTAGGACGGTGTCATTGCCGGCAATTGCTGCCGATTTGAGATGCGATTTCACATGTGAAATCGCATCTCAAATCAAACTAAATCGTACCCAGTGTGAACCTAGGCTAAAACACAGTACATCCCATTTACCCAACTCCATACCCACAGTTGATCCAGAGGAAGGCAAAAAAAAACAGCAGAGCGATGATCCAATTCGCTACAGGAGGGGAAAAAATTCCTTCCTGATCCCCCGAGAGACAATCGGATTTACCCTGGATCAACTTTACCTACAAATATTAGTACTCAGTTATATTATGTACATTTAGGAAAGAATCCAGGCCTTTCTTAAAGCAATCTACTGAGCTGGCCAGAAACATCTCTGGAGGGAGTCTGTTCCACATTTTCACAGCTCTTACTGTGAAGAAACCTTTCCGTATTTGGAGGTGAACAGAAGGCTGTGACTGAACAATGAGGGAAAAGCAGTAGACCAATGCATTCAGCTCTCCCTCCCTGCTTTCTTCTTCTATCAGCAAGTTTTCTTCCGCTTTAACTGACAATTGCGCGGTCGTGCGACGTGACACCCAAACAAAATTGACGTCCTTTTTCCCCACAAATAGAGCTTTCTTTTGGTGGTATTTGATCACCTCTGCATTTTTTTTTTTTGCGTTATAAACAAAAAAAAATTGACAATTTTGAAAAAAAAAAAAGCAATATTCTTTACTTTTTTTCTATAATAAATATATAAAAAAAAGACTTTCTTAGTTTAGACCGATATGTATTTTTCTACATATTTTGGGGGAAAAAAAAAAAATCACAATAAGCGTATATTGATTGTTTTTTTTCGGCAAAAGTTATAGCGTCTACAAAATAGGGGATGGATTTTTGGCATTTTTATTCATACATTTTTTTTTATTAGTAATGGGGGCGATCTGCAATTTTTATTGTGACTGAAACATTATTGTGGACACATCGGACACTTTTGACACTATTTGAGCACCATTGTCATTTATACAGAGATCAGTGCTATAAAAATGCACTGATTTCTGTGTAAATGACACTGGAAGGTAAGGGGTTAAACACTAGGGGGCAATCAAGGGGTTAAGTGTGTCCTAGGGAGTGATTCTAACTGTGGGGGGTGGGCTACCACTGACATGACAGTGATCACTGCTCCCACTGACAGGAATCAGTAGATCAGTGTCCTGTCACTAGGCAGAACAGGGAAATGCCTTGTTTCCATTGGCATCTCCCCGTTCTGCAGCTCTGTGTCATGATCGCAAGCCCAGGCGGACTTCATATGATGTCCTTGTCTTTCACAGCCGCTAGGGGGCGTGTGCACCGCCGACGGCATGCGCGTACCCGCCGTGTTACTGGGAACCCGTGCCCGTGATTGCCCAGTAACTGAGCAGGGGCGTGGTAAACACAGAGCTCCACGTACTATCAGGGAGAGGAGACCGATTCTGTGTCCCTTGTACACAGGGACACAGATCGGTCACCTCCCCCATTCAGTCGCCTCACCCCACAGTAAGAATCACTCCCAGGTTACACATTTAACCCCTTCCTCGCCCCTTAGTGTCAACCCCTTCACTGCCAGTCACATTTATACAGTAATTAGTGCATATTTATAGCACTGTTCGCTGTATAAATGTGAATGGTCCCAAAAATGTGTCAAAAGTGTCCAATGCGTCCGCCATAGTGTCGCAGTCCCAATAAAAATCGCAGTTTGCCGCCATTACTACTAAAAAATATATATATAAAAAAAAAATTATATTTATGTCCCCTATTTTGTAGGCGCTATAACTTTTGCGCAAACCAGTCACTATACGCCTATTGCGATTTTTCTTTAACCAAAAATAGGTAGGAGAATACGTATCGGCCTTTTTCTAAACTGAGAAAAACAAATATATATTTTTTTAAATGGGTTATTTATTATAGCAAAAACAAATAAACACCGCAGAGGTGATCAAATGCCACCAAAATAAAGCTCTATTTGTGGGAAAAAAAGGACATCAATTTTGTTTGGGAGCTACGTTGCACGACCACGCAATTGTCAGTTAAAGCAACGCAGTGCCGGAAGCTGAAATTTCGCCTGGGCAGGAAGGGGGTATACGTGCACAGTAAGCAAGTGGTTAAAGGGGACGTACCTGTACGCCCATTTGCGTAGCCGTGCCATTTTGCCGATGTACATCATCGTGCGTTGGTCGGCACACGGTTAAACTGCTTGCATTTTCAAGGAAATACATATAACTATTAATGAATTTAAAGATAAATCATTTTGGTTTGTGCTTTTACATTTGCCAGTAGTTTAGCTTTAAAGCTCCACTAAGGCCGCGTACACAAGAGGAGATTTATCCAATGAAAACTGTCGGAATTTCCGCCAACAAAAGATTGAGAGCTGGTTCTCACACGTGCTCAAAATCAAGCAGAAGAGCTGAACTGCCTATTGAACTTCATTGATCTCGGCTCGTCGTACGTCTTGTACGTCACCACGTTGATGGCGGTCGGAATTTTCGACAAGATTTGTGTGACCGTGTGTATGCAACACAAGTTTGAGCCAACATTCCGTCAGAAAAAATACACTGGTTTCTTGTCGGAATATCCGATCGTGTGTACGCGGCATTACTGTGTTGTTCTGCCTTCTTGTGAGTTGTATGTAGATCCACGCAAATCATGATGACCCATCACCTGACAGTATTGAGCTTCTGAGCCACCAACACGACGACCCATTGCGTAATGATTTTTACTCACATTGCAAATAGCTGATCCCAGGCAGGAAATTCTGGGTGATGTTGTTGACCAAATATTGTCACGACCATATTTTATGAAAGATGTCACTTAGGATTGCCAGCCCATTTGTTCACAAACAGAACCTGCCAGGCATTTGTGTGTATATTGTATATGGTGCCCTTTAAGACAGCATTAAAGTGGTACTAAAGGTTAATTTAAAAGAATAAAAAAACGAACATGGCATACTTACCTCCACTGTGCATTTCATTTTGCACAGAGTGGCCCCCGATCCTCCTGTTCTGGGGTCTCACGGCGGCTGTCTCGGCTCCTCCCCTCAATGGCTAACCCCCTCTGGGAAGCTCTCTCCCAAGGGGGTTACCTTGCGGGGGTGCTCCTGTGTCATATACTCAGCATCCATAGACGGTGAGTGTTTGACTCGGTCCTGCCCCCTGGCGACCGCATCATTGGACTTGATTAACAGCAATGGGAGCCAATGACTGTGCTGCTATAAATCTACCCAATCAACGTCAAGACTCCATGGAGAATAGGACACCCGGGATGAGCCGGGCAGGTGAACTGGCTCAGGTACGTAAATGGGGGGGGGGGCTGGGGGTCCGTTGATTGGCAGGTGTATTTTCATCTTAATGCAAAGATGAAAAATCACGAACCTTAACATCCCCTTTAAATTAACCCAGGGGTCCTCAAACTTTTTAAACAGGGGGCCAGTTCACTGTCCCTCAGACCGTTAGAGGGCCAGGTCCTTCACTGATGCCGCCGCCCCCCCCCCCCCCCCCCCCCCGCAAAAAAAACTGAAAGTCCCCCAACCCATGCCCATCACTGCAGCCTCACTTTCAATGCCTCCTTACTATGCCCTCATTGCAGCCCCCCTAACCATCATTACAAGCCCCCCTCACCATTATTACAAGCCCCCCTCACCATTGCAGCCCCCCACCATCATTACAAGCCCCCCTCACCATTATCACAAGCCCCCTCACCATTGCAGCACCCCACCATCATTACAAGCCCCCCTCACCATTGCAGCACCCCACCATCATTACAAGCTCCCCACACTATTGCAGCCCCCACCATTACAAGCCCCCCCACCATTATCACAAGCCCCCCCCCACCATCATACAAGCCCCCCCTCACCATTACAAGCCCATTGCAGCCTTAGTGTGCCAAACGATGTCTGACCTGTCTGTGTGTGTGTGTGTGTGTGTGTGTGTGTGTATCAGGATCTCCTGCTCTTGCTGTGTCAGAAGCTTATTGAAAAGTTTGGGCGTGCTGTGAAAAGTCACTGTGTCAGAAGCTCATTGAAAAGTTCAGGCACGCTGTGTGATAGTAGTCCTGCCCTCCTCCTGGACTAGCTCATGTGATAGACAGAACACTGCGTCTATCACACGAGCCGGTCTAAGAGGAGGGCGGGACTATTATCACACAGCGCGCCTGAACTTTTCAATGAGCTTCTGACACAGCAGTCTACCGGCCCTGCATGCAGTGGGCCGGATAAAGGTGCTCGGCGGGCCGCATGCGGCCCGCGGGCCGTAGTTTGAGGACCCCTGAATTAACCTCTCCCTCCTAAATATTTTTGTTTTGTTTTGCATCAATACATGTCCACCATGACAGCGCTTAGCCACTATGTCCTTAGTTCGGCAGAAACCAGCGAGAACCTCGCTGGGAGCCGCATTCTGCCGAGAACCTTGGCCGTGTGTACGCTCTCGGCGAGCATCCCGTCGGGAATGCCGTCGAGCAGAAATAGAGAGCTTGTTCTCTATTTGCTCGACGGCCCGTCGGGATGAATGGCTGGTTGCCATTCCCGACGGGCGGGTCACCGAATCTGACGGCCGGCAGAGAACCTCGACGGGCGGAACGATGTGTTCTGCCCGTCGAGGTTCTCTGCCGTGTGTACGCGGCTTCAGGAGTGTATCTGACAGACCGAAGATGCACGAGTAAAACTGAAGGAAGTTGTCACCCCATAACAAGAAGTGGCAAAATAACCTTCATGGCAGGATCACCAGAATATTTTTAAATAAAAGTATGTTTAAAAATATCATAAACAACTTTTTAAGTTACTTAAAAACATTAATTATTTTATGGCACTTTAGTGTTTGAGTTTAGATCTATTTGATTGCAAAATCATATTGGCACCCCCTGGCTCTTCAACTTGTATCCTAAAGGCAATCAATCTAACACAATCTGTGTCATTATAAAACAACAATTTAAGCGGTTGTAAAGGTTATTTTTTTATTTTCTAAATAGGTTCCTTTAAGCTAGTGCATTGTTGGTTCACTAACCTTTTCTTTTGATTTCCCTTCTAAAAAATGTTTTTTCTTTGTCTGAATTTCTCACTTCCTGTTTCTCCTCAGTAAGCTTGCCCCATGTTCTGGCTGGGGGTTAGTCAGCCAGAACAGCTTACTGAGGAGGAACAGGAAGTGAGAAATTCAGAAAAAGAAAACAAAGAAAAAAAAACATTTAGAAAAGGAAATCAAATGAAAAAGTAAGTGAACCAACAATGCACTAGCTTAAAGGAACCTATTTAGAAAATAAAAAAAACAAACCTTTACAACCCCATTAATACAACAGCAGAATCTGATCCAAGTGCATGAATTGTACACAAACTAATTTTTCCAAAAACCATTTGGCCAAATGTTACTGGTTGGATATGAGAGGGTACTAAAACCTTATGATTCTGAGTATGATACAACTTGCAAGGTAATACATTTACTGCTATCTACTTTAGATTTGGTAGATGATGATGGAGCTGTGGCATTCCACAATGCAAGTTTAACTATCTAATCATGAGCCTTTACAGTATTGTATAGTGTATTGTGTAAATGTATGTGTATATTTTTGTACTTTAACCACTTAAGGACCCCTTCATGCCCATATATGTCAGCAGAATGGCACACCTGAGCACAATCACGTACTTGTACATGTCTCTTTAAGTCCAGTCATGGGGTAGCGAGCTTGCCGGCGCACTCGCGTTCCGGTCCTAAGCTCCGTGACTGCGCCCGCGGGACCCGATCGCCACTGGTGTCCCGTGATCGGTCACCGGAGCTGAAGAACGGGGAGAGGTGTGTGTAAACACACCTTCCCTGTTCTTCACTGTGGCAGTGTCATTGATTGTCTGTTCCCTGATATAGGGAAAGACGATCTATGACGTCACACGTCTAGCCCCCTACAGTTAGAAACACATATGAGGTCACACTTAACCCCTACAGTGCCCCCTAGTGGTTAACTCCTCAACTGCAATGGTCATTTTCACAGTAAATAGTGCATTTTTATAGCACTTTTTGCTGTGAAAATGACAATGGTCCCAAAAATGTGTCAAAATTGTCCGATGTGTCCGCCATAATGTCGCAGTCATGAAAAAAAACGCTGATCGTCGCCATTATGAGTAAAACAAAATATTAATAACAATGCAATAAAACTATCCCCTATTTTGTAAACGCTATAAATTTTTCGCAAACCAATCGATAAAATATGTAGAAGAATACGTATAGGCCTAAACTGAGGGGATTTATTTTTTATTTTTTATATATATATATATTTTTTGGGGATATTTATTACAGCAAAAAGTAAAAAATATTGGTGTTTTTTTTCAAAATTGTCTCTCTATTTTTGTTTATAGAGCAAAAAATAAAAACCGCAGATGTGATCAAATACCACCAAAAGAAAGCTCTATTTGTGGGGAAAAAAGACAGCAATTTTGTTTGGGAGCCACATCGCACGACAATGTGCAATTGTAAGTTAAAGCAACGCAGTGCCAAATCGCAAAAAGTGGCCCAGTCATTGACCAGCAAAATGGTTCCGGGGGTGATGTGGTTAATCATCATTAAAATCACTGCTCCTGAAAAAACGTCAGTTTTTAAAACTTTTTTTTTTGCATTGATACATGTTCCCTGGGACAGGACCCGGGTCCCCAAACCCTTTTTAGGACAATAACTTGCATATTAGCCTTTAAAAGTAGCACTTTTTTTTTTTGAACGTTCGAGTCCCATAGACTTTAATGGGGTTCTAAAGTTTGCGCAAACTTTCGGTCCGTTTGCAGGTTCTGGTGCGAACCGAATCGGCTCATCCCTACTGAAGACCTGCATTTCTCTACTTCTGCTTCACACTTTCTGTGAATCTGTACTTCCTATACCACTCCTACAAGATCTCAAAAAAAAAAAAAACGTATATTATATCAGTTATCAGAGGGCAGCTCTGACATTAGAAAACAAAAGTCCTGCACCAAATTGGCATGTTAAAGTGGAACTCCAGGAACTGCAGCACTAAAAAATGTCTGGTTTAATGGGGTGAGGTCCAACAAGGTGTTTGCCACCTCGTAGTCTCATCTCTTTTATTTACTATTTACGTTTTTACTGCACACCAAGAGTGCAGCTATAATTATACTCTTGGTACTCTGACAGGAGAGATGAACTCACAGCAGTCACTCTGCCCCTCTGCTGTCCACTCACAGAGTTAAGTTAGGCTGCGTACACACAATCAGACCGGTCCGATGAAACTGGCCTGAAGACCAGTTTCATCGGACTAAATTGATCGTGTGTACGGCCCATCGGACCGTTGTCCGTCGGACCAAAGTTTTAAAACTTGCTTTAAAATCTGTCCGACGGACACCTGGTTAGTACACAAAAGCATCGGACCAAAAACCTGTGCATGCTCAAAATCAAGTCGACGCATGCTTGGAAGCATTGAACGTTTTTTCAGCACATCGTTGTGTTCTACGTCACCACGTTCTGGCCCGATGGGATTTTGGACTGTGGTGTGTACGCACATCAGACCATCAGACCACTTCAACGGTGGTCCGATCAAAACGGTCCGTCGGACCAGTCTCATCAGACCGGTCTGATCGTGTGTACTTTGCCTAAGACATACATTATACAATTTTCTTGTTCAATTTTGCTTTAGATTTACCAAAACCATTCATTATGAGGTCAAACCTAAACACTTGCAATTTGTATGCAATCAGGCAGGACCTTGCAGTACATAGCTGAAGGTAGATCTAAAGGAAATTGAAAAAAGAAAATGGTATATTGTATGAATAAAATATGTAAATACATTATACAATTGTTGTATTCAATTTTCTTTAGATGTACCATTCATTATGTAGTGCAAGGGTCTGCCTGATTGCACTTAGTCACAAACTGGTTAACACTTCATTGAACTTAAAGGAGTTGTAAAGAACATTTTTTTGTTTCACCTTAATGCAATCTATGCATTAAGGTGAAAAAATGCTGCTGCCCCCCCAAGCCCCCGTTATACTTACCTGACCCCTCGAAAGTCCCACGCGGTCCCGATATATCCTCTTTGCCGCTCAGCCTGATCGCTGATTGGCTAGAGTGGATGGATTAAGAGCAGCGCAGCCATTGGCTGGCGCTGCTGTCAATCACATCCAGTAACGTGGCGCACCGAGGGGCGGGGCCAAGTGATACAGCGAGCCGCTATGGCCGCTCGCTGTATCATGGGAGCGTGACCGCAATTACTGACCACCATGCGAGCTCTCGCATGACTGTGGTTAGTAATTGCGGGGAGGACCAGAGACAGCCGCCGAGCGATACAGAAGACGTAGATCGGGGCCACTCTGTGCAAAACGAACTGCACAGTGGAGGTAAGTATAACATGTTTTCTATTTTAAATGAAAAAAAAATTCCTTTAGTGACACTTTAACTCTTTATGAGCCAGCAGATTTTTGAAAGTGCGACAATTCCACTTTAAGTCATTAAAGAGGAAATCAGCTGAAGGGAGCATACAGGAAATACCGGTAACTAGTATTTTGCCCTCTGCCTGCCTTCAAAGCCTCCACGGTTCAAGTCCTCTCTAATATTGTATGCTGTCACAGCCAGAATACAGTTATATTTTGATAGCAGAAAAACAAACACTCCTGCACACAAGTAGGTACCATATGGACTTAAGCTTGTAGTGGATAATGTCACAGGCCTTGCTGCCCTCAAGGTTAGGGGTATCCTAACAGTCAAATCAGAAAAGAAAGAGGGCACAGACCCCACCCTTGTGCATTATCCTTGGGTTGTTTTATTCAAGTAAAATAAAAAGAACTACTTCCAAACAAAAAGTAAAAGCTTGCGATAAAAGTGATCTCCAGAAGACACAAATCTATCTTGGGACAACAGACAGTTATATTTAGGCCCTAAGTTATTATTATTATAATTATTATTATTATACAGCATTTATATAGTGCCAACAGTTTGCGCAGCGCTTTACAACATCAGTGATAGTACAGTTACAATACAATTCAATACAGGAGGGATCAGAGGGCCCTGCTCGTTAGAGCTTACAATCTAGTTTCATATTTCCTTTAGGTCCCACAATTTGCAGGGACAGATTGGTATCAATGTTTTTTTTTTTTTTTTCTTATACTTATGCAGGAAATTTGCAAATCATTTACAATCCTAATTACTCAAAGCCAAAAGTCAATGTTCAAAAATGTAAATCAAGAGGATGTGCCTATTCATGTTTCAGATTTAACAGCTAAAAAGCCGGGTTTTTCTCATTTCTAACCTCTCTTAAAATAAAAACAGTTTGTGACTTTTCAACGAGAATTATATGACAGTCCTAGTTTAGAAAAATATAAAGTCTAGAATTATAGCTTGGTAAGTGTTGACTTTGCAACAATGAGATTGTCTAGCGGCTAGCCAGGGTGATACAATGACGGACTCTATCAAGCGAGAGAGTGAGAAGCATTGAAGTGTGTTTGTAATATGAATTTCTGTGTGGAATGACAATGAGTAAAACGGGTGAAGTGGCTGCTCTATCACACTGCTCTAAGCCATTATTCCAAGCTTAAAGATTTTTACTGGATCTAATTCTTTGTTTCTTTTCATTCTTTCATTTACTTTCCAAATAAAATAAAGACAACCTACAAGATACACTGTCAATTTTTAATACAGCTAAGAGAGATCATACATTCCTAGATTTCATGCAGTCTTTTTATATGAAATAACACAAAAACATTTCTTTAAAATGAGAAACGTGTGCAATTCATTCGAGGCGTAGGGATTACATGAACAGAATACCATGACATACAATTATCTCTAGGCTAAGCATGTTCTAGGTTCAAACAGACAGTTTAATTTATAGAGTCCTCAGAGGTAAAGTATTGAAGTTTTCCCACTGCTAGTCGTATATCTGCATTTTAATGGTATCACTGTGCCCCCACAGCAGTTGAGCATGTGTGGCCAAAAATACATTACCATGTGCTTTATAGATTAGGGGAAAGGTGGCTAAAGTATATGCAGGGCTTCATATGCCTGGAAACACAGTCCAGTTCATGCAATATGTGCTACATTAGGAAATGTAGGGTTGTTCTTTATCAGATGTATGTTCATAAAAAGGGTTACTAAACAAATCTGTAGTATCAATAGCAATAATTAAAACTGATGATAACATAACAACCATTACTGTTACCATGTGAATGTTGTTAGCAGTTAACGTACCATCTCTGGTTAGTGACTATTGTACCTTATGTATTTTTTTTTTGCTGTATGTATAGTCAGTATAGTTTGATTACAGATATTGGTGTAATGTTAAGAACAAGGTTACATCACTGGTATCTATCTTTGCAAGGATGCTAGATATCAGAGCAGAGGGGCTAAGTATATTTAGGAAGGGTTACGGTCAGGGCTGCAGGAAAGGTAATGGGCAAATGGATCAGTAGCAGGAAGAATTCTCCTTTACATTGGTTGGGTTTAGGAGGAAGAATGTCACTTTACATTGGTTACATTTGCAGTCAAAATGAGTAAGATTTCCTCTGTACATTTGTGGTCACTAGGAGGAATTATGCTCTGTTAGACATGTGCACGCTGAAATATTTTGTTTCGGAATTTCGTTTTCGTCCAAAAAATGTATTAATTTAGTTACTCCCGAAAATTGTTTTTATTTATTTTGTTTTTCGTTGGAAATTGCATTCATCCGAAAATCTGTCATTGAAGGCTTATGGTGTCTGTCAAATGTTCAAAGAAGTTTCGACGGAGCGGCAAAACTGTACGACTCCGCAATCGTACATTCCCCACCGAATGTTCCGCCTACAAGCTATAGTAGAATTCTAAGGTTGTATGACACTAGTAATAATTATATTTAATAATTATTTTTCTTGTCAACCAACATTAGAATTTTTCTATAGCCTATGGGCCGAGCATTTGACCGGAGAAGTATGATTGCAGCTTCGTACAGTTTAACTGCTCCGTCGAATCTTCTTAGAACTATCAACAGACACCATAAGCCTTCAATGACAGATTAGACGTTTGTATGTTTTTTGATGCTTCATCAAATCTTCATCGTTCATGTTGAATTGTCAAGTTAGTTCTAGCTTTTTTACTAATCCTCCTCTTTTGTTACAATCAGCCAATAACATTCATCATCATCATTATTTTACTTCCCCCACCCAATTCCAGAAGCGATCTTTTCTCCCTATAATGTCGAATCTTTTCTCCCTATAATGTCGAATCTTTTCTCTCTATAATGTCAATTTTTTTCTCTCTATAATGCCGAGTTTTTTCTCTCTATAATGTCAAATTTTTTCTCCCTATATAAAATACTCTTGGACTATAAGAGTTAAGGTTAGGCACATTCAACCAACGAAAATGAAAATAAAGCATTTGTTTATGTCATATCTTTTGTTTTTCATATTCTGGGCGTTCGTTTTCGTTTGTTAAACTGATAACGAAAATACCTGAAATTCGGACAAAAATGCATTCGTATGAAAATGAATGCACATTTCTATGCTCTGCTTCATTAGTGGTCAGTAGGAGGAAGAATGCTCCCTTACATTGGTAATAAGTAGAAGAAAAAAATGGACACTTACATCAGTGGTCTGTAGGAGAAAGAAAGCCCCTTACATTGGTGGTCAATAAAAGGAATTGTCCTCCCTTACACTGGTGGTCAGTAGGATGAAGAACGCTCCCTTAAATTGGTGATCAGTAGGAGATAGAATGCTTTGTTACGCTGGTGGTGGTCAGTAGAAAGAAGAATGCTTGTTTACATTTGTGGTCAGTAGGGGAGAATGTAGACATTCAGCTGACTACTCTTTCTTGATGGTTTCAGTTGAACTAAGAATACAGGTTCTTCAAGGTGCACAATTAGTATCATGGTAAGACAACCAGAAACATGTTTAAAAAGCCACAATCAATATGACAAACACTAATACACACTCATGCACACTGAACATTTTGCTAATTCTCCTAGACTCCTTTTGCTAATTTTCCTAGACTCCTTTCCTCCTGGCAGCAACGTTTTGGCAGATAAACATATAATTTAGCCATGTCAAGCGCTCAAGCTTTAATTCATTTCATTGGCCGAAGGATAATTTATTCTAGCCACTGAAATCAATTGATGATCAAGTGATAAATGCGCCATTTAGGCACATTTAGATGTGCTTACATGCATTTCCAAGCAAATTACAACCAACAGAATCTTTATGCACAGATGAGCAACTATTCATCTGGCTCCATGCATTGCTGCCTTACAGGCTGGATTAGACACACGTGACACAGTAGGGATGAAGTAAGGAGTAATGCATGAAGACAGGTGAGTATTTCCTCTGATCTGCATAGGGATCCTAATACACAAACACTAAATATAAACAAACAAACTGACACCCATTAAACACATAATACCCAACACATTTTAACACCGTTCCCCCACTCTCACATGGTCACCTACCTTAGCTTTCACATGTGCTCTGCTATGCTCTGTCTTGAGCTCTTAGATGTTTCCTTACAGTGGCATCTCCCTACAGTAGCTGCCTATCTTGAGCTCTAGTGTCACACTGATTGAGAGGTGATATTAGCCTGGCCTCTACTCATCTTGTGAGTTGTATACTATATTGCACACTGTGTAGGATCCTTGGCAGCCTGGAGGACAGTGGCAGTTAGGGTTGCCACCTGTTCGGGATTCACCCAGACAGTTTGGGTTTTGAATCATGTGTCCGGATTTCAGACCACCTGAAACCCAGACACATTATTCAGACCGAACTCTTGCGTCTCAGCAGGGTTGCTGGCTGCAGTTGTCTAAGCCGAGAATGTAATGTGTATTCAGTGTCCCCCCCTTAAATCAGGGTTCCCGGAGCATCCCTGATGTTAGAGTCCCGAGAGTTCTCCCTTACATCAGTCTGCAGAGTCTCCCCTTCCAGTGTAAGGGAACTCTGCGGATTCAGGTTTAAAGGGGAACTCTGTGGATTCAGATATAAAGGGGAAACTCTGTGGACTCTGATGTAAGAGGTGACCCTTGTGATGAAGTTTATATGATGATAAATGTTGTTTAGTCACAAAACATATGTAGTGCATAGTATATACTGTAAAAAAATAAGATGCTGTGCGCCGCTAAAGTGTTCAGGTTTGAGAAAAGGTGGCAACCCTAGTGACAGTAGATCTCTGTTTAGGGAAGAACTAAATGCCTGTACAAGCCCTGAGCTGCAGAACTTACAAACACCCCTCCTGCTCCCAATCAGGCACCCACTGTCTGCTATGATGGTAATGAGGGTTGTCTCAGTCCAACCATGAAGGTTTTACATTTTATTTATCATTGAAGCAATACTTAACATTACATGTGCAGACACCAGTTGCAATCTAGCTAGGTACAGTAATTACTGTTTTGGAGGCCCTAGCAGATGGATCGAGAAATTGGGGTATGCTGACTGGAAGTAATGTCAGAGCTCAATGGATGGAGAGGGCTGACAATGGCTAACCAGACACCAAAATGGGTCTGACATCACATTGGGATGTAACCCCCCCCCCAGTAGTCAGTGGGGTAATGGCACATATAGACAAGCCGCAATTTAGACTAAAGAGATAAACTCCAGTGTGCCAGTGTCAAATGCCATCCAGGGCAACACAATGCGTCATGGGTCTCAACATACAATAGACCAGTGCACCATCCGCAGGGAGCGACACACACAGCATGAGAAAAACAAAGCAGCTGTCCACACCAGCCAGTCATCCATTGCGGTCGCCAATAGTGGGCAGATCCCAAAAAGTCTTTGTATAAGACGCAAAATCCAAATGGATATATATATATATATATATATATATATATATATATATATATATATACACACACCAAGGCCAAATGAGACCTAGCGAGAACACATCCAAGGATAAGGTACTCGCAAAACACACACACACACAAACACACCACAATTGATAGAGAAGGGAAACTGGGACAGGAAAGAGCATAGGAATCCCTATCAGGTATGAAGGAGAAGGGCATAGCTGACAAATCCATTTAACCCTGGAGGTTGATCAGCTCTAATGCCGTGTACACACGGTCGTTTTTTGCGATGAAAAAAAAAACGTTTTTTAAAACGTCATTTAAATTGATCGTGTGTGGGCAAAACATCGTTTTTTGTCTTAAAAAAAACGACCCAAAAAAAATTTCCAACATGCTTGAATTTTTTGTGTCGTTTTTCAAAACGTCGTTTTTTGTTTCACAAAAAGTCACCGTGTGTAGCAAAAACGTCGTTTAAAACGACGTTTTTCAACCCGCGCATGCCCAGAAGCTAGTTATGAAGCGAGCTTCAATGGAAAAGAGTGGTGAACGTAACCTCGCTTTTTGAGAAAAAAACGATGGTGTGTATGCAACATCGTCTTTGAAAAGTGACGTTTAAAAAACGTTGTTTTTTACTTCACAGAAAACGTCGTTTTTTTCATCACAAAAAATGATCGTGTGTACGCGGCATTAGAGTAAAAACCCATTGTGATTCAGAGCACATGAGGAGGTATACAATGCCCTTAAGCCTTGTACACACGCATGGTTTTATCGGCCAGAAACAGCAAGAAAACTGCTGGCAGAGCTTTGCCGAGTAAACCGTGCGTGTGTATAAGGCTTTGAGGTTTCTCGTCGAGAAAACTGCCCAGAATCTAGACAAAAAAACTAGAGAACCTGCTCTCTATTTTCTCGTTGTGATTCTCGGCAGTGTTTTCCTGCCGAGAAACCCGAGCGTGTGTATACTTACCTGCCTCCATGGAAACCCGCACTTACTCGAATTAACTTTGATTCATGCGCGGTAGCTTCCAAGGCATAGGTAGGATGAAGCAAGATGGCGGCGATGGCATCGAATGTGAGGAGCGCATGCTCACTGTAGTCTATGACGTCACCGCATTCGTGCCATTCAAAAGACCCCCAGTTCTAACAAAATTACTAAAAGTAAAAAAAAATGATTACTGCGCTGTTCCCAAAACAAAACCTAATAAGTAGTACTGCTGCAACTTTATGTGAGACACGCACAATATGGTAAAACAAAATATATAAGCTATGTCAATATAAAAATGACACGTGAATAAATGTCAAAAGCAGAGAAACTATGAGCCCTCTCTGCCACTATAATAAACTATCAAATAATGAAACATGAATGGTGAACATGAAAACATATAAGTGAAATGCTCAAAAAAAAGTGAAGGATGAAGAAGCTACATATGTCCTCTAGATGTCCAAAATAATTGGTTGAAGGAATAAATAGGAGGGCTAAGTGGACCCTCCAAACATCCAATCCACACTGTTATATTGCTGAGAATCGAGTATCCCACTGTAAATGAGATTCCGGATAACAGTTCAAAGATGAAGATTCCTCACACCCATATTCCACGGTCACAAATAAACACAGCACCCAAGAAGGAGTAATAAGGGTTATGGAAAGAAATCCTCCACCAGTGTATTACTGCCGCTTAATAGATTGTTAGATCTCTTCTTTAGGGAGATTGTAATGTGCGTGTGGCTATTTCCCCAGCCCTAGGTCTCTGCACCTTGATGACAGGATAACGCCAACGTTTCCAACCCGGATGTCTGCAGTAATAATAGCGTTCATTTATTCCCCATGTAAAACGAAGAATGCTTCCATAGTGCAATTCAATTTTAAAAGCATTTATTAGTTAAAAACAACATCATTGCACTTACAATTATGCTGATGGTATTTTAGCGGTTCAATACACAATTCGAGCCAGCTGGCTCTCGATCATAGCCGTAGCTTCCAGGACTGGCACAGTACGCAGTGATGTCAGTGCGCCGCTCCTTTCTATGCCACTTCGTCACAGATGACGTCTTTCAGGGGCATGGGCGGCACGCTAACTCACCGCCATAAATACACAATAATTCAATAGGTGATGCACAGCTCTGATCTCCTGGTGTCCCAACCTAAAAACCACCATTTTGGAAAAAGCCAAATGCCCATACTCTGTGGAACGAGTGAAGGCAACCTTAAGTTAACTTTCGACTATTACCATTCAAGTTAGTGCTTACCTTGATATGTGCTTCTTGAGCATTAAAAACAAAAACAAAAACAAAAAAAATAAAAATTGGATATGATGACCAGTAAAAAAACTGATCATCATATCCCCCTGTAGACCCCTGTGGCCAATAATGGTATTGCAGTTGTCTCTGTGACTATTAATGCATACTACTATGCTACATACGATCCAAATTGGGAAGTATGTCATGATATTTGTCGTAACTTGATAATTCCCGATCGTACACCCTAGTTAAGGTCCCTAAACTAGTTTTATTGAAAAACTTGACACCCGGTCACTCATCGCTATACTTCAACATGTACCGATGTGATATTCAAATTGCATCGTCTGTACTAGATCATAATCAAAATAACTAGATGTAAGAATGTCTGTGGTTGAGCAATTTCTTCTAAAAGTGACTCATGGAGTAGGGTCTACAAAGCACTTGATGGTTTTATCCTCCATCAGCAAGTGCCAATGTTCCCCCAGGACACCTATTATCTCATTATGCTGTTTGTTGTATTTGAGGATTGGTCTAATCTTTACCTCCTCTGGACGGTAATCCCCCTTGAAGAGTAGTAATTCTACTTGTTTCAGGGCCTTATGGCTATAGCCCCTCTTCAAAAATCTCTCCTTTAGTGCTTGAGCTTGTATTTTAAAGTCACTATCGCTAGGGGTATACCTGTAGGTCAATACCTACGGGTGCCAAGAAATTTCACTAGTGATAGTGACTTTGGTATTAGTGCAGATTTGTCCATACGTGACAGACTGGATATTCATTTGAATACTTTCTGTTTTGGGGTGATTTGTACATTGTTTACTTTACTCAATGTTGATTGTTTGTATGACTTATTTGGTGAGGGTATATTTACCTTTACTCCTCTCTTGGCTGTGGTCTGTGGGTGCATCGATTCTGATTGATGTTGTTACTAGAGTTCTAGATGTGCACTCCTAGCTCGCTTTCCACCCACTAGAGCTTGAACCAATGTGATTTTGCCATCTCTCTATGCAGGTTAGTGTAGCACTATGTACTTTGAGCATCCTAAGTGCCGTTGAACCCTGGTCTATTATTGGTATATATTCTTGATTTATTCCCATTAGGTGAGTTTTTTTTATCATAATCTACACCATATATGTCAACTAAGTTTCATATATTCTCCATATCAGTGAGGTGGAGTGTCTTTTCTTGGTCTCCCCTTAGCCTAAACAGATCCAATTATATAGGTATCCTTTTGTGGTGTGATGTTTTGGGTTTCTATTTGTTTTTATTCAAAAAGGATTTTTACATACATACATTTCACATTACTTTTACATTTACAATAACATACATTGAAATCATATTAAATACATTCACAATCTACTTAAATATAAACAATATACACTAAAATAATAAAGACAACATTGTCGATCGATCAATCCTACACCTTTTATTTATTTCATTTATTTCACTTTCCCTCCTCCCTCTCTGGCCCTTCCCCCCTCCCCTCCCTATGTCGAGAGGAGGGAGGCGAGAAGAGAGGAAGGTGGGGAGAGAGAAGAGAAGGGGGAAAAGGAAAGAAAATACCACACCAGAAAAAAAAAAAAAAAAAAAAAAACACATTACCCCCCAGATAAAAGTGTGTATATTTTCCCCCTAGTTAATGCTCTATGGCTCCTAAACATCTGTTTTTGGGGATTGGTATCCCCTTTCTTGTACATTTCCTGTTCCTTCTGTGATTATTTTAGTGCTTTTTGTGATTAACCCCATCTTTTCTCCAAGTGACTAATTCTATTACCCTTCTCTTTATTGAAAGGGAGAGAACCTATATAACAGTTCTCCCCATCAAATCTACAAAAAAAAAAAAAAAAACACCCACATTTCCCCCTTTCATATACATTCTCCCCGTGTCCCGTCTATAATTATTTTAGTGCATTTATGTGGTAGGTCCTATCCATTTCTCCCTGTGATTAATTCTATTATTTCCCCTTTTTCCCTTTCTCTTTATTTAGGGGGGAGAACATATTTTAACAGTTCTCCCCTTCAAACCACCCACCAAACAACATCGACAACCACGCAAAAAAAAGGCTGAGAGGCTGGTCTGGAGGGGGGAGGAGTCACACTATGGCGCCAAGCAGCGTGAGGCTGTGAATCCCGGCGTCTCTCCCCGAGCAGGCATGCTAAGCCAGGACGCTTGAGATGAATTGAGATGAATTCCTCCCCAGCCCTCACATGAAGCGGATTCCTTTCTCAACCTACCCACTTGTTACCTTTCATGGCTGCCTTTTGTCTGATCCGTGCGACCTCCCCGAGCTGAGTTGAGCTGAACCCGCACGCACGCTGACACCAGTCCGTGGCTTGCTGCTGTGCCTGCTTGCGCATTACAGAGACTCCTTCACTTTCGCTTTCGCTGACGCTATTGTTGCTGATGCCGCCGACACCTGCTTCTCTGCAAGACAGCGAGGATTTTGAGTCGGCGGTTGTGTACTGAGTACCTATCTGCGCCTACGAGCCCTCACACCGCTCAGCTGCTACGTCCCAGGGCTCGGTTCTCCTGGAGGTCTGGTTTCCTGTGTTCTGCCTGTGTACCTGTGTACCTCCCCCCTGCTGGGCTGCTGGCTGGCTGCTAGCTGAAAGGAACGGAAGCGGCACGGGTTGAGTAAAAGATTGGAGGAGACGCATCAGGGAGAGGAGAGGAGACCGAGGGCCCTCGGCTCTGAAGCTTGAGGAAAAGCTTGAGGAAAAGCGATCCCCGCTGAGCGTTGAGCGTTGAAGTAAGGTGTGTGAGCCACAAACCAGCGACAGACGGTGATATTCAACAGTCGGCATAAACAGACAGCATCCCTGGGGTAAGCTGGACCAAGCAAGATACTTTGGTATTTTTTTATTTATTTTTTGATTTAAGGTGAAGGAGGACATCACTGTAAAAATCTCAGTATATGATTTCCCAGGGAAGCAGAAGCAGAAGGAGCAGAAGGAGATAAGGTGGGAGACTCCTTTGCTCCAAGTTCCAAATCAGCTAAGACAACTCAATTCGTTTCTGATGCATTGAGCATTATTATTTACTACATATTCACCACCAGCGGAACATTCCCTATCTTCTTTCCCCATTTTTTTTCATTTTTCTTATTTTTTTTTTCCCCTAAGTTTTTTTCAAAAGCTTTTCCCGGATTTTTTTTGGGGGGAAGGGAAAGGGAAGGGAAAATGAAAGGAAAACAAATCTGATGACTGTAAAGCTTAAAGAGACTCGCATCTTTTCCTAAATCTGAAACATATTATATATATATTAGAAATTTGTTTTTGAAGCACCATTTTATTTATTTTTTCAGCCTAAGGGAGTCTGTATAGGGGATTTGACCGCCTTACGGGGTTCAAGCCCTCCTATCTCCTCCCTCCCTTTTTTTTTTTGTGTATAGTTCTGCATGATATGATTTTTAAGATTATATGTAGATTATAGGTAGTTGAAGATACTCTGGAGATTGCGCTGGAAATTGTTCTGAGTTACCGTTTAATTATTATTGCTACACTGATATACTGGATCATATTATCCCTGTTATTTGTTAATTGCTTTTTATTCCCTTTTTTTTTTGCTATATACATATACTTAAGTTTAAATACGGATGGGTCAAGGGTACATGTATCATACGTACATCAATTGATTATTCAGATCTGCTGTAAGAGATTACAAGTGGTCTTTCCAGGTGTATTCAAGTTGGTTATCAAGAGGAGAACTCAAAGGGTGTTAAAGGCGTTAAAAGGTGTTAAAACTATAGAGAGACTTGAACTTAAGTGAATTAAAGTAACCCCTAGTAAAGGCGGAGGGATGGGGGGACGGGGGAGAAGGGGAGGGAAAACAAATATTACGGAAAATAGCAATTCTATAAAATCTTACTTGGTACAGGATCAATTAGATCAAACATCAACAACCCCAGACAACATTGCAGATTTAGCAGAAGTGCGGGGGGGCAATACAGTCATAGAAGAAAGGGGAATACAACACGATCTATTACAAAAGAAAATTGAGAAAGACATAGATAAGCTTCAAACACTCCCTACAAAACAGGACATGGCGGAAATGATGGCACATTTGGAAGGTATGATAAAGGGGGAACTGAGTGCTACCCGGACAGACATACAAAATGTACTACATAGAGTGGAAGAATCAGAAGCCCATCTAGATGAACATAAACAAGCGATCGTAGAGCTAAGGGAAAGAACCGATCTGGATTGGGTTGAAATGAGGAATATTCGGTATAGATTAGAGGACCAAGAAAATAGAAATAGACGCAACAACTTGAGGAATCTGTGGATAATAGTAAACTAGAGACCACGATCCTCGAATTGTTTAACAAAATATTAAAGAGAGAAGTAATAACACCGATCCAGTTTGAAAGAGTGCATAGAGTCCAAAGAATAACTAATCCACCAACAGGTACAGCAAGAGATGTAATAGCAAGGTTTCTAGACTTTAAGGTAAAACAAGAAGTTGTACAGGGATTGAGAAACTCTGCGCCGGTGG
Organism: Rana kukunoris; assembly: GCA_029574335.1. Taxonomy (NCBI): domain Eukaryota; kingdom Metazoa; phylum Chordata; class Amphibia; order Anura; family Ranidae; genus Rana; species Rana kukunoris. The sequence goes on from CM056052.1 coordinate 142,113,090, forward strand.
AATATATGGGCGCAGAGATCTTGATCTTTACGGACTTATCACAAGAAACTCTGGCACGCAGGAGAGCATTGAAACCCCTGACAAAAATACTGCAGGAGAAAAAAATGGTTTACAGATGGGGGTTCCCAGCCTGTCTATCAGTAAATAATCAGGGGATTTCGGCCACACTGCGATTTCCAGAGGACTTGAAAAGTTTTTGTAACAAACTGGATTTACCTGTACCGCAAATAGAAAATTGGGAAAAAAGACCACCAGAATGGAGGAAATTAAGAGATCAGCCCTGGGTAAAAAGTTAGAAGTTTTACTTGTTAAGCAATAAAGAGAAGGGAAGGGGAAAGGAGTTGAAAGAATAAATAAAAAATAAGAATTTCATGTGAGCAGAGACTGGGGAGGGAATGAGGGGTGCTTGCTCGGGGAGGGTACAGTGGGATGGCATATGCCCAGCCGGTCTACCGGGACCAGTCCCGTAGTGGGACTGAGGGCCGGGTGGCCGGGTGGTCATATAAAGCCCCCCAGAAGACACCCCAACCAGTTGGACGCCTTGCCTGACGACAGCTGGATGGGTCACATCATTGATATTCAATGTAGGGGGGGGGGGGGGTACTGGGAAGAAGGGATATGTAGTTTAGATATGTTTGTTTATATGTTGTTAGTCGATTGGACCATTCCTGAAAAAATATTTGGTTTTCCCTCAGCATTACTGTTTATGTTTTGAGAAATGACTCCCTTAAAGATAGTTAGCTATAACATTAGAGGCTTAAATAGCCCTAGCAAACGGCACCAAATACTGCAAGAACTAAAAGGTTTGACAGCAAATATAGTCTTTCTGCAAGAAACTCATTTTAAGTATTCCTCTAGGGTAGGCCTGAACTCCATTGGCTTCCCAGTATGGATGCATGGCTATTCCCCCGATAAAAGATCTCGAGGGATAGCCATAGGTTTCGATAGGAACACTCCATTTACTTTGAAGGCAATGGAATCAGACCCGGAAGGAAGATTTTTGTTTATAAAAGGGTCTCTGTTTAATAAAGAATATACGTTGGTAAATATTTATTGCCCCAATGTTTTTCCCAGTTTGTTCTTAAAAAATGTATTGAAAAAACTTGAGAATTTTAGAGAGGGAAAGGTGATTATGGCGGGGGACTTAAACTTTGTGTTTGACCCTTATTTGGATACTCAACCCATTTCCCTCCGATCAGAAGGTAAACATCTAAGGTCAGTCAAACAAAAATTACATCAGCAGCGTTTGGTAGATGTTTGGAGAGTTTTGTACCCAAGGGGGAGGGATTTTACATACTACTCCCAGGTGCACTCCTCTTATTCAAGAATCGATTATATTTTTCTAGATCATCTGCTGTTAGAAGGAGTGAAAAAGGCAGAGGTGAAGTCGATCACCCTCTCTGATCATGCACCGGTGATAATCAACCTAGAGTTGGAAGATATACCGGAAAGGCAAGGGTCATGGAGGCTGGACGAAACACTTCTAGATAATCAGATTATAGCAGATGACCTGGGGAAGGAATTGAATTTTTTCTTTTTAGAAAATAATATAGAGGATATTGCACCAACCGTTTTATGGGAAACACACAAGGTTTTTTTGAGGGGAAGAATGATCGCAGAAGGAGCAAAGAGGAAAAAAATTTGGACAGGCCAAAACAACAATTATTACAGGATATTCAAGACCTAGAACAGAAACATAAAAGATTAAATGATAAGGAAGTAATGATGAAGCTATTGGGAAAGACGGAAGCCCTGAGAGACATGTTAGAATTAGATACTAAATACATCTTTAATAAAATGGCTAAAAAACAATATAAATACTGTAATAAAACCGGGAAAATGTTGGCAGGACAGATTAAACCCAGGAGGAAGGCGAATTATATAGCTAAGATAAAAAATAAAACAGGAGAAATGAAACATTCTACCAGAGATATTAATAAAACTTTTATGGAATATTACCAACTACTATATAAGGTAAATGATATACAGGACCCCGGGGAAATCCAAGATAGAAAAGATAAAAAAAATAGATATTTAAAGGAAGTTAAACTGCCAGAGATAACCAAGGAAGACTCAAGGAGACTAGATGAGGATATTTCTAGAGGGGAAATAGACAATGCCATTAAAAATAGTAAACTAGAGAAAAGTCCCGGTCCCGACGGCTATACATCTTTATATTATAAGAAATTTGTTGACCTTCTGGGCCCATATCTTCACTTATATATCAACTCTATAGGGAGAGGCTACAAAATACGAGGAGAGGCCCTAGGCGCTTATATATCTCTTCTGGCAAAAGAAGGAAAAGACCCGACAATGTGCTCTAGTTTTAGACCAATATCTCTAATTAATGAAGACATGAAAATTTACGCGAGGATTTTGGCTGAGAGACTGAAGCCTTTTATGCCGGAATTAATAGGGGAAGATCAGGCAGGCTTTGTCCCGGGAAGAGAGACACGAGACAATATTCTAAAAACAGTTCTTCTAATACACGAAGTAAAGAAAAGCAGAAGGCCATCCTTGTTTCTATCAATAGATGCCGAGAAGGCCTTTGATAGACTAGACTGGGACTTCATGCTACAGACTATATACAAATATGGTATAGGACCCCGCATGATCAAATGGAGAGAGGCCTTATACTCTATCCCAACGGCGCAAATTCAAGTGAATGGGATCCTTTCGGAGAGTTTTAGGCTCTATAATGGGACGCGTCAGAGCTGTCCATTGTCCCCTTTGCTTTTCGTGCTTTCCCTGGAACCCTTTTTGATTTCTATAAGAGCTAATCAGGAGATACAAGGCATAAAGTTAGGTGATCAAGAATATAAAATATCTGCCTTCGCGGATGATATTATGATATATCTAACAGACCCTATGCAATCTCTCCCAAGAACCATGGAGGAGTTGGAAAAATATGGATTAGTATCCAATCTAAAAGTGAATATGGAAAAGACAGAAATATTGAACATCTCGGTTCCAACAAATCATAGTAGGGTCCTCCAGAGTTTATATCCATTTAAGTGGAAAACAAGGGGGTTGAAATATCTGGGGGTACTACTATCAAAATCAAATACTGATCTGTACCAAGACAATTATATACCCTTGCTGAATAATATTAAAAGCGAACTGAAAGGATATCCTGCCCATAGATTATCATGGTTTGGACGTATAAGCGTAGTTAAAATGATGATCCTTCCAAGAGCCCTATATATTTTTCAAAGCTTACCAGTGGATGTCCCTGGGGCCTTTTTTAAAACGTTAAGATCGATAACTCAGAGCTTTATATGGAACAATAAAAGTAATCTTATTGCGTTCCGAATATTAACTAGGACAAAAGAAAAGGGAGGTGTTTACCTCCCTGATTTTGAAAAATACTATGAGGCAGCAATATTAAGACGGGTGATGGACTGGGCATATGACCCCCAGCAAAAAAAAAAAAAAATGGGTAGAGTTGGAGGAGAAAATCTCTAGAGTAGCGCTGGGGCAGATTATCTGGATCCCAGGGCAGTTTAGAGGATTGGGGGGAATAGCAGCTCCAATCACTTTAAAAGCATTAAGTATGTGGGATAAATTAATTAAAAATATACAAGGTCAACACAATAGCCCCCTAATGCCATTAACTGGAAATAACTATTTTATTCCGGGAAAAGACAATAAATTATATTTAAAATGGACCACAGCTCCCTACTTAAGATTAAGAGATGTTATGAAGGAGAATGTCCTTTGTTCACTAAATGAACTCCGCGAAAGATACGGACCCACCCCCTGGGAGGTCTGGAGATATAAACAATTGCAACATTTTGTAGGTTCCCTCCCAAAACCACTCCGGGGGGTTGGCAATCTCAATGCATGGGAAAAATTGGTGGACCAAAGGGAGACGGGTGGATATAGAATCTCCACTATATATAAGCTTCTGATAACACAATTAGAAGTTGGAGCTGTGTGCCCAACGGAGAGTTGGGAAAGAGAATTAAATCAAATATTACCAGAAACTATGAAAAATAAGGTTATGGATTTTGTTCATTCCACATCGGTAAACACCCGAATAAAGGAAATTAATTTTAAGTTATTAGTTAAGTGGTACTATGTTCCAGCGAAATTATATAAGATAAACCCCCAGATCTCACCTCTATGCTGGAGGGAGTGTGGAGAGGTGGGAACCCATGCCCATATTTGGTGGCAGTGCCCCAAGATTCAACGATATTGGACACAAATAATAGATTTAATAAAAGAGATTAGCAAAATAGAGATAGCTTTAGATCCCTGGCAGTGTATGTTCCATGCAACAACTTTATCCAAGAAAAGATACAAAACATCAATTATTCATATCCTATTGAATGTAACAAAAATATTAATACCGAAAAAATGGAAGGAAAAACAGGTCACGTCGATGCAGGAATGGTTAAAGGAGGTAGAAAGAATCAGAAATATGGAGGAGGATCAGTACTGGGAACCTAACCAGAGAGAAGCAGGGATTTGGAGAGGTTGGGAGGACTTTAACCACTTAAGACCCGGACCAATACGCTGGTAAATGACCCAAGGTGTTTTTGCGATTCGGCACTGCGTCGCTTTAACAGACAATTGCGCGGTCGTGCGACGTGGCTCCCAAACAAAATTTGCGTCCTTTTCTTCCCACAAATAGAGCTTTCTTTTGGTGGTATTTGATCACCTCTGCGATTTTTATTTTTTGCGCTATATACAAAAATAGAGCGACATTTTTGAAAAAAAAAACACTATTTTTTACTTTTTGTTAAAAAAAAAATCAAATAAACTAAATTTTAGTCAAACATTTAGGCCAAAATTTATTTAGCCACATGTCTTTAGTAAAAAAAAAAAATCGCAATAAAAAAAAATAGCTACCTAGCGGGAACAGCGACACTAATACAGCGATCAGAAAAATGATTGCTTAGTGACGCTGGCAATAGGGAGTGAAAGGGTTAACTAGGGCGGTGATCAGGGGGTTAAAACTTTATTAGGGGGGGTGGGGGGGCTATCCTGAACCTAACACTAACTTTTTTTTACACTGTCTGTCACACTGACACTAAATGCAGTGATTAAATCACTGCATTCAGTGACACTGTGACAGGGGGGTGGGGGGGGCGATCACAAGGGGTTAATATGCCTATGTGAGTGTGTGTCAGTGTTGTGTTGGTGCACACTTACTTGTGGTGTCTTCTCTCATCAGCAGCGCTGGGAAACAGCGCTGCGATGAGAGATTACATCATTTCCTCCTTCCTGTGTAAACACAGGAGGAGGAAATGACAGGATGGGAGCGCGCTCCCATTGGCTGGGAGCGATCGCGGGGGGGCGGGTATTCGCCGACATCCGCCCCCAGATGCCGGATCGCTCCCGGAGCCAGGGGGACCCCCGCACGCCGCGGAGGGGGTCCCGATGGGACCCCCGAACCGCACTCAGGCGGGGACGTAAATTTACGCCCTTGTGCCTGTACGTGCCATTCTGTGGCCGTATATGTGCGTGCGGGGGTCCTTAAGTGGTTAAACAATCTCAGCTGTACTCAGAGTATATGAGTAGGGAAGACAGTATGTAGAAATTATTGGGAGCTTGGCAAAACAACCTCCCACCCACAAAAGAGAGGGGGGAGATATAGATCAGGAGGGGGAGGGGAGGGGAAGGGGAAGAGAGGAGAAGGAGGGGGGGAAGGTTTTTTTTTTTTTTTTTTTGCGTGGTGTGATGTTTTAAATGTGTGTTGGATGGTCGGGGTTTTGCCTTTTTTTTCCTGCTTGTTTGGGGACAGTTGTTTATGTGCATATATATTTGATTGTATGTTAATATAAAATGACTAACTATATCTTGTTTGTATATATACCAGATGTTTTGTGATTCACATATGGAGGATCAAGCCTTGAAGAAGCTGTAATGCCTGCGAAAAATGTTGGTCGATTACGTACAAGTCATGTGATATCATATCTGTTACTTTTCTGATGTGTTCTCTGCATATGTTTGGGCTTTTTGGGTGCCATTTTTGCCTCTTTGTTATGAACACTAGATGTGTCAATAAATATATATTTTTTTTATCTTTATAATTATGATTGGTGTACATATATGTTTTATCTCAACTATGGGGACTACCATTTAAAAGCCCATCTTCTACAATACTTTTCCTTTTCTAGTGAACACTACAGAAAGACTGGTAAAGAGGGCAGGGAAGAAGTCTATTGCCATTGCTTCACAAAATGTGGACAAGTTACTCAATTGACACTGTAGGATAAACATTTAGGGCCAGATTCAGCAAAGGTTACGCTGGCGGATCGAGTGATCCGCCAGCCTAACTGTGGCTTTGAGCCGGCGTTTCTGTTTTCTGTAACCAGAAAACAAGAAACGCCGGGTTGAAGTTCCGATGCGAGCAGCGTAACTGAGTTTCGCCATCGCATCGTTACTTCAACTTAAAAATGGCGCCGGGGGCGTTCCCGCCGATTTACGCTAAAAAAATATGTTAATGAGCGGAAATCGGCAATTCACGATCGAAATCCGGCGCGACGCAATGACGATACGACGTTTCCGGACGGGATACGCGGCGCATAGATATACCTACATGGGGCTGGAGTATCCTATGTTAGGTATAGGCGTCGTCATCGCGTCGGAAAAAAAAAAAAAAACGTCGCTTGCGTAAAACGGTCATGAATGGGAATGTGACGTCATTGACGTTCATTCACAGATTTTGGAGCATGCGCACTGGGATGTTTTGACACTGGACGTATGGGCAGTACGTTGGCGGCGGGATCGCGCGTAGTTAGCATACTACACGCCCCGTACCCGCGACATTTGAATTCCGCCGGCTCATTTGTGATGCGCTGCCGCAACTTTAGGAGCAAGTGCTTCGTGAATGACAGCACTTGCTCCTAAAATTTCGGCAGCGCAACGCAAATCAGAAGCGTTACTCCAGAGCAAAGATGCTCTGGAATACGTGAATCTGGCCCTTAGTCCTCATGCACACAGGGCATTTTTACTGCCGCTTTTAACAGTGCCAGGTGTTTTTTTTTTTTTTACAGTTTCAAAACGGCTTGTGATGTTATTCTATGTGTCCCCCCAGGGGCCCGGATGGGAATCCCCTAAAACAATAAAAATAAAATATTTTTTTTTAGGAGTATGGGGGTCACCAGGGGCCCGGAGATCCACAGGGCCCCAGATGACAACCCCCCTTTTTTTATATATGTTTTTATTTCTTTTATATATATATATGTTTTAAATTTTTTTATATTATTTTTGTATTTTTATATATAGATATATTTTTATTAAGGGGCTCAGAGGTCCCCAGGGCCCCATGTGTCAAACCCCCTTTTTTTAATAAATGTTTATTTTTTATTTTTTTTTAAATATTTTTTTTTATTAAAGGGCCCAGAGGTCCCCAGGGCCCTGAAAGGCAAACCCTTGTTTGTTTGTTTTTATAAATGTTTATTTCTTTTTTATATATATATATATATATATATTATTTATTTTTTATTAAAGGGCCCAGATGTCCCAGATGGAAAGCCCCCTTTTTTGTAATTTCTTTTTTTTTTTCACATCAAAAGTTTATTAAGGCCAACAGAAAGCAGTACATAAATCACACTTGGACATGTTATATCTTCTAGTACATAGATCTCACAGAATTCAGTCAGAACAGGGTGTATGAGCAATTTTCAGTTAGATACAGTAACCCTCTAGCGGCTGTATATAATTCAGTGCTGTAGGAAGTCTGTTTCAGCAACTTAAAAGCAAATGCTAATGTGCGTCCACAACAGCTTTCCATGAATCATCATAACATGCAATGTTGCAAATCTTATTAACTCTTAACTTAGAGAAAGAGACAGTAGAGTAAAGGAAAAAGAGGGGTAGAAAGAGAGACAGGGGGGTAGGAGCGGGAAGGGGGTATCCAGGGAAGGTGTCCCAGAGCATTTCAAATATTTCAACTCAGAGAGGTGATTCAGTGTAACTTCTAAGGACCTATACTGTTCCTCGCCAGTAGCAGCGTTTTGGGTTCGAAGTAAACAAGTAAGGCGAACCAATGTGGCCGCCGTTCACAAAGACAATACCGAGTCATAGTCAGGGGAGAACTTGAAGGCGAACCACGGAGACCAGGTTTCCAGGTAGCCCCGAACTCTGTCCGAGTTCTGGGCAGAGGTGTCTTCCATGTAACATACCTCTGACACCTTCTTGAGCCAGTCTTTTACAGAAGGTGATCTAGGACTTTTCCATAAGATCGGAATCAGTGAATTGGCCGCATTCAGGAGGTGTTTAGTGAGTGAATGTTTATAGCGGTTTACCGAGAAATTGTTAATATTGAGGAGGCAGCATGCTGCATCCAACACCAAACTGGTCTCGGTGATTTTCCCAATGACCTGCCGGACCGTGGCCCAGTAGGGAGACAAGACAGGACAATCCCACCAGATGTGGCAGAGGGTTCCAGTGTCGCCTCCACATCTCCAGCATATATCTGGGGTCTGCGGAAACCACTTGTGGAGTTTATCAGGGGTTGTATACCAATGCGTCAGGAGTTTATAGGAAGTCTCCTGCATACGTGTATTTGTGGAACATTTGTGTGAAAGGATGCAAGCATTCTTCCATTGCTTATCAGAGATGTCAATGTTTAATTCCCTGGCCCACGTCTGTCGGAACCTATCTTCTGAGACAGCAAGTGAATTTTGAAGCCAATTATAGGATACCGAAGTTGCCTTATCTATCTGTGAGCCCTCCCTGCATATCCTTTCAAGGTCAGTCATTTCTCTCGAAAAAGAAGGTCTTCCCCTTGCCGAGTTTGCATAGTCCCTGATTTGGAAATAAGTCAGCCAAGTTAGTGATGGTATTCCATTGTCACGTGCGAGAGATGTGAGGGTTTTAAATTTCCCATGTGCGAAACAGTCAGCCATTAGTAGTGGTTTGTCGGACCCGGACAGCCCTAAGAAGTCCTTAGCCTGACCCGGCGGGAAGTCTGAGTTGTCCCTAATTGGGGTGAGTGGGCTGCGTTCATCCGTTAAGTCAGTTTTGGTCGCCACTTCATGAAACAGAAGCAAAGTCGTACCGGTTATCGGGTTCCTCTTGTTGGAGTCATGTTGACTGGACCACGGAATCCAGGGTGTAAATTGAAGGGGGCTTTCACACAAGGAGCTTTCTAATTCAACCCAGTCCTTAGATCCACTGTGGCAGTGCCAATCTATTACTCTCATCAGGTGGGACGCTAGGTAGTAATGATAGAAGCTCGGCAGCCCCATACCACCCTCCCCCTTCGGCCTAGTAAGAAGCGAAAATTTTATTCTGGGTCTCCTACGATTCCACAGGAACTGCAGGAGAGCCGACCGTAACGTTTTGAAGAATGGTCTGGGAATCTTGATTGGGAGTGCCCTGAACAGATAGAGCAGTCTCGGAAGGACAACAATTTTTACAATCGCCGCCCTTCCGAACCACGAAAAAAATCTAGTGTTCCAGTTGTCGAGGTCCCTGCGAATCACCTGGAGCAGCGGGGGGAAATTGTGGACATATAAGGAAGTCACCTTGGGCGTCAACCATACTCCCAGGTACCTAAGCTTCTCAGTCACCCACCTGAAGGGGCAGTTCATTTGCGTTTTAGCTAGGGTTTCTGCAGTCATAGAGAGATTCATTGCCTCCGATTTGGAAAGATTAATCTTAAGGTTTGATATGTAACCAAACCTGGAAAATTGTATCATCAAATTTGGAATTGTGATGTGCGGGGCCGCCAGAAAAAAAAGCAAATCATCAGCATAAGCTGCTATTTTGTAGTCTGACCCAGCAATTTTAAATCCTGTTATTGAGTCATCTTTATTGACCAATCTGATAAACGGCTCTAGTGATAAAATAAACAGGAGTGGAGACAGGGGGCAACCCTGTCTCGTTCCGTTTGTAATCGAGACCTCCTCCGACAGTGACCCATTCACCCTCAATTTGGCTGTTGGGTTATGGTACAGGGCACCGATCCAGGACATCATGCATGGACCGAGGCCTATGAATTCGCAAGTGGCCTTCATGTAGTCCCAAGCAACTCTGTCGAAGGCCTTCTCCGCATCCGTGGACAGGAGGAGACCCTCGACGTTACCCCTGTTAGCTTCATTAGTCAGGAGGAGAGCCTTGATCACATTGTCCCTTGCCTCCCTACCCGGCATAAAGCCCACTTGTTCCCGGCCTATCAGGGAGGTCAGCAAGGGTTTCAGTCTATTGGCCATGGTCTTAGCTAGAATCTTAAGGTCCAAATTTAGCAGGGAAATGGGTCGGTAACTGGCGCAGTCAGTATGGTCTTTCCCTGGCTTTGGAATTAGCGTGATGTACGCCGAGAGAAAGTCAGTCGGCACCGATCTGGGTGAGGACAGTGAGTTTAGGGCTCTCGTTAGGTGGGTCGTGAGCGAGTCACAGAAAGTCTTGTAGTAAGTTGACGTAAACCCATCGGGTCCAGGACTCTTTCCCGGTTTCAGATCACTAATTGCCGACTGAATCTCCTCCGCGGTGATTTGGCCCTCCAGTGTACCCAATAATAGGTCATCTATCTTAGGGAGACCACTATCATTTAAGAAGTTCAGGATGGCGGTGTGTCTATCACCCTCTACTGACCTCGGTTTGTGTTGTTCTGGGAGATTATACAGATCCGAGTAGAATCTATGGAACTGTGTCGCTATAGCTTCTGTGGTAACCTCTAGTGTTCCGCTGCTGTTCCTAATACCCGCAACGTGGTTGGCACCCGTAGATTCTTTCAGGGCCCTCGCCAAAAACCTCCCCGCCTTGTCACCTGCATCATAGTAGAGTTTTTTTTTTAAAAACAACATTCTCTTTGTTTTGAACTCAAATAGTTCCTTAAGTGCCTTCCTAGTTTCTAAGAGTTCCGTCGCTGATTGTTGCGACAGAGACTGCTTGTGCTGAGACTCCAGCCTGTGAATTTTGTGCGCTAGATCTGCAATGGCTTGTGAGTGCTGTTTTTTCTTCAAGGAACCCAATCGTATCAGTTCTCCTCTCATGTAACACTTATGGGCTTGCCAGACCATCATGGGGTCTATTTCGGGTGTGGAGTTTAGGCGAAAGTATTCCTGGAGGGAAGAGGTGATTTTAGGAAGTAAGTCTGGGTCAGTCAAAAGTGAGGAGTTCAGCCTCCAAGTGTTCCCCTTGGGCAGTGATCTACCAAAGTCTAACGTTAGTCTGACAGAGACTGTATACCTATATGCGCATCCTTAATTAAGTGGAGCTCTCTCTGTGTGATGAAGAGATAGTCTATTCTGGAGTACCGGTTATGTGGTATGGAATGGAACGTAAAGTCTCTAGTGTCTGGGTGCACGAATCTCCAGGTGTCTATGAGCTATAGTGAGGTAAGCATGGTTTTAAGTCTCTTGAGAACCCTGAAAGTGATGCAGGATCTACCCGAAGAGGAATCTAGGTCTGGATCCAACGGAACGTTGAAGTCTCCCCCTAAAATAAGGGGGCCAGACATAAACCCTGTCAATTCCCGTATCAGTTTCTGACAGAAAGACACGTGTGCAGTGTTAGGGAAGTAAGCATTCGCAAGCGTGATGGTCTTGCCCCTATACGTGCCCTTCAGAAAAACATATCGCCCCCCCGGGTCTACCACACGTTCTGAGAGAGCAAATTGGGCGTCTCTACTGATCAGGATTGTGACTCCTTTAGACTTTGTCTCGTCATTAGTCGCATGGTGTGCTTCAGTAAAGTAGGTATTGGTCAGTTTCTGAACCTGTCCTGTCTTAAAATGAGTCTCCTGTAGGAAGACAAAATGGGGCTTACCTCTTTTAAGTTCTCTAAGTAATGACGTTCTTTTCTCAGGAATGTTCAAACCTTTTGTGTTGTGGGAGATTATCACCGGGTTTTTCCCTAAAGATGAATAGGCCATCAGTCTCCACTAGGTCCGTCACCCTAAGTGACCCTACAACAAACTTTCAAAACAGTGTTTAGAGGTCTGATCCAATTAGACAAGTTAGGATAGGACCAGTCAGTCACAGTGTGGGGAACGGAGAGGGAGTAGGGGAGGGAGAAGTGTGAAAAAAGAAGAAAGAAAGAAGTAGAAGAAAATAGAGTGTAAGCACTTGGAGATAAATCCAATAGCAGGAGAAACAACTATTAAACACCTTAGAATAACAAAAAACTTCTAAAGTGACCGAAAGTGGCGCTGCTGGAGAGAGAAGCCTCCCCCCAGAAGCACCCCTTGGGTACGTGAAACGTCAGCAAACAGGATGTCTGAAAAGTGTTATAAACAACTAAAGTATTAAGTGGATGAAATACATCAACAACGGCCCGACACAGCTTTTCTAAAGGCCAGTAAATTAACTAAAACTTGGTCTTGCAAAAAAGCATATGGTATTTTCCATATGGGCAAGAACTAATGTAGTGGTGGAATATAATAAAAGTAAAAGGGCGTTTCCTCTTGATGAATCGGTTGTCATTGCGCGCCTGGAGTCACAGGGGTAACGGGGATCGTTAATCCAGACAGCAGTGCACATGTCAAAATGCCAAAAAGATAAAAAATAAAGAAAAAAAAGAAAAAGAAGAAAGGGGATCCTGTTGTTTCACTGGCTGCCACAAAGTGGCAGCAGAGCAGCAGCAATGCAGAGGCTTATGGAAGACTGCATGGGGAGAGAAGAGAAGGGAAGAGAAGCCAAACAAACAAACTAAAAAGAAAAAAAAAAAAAAAGGGGGCTTCACTTCCAGTCCCAGGGCGCGTGTCCAACTTCTCCCCCTTAGTTCAGGATCAGATAAAGCACCTGTTCGAGAGTCAAACAGCCAGTCAGTAGAGCTCTGTCAGATTCCTCCACATGCTACAGGTTTGAAACACACGGACAATCCCCCTGTAAGCTAGCCCGATCCACCACGAAGTACTTCCTCACTGTCCCAATGAGAGATTAGTTGAATCGATGGAGATTAATCATAGTTACGGCTCCTAGCAGGAGTAGAACGGGAGGCAGGTGTCCCAGCTTGAGAGTTCCCCCCCCCTTCCCTGTCTCTGCTTCTTTGCCTTCTGCTTGTCAGGGGTGGAGAAGGGTGAATCATGGGGACTCCTAGTGAGCGGTGGCAGAGAGTATTCCTGATACCAGTCAGGCAAGTCTACAGGTTCAAGGTTCAGCGCTTCACAGAAAGACGGCAGGTCTGATGGGACACGCAGAGTATGTTGTTTTCCAGGCACCTCAACCACTAGAGCAAACGGGAATCGCCACGTATACCTCAACCCTTTCTCCCTTAGGCGATCCAGCAGAGGACGCAGCGCTCTCCGGTTCTTCAGTGTGATCTGTGACAGATCTTGATACAACATTATGTGGGCGCCGTTGAAAATGATATGGTCATTTCTGCGAGCCTTCCTCATTATGTCCTCCTTGAGCTGGAAATTCTGTAAACAGCATATAATGTCCCTTGGAGGCGCTCCGTCAGGGCCTCTAGCTCTGAGGGCTCTGTGAGCTCTAACAAACTCTATGTCTGCGTCTTCCTGCCTCTCCAACAGGCTATTGAACACCCTCCTCAACGCTGGAGCAATCTGGTCATTTTCCACCGACTCTGGTATCCCCCGTACCCTTATGTTGCACCTACGTCCGCGATTGTCCAGGTCTTCTAAATGGCGGCTCATTTCGATAAAATGAGCCGCGTGAGAGTCAGTCACCTTCTCTAGCCTAATCAGGGCTTTGTCCCTCTGCTTCCCCTTCGCCTCCACCGCCTCCATTTTATCAGAGAGGACTAGAATATTGGACTTCAAGTCCGTGATCGCCGCTGAGAATGTTGCTTTGATGTCTGCAGCTATTACAGACATGTCGGCGAATGTGAGAGGTTTCCCCGGGCGGGATCGGCTCCTACCTGGCTCCTCCGCATTAGACTGGGAGTCCTCGCTGAAGTCCTCGTCCTCGTGTTGCGGCCGCGCCATCTTGTGGAGCTCCACGTTGTTCCGTGCGGCCGAGGCTGATTTGAACAAATCCGGTATACTCCTGGACGAGGATGCGGTCGAGTTGCGGCGTGTTTGGGTGTGTGGGGTCTGGTAAGTCAATTTACCCATTTCTATGCACCAAGTAGCTGGTAGAAAGGCTGTCGGCTGTGTCAGGGCACGGAGCTCCGTTAGTGTGCTGCCATCCTGTTCGCTGTCCAGGCCACGCCCCCTGCGTAATTTCTTTTTATAAAAAAAAAATGATTAAAGGGCCCAGAGGTACCCAGGGCCCCAGATGGCAACCATCTTTTAAAAAAATACATATATATATATATATATATATATTCTCTCTTTTTTCCTTTTTATTAAAGGGCCCAGAGGTCCCCAGGGCCCCGGAGATGGCTACCCCTTTTTTATATATATTATTCTGTATTCTTCTTTTTGTAAAGGGCCCCCCGCTTCTCAATTTGCGGCAGCCCCCCCCCCCCGCTTCTCTGCTCCAGGGGGCCCATGCCTGAGGCTGTGTAAGGGGCCCCAAAATTCCTGTTGGCGGCCCTGCCCTAAACACATAGGCTTTTAGGAGCTTTTAGTGGCATAGGCATTTAGAAGCGGTAAATAAAAGCCAGGGCCAGCATGTTCTAGAGCAGCAGCGTTTTGGCAAAAAAATGGGGGGGGCACAATGTTTTCTTTTCAGATTCTTGTATTGCCGGCAGTGTTTTTTTGATATATTCATGACTCATTCGTTGTTAAGGATGCGGTGGCTGGCTTCCTGGCCCGCTCCTTAACAACCAGCTGATCACTGGTAGTTAATGACACCAGTGGCCCTGCCACAAAGCACTTACGCCGGCGTATCTCGAGATGCACGGCGTAAGTGTATATTTGCGCTGGCGTAACTATGTGCCGTATCCTCAGAACTAGATACGCCTGAAAATAGGCTTCTTCCGACCGACGCAACTTTCCTACGCCGGCGTAGCGTGGGCACATATATACGCTGGACGCATCTGGCACGCCCATTGATTTTCTATTCAAATATGCAAATGAGGGAGATACGGCGATCCACGAACGTATGTGCGCCCGGCGCAGGCTGCACGCGGTGCACGAAAGTTTAACGTCCGGCGTAAAGTTACCCCTCATAAAGCAGGGGTAAGTCAGCAGCAGATGTGCACAGGTCAACCGGAGAGCAGCTGCAGCAGCATTGTTACGGACGAGCTGAGCACCCACACTTGCAGGACAACAATCTGTATGCCAACATGCCAGGGGCATCCATGGTCATAGCACTACTACTGTGTTCCCAGGCGCGTAGAAGGAGGAGGGCACGTGAGAAGATATACCGAACGCGCATTAACGTCTTTGGCATGGGGGATTTGGAGGTGTATCGCATCTTCAGATTCAGGCCTGATGCCATCCTGGAAATAGCCACAGCCCTGCAAGATGACCTCACCAGCCAGACAGATCGCTCACATGCACTGCAGCCACTGGTCAAGGTATTGGCAACACTGCATTTCCTTGCCAGTGGATCTTTTCAGTGTACAAGTGGAGTCGTGCCTGGGATGGCACAATCCATCATGAGCAGATGTGCGCACCAGGTTGTCCCCGCAATCCTCAGACGCATGTCCCACCACATCATCAGACCCACCCAAGAGCATCTGCGTCAGAAGGTAATGCAGGATTTCCACGCACCGTGGGGGCCATTGATTGCACACATGTGCCCCCCCCCCCGTGCCACAGAGCACATGTACCACAATCGTAAGCATTGGCATTCCATCAATGTACAGGTAATAGCCGATGCCCAATGCCTCATATGGCACGTCCGTGACAAACACCCCGGGCCCAGCCACGACAGCTACATATACCGTCAAAGCAACATCCCAACAGAATTCAAACAGAACGTGTGCAGGGACAGCCGGCTGGTTGGTAAGTGACATGGGATTCAGGCATGACTGTCCGACCCCATGATTCAGACATCACGAGGGGCACATGCACGACTAACATCCTCCTGTCTTTTCCCTTCCAGGTGACTCGGCATATGCACTTGGGCCCCATCTCCTGACTCCCCAAACCAGAGGAGAGAGAAAATACAATGATGCACACATACGTACCCGTGCAGTGGTGAAGCGCACATTTGGCATCCTGAAGTCTCGTTTCCGATGCCTGGATAAGTCCGGGGGGGGCCCTGTTGTATTCCCCAAACGTTGCGTGCCAGATCATCGGTGCATGTTGTGTGCTGCACAACTACGCCATGAGAAAGGGCCTGCAGATTGACCTATGTGATGACCTGACCCCCCAACCACACAGTCCCCCCCTGCCTGAGGCTACCCCATCTGCTAAGGGAAGAGCAGTCAGGAGATGCCTCGTGGTAGGCATCTTTGCACGTTAAACACACACATTCACCATGGCACACGGACAATGCACGCATGCTCACCACTGTGGTTCATAGCTCACACACACCACATCCACCTCACATTGGATTAGCCCAAGTCCACCATGCAGGACTTGGGAGCAGCAACGCCACGCCAAGGCCCCAATTATGTCGCTGTCCATTCATACCACATTCACACAGCCGTGGGGATAACTTCTCCCCGACGACCCAGGGTGACACCCCTTTGCTGGCAGGAATGTCACCCCCACATTCACACACCAGTCACACTGTAGCCTGCACTACTGACCGTGTGCAGATACTACAAAATAAAAAAGCTCTAAACCAGAGCATATAACATAAATAAAAAAGCTCTTAACCAGAGCATATAACATAAATAAAAAATTCATAACCAGAGCATATAACAAAAATAAAAAAGCTCTTAACCAGAGCATATAACAAAAAGCAAAAGACAATCAATTGCCCTGTCGTGGGCCAAGCCTGTTGCCACGGCTCTGGCTCCTTAGCTGTCTGGTGGGAGCTTGTGGTGGTGGGGGGGTCATCAGGAGGAGGAGGAGCAGGTATCTCCCTGGCTGGCTGCCTGCCCTCCAATGCCAGGGCAATGCGGGTGAGGACCGCATTTGTCTCGGCCTGCAGCAGCCTTGTCTGCCTCCCCTCTGCCTGGATGGCAGCTGTATTAGCCTGGATGACCACTGCAAGGCTCTGGACCTCTGCCACGAGGCCTGCTGTGGTGGCCTGCAGCTCACCAAGGCAGGTGACCATCGCAGCACAGTTGCCACTCACATCCTGGATGCTATCGTTAATCTGGGCAGAGGAGGCCAGGCCGTCTGCCACATGACGCATCTGCACAGCTAGATCACCCATATGCTGGGTCTGGCGGTCCTGTTCCCTCGCAAGATGTTCCGGGAGGAACTCTGGAACACCCCGCGTCTTCCTGGTAGCCTTCCTGGGGCCAGGAAAGGCTTGAGGCCATCTATAAGGGGAGGACCTTGATGGGCTAGACCTGATGGGGGTGGACCCTGAGGGGCTTCCCCTGATGGGGGTGGAGGTTTGAAAGGGCCCGGCCAATGGGAAAGACTCCTTCATATACAAGACAACATCCCGGTCCATATTGACTGTCTCCTCCTCAACCACCTCTAGAGGAGAGGTGTGGGCACTCCCCTCCACCGCTGACTCTTGGCTTCCCAGGGGGTCAGGCTCAGGATGATGTTCGAGGGATGGCGTGAGATGGCCACCGGCAGCAGATGGCCCCGCTCCCTCCAGCACATCTGTGGATGACACAAAACATTCACATGTGGACCCACACACTTGTCACATGTTCCCTTCCACCCCCTCACATGCTACACACCAGATATGATAAAAAAACACACACTTACTGGTCCTCAAGGCCTGTTCCATGGAGTCATAGCCCTCCACTCCCTCTACTTGCTCTCTCTGGAGACACCGGGCAACCACCTGCTCATCCAGAGTCAGCCTAATAGTAGTGGCTGGTCCCCTCCAGTGCCCCTGGCATGCCTCCTCATTGAGCCCAGCTTCTCTCGGACAACACGACGCAGGTCATTTATTTTTTTTGGAAATGTCCTTGGAGGTCCTTACCTCATGTCCCAAGTTATCTCCTCCTTCCTGGCCTTACTAGTTGTGCCACTCTCTGCCCCATGGAGGTACACATCGTACCGGGACATGGCCGCAATGATAAGAGCCCTCTCCTCTGCAGAAAAGTTTTTCTTCCTCCTCTCCTTCCCTGACGCACGAGCAGACATGGCTCAAAGCAATAAAACAAAAGTACCTTGCTTCAGGGGGGAAACAAGCGGATGTACTTTTGCGCTCAACGGGCGCATGTCTGGGCGTATTTATGCTCAGGGGTTACGCCGGGCGTAGTTGTGAGCATGTGCAGAGGGGTACGGGACATACGTCCACGTGACTGTGCATGCGCCGTTTGTTCGGCCCTACATTTGCATGGGGTCACGCTTCATTTAAATGAATCATGCCCACTTCCTTCCTACTTTGAATTACGCCGGCGCATCGTTGGGAGCATTTTCTCTGAGAATACGCTGCTTGCCTCTCTGAGTAAAGATGCACCTATGTACGTGAATCCGGGCCAATAAAGTGCATAAAGATGCACCTATGTACGTGAATCTGGGCCAATATTTTTAACTTTGTACTATAATAAATATCCCCCAAAAATATATATTTTTTTCCTCGATTTAGGCAGATACGTGTAGCGTCCCCTTACTTTCAGTATGGGCACTATGCTAAAGTTAGTGGGGGAGTGGGAGAGTTATGTTGCTCCCACTCTTAATTTAGTTAAATTTGGGCTGCTGTCATTTTAGAACTTTCCTGTGGGTCAGTCTGCGATCCGGGGGTGTCAATCTCACCCCCGGACGACAGGTGGCGTGAGAGGGGTTCTAACAGAGCCACTTTTCCCCAGCAGCCAATTGGAGGAGTTTTCCCTCGCGGGGCATGCTGGAGAGGGGTATATCTGTGGCGGACACCATTTTTCGGGGTTCTTCGCATGTTCCTGGTTCCAGGTGCGGCACCCACCTATAGGGTGTGCGCATCCAACAGACCCCGGCGATATGGCCTACCAGGCCCGGGGTCGAAAGTTATGCGGAGTTCCTGGCAGATGCTGCCGAGGAGCCCCAGTAACTTGCTGGGTCCCCTCACCACTACGAGAAAGATCCTAGGCCGCTGGCTGCACGGTGGGGAATCGGCTCAAGGAGAAACCAGAGGCAGATTATCCGAGAGATCTGAACAAACCATCGGGGATCTAGTGACCGACACACTGACATGTACACTTCAACTGTCAATCAGTCACCTAATTGTAATTGACTGGAAGGATTCGCTCTGCTGTTCACATTGTCAGCATAGAGCCTGAGGCAGAGTCCTTATCTGGCATCTTAAATCCAATCAGAGCCAGGTCCATAGCAAGGACCTATTCCTTTCAGCAACCTTGAGGCTGCATTCACACTTGGGCGACCTAATCGCTGTGTTTTGTCCCGCGATTTGCGGGGGCAAATTAAGGGCGTTTTGTGCCGCGATTTGCGGCGACAAAACGCCGCGATTTCAGCCCCCATGTTTTTTCCAGGTACACATCTCTATGCCGAACGCCGAAGCCGCCTGAAAAAAAGGTCCGGGACTTGTTTTGAGCTTCAGGCGTTCGGCGTTTCGGCGTTCGGCGTGGAGATGTGAACCATCTCCATAGAGGGGAATGTTAAATTTCCCCTCTAGCGTCTTTGGGCTGCATTTGCGTCCTGCTTCAGGCGACAAAACGCCTAGGTGTGAATGCAGCCTAAAAGTGGAACTCCGGCTGCCAGGCTTGTGGCAGAAATCTGTCCTGGGATCACTTCACCCACTCCGGCTGGAGTGGCGACAAAATATATTGTTACTGAGAGCAGGCTTGCTCTTCTGTTCATCCAAGCCTGATACTGCAAGGTTTTCCTTCACTTCATCAACCTGTACTGTCTACCTCCTGTTGATGTTGGTTGTGTTGGACCCAAGAAAAAAGGGATTTGGAAAACCTTATCTACTGGCTGGACATTCGCTTACTGCTCTGCTCATTGACTTCACCCCTAGACAACGGTCAAATGTAACTTAATACGCCAATCCCAAATCAACCAGCGGCCCTTGAGGGGGTATCACTACATACTTATTCTTCTACATATTTTTGTTAAAAAAAATGCAATAAGCGTTTATTGATTAGTTTGAGCAAAAGTTATATGGCTAGATTCACGTAGAGCGCCGTAATTTTATGTGGGCGTAACGTATCTCAGATACGCTATGCCGCCGTAAATTAGAGAGGCAAGTGCTGTATTCACCAAGCTAAGTTATGGTGGCGTATCGTAAATGTGCCGGCGTCAGCCCGCCAAATTCAAATGTGTTTGATGTGGGCATGTTTTATTCAAATTAAGTGTGACCCCACGTAATTGAAGTTTTTTTACTAACGGCGTATGCGCCGTCCGTGGACGTATCCCAGTGCGCATGCTCAAAATGACGCCACTATGACTCATTGGTTTCGACGTGAACGTAATTTACGTCCAGCCCCATTCACGGATGAGTTACGCAAATGACGTAAAATCTAAAAAATTTGAGGCGGTCCAGACGTCTATACTTGACATTGGCTGCGCCATCTTTTTGTTGGAATATCTTTACGCCTGAAAACGCCTTACGTAAACGGCGTATCTGTACTGCAATGGCCAGGCGTACGTTCGTGAATAGGCATATCTCGCTGATTTACATATTCTAGGCGTAAATCAGCGTACACGCCCCTAGTGGCCAGCGTAAATAGGCAGCTAAGATACGACGGCATAGGAGACTTACACCGGTCGTATCTTAGAAACATTTAAGCATATCTCACTTTGAGAATAAGCTAAAAGATACGACGTGCGGATTCTGAGTTACAAAGACGTATCTACTTACTGAATCTGGCCAATAGCGTCTACAAAATAGGGGAAAGTTTTATGGCATTTTTATTATTATTTTTTTACTAGTAATGGCGACGATCGGTGATTTTTATTGTGACTGTGACATTATGGCGGACACACCGAACACTTTTGTTGCTATTTTGGGACCATTCAAATTCATACAGCGCTTTAAAAAATTCACTGGTTACTGTGTAAATGTGACGGGCAGTGAAGGGGCTAACCAGTAGGGGGTGGGGAAGGGGTTAAGTGTGTCCTAGGGATGTGTCCTAACTCTAACTTTAGGGGGATAGGCTATGTGTGACACGACACTGATCACCTCTCCAGATCACAGGGAGCTGTGATCAGTGTCCTGTCACTAGGCAGGACAGGAAAATGCTTGTTTACATTCTTCCCCTCCGTGAGACGAACGCAGGACTCCCAGCGGACATCGTGACCACGGAACCCGCGGTCAGACTCACAGAACTTTGCGGCAGGCGTGCACCGCCGGAAATGTGCGCACGCCCGCAACCACGGGCCTTAAAGGCGACATATATATATATATATATATATATATATATATATATATATATATATATATGTTGATCTGCCCAGCCATGCCATTCTGCCAACGTATATAGTCGTGCAGCGGTTGGCAAGGGTTTGAAAAAGTCTTGCAAGCAGCATCTATGAGGTGGTGTATTACACCATTTCTAAAGCACCCCTGCCCATTGAAATTAACAATGAAGTGCCGCTGCATCATCGCTTTGTGGGTGCTATTAACTCTTTATTCAGTTGCTAGCGGGGCTGAAAATCGCCTGCTAGCAGCTCAAAAGTGCCTCTAAAAGGATGGTAAAGCTCCGCTAAAACTAGTGGCGCTTTACCGCCGACGCCCCCGCACCTCAGTGTGAAAGTGCCCTTATATTTTGGTTTTGTTCACATTATATTTTTCATGCCTATTTTACCTTATCAGGTTTATACGTTATTCACATGCTCACTTAGCTCCACACTCTTGTCTTTTATTCCCATTTTGCACTGTATGTCTAGTGATGGGTTGGCTGCTTATTTTGCTCTATATGCACGTTTTTTTTTTGTTCACATATAGATTGTATGGCTGAATTTCCATCGCATTCAGACAAAACTCGCACAGGACAATTTTTTTCTATTGACACTCCCAGCAGTTCGCATCTGGCAGTGTGAACTGCCTGCGAGTCGGGTGCGATGCAGGAACCCACAATGTGAACCAAGCTTTTCAGAGAGAACACCTGCAGAGGTAGGGGACAGGGGATTGAGCATATAAACAATAAGGCAAATCTAATTAAAAACAGTGGACCTGGATGGACAGCCCAGAACTGCCCCCCCCCCCCAATCCCAACTTGTCTGCTGTCTGCTCTTTGTCCCACAGTGGCCACAGTGGTTACACCATACATTTTATAGGAAATACACCATTTAATTTACTCCAAATATTTATAGAGCTACCATCTGACTGATTTAAATTGAATATGTTTTTGGACAAGTGTGGTTTGTGAGCACAATTAGAATGTGCACATGAACGTGACACAAAAAACAAGTGTAAAAGAGTTTCAGATTCTACAGATCTCTTAATGAATGCAATTATATAAGGATGCCATAATTCCAGGTTAGGTGAAACAAATCTGTTTTGGTGAGGGGACATACATCCAGGCATGCAATCTGTAGTGCAGCCTTACATAAACCATTCTGTGCACAACTTTGGCAATGCTCTTCTAACAGCAAAGTATAAACGTCAGGTATTTTCCTGTGTCTGAGCTCAGCCTCCTTGCAGTATGCTGGCAGTTCATTAATTCTTCTGACAGACTCATTACTTTATAAGTTATTAGTTTAAAGTGGGATTTGGTGACATAATTAGATTTTTATCATGATTTATTGTTAGATTTTTTTCATAGCTCTCCAATGAATATGCAGACTAGCATTTTTACCTCAGATATTTAACAGGTACTGTATTTGACTGATAAAAAGCTGCCTGAAACTAGAAAAGCTCATTGTTTTTTTTTAACATATGGTGCTTTATGTATTAATAACACATCACCAGTGAGAGCTTAGCTTCTTCCTATTCATTATTAGTCAGGGTTCCCAAATGTAATAGCATAGAACTGAATATAACTCATTGAGCAACTGAAAGATGACCCAGACAAAATGTTAGGACACTGGAAGCAAAACGTGTCTAACGGGAGATCTAAAAACACAACATAAACATTTTGGGACCCATATATAGCAGTCGTATGTACTGTATGCACATATTTGGCGTATACAGTAAAACCTCGGATTGCGAGTAATTGAGCATTTCTCAATACAAGCTATTTAAAAAAATAATAATCCTGAGTCAATTTGTGAGTGTTGTCTCGCAAGACAAGCAGGATTGCTCGGAGACCACTGGGAGACGCTGCCAAGTGTCTCTGAGTGGTCTTTGAGCGGCTCAGAGTGTTTCTGAGTGTCTCTGTCGCATATATATGCAGCCCCTCTGCGTTGAGGCCCTCCCACCGAGTGGCCAAATATATGAAAACTCACTCAATGATAACATATATTGATAAAAAAAAAAAACAGTGCAGCACTACCAAAATCTACCATGTACTAAAATCTTAACTAAAAAAGTAATAATGTGCTATGCAAATATACTCACAATATGTAGTGTACAACAGACTGTGAACAAAGCAGAAATAATGAACAGACTCCCACAGAGTCTCCAAAAAGTCCTGCAGCAGCGCTACAAACTATGTGTTTGTTTAAGTAACAGTTAGTATGCCCAGGATAGGTGTGCTTTAATATGAGTGCTCCATTCACCAAAGGATGTTCACCACGTGGGGGGATATGGGGTCCCCTTCAGGGGATACACTCACCAGATGGCAGGTAAAAAACAGCATTCAATACACCACCTTGTTCGCCGTCTGTCACTTTCACAGTATTTAGTGTTCAAATCCGCAATCATGTGAGAGAAATGAAAACCATATAGAGCAGTATCGTCTTAAAGATTTAATGAACCCAAAAATAAATAACCCCCTTGTACATAAATGCGTACCAAAATGATAATAAAAGCAGACAAAATGTATGCTGAATGTTTCTCACTGGTTTTGACCCTGAAGACTGCCGTGGAGAAGTTCCTATAGCTATGGGTCTTGATTGTGCTTCAGTTTAAAATGTAGCGAAACATTATGGTCCTTGAATTCAATTCTAATATTTTTTATATGTTCAGCTATTCTTTTTCTTAATAGTCTTTTGGTTCGTCCTATGTACAAAAGACCACATGGACATCTCAAAGCACTACAAAATTACTGTTGCAAGTGATAAACTGCTTGATCTCAAACTCTTGATTGTTGGAAGGTGAAATAAAATGGTCCAGACCCCTCTGTAGTTGGTTTACTTCTCTGCATGGTTTGCACCTTCTACACGAGAATAATTGGGGCTTGGCTGGTAAATCTAAAACCTTTTTTACTACCAAATCTCCATGATTGGGGGCTTTTCCGATAAATAAATTGTGTTTTTTGAGGTAATACAGGGCCAAGTTTTTTGTCAAGTAGCAAAACATGCCAATGTTGGTTGAAAATGTTCTCCACTTCTTTATATTGATCATGGAACTGCGAAATGAAGTCCCATTCTTCACTGGGGATGTTGATTCTGTTTTTTTATTTTTTCTCTTTTAAACATATATCCCTAGGTACAGCTCCCGCTTCTTCTATAATTTTATTAAGGAATTGTGGATTGTAGCCTTTTGCTTCAAATCTCGCTGTTAAAACACGAGATTGGGTAAAGAAAATATTGGTTTCTGAGCAGTTGCATTTTACCCTCATGATCTGTCCTTTTGGGATGTCTGAGCCATTGGGGATGGTGCCCACTTGTAATCGGTAGATAGCTCTACCTGTCAGTCGGTTTGAAAAACACTTTGGTTTCCAGCTTATTGTTTTGCCAATATACGGTCACATCCAAGAAATTAATCGTCTCACTGTGCCACTCTGACGTTAATCTGATGTTGTTACTATTCATATTCAAAATATTTAAAAAATCCTGTAATGACTCTTCTGGGCCCGTCCAGATAAAAAATAAGCCATTGATGAATCGTTTATAAAAAATGAGCTCAGATTTCCTTTCTTTAAAAATCGTTTTGTCCTCCCACTCCGCCATGAATACGTTTGCAATACTTGGAGCGAACTTCGCTCCCATTGCAACACCTCTTTGCTGTATGTAAAATGTATTACCATACCAGAAGTAATTTTGTGAGAGGCAGAAGTTTAAAGCATGGCCAATAAAAACCTTTTGGTTGTGGGGTAAATCTTCTCTTTGGCTCAGAGCCCAACAATTGGCCTGGCTGGTGGATTTGTAGGATTTTTATGAATTTTTGGTAGTGTGTAGATGGTGGGAATTTTACTACTGGCAGGTACCAAAAAATGTATCTCTTTTTTAGAGAGTACTCCCGAGGAAGCTCGTAATCCTTCTAGCATTTCCAGTTGATCTCTATATGCTTGTGTGGGATCATGGTCTAATAATTTATAGGTATCTTCATCTGACATTATGTCAATGATCTGTGCATGGTAGAATTCTTTGGGGAGTATCACTACTCCCCCCCCTTATCCACTGGTCTAATAATTATGTCTTTACGTTTCTCCAATAACTCTATTCCATCTTGGATGTGTTTCAAAATAAAATTTTATTTGGGTTTTAGATGATTCAAATCACGTAAAACTAATCCCTTGAATATTTCCACCTGATGGTTGGGGTTATTTAGTGGGTTAAATATGGCCTTATATTTGAGCCCACTATTAACAACCCCCTGAGGATTAGTAGTTATCTCGGTCTGTGTATTTAGACCCACAAAGAATTTTTTTATATTTAATTTTCTAATATACTTGTGTATATCTATGTAGACATTGAATTTATTGACCGTTTTTTTTTACTCCACATTTGAGACCCATGTTTAAAATGTTCAATTCCTTATGCGTAAGTTCAACCGGACTCAGGTTGAACATGCCACTGGTTATTGATGTGCATCTTCTTTTTCTGGATCCTCCTTCCTGATCGCTTGAAGCAGGCTGAGGGTGACTATGGGCACCTTCATCCTCTCTAGAGTGAACACGTCACCATTTGTCTGTAGACATAAGTGGGGAATTTGGGACTAGTCAGAATGTGTCTAGTGAACCCACTTCAGCAGATGTTTTACGAATTGTAGAGAAAGCGATTCTGTTGGTTCATTTATATATATATTTATATGTGCATTTATATTTATTTCTCTATATACATTTATTTATTTATTTAGTATATATAATGTCGACTGGAATGTTTTTTGGCACATCTCACCATAATGGTTTTTATCATCTACTGTTTTTATAATTTTAATGAATATACTTGCCCTAAGCGATTTAAGGCTTGCATGTGTTACATGTCATGATTAACCACTTCAGCCCCAGAAGGTTTTACCCCCTTCCTGCCCAGGAGAAATTTCAGCTTCCGGCACTGCGTTGCTTTAACTGACAATTGCGCGGTTGTGCGACGTAGCTTCCAAACAAAATTGGCGTCCTTTTTTTCCCACAAATAGAGCTTTCTTTTGGTGGTATTTCATCACATCTGCGGTTTTTATTTTTTGCGCTCTAAACAAAAATAGAGCGACAATTTTGAAAAAAAAAACATAATATTTTCCTCAGTTTAGGCCGATACGTATTCTTCTACCTATATTTGGTAAAAAAAATCACAATAAGCAGTAATCGATTGGTTTGCGCAAAATTTATAGTGTTTACAAAATAGGGGATAGTTTATGGCATTTTTATTAATTTATTTTTTTACTAGTAATAGCGGTGATCTGGGATTTTTTTATTGGGATTGCGATATTATAGCGGACACATCGGACACTTTTGTGACATTTTTGGGACCAATCACATTCATACAGTGAACAGTGCTATAAATATGCACTGATAACTGTATAAATGTGACTGGCAGGGAAGGGGTTAACCACTAGGGGACGGGGAAGGGGTTAAATGTATAGCCTAGTTTGTGTTCTAACTGTAGGGGGAGGGGGGTGACAGGGGGAGGTGACTGAGGTGTCCCTATGTACAAGGGACACAGATCGGTCTCCTCTCTCCCTGACAGGATGTGGAGCTCTGTGTTTACACACAGAGCTCCACATCCCTGCTCAGTTACTGGGCAATCGCGGGTGCCGGCGGCGATCGTTGCAGCCGGGCCCGCGCATCGTGGTCCCCTAGCGGCTTTAAAAGACATATCTTTAAAAGTCATATCACGTCCTGTCAGAACAACTGAGCTACCTTGTCGCCGTCACTTGACTGCGGCTGGTAGACAAATGGTTAATGTCTTTTAATATACAATGTTGTTTGCATCTACACTGCATAACTTTAAGAAGGTTGTTAACAATCCTTTGTCTGCGTTACATCATCTGCCTGTAGCAGCAGCTTATAGCTGGAGTAACAAAGGGCATATGTAGCGCAGTACAACGAGATGGAGGCACTTCCGCCCTCACTCCAGGCGGGGAGACTCGGCTGTAGAGGAGGCAGGCTCTGTAGGTATTTAAACCCGGTTGGTGCGATTGAGAGTCACGCCCTCAGACGCTAGAGCAACTTCTCCATGGCGGTCTTCAGGGTCAAAACCAGTGAGAAACATTCAGCATACATTTTGCCTGCTTTTATTATCATTTTGGTACGCATTTATGTACAAGGGGGTTATTTGTTTTGGGGTTCATTAAATCTTTAAGACGATACTGCTCTATATGGTTTTCATTTCTTTCACATGATTGCGGATTTGAACACTAAATACTGTGAAAGTGGTAACTACAGACGGAGAACAAGGAGGTGTATTGAATGCTGTTTTTTACCTGCCATCTGGTGAGTGTATCCCCTGAAGGGGACCCCATATCCCCCCACGTGGTGAACATCCTTTGGTGAATGGAGCACTCATATTAAAGCACACCTATCCTGGGCATACTAACTGTTACTTAAACAAACACATAGTTTGTAGCGCTGCTGCAGGACTTTTTGGAGACTCTGTGGGAGTCTGTTCATTATTTATGCTTTGTTCATTTGATTGTATATTTTAAGCAGCCGCTTTTGTTTTGACATATGCATTTGTTCAAGTTGTGATATCTAGGTAGCTCAATCCTGAGCGCTGGGCTGTACTCATTAGGTAGGGCCAGTTTCTAGTACTTCTATGTACAACAGATTGTGTTGACAATCCAAAAATGGTGTCATTCAAGTGCAATCAATCACCACTGTGACACTGGAATCCAAATATTAAAAGTGCCTCCACCACCCATATAAATTGGCCGCTCACCTCAGACCATGACCCTTGCTTTACCAGAGGGTCAAAGGAAGCTGTGTTCCTCAAGGATAATGGCTCCGACCTATGCTTGTCACAGCAGTGCATCCCGTGTACACAAAGGTGACCCTTTGCATTGGTGTGTTTTCTTCTGTCTCTTTCAGTGAACAGAATCCAAGGCATTTTGTGAATAGGCAAGGATAAAGGAAAAGGGAGGGTAAATGACAGGATCAGTGTTGCCTACCTACCAGATTGAAATTTACTAGCACAACACCCACAATTTTCTGGCCAGCCACGTTTTTACTGCCATTTCACAAAAGTTACTAAATTACATTTTTAGGTGCAAATTTCAGTATTTAGGCTACAAACAAGTATGCCAGGCAAATAGCAATGTGATTTAAGATAGATATTGAGGTAAAAAAACATATTCGTTATTTTCAATATAATAAGGACAAATTATTTAATCACATCACCCCCTGACTCCATCCCCCTCTGCCATCAACACCCCCTGCCTTCACCCCCCTCTGCTGTGCCACAATCTCCCCCTGCTTCCAATCTCCCTCTGCCTCCAATCTCCCTCTGCATCCAATCTTCCCCTACCTCCAATCTCCCCCAGGCCCCCTGCCTCCAATCACCCCCTGCCTCCACCCCCCTTTGCGGTGCCACCAACAACCCCTGCTACCATCCCCAACCCTCTGCGGTGCACCTATCCCCCTCTGCGGTGCCACCAACACCCCCTGCCTCCAATCTCCCCCTGCCTCCATTGTCCCCTGCCTCCATCCCCCTCTGTGGTGCCACCGCAGCCACCATCACCCCTTTCCTCCAATCACCCTCTGCCTTCAATCTCCATGCGCATTTCCAAGCTGAACCAATCTCGGCTATTTTTACTGGCACAACCACGGACATTTACGAACGGGGGAAAAAGTGCCTGTTTTTATGAACTGTCCGTTTTTTTCTTGGTTTTTCAATTTTAAATTAAGTCTCATCTCATAAGATTTAAACCTACTACTACTACAGCAGGAGTGCAAGCAGCAATGAAGATGGACAGATGCCATCTAAATACTGTAATTAATAAGAGTTTTTAAGGGAGAAGTAAAGCCAATGCTCTTTTGGCTGTACTTCTCCTATGGATCACAGGAGTACAGTTCCTTCTGTACTCCTGTGACCCGTTTTCAGCAGGCAGTGTGCTGAAGCCTGCTGTCAGCTAACACCACAGAGCCGAGCCAGGTTCGGGGAAGATCGCAACAATGAAGTCAGGATCAACCCACATGCCTGGACGTGGAACCTGAGTTAGCCTCTCGGCAAGTCGCTGAGAGCCTGAGCCGGCTGCACCTGCCCCCTCCACAACCCAGCACTCCAATGAACAGGGGGGGCAGAGCAGACAGAGACAGTCATCAGCTCTCTGTTCAGGGAGCTCTGAGAACCAAGCAATCAGTATTGTTTGATTGCTCGGTTATCAGTCTTAGAGCCAGCAGGGGACAGGTGCAGCATCGGACTGATACTGCATCCACCTAGTTAAGGATGATTAAGAAAAAATGTAGCAGCCTGCACCTGTTGGGCTGGCGCTGCTTTAAATTTAGGGGAAAGTCTGAGACTTAATTGACTCAGACATGTTTGATTTTGAGCAAATTTGACTTCTGTTTCAGCCATGGCTGTGCTTTTTGTGACCACTATTCTTTGCCTGGGGTGACGTTCCTACTCCAGGCCAAGGGTGGCAGCAGCTAGGTCAAGGTGAGTTGAGTATTTTCCCTCGGCAGCCAATCAGTGGGGGTTGATCGTCCAGCTATGCATGCTGGGGAGGGGTATTTAAGGAACAGACGTCATTGGTCCGGGTCATCGTCGATCCTGGTTCTGTCGTCCCACCACCCCATGTGTGACCCTCCTGGCGGGGGGAGCTTCTTTCTGTAATCCTCGCTTTGGATCATGTTGGTCCGGGGGTTGTGATCTTCTAAATAAGCCCAGTAAGCAGATTGGGTCTGCGTTTTCATTGTGATCCTGTGCTGTCCGTCCTGGAGGAAGAAAGCTGCTTGATAAAGGACCTATCTTGATGAGGACCGAGCACGAGGCTGGTATCTCAAGGGAGGCCTTGAACTTCATCGAAGGATGCACCATTTACTGAAAGGCTTGATGGTGATCGCCTGTCAGTTCCGTCACTCTGAAAGTAGTTAATCTGGAGAGATCCGGGTGCTGAATCCTGTGCTACAAGGATTTTGGACTGAAAGTGTCTCCATTTGAGGGAATGTCTGTGGCAGAGACTGTACCCTATTCTGTGCGCCATTCCATCTGCTAGGCTAGTGAGAGAAACCTATCCAGGTGTGCAATACCCATTCTGGCTAGAGTGGCGACAAAGGCTGTGTCGCAGTAAACAGGAGTGTTTGCTGATTGAAATACTGTACCTAAACCTATTTACCTATTACCCTTCCACCCTTTAATCACTTATTTTATTATTTTACCAAGTTCAGCAAATAAATCTTAGAAAAAGGAAGTGTAAAGTGTGGACTTTCTCTACTCTCATCCATCACCCTGGACGGCAAGGAAGTGGAAGTAACATTCCACCCGAAAATAACCAGCAGCTCCTTTGGGGGTAGTGCTACATATATATATATATATATATATATATATATATATATATATATTAGGTAAATTAGGTTCCTCTGTAATCAGTGGAGCTGCTCGTAGTTTCTCTGTTCTGCTCTGAGTTTCAGCCGACTGTGGGTTCTGAAAGGTAGTGGGCTGGAAGAGTCAGATCTACAGTCTGAGGGACAGATTCTCCAAGCACTTGCTCCGTAGTTTGCGGCGACGTAGTGTAAATGGCCTGGCGTATCCCCACGTAATTCAAAGGGGGGCGGCTTGTATTTAAATTAAGTGCACCCCCACGTCGATCGAACTGCACGAACTGCTCATGCACCGGCCAGGAAAAAAGCCCAGTGCGCATGCTCTAGCTCACGTCGGAAAACGTTGTTGAAACCGACGTGAAAACTACGTGATCGTCACTTACGCAATGCCCTATTCGCGAACGACTTAGTAAATTGACGGAAAAAGATGACGCTGTCCTGACACCATACTTAACATGGCATACGACGGAACTTCGGAAACTTACCCCTCATATAGCAGGGGTAAGTTTACACTTACGTAAACGACTTAATCGAAGATGAGGCGGCATAAAAAAAACTTTCGGGAATCGGTGTATTAGGCTCATTTGCATAGGCAAATGAGAAATCAATGTAAAGGCCACCTAGCGGCCAGTGAAGTAATTACATCTAAGATCCGACGGTTTAAGTGTTTTACACCTGTCAGGTCTTCGCTGTATCTATGCGTAAATGATTCTATGAATCAGACGCATAGATACCCGGGGAAAAAAACAGAGATACGACGGTGTTTCCTGCGATACACCGTCGTATCTCTTTTGAGAATCAGGCCCTGAATATTTATGTGGTCCTAGCCAATCCCTGAAGGGGGAGTCCAGTAGGTGGCTGGGAGGGAGCATGTTTTGAGGCCTGGAGAAGAGGGTGTCTTGCCCAGGAGGGGCCTGAGTGGCTCCTGCCTTCTGAGCAGTCCAGCTGTGCTTCTACACTTGTTCATTGAGGTCCCAGCTGAATTATCTGGGGGGCCTATACTGCTGAATTTTGCTAAAACTGATCAAGGAATTTGTCTGGGGATCGAGTCAGAAGAGCCACAGG
The DNA here is from genome assembly GCA_029574335.1 of Rana kukunoris. Lineage (NCBI taxonomy): Eukaryota > Metazoa > Chordata > Amphibia > Anura > Ranidae > Rana > Rana kukunoris. Next base: position 142,144,674 of record CM056052.1, read on the forward strand.
AGACATGTTAGGCTGATACTGAAAGGATGCATTTAAATTTCTAAGGACATTTGTGAATACAGATCAGTGTCTGAGACCCCAGTGATGGTGTGCTGCTAGTATTCCTCTAGTATCAATGTCCTCATGCGCTAAAAAATTTACATTCCTTAGGTTTCCAGAGGGGCTAATTCCATTATTTGCAACTGCAAGAACTGAGCTATGAAGCTTTAAGAATTAGGCCCCTTTTACACATGCGGACCGTATGTCTGCTTTTTCATCTATCCGTTTATGGATGGAAACAGGTCATACATTAATCCCTATGAGATAGCGGTTGTCAGTGGATGAACATCCACTGACACCCGATCTCATGGGTGTTCACAATGCTCCTATTCTGCAGATGGAGGAAAATCTTATTTTTTCATCCGTCTGCAGAGCGAATTGTGTGAACACGGACAGTGTGTTCATCCGATCCCCCAATAGGGGGAGAGTGGAGATGTGACAGGGCAGTCCCTTCACAGTGTGCAGAGACTGTCCTGTCATCTTCTGGCTCAGCGGGGATCAACAAGCGGATACACATGTACGGATCCTCACGGGATCCGTATATGTGAAAGGGGCCTAAGACAAGTGTCTTCAAGTTGCTATTTACCAATCCTGGAGTATCCTACAATTACCCCGCACCCATCCAAGTTCATGTTTAATAAAGCATCAGAAAAAGGATACCCCTAGACCAGGGGTCTCCAAACTTTTCAAACTAATGGCCACTTTATTGTCCTTCAGACTTTAGGAGGGCCGGATTGTGGCCAACAGGGGCAGGAAATGTAACAGGTCCAGCATCAGTGAAATCAAATATGGCCTTGGTGGTCAATAGGAGGATATTGGTAAGAGGAATAGTATCCCATCATTGGTATCGGTGGAATATATAGTGCCCCATTGTTGTCAGTGGGAGGAATAGTGCCTCATATCAGTGGGAGGAATTGTGCCCCAAAGGGCCAGAAAAAGGCTGGCAAAGGGCCACACCTGGCCCTCGGGCCGCAGTTTGGAGACCCCTGCCCTAGACTAATTACTGAGCCAGAAGAGTGACTGAGAAAGAATCTTTGGAACCACTGGGCAGGCTCTTTCAGGGGGAACTTTAGACTCTTGTCTGCTACAAAATACACAATCATTTAGAGATGAAGTAGCAAGTAGCTGTAGTGACACCGTGAAACAAAGAGAGAAATCATCATGCAGAAAAAGCATAATATCTCAATCACATATTTAAAATATATATATTTAAAACATTTTGACCTATTTAATTTTAGTCCTTTTGCTGAAAGTTCTATACGCATGTATCATTTGAAGGCTCTATAGCAATTTCTCTACTTCTCTTACCAGGCATTTATTAATAAATAATCAGGTATTTCCTGGAAGGAGAAACACAGACTTTATATGAGTTACATCCCTACTAATTTAAGATGTTTTGACACTGCTGGGTACTAAAATGCTCAACCACCGATGTTAAATTACCTTTGATCCCACAAAGTTCTATAAAGCAAATTCAACAAAATCCTTTATGTTGCCAAGTATTCTCTTGTATGACAGGGAACTGAAAAAAAATAAACCTCCCAGCAGGGAACACACTCTCCTCTTGAACATAATACAGTATGTAAGTGTATGTGCAGTCAGTTTGTCAGCACACCATTACCATAGGGGATACTCCTATAGCAGATAACTCTGGAAGACCCAGAGTATTCCCACTGGTTTAACACAGAGCTCTGTTGTAGAGACTCCCCAGTTCATTCCAATGTATAGCACAAATCCCCAGGAAACCAGACTTCATTAATTCCGCACGCAACTACTTATTATATTTATTCAGCTGCGAATGGTTGGTCTGTTATATAAAGCTGTACATTGATCACTCCCAATATGCAATTTCCTGCAAACAAGACAGATAAAGTTGTGAATCTATAATATTTCTGGACAAATGCCAGTCTTATAGAGGAATGAAAAAGTAACTGATTCCTACTAGTTATTTCAGCGCTATGTGATACCCTCTCATTAAATGTAATTACTGAATATTTAGGTATTAGCATTAGCCTGGGTTTGGTCTTCGAACTTGATCGCAGATTCACTGAAAGCTGAGAGACACATCATCCATGTTCTATGATTGGCAGGAGCTTATCCAAATATTTATGCAGAAAAATAGGTGTTGGTACTATGGATAAGTAATTAAAGGATAGCTATATTCTAGACAAAATTCCCATAAATTTACATAAAATAAGGCTATACACAGTTTGGATTATTTGAGCACACACTAGAAACTTCAAATCGACTGTGATCTGTGTTGATTTTCAGTTCAGTAAAAAGTATCAGCATGGTTAAGTTACATTCCACAATGAGGTTCATTGTGGCCAAATAAAGCTTTATGTCACATAAAGCCTTGCAGCTTTATTGTTGGCTAAGATCTGAATATAATCTTAGGACTCGTACACATGATAGGATAGCCAGAGGACAACGATCTGATGGACCATTTTCATCGGTCAAAACCGATCGTGTGTGGGTCCCATAGGTTATTTAACCTTTGGTTAAAAAAAAGCCAACTTGCTTTAAAATGTAACCGATGGATACCTAACGATAGGTCAAAACCGATCGTGAGTAGGCACGACCTTCGGACCGTTGTCATCGGATGGACTGATCGTGTGTACGAGGCTTTAAAGAGTTAGCTTACCTTAAAAAAAAAGTGTCAGAAAGGGCTTGGTCTTCAAGTGGTTAGAAGGGAGGGTGATATGTGGCATAAGCTTCTAATGTTGGGCATAAAATGCCAGGACAGTTCAAACCCCCCCCCCCCAAATGACCCCTTTTTGAAAAATAGACACCCCAAGCTATTTGCTGAGAGGCATGTTGAGTCCATGGAATATTTTATATTTTGCCACAAGTTTCGAGATATTACAAATATACAGGCATACCTCACTTTTAAGTACACAATGGGACCAGAGCATGTATGTAAAATGAAAATGTACTTAAAGTGAAACAATAACTTTTTTCACTTTTAGGGTGTAGTGAGGGGGTCAGGGACTATAGTGAGGGTGTCAGGAGCTGTAGTTGATGTCTCAGGGGCTGTAGCAGGGGTGTCAGGGGCACACTGGAACAGGACGGGCTAAACTAAATTTTAGTCAAACATTTAGGCCAAAATTTATTTAGCCACATGTCTTTAGTAAAAAAAAAATCGCAATAAAAAAAAATAGCTACCTAGCGGGAACAGCGACACTAATACAGCGATCAGAAAAATGATCGCTTAGTGACGCTGGCAATAGGGAGTGAAAGGGTTAACTAGGGCAGTGATCAAGGGGTTAAAACTTTATTAGGGGGGTACGGGGGCTACCCTGAACCTAACACTAACTGGCTGTCACACTGACACTAAATACAGTAATCATACATATATGATTACTGTATTCAGTGACACTGACAGGGGGAGGGGGGGTGATCGCAAGGGGTTAAGTCTGCCTGTGTGTCCTGGTGTCAGTGTAGTGTTGTGCAGACTTACTGTGAGATGTGATCTCTCCTCAGCGGCGGTTGAAAATACCGCCGAGAGCAGAGATCACATCACTTCCCCCTTCCTGTGTTTACACAGGAAGAGGAAGTGACACGCAGGGGGAGCGCGCGGATTGGCTGGGAGCGATCCGGAGGGGCCGAGAAAAACGAATAGCCGCCCCCTCATCCCGGATCGCTCGGCCAGCCACGGGGACCGCCGCATGTACAGGGGGGGTCCCGATCGGACCCCCGACCCACGGCAAGGCAGGCACGTATATATACGTTGATGTGCCTGCCTGTGCCATTCTGCTGACGTAAATGTACATGCGGCCCGCAAGCTCAAACATGTCATGGGTAGATGTGAAATTAGACCCCAAAATAAATTCTGCTGCTTCTCCTGAGTATGGGGATATCACATGTGTAAGACTTTTGGGCAGTTTAGCCACATACAGGACCCTGAAACCCAATCATCACCTTCAGACTTTCTAAGGGCATAAAGTGATAATTTCACAGCTGACTAACTATCACAGTTTCAGAGACCATGAAATGCCAAAATAGCAAATACCTTGGAGTATCTACTTTATGAAAATGGGTCATTTTGGAGGGTTTTGTGCTAAGAGGCATGGTGAGAATTTTGCAGTTCTCATTTGTTTTGGAAAATGAAGAAAGAAAAAGGAAAATGTTTTTTTTTTTTTTATATTTCCATTTTTTCAAAACTTTGTAAAAAAGAGCGAGATCTGCAAAATACTCACCATACCTCTCAGAAAATAGCTTGGGGTATCTACTTTCCAAAAATGGGTCATTTGAGGGGGAAGGGGGCTTTGCATTTCGTGGCCTCCAAAACTGTGATAGGTAGTGAGGCGTGAAATCAACAATGTACGCCCTTATGCCCCGTACACACGTTCGGAAATTCCGACAGCAAAAGTCTGATGCAAGCTTTTGAATGGAAATTCCGGCCGTGTGTATGCTCCATCGGACTTTTGCTGTCGGAATTTCTGCCAACAAAAGATTGAGAGCTGATTCTCAAATTTTCAGACAGAAAAAAGTCGGAAAATCCGATCGTCTGTAGAAATTCCGACGCGCAAAATTCCGACGCATGGTCGGAAACAATTCGACGCATGCTCGGAAGCATTGAACTTAATTTTCTCGGGTTGTCCTAGTGTTGTACATCACTGCATTATTGAATTTTATGTGACCGTGTGTATGCAAACCAAGCTTGAGCGTAATTCCAAAGGAAAATCTGATCGCGTGTACGCGGCATTAGCCTGGGGCAGTGATTGGTCCTGTACGCGGCTAGACTGCCAAAAAGTCTCATACATGTGGTGTCCCCGTACTCAGGAAAAGCAGCAGAATGTATTTTGGTGTGTAATTTCACATATACACATGGCATGTTTGAGCAATATATAATTTAAATGACAACTTTGTGTAAAATAAATAAATAAATAAATGTTTGTAATGTGGACATTTTTTAAATATTTTATGGACTCAACAGAAAATAGTTTGGGGTGTCTACTTTCCAAAATGGGGTCATTTGGGAGGGGTTTGTGCTATCTTGACATTTCAGGGCCTCCAAAACTGTGATACACTCTGATGCCGCGTACACTTGACCGTTTTTAATGTCATGGAAAAAAAAACTTTTTCTCTACGTGATTCTTGTCAAGCCTGCCTTGCATACACGCGATCGTGAAAAAAAATGCCGGAGCAAAGCACGGTGACGTACAACACATACAACGACACTATAAAGGGGAAGTTCCATGCGAATGGCACCACCCTTTTCCTTGATTATGCAAATTTTCCTTCTCATAACTTGCTTCTGAGCATGCGCGTTTTTCCCCCGTCGTTAAAGCCTACACACGATAATTTTTCACGACATGAAAAACTTTGAGAAAATATAGAGCATGTTCTAAATTTTTAATGCCCATTTTTCACGTCGAGAAAAATGCTCTGGAGCCTACACACAATTGTTTTTAATGACCAATTAAAAAAATTGCATTTTTCTCGTCTTTTGTACGCGGCATTAAAAAGCCTAAAGACGGTGATTGTTTTTCAGGGTCCTGTAGGCGGCTAAGCTCCCAAAAAGTCTAAGGCCACGTACACACGAGGAGACATGTCCGATGAAAACGGTCTGCAGACCGTTTTCATCGGACATGTCTGAAGGGATATTTTGGTCTAATGTGTGTACACACCATCAGACCAAAATCCCAGCGGACAGAGAACGCAGTGATGTAGAAGACACCGATGTGCTCAAACAAGGAAGTTCAATTCTTCCACGCCTGCGTCAAATCAATTTGACGAATGCGCGGGATTTCTGTCCGATGGTTGTGCGTACTAACCATCGGACATGTCCGACGGACAGGTTTCCAGCGGACAAGTTTCTAAGCATGCTTAGAAGCTTTTGTCCACTGGAAACCTGTCCGCTAGGCCGTGCGCACGATCGAACATGTCCGCTAAAACTGGTCTGCGGACCAGTTTCAGCAGACATGTCTCCTCGTGTGTACGTGGCCTAACACGTGGTACTCAGGAGAAGCAGCAGAATGTAGTTTGGGATGTGATTCCACATATACCCGTGTGTGAGCAATATATATCTACATAAGGGACATTGGCCCAGATTCACAGAGCGATTACGCCTGCGCAAGAGGAGATGAGCGTGCGTAAGTCGAAATGTGCGCGTGCGTTTCGATGCACGGCATCCCCAGAACGAGATACGCAAAAAATCTATTTTTTTTGTCCCGAGTAATTTCGTTAGACTGGTGCATCCGTCCGCGCAAAAGTGCGCTAGACAGACCATTGATTTGCTAGTCAAATATGCTAATGAGGGACTTACGGGGATCCACAAATGAACGTTGGGGCAGCGCAGGCGACGCAGTGTGCGCAACAGCAAAATGTCCTGTCTAAAATTAGACCATATAAAAGCTGGTCTAAAAAAAGAAAAAAAGTCTACTTGTTAGATAAAGCAACACTGTTAGTGAGGAGCTCAGCAGTCACACGTGTTGCACAACAATCTGTATGCCAACATGCCAGGGGCATCGTCGCACATAGCTATACTACTGACTTTAGATGAACAAAGAAGGATGAGGGCACGGAGGATGGCACGGAGGATGGCACGGAGGATGGCACGGGAGAGGATATACCGCACCCGCATAGACCTGTTTGGCATGAGTGATTCTGAGGTGTTTCGCATCTTCAGATTCACCCCTCATGTCATCCTGGATTTAACCACAACCTTGCAGGAGGACATCACCAGCCCAACACACCGCTCACATGCAGTGCAGCCACTGGTCAAGGTCATGGCAACACTCCATGTCCTTGCCAGTGGCTCTTTTCAGCGTACAAGTGGAGTGGTGGCTGGGATGTCACAATCCTCCATGAGCAGATGTGTGCACCAGGTTGTCCCTGCAATCCTCAGACGCATGGCCAACCAAATCATCAAACCCACCACTGAGGAGCTGCGACTGAAGGCAATGACAGATTTCTACAGAATTGCCAGATTCCCACGCACTGTGGGGGCCATTGACTGCACACATGTGGCACTCCAGCCCCCCCAGGAGACAGAGCACATGTACCGCAATCGGAAGCATTGGCATTCCATCAATGTACAGGTGATAGTCGATGCCCAAGGCCTCATATGGCACGTTCGTGCCAAACACCCAGGGTCCAGCCATGACAGCTACATATACAATCAATGCCACATCCGAATGGAATTCGATCAGAACGTGTATGGGGACACCTGGCTGGTTGGTGAGTGACATGGGAGTCAGGCATGACTATCCCCTCCCATGATGCACACATCACAAGGGCCACATGCATGACTAACATCCTCCTGTCTTTTCCCTTACAGGTGACTCTGCATATCCACTGGGACCCCATCTCATGACTCCTATCCGGAACCCCCAAACCCCAGGAGAGGAAAGATACAATCAAGCACATGCCCAAACACGAGCAGTGGTGGAGCGCACCTTTGGCCTACTAAAGTCACGTTTCCGATGCCTGGATAAGTCTGGGGGTACCCTCTTGTATTCCCCAAACTTTGTGTGCCAGATCATTGGTGCATGTTGCATGCTGCACAACTTTGCAGAAAGAAAGGGCCTGCAGATTGGCCTACGTGATGACCTGACCCCTGAACCAGACAATCCCCCCCTAACCGAGGCTACCCCGTCTTCTGAGGGTAGAGCAGCCAGGAGACAACTCACATTGGGCATCTTTGCACGTTAAACACACACATTAATCATGGCACAATGAGAATACATGCATGCACAACACTGTGGTCCCTAGCACACACACCCCACATCCACATCAAATTGGATTGGCACCAGTCCACCATGCAGGACTTGTGAGCAGCAACGCCACGCCAAGGCTCCAATTATGTCACTGTACATTCATACACCATTCACACGGACCTGGGGATCACTTCTCCCTGGTCCTGGGGAACCCTTCTCCACCAAAATTGAGGGTGACACCCCTTTTCTGGCAGGAATGTCACCCCCACATTCAAACAGCATTCACAACGCAAAAAAAAAATTACCTGCAAAAGCAAAAATTTTCCAGCAAAAAAAAAAAAAAAAAAGGGGGAAAAAAAATTAATGCCCTTTGCGTGAGCCACGCCTGGGGCGCCCCCGGCCACGGCCCGGCTTCTCAGGGGAGACTCATGGGGAGGGGTAAAACCGGGGAAGGAGGAGCAGCCCCTGATCTCTGCCCACCTGGCGGCCTGCCCTCCAAGGCCACGGCTATTCTGTCCAGGGCAGCACCAAGTGTTGCCGTGTTGGCCTGGATAGCCAGGGTAAGGGCCCTCACATCCTGCCCAACGCCTGCTGATGTCGTCTGCAGTTCGTTTAGGCAGGTTGTGAAAGCCCGGGAGTGGGAGTCCAGGTTCGCCAGCGTATCCTTGATGGAGGACAGGCTCTCCTCCATCCGCACCAATGTCTGGCTGACCTGTCCCAGATGGCAGGTCTGGAGGAACTGGTCCCTTCTCAGAGTGGCGGGCAGGAGATCGGCCAACCCCTGGTGTTCTGGGATGAAATCCTGCCTCCAGCTGATGCTTGTGGCCGGGGAGAAGGGGAGGCCCTAGTGAGGGGAGCCATGTTGGGGGAGGAGGGGGGGGGCTCCCCCTTAGGGAGGGCTGCCTGCTGCCAGCCAGAGGGGAAGAGTCCTCAAAAACCAAACGTCCAGTGCCTGACATGGACTCCTCCTCCTCATGATTCTCCTCCTCCTCATGATTCTCCTCCTCCTCTTGAACCTCCTCCGCGGACTCCGGCCTTGTTGGGGGGGCCTCATCAGGCTGCTGTCCTGGGGTTGGTGCGGTCAGGCCAGATGGCCCTGCAACCTCCTGCACATCTGTGGATGACACAAAACATTCACAGGTTGGAGGATCCACACACTTGCCACATATTCCCTTTCACCCCCTCCCCCACACATGCTACACACCTGATATTAAAAAAAAACTTACCTGGCACCACGGGCTCCGGACTTGAGTCAAAGCCAGGCAGGCCCTCAACTTCATGCCGATGAAAGGTCAGGGCCACCGCACGCTCCTCCGCTGTCAGCCTAATACGGCATGGTGGGCCCCCTCCTGTGCCCCTGGCATGGGCATGCATTCTGGCCAGCTTCTGTTTGACCAGACGCCGGAGGTCATTGATTTTTTTGTCAATCCCAGACCGGGTCCGTGTCTCCCCCTGCCCCGCTGAATTGTCCTGCTCAGTGATCATATCCAAAATCTCCCTCCTCCTGGCCGGGGTGGTGTTGGCACTGTCCGGGCCGTGGAGGAAACGCCCATACTCGCTAATGCCCCGGGCAAGAATTTGTTTTTCCCCAACTGTAAAATTGAGCTTTTGTTTTCTCTCTGTCATACTTCCAAAAAAACTCACTCCCAGTCAACAAAATTCACTCACAAAAACAAGCACAACCAATCAAGCAAAAACACACACAAAGAGAAAACTACTCAGCAAGAAACAGTCACAAAAAAAAAAAAGCAGGAAAACAAACGAACAGAAATATATCAATCAAACAAACAGTCTCTCAAACACTTATCAAAAACCACTTTCAAAGATCTACTAACAAACACTTGATCACACAGAACACTAATCTGACAACTACAAAACACACCGCAACGAACAACAGGACAAAAGCACTTGGTTAAATGGGAAGGGACAAAGGGATGTACTTTTGCAATGCAAGTGCGTTTGTGTGTGTCTATTTATGCTGTTTGCGTAGTTCACAACGTTGCCCTAGTCCATTTCCAATTTCACTGATTGCGCCGCTCCCGAGTTGTGAGCATGCGCACAGCGGAGCTGACATGGTCTGCTTCAAGCGCGCATGCGTGAGCCGGCCGGCCCTTCATTTGCATGGGGTCACGGCTCATTTCAATGTAACACGCCCACGTCCTTCCCAATTTGTATTACTCCTCCTTACGCCTCTGAAAAAACGTTACGCATGCGCAATTTCCTGTGCAAAAGCTACGAGAATAGGGTGATTACGCGGCAAAATTGCGCAAGTCTAACGTAAAGGCGGTGCGCTACGCCGGTCCAATAATGCGCAGATGTACTTGAATCTGGGCCATTGTTTTTTATTTTTTAATAGAGGAATTTGTCAAAAACTGTCTCTGTGCTTTTATTACATTTGACACTTTTTTGGTGAATGGGCAGGGGTACTACCCCATCTTCATTCACATGGGAGGGGCCAGGATCTGGGGGGTCCCTTCTTAACCACTTAAGGACCGAGGGTGTTTTTCAGATTTCGTGTTTACGAGACTAAAAAAACATTTTTTTGCTAGAAAATTACTTAAAACCCCCAAACATTATATATATATTTTTGTCTAACACCCTAGAGAATAAAATGGCAGTCATTGCAATACTTTTTGTTACACCGTATTTGCGCAGCGGTCTTACAAGCCCACTTTTTTTGGAAAAAAATCACTTTTTTTAATTAAAAAATAAGACAACAATAAATTTGGCCCAATTTGTTTACAGTTTGTGAAAAATAATGTTACACTGAGTAAAATGATACCCAACATGTTACGCTTAAAAATTGCGCCCGCTCGTGGCATGGTGTCAAACTTTTACCCTTAAAAATCTCAATAGACGACGTTTAAAAAATTCTATAGGTTTCATTTTTTGAGATACAGAGGAGGTCTAGGGCTAAAATTATTGCTCTCACTCTAACGATCGCGGCGATACTTCTGTGTGTTTTGAACGCCGTTTTCATATGCGGGCGCTACTCGCGTGTGCGTTCGCTTCTGCGCGCGAGCTCGTCGGGACAGGGCGTTTAAAAAAAAAAAAAGGGGGTATCGGATTTATTTTTATTTATTTTATCATTTTTAACACTGAAATAATAAAAAAAAAATATCACTTTTATTCCTATTACAAGGAATGTAAACATCCCTTGTAATAAAAAAAAGCATGACAGGTCCTCCTTAAATATGAGATCTGGGGTCAAAAAGACCTCACATCTCATATTTAGGCTTAAATGAAAAAGAAAGAAAAAAAAAAAAAAGGTAAACAAAGAAATTGTCTCTTTAAGACGCTGGGCGGGACTGACGTTTTGACGTCACTTCCGCCCAGCAGAGCTATGGGGGCGGGTGAGGGACATTTTTCTCTCACTCGCATCCCCGGACAGCAGACGGGCCCTCTCCTGCCACCGATAACGGCGATCTCGCGGTGAATCAGCCGCGGAGACCGCCGTTATCCTTGACAGAACCGCCCACTGTAAAGATGGATATCTCGGTTGTGGCAGCAGCTACTGCCGTTACCGAGATATACATCTTTAAAAAAAGGACGTATATATACAGTGGGTGGTCGTTAAGTTGTTAAAGGGGAATTCTAGATTCCAATAAGCCCCCTGCTTACAGACCCCCACAACAACAGCACAGGGTTGTGGGGAAGAGACCCATGTCCCCATCAACATGGAGACAAGGTGCTTTGGGGAGGCAGAGCCATTTCTGCCCCAAAGCACCCCACCGTGTAATGTGGCTCGGCATGGTTCAGGAGGGGGGTTGTTCGCTTGACCCCTCCCTTTTCTGACCTGCCAGGCTTCATGCTCCAATAATGGTCTTGTATGGATTTTGGCATCCAATGTTTTTTGTTTTTTTATCCAGCAATCAGCAAGGAAGCTTATTGACAGCTGATGACTCATAGGATGCTGTAAATTTTACATGTCGTATTTAAACTTTCTATATAATTATTTAACATTGAAATTTACAAAGCTAGAAAAGTAAAAATGTATGTGTTTGGAATAGGTTATGCACTTGATATGGTCTCTTGAATCAGGTATGTGTTTTTCTATACGTTACAAAAAAAAAATCAGTGGAGGAAACAAGAAAATGTAAGTTTCTAGAGTTTCTCTTGTTTCATTCGTGAGAGGTAACGCTAGTTTGTTTCTGCTGGGTTCTTGTTGTTACTCTAGGTTTATGCAAACCTGTCAATGTGTATTACCAATGCATCACTCACAAGAGCCAGTGACCAAAAATCTATCATCTTCCTACTTGTATTTAAAGGGGAAAAGATGACACAGTGGGCCAGATTCAGGTAGATGAGAGCATCTTTGCTCTGGAGTAACGCTTCTCATTTACGTTACTCTGCCGAAATTTTAGGAGCAAGTGCTGTTATTCATGAAGCACTTGCTCCTAAAGTTGCGGCAGCGCATCGCAAATGAGCCAGCGGAATTCAAATTGGGCGGGTACGGGGCGTGTATTATTTAAACTATGCGCGATCCCGCGGCGAACGTACTGCGCATGCGTCGAGTGTCAATGCATCCCAGTGCGCATGCTCCAAATTCTGTCAGTGAACGTCAATGACGTCACATCCCCATTCATGAGCGTTTTACGCAAGCGACGCGATTTTTATTTTTTCCGACGCGATGACGACGCCTATACTTAACATAGGATACTCCACTAGGGGGCTGCTTTATCTTTAGGTCGCGTATCGCTTCCGGAAACGTCGTAAAGTCACTGCGTCGCGCCCGAAAAAGATTGTGAATTTCCGACTCCCGCTAATTAACATATTTTTTCAGCGTTAATCAGCGGGAACGCCCCCAGCGCCATTTTTAAGTTGAAGTAACGATGCGATGGCGAAATTCAATTACGCCGATCGCATCGGAACTCCAACCCGGCGTTTCTTGTTTTCTGGTTACAGAAAACAAAAACGCCGGCTTAAAGTGACAGTTAGGCTGGCGGATCAATGGATACTCCAGCCTAACTCTACCTGAATCTGGCCCATTGAGTGCTCACAAGATACCATCTATACGGCTGGAACTTGGGACAATTGTACACCTATGTTCAGTGATATAAATTTGTCTCATTACTGTGTGAAACAGACAAATAATATGCACTGCACTGCATGTACGCTTTTAAGGTAACACAGTAACATTCTCTGAACTAGAAAAGAAGAATAGTTTCTATTTTTGGTGGCTTAACTGTGCATTTATTTAAAAAACTGGGAAAAAATATTTCCGTAACACAGGCAGCATGCAATGTCAAAGGTCAGCTCTTAGCTAGAGATTTTTTATGTACAGAAGGGACTGGGAAAAAGTCCAACACAAATTGTCAGAATGGAGTTGTAAAAGTTATGAAAAAAGTCACTCCACTTAGAATAGTTGATGTAGGCAAGAAATGAGATACTTAATGCTTCTAGTCACCAAGGCAAACAAATTCACTGGAAACCCTGGGTCCAATAAACATCCTAATAAAAAATAGACTGACTATGCTGCAGTTTTCTTTGGGGCCTATAAGGCTACTGAAATACAAAACGGAAATCCAGAGGGAAGTGTCTTGATTCTCAGTGGTACTGGTGTTTACAAAAGGCAGCAGAATGGAAGGGAGCAACGATGGCACAATGGCGAGTATTCATGTGTTCTGTCCCATGATCACTACTCAAAACTTTCTCTGCCATTTCAAAGGAATTAAACATAAGCCAGTCGGAGGTCAATGCACACATATCTTTCACACACCTTGTTTTGATGTTTGACCCTAAAAGGACATGTTTTGAAAGACACTTAGGGCAATGTCAAATAATGTCAGAGTATATTAGTGTTGCATTTCAGCCCAAATCTCTTAGTGTCACTCAAAGTGTATTTTACTGATTTATTACTTACAATTTGTCATTTAGACTTACAACTTATCACCATTACCTGTATGTACTATAATTAGGCCAGTATAGCTAAATAACTACTCAATGCAACAGGAAAATCTATTTAGTGAACACAGTTTACTTTTATTTAACTTAAACATAATTTTAGCAATGCTAGATTGAGAGGAGACCTCTTGGTAGGATTCTAGCCTCTTGACAGTTGTTATGTGCCAAGTTGCCTGGAATACTTCCTGCAAATTGTTGATAGGTTAGGGCTGTGGTAATGCTTAATTCTAAATGATCACGGAAAATGCATGATTAGTAGATATGTGCATTCCCGTTCGTATGAATGTTATTTTCGTACGAAAATGTTCATTTTCGTACCCGCGGGATAATGTGTACATACGAAAACGGTAAAGCACCAAAATACTATTGTTAAGCCCCATACACTTGGTCAGACTATTTTAACAACAAACATAAAAACGATCGTTTTCTGATCGTTCTCAGAAATTTTTTTGTTTTTAAACTGCATCAGAAAACCATGTTTGGGTTCAAAAGTCTGGCCAACTGATCTCCCTTCAGATGAAAATCCACAGAAAAGTTTATTAGGCTTTACTGTACAAGTGTACTCACTATTCTGCACAAAAGAGAAGCTGCTTTCAGTCACTGAGGCTGGCCATACATGTTCAATTTTCTTGTACAATTTTCTTTTAGATTTACCAAAAACCATATATGAGGTCAAACTAAACAACACTTTCAATTGTATGCAATCAAGCAGGCCCTTGCACTACATAGTTGAAGGTAAATCTAAAGAAAATTGCACAGAAAATTGTATCATGTATGGCCAGCCTAACTCTCTGGCCATTCAAAAAAAAACATAAACAAAAGATTTGCATGTGAACCTGTTTCTTTTGTTATTTTCGTATGTTGATATGACACCTATAACAAAAAATGTGCCTTCAGTATTTTGAATACACAGAAAACAGAAAAAGGAATTCATTCAATATACATAATGAAATTCTTTTGTTATAGATGTCATTGAACAATGAACATACAACTGACACTAACAAAAGAAAAGCATTCAAGATACACAGAATGCAAATTGACCAAAATTCACGATAATTATTGTCTAACAAGAAACGAACATGAATTAAACAGAATAACGAATCATCCCGCATGTACGAAAATAAAACGGTAACGGAAATACGAAACGATCGGAATACGAAAAAATCACGTCGTACGACAAACGAACGGGAACGAACGGGAAAACGGGCGTCTTACGAAAAACGAACGGAAACGAACAGACGGGACCATACGAAACGGAACAAAAAAAAACGAATTTTTTTTCTGTGCACATGTCTAATGATTAGACTACAGGACGACTTGTTTAGCAGAATTGAGAGTTTCAACCTATAAAAACATTATAATATGTAAGGTCACCTGTCCTGAAAATAAAAATTTTCCAAAAGTATGGTATGAGTGAGTCAATCAACAGTAATTGAATTATAATGTGCTTGGGACAAACATAGATATACTCAGACAGAAAGATAAAACAGCTAACAACAAATGATAAAAGAGGCAGACCACTTATAGCCAGATTCAGTAAGACATACGACGGCCTATCAGTAGATACGACGTCGTAAGTCTGAATCAGCGCCGTCGTATCTTTAAGCGTATTCTCAAACTGAGATACGCTTAACTGTTGCTAAGATACGACCGGCGTAAGTCTCCTACGCCGTCATATCTTAGCTGCATATTTACGCTGGCCGCTAGGGGATTTATGCCTAGAATATGTAAATTAGCTAGATACGCCTATTTACGAACGTACATACGTACGGCCGTCGCAGTAAGCTACGCCGTTTACGTAAGGCGTTTTTCAGGCGTAAAGATAAACCACCAAAAAGATGGCGCAGCCAATGTTAAGTATGGACGTCGGAACAGCCATGGAATTTCACGTCGTTTACGTCGTTTGCATAAGCCGATTCAGAATGGGGCTGGGCTTAGGTTACGTTCACGTTGAAAGCATTGACTATTTGCGACGTGATTTTGAGCATGAGCACTGGGATACGTCCAAGGCTGGCACATGCGCCGTTCGTTCGGCGCGTCATTTACGCGGGGTCACGATTCATTTACATGGATCACGCCCACCTTCCACCTACTTTGAATTAGGCGGGCTTACGCCGGCCCATTTACGCTACACCGGCCCATTTACGCTACGCCGCCGTAACTTAGGGAGCAAGTGCTTTGTGAATACATCACTTGCCTCTCTAACTTGTGGCGGCGTATACGCCGCCTTACCTGAATCTAGCAGTTAGTCTTTTTCCTACCATCAATATTCAATATTCTCTGACTGCATACATCTTTGCTACAAAGAACCTGTTCATGGCCATCACTAGAGAATGCTGTTTAGAGAGGGGAGAACCAAAGATTTTTTTATAGAGACATACTGGGACCGCGTCACATTAGCGGTAAAGTGGCGCTTGTTTTAGCGGCTCATTATCACTGTTTTAGTGGCGCTTTTTGGAAGAAATAAAGGCGTAAAACACTTCGGAAGCGCTGTCCATGCATTCCAATAGCCAAAGCGCCCCAATGATGCCCCTTGCAGGACTTTTTTTCCCGTTCTGCAAGCGTACTGCCCCAGTGTGAAAGCATTTGGGCTTTCACACTGGGGCGGCATGAGAGGCAGATTTCAGCCAATTTACAGGTGCTATTTTTAGTGCTAAAACACCTGAAAAACACCTTCAGTGTCAAAGAGGTCTACAGGTTCATGTACAAATATAAAAAGACTGAAATTTGAGTTACACTATATGGCCAAAAGTTAATGAACACTTGTGACCTTACTATTACACTTATATGGGCTTATTGGACGGCAATATACTTTGTAGTATTTATTTTAAAATAAAGTATTAGAAGTTACACTGGGGTATTAGCAGCCAAAAGATTTTACTTGTGGGAATGTCTGGTATACTTAAGCCTCATACACATGGTATGAAAATCGGAAGGGGATTGTCGTTTGACAGGCTGTTGTCCAAAGTTCTTGCTGTTGGATGACATTCTAGTAGATTTTTGGCAAATGACAGCCTAACTTCTGATTTTCAGATGGTCAGTACACAAATCTGTCACACAAAAGTCGAAAGTACAAACACGCATGATCGGACCCAAGGAACGAGCCGGAAGCAGTCGGTCTTGTAAACTAGCGCTCGTAATGGAGAATTAACATTCGTGACTTGGCAAATTTTGAAATGTCGAAATGCAGCGAACATTCTCTTCTTCTTTAATGGGATAATAATGAAGCTTCTTTGCTGGTGATACTGATGGAGTTATGCCAAATGTATTTTAAAAGGCGTTTGCTTTCTAGTGATATCAAGAATATTATTATTATGCTTGTTGTTAGATTTTTCATCCCTGAGATACAACTATGTTGGTGTCCCTTGTTAATTTTATATTGTATTGTTTAATGTAACTGCCTACTCCCAAACTGTCATTTGAAGTAAAACACATGGCCAAGTATTATACCCAGGGCCGGTGCAAGGATTTTTGCCAACTAAGGCGAAGGTGCATTTTGCGCCCCCCAATAATACATTATACAGGCTGCTTAATATATTATTGCAGGTATTTGGAATTTTTGTTTAAACAGGAAACTTTAAAACAGGTCCCCCTTACCTGTTTCTAAAGTTTTGTAAGTCGAGGCAGTGGCTCTGCGGGCGTGTGTCTGGCCTGTGTGGTGAGCGCAACAGATCTCAGGCTGCTAATGGAATCGAACCAATTGCAGGGCTTTTTGACGTGGGTGTGTAAAACACAGACTTTAGATGTATAGATTTGTAGGTAGCACTATAGCAATCAATGGGGCCAGATACACAAACGGAAAAGTTGGCAACAGAAGTAGGACACAGGTGCAGATTTTACATGTGTACGCAAATCCATTTGGATAATTATTTAGGCGCGCATTTTACGCATCTTTACGCATTTTATGATCTTCTGCTAGCCAGGAGCCGCGTTCAATGCAGACACCCCCAATGAGAATGAGCCCCTCAATCATACAGATGTGTACTCACAGGCTGACTGTCAGGTTGGGAAGTAGCACAGGATGTAAAGTTTCCAGTAGCTCCCCTCCATTGCACAGCACTTTGATGAGCCCCTTGGAACGCTCCGCCGTGCACAGGCAGCTGTCAGTGATTAGGTCCGGGCACATGCTGGCCAGCAAGCTCCACACAAAGGCTGACAGCACCGAGCAGGAGAGCAGCAGCTGAGTACGATCCATGCAAGGATCCGAGCAAGGAGAGGAGGAGGGAGCGGAGCACTCTGGTGCTTGAGCGCCACCACCTCTGTGGCGCCTGGGTGAACTGCACCCTGCATGACGCGCTCATAGTGGAAACGGCTGGGAGGTGGAGGTCTCGTTCGGGCGGTCGCAAGTTCGCAACCATTTTTCTGCCCTGGCTGGTGCTTGGGCCGTAAGTCAGGCGCCAATGTTGCCTTGCGCTATCGCCGGCCCTGATTATGCCCCATACACACAATCGGAAATTCTGACAGTAAAAGTCTGATGTGAGCTTTTGAATGGAAATTCGGACCGTGTGTATGCTCCATCTGACTTTTGTAGCACTTTACTGCAAAGTGGATTTACCTTTCGTAAATAACTCCCAATGTGTGGCTTATTATTTCATTGCTCAATACCAGCGTATCTTGTAAGTTGTTGAAGTTAGAGTGACAATGTGCTCTAAAATGTGGACAACTCCTTTTAGGCCTCAAAAAATTTAAGGAGTTGTAAAGGCATAATGTTTTTGAACTTTGTGCATTAGATCCATTAAGAACAAAAACATTGTGTGTGTGTAGCAGACCCACAGCACACCATATTAGTTAGCTGAAGAAGATATTGTCACCTCATGTTGCATTTAACCACTTAAGGACCGCCTCCTGCACAGTAACGTCGGCAGAATGGCATGGCTGGGCACATGCACGTACAGGTGCGTCCTCTTTAAGTGCCCAGCCGTGGGTCGTGGGCGCGCTCCCGCGACCCAGTTTAAAGCTCCGTGACCGTGGGACCTGCGGACCCGATCGCCGCTGGAGTCCCGCGATCAGTCCCCGGAGCTGAAGAACGAAGAGAGCTGTGTGTAAACACAGCTTCCCCGTTCTTCACTGTGGCGCCGTGATTGATCGTGTGTTCCCTTTTATAGGGAAACACAATCAATGACGTCACACCTACAGCCACACCCCCATAAAGTTAGAAAAACATATGAGGTCACACATAACCCCTACAGCGCCCCCTTGTGGTTAACTCCCAAACTGCAATTGTCATTTTCACAGTAAACAATGCATGGTCCCAAAAATGTGTCAACATTGTCCGAAGTGTCCGCCATAATGTCGCAGTCATGAAAAAAATCGCCGATTACCGCCATAAGTAGTGAAAAAAAATTAATAAAAATGCAATAAAACTATCCCCTATTTTGTAAACGCTATAAATTTTGCGCAAACCAATCAATAAACGCTTATTGCGATTTTTTTTCCAAAAATAGGTAAAAGAATACGTATCGGCCTAAACTGAGGGAAAAAAATAAATAAATATTTTTGGGGGATATTTATTACAGCAAAAAGTTAAAAATGTTGAATTTTTTTCAAAATTGACGCTCTATTTTTGTTTAGAGGCACAAAAAATAAAAACCGCAGAGGTGATCAAATACCACCAAAAGAAAGATCTTATTGTGGGGAAAAAAAGGACCCCAATTTTGTTTGGGAGCCACGTCGCACGACTGCGCAATTGTCAGTTAAAGCGACGCAGTGACGAATCGCAAAAACTGTCTAGGTCCTTTAGCTAAATACAAAAAATACAAATATCGCGCTATCAATTACTAAATAAAGTTGAAGCAGCTAACACAGCATGAAAGATCAAATTGCTATACAAACAGTGGAAAAAATGTGTAGCGCTAGTGATGATGAAATTTCAATGAAGAAATTATATATAAATGAATAAATGAATAATCAAAATTAATTGTGCAACACCACATGTGAAGTGACAATATGAACACTAATTAAAGTCTGTAAACATCCAGAGATTGGATATAAATGATAATAGAATCTGAACAATGTCAGAAAAGTAAAAGTGAATAGAACCATTCATAGAGGAAAAAGTTCATAAATAAAAATCCAGTGACTGAATGATTTAAGCAAAATCCAACGGTGATTTGAAAGTAGGAAATCCACCACCACTTATGACAGGGGGCTTACCGAAAAGATTGGACCCAGAAGGGCATATACCCGCTAGGCCAATCAAGCTTGTAGATACGATACACTATATGGGTATACCGCAGATGTCACAAGGTCAGAAATCTTTGAGGAGACCTCAGGCACGAAAATCCAGGGAATCACACCAGGTGATGGTTTACAGCAAATCCCAGAAATGGCACAACAGATATCCCAATGAAAAAGAAGAAATTGGAGTGCACATAGAGTAATTCCGTATGAATAACATAACATTTATTAAAAGAAAAAAACTCAAACAAGCTCATAAAATCAGGGTAGCAATGACGACAGCAGTCCTTCACGACATGTTTTGTTACAATAGAACATCATCTGGGGTGCTGGCGTCTTGCTACACTTACCCTTAAATAGTTAAAATGACCCTATTGTTCAAATCATGGCTCCAATAGGAAAATGGTAGCAATAACTCACCACTTCCTGGTTGATACACAATGGAGTGAATGGCGTGAGGGTCAAGCCTCACTTTCAAACTGGAAGTGACTCGGGATTGAGGGAGAAAAAACTCATATAAGCAGGCCAAAAATGGTGTGTATCCTGTAAGGACTGCCCCAATACAGATATTGCGTTTAATGACAAAACATTAGTGGTATTAGCAACGTTATAACATACTAAATATGTGCAGCGTTGCTAGAGGTACATTGCTGTGTGTAAAGAGACTCCTATCACACACGGCCAGTCATGTGACCGCACAGACACGCCTTCCCATGCTAATAGGGGATGTGCTCCACACTCAGCTATCCAATAGCGCTGAGTATGCTGGTCACAGCCGGTCATGTGACCGCATCACCAAGCCTCACTTTGATGCTGAAAATGCACCTCAAGCTCAGCATTGGTGGATTGCGTCACATGTCAGCGCCAAGCCCTCGCAAAGTAATGGTTTAACCCCTACCTATGCTGTTTTTTTTAGAACAACAGAGAACGGGCACTGAAGAGAACTAATTAGAAAAAAGAAAAGGAAAAAAAAGAAGAACAACCATATTGGCCAAACCTGCCCTGTAACTAACAGGACACATTAAACACTCTATCATTATAAAAACAGCCGAGTGGACAGGTAACAAGCCAGGAAGCAGAGAACACTTTGGAGATGTGACCAAACTATACCTCTCTGAACAAGCATCCCAGGGATTGGCTGGATCAGATTCATATTCATAACCCAGTGATTGTCCTTTCTACTTTGATCCAGGCTACTCATTTAATTTACTCCTTTCCTATACTCTGGAACCTTCCAGAAGGATGGAAGAAGCAATCAAGTCTGCAGTCTGTGAGCCCCCGATCAGCCCAAACAATCAACAGCTGCTCCACTAATTATAAAAGAGCAGAAACAATTTACTTCACCTAGTAGCCTATCTAAGAAGGTGATACACTTGCTTAATATTTCTGAGAATTTTCTGAATTTTTTATCAAGATTCACAACCTTATCATTAGATTTTAATGGGATTTTCTGCTACAGTAGATTCAAGATTTGAAGATATCAAGGAGAATTTGATAAGCCCCCCACAAACTAAACCTAGTCAGATTCACTCATTCCTAATTATGACTTAAAGTGGTTCTAATGTTTTTTTTATCTTAATGCATTCTATGCATTATGGTAAAAAAATAACTTCTGTGCCACAGACTCATCCCCTTAACCCCCTTATACTTACTTGAACCATATATTCGATCGAGCACTGTGCATGAGAGCTGTGGCTTTTGCATAAAAAAGTAAAGACAATTAATTGTCATATGTGTAAGCTTCTGTATATACAGTATTGCTTAAATGCTTCTTTTCTTAAAGGTGTTTTTATAGCCTTTGTTTGTGCCATTATGCAGTCCAAAGTAAATTTTTCTAATTAAAAACAGATGTAGCACCCTGCAAAAAATATGACAGTGCAGAAAATAAAGCTGCGTATCAGGCTGGGTTCACACCATTGTACCGTATTTTCCGGCATATAAGACGACTCGGTGTATAAGACGACCCCCTAATTTTCCAGCCAAAATGTTGGTTTTGTGATATACTCACCGTATAAGGCGGCGTACACACGACCGAGGTTCTCGCTGGAAACCAGCGAGAACCTCGCTGGAAGCTGCATTCCAGCGAGGACCTCGGCCGTGTGTACGCTCCTGGCTCGCCCAGCCCGTTGGGAATCCCGTCGAGCGAAAAGAGAGCACGCTCTCTTTTTGCTCGACGGCCCGCCTGGATGAATGGCTGGTTGCCATTCCCGACGGGCGGGTCGCCGATTTCGACGGCCGGCAGAGAACCTCAATGGGCGGAACGATGTGTTCTGCCCATCGAGGTTCTCTGCCGTGTGTACGCGGCTTAAGACTACCCCCTTCCTACTAGTCATGCCTCGCCTCACGGTGCCACCATTACATGCCAGACTATGCCACTACATGCCAGACTGTGCCCCATTACATGCCAGACTGTGCCCCATTACATGCCAGACTGTGCCCCATTACATGCCAGACTGTGCCCCATTACATGCCAGACGGTGCCCCATTACATGCCAGACTGTGCCCCATTACATGACCAGACTGTGCCCCATTACATGACTAGACCTGCCTCATTACATGACCAGACCTGCCCTATTACATGACCAGACTGTGCCCCATTACATGCTAGACCTGCCCCATTACATGACCAGACTGTGCCCCATTACATGCCAGACCTGCCCCATTACATGACCAGACCGTGCCCCATTACATGACCAGACCTGCCACATTACATGACCAGACCGTGCCCTTACCTTATCCCATGCGAATCACGGCCGTGTAACCTAACAGCTTTACCTTACCAGAATCGCGGCCGTACGATTTTTCAAAAGCCGCGCCTCCGACGTCTTCTGTTCCGTGATAGGCGGAACATTCAGCTTCCCATGAGGCACTGTGTTCAGTGTTCGCCTATCACGGAGGCCCTCTCATCCAAACACAGGACGAGAGGGCCTCCGTGATAGGCGGACACTGAACACAGTGCCTCCTGGGAAGCTGATTGTTTCCGCCTATCACAAAACAGAAGAAGTCGGAGGCGCGGCTTTTGAAAAATCGTACGGCCGCGATTCTGGTAAGGTAAGCTGTTAGGTTACCGGCGTATAAGACGACCCCCGACTTTTAAGAAGATTTTAAGGGGCTAGAAAGTCATCTTATACGCCGGAAAATACGGTACATTGGATGTGTTTTTTCCGGAATCCAATTTGCATGTCAGGAGATTATGACCGGCTCCCAATGGAGCCGTTTCAAACATCACCAGAGGGAATTGCACAGGAGTCCTGTGCGTCTTCTGGTCCATTTCAGGTCTGAATTCTGCTCAAAATTTGGACCAAAATCAGACCTTAAATGGTGAACAGGTACACACCCCTGCTGTGAGCCTCTTCGTATGGCAGTGTGAACCCAGCCTCATTATTTTTAAGAGAAACATGTCATTGGAGCATAGGCACGTGCAGGGGTCATACCAGGTGTGCCTGGGCACCCCCAAATTACTATGTGCAGTACCAATGCCACCTACTGCATGGGCTTACCCCGTGTTGCCCCCCCTGCCTGGAAGTTCTGCTGACTTCCCTCCCCTCCTCTCCCCCAAGCTGCTGTGGGGACGTTTCCGGATAGAGAGTGGGGGAAGGGGCTAGTAAATATGATATTTACCAGCACCATCCTTTTCTAAATAAACTGTGTTCATTCATAACTGAAGCATAGAAATCTGTATTTACTATGCTTCCGTTTGTGAATGAACATGAAGCTGCTCAGCACAGAGCCATTCCCATTCATTAACTGCCCTGTGCAGCTGAGGCTGCGGAGAAGGGCATGTGTGTTTGACCTTTGGAGTGCACACCTTAATGCAATAGGCTGCTCCCCCTTATGTATGGGAGAAATTTGGGGGTTGCCATGATCTCAAAATCGTAGTTGCTCGCTGATTTGGCCCAGTGCTCACTTTGAACAAATGAACAAACTTGCATATGGAATAAAATAGCATGTCTAATTACCACTCAGTACGACATGCAGAATTTCCATTACTGATTTTAAACGAATCACCTCTAAACAGCATGCAATGATGAGCAATATAACAAGTGGGAATACCACTCAGCTTAAACATACTTGATAAATTAGGCCCATTGTCTAAAATACCTTCTCTTCCTAAGATCCTGAAATATATACGATACATGTATATTTGAAAATGTTAGAAGGGTTTTTGCAGAAACTCTGATTTAAGTTTGTTTTGCTAATAGGCTTTACAAAATTTCACTTATTTTTTTTATAAATGCAGGCTATCCATCAGAAGGATTGATATACAGGCTCGAAATTTACCAGGCTAAGTATTACTTTTATAAATTACAACTTAAATAAGATAAATTACACCAGGAAAGCTCTCTCTGTTAATTCTTTTAGTTATAGTTTGCACTCAAATGTTGTGTTGACTGTAGATCAGTTTTTGGCTATGCTACATTCTCTGCTCATCATATTTTAAGTATCTTTGAAACATGATGGGGAATATATATCCTTCAGGTACACATACATAAGAGGTCCATATAGTGAACTTGGTGTTGAGTTATTCACTTTAAGGTCAACACTGAGGACAAGGGGGCACTCTTTACGTCTGGAGGAAAAGAGATTTCACCTCCAAATACGGAAAGGTTTCTTCACAGTAAGAGCTGTGAAAATGTGGAACAGACTCCCTCCAGAGGTGGTTCTGGCCAGCCCAGTAGATTGCTTTAAGAGAGGCCTGGATTCTTTCCTAAATGCACATAATATAACTGAGTACTAAGTTTTGTAGGTAAAGTTGATCCGGGGTAAATCCGATTGCCTTTCGGGGGATCAGGAAGGAATTTTTTCCCCTCCGGTAGCAAATTGGATCATCGCTCTGCTGGGGTTTTTTGCCTTCCTCTGGATCAACTGTGGGTATGGAGTTGGGTGTATGGGAGGATGTACTGTGTTTTACTTTGTTTTATTTTTTTATTTTTTTATGGTTGAACTGGATGGACTTGTGTCTTTTTTCAACCTGACTAACTATGTAACTATGTAACTATGTAACTCTGAGAGAAGAATGGAATAAAAAAAAAAAACTCATTACTTACAGCATTATGAAACAACAATAAATAAATATGTGGTTTAAAAGTAGTTTGGTAGTTTGACTAATTTCCTAGTCAATTGTTGCCTTGAAATGTTCTTTAACCACTTTTTAACCACTTGCTTACTGGGCACATCAACCCTCTTCGTTCCCAGGCGAAATTTCAGCTTCCAGCACTGCGTCGCTTTAACTGACATTTGCGCGGTCGTGCGACGTGGCTCCCAAACAAAATTTACGTCCTTTTTTCCCCACAAAGAGAGCTTTATTTTGGTGGTATTTGATCACCTCTGCTGTTTTTATTTTTTGCGCTATAAACAAAAAAAGAGCGACAATTTAAAAAATAAATATATATATTTTACTTGTTGCTATAATAAATATCTAATTTTTATTTTTTTTTTAAAACTATTTTTTTTCTCAGTTAAGGCCGATACGTATTTATCGACATATTTTTGTAAAAAAATAAATAAATCGCAATAAGCGACTGGTTTGCGCAAAAGTTATAGCGCCTACAAAATGGGGAACAGAATTATGTTTTTTTTATTATTATTATTTTTTTACTAGCAATGGCGGCGATCTGCGATTTTTATTGGGACTGCGATATTGTGACGGACACATCGGACACTTTTGACACAAATTTGGGACCATTCACATTTATACAGCGATCAGTGCTATAAAAATGCACTAATTACTGTATAAATGTGACTGGCAGAGAAGGGATTAACACTAGGGGGTGAGGAAGGGGTTAAATGTGTATCGTGGGTGTGTTCTAACTGTGTGGGGGGAGGGGGGTGACTGGGGGAGGTGACCGATGCTGTGTCCCTATGTACAAAGGACACAGATCGGTCTCCTCTCCTCTGACATCACGTGGAGCTCTGTGTTTACACACAGAGCTCCACGTCCCTGATGTCACCTGCTGTGTTCCCGCCGATCGCATGTACCCCGCGGACATCGTGGCCGCCAGGTTCACGCATCGGCTCTTCAGCGATGCGCCGGGACAGTGTTTACCCGCTGCGCGCCACCCGTGCGAGTAATGCACTTTAAATGACGTCCAAAGACGTCAACTTGGCACTTGAGAGCCGCGCTGTGGACGTCTTTTGTCTATAGCGTGGATCTCAAGTGGTTAAAAGTAATATTTTATCTGATAGGGGTTCTTTGCCAGGGGTATCCATACCAATTAGGGGTACGGAAATGAAATTATGGAGGTATGGAACTGGGGGCACAATTCACTAAGCAATATTTTACCGCATCCAAGCATGCAGTAAAATAATGCACAGCTTTTTTTTTTTTTAATTCACAAAGAATCTTTCTTTAAAATGTTGTATGCGTTAGATTTCTGAATTATGCTTTAAATACCACATGAAATCATGAAAACATGTGGTAAGTAGGGATGAGCTTTATGTTTGGGTCGAACATGAGTTAGACTGGAACATCGGCTGTTCGCACAGAGAACAATTTGGGGTGTTCGTGTGAAATTCGAAAAGGCGTGGAACACCCTTTAAAAGTCTATGGGAGAAATCTAAAGTGCTAGTTTTAGGCCTCGTACACACAAGGGGATATGTCCGCTGAAAACGGTCCGATGGACCGTTTCAGCAGACATCTCCGCTCGTGTGTATGGGCTAGCGGACAGATTTCTCCACCCGACAGATTTCAAAGCATGCTTTGAAATCTATCCGGTGGGAATCTGTCCGCCCGACATGTCTGCTGGTTAGTACACTTACCAGCAGACATGTCGTCCCCCACCGCCGCCGCGCCGCCGCCGAATGGATTCGGCGCATGCGCGGAAGTGTTTAACTTCCTGGTGCGGTGACGTGGCGGTGACGTGGCGGCGTGTACACGCCATCAGATCAAACTCCCGATCGGACATATTCGATGGAAATGGTCCGCGGACCGTTTTCATCGGATATGTCCGATCGTGTGTACGAGGCCTTAAAGGTTAATATGCAAGTTATTGTCATAAAAAGGGTTTGGAGACCTGGGTCCTATCTCAGGGGACATGTATCAATGCAAAAAAACGTTTTTAAAACGCCCCTTTTTTCAGGAGCAGTGATTTTAATAACAATAAAAGTGAAATATTCCTTTAAATTTTGTACCTAAGGGGTGTCTATAGTATGCCTGTAAAGTAGCGCATGTCTCCCGTGTTTATAACAGTCTGCACAAAATGAAATTTCTAAAGGAAAAAAGATATTTAAAACTACTCACGGCTATAATGATTTGTCGGGTCCCGGCAATACAGATAAAAGTAATTGAAAATCATTGAAAAAAAAAAACTTGGGGTTCCCCCTAAATTCCATTACCAGGCCCTTCAGGTCTGGTATGGATATTAAGGGGAAACCTGCGCCAAATTAAAAAAAATCGATACAAGACCCTTATCCGAGCACGCAGCCTGGCGGGCCGCAGGAAAAGAGGGGGGATAAGAGAGCGCCCCCCTCTTGAATCGTACCAGGCCACATGCCCTGAACATGGGGAGGATGTCTCCATGTTGATGGGGACAAGGGCCTCATCCCCACAACCCTTGCTCAGTGGTTGTGGGGGTCTGCGGGCGGGGGGCTAATCAGAATCTGGAAGCCCCCTTTAACAAAGGGGACCCCCAGATTCCGCCTCCCCTATGTAAATTGGTAACCATTTCACAAAAAAATAGTCAAAATGTTAAAAATGACAGGAAACGGCTTGGGACAAGTCATTTATTAAAAAAAAAAGAAAAAGATTCCAGCGACATAATCCATTCTCGATCTCCAGCGATATTATTCATTCTCAAGCTCCAGCAATGATCTCCAGTGATAATCTCCAGCGAGGATACGATGCAACGGAAGACCTGTGTTGCGTCTGAGGGGGTTGGGGTCATCCGTACACGTCACTGGGTAACCACAGCGATTCCCCTTGCGTCTCTGGCCACGCCCTTAGCTATATAAGAGCAGTCAGGCTGGCAGCGCGTCATTCGTCAGGTGCATCCGGTGGAGGCAGGATCGTGTGCGTCGTATCCTCGCTGGAGATCATCACTGGAGCTCAAGAATGGATTGGAGATCGAGAATGGATTACATCGCTGAAGATCGAGAATGGATTACATCGCTGGAATCGTTTTTATATTTTAATTTTTTTTAACTTTTAATGAAGGACTTGTCCCAAGCCGTCTCCTGTAATTTTTAACAATTTGACACTTTTTTGTGTGAAATGGTAGGGGTGCAATGTACCCCTTACCGATTCACATAGGGGGGCCGGGATCTGGGGGTCCCCTTTGTTAAAGCACCCCCGGCCGCAGACCCCCACAACCACCAGGCAAGGGTTGTGGGGATGAGGCCCTTGTCCCCATCAACATGGGGACATCATCCCCATGTAGAGGGCATGTGGCCTGGTACGGTTCAGGAGGGGGGGCGCTCTCTCGTCTTCCCCTTTTTTCCTGTGGCCTGCCAGGTTGCATGCTCGGATAAGGGTCTAGTATTGATTTTTAGGGGGGAGCCCCCACACAATTTTTTTTTATTTTGGCACAGAGTTCCCCTTAAAATCCATACCAGACCTGAAGGGTCTGGTATGGATTTTTGGGGGGAACCCCACGCCATTTAAAAAAAAAAATGGCACAAGGTTACTCTTAATATCCATGAATTTAGGGGGACCCCAAGCATTTTTTTCAATGACTTTTAACTGTAATTGCCAGGACCCGACAATTCATTATAGCCATAGTTTTAAATGACTTTTTTCCTTTAGAAATGACATTTTGTGCAGAGACTGTTATAAACACGGGAAACATGCACTACTTTACAGTCATACTATAGACACCCCCAGGTTCAAAATTTAAAGGAATATTTCACTTTTATTGTTTCACTTTAAGCATAATTTAAATCACTGCTCCTTGTTAGGGGTTCCTTGAGCAATGAGCATTAATAATAATTATCTTTTTAACTGTCTGTACGGAGGGCAGTCTTCCCTTTGGTCAATAATGTAAGATTTTCCTTATCCCACTAACCATTAATAAAAAGGGTTGACCACCAATGTATGGGACCACTACACCAACAGCTAATATAAGGAGGCACTTTTGCACTGAACACCAATAAAAGAGGCACTACAATTTCCACCATTGATGTTTCTTTTCTGGCCATTATTATTAGTTCCATTTCATGATTGTTATTAAAAATATTTTTTCTTATAAAAAACCAACTGTTCCGAGTGTCAAATATGCTAGGTATGTTAACTTTTTATATTCTTTGATGTACTACTATATTTACAACGTACTGACCAGACAAATGTACATAGAGCTAAAAGTGTAATAATTTAGCAGGAGATCACTGAGACATAAAAATTATTTCAAGGGCTCTTGAGCTCTACATGTTTTGCGATATCGACACCGCTTCATCAGGAACCTCTGAATTGTATAAAAAGAGAAAAAATATCAATTAGGTTATCAGATACAACAGCATTAATTTTATTTTTAACAATATCAAAAGCAAGATATTATATGCGAAACGCTCACCAAAAATTTGATGCAGCTTAGGGGTGTTTAAAAGTGTCGCCCACCCAATACCATGGAGTGTTGATTGCCTGGTATAAGATCACCGCAGTTAGCAGTGGGATGAAGACCCGTATATTTCGGATAAATGGGCCCACGATCGTAGCACAGCAAAATGTGGGAATGCGCCAGATAACTAGAAAGATTCCAAAGGGTATATGTGTATAAAAATACTGTATGAAATCAATTATTATTATAGTATTATAAACCCTTATGGCGACAGCGCTATTTCCAAAGGAAAAAGACGGCAACCATATAAATAATTACATAAAGGGTATCAGAATAGAATTAGTAATTAAATTAAAGACCGGATGTGAAAAAAAACGGCCAGTCTGAGATGGGGTTTCTTACCATCCCTCCACATGCTCTATTTGTTACAATAGATGTGGAGGCTCTTTATTAAAGTTTACCCCATGAGTTGGGGTTAAAAGTTACGAAAATGTTCCTGATGAAACAAGACCACAGGCAATGGAAGTTTCAGTCCTTTGTTCTTCAGCTATTGTCATTCATTCTTAAGCAGTGCTTTTTTTCTCAGACAATAGGTGCAGGAACTCCCCCTTTCCGCCCTCTACCCACGCCCCTTTTTAGACAATCTAGAACAGGAATGGGCAAACTACGGCCCGGCGGACCTTTTAATCCGGCCCGCGGGGTGAGCTGGGCTGTCACGGCTCCTCTGCCTATTGCACTCGCCAACAACTGTCACTGCCATGTCCCTCCTGAATCCTTCTGACTCGATCGGCTATTCAAAAATGGCGCCGGGTGGCGCCATTACGTAACTGCGGCGCATGCACCACTCGGCGCCATTTTTAAATAGCCGATCGAGTCAGGAGGACTCAGGAGGGACATGGCAGTGACAGTCGTTGGCGAGTGCAATAGGCAGAGGAGCCATGACAGCCCAACGGCCATCTGTTTTACGTGCACCCAATGAGGTACTGTGTGGAAGGAGAGGTTCTGGTATCTCTGATTGCTGTGTCAGAGTTTGTATTTCCAATACTACACATCATCTCGATCTCGGCAAGTGCAACAACATGGCTTCTGTAAATAGGACCAATTAACTTTTTAGTCTCTCCCTAGGGGGTTTTGTGCAGCCAGGATATACTAATATATTGGATGTTGCCAGAAATTAAGCATAATCATTCTGATTAGGGATGAGCTTCGCGTTCGATATGAACGTATGTTCGACTCGAACATTGTCTGTTCGTACGTTTGACGAAATTTGAACAAAAGCGGTCGTTCGCGCCAAATTCGAGTGACGCAAAATGGCCCATAATTCACTGTGGCATTGCACGCTGATGATTGGTCAAGCATGCTGTATGTCCCTCATGCTTGGCCAATCACAGCGTGCAAAAAAAGAAGAGCCATAATTGGCCAAAGCTGTGGGTGGCTTTGGCCAATTATGGCTCAAGGCTTTAGCACACGCCCCACACTATATAAGGCCGCCTGCTGGGCGGCCTCGTGTAGTGTGTTCCGGCTTGTTAATGAAAGCAGTCAGAGAGACAGAGAGATTGTCTTTTTAGATAGCTAGATAGAGCAGGCAGGCAGGCAGGCTAGTCAGTTTAGCTTAATTTACAGTGTGTAGAGAATATATATACATCCCTAGGAGTTGTACATATATTTGTACACTGTATAGCTTAGCTAGATCAGTTCTTCCTAATTTACTGGCAGGCAGGTGATTGTGCTATTTAAAGACGTTATCACAGGTATAGGACACCCAGCAGGTACAATATTTAAAGGAATTTTTCATTTTTTTTAATTTAAGCATCAATAAAATCACTGCTCCTGGAGCAGTGATTTTAATGATGCTTAACTTTAAAAAAAAAAGAAAAATTCCTTTAAATATTGTACCTGCTGGGTGTCTATAGTTTGCCTGTGAAAACATCTTTGAGAACCCGGGTCTTGCCCGAGGGAACATGTATCATTGGAAAAAAAAGTTTAAAAAACGTTCATTTTTCCAATGGTACATGGTCCCTGGGGCAAGACCCAGGTTCTCAAAGAAGTTTTCCAACAATAACTTGAATATTGTTCTTTAAAATTAGCGTTTTTGAATTCGAACGTTCGAGTCCCATAGACTTTAATGGGGTTCTAAATGTTCGCGCGAACGGTCGGTCTGTTCGACGGTTCTGGTGCGAACCGAGCGCTGGGGTGTTCGGCTCATCCCTAGTTCTGATATTGGGGAAAAGTAATGCTGCAGCACGCAGTCTGGTGCCTCCAATATGGACTGACCTTGGCCCCCTATATAACAGTTTTTTTTTTTTTTTTTACTAACATGCTGCAACCTGTGTATATAGAAGGCATATAAATGCAATGGTGGCTGCACATCTCCATAATGGCCAGTCCTAAATCAGCAGAAGCTGTTTACACAAGCACTGGGAAATGGCTGTCAGCAAATTAAATTAAATTACTCAGCAGGGACCTTGTCCAGGGAAAATATCCCATGTCTTCCATCCAGACATCAATATATTTTTTATGTATCATGAAACTGCAGCACATATGCTAAACTAAGATTTAAAAAAAAAAAACAGTATGTGATCCGTAGTGACCTCTCCAAAAAAGGATTTGGCCAAATCTTTCCTTCCACTGAGTACAAAAATGTTCTGTACAGGCACTGAAATATACTAGCAGTAGTGGTATTATACTACCATGTGTGCGCTATAACCCCGCCATACAGGTGCCCCGGCATACAGGTACCCCGCCATACAGGTGCCCCGGGAAAAAAGGTACCCCGCCATACAGACCCCCGGGTCCACTATATGAACCCATTGCGGCCCTCGAGTCAAAAAGTTTGCCCACCCCTGATCTAGAACCAAGTATATATTTGTGGTGCTAAGTAATTTGTATGGAATTTGGTAATGATATTAAGGAAAGCAGTAAAATAGATCCCCTCCAGCCAGCAACAATGGACCACCCACAACAAAATCCACCCCCCAGCAACAATAGACTCCTGGCAGCATCAACAGATCTCCGCACAGCCAGCATTAATAGACTCCCTGGCAGCCATCAACAATATACCCCTCCCCAAGAGTAGATTTCTTTCAGCAACAGCTGACCCACAGCAATATAAGACCCCCAGCAACAATAGACCCTCCCCTGCAAAAATAGATCCCTAGCAGTGAGCATCAATACCCTGCAGCACACCCCAGCCATTACATAAAGTCAGTCCAGGAGGTGCCGGAACTGCGTTCCCCCGCGTTCCCGCTGAAAAAAGGCCAGTTCTTAAGCATAACTGTTTTTCTTTCTTGGGCTCCCACTACCTCCAGGTGCAGGGTGTTGCCATGGGCACATGCTGTGCACCGGCATACGCAAACCTGTACCTGGGGGGGTGGGAGCATGAGATTTGCTTCACCACAGAATGCTGTCAGCACCTGGACCAGGCCCTGTGCTGGTTCAGGTACATTGACAATATTTTTGTCATCTGGACAGGTACATTATCATCCTTGAATGAGTTTATGGACCAACTGAACACCAATGGGTTAAATTTAAATTTCACCTTTGACTGGCACGAGAATCATATTTCCTTTGTGACAATAGAGCAACTAAAGATACGGCAGGTAACACCCTGTTACACGCTAACAGTGGACATCCTAGATCTCTAGTACACAGTATTCCCTACGCCCAATATATTCTGCTGCGTAGGAACTGTACATTTGAGACTGGTTTTCGATTACAGGCAAATGAGTTACGCAAACGTTTATCTAAATGGGGACACAGTAAAAGCCTTCTTAGGAGAGCGTTCAATAAAGCTATTGGAAGGGAGAGAACTTCTTTATTCAAAATCCAAACAAGACCTAAACCAGACTACCACTAAATTTATCACAAAGTATTCAGTTCGACACAAGTTGCTTTGAACCAGTATGGAACAACATTGGCACTTATTAAGTGAGGACCCTGTATTATGTAAGTACATAATAAGATACTCCCGAGATAGTGTTCCGAAGAAGCACCTCTATTGGTAAAAATTAACAGCAAGCCAATACAAACCCAATTATGATAATCAAACTTTGGTTCAGGGTGTCTTTGCATGTGGCCAATGTACATACTGTCCGTGGGTTCAGACAGGATCACGTTTCTGTCTGCCCAATGGTGAAATACACAAACCAAGATTCCATGCCACTTGCAACACAGAAGGAGTCGTGTACCTCATGACCTGTATATGTGGGGCGTTCTATGTGGGTAAAACATTCCGTCCTTTTAAAAAACGCATTTATGACCATCTATATTACTCTCAATATGCCAAGATGCTTACCCTGGTTAGCCACCACTTGGGTCTTTATCACAAATTGTATACCTCTGTAGTGAAGTTTGTCATCTTAGAGGTTATACCCCAAGACCCTTGAGGCGGAAACTGGGATAAACGCATCTTGCAGAAAGAAACGCTTTGGATAGAGCGTTTAGAAACAACAAAACCACCAGGTATCAATGGGGTACTTACATATCGGCCATTCTTATGAGGGACCAGGCCATCAGCCCAAGGTCCCCCCATCTGTATCCATATGACTGTATCTCATGGTAACTAATGTGACAAGTGTGTCTTGTTTCTACAAATTACATTTGTTTCTATCAGTTGTCCAGTTTTTGTCCATCTCTGCCTAAGATTCGTCTAAGGTTTTGAGGATCTATGAGTCTTATGCCGCGTACACACGATAGTTTTTCGGCATGAAAAAAAAAACGAAGTTTTTCGGCATGTAGAAAAAAACGACGTTTCTCCAACTTCATCATTAAAACGACGTTGCCCACACACCATCGTTTAAAAAAAAATGCTCTAACAAAGCATGGTGACGTACAACAGGTACAACGGCACTATAAAGGGGAAGTTCCATTCGACTTTGGGCTGCTTTAGCTGATTCCGTGTTAGTAAAAGACGATTCGCGATTTTCTGTCTGTTACAGCGTGATGAATGTGCTTACTCCATTATGAACGGTAGTTTTACCAGAACGAGCGCTCCCGTCTCATAACTTGCTACTGAGCATGCACAGATTTTTCACATCGTTTTAGCCCACACACGATCACTTTTTACAACCCGAAAAACGACATTGTTTAAAAAAATGCAGCATGTTCGGAAAAAAAATGGGTCGTTTGGGTCGAAAAATGATGTGAAGCCCACACACGATCATTTTCAATGACATTTTTAAAAAAACATTGTTTTTTTCATGCCAAAAAACGATCGTGTGTACGCGGCATTAGGACCATAGAGCCCTAAAGTAATTTCTTATGTTTAGATATTCACCCAGCAACCGCAATCCTGAGAAAAATCGCAGATCGCCTCCATTACAAGTAAAAAAATAATAATAAAAATGACATAAATCTATCCCCTATTTTGTAGACGCTATAACCTTTGCACAAACCAATCAATATACGCTTATTGCAATTTTTATTTTCAAAAATATGTAGAAGAATACAAATCGACCTAAACTGAGAAATATATATTATAGAAAAAGTACAAAATATTGTGTTTTTTTCAAAATTGTCACAAAATTGTTTTTTATTTATAGCACAAAAAAGGCCTGAGAGAGTGAAGCCCCGTACACACGGCAGAGAACCTCGACGGGCGGAACACATCGTTCCGCCCGTCGAGGTTCTCGGCTGGCCATCAGATTCGGCGACCAGCCCGTCGGGAAAGGCGACCAGCCATTCATCCCGACGGGCCGTCGAGCAAATAGAGAACCTGCTCTCTATTTGGTCGACGGGTTTCCCGACGGGCTGGGCTCGCCAAATCCGTACACACGGCCGAGGTTCTCGGCAGAATGAGGATCCCAGCGAGGTTCTCGCTGGTTTCTGCCGAGAACCTCGGCCGTGTGTATGGGGCTTGAGACAGTCTGTGACAGGCAAAACAGCTGGGAAGCTGCAGAAAAGAATAGCGTGTGTGCGCAAGCAGCGGATGTGTTTGCTGGTCAAAACTACCAAGTTAAACAGTAGAACAGTGCTGAAGAGCCATGAGGCTAAATGTTGTTTTTCTTTATCGCATTAATGGTGAGAACCTCTGCGTTGAAAGACATCTGTGAACTTTTGTGTTACTTTTAAATAAAAGTGGGCAGAAAAAGCTCTAAAAAAAATTTTTTGCCACACTAGTCACAATATGTTCATACAAATATAACACAAAATGTTATTCTTTATAACACAATTTTTTGAATGAAAAAAAAAAAAAACTAGGTACTGCTGGAAACCACAAATACTGTATTAGAAATTCCATAGAATGTGCTTGCCATGAAGAAGGCCTGAAATTTGACAATAATTATTTTAAATATATATAGTGTGGATATTGTAGTGTTATTATATTATATTAGGTACCCAAGAGTGTATTTTTCTGTTTGTTTGCAGTACATTTGTTATTAAACCGACCCTAGGTGTGCAAAAATGGTTGAAAAAGGCATTTATTAGTATTAGCCAAACTTTTACAGAGCTATTGTAGTTGTTTTCATTTTATGAAGCTCTAATCATTTTGTTATAATATAGGTTCTTTTGTTAATATACCAGTAGCACAGTGAGGGATTTATTGACTGACCTAGCAACAGATTTCCTCTGTCCTAGTTGATAAATTTCTTTCATTTATCTTCATCTGCATGAAGCATTACTTTGACATCATACAAAACAAAAATATACTTGACAAATCAATGTTTTTTTTTCATGATATTTATACTTTTTAAAGAAAATAGGTCAAATAAATCATACTGTAAAAATCTTTAAAAATGGAGCAAGCTACACTAAATGGTAAGCAAGTAACTAAAGTTTATAAGAAAACAAAAGAATACATTTATATAAAATTATATAAAATTAGAGTCAAATTCCTAAATCTGTCACTGATTTGCAAGACAGTATGCTATCCCTATTTCAAGAACTACAGCCTTCCATACCAGTCGAATAAATATGGACAGGGTTCATATGTCCCTCAAACCTCACAAAGCAATATTGTCACCAAATTTCTCTATTTCCGTACCAAGGAACAACTTCTAGCGGCAGCTAGAGCAAAATATTCGCTCATTTTCCAGGGGCATACCTACCAACTTTTTGGTGATCTGTCTCAGCTCATCATCTCTAAGCGTCGGGCATTAAAGCCACTTTTTACGGCGACATCAAATCACCTATCAATGGGGCTTTCCATTTTCAATTTGCTTCACCTACCAAGGATCTAAATATGTCTGTTGTTCTGCTAAAGAACTCCAATCTTCTTTACAAAACATGCAGCTTCTAGAATGCCCTCTCAACCAAAGCAACGCACAAAATCAAATGGTTACCTGTTGCCTGCAGAAATCAGCTGGTGCTTTTGTCTGTTTAGAACTCGATGTTGCCAACCTCTTACGACTCTAGAGGAATACTGCTCAGAGTAGGACATGATGCCACATGTGTTTTTGACCATTTACTGTTGATCACACCCCCAGAGACTCATCCACTACGCTGCTTTAGTAACTGGGAACAAGACCTAAATTGCACATTCAGCTCACAGCAAAGACAACATATCCTTTGATTTACATATACAGTAAATCCGCCATTTGCACAAGAATGCAAGAAACTACCCGGTAACTTTAAAATCTTAACCAGATGGTACAGGACACCTGTAAGGTTACATTTACATTTTTCCCTCAAACTCTGATTGTTGCTGGAGGTGCTAGGAGGAATGGGGAGCACTTTTACATATCTTCTGGACTTGCCCTAAGCTTTAACAATTTTGCCCATCGCATTGCCCAAAAATTTACAGAACATTTGATTTCAGACAACCCATCTTTTTTCCTTTTTTATGCCTCCAAAAAGTCTACAAAAAATCAGATCACTTTTATTGCTGTCGCAAGGAATGCAAACATCCCTTCTGACAGTAATAAGTACCCTAAAGGACCCCAAACCCCTCCTCTGCACTTCAAAGTATTAAAAACGCCCAAATCTGCATTTTGGAATACTGTCATTTTTTTTCTAAATCTTCGCAATTGGCAGTCGAGTAAACCGGACGTGACGTTGTGTTTTTACATAGGAGACCCGATCAAAGCCCTTTCCAGCTTTGTTTGGGGCGCCAGACAGCCAGTGGATGTGCCAGATAGTTGCTCTGGTCTCCCAGTGGGTCAGGAGACTAGAATAGAGTGACGGAAGGCGGCAGGAGGAGAGGAATGTCCCACGCCTGGTGATAACGGCAAAATGGCTCATTGGCCAAATCGGTTGTACGTGTACATGATTTTGCGTGAAGATGTTAATACTTGCACTAAAGCATTCCGCTCATTTGCTGCAGCTACAAGCCACATTCTTTGCCTACAGGAGAC
Source organism: Rana kukunoris (assembly GCA_029574335.1). Taxonomy (NCBI): domain Eukaryota; kingdom Metazoa; phylum Chordata; class Amphibia; order Anura; family Ranidae; genus Rana; species Rana kukunoris. The sequence continues at coordinate 142,182,237 of CM056052.1, forward strand.
CCGTTCTACTGAACAATCTACTCTTTTTTTTACGTTTTTCAGCTCCTCTTATCCACATGTACAGTATATACAGCTTCGGCAGTTACTAAACAGCTAAGTGTTCTTATAGCTATTCACCATACAACCCCATTTGTGCTTTCATCTGAAGTCAAGAGATCTGAAGGCTGCTATCGCATTCTTATTGGGCACATTTCTGATGTTGCTTTAAACACTGTATCATATTATGCTCCTAATAAACATCCATTATCATTTCTTTCCCATCTTTTTTTTTAACTCAATAAATTTTTATTGAAGTGTAATACAAGGTACAAAGTTAAGGTATGCAAACAGAACGATTCCTTACATTTACTCTGTCGTATCAAGATCAGGATTAACATCAACATAAATTGTGGAACTGCCACAGTGTGTGACAGAGAGGGTATAACACAGCACAAACAACATATGTGGGATTACAACAAAAAGAGTCGATAATTTTGCTCCTAACGTAATATAACACGGCACTCAAGGACCAGCTAATGGATATATGCTCAGCATATGAGGGTGAAAGAGGGGGCATCACCATTCGGGCACCCCATTCGGGTACTATTCTGTGCCCGCACGGTCGAGTCCCCTCCCCTCTTTCCAGTATCCACCCTGTCATGTAGACGGGGTATCATAGGGTAATTTACATTACAATGACGTGGGGGTATCGTTCAAAGATGAGAGGTGAGTGCTTTATCTAGGACAGAAGTATCTAACCAGTCAGTCCATTGGTGCCATTTTCTGAGCATCTGAGTTTTATTTCCCTGACGCAGTGCTAAGGTTGTTTCATAAGTGAAATGGGTATGTGTGGTGTCAATTACGTCACAGAGAGTGGGGGGGTCAGGATCCCTCCATCTCCTAGCAATACTAAGGCGTGCCGCTAAGAGAACATGGATTATGATCATCCTCGAAGGGTTGGGGAAATGCTCTACATTCAGAGAGAGCAGTGCCAATGACGGCTGTCCGTCTATTTTTATTTTTGTGACTTCAAAAAGGAGGTGAAACACTGAGTGCCAAAAGATAGTAAGGGTAGGGCAATTCCAGAAAGTATGTAGGAGGTCACCTTTTTTGCCACACTTCCTCCAACAAGTGTTTTCCAATGAGGTGTTGAATTTGGACATTCTGTCTGGGGTTAAATACCAACGACAGGTCAGTTTAAACGCAAGTTCCCACAGAGTGGAACAGCACGTAGCTTTATAAGTGGAGTGACATGCCTTTTCCCATTGATCTAACGGGAATGCTTGTCCTAGGTCTCTTTCCCACCTAGATAGGGCTGTGGAGCTAGTGAATGTAGCTTTGGAGCCAAGCAGAGCGTAGAACATTGATATTCCCTTTGTGTGAGCCTTAGGAGATCTGTAGAAAATCAAGGCTTTCTGTGGTATTGTACAGGCCCTCGGTGAAAGTGATAAAAGGCAATGTCGAGTTCTTAAATATAGGAATAGGTCAGAATTTGGGAGTTGGTACTGTGTTTGGAGGTCTGAGAAAGTTTTGATGGCGTCACCATCCGTCAGATTGGATATGTGAGTTAGCCCTTTGGTTTTCCAGCTGGTGTAGGAGGCGGAAGTCATCATAAGTTGCAGGGTCTCTATAGGAATGGGAAGTGCAGAATGGACGTCGTGAGGCAGGGTCGTCTGTGTGAAATGAGTCCAAACTTTGAGAGTAGCTAGTATGGTCGGGGACATGAGGGGGGGGGGCCTTGACACCCAGTGAGCTGGCGAACAGCCATGCGGAGAGGTTGTTGTGTGGGACTAAGGCTTTTTCTATGTTACCCCAGATTGTAAGAGGTGGGCTGGGCAGGAACCATTCTCTAGCTTGGGTAAGGATGGAAGCCATGTAGTAGTCACGGAAGTTGACATACCCCAGGCCCCTGATGAAGTCACGTGGTGTGATGATACGCGTCGGGATTGGAGCGCTGGACAACCGAAGCACCTGACGGACGGCTGACGAGTTCGCCACTCGTGGATGCTGTATTCGTTCCTCCATCGTCTATGTGAGTGTTTTTAAGTTGTTTTAAATAAATCCTTTTTACTGGATTACGCGATGTACCACCTTTTTTGTTTTCTGTGATATCACCCGAGCCTCTGAGCACCATCAGCCTAAGACCAAGCGGACTCCCAGTGAGAGGAAAAGGAGGACACTGACGAGTTCGCCGCTCGTGGAGATTAGCCCTTTACCTTTACTTTATAACCTTCTACCTTCATTTGGACTCCGCGTGAAAGCAGCTGGCTAGGCTATATCTGGTAGCCGTGAGTGATATCACCCAAGCCTCTGAGCACCATCAGCCTAAGACCAAGCGGACTCCCAGTGAGAGGAAAAGGAGGACACTGACGAGTTCGCCGCTCGTGGAGATAAGCCCTTGTACCTTTACTTTATGTAAGTGCATAGAGTGCAGGCGTTTTTGGCTCCCCTTTCATATCAGTATCACACTATATATTGTTGTGTATCCTCTCCCCGTATGTGGTGCCTTATCCCGGGACTTTAAGAACATTCTACCTTCATTTGGACTCCGCGTGAAAGCAGCTGGCTAGGCTATATCTGGTAGCCATGAGGTGAGCTGCTGGGACCACATGAGGTGTGCGTGTTGTTCTTGGGTGACGGCTCGACTTCTTTCACAGAATTGGCTGCTGGGTCTCTCCTCATCTGTTCCCTTCCTTGAAGAATTTACTGTTATTTTTATTTTTATCTTTATTTTCCAGTACTGGACTTCCTAAATTAATTTTGTCTTTCCTGGACTATACTTTGCCGTTTATGTGTTACCATCAGTTTACCAATTGGAGATGTTTATTGCTGTCTAGGTGTATCATTGTTATTTAGCTAACACTTTTTCACTTACCGTGCCCCTTTCCCACACCCATTTCCTAGCCTTGTGCCCTTTTTCAATCTATTTTCACAGCGCAGACTCCTTTCACTTGCACATGTGTAAAGGGGTCATTCAATTGAGAGAATTGCGTGGGTGTTATAGATGGGAGCTCAACACTATCCAGGAACAATTTGATTGTGGCGGGGTTGGGTTGGGTGGTGAAGGAGTCATTCTTGAGATTGTACAGGTCCTCATAATATCTACTGAATGCATCTGCTATTGATTGGGGCTTAAGGAGTTTTTCGTTGGTGTGTGTATGGTAAAGGTAGGGAATTTTTGTTTTGTGTCTGTGCCCTTTGATTTGAAGAGACATAGCCTTGCCAGCCTTGTTCCCTGTCGAATAGGTGGTGGCTCTGAGTAACCTGTACGACTTCTCGTGCTTTTCAAGAAGAAGAGCGTGCAAAGCATGTCTTAGAGTGAAAATTTTAGCTTGTAGGGATGGAGAAGGGCTAGTCTTATTAAGTGTCTCTGCGGAGGTTAAATCACGAGTGAGTTCATCTAGGCGAAGAGATCTGCATTTTTTTGCTCTAGCCCCCATTTGCAGGAAAACTCCTCTGATGACTGCTTTGTTAGCATTCCACACCACCAGCGGGTCAGACACAGATGTTTGGTTAATTGAGAAGTATTCTTCTAAATGTTGCTTTATAGGTGTAGAGTAGCAGGGGGTGTTGAGGAGATAATTGTTGACTCTCCAAATGTAGGGAGTGGAATGGGCGGAGTCACCTGAAATGGTGATACTAATAGGGGCATGGTCTGACCAGGTGGTGGTGTGGATGTCAGAACCCAAAATTTTGTTCAATACCCAGTTGTCAGCAAGAAACAAGTCAATTCGTGAGTAGGTGTTGTGACGCGGCGAGAGGAATCTACCAGGTCATTAACCGTTTCAGTGCAGTCCTCCATTTTGTTTTCTATGAACTGCATTCTGTTGTCCATATGCCTCATTTCCAAAGAGAACTTATTAATAAGCGATGACAGGTTAGTCATGAGGGAGGATTGTAAAGTTACTAACATGTCCTTCATCGTGGTGTCAAGCACCGGTTGTCCCGTGGTCGGGAATTGAGCAATGGAGGACTGCAGAGAGGATATGGCAGAGTCATTGTGTAGGCCTGTACTCACTGTTATGGAGGCCTGGTTGTTGATGTCCATCCGCATCCTCGATTTAGCTGGGCTCTGTATCCCCGGGGTTGAAGGCGCGGGGTCAGGTGGGACAGAGTACTGCTGTGAGGGGAGAAGACCCTGTGGCTGGGCGTCAGGGAGGTCTGTGTAGTCCAGCGTCTGCCGCGCGGTTCCTCCGGCGGCGCCATCTTGGTTTCTCCGGCGGGGCTGGAAGGAGAAAGGTTCCAGCTTCTTTGGGCCCCGTTCTTGCGATCTTTTGCGGGACGGCATGTCAGCGGGGCTTGGGGAGTTCAGTCCTGTGTTTGTGGAGCTTAGTGATGCAGCGGATTCGTCCTGTAGTCGCTCGGTGTCCGGTCTGGATGGCGGAGCTCACAGCTCAAGCGTCCATTCTCGTGCGCGCGCAAGCCACGCCCCATTTCCCATCTTTTTTAATGTAATTGATTCACACACATTAGGTACAGTGATATTTTGTGGAGACTCAAACCAAGTTATTTTTCCCTCCTTGGATAAATCTCCCAGTTCTGCCTCCTCCTGTTCCCCTAAGCTTTCATTTCAGCAACTTATCCCTAAGCATAACATGTTAGACTCTTGGCGTGAGCTAAATCCAACTCGTAAAGGCTTTACATATTACTTCAATCCACACAAATAATTTTCTAGGATTTATCATATCTTCCTAAGTGTTGGCATGGCCCCAGACATCCTATCATCAGTTAGTATGCCCTTTACTTGGTCCCATCATATTGCAGTTTGTACTACCATCTCCTCCCCCCCCCCAATATCCCAGGATTCGTCTTGGTGCATTAATGATTCCATTCTAACTCACCTGTCCCATTGTCTAGATATTAAACATGCTCTCAATAACTAAGGGCCCTTTCACACGGGCAGACCGTTTAGGTCCGCCTGTCAGTTTTTTAGGCAGACCTGAACGGGCGCTCCATGCACCTCTATGGAGCCACGGATGTCAGCGGTGACATGCCTGCTGACATCCGACTGGCTCGGATCTCTACTGTCCATAGGGGAGAGCGGCGCTTTGACAGGTTGGTCCCTGCACAGTGTGCAGAGACAGACCTGTCATCTGCCTGCCCAGCGGGGATCGACGGAGCAATCCCCGCTGAGCAAAACGGAGCCCGCACACAGGCAGCCCCGCGTGAAAGGGCCCTATCTTATTAATAACACTTCTGCATATATTTCCCCTCTCACACTAGTTTGAGGTATGCTTATCCGGCAAACATAATTTCTGAAATGCGAGCGTAAGCTCCTTTACCAATAATTTGAAAATGACTTCAAACTGTGTCGTAATGCATTCCAAAATTCTCCCTCTCCTTCTACTAAAGCTAAGCTTGATAGAGCTTACTTAGAATTTGACCTGTTTCTCACTGACTCTACAGATAAATTAATATGTAAATCACAACACCTTTATTACATGTCATGTCTCCTGGGAGATTTTGGTTTAATCTGTGTACACACGATCAAACCAAAATCCCCGCGAACAGACATCGCGGTGACGTGGCGGTGACGTTGACGCCGCCACGTCACCAAATCAGGAAGTAAAATACCTCCACGCATGTGTCGAATCCATTTGACGCATGCGGGAGATTTCGGGCCGCTGGTTAGGCGTACTAACCAGCGGACATATCCGACAGACAGCTTTCCAGCAGACAAGTTTTAAAGCATGCTTTAAAACTTTTGTCTGCTGGAAACCTGTCTGCTAGCCCGTACACACGATCAAATCTGTCCGCTGAAACTGGTCTGCGCCCTGTGGCCCCCGACCCCAAAGCACCCTGTCCCCATGTTGATGAGGACAGGGCCTCTTCCTGACAACCCTGGCCGTTGGTTGTCCGAGTCTGCGGGTGGGGGGCTTATCGGAATCTGGGAGCCCCCTTTAACAAGGGGCCCCCCAGATACTGGCCTCCCACCCTAAGTGAATGGGTATGGGGTACATCATACCCCTACCCATTCGCTTGGAGGAAAAGTGTCAAAAAAAATAAACACACCGTGTCACCACCCGGAGCATGCTGGGACTGTGACGTCATAAGAGGCCTATATAAATTGCCACAGACAGCGGGAGGGCCCCCCTGCCCTAGAGCACCTACCTCCCCATGTTGAGGGCATGCAGTCTGTCACGGTTAAGGAGGCGGGGGGGCCCGCTCGCTCGTCCCTACCCCCTTTCTTGACCGGGCTGCTGCTCGGATACGGGTCTGCTATGGATTTTGGGGGGACCCCCACGCCGTTTTTATCGGTGTAGGGGGTTCCCTTTTAGATCCGCACCAAACCTATGGGCCTGGTGTGCTCTTGGAGAGGAACCCATGCCATTTTTTGGTTAAAATTTGGAGTGGAGTTCCCCCTCAAGATCAGCAGATTACAAGTTGCATGCCAAAATCGGAGCTTGCAAGACTGCGTTCCGACTTTGATCCTACTTCAATGATATTCAATGGGCTGAAGTAGGATTAAAGTCAGACCAAAGTTGTACAGGGAGCATTTGCAAAGTCGGTCCGACATGTGTTGGACCAGTTAAGATGGCTCCCATAGGGAAACATTAATTTTCACATGTCATGCGACATGAGCTCCCAATGTCAGAGCGTTTGTCGGACTAGTGTGAAAATCTGCTTTATACAGCACAGATTTCTCTCCTTTTATATTGGGTAAAACAAAACCTTGAACCTTTAAATTCACTCTCCCACATTGCTCCAGAGGTTTAGGTCTCCCAAATATTTCTGCTTACTATCATGCTGCAAATCTTGCACATTTACCAAAATACCATGCAGTCAAAGAAATTATTTTATGGGTAGCAATTGAGTCTATTGACTGTGACCCTATTTCCGTATCTAACATGTTATGGTTCAGACCAACTGATCGTACTTTTATTCACAATCCTATTACAAAACATTCTTTATCCATCTGGGACAGATTCAAAACTCCTCTTATCCTTCAATCCCTTCATGTATCACTCCTTTCTTTTGTTAAAAATCCCACTTTTTAACCTGTCTGTATCGTTCCTAATTCTTTCAAAGCATGGAATACAGCCAATTTATCCCATTTATATAATTTGGTATCTGCCTCCTGCCTTTACCTCCACTTCAATGATGCCCCTTTCTTAGATATCTGCATCATGTGTCCTGCTTAGGGATGAGCCGAACACTCCCGCATTCGGTTCGCACCAGAACCGTCGAACGGTCCGATCGTTCGCACGAACATTTAGGACCCCATTGAAGTCTATGGGACTCGAACGTTCGAATTCTAAAACGGTCGTTTTAAAGACCAATTTTCAAGTTATTGTTAGAAAACGTCTTTCATAACCCGGCTCTTGCCCCAGGGAACATGTATCAATGGAAAAAAGTCTTAAAAACGGTTGTTTTTTCAGGAGCAGGACTCCTGAAAAAACGACCGTTTTTAAAACTTTTTTTTTCCATTGATAGTAGTATCAATGGAAAAAAAAGTTTTAAAAACGGTCGTTTTAAAGACCAATTTTCAAGTTATTGTTGGAAAACGTCTTTCAGAACCCGGGTCTTGCCCCAGGGAACATGTATCAATGGAAAAAAAAAAGTCTTAAAAATGGTCGTTTCGTTTCACTCGAATTTGCCGCGAACGATCGTTTTTGTTCGAAATTCGACGAACGATCGAACGGACGATGTTCGAGTCGAACATACATTTGTTTCGAACGTGAAGCTCATCCCTAGTCCTGCTATTATTTCATAGAATGTGCCATTGGAGACAACACAAGATCTATTTTACTATGTGGAAGTATTTTTCAGCAATGCCGACTACAAAACAAAAGAGAAAAAAAAAAGATGTTTACATGTTTTCTAATTTATAAAGAGCTGTCTGCCTGTGGCAACCATTTACATTTCACAAATTCTGCATAACAAAAATGTTTAAAGAGGCAGGATCATATCTGCTTCTCTTTACGCACCTTGGTCAGACCAGTGCATGGAGCGGAAATGTCTAGCCCAAAAATAATGAACGTGAGTAAAGCTTATCTAATTGTGATTTAGTCATAATGAGCATGGTAAAACAGAACCAGGTTTTTATTAACATTATAATAATCTGTCTAGGAACTAAAGTAACTGATAACTCCTTACTTTCCTCCTGTGAAATAAATTTATTTATTTCCCTTTTTTAAAGAGGTACTAAATGACTGTATGTTTAAAGGGGTTGTAAGAGTACATTTTTTTTCCTAAATAGCTTCCTTTACTTTAGTGCAGTCCTCCTTCACTTACCTCATCCTTCCATTTTGCTTTTAAATGTCCTTATTTCTTCTGTAAAATCCTCACTTCCTGTTCTTCTGTCTGTAAATCAACACCGTAATGCAAGGCTTTCTCCCTGGTGTGGAGTGTCGTGCTCGCCCCCTCCTTTGGACTACAGGAGAGTCAGGATGCCCACTAACACACAGCTCCTTTCTCTATCTGCAACGTAGAGAGCATCCTGACTCTCATGTAGTCATGTGTGAAAAAAAAAAGTGTTAATAGTTTACTTTTATCAATTAAAATTAGTATAAAACTAAGTAAATTATCTCATTTACTTGATTTTTATCAATTAACAAAAATAGTAAAAAACAAACTATTAACACTTTTTTTCACACAAGTCCAATGCCGCGTACACATGATCATTTTTCATGACGAGAAAAATTAAATTTTTTAAAATTGGTCATTAAAAATGTCTGTGTGGGGGTGGCGCATGCGCGAGGCTCTCGATGGAGGACGTGTCCCGTTAGAGCTCCGCACTCCCCGCCACTACATTGGGACTTAACTAGCCTTCCGAATCACCCTACAACCCCGCTTTCTAAAGCAATCCTCTCTGGGACGGATTCGGTTTCACCCGGGATGGTTTTAACGGGTCACCGCGGCAAAACAAAGCCTAAACCGATCAAGGAAGCCCTGGCCCGCGCCTCTTCTAAGATGGCGGCGAAGGCTCTAGCTAAACAACAGGCTGCCTCCCCGGACAGGTCCACTATGGCAGAAAGCGATGAAGATGATGACACGGACTATCATGCTGGCTCCCCTTCCCTGCCACCATCAGGTATGTCACAGACTGACTTTCTTTTTTTCTTTAATGCAACACTCCTGCTAAAAATGGTATATAGATGTATGCTCCATATACCCTTGAACTGTATGTTACGGATAGCATCATATCTGCTTTAGGCTTGGTTCTCCACCTGGGTTTTTTAGATCCTGATGGACACTGGCTTATGCAGACTGTATATTATGCTGTTGTTTGCCAGTCTTACTCTGCAGTGTACTCCTTTCCCTATCACCCAAATTGGAGGCAACCTCCCCTTCTCTATTTCCTCCCCCCCCCCCAACCCTTCCCCCTTCTTTTCCTCCCCCCTCCCTTCCCCCGATTTATCCTTCCCTTCCTTTCTTCACCCACATTCCGGATTCCCCATAAAATTTCCCTGCCTAACCCCCCAGTCCTACCCCTCCCTCACCCTATCCCCCCAACTTCCCTTTGCCTCTTCCCCCCTAACGCCTCTGCATTGTTCTGGTAACTGATTCTTCATCCCTCCTCTCAGGCACCCCAGTGTTTGTCATTTTTTCTTTTCTCCCCCTTTTTTTTTATTTTTATTTTTTGTTGGTTGTGGCTGATACTGTCGGCCCTGATAATTATATTATTATTGCTGTTATCTTCCATAGTTCGATATGTTTTACTGCAAAGCACAGTCTTTTCTAATAGTAAACTGCTTGTCATCTGACAATCAAAATCGTGTACTATATGTGTCCCGTTTGTGGCGGGGAGTTGTCACTGCTCCCCCTTGTTGTGGTGCACCCATCCGTGGGCTAGCTGGCTGGCTCGTGTATTGGTGCACTGTTTGGTCGGGCGATAGAGTCTGACCCCTTTTTCTCTCTATGTCTTCTAGTTGGCCTTACATGGTTACTCTTTTCTCCCTTTCTTTCTTTCTGCTTTCCTTTTCTTTCTTCCCCCCCCTCTCCTCATCACGTCGGCTGGGTTACATGGCCCTCCAGATGCTTGCTAATTCCACCTTACCCGTTCCCAGATGGCCCCCGTGAATATACTCTCACTGAATGTTAAGGGCCTCAACTCGCCCCATAAAAGAGTCAAGGCCTTCCATACATTTGCATCCCTGAAGGCGGGTATTGTCGCCCTTCAGGAGACACATTTCTCTGCTCACGCCACCCCTAAATTTTTTGGCTCACAATATCCCCAGGTTTATACCGCTTCGGCCTCCACAAAACACCGTGGGGTCCTCATTGCCCTACATCGAACCCTCCCCTTTACTTTAATTTCAGAGATAAAGGACCCTGAGGGCCGTTACATAATTTTGGTTGGCTTATTACAGGATGTAGAGACTACCCTTGTCTCCTACTACGCCCCAAACTCTAATCCGAACCCCTTCTTTTCCCACTTACTTCAGGTTATACGTTCCCACTGTAAAGGCACGCTATTTTTATGTGGTGACTCTAACCTGGTGTTACAACCGCACATAGATAAATCACCATACGCTCCAGACCAGTACCCCCCCTCGTTACGTTTCCGGAAACTTTTACAACAAGCCTCCTTACTGGATACTTGGCGAGAATGCAACCCGGCAAAGAGGAACTACACATTTTACTCATACCCACATAAATCCTTTTCCAGGATTGATCATATCTTTATCCCGGTTGCCTCCTCTCCTATATTACTTAAATCCATGATAACCCCTATCTCTTGGTCTGACCACTGCGCAGTACTTACCACCGTTTCTTCCCTAATCCCTATGTCCAGAGATCGAACCTGGTGCATAAATGAAGCGCACCTCACTAACCAGTCCTATTGCCAGGACATCCAATTCGCTTTGGCTGACTATCTAACACTAAACTCTACCCCTGACATCTCTCCTGTTCTTCTATGGGAGGCCCACAAACCTGTAGTCAGAGGTACCTGCATCTCAGTATCTACTCATTTAAATAGAGATAGGAAAACCAGGCTAGCTGGTCTGGAACGTGATTTCCATCAGTGTTTCCTTCAATTTCAATCCTCCCCCACTGAGCTGCATAGAGTGCAGATGGAGAAAGTGAAGACAGAGCTAGATTTAGCATTAGCTGAATTGGCTGATAAGACTATCCGTAGATCCAACCACACTATTTATACGAAAGCCAATAAACCAGATACCTTTTTAGCCCTCCGCCTCCGTCGCCCGGAGCGGAACTATGCTCCTATTAGGCTGCGCATAGATAAAAACACTTATACCAGTAACCCTGTAAAAATCCTTTCTGAATTCCGGAACAAGCTACAGGTGCTCTACAAAGCTTGGTCTTCCTTTACTCCTTCCTCCGCAGATGAACTCTTTCAAGATGTTCCCCTACCCACTTTGTCAGATTCCAATCGTGAGTCACTCGAGAGACCCATCACGGCTGAAGAGGTTCTTATGGCTATTAAGTCCCTGAAACCTAACAAAAGGCCGGGCCCTGATGGACTCTCGGGTACCTACTATAAGAAATTTGCTGGTACTCTTGCCCCTCTCCTCACTAAGTTATTTAATGCCCTGCTCCTACACCACTCCTTCGGTCGCGACACATTGACGGCTATAATAGCCATGATCCCTAAACCTGGAGTAGACAATTCCCTCTGGTCCAACTTTAGACCAATTTCATTACTCAATCTAGATGTTAAACTCCTAGCCAAAATAATGGCCTTACGCCTTAACCCTATCATTGGTAGACTAATCCATAAAGACCAGGTAGGCTTCATACCTCGTCGTCAGGCTAGTGATAACATCCGCAGAGTAGTCCTCCTGCAGCACCTATCCAGAACCCGTAAGATCCCCATGCACTTATTATCTCTGGATATTAGAAAAGCCTTTGATACTGTATCCTGGCCCTATCTCAACTACATCCTCACTCGCTGGGGTTTCGGTCCGCACTTCATGCAGTGGGTGAACTCCCTTTATAATCAACCCCAGGCCTATATTAAATACTCAGGGTTCCGTTCCGATAATTTCCCAATAGAAAGAGGCACTAGGCAAGGCTGCCCCCTATCCCCCCTAATCTTTGCGTTGGCGATTGAACCCCTGGCAGCCCTAATAAGAACTAACCCTGACATTAGAGGTTTAGAAGTAGCCTCTGTCTCACACAAACTCTGTTTATTTGCAGATGATGCACTTCTGTTTGTTACTTCTCCCCGTACCACCCTCCCAAGCCTTATCCAAACTTTAGGAAAATTTGCTCATGTTTCTGGCCTAGAAGTGAACAAATCTAAATCCAAAGCCCTCAATGTATCCCTTCCTCTAATGGAAGTTGCCCATTTACAAGAACATTTTCCCTTCACTTGGTCCACCACATCCCTACCATATTTAGGTATAAAGCTGACAATCGATCCTATCTCCCTCTTCAGAACTAATTACTTCCCTATGCTTTCGCATTTATCTTCTTTGATGGATGCTTGGAAGCCTCTCTGTGTCTCCTGGCTAGGCCGCGTGGCGGCAGTTAAAATGTCCCTCCTTCCAAAACGTCTCTATCTTTATAGAGTCTTACCTATCCCAGTTCCCTCTTACTTCCATCGAATCGTCCAATCCCGGGTTTTTAAGTATGTCTGGGGCCCCACAAAACCCAGGGTTTCCAGACCCATACTCCTCCGTCATAAACTTAATGGAGGACTGGGAATCCCTAATTTCGCCCGCTATTATCAGGCTGCTCAACTAGCCCAAATCACGTTATTTCATGCCACATCTGAAACTCCAATATGGGTTAGCTTGGAAGCTATGGATGCTTTTCCACTACGAATGGCCAATCTTATATGGTTACCCCCTGTAGCCCGAGGCCCTGTATCTAATCCGGTTACTCGTCACTCGCTCAAACTCTGGGATACTATAAGTGGTCGTTTTCAGCTGATGTCCAGTCATGCTCCGCTCCTTTCCTTTCTGGGACACCCACTCTTTTACCCCGCTTTCACGGAACCTGACTCTTTCCGGCTCTGGCTCCAAGCAGGCCTCCACCGGGTGTGTGACCTAACCACAGCTTCCTCCATTAAGCTCTTCCCAGACTTACAGACCCAGGCCCAACTCCCCTCTAGGGAATGTTTTCGATACCTGCAGATTACCCATTTTATCCGAACCATAATAGGCAACTGCTCCTCCTTACATGATAAAACCTTTTATGAGTCCATTTGTGACTCAGACCCACATGCCCCTGGCACTATTTCGCGTATCTATGCCCACCTCACTACCTCCTCAACGAATCTTCCCCTCTATGCTGCGCAGTGGTCAAAAGACCTTCAGGTTACGTTAGACGAGTCTGATTGGAACAATATCTGGAACAGAACGAAAGCATCTTCCCAAAATGTTGTAGCCCTGGAAACCAATTACAAGGTTCTCATGCGGTGGTACCTGGTTCCCACTAGAATCTCCAAATTTTTACCGACCTATCTACCAGTATGTTTCCGCGGGTGCGGATTAAGAGGTACGCACGAGCATATCTGGTGGTCCTGTCCAATTGTACAACAGTTCTGGACGGTTATATTCCAAATGGCCTCCACCCTCCTCAGTGAGGAACTTTTACCTGACCCTTCCCTGGCCCTCTTAAATCACCTGCAGAAGGACTTCACGAGAGCCCAATGTAAACTCTTGCTACAATTAACTACTGCTGCCAAGCAGACTATTGCTAGGGCCTGGAAGTCCCCAAATCTGCACATTGCGGAGGTTAGGAATAGAATGACCCAAGCCATGATCCATGCTAAAATAGAAGCTACGGTCTTAGATCGTATGCCCCAACACAGTAAAATATGGACCCCATGGGTGGACCACTTTCTCCCCCCTGGATTTGATATGACTCTATTGACATCCTAATCTGATGCGAAACCCGCTCACTGACGTATTTCACCCCTTGGGGGCTGTGTGACCCTGCCGACAATCCCTTCACCTCCCTCCCCCTTCCCGCCCCTCCTCTCCTTTCCTCACCCTTCTCTTTCTACACTCTTCTTTTCCTTTATCCGCTTTCTACTTTTCTTGAGATACTCTCGATAGACCCGTTCGGGCGACTACTCATATTCTCGCCTGAGCGTGGCCTACGGTTTATTTACTAACATTTACACAGAGTGCTCTCCTGGCATGTACATTGCTTTTGGCCTGAGACTCCCTCTTGTTCTGTTACTTGTTATGTAAAGCCTTTATGGGTAGTCCTTGCTCTACTCCTTTCATTACGTTTTTGTTTTTGTTTTTCCCTTCTTTAAGTCATTTACTGTTAGCCTTTTGACTACCATATTCATGCTCATGTACACTTGTAAATCTCTTCTGGATTTTACCTCAATGTACGCTTACGTGTGTTAACTTACAAATACCTTGTCAATGTACACTGTGTTCTTTTTCTCAATAAAATATCTGAACAGAAAAATGTCTGTGTGTAGGCTCCAAAGCATTTTTCTTGTTGTGAAAAATGGACATTAAAAATTTAGAAAATGCTCAAATTTTTCTCGTAATTTTTCACGTCGTCGTGTGTAGGCTTTAACGACGGGAAAAAAACGTGCATTCTCAGAAGCAAGTTATGAGACGGGAGCTCTCGTTCTGGTAAAACTAGCGTTTGTAATGGAGATAGCACATTTGTCACGCTGTAACAAACTGAAAAGCACGAAGACTGAAAAGCGTGAATCGTCTCTCACCAAACTTTTTCTAACACGAAATTAGCAAAAGCAGCTCAAAGTGTGGCGCCATCCGAATGGAATTGGCCCTTTATATTGCCGTCGTACGTGTTGCACGTCACCGCTCTTTGCTCAAGCATTTTTTTTCACGATCGTGTGTATGCAAGGCAGGCTTGACAAGAATCACATAGAGAAAAACAATGGCCCAGATTCACAAAGCACATACGCCGACGTAAGTGGAAATTTGCGCCGGTAAGTGCAAATGTGCGCCGGCATATCTGTGTGCCGGACCCACAAACCAACATACGCCTAAAAACTGGCCACCCTACGCCAACGTAGCTTACATACGCCGGCGTAGCGTGGGCGCACTTTTCGTCTGCACGCATGTTGCTGCTCCCATTGATTAGGCATTCAAATATGCAAATGAGGGAAATACAGCGATTCGTGAACATACGTGCGCCCGGTGCATGCTAGGTGCGTGTAAGTTTTACGTCCAGCGTAAAGTTATTCCCTATAGATGAGGTGCAACCCAGCAATACACATGCAAAGGTCTGCACCAAAGAACACAGGCCGGCGTATTGGGCATACGTTACGTTCACGGCGTACGTGGTGATCCGGCGTAGCTTAGGCATTTGTCCCGCTGTGGTTGTGAGCATGCGCATAAGGGTGCTGTTTCATGCATTCACGGCTACGTCATGGCGCATGCACAGTTCGTGATACGCCGGGCGTAAAACACTGCACCATGCTCAGACCATCATTTGCATGCTTACTCCTACTTCCACCTACGCCGGCCTGTGCCTTCAAAACTTACGCCACGCCGACGCAGTGTTGGGAGCAATAGCTTGCTGAATGCAGTGCTTGCCTCTCTGTGCTGCGTCGGCGTAGCGTACAGCGTTTGTGTTACAGTGGCGTAACGTGTGCCCAACTCTCTGTGAATCTGGGCCTTTGTTTTTTATAGGACATGAAAAATGGTTGTGTGTACGCAGCATGAGGCTCGTTTCACACTGGTGGTAATGTGGCTCACAGCAGGGGTCCTGAGCATCCTGGTTCACCATTTAAGGTCCAATTGGGGCTGAATTCAGACCTTAAATTAACCAAAAAGGCTCATGTGCAAATTTGCACCGAAGCCGCATCATCAAAATGTGAACCGACTCTATAGAGAGACGGTCACATTCTCCTGCTGTTGCAAATTGGATGTGAGGATTCTGCATCCAATTCGCAACAGTGTGAACCCAGCCTAAAACTTTTGTGTAAGTTCTCTGGTGGAAATGACTATACCGAGATCATGGCTGCAGCTGCTGCCATGATCCTGGTATCAAAATCTGTAGCCAGCAATGAACTTAGAGGCAGGAGAAGTCTGCTTTTTTCACTGCAGGTGAGACGCAACTGCCGTGGAATTGCAGAGGGGGAGAAAGTCAAAAGGAAGTTTATAAGCAGCTATGTGGCAGCTGTATGCAGCACCTGTGGATCCCATACAGGAAAATGCACCTGAACTTTATGTTGCATGGCCCCCATTGGCTGTATGCATAAGCTCTTATCATAACACCTGTTTAGCAAAAAAGTGGAATAAGGTTGGGTTAAATACAGATCTATCTTTCTAGGTGTAATTTGCAAATCGTTATGTTTATTAGAATAACAATATAATATAAGCAAGCGTTTTAAAAACGTGAAAAGATTTAATTGAATAGCATTGAATTCAGATAACCTACAGCATACCTCCCCTTTAAGTATTTAGAACACTTTCCAAAATAGAGATGGAAATCAATAATTAAATAGTTGGTTATGTTTTGTAGCACAGAACACATCAGAAAATGTGTTAATGGTTTGCACCAATGCACCTGTAATCATTTTCCTAAAACACTTATCAAACACACAATAAATGCACTGGAAAAATTGCATATTTAAAAACTCCACACATATTTATTCATCAATTTTGTGACTACCAATAATTGAGGACATTTTCATTTCCAGTGCTGTTTTTAAGCATTGTTGTCTACCAGTGCTTAGCATAATAATTTAGCCCAGGGCTGTTAAATTAATGACCTCATTGGACTCCATTGTAACAATTCCCACATTGGAAATTGATGCTTAGTGCTAGGAGGGTTTTTTTGTGAGTCTTTATTACATTTGTGGTTCCTGATTATTATATCTATATAAACTGAAATATTTAGACCATTATTCTGTTTTGCAAAAATGCATTATCCTCCTCCACTCTATTAAAGTCATTACCAACTATTAAAAAGAAACAATCTTTGTTAAGCAAAATAACATTGGCTCTCCTGCCACAGAAATAAATGACCTGGAGACTGGCATTTATTGTGGGACTTTAAAGTGCACCAGTCTCCTGAAAACAAGAACAAATTGGAGCTATAGTGAAATAAATAATAACACGTATTACACATTATGCCGCAACTGTGAGGCCTTGTACACACGAGGGAATGTATCCGGTCGGAAACATCCGACGGATATTTCCCAGCGGATAAGTCAAATTTGTCCGTTGGTCTGATGAGCGTACACACCATCGGACCGAAATCCCAGCGGACCAGAACGCGGGCACGTAAACCACGTACAACGTCACTATAAAGGGGAATGACGAAGCCATCGGCGCCGCCCTCTGTTCCGCTTCTGCTAGTTCGGTGTTAGCGAAGGTTTGGTTAGAGCTGATTCGTGCTTTTCAGTCTCCGCGCTTAACAGGTCGTATTTTCAGGTTCAGTGTGTGCTTGTGGGCTCGTATTTGTCATTCAGTGTCGCCGTACGCGGCGTTTCTGCTTTGCAGTGCCGTCCTGTACGGTCGTATCTGTTTGACGTGCGATCTTTGCAGGTCTTGCTGGATTTGGGGGTGCTTTCTGTTTGAGTGTGTTCTTGACTGACCAGCCGGCCGGTTTGAAGCCATGATGGAGCAGCAGCGCAACTTTTCACGAGTTCGTGCTGTTTATGGGTTTTGTTCTGGAGTCTGTGTGCATTCCAGTGATTTGGACAGGAACAGTAGGAGGAGGAGTTCCTGGGCCAAGAATTGGTTGCGGCAGCGTAATCGATTCTCTCATATGTCTCTGCTTAGGGAGATCCGGGAGAATAATCCTGATGACTTCAGGAACTTTCTCCGTATGACGGACCCCGTTTTCCACCGTCTGCTGGATCTCCTGTCCCCCTATATCACGAGGCAGGACACTGTGATGCGCCAAGCCATTCCGGCTGAGCAGAGGCTTATTGCCACGTTGCGGTACCTGGCGACTGGGAGGAGCCTGCAGGACCTCAAGTTCTCAACAGGCATCTCTCCCCAGGCGCTTGGGATCATCATACCGGAGACGTGTTCTGCCATCATACAAGTCATGCAGGAGGAGTTTATTAAGGTAAGTTTCCTCCTTTAACATCACAATCTGTGTCTTTAATAATGTTTGCATATTTTTCTCACCTTTTTGTGTTGGTTTTCCTAGTCACCATGATTGTAATATGCTGTGTGCTTAATGTTCCCTTTTCTCCCCATGCATGTTGTTAAGCTTTCCAGGTTAATATGGTTTGGCCTACCTGCATATTTTTACCTTCAACACTACTAACCTGTCCAGCATCATCTCCTAGGGACAAAAACACCTTTTTTTTTTATTTGGTGTCCTGCTCCATTGTAGTTCAACTCCCTCCCTCTAAAAAAGTGTATTGCCCCATCAGCGTGATGTGGAGTCTGATAATAATTGTCTCTAGATTTGTTGCCCTAAATACTCTCTATACACTAATTTTTGGAAATGTTAATACCGTGATGTTGCAGAATGATTTTTTTTTACTAGTGTTTGCAATGTTGTTTCTGTGCCAAAGTGCTAATTTGTTTTTTTGCTTTTGTCCCCACAGTTTGCCTCCACGCCGCAGGAATGGCAGACTGTGGCTGCCCACTTTGCCCAGCGTTGTGATTTTCCAAACTGCGGAGGGGCAATTGATGGGAAGCACGTCCGCATAGTGCCGCCACCTCTTTCGGGCTCGTACTATTATAACTACAAAGGTTTTCATAGTATCGTGTTGATGGCGGTGGTGTCGGCAGACTACGAATTTTTGTATGTGGACGTGGGGAAGAATGGCCGGCTGTCTGATGGGGGAGTGTTCGCGCGGACCGAATTTTACAGGCGTCTACAAACTGGTGGTCTTGAACTGCCACCGGATGAAGACAATGTGGAAGGACTTCCGTTTGTTTTTTTAGCGGACGAGGCTTTTGGACTTGGACCTCACCTCATGCGGCCTTTTCCCCAGAGGACCCTCACCCCGGAGAGGAGAGTCTTCAATTTCCGGCTGGCCAGGGCCCGGAGGGTAGTCGAGAATGCCTTTGGGATACTCGCCAGCCGGTTCCGCCTGTTCCAGACAGCGATACATCTGGCGGAATATAAATTTAACTCTGTTATTTTGGCCTGCTGCATATTGCATAATTTTTTACGCAGGCATTCCCAGACGTACCTACCCAACATCGGTGCTGAGGCAGGACTACCCTCAGATACCCTTCCTGGGCTGGACACTGGTCGCGCTGGCTCGGTCACCCAATCTGCTCGTGAGGTACGCGACAAATATGTTGAGTACTTTATGGGTCGGGGGGCCATAGCTATGCCAGATTAATATTTCTTTATAATTCGGCCCCCAAAATAAAGAAATATTACCAATAAATAATAAATAATTTGACCATTGGACTTTATACAGTTGTTTGTCATTATTGCTTTTTCTCTTTTTATCTGTCTTCCAGGTTCTGAAACTAGTGCATTTCTTGTGCCCAATTTAGTTAGCAGGTTTTAGTAAATACACACAATTGCACATTCTAGTCACTCTTCTACAAACTGGGTATTGAGGTTAGAAATAAGAAGCCACTGGTGTGTGTGTGTTTTTAAAAGTTTTTTTTATTTGTTTTTTATTTACGAACATTTTTGTGTTTTAATTAGAAAACTTGGTTTAGAAAGTATTTCTTTATTCAAAAAATATTTTCTGGTTTTGACAAACATATCTAACAATCGAACTTACAAAGTTCAACCTTTTATTTGGCATAACAAACCCAGACAACATGGTCTTAGGTCACGCCGGAATCCCCCAAAATTTGAGGATGCACACATGCTGTGTGTGTGTGATGGGCCAAATGGTGTTTTTTCACATGAGATCCCATGCGAAATGTTCACATGTGCTATCTGCCATCATGGGTGATCAATGTATGTGCTTTGTGGGTGCAACCCCTTTCTGTCACCTACTTGATAAGTAAGGAAGGGGTTGCACCCACAAAGCACATACAATTAATGTCCTGTGCTGGCAGATCGCACATGTGAACAGACATTGGGGTTTATTTACTAAACAGTCCAAACTCCGGCTTATTTGTGCATATAAGCCAATCAGCTTCTAAATTAAGCTTAGTCAATTAAGACTTCGCATCCAAACATGGAAGATGATTGTTTTATATGCCAAGTGATGCTGCTTTTGCCCCTTATAGCTTCAGTAAATAAACCCGTGTGTGTGTGTGCCTCCTCAAATTTTGGGGGATATTAAACGAACATTATACAACATCTTTGAGAGTGGGGTGGTTAGGGGTGAGGGCAGGGGGGGCATGGGGGGCAGCTGGGGGGGATAGTCTTCTATATACGTCCCAAAATATCGAGCATGTTTTTGAAGTTTTGGTCCATCACCACCATCCTTTCCCTCATATTGGCCAGATCGGTGCTGCACTCCATTATCTGCTGTATTAGGATTTGTGCACTTGCACGAGAAAAAATAGGAGCGACAGATGTGCTAATCCCATCTTCATCCCCTAAAAATGCCAAAGGAAAAACACAACATTGTAAGTAAGTAAGGTCCAGGCCTATCTACATCTCTTTTTCCCTGCAAAGCTGGGGTGTCACTGACCTGTTGTACTGACAAGTTCAACATCTTCTACAACTTCTCCTTCTTCTTCAACTTCTCCTTCCTCCACCAATCCGCCTTCCTCCTCCAATCCGCCTTCCTCCACTAATCCGCCAAATTCCACCAAACGGCCTTCCTCCTCCAATCCGCCTTCCTCCACTAATCCGCCAAATTCCACCAAACCGCCTTCCTCCACCAATCCGCCAAATTCCACCAATCCGCCTTCCTCCACCAATCCACCTTCCTCCTCTCTCCCTTCCTCCTCTCCTTCTTCCTCCTCTCCTTCTTCATCATCCTCCTGCTCAACAATTTTTTCGGGCCGTTTGGGAGACAGTGTGGGCCTCCCTGACTCCTCATAGCGCTGTCCTCTTCTTTCCCCTAAAAAAAAAAAATAAACAAAAACATCAGCAAACAGATCTTTTTGGAGGGACTAATTTGCAAACATTGCTTAGAAGTGGCGTTACAATTCTAGTTTTGGCCTTATTACAGCACAAACCATGTTCCTTTTTTTTGCTAGCTGATGTCTCCCTAGCTGCGATATAATGAGGCTTTTTGGGGAAGTGACACACATGGCTGGCCTCCTGAATAAGTCTTTTTTGGAGTCCCTTCTCCTAAACTCCAAATTACTATTTTATGTGGGTAGACAGGTTTTCTAAATTACAGATGTCCAAACAGCTGTATATTAAGTTATCTCAGCACTGTGTGAATTACTGAATCCTGATTGCCTTTTTAAAGAAACTTATTAGTTTGCACAAACACATCATATTTTCAACATTGTTTCTGAAAACGATGTTTTTCGCCAAATAGCCTCGTCCAGGTGTGATGTTCCTGGAACCGCGGATTGAGGATAAACGATGTGATTGGAACGATGTTGACTACGATCGTGGCAAGTCGTCGGATTTATATTAGACAAACATTACTAAATTTACAAGGCAGGGTTTAAAAAATACAAGCAGGCCAACGAGGCAGATGGCGAAATATACATGGCAAAACATTTCCGACAAAAATAGGCACTCCAAAGACATTTTAAAGTACTTACTTTTTTCTATGATTCTTTTTATTTTGCGATACTGCTCTGGCTCGCGCAGTTTTAAGTCGGACCAGCGTTTCCGGAGCTGCTCTTTGGACCTGGTGACCCCAAACATCTCATAAAGTTTCCTTGCTGCCTTATCCATAATTTTAGACTTCCTCCGGTTAGGGGTGCTGTATGGGCCATGCTCACCATCATAGTCCTTCCGTCGCAGGATGGACACCAACTCCACCATCTCTTGTAGAGACATGTTTGTGGCCTTGTAACGTTTTGGCCTGGATCGGGACGTTCCGGCCTGTGTCCCTTCCTGATCCCGATCAGAGGCTAATGTGCGCTCGTGTGACATCGCCATATTTTCCAATCAACGTTGCAGATGGGCGTGGAAAGCAGAAATTGGTACGTCATGGGCGGAGACGAGGGTGGCGTTTCTTGATTGCGTGGGGAATACAATGGAAACGACGTGATTACGTAGGTTACGCGGAGATTACTCGAGCGGAAACGAGGAGAGAGAGAGACGAAGGTAAATGCAAACATCGGATCAGGCATATAATTTGAACAGGCATGGGGGATGGAGCTTTTAGATGTTGTTTGCACCCTTTTTAGGCCACTGTTATTTATGTATTTTGGGGCCCACCATAACATTTAGAGAGTAAAGTGCTTGGACACATCACTTCATCAAGATATATGTAGAGAATGCTCTTTCCTCTTTATTTGTATTTTTGAGTATGCTGTCAGATCATGCCAGTAGTGTTGTGTATTGGTTGGACAGAGATAAGTAGGTAGTGTTTTCTGCCATCAATGCTGAGGGGCATGATAGCTACACATGAACTAGTGCCTTGAGGTGAATGCTAGCATTCATATTCATGGTGGATGTGTTCTTAACTACATGCTACAACTTGCAACATGGACTCTGAATGCCAACTTTTTGGGGGTTACAACATTGCGGCAGAGCAGGCCAGCTATGTAGCAGCATAAGACACTGTGTTTGTATAAAGTAGATGCTCTAAAATGAATGAATGTGCACATATTTTAAGAATGACAAAGCTGAGCCTTTGTAAAGTTGTGCTTTGTGTTTGATTGGCAATTTCTATTCTAGACATTACTATTGAGAAGCTTCATTTCGATAAGCAGCCAAAAAGAATGGATTTGCTGAAAGGGAAGGAGGCTACAATGGAATTAATAGCCCGATATCGGGATATGCCCCTTCTTTGGGACACCAGACACACCCATTATTTGGACACTGGAAAGAGAGAGGCAGCACTTGATGAAATTGCGACATACCTGCACACTTGGGTGCCAAGTTGCACAGGCGACATGGTGAAGGACAAATTCAGTAACCTCAGGAGAAGCTACAGGAATGTCTATAAAAAACGGAAATATCCAAAATCAGGATCAGCAGCAGCTAAGAAGAAGGAACCCAAGCTCTGGTACTACAAAGAGCTCAGTTTTTTGAATGATGAACTGGATGGCAGGGCTTCGGTTTCAACACTTCCTCCCAGCGGAACTTCCCCGGATCCCAGGAGCCCTGCAGAATCAGAAGCAGGGCTGGCTGACATGGAGCCAGATCTGGCCATCTTCAGTGAGGTCTAGTATTTTCAAAACTAGTTTTGTGCTGCTATTTATTTTGAATTTGTGAGTTGATCTTGTAAACAAAAAACAAACAGGGATGCCAAATGCAGGGGTCAGAAGGACAGTCTGTTTAATTGAAATTAATACTAACTAAAAAAGTCTAGAGAAATAAAATGTGTGTGCTTGATTGTGCCAAAAATTACAACATGTTGCCTTTTTTATACACAGGAAGAAGAGACCAGCCAGGAGGTGGCAGCTCCTGAGGCCCATGTCAGCCAGGCGGAAGGGGTGAGTGGCAGCCAGGAGGAGGCCGGGTCAAGTGAGGTGCAGCAGGTCCCCAGGCCCAGGCTGAGCACAATCAGCCAAGTTCCTCCCCTCCAAATGAGGCCACCAGCTGCAAAGAGGCGCAGAAGGGAGGTGCATGATTAAAGCCTTCAGGTCAT
Source organism: Rana kukunoris (assembly GCA_029574335.1). Classification (NCBI taxonomy): domain Eukaryota; kingdom Metazoa; phylum Chordata; class Amphibia; order Anura; family Ranidae; genus Rana; species Rana kukunoris. The sequence goes on from CM056052.1 coordinate 142,205,692, forward strand.
CCGGGAGGCTGCCGAAATCATGAGAGCCCCCCTCAACCCAACGGAATGCTATAGCGCATTTGTGGCCAATGAGCTGAACCAAGGGGGGGAGGAGCAAAAAAGCCTGGCCAAGGACATTATAAATCAGGTCCTGGCCAGGATGAAAAGGAACGAGCTGACCAGGGACACTGTGCTGTGGGATCCAGCTTGGCCTGCTCCCCATCATCCTCATCCTCCTCCTGCCACATCAGCCCCACCTGCAAGGTTCCGTGGACGGACCCGTGGAAGTTTCGCTGGAAGGAAGTCTGCTAGGAAGTCGAGAAGATGAATCCCTGCCATCCAGTTTATTGTCCAAAAAACTGAGCTCGTTGTAGTAGCACAGCTTGGGTTCCTTTGTTCATGTGCTGCTGATCCTGATTTTTGATATTGACTCCTGAGGTTACTTAATTTGTCCTTCATCATGTTGTAATTGCCAAGTATGCATGTATGTTGCAATCTCATCAAGTGCTGCCGTTCTGGTGATTTATAATTTATTTTTTGGCCGGAAATAAATGGCTTTTGTATTTACTTTCAAACCTTGTCTATTGTGTTTAATACTGTGGTGAGTAAGCATCAGACATTTGGCAAACAAAATGTGGCATTTGCAAAGGACCCAAACTCCTTTTAGGGGGGGGGGGGACCTTTTATGTTTGAACTTGGTAAACCCCAAAGAAGCGTCCATTTTTGTGAAAAAAATAAAAATAAAGGATGAAACAAGAAAAAAAAAAAAAATTTGAAATATTCCAAACACGTTAAATCCAAATCTTAAAAAAAAAAAAAATACTCAACATTAAGTCCAAAGAGAAATTTTTAAAATGTGGAGAACATAAACAAATGTGGGGACATCTGGCAAGCAAACTGTGTCAAATAGAAAAATAAATAATGAAAATGCAAGCTAGCAATATGTGACATCTGGACAAAAGAACGGGTTCATTCTAGCAAGAGAAGAAAGCACAAAAAAACGATCGAAACGGAACACTATATAGAGAGTTTAGGTGACGAATGTGCCAGGTCCCAAACAAACGCGAGTTTTACCTGAACGAGTGCTCCCGTCCCATCGTTTTGACTGAGCATGCGCGGGTTTTTTGTCCGAGGCTTTTGTGTACTAACGAGCGGACATATCCGACGGACATGGGTCCGGCGGAAATATTTCAAAGCATGCTTTGGAATTTTTCCGCTGGAAAAATCCGTCCGAAACGGTCCGTTTGACCATACAAACGACCGGATCTTTCGGATGAAATGGTCCGTCGGACCAGTTTCAGCGGATTTATTCCCTCGTGTGTACAAGGCCTGACACAGTTAACATCTTAAAAAGCTATGAACATTTGCCATTGATATGCAGGTACTCTCAGGGCTTGCTTGGTAAAGAAGTTTTTACATAAATGAAGAACATTAAATGAACCCTTTGCATTTTATTGTTGTATAAGGCATGGAGTAAAATTACAAATGACTTGTCATATGGACAAAAGGGCGCAATTATATTTAGATGTCATGAAGAATTATTCATTTGGCAAAACTGGAAAGACCATATTACAAGAGGGGCTCGGGTTTTCTGAATACCTGGTGCATCTAAACGGTATAAACGGTATATGTGGGCTTGACAAAATGTAATTTTGTATATAGATATTTATGTGTAGCCTGGCCCACTTCTGCCAGACCTGAGTAGAGGGTGTCCTTAGTATAGGTGGAGCAGTGGCCATTTTGCTGGAGACCAGAGAAGAGCAGAGCTTTGGCTGGCTGCCCTTCTGATGTTGGACTTCAGTTCTACCTACTGCTGCAGACTGGGGAAAAGAAAGTATGCATTTTAGGGTAGAGGAGGCCAGGGGGCTGCAGAGAGAACAGGGCTGCTGTGTGGTGCTGACAGAGAGGGGGCTAAAGTATCAAGCACCTGGAGAGAGCTGCAGAGGGCAGAGTAGCAGAGTGAAACAGACTGTAGAGTTTATTGCAGGGAGAGCCTGAAGAGACTCTACAAACAGAAAGGGGAACCCAATGGATCATGTTGGGACATGCACTGAGGACTCCATACAGAGAGAAAGCACAGACTTGAGAGGGAAGCCTCTAAATGTACCTTTCACCAGGTTGTGAGAGAGGATATGTGGACTGACCAACAGGAGAGGTGAGAGGTCTCTGGCCACCTTATACATTTATAGAAAAATGAAGGAAAGAGATAGAGGGCGCTAGACCACAAATCATTAAATAATCGTGATCATAATATGTACGAAATAAAGGTGATAATACCAAGACAAATAAATTAAATAAATGAATGTCTCTGTGTCATGATTAACTCAATGACATAAAGTCCCAACATCAAAAAGGTAAAGTGTGACAACAACAATGATTTTGAGTCTTCTTGTTTTGCTGTATCTTGCTTATGTGAGCGTAAAATACCACCACCAAACTTGAATCTTCTTTGCACCCAAAAGTGTACCGATAAAAATGGATGCGCTTACCAGAATATAATGACTACTTTACTGAAAAAGTTAGTCAAAAGAGCTTATGCAGGATTGTGCCTGCACACGTGCCGACAGGAATGATTGATGTGAACCTCGTCACCAGGATTCCAAATGAGGATATAAGAAAAAAACAAATAGAAAAGCCAATAGCGTAATATTGCTTTAATAAAACCACATTTAAAAACAAAGGAGAGCCAAGTGGCCTCTTACTGTATTGGTGCCTACCCGGCACTGGGGCTGCAGACGTATCGCCGCCAATAGGCGGTCCGAATGTTAGGGTCGTCCAGGATCATTAGCTACCACCGTAGCACAACCTTGCGTTCCTAGATGCTGGGTCCACAGGTCGGGAGACACGTCACGTGACCGGGTACAGCCTCCGACGTACGTTTCATTCGTTGGAACGTCTTCAGGGGGGGCGTGGGTACGTCTGGAAAAGATCACAAAAACAGCCTACAGGATGTGTATCCACACAATGTAGTACATAGAAAATGACAAGACAACTGTAGACTGCAGAGGGGTTACAGTTCTTCAACGCATTTTGTAAACATGCTCCTTCAGGAAAAGAGCATTTTGCGATTTGGTTGTGGTGTAGCTCCAAAAATGGTGCATGCATGTCTTTGCTGTCATGTGGTGCGATTTAGAACATTCAAAATGAATGAGCTCAAATCAAACTGCACTGAATCTCATGTAGAATCATCTTAATCTTCATCATGATCTCATCTCATTGCGGTGCAGTTCCTGTGCAATTCACATGTGGTTCATAGTGTAAATCAGGGCTTATAGTACACCTTTTGAATGCAGCTGGAAACAACCTATTATCCCATGGAGGAGCTCAGCTATGAGGAAAGATTAGAGGAACTGAATCTATTCCCTCTTGAGAAGAGGAGATTAAAGAAGGGATATGATCAACATGCATGTGACAGACTCACCTGGGACAGAGGCTTTTGGAGGGGACTGAATGCTAGCCTCTTGACTTGTGATCACAGGCCCTGGCATTTGGGGGAACAGTGCTCTTTGTGAGCTGTATGCCTGGGGACCCTGTATATGCCATATTAGAGTGACTGATTCATACTGTTGGGACATACAGTATAAGGATATGCTAATGCCATCACCTCCAGCCATCTGTCAGTTCTCTGTTCTAATTGACCATGCTATTATGTGAAGATGCCCTGTGTTTACACTTATGATAATGTGTATTGTATAGCAGGTGAGCCAGGAGACGTGTTGTCTACCGTGAAAGGTCATATCTCAGAGTCACCTAGTCTGGGTAAATGATTAGTAAATTAGCTCATGTTAATTTATGTTTTGGTTACCTCCTCTTTAACTGTATATAAGATTGTATTCTTGGTTCTAATAAACACTCCATGTTCAGCAGACAAACAAGTCTTGTCTCGTTGTGTGCTTGTGAGCAGCTGGAATATCTGATATCTGTATCCAGACTGATAGGAAGCTGTATATGACAGAAGCACTCAAGCATAGTGTGGGATGTTCTGTTACAATGTACAAATGCATAACGGGTCCATATAGTGAACTTAGTGTTGTGTTATTCACTTTAAGGACATCACAGAGGACAAGGGGGCACTCTTAATGTCTAGAGGAAAAAAAGATTGTTGAATAGACTCCCTCCAGAGGTGGTTCTGGCCCGCTCAGTAGATTGCTTTAAAACAGGCCTGGAATATTTTCTGAATGTTCATAATATAACTGGGTACTAACATTTATAGGTAAAGTTGATCGAGGGAAAATCTGATTTAATCCCCAATTTTTTGTGGCTAAATAAAATTAACAATATTGAACATATGACACATCTTACAGCTTCCTTTTACCAAAGGAAGGAGAGGTTTTATGATATATGGTGTCTGTGTTTAAATTATTCATGCTCTTTGACATATCAGGAGCTTATGGGCCCCTCTGATATGAAAAAAATTTAAGTGACCTTGGTCAACCACCTGATTCTGGATCAGAGGATTTCCAATCAGCCCCCAACATGCTTTATTGTGTCTGGGTTGACCTCAGCTATTTCCCTCTCCCTTTGTCCCCTGTCCCCTGGTCCTCTTCGGGATCCCCCCCACCTCCTTTTTTTGTTTTCTGTGTCGTTCTCCCCTCAATTTTTTTTTTCTTATTTCTATTACTTCTGGGTGAATTATTTTGTCCCTTCAAAATATGTAAAATGTTTCTATGGAAGACAGTGTGGGTTTTTGACTTTTGGTGGTCAGCTAGCTAAGAAGCCATTCCACGTCCATTTGCCTGCATTGTTAAGCGCCTTATTTGGTATGATAGATGCCTTTGACCTCATGGCTTGTTCTCTATCTAAATAACTTATTGTTTGTGTATTTTTCTGTTTTTCATTGTTACATACTCCCTCACCTGTGTCTGAGTTGTCTAAAGCTGATTATACTCTGGACATTGTGAGTGTTAACCTTTTGTCTTTCCTTAAATAATGAACTATAAAAAAAAAAAAACAGTCCTTTAAAAGGAAAAAAATGGTACTAACACCTCACTGTATACAAAAAAAGCGCACTGTATTTAAGGCTAAATAATGAATCACAATCCTGCTGTATAACTAGACTTCATCAGGTGTCTGCAGAGTGTGGTCACAAACAAACCCAAACTATTTTAACCACTTGCCCACCGCGCCATAGACATTTTACTGCTACAGCGCGGTGGGGTAACTGTGACACGACGTCCATGGGACATCCTCCCACAATCCTTCACTAGCGCACCCCCTGGGATCGTGGTAAATTGCCGCTGATAGCGGCCGTTTACCACGTGATCGCTCCGTCAAATGATGGAGCGATCACTTGTAAACAAACCTGCGTCATTTGATGACGCCGGTTCCTCCCTCTCCTCTCTGTACCGTTCAGTACAGTGTGAGAGGAGAGGGGGGGGGGGCGGGTGGCAGCAGCAGCGCTGTGGCTGGATCTGTGACAAATGCAGTCACAGATCCAGCCATCCATCCATCCCAGCTCAGCTATCCCTGCGCAATACTCTGCAATACCCCAATACTCTGCTATACCCCAATACTCTGAAATACCCTGCGCAATACTCTGCAATACCCCAATACTCTGCAATACCCCAATACCCTGCGCGATACTCTGCAATACCCCAATACTCTGCGCGACACTCTGCAATACCCCAATACTCTGCAATACCCTGCGCGATACTCTGCAATCCCCCAATACCCTGCGCGATACTCTGCAATACCCCAATACTCTGCAATACCCCAATACTCTGCAATACCCCAATAATCTGCAATACCCCAATACTCTGCAATACCCCAATACTCTACAATACCCTGCGCGATACTCTGCAATACCCCAATACTCTGCATTACCCTGCGCGATACTCTGCAATACCACAATACTCTGCAATACCCAAATACTCTGCAATACCCATTTTTTAAAGCACCCCCCGTGTGCTCGCATGCAGAAGTGAACGCATACGTAAGTCCCGCCCACATATGAAAACGGTGTTCAAGCTACACATGTGAGGTATCTCTGCGAACGTTAGAGCGAGAGCAATCATTTTGGCCCTAGACCTCCTCTGTAACTAAAAACATGTAACAGCAAATGTGAACAGTATTTTTGGGTGTTTGAATAATGGTCTTCTCAATCTTTATCTTTAACTGTTAAGTGGGCGAATGGCATTTTCCTTCTACTGGTAGGAGGGAGGTTTTGCTTTATACAGGTAGAATGTTATGAGTATTCTGTATTTGCAGGAAAACAGGAAAAATTATTATCTGTTGTGTTAAGCTTTTAATTTTTTTAATTTTTTTTGGTTTGTTGGCCTACCTTGTTGCTTTGTTGGGTCTTTTCTTTCTGTACAAAAGACCTTATGTGAACTCCCTTTGTGTCGCTATTTTGTTTGTTCTGTCTCCTGATATTTTACATTCAGTGATTGTACAAGATCACTGATCACTTAATCTTCATCATGATTTCATCTCATTGCGGTGCAGTTCCTGTGCGATTCACATGTGGTTCATAGTGTAAATCAGGGCTTATAGTACACCTTTTGAATGCAGCTGGAAACAACCTATTATCCCATGGAGGAGCTCAGCTATGAGGAAAGATTAGAGGAACTGAATCTATTCCCTCTTGAGAAGAGGAGATTAAAGAAGGGATATGATCAACATGCATGTGACAGACTCACCTGGGACAGAGGCTTTTGGAGGGGACTGAATGCTAGCCTTTTGACTTGTGATCACAGGCCCTGGCATTTGGGGGAACGGTGCTCTTTGTGAGCTGTATGCCTGGGGATCCTCTATATGCCATATTAGAGTGACTGATTCATACTGTTGGGACATACAGTATAAGGATATGCTAATGCCATCACCTCCAGCCATCTGTCAGTTCTCTGTTCTAATTGACCATGCTATTATGTGAAGATGTCCTGTGTTTACACTTATGATAATGTGTATTGTATAGCAGGTGAGCCAGGAGACGTGACGTCTACCGTGAAAGGTCATATCTCAGAGTCACCTAGTCTGGGTAAATGATTAGTTAATTAGCTCATGTTAATTTATGTTTTGGTTACCTCCTCTTTAACTGTATATAAGATTGTATTCTTGGTTCTAATAAACACTCCATGTTCAGCAGACAAACAAGTCTTGTCTCGTTGTGTGCTTGTGAGCAGCTGGAATATCTGATATCTGTATCCAGACTGATAGGAAGCTGTATATGACGGAAGCACTCAAGCATAGTGTGGGATGTTCTGTTACAATGTACAAATGCATAACAGGTCCATATAGTGAACTTAGTGTTGTGTTATTCACTTTAAGGACATCACAGAGGACAAGGGGGCACTCTTAATGTCTAGAGGAAAAAAGATTGTTGAATAGACTCCCTCCAGAGGTGGTTCTGGCCCGCTCAGTAGATTGCTTTAAAACAGGCCTGGAATATTTTCTAAATGTTCATAATATAACTGGGTACTAACATTTATAGGTAAAGTTGATCGAGGGAAAATCTGATTTAATCTCGGGAGATCAGGAAGGATTTTTTCCCCTGCTGTAGCAAATTGAATCATGCTCTGCTGGGATTTTTTGCCTTCTTCTGGATCAACTGTGGGCGAACTTGAGACTTTTTTCAACCTAACTAACTATGTAACTATGTAACCCTGCCAATTTTTTTGTGGCTAAATAAAATTAACAATATTGAACATATGACACATCTTTACAGCTTCCTTTTACCAATGGAAGGAGATGTTTTATGATATATGGTATCTGTGTTTAAATTATTCATGCTCTTTGACATATCAGGAGCTTATGGGCCCCTCTAATATGGAAAACCCTTTAAGTGACCTTGGTCAACCACCTGATTCTGGATCAGCGGATTTCCAATCAGCCCCCAACATGCTTTATTGTGTCTGGGTTGACCTCAGCTATTTCCCTCTCCCTTTGTCCCCTGGTCCTCTTCGGGATGCCCCCCACCTCCTTTTTTTGTTTTCTGTGTCGTTCTCTCCTCAATTTTTTTTTTTTATTTCTATAACTTCTGGGTGAATTATTTTGTCCCTTCAAAATATGTAAAATGTTTCTATGGAAGACAGTGGAAGACAGTGTGGGTTTTGACTTTTGGTGGTCAGCTAGCTAAGAAGCCATTCCACGTCCATTTGCCTGCATTGTTAAGCGCCTTATTTGGTCTGATAGATGCCTTTGACCTCATGGCTTGTTCTCTATCTAAATAATTTATTGTTTGTGTATTTTTCATTGTTACATACTCCCTCACCTGTGTCTGAGTTGTCCAAAGCTGATTATTCTCTGGACATTGTGAGTGTTAACCTTTTGTCTTACCTTAAATAATGAACTATAAAAAAAAAACAGTCCTTTAAAAGGAAAAAAATGGTACTAACACCTCACTGTATACAAAAAAGCGCACTGTATTTAAGGCTAAATAATTAATCACAATCCTGCTGTATAACTAGACTTCATCAGGTGTCTGCAGAGTGTGGTCACAAACAAACCCAAACTATTTTAACCACTTGCCCACCGCGCCATAGACATTTTACTGCTACAGCGCGGTGGGGTAACTGTGACACGTCGTCCCTGGGACATCCTCCCACAATCCTTCACTAGCTCGCCCCCTGGGATGGAATCATCCGTGAGCGCCGGGTCTAGAAGACCCGGCGCATCACGGATCGCGGTAAATTGCCGCTGATAGCGGCCGTTTACCACGTGATCGCTCCGTGAGCGATCACTTGTAAACAAACCCGCGTCATTTGATGACGCCGGTTCCTCCCTCTCCTCTCTGTACCGTTCAGTACAGTGTGAGAGGAGAGGGGGGGGGGGCGGGTGGCAGCAGCAGCGCTGTGGCTGGATCTGTGACAAATGCAGTCACAGATCCAGCCATCCATCCATCCCAGCTCAGCTATCCCTGCGCAATACTCTGCAATACCCCAATACTCTGCAATACCCCAATTCTCTGCAATACCCTGCGCAATACTCTGCAATACCCCAATACTCTGCAATACCCCAATACCCTGCACGATACTCTGCAATACACCAATACCCTGCGCGACACTCTGCAATACCCCAATACTCTGCAATACCCTGCGCGATACTCTGCAATACCCCAATACCCTGCGCAATACTCTGCAATACCCCAATACTCTGCAATACCCTGCGCGATACTCTGCAATACCCCAATACTCTGCAATACCCCAATACTCTGCAATACCCTGCACGATACTCTGCAATACCCCAATTCTCTGCAATACCCCAATACTCTGCAATACCCCAATACTCTACAATACCCTGCGTGATACTCTGCAATACCCCAATACTCTGCAATACCCTGCGTTATACTCTGCAATACCACAATACTCTGCAATACCCAAATACTCTGCAATACCCATTTTTTAAAGCACCCCTGTCCCCGTGTGCTCGCATGCAGAAGTGAACGCATACGTAAGTCCCGCCCACATATGAAAACGGTGTTCAAGCTACACATGTGAGGTATCTCTGCGAACGTTAGAGCGAGGGCAATCATTTTGGCCCTAGACCTCCACTGTAACTAAAAACATGTAACCAGTAAAAGTAATTAAAGCGTCGCCTATGGGGATTTTTAAGTAGCGAAGTTTGGCGCCATTCCATGAGTGTGCGAAATTTTGAAGTGTGACATGTTGTGACATGTTGGGTATCTATTTACTCGGCGTAACTTCATATTTCACATTATGAAAAAAAAAAAAAAAAGTTTTTTATAAAAAACACACGTTCAAAAAATTTCGCCGAAAATACCATGCAAGATAAATAGTTGTAATGGCCGCCATTGTATTCTCTAGGGTCTTTGCTAAAAAAGCACATATAATGTTTTGGGGTTCTATGTAATTTTCTAGCGAATAAATGATGATTTTTACATGTAGGAGAGAAATGTCAGAATTGGCCTGGGTGCTCCAGAACGCCTGATGGTGCTCCCTGCATGTTGGGCCTCTGTATGTGGCCACGCAGTGTAAAAGTCTCACACATGTGGTATCGCCATACTCAGGAGTAATAGCAGAATGTGTTTTGGGGTGTAATTTGTGGTATGCATATGCTGTGTGTGAGAAATAACCTGCTAATATGACAGAAACAAGATTTATTTTTTTACAGAATTTTCAGTCGTTTTTCTTTTATAGCACAAAAAAATAAAAATAAAACAGAGGTGATCAAATACCACCAAAAGAAAGCTCTATTTGTGTGAAAAAAGGACAAAAATTGCAAATGGGTACAATGTTGAAAGCTAAAAATTGGTTTGGTCAGGATGGGGGTTTAAGTGCCCAGTGGTCAAGTGGTTAATATAGTTTTACTTTGTAGAAGATTAGGCATAGACATGTCAACATTGCCTAGAATAACAATTTTTGGACCTCCATAACGGTTGCTTATACACGGGGGTGGATGTAACTTCAAAATATTTTGGGGTTCCCAGCATACAGATGAGGCAGTTTGAATTTTGTAATTGACCTTTTGGACACCACATACCTGTTATCAATCTATAATACAATAGTACTGGATTTTTTAAACACTTTAGCCATTTTTATATGAAGACCTACCCTTCACCTAGCATATTTTCGGCCAGTAAATCCTAGAATATGGACCAGTATGGTATCGTAATTACTCTTTACCAGCTGCTGACTGACAGACCCTGCTGGGTGCTTTAATTTTAGTTTCTGCACATACTATGTATTCCCTGTCCACCTCTGATCTTGGCAGGCTTTCTATACTGCAGTGTTAAGCAAACACTGTGCAACACACTGTTATGGTGTTCACTGATCCACTTCGCTTGCAATGATCACTCATTCACAAAGTGTTGCAGCAACAATAAGTCTCCTTATGGAGCTGTCAGATTCAGCTGAATGCAGGTGATGTTTTTTTGTGCTTGGATTCTGGCCACAACTACATATTGCTTCTTGTTGCTTAACAGTCAGGATTCCCATACCTCCAATGTCTAAGTTATCCTTCATTACCTCTGACTTTGGCTGTGCAGTATCTTTTGAACTCCCTCTGCTCAGACCACAGAAGCATGTGCTTGAGCACGGTAATAAATAGGCCTGTTGCTGATCTTCTTTTAAACTAACGGGGACTTTTCCTATAACTCCTGAACAAGTGTTAACACTGTTTATGCAGCCAGACATTCCATACCATGATTTTAGGGGTGCACATAAAGCAAGGGCCTTTATTCTGTGTGCACCATCGCTGCACTCTTCATGCAGTGCATTTATTCTTGAGAAGCGACACAAAAAGATTCTAATATAGGAGTATCATTGTATCAAGTGCATTTAAAATGAACACCTAAACAACCAATCACATTCCAGTTTTCTAGAATCAAGTTACTTACAGATGATTTCTGATTAGTATGCAAGGACATTTTGCACATCATTTTTGTGATCTAGATTAACTTTTTGACATTGCTTAAAGCAGAACCTGAGATAAACATCTCAAACACATCTGAAAAACAAATATGTTTGTTACTTCACCTATCAAAGAATTTGGAATTCCTTTCAGTGTTGTGAATTAAACACCTCTATCACTTTGCACATCCAGGCTGGCACTCTACTTCTGGTTCAGCAATCTATTTACCTCACCTTTCTACCTTCAGACTGCTTTTTGGATAATAAATGATGAGCACTTCTGTTTCAATGAACAGAAAGTTGACTCAGAAGATAGTAATGCTAATATAGGAAATAGCAGTGTGTTTTGTCCTGACTAGGTGAGAAGGATGTTTCTCAAATAATGACAAGCCAAACTGAAAAAGGTTTTGACAGGTAGAATAGAATACATTTGGGCCGTTAGCTGTTTGCATGAGATTCCACTCTCATAAAAATTGTTAATTCCATTTCTCAGTCTCAACAAAACAACAGAATTCTGCTAGAACAGCATATAGGATTATCCAACATGTGTTATGCACAACAATGGGCCAGATTCTCGTAGATAAGCGCATCTACGAGCAGGGCGTAGCGTATCCTATTTACGCTACGCTGCCACAACTCAGGACGCAAGTGCCGTATTCTCAAAGCACTTGCGTCCAGAGTTACGGCGGGGTAGCGTAAATGGCCCGGCGTAAGCCCGGGTAATTCAAATGTGGATTAGGTGGGCGTGTTTTATGTAAAACTTTTGTGACCCTACGTTTTTGATGTTTTTTCTTAACGGCGCATGCGCCTTCCGTGGACGTATACCAGTGCGCATGCTCCAAATTACACCGCAAATACATTGGTTTCGACGTGAACGTAACTTATGCAAAGCCATATTCGCGAACGAGTTATGCAAATGACATAAACGATGGAAAAAACAGCGCTGTCCCGACGTCCATACTTAACATTGCATACGCTGCACCTACGTAAAGTTACACCTCATATAGCAGGGGTAAATTTACGCTTACGCAAACAACGTAAAAAACGACGAGCGGGCGCAATTACGTTCAGGAATCGGCGTATCTAGCTCATTTGCATATTCAACATGGCAAATCGACGGAAGCGCCCCTAGCGGCCAGCGTATAATTGCACACAATTATATCCTGGCGTAGCCAAGTTACGTCGGCGGAAGCCTATTTTTTACAAGTATCTGTGTTTGAGAATCGGCATAAAGCAACGCCGGCGCAGATTTGAAATTACGTCGCCGTAATCCTTTTAAGAATCTGGCAAAATGTGTCCGATTTTGGTTTATTTCAGTTACATAAAAATGTGATTCTTTGTTGGATATTTGGTTTGGGTTACTGTTTTTTTGTACATCAAAATTGCACTTTTATTGCTTTATTTAAAGAAAGGGTAGAGGTCTTCACAATTATGTTAGAGTAAAAGTAAACCCGATGTGGTCCAAAAAGTGCTTAATGTGACATTAGTGATGACGTGAAAGCATCTTGTAATGTTTATCAGAACAATTAGTAGTGCTTTTTAGATATGAAAATACATCATGCTTTCATGTGCAATTAACGTTGAAATACATTTTGAGTGCTAAGATTGCTAGGATCTGGGACCGCTCTTTGGGTGACCTTGAGTTGATTTTTTATTCTTTATAACTTATATACTGAGAAAAGCAGTTATGATATCAACAAATGCTAGTTTGCAAAAGCTCTTATGCCGCGTACACACGATTGGGCTTTTGCCCGGCCAAAAGCACATCGGAATTCCGAAGGAATTCCATCAGGCCGCGTACACACGATCAAATTTATCTGCTGGAAACGGTCCGACGGACGGTTTCAGCAGACAAATTTGATCGTGTGTACGGGCGGACAGACAGGTTTTTCCAGCAGACAAATTTTAAAGCATGCTTTAAAATCTGTCTGCTGGAAACCCGTCCGTTCGACATATCCGCTGGTTAGTACACTAACCAGCGGACATATCTGTCCGCACATGCGTCGAATGGATTTGACGCATGCGTGGAAGTATTTTACTTTCTGGTGTTGTAGCGGCTTCAATGTCGCCGCCACGTCACCGCGCTGTCTGCCGGCGGTGATTTTGGTTTCATCGTGTGTACACGATCAAACCAAAATAGCCCAGCAGACAAATCCGATCAAAACGGTCTGTCAGACCGATATGATCGGATTTATTTAGTGGTGTGTACGTGGCCTAAGGCCGCGTACACACGATTAAATGTGTCTGTTCAAATCGGTCGGGCCGACCGATTTGAACAGATCTGTCTGCTGGGATTTTGGTTTGCTCGCGTGTACACACGAGCAAACCAAAATCCCCGCCAGCAGACAGCGCGCTGACGTGTCGGTGATGTGGCGGTGACGTTGACGCCGCCACGTCACCGCACCAGGAAGTAAAACACTTCCGCGCATGCGTCGAAACCATTCGGTTCGTGTGCGAGAAGACATGTCTGCTGGTTAGCGTACTAACCAGCAGACATGTCGGGCGGACGGGTTCCCAGCCGACAGATTTCAAAGCATGCTTTGAAATCTGTCGGGTGGCCAAATCCGTCTGTTTGCCCGTACACACGATCGAATCTGTCTGCTAAAACGGTCTAGCAGACCGTTTCCAGCAGACAGATTTGATCGTGTGTACAAGGCCTTAGAGTAAAATAGTACATGTTCTATATTTAAACTCCGATGGAATTCATCGGAATTTTCAATGGAATTTCTCAGATGGGACATACACACGGTCGGAATTTCCAATGGAAAAAGTCCATCTGACTTTTTCCATCGGAAATTTCGATCGTGCCCAATTCCACAAGTAAAAAAACAAAATCCACCCTTACTGCTAAACACCCCTCCCACACACACACACACCGCAGAAGTTAAAAGCTTGTTATTTCAAGGAAAAAGTTAAAGGCTCTATAACTTACTTGACTCCCTGTTCAGACAACTTCAGCTCTCTTCTCCTCGGTCTGTTCTGTAGCTGGAGCATTGGCATCATCATATACAGAACATGGACATTAACCCTGTGTAGTATGTTAAGAGGTGGCTGTGAGGGACCAGTTACATTGCTGGAGGGACCCATCTAGAGAGCAGAGTAAAATATTTAATTCTACTTCATTCTAGCAACCCTAGACATAATGAGCATCTAAAAGAAAAGTTTAAAATATATATATATATATATATATATATATATATATATATATATATATACTCATCTAGATGGATGCAGCATCGATCCGATGTTGTATCTGTCTCACGACGCCTCCAAGACTGGGATCCGAGTGATCAAATACCACTGGTTACTCAAACAAAAAGAACACATCTTAACTAACTAACAATTTGCAAAAGAATACTTTGGGTCCTACAGCTCCTAGTTCACAAGACTCTTCAAATTATTGCCTATTCACACAGTCATGGTGACAGAGGGATCTTTTCTTGTAAACACAATTTCCATGAAGAGAATTCTTACCGCCCTTCTGATGCACATTATTGAGATGAATGCAAAACCAAAAATATTGCATCAACTAATCCAAAACCAAAAGTGTCCCAGTAGTTATGCCAAGAATTAATTAAATCTTTCCCGCCACATACTAGTTGTATCTTAAATCAAGGAATTTTAACATTTTACAGCCTGATCCAAGATGGTCATACTGTACTCAACATTTGGGTGTCCGGATTTCTTTACCTCAGCACAGTCTTTGTAGATAATATACTGACCAAAGCTCTATGTCAACATACAACTATGGGCCAGATTCAGGATGGCGAGCGGTTCTTTATTCCGGCGTAACGTTTCTCATTTACGTTACGCCGCCGAAACTTTACGCGTAAGTACTGTATTCACAAAGCACTTTCTCCTAAAGTTGCGATGGCGTAGCGTAAATGGGCCGGCGGAATTCTAATTGGGCGGGTAGGGGGCATGTAGTATTTAAAATAGGCACGATCCCGCGGCAAACGTACTGAGCATGCGCCGGCCGTCAATGTATCCCAGTGCGCATGCTCCAAATTATGACGGTGTTTTTGACGTGAACGTCAATGACGTCAATCCCCATTCACGGACGAGTTACGCAAACGATGTAAAACTTTTCCAATTCGACGCGGTCACGACGTCCATACTTAACATAGGATGCGCTTGCTTTTTGTTGTTTATCTTTACGCTGGGAAAACCCTTACGTAAACATCGTAAAGTGACTGCGTCGGGCCCGTGTACGTTCGTGAATTGCCGTATCTTGCTGATTTACATATTCTCAGCGTAAATCAGGGAGAACGCCCCTGGCGGCCATTTTAAAACTGCATTTAAGATCCGCATACAGAAAACAGATAAGCCGGCGCAAAGTGTGAGTTATGCCGCCGTATCACTGATACGCCCTCATAACTCTACCTGAATCTGGCCCTATGTATTTATCTGCAAATACTGATGACAGATCTCTGATCTGTAGGGTTAGGGACCGCAAGGCAGACCTTTACTTACTACATTACTGGTAGTAAAGGAACTCAGATCAAAGATTACCTCCAGTACAAATGGGAAACTTAGGCCATAGTCTTTGACAATCATTTTTTATTAATTAACCATTGGATCCTTGAAAATGTAGGGATTCTCAATGAGTTTTCTTAATCATAGTAGCAAGTAGAATTTCTGATTTGTGTGTTATGCGTTGAACATAAAAAATTATATGACGTCTACTGTGCCAGACTGTAAATAACGGTATAAAAAGGCATCCAAGAAGAAATAAATGTAAAAAGAAATTGTTATTATTGAGTTTTTCTCTGTATAATAGTTATAGAATACTGTTTAAAACTGCATGTTTACTTATCAATAATGAATTGTGCATTCAATGTTCATCTGGATATTTTCAAATCAATTTTGAGTATTTTCAAAACTCAAGTTTAATGTTTACATGAAATAAATTAACTTTTGAACTGTTTAGAAAAGCCAAGCGATAGAACCTCCTGAATCATTTGGCCCATGTGACTTGGCTCTGATCCAAGGAACACTGAATATTGGCTTGCTTTCTGAAGATGTACTCTGGATGAGAGATATTTGGAGGGGGTGGCTGCGCAGATCCCATCACAGCTTGACCTCACATTGCTTGGACTTCACATCTGTTTTCCAGGCTCCCAGCTGTGTGTCTGAAGCAGTGAAGTAGCCAAATCCAGACAGATGTAGTATTTTGAACATCAAGTACACATGCCTTGATGGTAAAGCCATGTACCACATTAGAACAGAGGAAGCTCTGGTGTACACTAAAATTTGCATTAACTTGTCTTGCCAGAGAGAGAGCAGATAGTCATCCAGGTGATTGCTGATGGCACTGTTCCCTATCTCTTTCTGTAACACTCACTTCTAATCTCCAAGTCAAATCAAATGATAAAACGATTTGTAGAAAAAGCAGACTCAATGCATCTTCTGCAATATCATTTACTATTTAATCTCTGCTAGAGACAAATAGGATTCACATCTTGCTACCTTGTGTGCATTTCCAGGACGGATAAAGAGGAATTAAAATTTCACCATGTTATACAGTACTGGAAGGACTATACTACATTTGCAAAACTCATCTTAACACGTTTTCCTGTTGCTCAAGAATCCATATGAATATTCCTTATCAGAAAACGTTATAATAATCTTTGCTTCAAAATTCTTTAAATGAATTATTGCTTTTGGTTTTGTATTTTTAAACACTGTAAAAGTTTAAAATCAAGGGGGCACAACTTACCTGTATCTATCTATCTTCTTTGCATTTCATTTATTTCCATCTTCCAAATAGCCCTGAAATTCAGCCTATAGAATATCCAAGCCAGTGTCTCTATTGGTTGATTGACGACCTGCATCCAGTGATATTTTTAGGCCTTGCCTATAGGCTCTTTTCCCAAACGTGCACACCATCTTACTGCTCTTACCACTATGCCTGTACCACTCTTTTTTCACTGGTTAATTACCATGTATGTACCCCACTTCTCTCAAAACCTACTGCAAAGAGCCTAATGTGGGCACAATGTGATGTATAAATGTGGTCACAAATCCCTAAAGAATATGTTTATGATGTGTATGGTGGTTGGCCCCACCTATTCAGATCCCAAACGCTGTAGATTGTTCCTGGGGTTCTTCCTTGTTCTTGGGAAGAGTCTCAGGTAAGAGTTAAAAAATAGGTGTGCACAAGGCTTGAACTTGGGAAAATAGAAAAAAAGTGACCACCAGGAAGGCTGTACAGGACTCTTTTTTTTTTAATGACGGCCTTGCCTATTGGGCGCCATGTAGAATTCAAGATCCTGTACAAGCCTGATGGAACAAAATACATAACAAGTATTATTTAGAAAGCAATTTTTTTTCTTGCCTGATTTAAAATTTAGCCATAAAGTTATAAAATGTATGCCGCGTACACACAACCGTGTTTCAACAGTGAAAATTTTCTTTTTTTTAAATGGTCATTAAAAACGATCGTGTGTAGGCTCCAGAGCATTTTTCTCGATGTGAAAAATGGGCATTAAATATTTACATGCTCTAATTTTTTGCGCCGTTTTTCACATTGTCGTTTTTCATGTCGTGAAAAACGGTCATGTGTAGGCTTTAACGACGTGAAAAAAACGCGCATGCTCAGAAGCAAGTTATAAGATGGGAGCACTCATTCTGGTAAAACTAGCGTTTGTAATGGAGATAGTACATTCGTCACGCTGTAACAGACTGAAAAGCTCGAAGACTGAAAAGCACAAATCGTCTCACACAAAATCAGCAAAAGCAGCCCAAAGGTTGGCGCCATCTGAATGGAACTTCCCCTTTATAGTGCCGTTGTACGTGTTGTATGTCGCCGCGCTTTTTTCAAGCATTTTTTTTTTCACGATCGTGTGTATGCAAGGCAGGCTTGACAAGAATCACGTTGAAAAAAACGTTGTTTCTTCTAGGACATTAAAAATGGTCGTGTGTACGTGACTTAAGTGTAAATGACAAGTTGGAATCAAAGCACTCATGAGCTTTTAGGGCATCTTGCAGGTAGGCTGCTATTAGGTCTAACTTTTATTAGATTAGATGCAGATTTGATTGACTGCTGTATGCTTTGGAATTAGTTTGGGAAAAATATAATGATGTCAGCATGTAACATGTCATAGTAATCAGTCAAATTCAGCTGCAGCTGAATGGTACAAGGAAGGAGCTCCTTTGGGTATTATAGGTTCATTTAACTGCAGTAATGTTAGAACTACATGGAGATGTAATTAAAGCAGTTTCTGATTAATATAAATCATAGAAATGCATTGCACCATACAGCACGACTAAAAGATTTTGCTTGTGATGCTCTATCTGGAGACCATCAGAGCATTGCAGAATGGCTGAATGCTAACGATGTTAAAGTCATTCCCAACCACTTGACTACTAGAGGGAGCAGAGACTTCTAAAAGTAGGGTTTTAATGACTTACTGCTGAAAATGCTAGTTTCATGGCTATCTCTGCCTTTTGGAAGCACAAAGTGCCTTGCTGTGTGGCTGTAAGGCGGCGTACACACGACCGAGAAACTCGTCAGGCGAAACTCATCGTTCTACCCGTCAAGTTTCTAGTTCGGCAGTCAAAAAGCTTGTCGAGCCCAATTTTCCCATTGAACAACGAGGAAATAGAGAACCTTTTCTCTTTTTGGCTCGACGAGTTCCTCGACGGGTTGCTCGGCGAAAAGTGTACACACGACCGGTTTTCTCGGCAGAATATATCTCCCATCGAGGTTCTTGCTGGATTCTGCCGAGAAAATCGGTCGTGTGTACGCGGCCTCAGACGTAATTGCAAAGCTCATCTTGATTCTAGACCCCACTACTGATGATCAGATCATTTTATCCAATGACTACATTTGAGGAGAGGGTGCGATAATGTCAAAGTGCTAAGAGGCTTTTGGTATTTGTGAAAAAAGGAGGGCACCTAGGCACCATCCCTAATGAGGAAGTGTTCATCTGGTTCTCCATGCTAAATTATAAAAATGGAGACTGCAGTCTCTATAATAAGGGGTCATTCTACTTTTGAGAACAACAAAGAGGGTGCAGCTTACCTAAAACTGTCAACCGTCCCTGTCCAAGTAAATGGATAAAGGGTACTTTGGTGACTAC
Source organism: Rana kukunoris (assembly GCA_029574335.1). Classification (NCBI taxonomy): domain Eukaryota; kingdom Metazoa; phylum Chordata; class Amphibia; order Anura; family Ranidae; genus Rana; species Rana kukunoris. The sequence goes on from CM056052.1 coordinate 142,225,061, forward strand.
TCCATAGAATGCCACTGTTAGTTTCTTTCTCGCCACCAAATATTCTACATTAGTCTAAAAAAGAACTAGTAACGTGCAGAAAAACTTTGGACGTTAGGGCTGCTTACAATGGCCAACTTGCATCTTTGTTTGCCCTCCTTCAGTAATGAGAAACCTCACTTCCAAGTGACATCTGCTTGGGTTTTTCTTCATTCTGGCATTCTTGGTGATCAGTGATGATGTAACTCCAAAACATGGAAGTTATATTGTCCTAGAATCTGGCTCTATTCTTTCTTAGACGTTGACAGTGGACTCAGAGTGTACACTGTACAGTCTCTTCTACCAAAGAAACTTACTGCAGAGGCCCAAAGAAGACCAATAGTAGTGAAAAACAGTTTACTACAAATATAGCTCTAAAACAATTTCAACGTTTTTTTTTTTATCTTCTTCATCTGAACCAGGTAGTATCTTATTGAAAGACATTTATAATTACATTTAACAAGATCTTTTTCCTCGTGGGTTTTGAGTTTTTTTTTTGCAATAACAAGAAAATACTATACTCTAGTTCATGGGTCTTCAAACTACGGCCCTCCAGTTGTTCAGGAACTACAATTCCCATCATGCCTAGTCATGTCTGTGAATGTCAGTGTGTTACAATGCCTCATGGGATGTGTAGTTCTACAACATCTGGAGGGCCGTAGTTTGAGGATCCCTGCTCTAGTTCTAATTGCCTAATTGATGCTTAGAAAGGAATAACTGCTACATGGATTGTTATTATGGCAGGCAGACATTGTGAAATGTTTGGGTCAATCTGTGTAAAGAAACTAAAAAAGAAAATGTGCCAACTTCCTGATACTGGCTAGCAGGATGTAAAGGTAGTATAATTCTCTCACAACAGCGAGCAAGAAAAACATCATGGACATGCAGAGAAAATGGCCCAGATTCACAAAGAGTTGGGCGCACCTTGCGCCGCCGTAACGCAAACGCTGTACGCCATGCCGACGCAGTGCGGAGAGGCATGCACTGTATTCAGCAAGCTATTGCTCCCAACGCTGCGTCAGCGTGGTGTAATTTTTCGAAGGCGCAGGTGGAAGTGGGCGTGACCCCATGCAAATGATAGTCTGAGCATGGTGCAGTGTTTTACGCCCCGGCGTATCAAGAATTGAGCATGCGCCGTGACGTGGACGCATGAAACTGCACCATTTTGCCCATGCTCACAACCACGCCGGCACAACTGCCTAAGCTACGCCGGATCACCAAGTACGCCGTGAACGTAACGTACATTCAATATGCCCGCCTGTGTTCTCTGGTGCAGACCTTTGCATGTCTGTTGCTGGGTTGCGCCTCATCTATGGGGAATAACTTTACGCTGGACGTACAATTTACGCGCACCTCACGCAGCATGTGTCGGACGGACGTACGTTCATGACAATGACGCTCTACTGCACTGGTGACAGTATAAGAAAAAAATGTTTACATTTTTTTAAATTTTCAAACAACTATGACAAAAAATTACAACATTTCAAAATGGGGTCACTTGGGGGATATCTGTACTGTCCTGACTTTTTTTGGGCCTCAAAAAATCACAATTGATCCATTTTCAGATATATATCATAGTTTGTGGACTTTCCTACTAAATAATATACACCAATTTGGGTTATTTTCACCAAAGAAATGTAGCAGAACACATTTTGGCTTCAATTCATAAAGAAAGATTATTTATTTGCAAAATTTTATAACAGACGCAAAGAAAAATGTTTTTTTTTTTTTCAAAAATGTCAGTTTTTTTGTTTATTAACTGCTTGCCGACCAGCTGCCACAGTTATACGGCAGCAGGTTGGCTCTCCTGGGCGAGAGCCCGTAGCTCTACTTTGGCACCTTAGCGGGCGCTAGTGGGGGCGTGCGCGCCGCCGGTGGCTGGCGCGCGCACCCCCTGCTCACCCCCGAGTCCTGTGCGCATGCCCGGCGGGCATGATCGCCGCTGGGCACACGCGATCGCTCGTTACAGAGCGGGGACCAGAAGCTATGTGTGTAAACACATAGCTCCCGGTCCTGTCAGCGGGGGAAATGCTGATCTTCTGTTCATACAATGTATGAACAGAAGATCAGTGATTTCCCCTAGTGAGTCCAACCCCCCATACAGTTAGAACACACCCAGGAACACACTTAACCCCTTCCCCGCCCCCTAGTGTTAACCCCTTCACTGCCAATGGCATTTTTATAGTAATCCAATGCATTTTTATAGCATTGATCGCTAAAAAATGCCAATGGTCCCAAAAATGTGTCAAAAGTGTCCGAAGTGTCCGCCATAAGGTCGCAGTATTGAAAAAAAATGCTGATCGCCTCCATTACTAGTAATAAATAAATAAATAATAAAAATGCCATAAACTACCCCCTATTTTGTAAACACTATAACTTTTGCGCAAACCAATCAATACACGCTAATTGCCTTTTTTTTTAATGAAAAATATGTAGAAGAATACGTATCGGCCTAAACTGAGGAAAAAAAAGTTGTTTTATATATTTTTGGGGGATATTTGTTACAGAAAAAAGTAAAAAATATAGATTTTTTTTCAAAATTGTCGCTCTATTTTTGTTTATAGCGCAGAAAAAAAAAATCGCAGAGATGATCAAATACCACCAAAAGAAAGCTCTATTTGTGGGGAAAAAAGGACGCCAATTTTGTTTGGGAGCCACGTCGCACGACCGCGCAATTGTCAGTTAAAGCGACGCAGTGCCGAATCGCAAAAAGTGCTCTGGTCATTGGGAAGCAATATGGTCCGGGGGTTAAGTGGTTATGCAATAAATAATAAACCCCAGTGGTAACTAAAAACCATTGAAAGAAAGCTCTAGTTGTGTTTTTTTTTTTTTTTTTTTTTTTTTAAAACTTTAGTTTGCATACAGTGTTGCATGACCATGCAATTTTCATTCAAATTGCCACAGCGCCGAAAGTTGAAAATTGGCCTGGGCAGAAAGGGGGTAAAAGTGCCCAGTATTGAAGTGGAAAATCTAATAGATAAGCCTAGGGAGGAATAATAATTACAGACATTGCATTTTTACATAACCCCTTATACAGTTTTGTGAGGATACAGCAAAAGTTCTAACTAGTGAACCAGCAGGATCCCTGCATTATGTTAAATTCTGAAGTGACTGGCACATTTCCCACGCTCTATGAATTGTTTACAAACCAAATACACAGTTTATGTTAATCTATTTTTTGGTTTTGTTTTGTTTCATAACCCCCTTTATAATTTTATTACATTCTCTCCAGGGAAGACAAGAGGACAGCGCTCCATGCTTTTGCTCACCATCTGCAAGAGACTGGGAAAGGAGCCAACACATCTGAATACTTCTAGGGTCGGTGGGTCAGCAGAGAGCTGGCTGGTTCTGATTTTTTCATGTTCCCAAAGGGAAAGCTGCTCACCTCATCATACTGCAGAATACAGACCCACAATTCCTTGTGCCTTCTGTGATCACTGACGTCTAATAGGAGTTAATTGAATGCTAAATTGTATTCCATTCCTTGCCAGATTACCATGGTACACATCAAAGACAAACCTATTGTGGCATTCCTGGGAAAGCAACAGGTATTTAGGGGAAAAGCCCCTCTACCTATACCATGATTAAGTGAAACAGAATGCTCTTTTTTTTTACCTTTGGTTTTTTAAGCACAATTACAGAGGCCATGGTAACGTTTTCCACACACACAGTAATGAAATACCCTTCTAAATTTATTGAATTCATTTAAATGCTGTGGTGTGAATATATTTTGGAGTTGTATGCATAGAATATTGATCACGGCATGACAGTTCTTGGTTTGAAGTCCAGAGACAAAAGTGTTCGTAGTATTTAGGTGGCAATTTTCCAACCTTTGGGGGGGAACATTTAGCTGACATTGTAATGTTCCTCCAGTTGAATGAAGTGCACTAAAGGCTTCTGCCTGTCACATAAACACTCATATGATGAAAATGCAAATATTACTAAACCCAGTATCCTGCATTCACTATACCCGGTCTCCCACAGTACACAGAACATTGGAGTGCAATTATTTTAGTAAATATAAACTGCTAAATACCTTTTCTCATCAGCAGTCTTGTGACTTTTATCAGTGTCCAGCCAAGCACTTGTTAGAGCTTGTAGGAGGAGTTTTCTGACTGTCCTATGGGACTGCAAGACCCCTGACCTTCTACCTGGACAGTGCTGATTGGCCCTGTGCTGATCACATGCAACCTTCCAAGAAAAAAAAATCTCTCACACTACACACCAAACTGAGCATATGTAGCCTGATCCATAGACGCTGTGTTATCAGGAAATTTTTAGGGGGCAGTGGAAAGGTGGAGGGTCATAGAATACAGGATCAAACAGCCTTTTTATGTAATGAAGATGATTAACCCCTTAGGTTCCACAATGAGTGTAACCATCAGGCTTTACTGCATATATAGATTTTTTTTTCTGTTATGGGTTTAGTAACACTTAAAGAAGTCAGTGTGGGGGGTAGGCCCCCAAGTGTGCCATGTAGAAAGAAAGTAAATCCAAGTTGTATTGTCATAAAAATAAATGACTGATCATGGTGATGGTGTTTACTATCTGTTTTTAATAAATACCTACTTTAATGAAAATACCATTTGGATTTACTTTCTTTCCACATAAACACCTCTGCTGACCACAGTTTTGGTTCCTTTTTTTGGGCCCTACCCTTCATATCAATTGCTTGTGCAGCACAGGATCATCCTGAAAACCCTGAAAAGTACCAAGTGCTGCCATCCACCTTTTTTTGTTTTGCTTTGAAGCAGTTATATTCTCCACAAGCTTATCAAAAGTTGCTCTACCCATGTTAGGCTATCTAGCAACCCCACAAATGAGAGTACATATATAAAGGACCTTTTTTGTATCTTCATTCACTTCTTCTTTAACTTATGCCTCTACATATACATCTTGTAATCCATCTCTACACTCTCTTCCATGACTGTAGTTTCTATTGTTCCAATGTTTGCTTTTTTCTCCTGCTGCTCATCTGGAGTAATTATATATCATGTATATAATCAAAAGCAGTGATCTATATAAATTAATCGCTTAACGCCCGCCGCACGCCTATGTACGTCCGCAGAATGGCACGAACAGGCAGAAGCACGTATATATACATCACTGCCTACTAGCGGGTCGTATGTCCAATCGGGACTCCCTCTGCTCCGTGCGGCGGGCGGCTTACCTCCGGGAGCGATCCGACTCGAGGGGGCGGTGGTTTGTTTCTGTCCGCCCCCTCGTGATCGCTCCCAGCCAATCCCGTGCGCCGCCAACCATGTCACTTCCTCTGCCTCTAAAATGTAAACACAGGCAGAGGAAGTGATGCAGCGCTCATCTCGGCGGTATTTTCAAACCGCCGAGATGAGAGAAGAGACACAGTGAGTCGCACCAACACTACACTGACACCAGTACACGCAGGCACATTTAACCCCTTAGTGTCAGTGTGACAGGCAGTGTGACAGGCAGTGTGACAGGCAGTTAGTGTTAGGTCCAGGGTAGCCCCGTACCCCCCCTAATAAAGTTTTAACCCCTTGATCACTGCCCTAGTTAAGCCTTTCACCCCCTATTGCCAGTGTCACTAAGCGATCATTTTTCTGATCGCTGTATTAGTGTCGCTGTTCCCGCTAGGTAGCTATTTTTTTTTTATTGCAATTTTTTTTTACTAAAGACATGTGGCTGAATACATTTTGGCCTAAATGTTTGACTAAAATTTAGTTTATTCAGTTTTTCTTATAACAAAAAGTAAAAAATATAGATTTTTTTTCAAAAATGTCGCTCTATTTTTGTTTATAGCGCAAAAAATAAAAATCGCAGAGGCAATCAAATACCACCAAAAGAAAGCTCTATTTGTGGGAAGAAAAGGACGCAAATTTTGTTTGGAAGCCACGTTGCAGGACCGCGCAATTGTCTGTTAAAGCGACGCAGTGCCGAATTGTAAAAACGCCTCTGGGCATTTAGCAGCATATTGGTCCGGGGCTTAAGTGGTTAAATGGTAAATATGTGAGGCAAATTCAAGTGCAATCAAGATATGACCATTCATATACATTATGAGGCTTGAGGAAGCCCTTAAAAAATAGCCCTCTGACTCCTCTAACTAAGGTTATGCATTTCTCGCTGAGGTTTAGTTATGGCAATTTTTCCATAGTTACATTGGTCCAGTTTGGACCAATGTAAGTATGTAAGTGTCTTACCTATGGAATCCCTGTGGAAGCTAGATATCACTGTAGTAGGCACCGCTACTTCAGTGATATCCTTTAGCTTTTGGATCCCATGCTGACTGGCTGCCCTGCTGCAATGTAAAAACAAGAGATCACGTGTTTGATACATATACTATTCAGAGAACACATACATTTTTTTCCAATGAATACAAATTGTTAATTGAATGAATTAGGTGGAGATTATGACTTCACTGCCTCACCTCCCCTCCTCGTCCAATCAGAAAATGCTTTGCATTCATTACAAAAATGCAAAGTGCTCCATAAATGCAGAAAACACAATCTCCGTTATTCACAATGCAGCAGGGAAGCCATTTAGCACAGGACCCTAAAGCTAATGGAGAGGACACCACAGGGGAGGCAGATAGATATTTACATTGTAATAAAAAACGTGTAAAGAACAATGCTAGAGAATAATCTAACATCAAATATATATATATATATATATATATATATATATACAGTATATATATATATATATATATATATATATATATATATATATATATATATATATTGTGTGTATAAAAGCAGCAAGCTTCCTGTAAGACATATATACAGTGAAAAAACATAAAAAATATATAGGTTGCACTAATCAATCATATTAATACAATAAAGGTGATTCAAATTCAAATTGGTTTGAAAATAGTCCACAATTGATGTGATATGAAATTCTGATGTCATTCTGCACCATCCACCACCATAGTGATCGTTAAAACATCAGTGCCTCCACGAACAGCTGAATGGCTCACTTACCAGTTCCAATTGATCCCTCATTACAAGGGATCGTATGCACTTGTGGCTTTAGCCCAGCCAAGGCCTTTAATCCGGATGGTCTCCTGCACAGGTTCACCCCTTGGCACCGTATTAAATATAAGGATTTTTAGACTGGATTCTCTCGGCTCTGTGTAGCTGCAAAAGATTTTGGTGGATGAGTTCTGGTTAGCTTGATTTATTTCCTCGGTCCATGTAGATTGATGATATATAATGCTATTTATCCTCGGACGTAATTACGGCTGTGATGGTTGGTACAATGAGCATAGATGCATAGTTTGTTCCTCATGACTTTCCCTGGACGAGGCTTCCTCTGCGTATCAGCCACGTGAACCGCCAACACTTTGGGCCCCACCAGCCTTTTATAAAGGAACGAGACCCAGTAATCCTGCCGCTTCCCCAGCTCAGGAACTTGTGTGAGAAAGTTCCCCCTGTCTCTATGATATGAGCGGAGCAAGGGAGGAGACTCGCTCTCACACTGATCTCTGGCTCTAGCTGTCAGTGAACCACGAGGGCAGACTCAGTGAGGCTGCACCAATGAAACAACGGTATGTAAAAATTGCCATGCTGTGAGACCCTGCCACAGTTTGAGGAATAAATGTGGGAGATTGTTAGCACGAACACTGCATCCCTGTCCTTCTCAGACTTTTTTATCTAGTATTAGGAAGTCATCAGGGGGAAACTACTTCAGATCCATAATCTCTCCAACAAACATTTGGGGAATATTTCTCAGGCTTTTATAACCTGGCTCCACCATTATCTTTGGAAGACATGGGATCTAGCACTTTGAAGGGATCTAGCCTCATTGAAGATTATGGGTTGCCCTTTTTCAAATGAGGAATTATTAGGTGTAATTACTGATATTCCATTAGGTAAGAGTCCTGGCCCAGATGGATTTACCCCAAAATTCTATAAAACATATAAAGAATATCTATCCCCATTCATGCTTCAAGTGTTTAACTCTATCTCTTCTATTAATCCATTTCTGACTCAGACACTGGAAGCCCACATTACTTTCATCCTTAAACCAGATGAGGAGTTAACATTATGCTATAGCTATCGCCCGATATCCTTAATTGGGGTAGACATAAAAATGTATGCTAAATTAAATGTGTCATATCTCCAACCTCTTCTTCCAAGCCTGGTATATACAGATCGGGCCGGATTTGTCCAAGGAAGAGAAGCTTTTGGATAGCATGCTTATCCTTCCTACTTATGGGCCATGCCCAAGCAGCTAAAATACCAGTATGACTTCTTTCTGTCGACGTGGAGAAGGCATTCGATCGGGTCGTGTGTCCTTTTCATAAGCATTCGTTGATGCAAGTAGGGATGGGTTCAAATTTGCTTAACCACTTAAGGACCGCCACATGTACATATACGTTGGCAGAATGGCACGGACAGGCACATCAACGTACCTGTGTGTGGCTGCCTTGACGTGGGTCAGGGGTCCGATCGGGAACCCCCCCCCGGTACATGCGGCGGTCCGGTTTGCTGTGGGAATGATCCGAGATGAGGGGGCGGCTGTTCGTTTCTGGCCACCCCCTCGCGATTGCTCCCAGCGAATCATCTTCCGCCTCTGCCTGTGTAATGTAAACACAGGCAGAGGAAGTGATGTCATCTCCTCCTGCCGGTCTTTTTGTCCGGCGAGAGGAGACATCACAAGTAAGTTGCACCAACAGCACACTAGGTACACATAGGCACATTTAACCCCCCAGTCACCCCCCGATCACCCCCCCCCAGCCCCCTGTCACAGTGTCACTGATTGCAGTGATCATTTATTAACTGATCACTGCATTTAGTGTCAGTTGTGACAGTTAAAAGTTGCAGGGCAGTTAGTCTTAGGCCCCTTTAGGTTCAGGGTAGCCCCCTACCCCCCCATAATAAAGGTTTAACCCCCTTGATCACCCCCTAGTTAACCCTTTCACCCCCTAATGCCAGCGTCACTAAGCAATTGTTTTTTTGATCCCTGTATTAGTGTCGCTGGTGCCGCTAGGTAGCTAGTTATTTTTTTAAGATTCGCCGCCAAGTTTTTATAGCGTTAGGTACCCCCAAAAATTTTTTAAATAAAGGTTTTAACCCCTGATCGCCCCTAGAGTTAACCCTTTCACCAGTGATCACCGTATAAGTGTCACTGGTGACGCTGGTTAGCCAGGTTTTTATAAAGCGTCGGGTACCCCCATATATTACCTAATAAAGGTTTTAACCCCCTGATTGCCCCCTAGTTAACCCTTTCACCAGTAATCACCATATAAGTGTTACGGTTGACGCTGGTTAGTTTGCTGTTTATAGCATCAGGGCACCCGCCGTATATAACCCAATAAAAGTTTAACCCCCTGATCGCCCGGCGGGTGATATCAATTACATTTTAGCGTCAGTTAGGGTCTGCGTCGCCCTGCGTTGCCCCAGGTTAGTGCCAGTGACGCTTACACCCATGCGCAAAACATACACCCCCCTTAGTGGTATAGTATCTAAACGGATCGATACCTGATCTGATCAGATCTATACTAGCGTACCCAGCAGTTTAGGGTACCCAAAAACACATTCTTAGCGGAATCAGCCCAGATACCCGCTAGCACCTGCGTTTTGCACCGTGTGCATCGCCGAGTCTAACCCTCTGCCCTACCCTTTCTTACATCTCATATTATTGAATATCTGGGGTAAAATGGTCTTGCGGCTAGGTCTTTCTTCACAAGTAGGACCTATGAAACCCTATTTGGTAATCTTCAATTCCCAACGGCAGTGGACCAGACAAGTTTCCTTATATGGAATAAGGAGTCTCACTGAAGAGTGAGCCAGATTCTCTGCCAGGGAACACTTCCGCCCTTACTAAATGTATTTTCTACGCTGCAGCCCTCATTTATGCAATGGTTGGAATATCAGCAACTGCTGTAATTTTTGTCCTCTACTCCCTTAAACAAACCCTTTTATAGAGATCTAAACCTGTTTGAGTCCCCTTTGTTGTAAAAATCTAAACAATATATAAGATTCTTATTACAAAAAAAACATCCTGAGCTCAAACAAATGGGAATATAATCTCAATGTTCAAATTGAAGCGGAAGAGTGGAAGAAGAATGGGGTTTTGTAATTTTGGATTAGGGCCTGGAGTTTGAAAGTTTCAAAATATTTTGGTGGGATACAGCCTGCAATCCTGTGTCCAGATTTTGCTAGAGGCCTGTAGCCTGTGTGAGTATCATTATAAGCCAAACCTAATCATATATAGTAGGTTACAGAGTAGGTAAGGTTGAATAAAGACAATAGTCCATCCAGTTCAACCTGTGTTGGTGAACGTGTGTTAGTGTCAATAATCATTTCCCATATCCCTGTATATTGTGTTCACTCAGATGCACATCCAGGAGTCTTTTAAAAATATCAATACTCCCTGCGGACACCACCGCTTGTGGAAGAGAGTTATACCTCTTTATCACCCTGAGGCGGCGTACACACGACCGAGGTTCTTGCTGGAAACCAGCGAGAACCTCGCTGGAAGCTGCATTCCAGCGAGGACCTCGGCCGTGTGTACGCTCTCGGCGAGCTTCCCGTCGGGAAGCCCGTCGAGCAGAAATAGAGAGCACGCTCTCTATTTGCTCGACGGCCCGCCTGGAAGAATGGCTGGTTGCCATTCCCGACGGGCGGGTCACCGATTTCGACGGCCGGCAGGGAACCTCGACGGGCGGAACGATGTGTTCTGCCCGTCGAGGTTCTCTGCCGTGTGTACGCGGCCTGACAGTGAAAAACCCCCTACGCAAAATTAGGTTAAACCTCTTTTCCTCCAATCTCATTGTGTGGCCCTGTGTCCTCTTACACTCCCTGAGACTGAATAGTTATTTTCCTATGCTGGGATTACCAATAAGGTATTTGTAAATCATGATCATATCACCTCTCAGGCGTCTCTTCTACACTACAGTACATGTAGTGCTTGTAATTGAGGTCCTCCAATCTCCATATTATTTTAGTTGCCCTTATTTGGACCCTCTCCAGCTCTAGCACATCCCTTCTGAGGACTGGTGACCAGAACTGGACTGAATACTCCAGATGTGGCCTAACCAGAGTTTTTTTTAAAGTGGCACGATTATAGCTTTATCTCTGATGTATGTCCCCTTTTGTATGCATGCTAATATTCTGCCGACTTTGGTAGCTGCAGCTTGACATTGCACGCTAGTCTTCTACCAGGACCCCTGATATTTCTCCATCCTTGATTCCCCCAGAGGTCCTCCCTCTAGTAAGTAGTTTGTGTTTTAGCCCCCAAGTGCATTATAGTACTTTACATTTTTCCACATTAAATCTCATTTGCCATGTAGTTGCCCACTCCATTATTTTGTTCAGGTATTTTTGTACTATATTACTATATCCTGCTGTGAAAATGAGATTAAGCTATTTATCCCATCCTCTATATAATTTCTGAATAAATAAACAAAAAATCAGAGCATTGGGGAACCCCACTTACTACTCCAGACCAATCTGAGTACACATTACTTATCACTACCCTTTGGATGGCCCCTGTAATTATTTTTTTATCCAAGAACAAAGCTCATGGTTCATGCGAACATACCTCAGGTTGTAGATTAGGCATCTATGGGGAATTGTATCATAGCTCAGGGATCCCATTTTGGAGACAGAGTCCTTTCAGGAGAGCTGTATGCTCCTGCGAGAGACAGCATCCCATGTTGTGGGGGATTTCTTGTCACGGAAAAGTTGTGAAAGCTGAGTTAGTCGACAGAAAACTAAGACAGATGAGGCAACTAGCAAGGGCTGGGGGTTAATCCTGTGTGAGAGAGCCTGGGGTGCTGGGAGAACTCTATCTGGAGGCCAGGAGTAAGTCCAAGCTGCGAGGGGTGGCGACAAAAGGCTGAGGGAGCCAAGAGAGGTAGGTTACTGTGCCTGAGGTAACCGCAGTGGTCCACCTAAAGAGTAGCCAGGTGGCTAACATTTTTCCAGTTGCCCTTTTGCTGGAGCAATCCTCTACATGGGCAACTATTGTGTTGTGAACTTTTAATTTTGTTTATCAATAAAAGTGGGCTGCTATGTCCTAAAGTGCAGTTCATGGACTTAACATAAATGCATCTTCCTCATGAGCTAATGATTCTCCAGACCCTAATACCTAAATGTCAGCTTTAACTTCACACTGTGCCTGCATTATACCTGTCATTTTTAAAAATTCAGGAAGCAGTATACATGGTTTTATTCACCTCCCAACACATTTTTTTTTCTTCAGTTATTAAAATTAATAGGGCTTTTCTTATTTAAAGCACCGCCGCTGAAACTATTTCACTACACATGCAGTGGAGCGCTTGCTACCAGCAGTCAAGTGGCTCTCTATGCTGCTTTGTTGTAGCTTATTCTTCCTCTGTATACAAGTGAGTGTGATTTATACTTTTCTGAGTAGTAAAATATTTCTGCAGTGAGCACTGTGATTCATATTTTTATTTTATATGTTGAACTGAGTGAACTGCAGTTTTTATTGGTGTTGGCTGAATACGTTACACCTGTTGGTGATCTGCTTGGAGCAGAATCCATTAACTTGTGTAAGCATCCATCTGTGATGTGATCAACTGTTGTCTTCATGTTAGTTTAACCTCTGAAATGAGGACAAACTGGGAGATGAGAGCACACCTAATGAAGATGGGTGGATGTTTTATACCACTACTGTACAATGTTTTTCTAGATGCATATGGACTTATCACAGTTTGATATAGACTTTTTCATCATGATTTTCATCACTTTTCTTACATATGTTTATGGTACAATCATCCCATTGTATATTGATTTTTAGTGATTATTATTCTAAAGGCCCGTACACACGATCCAATTTTATGGCCATAATTGTCTAATGGACGTGTTGTGTCAGATAATCCAAACGTGTGTATGCTTCATCAGACAATTGTTGGCTGAATTAACGACAACAAATGTTGGCTGTTCACGCGCACCAACTGTCTGGCAATAAATTTGTTATGTCGTATTATCCGATAGTGTGTACATAAATTTGTCCAACTAAAATCCAAAGTACACACAAGCATGCTCAGAACCAATGTTAAACATTAAGACAACATTAGCAGAAGTTGCCCAAAGGGTGGCACTAAGGAGCAGAAAAATCACATATTTAGGTTTTGTTGGCTGAAAATGTTGTGCCGTCTGTATGCAGAACAAGTTCACAGCCAACGCCCTTCGGACCAAAATCCACGGAAAAGTCCACTAGAAGTCCGATCGTGTGTTCAAGGCTTTAGGGTGCAGCACTTCACACAATTTTGCATTACATCACACTTTTTGTACTACCAGCCTAGTTATTAATGTTTGTAGTTCACATTTCACAAATCACACTGCTTTACTTTATAAATTTGTTTTTTTTTTCTTTGAAAAGCAGCAGAATGTCCCTGGTAAGGCCACACTGCTATTACTTAAATCCACCGCTAGGGGACCTAAATATGAAAAGTGTGGTTAAAAAATAAAAAATAAAAAACGTATTGAAATTTAGAATTAAAAGAGGGGCTTAGGGTTGCTAGGGGCAGCAAGAACAATTATGTTACAAGCAGCCACTGACAATATGTGTGATTGGGTGTAAAGTTTGCCTAATACATGCCTAGAATCTGAAACAGAACCTCTTAGTTCTTGGCGGAGTAGAGACCCGTACACCTGATCAGAATTTCCGATGGAAAAAGTCAGATGGACTTTTTCCATCGGAAATTCCAACCGTGTGTATGCCCCGTCAAAGTTCTTCCATCGGATATTCAGAGGAAATCCAGAGTTTAGATTGAGAACATGTTCTCTTTTACTCCGTCGGAATTCCGATGTGAGTTTGGCCAGGCAAAAGCTATCTCGTGTGTACGGGTCATAACGGGCTAGTATGAATGCTTTATGCATTGCATTTGTAAGAGCTATTAAAAAAGAATACATTAAATAGCTCAGTATGGAAATATTAGTTTGTAAAAGAAGACTAAAGTCAAAACTCAGCATCAGCAATTGGTCAAAAGCAGCTCATGTTAAATGTCATAGAACAAATTCAGTTTAGTCTCATACCACAAAAAAGAAAGCTGTGGGAAAGTCTGATTCATCTTTTGACCTAAGGACCTGTTTGTGACTTAAAGCCAGCAAAATAAACCAAGGGACATGGCGATTTTCTGGTTCAGCTGACGGATGTCAGCTTAGTGTCGGCTTTACGGCTCCCGTATTAAGACATCAGAAATACTGTAGCCTCAAGTCAACATCATTTTGTGGTTCTGTTTGTACTGAGAAAAAGCACATTTTGTTCATTGTCTGATTTTTACATCCATAGAACTGTTTTTTGCAATCCCCAAATTGCTTATTCATGGTGTAAATTATATGCATTCATTAGAGTTGATGTTACAAGAGCCTTGTAAATATTGGACATACAACTGAAAATATTTGTTTAACAAAATTAACATGAATTGTAAAATATGCTGTATACTGATCGAACATGTCCAGTGGCATAACATTGGAGTTTTTTTTTAATGGTATACAACAGATACAATAAAATGTAGCTGTAACGGGAGTCACTTTTGGGCACAGATTGAGCCAGAAAATAACGGACATGCAGAATATGTCTTGGACTGCAGCCCACCTGTCTGTCTGTTGTGATGTGAATGAATCTAGGATGGCTTCTAAGGATCTTTCATTGTGGCTTGTGCTAATTGACCCTGTATTGTGTGAAGGAGTCCTGTGATAAATGTGTATTGTGAGTTAATAGACAGCCTAAAGGTCAGGTGTACAAGTCACCAGCTGTAGTTAATTGGCTTATGTAAATTAGGTCAGAGCCGGAGTCAGGATGTCTACTAAAAGATGTGTATTGGGGCTCATTAGGTAAGCATTGTATGATGTTGTAGGTGGAGTTGAGTCATTGTTCATTTGGTTACTGCAGTATCCTAATTGTATATAAGAGCTGTATTTCTCAATAAAGGGTCTCATTCCTTTTGAACCTCAAACAGAGCTGTGTGTCTCAATAATGGGGGAATTTGTATGGGTCGTGTTCGCCGGATTGTGGAGTGTCGGTAGCTGCCTTGTGTTCGGGAATAAAATATCCTAAACGGCTTTAACCTCTGTCCCATTTGGGGTTCCGTAACATTAGCTTCACAGAACATAGAATCAGTATATGGTAGTATATACCCAGCCAGTGTATAGGTACATCCTGTAAAAAAAAAAGATTTCTGAATATAATAGTAAAAAGACAAGACAATATGTGGACATGTAGCAATATCAAAAATGTCCCAAGGTTTGGGGATCGTTCTAATCAGACCACATGAACATCAACCTGGTTTTAGGGGAAGATCCCTTAACCCATTAAAGTGGAAATAAACATCTATCTCTGAATTTTACCTATAGGTAAGGCTATAATAAGGCTGTACTGTACATGCAGTCAGTGACATCACTGGCTCATGAGCTCTAAAGGAACAGCCACCATGCCTTTCCTTCAGAGCCCTGTGCCGTAAATATTGGCTCCTACTTGCATTACCACGCCTCCAGACAGTCACGGAGCTGGAGTCTGCAATATGTTTTAAATATATTGTGCTAGTATGCAATGCATACTAGCACTTTATAACTTTATCTTGCAGGCTACAAAAAAAAACGTCCAGTGGTTTACAAACGCTTGTATGCCTCTTGTTCCAATATTGGAAGAATTGTGATGTGGGAGTTATTTATATCCTACTGCTCTAGGTAACATGAATTTTATGTGCAAATAAAAAAAAATCAACTTTAGGCATAAATTGGTTAAATGTCCATGTAAAGCTACTGGTACATAAGAGGAAGTCTGGTGTGGGGCATCCAACTAGGGTCTGTGCATACTAGTTTTTAGAGTGTTAATTTAAAAAATGAAAGAAGAGAGAAAGTAATAGGAAGAGGGAGAGGAATTGGGAATATAGGGAAGAAAAAAAGGGTGGGGGTGAGTAATGGAGACCGGGGCAAGGGGAATCCCTCCCAGGGAGCAGAGAGCATCAGTGAGAAGCAAGCAACATAATTCACCAGTACATACTAGCACATTATAACTTTACCTTGCAGGCTACAAAAAAATGGATTTTTTTTGTAGCCTGCAAGGTAAAGTTATAATGTGCTAGTATGCATACTAGCACAAGTATTGGAGGAATTCATCAGCAGTCCTCCATCTTTTCAATGTTATTTAGTCTTGTGATCCATTGGGCAACTGTCGTTGCGAACTGTTGTTTCCACTGGCACATTATACATGCCCAAGCAGCGTTAAGAAAGTGTTTGAGAAGAGATGTGTGATATTAATTTCTTGATAGAGAAGTAAGGTTAAATAGGACTGCAGCCAGGGCATCACAGAGAAATATCTGTAAATCTATAGATTAGATATGTGCATTCCCGTTCGTACGAATGTCATTTTCGTACGAAAATGTTCATTTTCGTACCCGCGGGATAATGTGTACATACGAAAATATTAAAGCACCAAAATACGAAAACGACGGGATAACGGATTAGCCGCATAACGAACGACCGCAATTACGAACGATCCGACGGCGATCCGACGACAAAACGAAAATGGCAAAATAACGAAAATTAAATCTGTATCAAGAGGTTTGCATTGTGTATTTTGTTTGAATCCGTTTTGTGTTCGTTTTCAGTTGTATGTTCATTGTTCAATGACATCTATAACAAAAGAATTTCATTATGTATATTGAATGAATTCCTTTTTCTTTTTTCTGTGTATTCAAAATACTGAAGGCAATTTTTTTGTTATAGGTGTCATATCAACATACGAAAATAACAAAAGAAACAGGTTCAAATGCAAATCTTTTGTTTATGGTTTTTTTAATGGCCAGAGAGTTATGCCGCGTACACACGGTCGTTTTTTTCGATGAAAAAAAACGACTTTTTTAAAAACGTCATTTAAATTGATCGTGTGTGGGCAAAACGTCGTTTTTTGTCTTAAAAAAAACGACCCAAAAAAAATTCCAACATGCTTGAATTTTTTGTGTCGTTTTTCAAAACGTCGTTTTTTGTTTCACAAAAAGTCACCGTGTGTAGCAAAAACGTCGTTTAAAACGACGTTTTTCAACCCGCGCATGCCCAGAAGCTAGTTATGAAGCGAGCTTCAATGGAAAAGTGTGGTGAACGTAACCTCGTTTTTTGTGAAAAAAACGATGGTGTGTATGCAACATCGTCTTTGAAAGTGACGTTTCAAAAACGTTGTTTTTTACTTCACAAAAAACGTCGTTTTTTTTCATCGCAAAAAACGACCGTGTGTACGCGGCATTAGGCTGGCCATACATGATACAATTTTCTGTGCAATTTTCTTTAGATTTACCTTCAACTATGTAGTGCAAGGGCCTGCCTGATTGCATACAATTGAAAGTGTTGTTTAGTTTGACCTCATATATGGTTTTTGGTAAATCTAAAAGAAAATTGTACAAGAAAATTGAACATGTATGGCCAGCCTCAGTGACTGAAAGCAGCTTCTCTTTTGTGCTGAGTACTAGAGTAGTGAGTACACTTGTACAGTAAAGCCTAATAAACTTTTCTGTGGATTTTCATCTGAAGGGACATCAGTTGGCCAGACTTCTGAACCCAAAATGGTTTTCTGATGCAGTTTAAAAACGAACGAATTTTCTGAGAACGATGAAAACGATCATTTTTATGTTTGTTGTTAAAATAGTTGACCAAGTGTATGGGGCTTAACAATAGTATTGTTAAGCCCCATACACTTGGTCAGACTATTTTAACAACAAACATAAAAACGATCGTTTTCCGATCGTTCTCAGAAAATTCGTTCGTTTTTAAACTGCATCAGAAAACCATTTTTGGGTTCAGAAGTCTGGCCAACTGATCTCCCTTCAGATGAAAATCCACCACTGTACAAGTGGCACAAAAGAGAAGCTGCTTTCAGTCACTTGGCCATACATGTTCAATTTTCTGTACAATTTTCTTTTAGATTTACCAAAAACATATATGGTCAAACTAAACAACACTTTCAATTGTATGCAATCAGGCATGCACTACATAGTTGAAGGCATTGCACAGTGTAATGTATGGAGCCTAAGTGATTTGCATTTGAATGTTTCTTTTGATTTTCGTATGTTGATATGACACCTATAACAGACAGGAATTCATTCAATATACATAATGAAATATAGATGTCATTGAACAATGAACATACAACTGACACTAACAAAAGAAAAGCATTCAAGATAACAGAATGCAAAGGTCACGATAATTATAACAAGAAACGAACATGAATTAAACAGAATAACAAATCATCCCGCATGTACGAAAATAAAACGGTAACGGAAATACGAAACGATCGGAATACGAAAAAATCACGTCGTACGACAAACGAACGGGAACGAACGGGAAAATCTTACGAAAAACGAACGGAAACGAACAGACGGGACCATACGAAACGGAACAAAAAAAAACGAAATTTTTTTCTGTGCACATGTCTACTATAGATGAGTTGAAGTACTGGTTGTCAGAAATATTGAATCTTGGGGCATTCCCAAAAGATACTTTATGTAAAATTAAGCCAATTTGAGTTAAATGGTAAAAACCAGTAATGATGACAATATTCTAGATGAATAGGCAAGGGATTGCCAAATAAATGGCATGGCGGATGGGCACCCTTACAGCGCATTCAGCCTGGCAGGTCAGGAAAGTGGGAAAATTAACCATACCAAACCACATGACCTTGACATGGGAAGGTACTTTACCAAAAGGGACCCATGTTGATGAAGTCAAGGGCCTCTTCCCCACAACCCTGATCCAGTCATTGTGAGGGGACCCCCAGATAGTGCACCAGCCTATGTAAATGTGTAAGGGGTACATAGCACCCCTACTCATTCATAAAACAATGTAAATAGTAAAGACACACTGTCACACCAACTTCCGACCGTCCAAAACGCGGTGACGTACAACACTACGATGAGCCAAGAAAAATTAAGTTCAATGCTTCCGAGCATGCATGTTTTTTTCGCCGTCCATACAGATGAACGGAATTTTCAATAGAATTTTTTTTCATTGGAAAAAAAGAGAACATGTTCTCTTTCTAAATCCGTTGGAATTTCGGATGGAAAAACTCAGATGGGGGACACACACGGTCGGAATATCCGATGAAAAAAATGTCTGACTTTTTCCATCGAAAATTCTGATCGTGTGTACAAGGCATAAGTGTCCCAGCTAGGAATTTGAAATTCTTATTTTTTTTTTCTTTTGTCTAGAGCAGAGAAAGTTTTTTTAACACTGTCTGTCTTGAAGAGAGCTGCAATAGTTTCCTTTCCATTAGAACCCCCCTGTCACTGGGACAGAAAGTGAGGGGAAATCTACTCACTGACAATGCATAAAGCAGTGAAAGACTGGTACTTAGCTGGAATTAGACTTTCACATTGTTGGCATAAAGAAACTGCAGCTTTTTGTGGGTAATAATGTCAAGTAACATATCAAATAATTAATTTGTGAGCTTTTGAATAAATCCATCCAGAAATTATGACACTGGAAATCCCCCAGGATAAAATGGGGTCTTTTATCTCAAAGTGAGAATTCATCTTTATTATTAGAACTTTTGATGAATAAATGCATAACTCTGGGTAGCTAAAATTAGTCATGTAATGTTAATCCATAGTCAGGCCTCATCTGTATGATGGCTGTGAAAGAGAATATGTGCCTTCCAGACTGTTCCTATCTGAGGTTTAAATGAGGATTTTGTGCTTCATGTTCCACTGATGATACTCACTTTGGCTGTGAAGCCTTGTACAAACAACCGGTTTTCCCAACAGGAAAACTGCCAGGAGAGCTTTTGGGTGGTAAAACCGGACGTGTGTATGCTTCCTCGCTTTCCACATGAAACCTGCTCTCTTTTTTCCCGTCGGGATACCTGGCAGTTTTTTTTCCATCATATCTACTACTTACCTTTGGGAAAGACTGTGAGGCAGTGCCGATGGAGCATACACACGGCCGGGATTCCCGGCCAAAGCTCCATGGCAGTTTTCTTGCTGGGCTCTCGGCTTTCCCCTCGGTTTTCTCTGTGGACATTTTACCACCGAGAAAACCGAGCGTGTGTACAGGGCTTGAGGGAAATACTATGTTTAGTTACTCTAGCATCAGCTACCAGTGACAGACACCACAAGGAGCATGGTGAAGTTATTTGAATGGGCTTGTGTGTGTTCCTGTTGACATTTTGGAGGAAACAGTGTCCTAATTAGATACTGGCAGTGCTGTTGGATGGGGCATGTGGTAATTTATAACAGTAAAGAACTGAGCACAGTTTGGAAAAAACTTGTCCAGAGGTAGCACAATGGAAGTTGTCTCTTTGCTTAATGGCATCTCTTATGCTTTTTCACAGTGTTTCTATGAGCTATTTATTGAGAGCTTGTTCTGGGTATAATGCCTATAACCTGAAAGAAACATGAAAATTACAGTTGTATACAAGTGCTCCTAATTGTCTTCCACTATGCAGTATTAGATAACATTATGATGCCCTACAGAGTTGTATTTTGAACACTAAAACTACTAAGTCTCAAGTGTCACATTTTAAGTGTCAGTGAGAACAAGAAAAAAATCAGTATAGCACCTAAAGAGAATATAGCTTTTTTTGACTATAGTCTCAAAAAGGTATAATCCTAGTGGTTGTCATGGCCTGCTTTGAATTAGAATGGCTGCTAATGCCACTGCACATGCTTATTGTTTGGGTATGGTGGGGATATACAGAGGCAAATGTTTTTTGATACTCATCATAACTTTGCTGTGATTGCTTTAAATTTGATCGTACCTACATTGAGACATTAGAATTTTAAGAGGAGGAGAAAAAGGGATTTTTACGGTGCAATTCATATTACAGTTATGATGAGAAATAACTTGGCTTATATCCATAAAAGATACAAAATTATTTTATTTAATACAAAAATATTAAAACCAGTGGTTCAGTCAAAATGGCAGAATATAATGGTCATTGAATAACAAAGTCACAGTTAAACCATATAGAAATCGCATGCTCACGACATGTTTCGCGAATTGAGCTTCTTCAGGGATAAGCGATAACCATTTATGTTTTTACAACTATATGAATAGAAAACATTAGATTAGCCATACAAAATTCCATAAAAATACCGCATATGCACAAAAATAGTCAGAGAGTTGCCTACTGTAATAACATTGTGTATGTTTATCTATTTTTTAATAAACATAAAGAAGGCTGGAACTCTGCTTTAACCAATTTCAGTCAAGACACCCTTTAAAAATGATGGTCAATCTCAAGGCATTCTTTAAAAATTATGGACAGTCTCGAGGCACCCCATTCTAAAATGTAAAAAAAATATTCTAATAATTTTACATAATACAGCAAAATCCACACGTGTAGGACACCCAACATTAAAGATGATTTAGTCTTCCAAAGCAAATACACTTTTGGAAACTGGTACTGACTAGTATTCTAATGTTTCTCTTCTCTCTGTCTTTCTCCTTCACTCAGCTAATGTGACCCAATGCTGATGGAGAAGGGCAGGGGCGGATCAAACAAGGATGCTATGCAGATAACTGACATCCTGCTTATCAACTGATGATGCCAATGGTCGTTAGGATTCCGGCAGCCAGAAGGTTGTAATGTTGCACAATGAAATCCTGTGGCTTTGTGTAACTAAAAGGCAGGATTCATCCACATGCTGGTTTGTATACAATTTCTGGACAATTTTCAGGCAATTTCACTAAGGCACCCTGGTTGAAAAAGGCTGCCATACTCTATTTCAAATAAAATAAAATAAAAAATTGTTTGGGATTTATATTACCGTATACTGTATACACAAGTATAAGCCGACCTGAATATAAGCCGAGGCATCTAATTTTACCACAAAAAATTGTGAAAACACATTGACTCAAGTACAAGCCTAGGGTGGGAAAATGCAGCAGCTACTGGGTAAACAATGTCCATTTGCAGTCTAATTGTGCCCAGATATGCAGTTTAACTGTGTCCAGATATGCAGTGTAATTGTGCCCACAATCAGCAGTAAAACAGCGTGTCTGTCGCTTTCTAATCCATATGCAGCCGTACCTTTTCATTAGTAAAACAGCATGTGTCTGCCGCTGTATAATCCAGTATGTTCCCGTCCATTGTAAGAATTCCCAACCTCCTCCTCCTTGTCCGTTTGTGATAGAGGAACACTGATACAATGCTTGGAAACTGTATCAGTGTTCCGTCGATCACAGACGAGGAGGAAGTGGGGCTATCTTACAATGGACGGCCGAACAGACATTATACAGCAGCAGACACACTCTGTTTTACTAATGAAAAGGTACGGCTGCTTTTGGATTACACAGCAGCAGACCCGCTGATTTACTGCTCACTCGAGTATAAGCCGAAGGGGGTAGTTTTTCAGCCTAAAAAATGGGCTGAAAAACACGGCTTATACTCGAGTATATACAGTAATTGTTGAGTTGTAAATGTTAATTTTATGTGTTGGATTAAGGTTAGGGTATGGTAACAGTTAGGTGTCAGGGTTTGTTTAAAGCAGGGGTGCCCAACCTTTTGAAAAGCGAGGGCCACTTAAGAAACTTGGTAACCAGTGGCGGGCCACAATGAGTGGAGCGGGCGGATGACCGGTCACGGCTACTCTATAGGTCCTCCGATCCGCCCAGATGGAAGGAGACAAATTCCCTTCTGTTTTTCGGTTTGGAGGTA
Source organism: Rana kukunoris (assembly GCA_029574335.1). Lineage (NCBI taxonomy): Eukaryota > Metazoa > Chordata > Amphibia > Anura > Ranidae > Rana > Rana kukunoris. Next base: position 142,247,678 of record CM056052.1, read on the forward strand.
GGCGGGCTTAAATAGACATAAGTCGCTCTATAGAGGTGAATTGAGAGTCCCATTTGGTTGGGCTGGTCATGTGAAAAGGGCCTAAGACTGCTTTCACACTGTTGTGCTGCGGTTTACCAACACCGCGGGTGCAGCTTAGTGCACCTGTGTCTATCCTGCAGGTGATCTGAACTTTGCCACAGACTCCATCTGTGGCAAAAGCCGGTGCTGTAGAGGAAGCATCGGCTTATGGGGCTCTGCTCCGCAGCCGCTTTCTTCCTCTACTACCAGCTTCACTCACAACACTGATGCTGCGGTATGGCGGGTCGGCAACCTGCCATCTGGGCTTGCCAATCTGCCATTCCAGAGCAGGAGGCCGCGGGCCACATTAGATGGCTCCGCGGGCCACATGTGGCCCCCGGGCCACTGGTTTGCCACCCCTGGTTTAAAGCATAGGCAAAAATCATAAAGAATAGTCAATAGCATATCTTAAATAAAAAAAGCAAATTCATCCAACCCACAGTGCTGTCCGCGAAACAACTCACTGAGCAGAATTAATAATAGTCTAGTACAAATGTTGTCTTAAATTTGTCACAGACCCAATAAGCTTTTAATTTTTTTTGTTTTTTTTAAGCTGTGTGAATTTTTTTTTAAGATAGACACCAAGAACCAAGATCTGAATTTAAGTTGGATGTTTTGCAATTTTTTCATACACTGTTTAGATGTTATCCACAGTGCCACTGTTGTTCAGTTCAATAACAACATATGGGGGGGGCGTGGCTTGGACTCCACCGAAATGGCGGTGTGAATCCTGAGCTCCGGCTACAAGCGGTACATGTGAGCGGCTACCAGCAGACAGAGGCACCACACTGAGCCCTAACGCCAGCGGAACATCCCTTACACACCCGGGCAACATGACGAGGAAGCAGCAAGCGGAGCATCGGCCGAAAAAGCTCACGGACTTCTTCTCCTCCTCCTTGCTGCCTCGTGGGCAAGATGGCGCTGGCGCTTCCTCCTCGGCTGGGTCCCGCATCGGCAATCAGCGCGGCAACAAACAGCAGCACCAACGGGACTCCCCTGGCCCTGGAGAGACTTCACAGACTCCTTCCCCGCTCAGCAGAAGCCCAGCTAAGGCTCGATCCAGAGCGGATGAATCTGATGTGCAGCACTGCGAGGTAAGATCCAACGCTGATTCGCAGGAAGATACTAGGGAGCTCCATGACTCTATAGTCTCATTCCCCACGCTGCACCAACCAGTCATGGACACCACACTTAAAGATATGTTAATCTCCCTTAGAAGCACTATCCATAGTGACATGATGACATGCATGAGAAAGTTTAGCTCAGAGCTCTCAGCGGTGGGGGACAGAGTTGAGCACATTGAGACCAAAATGGGGGAGTATGCTACCACCATCAATGATCTGGTTGATGCCCATGATGCGGCTGAGGAGGAACAATTGTGGATTAAAGCTAAATTAGCTGATTTAGAGGACAGATCTCGAAGGAACAACGTGAAAATAAGGGGCGTCCCAGAGTCCGTGCAACCTCCTGACCTACGCTCATACGCCATGACTATGCTTACTGTCCTCATGCCCGATGTTCCTGTTATTGAGCTCTCTATAGACAGGATTCATCGTTTACCGAAGCCCTCTTTCATACCGGAGACTGTGCCTAGGGATGTCCTGTTTAGGATGCATTTCTATCAATCAAAGGAGAGGCTGATGTCTTTGACACGTAAAGGGGAACACTGCGGCACTGATTATGCGCCACTACAGTTTTATGCTGACCTATCTCAATTTACCCTACAACTCCGCAAAAATTTGAACACTGTCACTAAGGCCTTGAGGAATCATAATATTGTTTATAAATGGGGTTTTCCGACAAAGCTTATGGTGACTAAAGATGGAAACACACATGTGATCACCTCCCCTACCAAGGGTTTCCGACTACTTCAGAAATGGAAAATCCTGCCAGAAGACCAAGTTTATCCGGCAAACCCTGATTCACCCGAGAGGGTACCCCAGGACTGGCAGCGAGTCTCTAAGTCGAAATGACTTTTGTTTTGTCTCTATTTTTCTTTTCGCCCTGTCGACAGCTGATTAAGGCCCATCTGTGTGGCCCCGCTTTTGGAGCTTCCCCACATTTAAGCTCCCATTAGTTTGAGCAGTATTCTCTGCACTTGGATCACGATGATCCTCCTTTTAAGATTTAATGTTTGTTTCCTATGGTTTACCTCTTTTCTGTTGTTTTTTGTTACTAATTTTTTTTTACAGGAACCGCACTTTCCCAGACCCACAGATTACACCTACCATGAACACCTGCTTGTGAACTTTTGCCACTACTTCTTCATAGACTTGAACTGCTTTATTCGTTGGACTTTTTCCTTACCTGAAGCACCCCCTACAGTGCTGGGCTGTGAGTACACATGGCCCCTATTGTTTGTCATGTTAATAATTATCTATAATGCCGGTTAAGATCCTTTCAGTTAATGCCAATGGTTTAAATCACCCTGTCAAGAGGGCGTCGCTGTGGCGAGAAGCTGACTCTTCACAGTGTGATGTTCTTTGTGTCCAGGAGACACATTTCCAAAAGAACGCTCCACCCAAATGCACCCACAGGTCTTTCCAACATTATTTTACCTCCAGCATGGAGACTAAAAAGAGAGGTGTTATGGTAGCTATCAAGGACACAGTTTCCTTCGCTCTAGTATCAGAAACTTCTGATCCGATGGGCCGTTTTGTAATCCTAGTATGTGATCTTAATAATGTTAGGTACACTTTAGTCAACGTGTATGTGCCCAATAGGCGCCAAATTCATTTTTTGAATGGCCTAATGCACAGGGTGAAGAAACTCCAACAGGGTTCGCTTATACTCTGTGGTGATTTTAACCTGATACCTGATCCCCTGTTGGATTCTACTACACGCTCCGCAAAAAAGGTTCCATCTCTAGCAAATTTTTTGCGTTCCCATGATCTGTATGATACTTGGCGCTGCACTCATGCTAACGAAAGGGATTACTCCTTTTTTTCGCATAGACACTGCTCGTACTCTAGGATTGATCTGTTTGTGTCAGACAAGTGGTTGCTTCCTAAAATTATACAGACGGAAATTCGGACAATTGCGTGGTCCGACCATGCTCCCATCCTTATGACATTGGGGGATTCTAACCCTGATACCGCTACCTTTGTGTGGCGTGCAAGCTCGGTAATCATCCAAAATCCACTGACCAAGGCTACAATTTGTAATCACTTGTCGGAATACTTTCAGATCAATTCCCCCTCCACGGATAGTGTGTTTGCCTTGTGGAATGCCCATAAGGCTTTCATCAGGGGAATATTTATTCAGCTGGGGGCCAGGGCCAAGAAACAGAGACAGCTTACCGTTTCCACTCTCCTTGCGGAAATTTAATCTTTAGAAGACATAAATAAAAAGAATCCCACTACATCCGTTAGTGCTAAACTCTCCACTTTAAGGCATGAATTGAGACTACTTCTCCTCCAAAATTTTGAAAGGAAAGACCGGTGGATGAAAATGTCCTTCTACTCCACCAATAATAAAGCTGGGAAAACATTGGCACGTTATTTACGAGGACAACGTTTTAAAACTAAGATAACCAGACTAATCCACCCTAAAAGCAAAGATCCAGTATATGACCCCCAGAGTATTGCAGACGCTTTTAGCGAATATTACAGCTCCCTCTATAATTTAGATAAAGATGAAAATACGTATCAACCCTCCTTAAACGACATTACAGGTTTCTTATCTAAGGTCCATTTACCCAGTCTCTCTCCCGATCAACTCCGAGATTTAAACGCTCCCTTTTCACTGTGTGAAATAATGCGAGTTGTGAAGACTCTTCCCTCTAATAAATCCCCTGGTCCTGATGGACTTACAGGGGAATATTACAAGGCTTTCCAAACTACTCTAGGTCCTCATATGCTGAGGGTTTTTGACGCTGCCGCTGCTTCTGCTTCCTTTCCAGCAGAAATGTTGGAAGCTCTGATAGTCACACTGCCCAAACCTGGGAAGTCGCCGGACATGCCTCAGAACTTTCGGCCTATATCTTTGTTGAATAATGACCTTAAAATATATGCCAAAATGTTAGCCTTAAGATTAGTAGACATTTTGCCCACTTTGATTGATCCCGACCAATCTGGATTTACGAAGGGTAGACAGGCCTCGGATGCTACAAGAAGACTGATCAATATTACTCATGTGGCCAGGGGGACTCGAACGCCTTCTCTGCTCCTAGCCTTGGACGCGGAGAAGGCGTTCGATAGGGTGCACTGGTTATACCTGAAGTGCACGTTAGAAAAATTTGGTTTCGCAAATCACTTGCTCTCAGCAATTCTGGCTCTTTATACTGTCCCATCAGCTAGAGTATATACTTCGGGGATGTTGTCCAAGCCCTTTGGGATCACAAATGGCACGAGGCAGGGGTGTCCTTTATCCCCCCTCATTTTTAATCTATTAATGGAGCCACTTGCTGCGTGTGTTAGACAGTCACCTGAGGTGGAAGGGTTCATGATTAACAGCAGAAAACACGTCATCAGCCTATTTGCTGATGACGTTATACTAATGCTCACTAATCCGGTGACTTCCCTGGAGAAGGTATCCTGTTTGCTTCGGGATTATGGTAAAATATCATACTATAGGGTGAACGCTACAAAATCTTTAATCTTGTATTTAGGGGTGACGCATTGTGATAAAATATTTATGCAGAATACCTTCCCGTATGTTTGGAACGACAGCGCAATTGACTACTTAGGGATACGCCTTACCTCATACCCAAAACAATTGTTCAATGCCAACTACTTACCCTTAATTGATAAAGTTACTGAAAGCACGAGGTCACTTAGTAAGCACATTCTTTCATGGTCAGGCAAATTGGCCGCTTTTAAAATGCAGATATTGCCCCAGGTCCTATATGTGTTCAGAACCGTTCCTATACCGGCCCCAAAAAAGTTTTTTGCTGATTTACAAGGGATACTCTCTAGATATGTTTGGGCAGGCAAAAGAGCGCGTAGTGCCTTTGCTGGGCTCCGTAAACTCAGAGGGGCAGGGGGCATGGGGGTTCCCTTCTTTCTTGACTACCACATGGCTGCTGTACTAACACAGGCAAGAGGCTGGTTTCTGACCCAGTTGGACCCGCTTTGGGGCCCCCTTGAACAAAACCAGGTACCAGGTAGGGATCTGAGAGCCTTCCTACTAGCCTATCCCTTTCTCAAAACCTCACATATAGACTGCTCTCTCCCGGTGAGGGATACTTTAGAAGCGTGGAAAACATTGATCGGGTCTAACCTATCTCTGACCCCGACAGTAAATCTGGATATGCCTATCTCCTCGCTAGAACTAATCATTCCAGATCTAAACCTACAGGTATGGGCTCTGCAGGGCATAAAATGGATCTCGGACCTGCAAACTGACAGGGCCCTGAAACCTTTTCAACATATACAGTCTGAATTTAACCTCCCAAACTCCGAACATTTTAATTTTATGAGGGTGTGGTCTGTCCTTAAGAGCAAATGCTACAGACCATACAAACTATTCTGGAAAGTACGCACTTTCTTAACCGCGACTGATAGCCGCAGAAAGGGCATAACCCTGTTTTACAATTTACTTAGCGACAAATCAATCTTTGAAAAAAATAACTCCCTGTTGGCTTGGGAGCGGGATTTGGGGATCTCCTGCTCCGATGACCAATGGATGAAGGCCCTACAATACACTCACTCAGCAACTAAAAACGCTAACCTATGGGAGCTTTCACATAAAGTTACCCAGAGGTGGTATCTTACGCCATCCAGACTCGCAAAATTTGGGCAGGGGATATCTCCATTATGTTGGAGGCAGTGCTCCCAAGTAGGAACGCTGCTCCATATTATGTGGTCTTGTGGGAAATTGGCTAAATTTTGGACTGGTATTTTTATGATTCTCCATCAGGTCACGGGTCTTTTGGTGCAACCTTCCCCTTCTCTAGCTATCCTTCACATAGGAATAGAGGATATTCCACCCCCTTTTAGGAAATTTACTATTCACCTATTTTTAGCTGCTAAACTAATTATTCTTAGGCTGTGGCGAGCAGCCACTAACCCTGCAATAGGAGACGTGGTCAAAACGTTGTCGTTGCATTTTACATATGAGAGTATGCTGGCCTCTGTGGAGGGTAGATATGCAAACTTTCATACTCACTGGCAACCATGGGTTGATTGGTACGGCAACAATAAAGCTCTCTACCAAGGATAAAGTAGAAATTGTTTTATAGTCGACCTGAGCGGTCATAATGATATATTATACTGAGTAAACAAGGTGCTGGTTCCTTCGTTCTCTTCGTTCTCTTTTCTCCTCTTTCTTTTGTCCTTTCCTCTTTCTTCCTCCTTTCTTCTTCCCTCTTCTCTTCCTCCTTCCCTTTTCCTTTGTTTAAAGTTGAACAATTTTATTTCTACTCAACGTCTCAGCTTAAAATGTTAAGTTATCAATAGATGTATTACACGTGAAATGGATTTCATTATTATGGTAAATTATGCTTACCATAAAGTGTATGGGCTACCATTCCAATGTAGCATAGGTTTGTCCAGCCCAGCCCCACGGGTCGCAGTCAGTGCCCAAAGGGGCGATCCGTGGAACGCAGGGTAGTTTAAGTGGTTTGTTTGGTCGACCCATTGTACTATCCTTTTTTGCACTAAATGTTGACCTTGTCATTGTGCAATGCAGTGTTTTTCTTTCTGTTATATGCAATTGTCAGTTTGACATTTATGTGTAATGTGTTTTTGCTATTGTTCACATTTAAAACCCAATAAAAATCTATTGTTAAAAAAAAAAAAAATAACAACATATAACTTAGAAAGAAAAATGCAGATTCATTTAAATATTTCCTGTCCTGCTTATGTTAAGATAAACTGTGCTCCAATTATACTATCTTACGTCCCTGCATAAACCACCACTTCCACACAAAAAAAGTAATAAACCTTGAAATTATTCATCTGTTTGCCCCAATTAATAGAAGATAAATGGAGTCTGTTGGAACTGAAACTGGAACTGCAAATTTTTTCAGTTATTAAGCCTGTGAGTTTTGCAGCACTGCCCCTCCCAGGCATTAACACACAATCCGTTTTTATACATGACTGCTCATTTTTTAAAGGAACTATTACTTTAGGGAGTTCCTAATGAAAGATATATTCTTTGTTCGGCTCAAGTCATACCCATTTGGCTTAATTATTTTTATAATACCAAAATAATTATAGAACACACTGATGCCACTGCTTAGTGCAAGACACAGATAATTTCACCAACTTCCATTTTGCCACATGAAAAGGAAAACAAACTGACTTTGCATAAAGAAAAAAAAAAACTAATTAAAAATCTGATAAAACTATAGCTACTGCTGTGTGTCATGACTTGACTACTATTCAGGGATGATCAGAGTGAGATTGTGTTTTTTCTTGTAAGACTCTGGGGAACCTTATAATTTAATTCATCTTACACAGAAATAACTGGCCAGAAGCACTCCTTTTAGCTTTTTTATCCTGCTCAGTTGGGAAAGATGGTTCTGTTTTAAGAGCTGGCACGGAAACAAGATTTAATACTTAAAGGAAACTATAATCCATCCCATACTAGAGCGTTACAGGCAAATCTGGATGGTCTCCAAAACAAATATATTTAGAACATTTGAGTTATCAAAATTATTGTTTTTTTATACTTTTTAGAAATGTCAAAATGATGCACTTGTCTGAATCTAAGAAAATATTTATCACTGTTGATTTGTTTGGATAGTAAACATATTTTACTATGTGTGAAAATGTTGTGGAATTAACCACTTAAGACCCGGACCAAAATGCAGGTAAAGGACCTTGCCCCTTTTTGCGATTCGGCACTGCGTCGTTTTAACTGACAATTGCGCGGTCGTGCGACGTGGCTCCCAAACAAAATTGGCGTCCTTTTTTCCCCACAAATAGAGCTTTCTTTTGGTGGTATTTGATCACCTCTGCGGTTTTTATTTTTTGCGCTATAAACAAAAATAGAGCGACAATTTAACAAAAATGCAATATTTTTACTTTTTGCTATAATAAATATCCACCAAAAATATATAAAAAAACATTTTTTTTCCTCAGTTTAGGCCGATACGTATTCTTCTACGTATTTTTGGTAAAAAAAATCGCAATAAGCGTTTATCGGTTGGTTTTCGCAAAATTTATAGCGTTTACAAAATAAGGGATAGTTTTATTGCATTTTTATTAATTATTTTTTTTTTACTACTAATAGCGGCGATCAGCGATTTTTTTTGTGACTGCGACATAATGGCGGACACTTCGGACAATTTTGACACATTTTTGGGACAATTGTCATTTTCACAGCAAAAAATGCATTTAAATTGCATTGTTTACTGTGGAAATGACAGTTGCAGTTTGGGAGTTAACCACAGATGGCGCTGTAGGGGATGTGTGACCTATGTGTTGTGTTTACAACTGTAGGGGGGTGTGGCTGTAGGTGTGACGTCATCGAACACGTCCCCCTATTCTCTATTACCACAGAGAAGCACGGGGAAGCCGTGTGTACACACGGCTCTCCCCGTTCTTCCGCTCCAGGGACGGATCGCTGCACTGCAGCGGCGATCCGGTCCGCGAATCCCGCGGTCCCGGTCCTGGAGCTTCGCCCGCGACCCACGGCTGGGTACTAAAATCAACGTATATATACGTTGATGTGCCCAGCCGTGCCATTCTGCCGACGCAAATGTGCAGTAGGCGGTCCTTAAGTGGTTAAAGAAGGCCATCTGAAGCATTCCACAGTTTTAGTCAAGTTTATAGATACATGGTTGTGACAGTAGGCAGGTTAAATCCCCTAAAGAAAGGAGTGGAATCGCGCTAAATTAAAAAATTTGTGCCTAGTAAAGGGGCACAATGTGATAAATACAGTCAATGTGGGGTATATCCTGCATATCCACAGAGACACACTTCACTCACTACACCACAAGACACATAGAGAAAACAATCTAGAGGTCAACTCTATTTAAATAATTGTGACTATGGTCATATAAACAACAGCATAAGTGATATGAGTATATATTGAAAAAAATATAAAAAAAGTTGTTTTTCTATAGCCTCAACCTAGTTGCAAAAACCAGGGGAGGTGGAAAGGTGGTGTTGAGAAGGCCACCTAGTGGTCACAAGTAAACTGTTCAAAGTTATTGATAAACCAGGGAGAGGTCCTAGAAGGAAAAAACCTTGGATTGAGGATGGATGGTTTCTCCCAAATATGGTGGTAGATAAACCAAAGAAGCAAATCCTCTGGGTGGTGATCAATGCTACAGTCTCTACGTTGTCAGTCTCACTTGATCCTTTGCAGATTTGAGTGTAGATTCACAGCACCAAAGATATAAACACAAAAAGAAACTTGCATAGTGTGAAACCTGACAAACAGCGTATGTACAGACACCCGTGTGGGACAGTCATGAAGTTGGGGGGGGGGATAGTGAAAACCCACCACCATCAAACACACTGACCCTTACCAGAAATTAGGTCCCCTGAGGGTACGTGCAAACAATTATAATCAGGTAGATAGCCGCGACCTTGAGAATGAGACCCTTGTATTAAGATGCAGGCTCCTGGGATCGACTGGTTTGCAACAACCGCGGGACATCAGCAGATAGCAATAGTGATGTATTGTCATGCAACGACAGAAATACTCACATAGTGTAAATCCGATACATTTATTAAAAAGGAATGGAATAAAATTGCACTTACAAACGAGCAGGAAAATAAGGCGTTTTAAAAACAAAGTGCCGGCTGGCTTTTTCGAACGCGTGCGTCCTTCCGTATGGTTGCGATGACGTGGGAACGTCTCCTCCCAACGTTTCGTCTTACACAAAGACTTGATCACGGGATAAGGACGACGCCCCACGTCATCGCAGTAATACTCACGGTGGGCGGGGTCAGCCCAAAGCAGCTCCAAGCAGCCCCACCGCCGCCATCTTAACTAAGGGATAAGATGAGGGAAAAAAAAGTAAAACCATCGCCGTTACATCTAAATGACAAGATGTGAGCGTCGGGACCTCTACAGACATCTTTTATTAGTCAGCTGTAGGAGGCAAGACAGATTCGCTTGACAAAAACATCCATAATGATACGGATGAGCCATCAATGATTCAAAAACACATTCTGTCTCGTAAATGTCTCCAAATTGAGGAGGAAAAAAGTTTTTCCTCCTCAATTTGGAGACATTTACGAGACAGAATGTGTTGATGGCTCATCCGTATCATTATGGATGTTTTTGTCAAGCGAATCTGTCTTGCCTCCTACAGCTGACTAATAAAAGATGTCTGTAGAGGTCCCAACGCTCACATCTTGTCATTTAGATGTAACGGCGATGGTTTTACTTTTTTTTCCCTCATCTTATCCCTTAGTTAAGATGGCGGCGGTGGGGCTGCTTTGGGCTGACCCCGCCCACCGTGAGTATTACTGCGATGACGTGGGGCGTCGTCCTTATCCCGTGATCAAGTCTTTGTGTAAGACGAAACGTTAGGAGGAGATGTTCCCACGTAATCGCAACCATACGGAAGGACGCACGCGTTCGAAAAAGCCGGCCGGCACTTTGTTTTTAAAACGCCTTATTTTCCTGCTCGTTTGTAAGTGCAATTTTATTCCATTCCTTTTTAATAAATGTATCGGATTTACACTATGTGAGTATTTCTGTCGTTGCATGACAATACATCACTATTGCTATCTGCTGATGTCCCGCGGTTGTTGCAAACCAGTCGATCCCAGGAGCCTGCATCTTAATACAAGGGTCTCATTCTCAAGGTCGCGGCTATCTACCTGATTATAATTGTTTGCACGTACCCTCAGGGGACCTAATTTCTGGTAAGGGTCAGTGTGTTTGATGGTGGTGGGTTTTCACTATCCCCCCCCCCCCCCCAACTTCATGACTGTCCCACACGGGTGTCTGTACATACGCTGTTTGTCAGGTTTCACACTATGCAAGTTTCTTTTTGTGTTTATATCTTTGGTGCTGTGAATCTACACTCAAATCTGCAAAGGATCAAGTGAGACTGACAACGTAGAGACTGTAGCATTGATCACCACCCGGAGGATTTGCTTCTTTGGTTTATCTACCACCATATTTGGGAGAAACCATCCATCCTCAATCCAAGGTTTTTTCCTTCTAGGACCTCTCCCTGGTTTATCAATAACTTTGAACAGTTTACTTGTGACCACTAGGTGGCCTTCTCAACACCACCTTTCCACCTCCCCTGGTTTTTGCAACTAGGTTGAGGCTATAGAAAAACAACTTTTTTTATATTTTTTTCAATATATACTCATATCACTTATGCTGTTGTTTATATGACCATAGTCACAATTATTTAAATAGAGTTAACCTCTAGATTGTTTTCTCTATGTGTCTTGTGGTGTAGTGAAGTGTGTCTCTGTGGATATGCAGGATATACCCCACATTGACTGTATTTATCACATTGTGCCCCTTTACTAGGCACAAATTTTTTAATTTAGCGCGATTCCACTCCTTTCTTTATGCTTGTTTATATTGTATAACATTTTTGTATCGCAGCTTCGTTTGACACATTTTTGGTATGCGCAATTTTTTCCTCTAGGTTAAATCCCCTGGTTGCGTCCAAGATGATAGGTATATTTCTGCTAGATTCAGGCTTTATGCCACTTTGTATCTCTAGGGGGAGTGCTGGGAGTCCTGCTGGGAGGACTTGATCACCCCAGCTGTTTCAGGTGGGCTCGTTAGGGCTTCTCCAAAAGCTCCCAGCATGAATAGAGTGGCACTCCAAGCTGGAAGCAGACCTGTGTGGACTGTCTGTGCTTTGTGCTTTGTGCTTTGTGCTTTGTGCTTTGTGCTTTGTGCTTTGTGCTGTGTGCTGTGTGCTGTGTGCTGTGTGCTGTGTGCGGTGAGCTGAAGCCTGTGTGGCTATTTCTAAAACATTTAAATTCCAGGTAGTCAGGGACTGGGGCAGCACAAGACTGCACCCAGTTGGTAGCTAAGGACACCAGCGTGTGTAGGAAGCAGGTCAAGTTGACCAGGATTATTTTTTTTGTATTTCTTTTGTTTTCTGTCATAATTTGTAGTTGTGTATTTAAAATAAAACTGCACTTTTTGGTTTTCTCCTACCACGGTCTGCTGTGCCTACTGTTTTTTTTTTGTGTGCTGAACCCTTCCAGGGGGTCACACACACCCGCTGCCGAGCTAACCCCACAGTTGGTGGAGAACCAGCGGCAGTTTCTTTTAAGGCCAGCATGGAGGAGATGCTGAAGTAGCTGGCTCTAGCAAATGCCAATCAGCAGCGGACAAATGCGACTTTGCAACAGAGCCTCGCAGCCCAGCAGCAAGCTCAACAACAGAGCCTCGCAGCGCAAAACAGCAGACAAATGCGCCTTTGCAACAGAGTTTGGAAGCCCAGCAGCAAGCTCACCAACAGAGTTTGGAAGCCCAGCAGCAAGCTCACCAACAAGCCCAGCATCAATCTGAGGCCTGCTTCATAGACTTGTTGCAGAAGCAAGAGCAGAGACTACAACAAATGGAGACTTTAATACAGCAACGTCAGCAGACCAGTGAGGCAAGTGGTTCCACTAATACCGCATTTTTTGGGGTGATTCGTTTACTGACAAAAATGACTGGAGAGGATGATCCAGAGGTGTTTTTGACCATATTTGAAAGGACTGCTGAAGGGGAAAAATGGCCCAAGGAGCAGTGGGCTGGACTGGTGGCCCCTCTGTTAACGGCGAATCGCAGAAAGCTTATTATGACTTAGAGCCTGACCAAGCAAAAGACTATGTCGTGCTAAAAACTGAAATATTGGCACGGCTGGGCGTCACCCTGGCTGGCCGGGCTCAGCGTGTGCATAACTGGACTTTCCGGCTTGGAAAACCCCCCCAATCTCAAATGTATGATGTCATTCACCTGAGCAGGAAGTGGCTACAGCCAGAGACTTTGTCCGTTCCAAAGATTTTGGAATGTGTTGTGATCGATCGCTTCCTGAGAGCTCTTCCTACTCCCATCCAAAAGTGGGTAAGCCATGGAGAACCAGAAACGGCCGATAAGCTTGTTGATCTTGTTGAGAGGTACTTGACTACAGAGAACCTGACTGCTTCTTCCAGAGACTCACAGACTTTCCCCCCTAAGACCAGACCATCCCCAGTGGCGGGTAAGATGATTCCAAGGGGTGAGGGTGGAGAGAGTGGGGGTTCTCCCTAATGTCTGGCGAGAACAGCCTGGGAAGTCAAGGCCTCAAGAGGCAGCAAAAAGGATTGTTTGCTACTGATGCCGGCACGAGGGACACATTGCAGCAAATTGCCCGGTTGTGGATGAACCCATGCAATGCGACTTTCTAAGGGACAGACATCGGTCGCTGTTTGCGACAGTCGCATGCACTGCGATTCGGGGAACTGAGAAACATTTATGCAAAATGTCTATCAATGGTAGAAATGTTGTTGTGTTGCTAGATTCAGGTCGCCTGGTGACACTGATAAAGGCTGAATTAATTACTACAGAGGTCTCTGGGAATAACAAAGTAGCTGTTATTTGTGTGCATGGGGACACCCGAGAGTATCCTGTGACTACAGTGTGTTTTGAGACCTCCAAAGGTACCCTCTCTCATCCGGTGGGGTTAGTGTCTAACTTACTACATGATGCCATTGTGGGAAGGGATTTTCCAAAGTTCTGGGAACTATGGGATTATCCTGAGCCCCCCACTGGTGCCTCTACATATCAGGAATCTGATAACCAGAATGCCTCTGAGAGTGGTGAGGACTCTGCAGAATTCCCCTTGTCGGTATTGGCAGGGGAGACGCAAGAAACTGGGGAGGAGCCAACATCCTCAGATGAAAACATGCCGTCTCGAGGTTCACAGGGAAAACTTTGCCTCCGAACAGTTAAAAGACCTCACCCTAATAAAGGCATGGGAAAACGTAGTGAAAATAGATGGCGAGTTAGTAAACCCAGATATGAACTGTACTTACCCGTACTTCATCATGAAAAGGGACCTACTCGATCTAGTTGCTCAAAGGGCAGAAGAAACCATTGAGCAACTTGTGGTCCCCAAATCCTACAGGAAGTTGGTGTTAGAGTTGGCCCATGGGCACATTCTTGGGGGTCATCTGGGGACAGAGAAAACCCGAGAGAGAGTGTTGCAGAGATTTTATTGGCCTGGGGTCGTGAAGGAAATAGAAAATTATTGTTCCTCCTGCCCTGTGTGTCAGATGTCGGCACCTATGCCACATTTCCGTAACCCGCTAGTACCCCTTGCACTTTTTTGTTTTCTCCTACCACGGTCTGCTGTGCCTACTGTGTTTTTTTCTTTTGTGTGCTGAACCCTTCCAGGTGGTCACACACACCCGCTGCTGAGCTAACCCCTCACAATGGTAGATAAGTATTATAATTATCTATACATCACATAGGAGAGAATGTATGCAGTGTTGCAGTTTAAGAACAGGGATACTTAACGCAGAATTATATTGCAAACCTCTTCATCCTTCACTGCCATGGAAGCTGCCATCTTGACTTCTATTTGATCTGCAATTGGCATTGGGCTGTATATGTGATCAGCTTTGACACCAGCCATTCGATGGCTTGACAGTTCAGACAAGAGCCAATATAAGTACACTAATAACTGTAATACTAGTAACTGTATGCCTTGAATTTATTTGTTTTGGAAAGCCTTAAAATCAGTAGGTTTATTTCAAATTCAAAGGAGAAATAGGAACAAAGCTCTTTTAGACTTACTTCTCCTGGGAATAACAGGAGTCCACCTCATTCTGCACTCATGTGACCCGTATTTAGCCACCCCAGGCTCCAAAGAGATTCTGACTGTTGGGATCCACCCAGATGCCTGTCCGGGATCTGTCTTAGCCTCTCCGCATGTTGTTGAGAGCTTGGGCCAGCCAATTCCACCTCCTCCACAGCCCGGCGCTCCAGTGAGCACTAGATAGGCAGAGAAGAGAGCTGGTGACTGACAGTCACCAGCTCTCTGCTCACTAAAGACCAAAAACTAATCAGCTGTCTTTGATTTCTCAATTCTCAGTATAGAGGTGGCAGGGGACAGATGTAGCATCAGACCAATGCTGCACTTAGGTAAATACAAATGTTTTTTTTTTTTTTTCATATTCCACACTTGTCTTTCAAGTCTTACCCTGTATCCCCAAAATTCCTAGCCAGATTAAACCAAACATGCCACTTTGTTTTTGTGATATTTATAAAGGTGTCATCACTTTGGACAAAGTAAACATCTGTCATTAAGTCAAATCAAAGCTTGGCGATAATGTTTACAATCGTGTGACCCCCAAAAACCAATCATATATCAGTCATATTAGTGAAAGATGTGTTCTGATTGGGCTATGTGGATCCCTGCCCTTTCTGAATAAACATTCCCCCACCTTTTTAAATAAGCCAAAATTATTTCATGCTTTGGATTAATCAGTATTCTAGTTTCATGCATTGCATACCATGGCCAGGGGTATCTGTGGACCTCCAGGTACTCTTTAAGGGAAACTTTAGGAAAAATGGCTCAGACCCCAGAGTTAGGCCTCGTACACATGGGCAAGAATCCCGTCAGCTCGAGTGTACACACATACCTTTCAAAAGAACCGCGGTTCTCTTGACAGGCAGGAACACAGTGACGTCATCGCGTACAATGAGCATGCGCTCATCACATTTGATGCCGCCATCTTGCTTCACCCTACCTATGCTGTGGAAGCTACCGCACATGCGTCAAAGTAATTTCGAGCATGCGCGTGTTTCTTCGGCGACAGGTAAGTATACACACTTTAGGGTTTCTCGTAGGGAAACAGGCCGACAAGAATTTCAACGAGAAAATAGAGAGCAGGATCTCTATTTTTCTCGTTGAGATTCTGCCCAGATTTCCAGATGAGAAACCTGAAAGCCTCGTACACATGCTCTGCCAGCAGTTTTCTTGCTGGTTCTTGCCGAGAAAACCGAGCGTGTGTACAAGGCTTAAAAGTCAATGTCCACTTTGTAAAACAAAGTTAAAACAACCACTCCAGTAAACAACTACAGTTGTGGGGCTGCAACAGATACTTGATATAATTAAAAAAAAAACCTTATATCAAAAACACAATATATGTGGAACATACAAGAGCCAGCAGTTGTATACAAACCATTTACAGGTATTTATACAAAGTATCTAAAACTACACTAACACTGTTAAAAATATAAGCATAATGATAAAAAAATTATTGTTTTTTTAAGATGTAAAAGGTATAGCAGTGTCTGTGTGGCTTTTATCTATTGCTGTATGTTCTATATATAATTGTTGCTTCTGATATAAGTTTCTTTTTTTTATATAATTAGATTGAATACCTGTTGTAGCTCAACAACAGTAGTTGTTTAATGGAGTGGATTTGTATAGTAGTTTTTCTATTGGGGCTCTGAGAAGTAGATCCTATTTTCTGCTTGGTGGTGTAAAACAAGTTAAATATTTCAAACAATTCACCCTACCTAGGTACACCTATATTCCTTTGTTCTAACGTTTCTTAAGGAATATAAAGAAAAAAAAATCATACAAATGGTGCAATTATTAATGCAGTAACAGTATAAACAGTATAATTGACAATTATAAGCAAATCATTACCATAAACTGCCCAAGAAATGTAACAAGGTAATGATTACTGTATCTATATAGAAATAAAGAACTGAGGACAGAAAAAGATCACAAGGACAATTAAATCTGTACACTTTTTAAATATTCTTGCCTGAGGATAGACCTATGTTTTAACACTAATTCTGGGCTGCATGATCCCAAAACTAGCACATCCAACATTAAGATTTCCAAAAGAAAATTTCAATGCTCTATTAACATTAAACACAGGCTAGTGTTTAATATACCTTAATGCGTAGGACTGGGCCAATTCAGATTAACATTTTCTACAGTATAATTTAATTTTATGGACATATATCCTAATATTTATATACATTGAAACCCTATTTAAATGGATCTATTGGCTTCCTTGAGCACTGGGTGGCTGAAAAGTGAGAAGTGCATACCCTTCCAGCCTTACAAGCCAAGCTCTATATTTGCCTCTTGATAGGCCTAAGCACATGTCTTTTTATTAGAACAGCCCTAGGTAGAAATTATACAGAATGGTGTAATAACCTCACCTTGTTAAAACAAATATTCTCTCACTTAGTCTTCTTTCAAAACTGTGCAATCTAGAAAATAAAGAGTTGGCACTTTAGAGAATTTCAGCCAAAGTAAAAAAAAAAATTACATTTGGGCATAGATTTTCCATTTTAAAAGAGATTCAGGACACACTATAAAGCAACAAGGAAGTTATACTGCACATCCTCTCACACCTTCCTCATAAGTTACTTTTTAAACAGTAATTCTATTGAAAACTCTTATTTTGGTTATGGATAAACCGTGAGGAACGAAATCACCCACATTTGTTTGTGACTTCTGTGATCGGATCTTCTTGCCTGTTCCCAATACTGCCACTATATGTCACAGTCTCACACCCCCAGCTGTTTACGCTTACTTGTAAAATTATATGTGAAATAATGTGAAATTCTCAACAAGAAGTGTGAAACTGTCATGTCTTTTCTATGGCAGGTGATTGGAGCTAAGAAACATAAGAGGTCGGAAAATGACAACTGACCAGACCAAAATAGCAGACTTAGATGGACTGATCCTCTAAACAATTATCTTTTCTGTGCAACATCTTTAAACTGTTCATCGTTGCCTATAAACTCGTAAAGAGATATAAAGTCTTCGGTTCTCAAGTTTATGCCAGCTTAATATTTTTGCCAGCAATCAAAAGTTCCAGCATTATATTTTAATAATATTTTTAGAGTAGGATATTTTTCATTTAACCACCTTTATATCCCAGGACTGGAAGTGAGGAAAGACTGTGTGATTCCAAGTAAAAGCTAATATTTCATACCATCATGACATTTAATATATTCATTTGCTAACTTTGGTACTAGCTCTGTCATCTCATGTATTCATCTTGCCAACCTTTTGCATGATTGAAAAGCATTAGCTCTTCACTGTTCATAGGAAGGGCCCCACATATTATGGCTCAATGTGCATTACACACCGTTTCCATTCATTATATATTAAATGATGAATGCAGCTTTGACATTCGTATAACTCATTAAAAGCAGTTATACATTTGCAACCTTTATTAAAATACAAAGGGGTTGATTTACTAAAGTAAAATAGACTGTTCACTTTGCAAAGTGCAGTTGCACTCTGAAAGAATAGTTGCTCCAGAATTTAGTAAATGAGCAGAAGCTCTGCTGACTTCCATCATTCAATCACGTGCGAGCAAAAATGCTGTTTTTTTTTTTTTTAATTAACCTTGCACGTGATTGGGAGTTCTTTTCAAAGTGAAGTTTTACCTCATTTACTAAGCTCTGGAGCAACTGCACTTTGCAAAGTGCACAGCCTATTTTCCTTTAGTAAGCCAACCCCAAAATGTATTTATTTACTAGTAGTTATCCTCATAGGTTAGAAGTATTTAAAGCAGAGTTCCGGTGGAAGAAAAAATTAAATTCAGCAGCTACAAATACTGCAGCTGCTGACTTTTAATATCAGGACACTTACCTGTCCAGGGCGCCTGCGATGTCCTCACCCGAAGCCGACCTGTCCCTTGGATCCCGAGTGGGCATCTTCAGTAAGGGAATCAGAAAGTTAGCCTGGTTCCCTACTGCACATGCGTAAGTCACGATGCCTCTTCTCACTGGTCTCTGCTCTCTTCTGGGACCTGTGTGTCTCCCAGAAGACAGCAGGGGTGGCAGAGGAGGGGCCAGACATGGCGTAGATCGCCACGTAATCTGTGGCGATCTATACCCGGAAGTGGGCGCAAATACTGTACCTGTATTAGACCGGTATCTGCTACCGGGAAAACTGAAGTTCAATTTTTGGGTGGAACTCCGCTTTAAGCAACGGTTTTCCCTATACAGGGTACAATGTATGAAAGCTCATATTTATTAACCTCAAGATTTTTGTCATTATGTTTTTGTCATAGTTTTATTTTTTTTAAACTCTTCTTTAAAAAAAAAAATATTTATAACATATTTATAACATAGATAACTGTCACAAATACTATTTCCTAATTCAGTGTTATTAAAAATGATCTATACATTTCAGTTTTTAAATGCTATAATTTTATAAAATTGCCAAACAGGTTCAAATGACACTTCTTTGCAATATGACACATGAAAGGTGTTGTGTTTGAATATAGAACTCTCTCAAAAAATCTAATTTCCTACTTGGAAACGGTTTCTAAAAAATAATTGGACTTTATTGGTACCCACAAGACTAAACAACATAAAATCTAAATAAATGTCATAAATTTCAACAATATGTTAAAAAAACAATCTTCATAAAATCCAAGGCTATGCAAGCTTTCCTCCACATACCAGTGAATGGCTATTTCTTTGTCTGGGCTGTCATGTTCTTGCCCTTCTGGGTGGCAGTTCAGCCTCCAGTAAAGTGTATTTCTGCCCTTACTGCAATTAACTGTGTAGATTGGCCCTCTGGGGTTGAATTACTAAAGGCAAATAGGCTGTGCACTTTGCAAAGTGCAGTTGCTCCAGAGCTTATTAAATAAGGTAAAGCTTCACATTTGCAGCAATACCCAATCATGTGCAAGGAAAATAAAATTAACTGCATTTTTTATTGCACATTATTTGATGATGGAAGTCAGCAGAGCTTATGCTCAGTTACTAAGCTCTGGAGCAACTGCTCTTCAAGAGTGCAACTGCAAAGTCTATTTTCCTTTAGTAAATCAACCTGTCTGTATGCATGCTCTTTCCTTTGGCATTTGTGCAGTTTCAGGGGGCCAGACCAGATGACATAATCACTGTCCAAAGGAGAAACAAGTCCAAAGGAGAAAGAAGATTCGCGGTCCAAGGTCCCAGACTATGGAACGCTTTACCAACCAGCCTTCGGTTGGAGGAGAATCACTTAGCCTTCAGGAGAAAGATCAAGACTCATCTCTTTTGATATCAAAGTAGACAGGAACAACAAGCGCCCAGAGGCGATTCAGTTCGCATGTGCCGCGCTCTATAAGTTTTTCATTCATTCATTCATTCACTGGCCGCATTGTGTTTCTAGTAGTAATGCCATATATATATAGTAGATATATGCATTTGTTTTCATCCAAATGCATTTTCGTGCAAATTTAGAGGATTTGTTGTTAGTTTTAACCACTTGCCGACCACTGCACGCCGATATACGCTGGCACAATGGCAGCAGTGGGCAAATGGACGTATCTGTACGTCCCCTTTAAATTGCGGCATGCTCTACAATCATGTCACAGAGTGACAGAACAGGAAGATGCCTATGTAAACAAGGCATTTCCCTAGCAACATGACAGGGATCTACTGGTCCCTGTCATTGGGAGCAGTGATTTCTGTCATGTAGTAGTGAGACCATCCCCCCTACAGTTAGAATCACTAACTGTTTAACCGCTTTCCTGCCAGTGTCATTTACACAGTAATCAGTGCATTTTTATAGCACTGATCACTGTATTAATGACAATGGTCCCAAAATAGTGTCAAAAGTGTTCGATGTGTCCACCATGATGTCACAGTCATGACAAAAATTTGCAAATCGCCGCCATTACTAATAAAAAAATAATAATAATAAAAATGCCATAAAGAATATATATCGGTCTAAACTGAAAACTAAATGTGTTTTTTTATATATTTTTTGGGGGATATGTATTATAGCAAAAAGTAAAACATATTACTTTTTTTTACATTGTCGCTATTTTTTTGTTTGTAGCGCAAAAAATAAAAAACACAGAGTTGATCAAATACCAACATAAGAAAGCTCTATTTGTGGAAAAAAACATGATGCCAATTTTGTCTGGGTGCCAAGTCGCACGACCGCGCAATTGTCAGTTAAATCAACGCAGTGCCGTATCGCAAAAAGTGCTCTGATTGGAAGGGGGTAAATTCTTCCGGGGCTGAAGTGGTTAACAAAAGAACGTGCAGGATCTAAAACCTGAAAGATCCGAAAAAAAGGGAGATTTTCGTATCGTTGTGACAACAGTTCGATATAGATAGAAGATTTGACATGACGGTGTTAATAGCGATCTGTGTCCATAGAATCTGCTTTTGAATGTGCTAACCTAACTCTATTAGTCCGAGATTATTCGACATAGAGAGAAAAGATTTGACATTATAAAGACATAGTAGCTAAAAACATATGATTGCCGCAACCGGACATTTACGGTCAAATGCTCGGCCCATAAGCTATAGAACAATTCTAATGTTGTTTGACTAGTAATAATAATAATTATAATTATTACTAATCAGACAACATTAGAATTCTACTATAGCTTCAGCTTGTGGGTGGAGCATTCGGCCAGAATTATACCATCATGGCGTCGTACAGTTTAGCTGCTTCGTCAACTCGTCTTAGTACATCCGACAGACACCATACGCCTTCAATTGACAGATTTGACCCTAATTTTTTTTTTTTTTGGGGGGGGGGAAATGCATTTATTAACAAAACAAAATAAATAAAAACAAATTTTGGGGAGTAACTAAATGCATTTATTTTTCGGACGAAACCAAAATTCAGAAACAAAATATTTCAACGTTCTGGGGCAGGTTCTTTAGCGATGTCTCCCCCAGGGGGTACCAATGCTGTCAACACTACTGCAGTTTTGCAGATATTCGTCTTAGGATTTGTCTTGAAATAGTATGACTCATGGATTTCAATCCTTTTTTTCTTCTTGTGTTTTGTTTAGATACTTTGCGTTCTTATTTGGATTATTGTTTTTTGTATTTTTGAGATTGAGCTGATGCTATATTTCTGTAGAGGATTGTATCTTGAGAAGCATTTCTTATATATTAATTTCTGTTCCTTATTTACTATTTATTTGGTCTCCCTCCAGTTCTTTTCAGGTCACTGATACCCAGAGCATTGTTCGTGTAATCTCTGCTAATGGGGCATCAGGATCTGACATTCAACCAGAGCTGAATTAACACCTGCTCCTAAACACTGATTACTTCTCCACCTCTGGATATATCCAAGACCAGGTAACAAAAGGATATTAGCATCTCTGGTACCAGTTATGAATTTATAGTGTCTAAATTGGGAGATGAGGAGGGTTTCAGAGTAAGTTCATTTTAATTGATGTGGCCTCACATGCTTATAAACAACTCCAAATACCTGTATGCGTGATTGCCCCACTTGCTAAATGTCTAGATTGTGCAACGATTAAGTAAAAAAAATGCCTAATAGCTACATGCACAGGTAGATGTAGTTATCACGTATCAAATCTTCTGTCTTGTCTGTTTCATACTACTGAGGCTTAAAAAAATGTACCATTTCTTTATAAATCGGGTCTAAAAATACCATTCTTGGTCAATTAGTATGTCATCCATTATTCCCTGTGCAAAAACCCATTCTTATCACAGGAAGAGTTGTGATTTTCAGCTTTAGGAACAAAAATTTCAGCACACGTTTTTCAGACATAAATAAGCAAGGACAGCATTCTGGCTTCTACAGTATAGATGACTCCTCTATTCAGTCTGTGGATATTCTCACTGGATTTCCATCCAGCCAGCTACATCTGCTTGCTTACTCACAATGCATATATAATCCACCCTTCTCCAGCAGCAGACAGAGCAGCACATACAATCCTGATGTATAAACCATTAGGGGAAATAAGCAGTGAACAGGGCCAGTTATGTCCTCAATCCTTTGGTATTTGAGAACTTCAAACATCTTGCCGGCACTTTGTGGTTAACAGCCATTCTTCTTGAGACCAAACCCTCATTCTTGCATAGACTCATATGCACACAGAAAAACAATAAATAATGTTAAATAATCCCCCAGATAACATTAAAAATAGGAGAATCTAAAATGTAAAGAAATAAATAATATCCATTGGAAAATGAATAAAAGAGCGGATTGAAGAACCATGTCTATAAACAGTGGGGGAGCTCTGTTGTTCAGTGACTAGGGTCCATTAGTCTGGACAATGTCCTTTAGCGCTCACCTCTTATGATGTGCAAAGACTTTGTGTGTGTGCAGAAGGATTTCATTATTAGAGGTGTGATGATGTCATTCCTAAAACAGTGCCTATGAAGTACGTGGCCCATGAAAGAGCAGGTACTGTATATTTATACCCATAAGTCCTACATTTCCACTTTCTACCTTCTTTTTTAAGTGAACCTTCACCTAAAGGCTGTAATGCCAGGCATGATAGCATGCACTGTAATACAGAGATAAAGGCATAATGATCTAATAACATTGTTCATGACATTCCAAAGATTAAATGGAATAAATGTGCTGAATAATGTGATGCTGGATAGCAGAAGGACCCCACGCTGTGCTACATTCTAGTTTGCCACCTGCTGAGCTTCTGCAACACTTTTTGAACTGTTTTTTACACTTGTTATATTAGGCCAGAATGCTTGCAGCAGGTTGTAAAGTCTAATCATATAACCGGCTTATTGTGTTAATGAAACCAACAATACAAAGGCTGTAATCGCTGGGGCCCAAATGCTGTAATTTAGGCACATGTCAGTCATCTTTGACAATGAGTCAATATATTTATATATATATATATATATATATATATATATATATATATATATATATATATATATATATATATATATATATATATATATATATATACTGTGTATATTGCAATTGAAGATGTAACTATAAGTGCAGCAAGAGCTAGCCACTGTAAGGGGACCAAATGCACAGGTCCGAGATGCAGGTACAATTTTAATTAATATACAAGGGAAAAGTTTCCATACTTTTCACACATAAGTTTTGCAGCCATCTTCATCAGAGCGTGACAACTCATACTAAACTGCATGGTTAGCCAGCCTGCCAGATAGACTAGTTACATGAAACTCTAAGGCCCTGTACACACGAGGAGACATATCCGATGAAAACGGTCCGTGGACCGTTTTCATCAGACATGTCTCCAGGGATATTTTGGTCTGATGTGTGTACACACCATCAGACCAAAATCCCTGCGTACAGAGAACGCGGTGACGTAGACGACACCGACGTGCTCAAACAAGGAAGTTCTATGCTTCCACGCATGTGTCGAATCAATTCGACGCATACGTGGGATTTCTGTCCGATGGTTGGGTGTACTAACCATTGGACATGACCGACGAACAGGTTTCCAGCGGACAAGTTGCATGTTTAGAAACTTGTCCGCTGGAAACCTGTCCGCTAGGCCGTACACACGATCGAACATGTCCGCTGAAACTGGTCTGCGGACCAGTTTCAGGGGACATGTCTCCTCGTGTGTACGCGGCCTAAGACAAGACCAATTACTACTCCTCCCACCCTCATCGTTTCCAAATAAAATATAAATGTGCAGGCACTTTTTGAAGATCCCTCATACATATAAATGTTAATGTATATAAAGTTAGGGAACATTAGAAAGACAGGTGGGCACTTAAAGCGTGACTTCAGTTATTTTTTCATCTTCCCATCTATTAAATCCTCTGCCCTTGTTGTTTTATCTTTGGATAGTAATTTTTTTTTCTGTCAGTAAATACTTTATACAGACCAATTTCTCATGTATGGTAAAAAGCCTAGGCTTATGGCATCATGTACAGCTCTCTCTCTCTCTTGTGAGAGTTTGCTAGGAATGGAAGGGGGATCAGTTATAAGATGGTCAATGAGAAATGCAGATCTAGAGGTGTGCCTATGTTTTTTATCTTTGTAAATCCATAATGTGAACAGGCAGCAGCTTCAGCTGCCCACAGTTAAATGGTTGCAGCAAGGCTCAGTGGAGGGAGATTTCTGCAGCATATTTGGCAAGTACAGAATTACAATATATATAAAATAATATGCAAAGTAGTTGGAGGGAAGCTTCAGAATGGTAAAGATGTTTTTATTACAAATTATGTGAGCAGACTGCAGTTCCTCTTCAAAGTTTACTTAAAGCCAAAATATATTTAGTTTGTTTTGCATAGAACGTGATAGACTTTTTTTTGCTGTCTGGCCCACAATGGGCAGACTCACCATCACTATACAATATATCCTGGTGGCAATTGTATTTGGTTTAGAAAGTGATAAAAAGAATGAAAGTTTCCTATCAAATACTTACCGTAATATTCCTTTCCTGATGGACTTTATGGCAGCCTACATGTGGGTTTTCCCTGCCTCCTCTCCAATTCTAGAGGACCCCATTCCCATAAATGTCAGCTCACAGCCAGAGACTGCATTCCATAACTAGCCAACTCTTGATCCATGGGTGGGAACTCCGTCTGCCATGGAGTCCATCAGGAAAGGGAAATTACGGGAAGTATTTGATAGGAAGTTTTTTATTTTCCTGCCAAAATCCATGGGAGTTGTGTGGGAAATAATTAGCTAAACCACACAGACGGGTATGCTGGTAAACAACAACTTTACTTTACCCCATCAACTGACAGGACACTTAACCCAAGTTTACAGAAGATATGGATGCAGGGTCTATGCAGTAATGTGACATAAAAGTATTGTTGGAGGTCCATGAGGCTGTCCTGCAGATGATATCTGGAGCCATGTGTCAGGCTGCCACCCAGGAAGCTGCAAAGCCCCGGTTAAATGCACCATCACCAGAGGAGCCAAGCCCTTAGCACTATAGGACTGCTGGATAGTCTGGATGATTCAGGATGCAATCGTTCTAGATGAAGCATGTTTCCCCCTGTTTTTCCCGGAGAAAAGGATAAACAGATGAAAGGGCGGGGCTAACGCGACAGATCCGGAATTGACAATTGCCCTCCACTGGTGGTTCTGACAAGGAAGGACAATTGCTGTGTTTTACTACACATTTGCTTCTGGGATTTAGGACACCATTCGGAACACTTTTGTTTGTTTGGCTCATCTTTATTTACTGACGGTACGTGCATTATGAGCGGGGGATATATGTACTGTTAAAGGGTACTTTTTTAACATTAAAGCGGAATTACACTATTTTGGAACTTCGTTTTTGTTTTCATATATGGAGTATTAACCCTTGCTGACCCCAGCTTTGCTGACGGATGTCATGGTGAAAGATTTTTCATAAGGCCTATTACTATTGGTCCTCTGGTGAGTTTGTACCCTGAAGGGGAGTGTGCCTCACATTACTACATACCTACAACCCCTAGCTTTAAAAAGGTATAGCGAACATGTTTCGTATTTTATGCCAGAAGGCTGTATACTATAAATAACAAGTGTCAAGCATGTAGCATAAGAGAATACTATATCCAGATAGCATATACTTCAGAGAGGCAACTGTAGGTTAAATTGGTTAAAGAATGTATGTCCCTTTACGATATGGCACAACAGTAATATGAATCCACAATAACTAATACCAAGCAAGTGGTAGTTTAAACTTAAGTCAGGTTCAAATAGAATACGTAGTAACTGCAAGATGTGAACAGGGTAATTCTACAGCAATAAATGTAAGGTAGCAAGGATACTTATCGGTTTACAGAGCATGAGAGTTCTCCAGCAATAACAGAGTATTGTGGCAGCAATAGGATTAGGTAATGGAGGCTCTCTTGGTGGTGGATATCTTAGGGTGTCCCCACAGCAACTGAAGTAAGCATGGCAGCATGGATCCAGATTTACAGCTGAGGGGATAATATTGCCAGTAGTTTGGTGGTAGCGTGGTCCGGCCCTGGCCGACAATAATAGAACGCCGTACTGCAGGAGCGCAGTAAATATATAGGGGCAAAAACAGGTGCATGGAACACGGCGCTTCTGCGTTCCATGATGGAATGCACGTGGCGCCAGGAAGTGATGCCAGTGCGCGAACGCCGAATGCGTTCCAACGTGGAATGCAATCAGCGACGGCGCTTACATGCTTATCCTGGGGCAATCCAGGAACCCTGACTTCCCACCTTTGGCCTGGGCTATGGTGCTATCCAGCTCATTACCAAAAAATGAGGGTCCCTCAAAGGAAAACCTACACCAGGCCTGCTTTTGCTGTGACTGAGGGCACAGGCATAGTGTCCACTTAGCCGTAACTAAGGAAAAAATAGTCCGGGCCAACAGGCAGATAATGTCAATGAAAGCCTCCCCCAAGAAAGTGATGAAGTGATGCCAGCTTCAGTTCTTGCACTGCTGAGCCCCTGGTCATTTCTTCCAAGACCCCAGCCCCCCCCCCCCCTTGAGCACTGAATAAACATTTTCTGTCCAGGCTTTCATTGCCTTGGACAGCGAGAGCCATGGCAGGTTTGCAGGTCATTCCGGCTAAATCATAGATTATCTTAAGGTCTTTTTCAATCCTTCTTTCAAGCCTGTCTTTAAAAGACAAAAGGAAGAGTCATGTGTTTAGCCGGATGCATCAAAACTGCGTCCACTAGGGGGAATTTTCTAGGCGCTTCACATCCTTGGCCTTAAAGGGCTAGAGCCTTGAAGTTTTGCTTGACAGCGAGGTCTTTTTGCCTACTTTCCCCCGCTCCCCCACCATGATAACTGTCAGGAGTGGAAAGTTGGAACGTTCCTTTCCCACGCGTTTGAAAAATGTTCTCGGCTTAGCTTGGGGTATAGCAGGTTCTTCCCATTTCAGGACATCCATGACCACTTTAATTAGTGGTGAGACCAGAGAAAAGTCAAGGCCAACTAGAAAGTCATCTACCTCCACCTCACTGAGGAGATGGGTCTAAGGTTGTTCAGAATGGTGGGGTCCAGTGAGGCCTTTTTTGGTATGGGAGTGACAAGTGAGTGAGTGAGTGAGAAACTTATATAGTGCAACACATGCGAACTGAATCGCCTCTGGGAGCTTAGTATACATTCCCTACTGTACTTTTGCCCTCAGAAAATATGGGTTTTGAGTTTTTTTTCTGAAGGCAGGGTGATTCACCTCCAATCGGATGCTGGTTGGTAGAGCGTTCCATAGTCTAGGTCCTTGGACTGCAAATCTTCGTTCTCCTTTGGACTCATATCTGGCTTTGGGTATCTGGAGTAGATTTTGGTTGGTCGATCGCAGAACGCAATTGGGGTTGTGACATTTACATTTTTTGCATAGATATTGGGGGGCATTTCCTTGAACACACTTAGGCCACGTACACACGATCAAACATGTCCGCTGAAACTGGTCCGCCGACCAGTTTCAGCGGACATATCCGATCGTGTGTACGATCTAGCGGACAGGTTTTTCCAGCGGACAAATTTGTCTGCTGGAAACCTGTCCGTCAGACATGTCCGCTGGTTAGTACGCCTAACCAGCGGACATAAATCTCCCGCATGCGTCGAATGGATTTGACGCATGCGTGGAAGTATTTTACTTCCTGGAGTGGTGACGTGGCGGCGTCAACGTCACCGCCACGTCACCGTGTCCTCAGTCCGAGAGGATTTTCGTCCGATGGTGTGTACACTCCATCGGACCAAAATCCCGGAGACATGTCCGCTGGAAACGGTCCGTCGGACATGTTTCAGCGGACATGTCTCCCCGTGTGTACGCGGCCTTATGCGTCAGACAGAGTGCCTTAAAAGTAATTCTGTCTTTTACTGGTAATCAATGAAGGGATCTCCGTGAAGGTGAGATTGATTCCCATGTTTTTTTCCCAGTCACGAGTCGAGCGGACGTATTTTGAACGACTTGCAGACGAGTGATTTGGTATTTTGGGAGTCTGAGGTAAAGGGCATTTGCATAGTCGAGTCTGGAATTGATAATTGTTCCCACCACAATTGCTATGTCTTCTTTCGGGATAAAGGGAGCGAGTCTACGTAGCAGGCGCAGCAGATGGTGGGATCCGCTGACTACTGACCCTATTTGTGCATCCATTGTCATGTGGGTGTGAAAAATGACTCTGAGACTTTTGACTTTGGTGCTAGGGGTGATGGTTTGTCCCAGAATGGGCGGCGGTGTACATGTCAGTGCGGAAAGTCTCTTTCGGTTGGCGTGAAACAGGAGAAGTTCTGTTTTTGAGCCGTTGAGTTTAAGGTAACTCTTCGTCATCAAATTTTCTATCAAAGTAAGGCATTTCTCTAGTCCGAGATAATGATCCTTATTGTCGCTGATGTGAAAATATAGTTGTGTGTGTGATCCACGTAGGAGTGGTAGAGTAACTTCTGGTTACTGATGATTTCAAAAAGGGGGCAGAGATAGATATTGAATAAGGCGACAAGGGGGATCCCTGAGGAGGAGAACCAGGGTAAATCTGAGTCCACGACTCTAGCTACTTTAGCTAGGTGAGTAAGGAGTAATTTGTGGTCTACAGTATCAAATGCTGTGCTTAGGTCCAACAGTACCAGAAGACAAGATTCTCCTTTGTCTGCTGCTTCAAGAGCGTCATCCCATATTTTGAGTAGTGCTGTTTCTGTTCCGTGACCAGGACGGAAACCCGATTGAAATGGATCGAGTAATTTATGGGTGTCTAAATGATGTTGTAGCTGTTGTACAACTTCTTTCTCCATTATATTGGAGAAGACATTTAGGCCAGTTATGGGTCGATGATTGTTTAGGTCTTTGGTGTCAAGGGTGTTTTTTTTTTTTTTAGAATTGGTTTGATTATGCCTTGTTTCAGCAAGGTAGGCACCATGACTTCCTTGAATGACTGGTTTATGAGATGGGTTATAGCTGGTGCCACAATATCAGCACATTCTTTTTAGCAATTTGGTGGGGATAATAACATTAGGTGCTGTGCTATCTCGCAGAGGGCTGATGATATTTTTAGTGACATCGATGGAGATGGGCTTTAGAGTGAAATTAGTTGATTGCGACATATTTGTGTGAATATTAGCTTTTTGATTTTTTAGTGCATGTTTCAGAGGGTTTGGGAAGATGCCAGTAGGGAGGGAGTGGTTGAAGATATGAGTTAAATATTGTAGTATAGAGTCAGAGGGTGACCATAGTATTTGAGAAGGAACCGGGTCCAGTGGGCAGGAGGTTAGGTGGGCATTAGAAAGAAGTTTATTGACTTCCTCTGTAGTAGTTGGATTAAAAAAGAGTATTGATTGTACAGGAGGACAAAGAGTGTAAAGAGAGGGAGATATATGTAGAGTGGAGGAGATCTCAAGATGAATTGACTCAATGTTGTTTTTGAAGTGATTAGCAATTTCCTTGGCATAGAGTAAGTTAGTTGGTGGAGGTAATGATGAAGGAAGTAGAGCATTAAAAGTAGAAAAATAGTTGACAGGGACTGGGTGTTAATGAGGGTGATAAAGTAAGTCTGTTTGGCAGTGTGGAGACAAGAATGGTATCTTTAGGCTCCATTCACATCTAGGCGTACGCTGTAGCGGCGTATTGCGGCGACAAATCAATAGGCGTTTTGTCCCCGCGATTTGCGGCGACAAAACGCCTATTGATTTTTTGCAGAAGAGGTGAATTAACATTGCCGGCTATGCCCGTACGCCCGATACGCCTGAAAAAAAGGGTCCGGGACTTGTTTGAGCTTCAGGCGTATGGGCGTTTGGGCGTTCGGCGTGGAGATGTGAACCATCTCCATAGCCGACAATGTTAATTCGCCCCTCCAGCGTATCTAGGGCTGCTTCAGCGTCGGGCGTAAGGCGACAAAACGCCTAGATGTGAATGGAGCCTTAGATGGCAGATTTATATTGGCTGAAATGTTTCTGTGACTTTATCTTACGCCACAGACACTCAAGAGCACGGCTGTTTTTGATGCTTCTGGTCTTGTCTGTCTGTCAGGGTTGTAGCAGTTGGGAGGGGGGGCAAAGTATCCAGGGTGGATTACAGTGAATTGTTGTAGATACAAGTGGCCAGGTTTCAGCAGGACAAAGATGAGATTTTGCCATAGAAACAATCTGTAGTAGAAAAAAAAAGAAGAGAATGGTTAAGATGGCAAAGGTTTCTATGGGTAATTGTTTTGTAATTGGAAGGTGAGGAGGAGGAAGACAAGGAGAGTGTGAAACTAATAAGGTGGTGATCAGAGAGAGGAAAAAGAATGTTGAAGAGGTTGTTTGGAGTGCATAGGTAGGAGAATATGAGGTCAAGGCAGAGTGAGTAGAAGCATTTGCCTATTGTTTCAGGTCAAAAGAGGAGGTTAGGCTCTGAAATGTAGAAAAAGTGGGTGTGTTAAGCTTAATAGGGATGTTAAAATCACCAATTCTCAACGAAACTGGAGAAAATAGACAAATACAATGAGCTTCAAATGAGGAGAGGGACAGAGAGGTGGGTGGATGAAAAACCTGAAAATTGCTTTGAGGAGATAGGATGATTCCAACACCACCTCCTTTCCATCCACTAGGTCTGGAAGAGTGAGTCCATGGGAGAGGGAGAAGGAAAGTTAGATTCCTGAAGCCATGTCTCCGTAATTGCAAGTAGGTTGAAGGAGTTTGTGATAAAGGTCATGGACAGTGGTAAGTTTGTTGCAACTCGAGCAGGCATTCCAAAGGGCGCAGGAAAAGGGGAGGCTGGTTCTAGGCAGAAGAGGGAATTTAATTGCGTAGATTGCAGCTGCTGGCAGAGGATGGGGGGGCTGGGTATGTTGGCCAAAGGTATATGATGGCGGTCCAGGATTTGAAGAAATATCTCCAGACATTAGGAGAAGCAGAAGTGTGAGAGAGGTGATTGGAAGTGTTACTTATGTGGGGGCACACTTCACAGTGTCCTGGAGGTTTTATTGATATGTGGGTTTCAAATTAGCAGGAGCTGATTAATGCAGTAATATGGTGAAGACAGGAGTGAGGGTGATATATATATATATATATATATATATATATAAGCTGTGGGGTGGAGAAGAGGGGTGAAGGAGAGAAAGTTTAAGGCAAGAGGATGCAACTGTGAGAAGGAAAAGTAGGGAGTGCATGCTACAGTGGTGAGATTCAGAAGCAGACTGGATGAGAGATGTTTTATGGGGAATCAGATCACTTGTAGTCTGTTTAGTGTGTTGCAGTGGTCTGTGCTGTGCTGAGCCGAAGTGTAATACTTAATCCAATATGAATACTTTTTCCAAGATGATAGTTGCCAATGCAATCCCTGCCTGTGCAACCCCTGCCTGGGCATCCCCTAGAGAAGGCCTACATTTATACTGAGTAGGGTGGGGGTATTATTGCCAATTAATCAATCAGAATTGCATAGGAGCAACACACGGCTGACAGAACAAACTTCTCACACCAAAGATAGACTGCAAGACACAGCAAGAGAGCAGAGGATCATGGATCATTATTATACAGCGCTTACTGTATATATCAGTTTACTCATTGCCTTACAACATTAGTGTAGACAGTACAGTTACAATACAATTCAACACAGGAGCAATCACAGGGCCCTGCTCATTAAAGCTACTTATCACACAAAATACATTAAAAACTGGTATTGTGCATTTTATGCCCTGAATGTGGTCTCTACTGTAATGCAGAGATGCATATTAATGCCCCCAAAACAAGCAGATGCTCCATTACAATGCAGAAGAAGAGCACTAAAAAGAGCCAAAAGAGCTCAATGTCATTCAAGCTGAATGGCGTATATTTTGGAGAGTGTATTGTGGCAGTTTAGAGAAATTACTTTATGTGCGTTT
Source organism: Rana kukunoris (assembly GCA_029574335.1). Lineage (NCBI taxonomy): Eukaryota > Metazoa > Chordata > Amphibia > Anura > Ranidae > Rana > Rana kukunoris. The sequence continues at coordinate 142,280,078 of CM056052.1, forward strand.
TTAGTTAATGGCCCTGGGATGTTCTAGGATATAATATGATGTCTTTACACAAAGAATGCTGCAGACATGGGGCTCCCTTTACAGCAATCGTCCACGCAGAAGCATGCCTGCCAAACCAAAGTATACAGTATTTTATTTCACTTCCTAAAAGTAAATTCTGACAACACATATTAAATGATTGCACTAAATCCTACAGTGGAATGCATTTTAAGAATACCCAGATGTCCCTAGCATTTAATTTACTTAATCATTTTAGAATAGAAAGAAACTCAGGTCTGATGATCTTAAAACTGGTTGCATTATTATAGCATATATCCCAATTTTAGAACATGAGAGGGACACCTTGTGTTGGTGTAACATCCTTGGAAAAAAGTGAGCATGTCTACATTGTGCTAAATATTGGATGTGGTTTAAATGGGTCTAGAAAAAATTAGTCTGAGCCTGCTTGCAGTATACACTGCAATGAGTCATTGTACCCACAAAATGTTCTTTAACCACTTCAATACAGGGCACTTATACCCCCTTCCTGCCCAGACCACTTTGAATACCAATTACTCAATCATGCAACACTGTACCCAAACACATTTTTGTATCATCTTTTTCATACGAATAGAGCTTTCTTTTGGTGGTATTTAATCACTACTGGGTATTTTCGAGAAAAAAAAAATCAAAATTTCTTTTTGCGAATAAGTTATTTTTGTTCAACATTTAGGCCAACATTTATACTGCTACATATCTTTGGTAAAAATAACCAAAATAAGTGCATATTATTTGGTCTGTGTGAAAGTTATAGGGCCGGATTCAGAAACTATAGAGATACGCCGCGTAAATACTAAGAATAGTATATTTTTTTGCTATTCAGAAAAGAAGATATGCCGGAATTCTGCTAATATACTGTTTTTCTATACTGTAATTCTGTTTCACCATCGTATATTAGTTGCAGTTTTACGCTGGCCGCTAGGTGGCGCTTCCGTCGTTTTACACGTCGAATATGTAAATTAGGGATTTACGGCGATTCCCGAACGTACTTGTGGCCTGACGTCGTAGTTTACGTTGTTTGCGTAAGCGTTATTGCGGCGTAAGGTTACCCCTGCTATAGGAGGCATAGCCAATGTTAAGTATGGACGTCGGGACAGCATCGAATTGTACGTCGGTTACGTTGTTTGCGTAAATCGTTCGGGACTGGGGCTCGACGTTGGTTCACGTCGTTTACATTGACAAATAGCGACAAGATTTTGCACATGCGCACTGGAAACGTCCACGGACGGCGCATGCGCCGTCCAAAAAAAACTTCAATTACGTGGGGTCATGATTCATTTACATGAATCACGCCCCCACATCACAAATTTGAATTGCGCGGCCTTACGCCGGGCACTTTACGCTACGCCGCCGCATATTATGGAGCAAGTGCTTTCTGAATAAGGCACTTGCCCATAATATTTGCGGCAACGTAGCGTAAACAGCATACGCTCAGCCGCCGGACAGATACATCAAATGTATCTGAATCCGGCCCATAGTTTCTAATTAATCACACCTGATGTACTGACAGCCTATCTAATTTCTTGAGGCCGTGAACTGTCAGGAAAGTACAAATACCCCCCAAATGCCAAATTACCCTTTGTTTAAAAGTAGACAGTCCAAGGTATTTAGTAAGAGACAATTCTTAGGCCGCGTACACACGATCAAATTTATCTGCTGAAAATGGTCCGACAGACCGTTTCAGCAGACAAATTTGATCGTGTGTACGGGGGAGCAGACAGGCTTTTCCAGCAGACAAATTTTAAAGCATGCTTTAAAATCTGTCTGCTGGGAACCCGTCCGTCCGACATGTCTGGTGGTTAGTACACTAACCAGCGGACATATCTGTCCGCACATGCGTCGAATGGATTCGACACATGCGTGGAAGTATTTTACTTCCTGGTTCGGTGACGTGGCGGCGTCAACGTCACCGCCACGTCACGGCGCTGTCTGCCGGCGGGGATTTTGGTTTGATCGTGTGTACACGATTAAACCAATATATCCCAGCAGACAAATCCGATCAAAACGGTCTGTCAGACCGATTTGATCGGATTTATTTAGTGGTGTGTACGCGGCCTTAGAAAAATTAAGAATTGTATTTTTTTTTTTTTACACATAATTGTCATAACAAGCTATTTCTCACACACAGCATATGCATACAACAAATTACACCCCAAAATGCATTTTGCTACTCCTCCTGAGTATGGCGATATCACATGTGTTACACACAGCATGGCCACACAAAGAGGTCCAATATACAGGGAGCACCATTAGGGGTTCTAGAAGCATAAATTACACCTCTAATTTCCTAACAACCTATTACACATTTGAAGGCCCTGGAGCACCAGGACAATAGAATTACCCACAAATTACCCCATTTTGGGAAAATAAAACACCCCAACTTATATTCTATGAGGCATAGTGAGTCTTTTAAACGGTTCATTTTTTCCACAAGTCTCTGGAAAACATGGTGGTACATTTTTAAGATATGTATATAGCAAAAAGTATATAAATATAATAAATATATTCTGCTACTCGTCCTGAGTATGGCGATACCACATCTAGGAGCATAAATTACACATATAATTTCATTCCTTCCTATCACACCTTTGAAGGTCCTGGAGCACAAGGACAGAGGAATTACCCACAAACTGGCCCCATTTTGGAAAGCAAACCCCAACATATATTCTATGAGGCATGGGCTGCAAAGAGGTACTTGGGTACTCTGATTGGCTGGCGACAGGTACTCAGGTGCTCAGTAAGGATGAGCTTTATGTTCGAGTCAAACATAAGTTCGACTAGAACATTAGCTGTTCGCCGAATAGCAGACAATTTGGGGTGTTTGCAGCAAATTCGAAAAGCAGCGGAACACCCTTTAAAAGTCTATTGAAGAAATCAAAAGTGCTAATTTTAAAGGCTAATATGCAAGTTATTGTCATAAAAAGTGTTTGGGGACCTGGGTCCTACTCCAGGGGACATGTATCAATGCAAAAAAAAAAGTTTTAAAAACTACCGTTTTTTCAGGAGCAGTGATTTCAATTTGACCGGACGCCTCCTATGGACGCCTCCTATGGAGGTGGTATCATTTGTAGCGGCAGGATTTTTTTTTTCCTGTATCGCTCGAGACTGGATTACATCATTGGAATCTTTTTTTTTTTTCTTTTTAAATAAAGGACTTGTCCCAAACTATCTCCTGTGCTTTTTAACATTTTGTCACTTTTTTTGTGAAATGGTAGGGGTACAATGTACCCCGTTATAAATTCACATAGGGGGGACTGGATCTGGAAGTCCCCTTTGTTAAAGGGGGCTTCCATATTCCGATAAGCCCCCCGCCCGCAGACCCTCACAACCACCGGGCAAGGGTGAAGGGATGAGGCCCTTGTCCCCATTAACATGGGGACATCCTCCCTATGTTGAGGGCATGTGGCCTGGTACTGTTAAGGAGGGGGGCACTCTCTCACCCCCCCCTCTTTTCCTGTGGCCTGCCAGGTCTGGTGTAGATTTTTGAGGGGAACCCCACGCCATTAAAAAAAATGGCACAGGGTTCCCCTTAACATCCATATCAATTACTTTTATCTGTTTTGCCGGGACCTAACAATTCATTATAGCCGCGAGTAGTTTAAAATGACTTTTTTTCCTTTTAGAAATGTAATTTTGTGCAGGGACTTTTCTAAGCATTGGAAACATGCGCTACTTTACAGACATACTATAGACACCCCCCAGGTACGAAATTTAAAGGAATATTTCACTTTTATTGTTTCACTTTAAGCATTATTAAAATCACTGCTCCCGAAAAAACTGCCTTTTAAAAAAAATTATATTTGATACATGTCCCCTGGGGGCTGGTGACAGGTACTCAGGTACTCAGATGGGCTGGTGACAGGTACTCGGGTACTCAGATGGTCTGGTAAAAGGTACTTTAATGGCTGGCGACAGGTACTTTGATGTTAAATTGGACATAGCCGGTCACGTGGTAAGGAGCCAATTTCATTGGCTTTTTACCGCGATTGGGGGTGGGTTGTGTCAGGGTTATAGGCCTTGTTCCCAATCGCTGCACTGTTGGCCCCTGGGGGCCGCAGGCTTGGCGAGAAGCGGAGGGCGTCATATGGCGCCAACCCAGGATGAGAGATCCCTCCTGTGGATGTCATTTGAAGATGGGTTAAAGTGATTGTAAAACCTATTTTTTTTAATTAAAATAATAAACATGTCATAATTACCTGCAATGGTTTTGCACAAAGCACCCCAATACTCTTCTTGGGTCCCCTGCCAGCGCTCCTGGTTCTTTAAAAAATGTAATTGCAGAACCATTCCACCAGGCCAGTCACAGAGCATTGCTACCTACTTTACCAATTACTGGCATACCCCTTCTATACCAATAAGGACCATGCTAAGGCCATTTGGGAGCATGCGAGGCCCAGCCTATTGTGTTCCTGTAGCAAAAGTCTGATGGAGCATACACACGGTCGGAATTTCCGCTCAAAAGCTCACATTGGACTTTTGCTGTTTGTGTGCACTGGGCATTAGCGTAGACTGTGTGACATTTATTAGACAAAGGTATAAAACCACTCACATTTACTGTAGACAAGTAAAATCAGGCACATCAGGATAGTCCTGCAGAGCCGAGTCCCCATGCATGCTGGTCTGGGCAGTGTTCTGCCGTGTCCGCTGTAGGAGCCATCTGCCAGCCTTGTGTGTAGATCAGACAAGGATAGAGGACTGGAACACATGTGGACCGCAGTGGCAGTCGTGTAAATCACCATAAATGATTGCAACACGTTTCTGAGCATGTGCACTGACTATGACAAGGACATGGCTCTTCTATTTAAGCTCTTGCTCATGCTTGTCCTGTGCTTTGCATGTCCACCATCACTGTGCATGTCCATCATCACTGCAGGATCTAATCATCCACTTAACTTTATTATATGACTTTTCTCATCTGCCCACTGCCATATTACTTCCGCCTACAGACTTATGGTTCTCAGCAATGGTGATCACTATTTTGTACCATAACCATCCCTTTTGTTTCCCTGTAGGGGGAAAACTGCTATCTCCCTACTCACCGTCACCCCTATGAGTTCCTGCCAGTCTAAAGAGTGAGCACAGTGCCCGCTTCAGGTCAGTAGGCATACTGCAGAATCGACTGCCTACAAGCAAGGTAAAGAGAAAATTATGTTTGCTTCTTGTAATATGGTCAGAGAAAAAACTTGATATGCTATATTGTTTCTTCAGAGCCTCTCCCTTCCTCTGGAACTCTCTACCACAATCAGTCCTGCTATCTACTACTCTGTCCTCTTTAGGTGATCCTTGAAAATTAATTTCTTTAGGAAAGCCTATCATACCTAAAAATTGTTCTTTTACTTTCTCAATCAGCTCATTCCACACAGTTAATGCCTTTAGTATATTTTGCCTCTTGCTTTAGATTGCAAGCTCTAATGAGCATTCTGAATCCCTTCTGTAATGAATTGTATTGTAACTGTAGAGTACAGAACAAGCTGCTGGCACTGTATAAATCCTGTATTAAAAAATAATAATAATGATACTGGGTTTATTCCAGCACTTCTGTGCTATGTGCATGTGATCCTAAGTATCCACCTGTCACTCTTTTCTTCAACTTCAGGGAAAATGTTTAGTACATGCTGAAAGGGGGTCTTTGGAAGATTTATGCCTTTTTTGTTGTGAAGTTCCAGGAATAGCGACAGGTAAGGTGTGATAGCTGTGGGACACGAGGTTATTCCATACTGGAGCGGAAGGGCTGTTACATGTCCCCAAGCAGCTCGAAGTCTCTCAGCATTGAAGTATTAAACTCTGCACACATCAGCTGGAAGCTGGAGCAAAGAGGATGTCCCAGTACATCTGCTTCCTGTAAATCTTACTCAGTTCTGGGTTTTCTAGCAGAACACCTTCTTTATTCTGTGACACACTTCCCTATGGGATACCATTCGTGAAGAGAAAGCAACCTGCCAATTATACAGTTAGGCCCTAGTAGTACACATAATTCTTTGTAATGCTATATTTTATTTTCAGTGCATGTTTTTATTCTTTCCTTTGAAGATGTTTAAACATTTTTAACAGAGCTACTATTTTATTTTTACTATGAAAGTCAGAATTATGCTAAAAACGCTTTATTTTTTTTACTGATATATTTTAGTCAGGCAAGGAAAAGACTAGTAGTGCATATAATGTAGCAACTCAAAGCAAGAAACTCCAAATTATATTTTACTGATTGCAGTACATAAGCTAAAATCTCATCAGTTGCAACATCTTACCTACATTTTTACAAATGCTTTATTAAGGCCTCATATACAAAGGCTGAAAAAAATTCCACTATTAGACCTGTAGCACTACCCCCAAAGGAGCTGCTGGATTGTTTTAAGCGGCATGTTACCTCTAGTTCTCCAACATCTAGGGTATCAGATGAGAGATGATAAAAAGTTCAATGTCCACACTTTAGACTTCCTTTTCTCTGCTTTATTTGTCGAACTTGGTAGAAGAAAAAAATAAGTAGTTGAAGAGATGGAAAGGTAATAGCTAACAGGTTCAGGTGTATAATTTCTATTCGGAAACACTCCTGCTTCCAGCAACACAGCTTTCGTCGCCACTCTAGCCAGAGCGGGTATTGCGCACCTGGATAGGCCTCTCTCACCAGCCTAGCAGCCAGGGTGTTGCACGGAAACTTAGTAAAGTCTCTGCCACAGACATTCCCAAAGATGGAGGTATATTCGGTCCAGAATCCTCTCAGCACAGGATTAAGCGCCCGGATCTCTCCCAAAGAGCTTCATATAAAATTAGAACTGACAGGCGATCATCATCCAGCCTTCCAGTAATAGTGCGTCCTTCAATGAAGTTCAAGGCCTCTCCTAAGATACCAGCCTCTTGCTCAGTGCTCTCCAAGACAGGTTCTTCATTGAGTGGCTTCTTCCCTCAGGACAGACAGCTCAGAAGACAGAAACACTTGAACACGCACCCCACGGCCATGAGGGCCACACACAGGGGTGGTAGGACGACAGACCCAGGATCAGCGACAACCCCGGACTAGTGACGTCTGTCCCTTAAGTAATCCTCCCCAGCATGCTCAGCGGGACGATCAACTCCCTCTGATTGGCTGCCGAAGGGGAACACCCAAAACACCTTGATGAAAATGTGCTAAAGAATCGCTGCTTCCAGCTTGATTTTTTTTAATTTCTGTTTTGCATTGGTACATGTTCCCCAGGGCAGTGTCCAATTACCACAAACTTGCCTATTATGGCAGAAAATTGGCATTTTTAATTTGATAGATTCAGCATTCGCACTTCATTGAAGTTCGACGAACACCTACCAAACCAGTTCTGCTCATCATTAATTATGAACATTGCTTTAATAAGCAATTTCCAGCTTTTTCCTAAGGGGACTTTCATTGCTAGTTCACTTCTGAAAATGTTGACTGCCTGGCTATGTGTGGTTTAATTATATAAAAAGGAACATAGATGTAGAAAAAAAAGTTTAAAAATATATATCAACTAAAAGAAAGATAACTCCAATTTGTTATAGTTTCTCTTTAAGAATAAGAACTCTATATTAAATAAGGCCATAAGTGTCTTTTAAGTCTAGACTTAATACTATAATAAAACACCTAACATGAGACATGAACTCATAGCTCGCATGCACAAAACATATATTGTTTGATAAAATTACTTCATTGTTATTTCCTATGTCCTATCTAGGAGATGGTGATTTTGATCTGAACACCCTGGCTAATGTTTCTGATACACTGATAGATGGATATAAATCAGTAGTTTATTTTCTTTTTACTAGTTTTGGTGATGTCAGTAAATGACTGTAATAGCTATAACTCAGATTTCTAATGACTTCATTAAAGACCTGACATGAGAAAATACTAGTATTACAAATTACTTGTAAAATAAGAAAAATTTATAGATAAGTAATAATGTAAAGCATGTGCATTTTTGGTACAATTGACAGTATATACAAGGCAATTGTAATAGTTATTCTTAAAACCAATTAAAAAAAAATGGCAAATTAAAAAGTATGTAGTGAATCTATTTTTAAACAACATTGAAATTGTTGGTACAAATTTTTTATCTTCATCTTTATTTAACAAATTGCAAAGTTTATCTGTAGACACTTCTTTTATCAAATATCAAATATCTTTCCCCTCTAAATGTCTTCTTATTTTGACTTTGTTTTTTGTTTTTTATTACTTACATTGTCTTAAGCCGCGTACACACGATCGGTCAAACCGATTAGAATGGTCTATAAACTATAAACAAAAAAAGAGCGACAATTTTGAAAAAAAAAAAACAATGTTTCTTTTGCTGTAATAAATATCCCCCAAAAATATGTAAAAAAAAGATTATTTTCCTCAGTTTAGGCCGATATGTATTCTTCTACATATTTTTGGTAAAAAAAATCACAATAAGCTTATATTGATTGGTTTGCACAACAATTATATTGTCTACAAAATAGGGGATAGTTTTATGGAATTTTTATTATTTTTTTACTAGTAATGGCGACGATCTGCATTTTTTATCCTGACTGTGATATTGTGCACCTATACAGCGATCAGTGCACTGATACTGTGTAAATGACACTGGCAGGGAAGGGGTTAACCACTAGGGGGCGAGGAAGAGGTTAAGTGTGTCCTAGGGAGCGATTCTAACTGTGAGGGGGCTGGGCTACCAGTGACACGACATTGGTCACTGCTCCCGGTGACAGCGAGCAGAAGATCAGTGTCCTGTCACTAGGCAGAACAGGGAAATGCCTTGTTTACACACAGTCACAGTCACAGAGCTAGATTCTAAGCAACGTACATGTATACGTTGTTTTGCCTGCCCGTGCCATTCTCCCGACGTAAATGTACATTAGGCAGTCGGCAAGTGGTTAAATTACAAAAACATCTTTTCAGCCCCTCTGAATCCCAGAACTCCTGGTAGGAAAAATGTTGCTTAAAAAAACACATATTGCACACCTTTAGGTGCATCAAGCATTTCAACGTCAATGTATTCCATTGCATTAATGCTCAAATGTTCTTCAGCTCCTCTCCTGAAAGTGCCTATGGTGTTTTTTTTACTTTTATGTTTAATCTGCATTTATTAAAATGTATTGCACATACAAGCAGTACAAAATAGAACATTTAAAATATGAAATATGGATTCTAGGAGGTACGTAATGACCTATCTAGACAACAATATGTATCCAACTCAAGGAAAGTGAACAAAAGGTATGTGTAAACAGTGTGAGACTTTCGAAATAGATAACAAATACAATAATACAAAATTTGAAACACAATAAAACAAACAATAAATGTGAGTAGTACACCTGTAAACATATAAATTTGCTTGGACACATAGGCCTTAATAGAGGTGCTTTTACAGGCTGAAAAAAAATGACAAACACCTGTAAAAAAATAAAAATAAAATGAAATCGCATTTTGTATGAGGCCAGAAAAAAAAATTGGGGCCTTTTTAATATAATTTCAGTAGCCTTTTTGATATGGGGCACTTGTGTTATACATAGGCATATCATTTTAAAATGCAATACATCTTGTGAATCTCTGGTGAATGCACATGTCAATATGACAAATCTCTACAGGTCAACATGTTTGTGAATGCTCACTCTGATTTTGGCCTGAGCTCTGAGAATAGCTAAAGACAAAGCTTTAAAAAAAAATAAAAAAAAAATTGGGGATAGAGTGGAGAGGGATTTGAAAACCTGTCAAGTTTTTATTGCTGACTGTGTCCTCTTCAGTGAGATTCACCCTCTTTATTTGTCCTAGTTACTGTTATTAAAGTGGAGGTTCACCTAAAAAAATAAATTAACATTGCATTTAGGCTAGTTATTACAATATACTTGCGGTACATACCGCTTTCTATATGTATGTTCACCGCAGCTTCCGGGTATGATGTTCAGGGCTGGGCGTTCCTAATTGATTGACAAGCATGTTGACCGACGCATACAGTGTGTCACAAGTAGCCGAAAGAAGCCGAACGTCGGTGCACAGGCGCCGTATAGAGCCGCACCGACGTTCGGCTTCTTTCGGCTACTCGTGATGCGATTCTCATTGTAATAACTAGCCTAAATGCAATGTTAAAAAAAAAAAAAAATTGGGTGGGTTTTCACCAGAACAGGAATAGAGGGAAAATCTTCCAATACGGACAATAGTCCCAGTGACCCTTGTTGACAATCTGAGATTCCATCACATTGTAAGGATTGTCTGTTCTGACTATGGGACAGAAAGTGAAGGGAAATTATCCCAATGAGACACAGATGGCAAAAAGAAAACTGACATCCTTACTGGATGCAAAATGCTAAATGTTCTAATAGGGGAAGTTCTTTGCTAAGCCAGGTCCCTTTCCACTACACTGCAATAGAGTGGTAAGTAGGTGGCTATCACATAATACAACATGCTGTACAGGTTACTACAGGTTGTTGCACATTACAAATTCTAGGCCTCGTACACACGATAGGTTAAACAGAGGACAACGGTCTGATGGACCGTTTTCATCCGTCAAAACCAATCGTGTGTGGGTCCCATAGGTTATTTAACCATCGGTTAAAAAAAGCCAACTTGCTTTAAATTTAACCGATGGATTCCCAACCGATAGGTCAAAACCGTTCGTTAGTAGGCACGACCATCGGTTAAAGATCCACGCATGCTCAGAATCAAGTCGACGCATGGTTGGAAGCATTGAAATTCATTTTTTTCAGCACATCGCTGTGTTTTACGTCATCACGTTCTAACACAATCGTTTTTTTTAACCGATGGTGTGTAGGCACATCAGACCATCAGTCAGCTTCATCGGTTAACTGATGACAACGGTCCATCAGACCGTTCTCATTGGATGGACTGATCATGTGTACAAGGCTTTATTTAACTAGCTCTATGAATAAGTTAAAGGGACTTGTGAATGTGATGGGATGCAAGACTGATGTTACTAAAATATTGGCTATGATCAACACTTTTATTTCTTAAAAACTAGTACAATAAAAAAAATAAAAAAGAACATATTTATTCAGGGGTCAAGTTATCAAACTCTTTAATAGTGTCCAGATTCTTGAGAGCTGCTATCTTGCAATGTATCAAACCCCCAGAGAATAAAACATGCTCCAAAAATAACGTTTTAGTCAGCAAGAATTTCCTTGTCCTTTTTTTTTTATATACAACATGTGAGATTCATCAAGTGTAAGTATAAAGCACTGCCAACTTCTCTCAATAAATTAGTCAATTATATAAGGGCTGTAGGTGAGTGAGATCATCTTCCTGGTCCATCACTGTTTAATAAATGTGACCACAAAGCCTTAAATGTTTGTGGGTACCAGAAGGAGTGAACAGCAAAACCATCTTTGGTTGCCTAATGGCGTTGGCTGCTATTCAGGATCATCAGATAAGTTTCATAAGCTCAGAATACCTGCCAAAAGTGACGAAAGAGTAATACCTGAAGAATGAACACTTCTAAAAAGAAATCTACCATTAAAAAGAGGCTAAACTCAAATGAAAAGGTGTTTATATATCTACTGTAAAACAATATTAACTTGAATGGTCGTGAAACTTTACCTTAACTAGGTTGTAAACTTGTTAAAAAGATGATTTTTCAATCTGGCCTATATTACAAAATGATAAATGTTCACAACATCCTGGCCTGTGCTTTACTCATTTTTGTAATAATTGTCAGAGTTACTGTATCCTTTGAGATGACGTGTACAGACCTCTAGAGATGTTTCAAAGACCTAAGGCAATAATATCTTCTCCAAGCTACCTGACAGGCTACGAGTTGGCTATGATTAATGTCTAGACACGTAGTAATAGCTGATGTTAAAGATCTTTAACCAAAATTAAATATTGTAAAATACAAAGAAAACTTACAGGATATGGTAAAAAAAGGGGAGACAGAAGTGCAAGCTTGCTTCTCCAAATGTCTGTAAAGGTTCAAAAGAGCCCTAACTTTTCACCTTTTTACTTATATCCTCAAAAGTACTAGTATGTAATATACATCTTTAAGATTTTGAATCTCCATTTTTAAATTGTTATAATAAATTAACCTCACTTCTCATTGATAGCTGAGTTTGTCATATTTTCTTTCTTTCATAGCAGAGGTGTCAGCCCCAGTATCAGGCTGTAATGCTCCATGTTTCGTAGCTGAGTTCTGGACTACTAAAGGACAACTTATACAGGCTGCCAGAGAAGGGTAATATTGTTAGCTAAATAACTATTAGCTTTCTTGTATGTAACCCTAATTGAAAAATTGTTATGGGACAGTTTTTGAGTATTTATTATCAGCACTAAGCTCACGCAGGAGATAGGACACACTTTATTGGCACTTTGCAAACTGCCACTCACCCAGCTAGATCTGCCCTGACAGGGAGAGAATACAAGTAAATAATAAAAAGCAAGTAATCTTCAGAGGCACTGTACTATTATAGCAATTTATTAATAGGGATTCAGATTAGTACAGATGTCTTATGGTGACTAGTTCTGATCTGGCACTGATCATGTGTGCTAACCTCAGACATTAAAATCGCACAAGAGCTGCAACATGTTAATGTACTTTCGAAAGTTATTTGCAATCTTTTTACATATCTAGCTGCAATTATAATAATGACGCACACAACAAAAACATTTGTTTTGTTTTGGGTTTGTTTGTTATTCATTATGTTGGAATGATTTCTTTTCAGAGTTAATTTTGTATATTCAGATTTGTTTTGGTTATTCATTGTTCTCAATCAATTTGTATTTTTGGAGTTTTTTTTGGAAGGTTTGAATTAATTTGTTATATTATTTTGAATGCTTCAAACATTAAGACTTTGTTCACACCGCTACATCACCAAAGTCATGCAACATCCACTGTGACTTTGCCTTGTGACTTGCTTGCAACTTAATGCGACTTGATGCGACTTTAATGCAAATTGAATGCGACTTTGATGTTTTGAGACTTTGGCTTTGGCCAATCATAACAGTACAGATGGTGACACATATTATTGAGCTTAGAAAACCCTCCGAAATCGCAGACAAAGTCGCAAATATAAGATAAAAACAACTTTCTTAATGCTTTTGTGATTTCAACATTAATCCAAACTTTGGCTTTGGCCAATCATAACAGTACAGAGTGTGACACATATTATTGAGCTTAGAAAACTCTCCGTAATCGCAGCCAAAGTCGCAAATATAAGACAAAAACAACTTTCTTAATGCTTTTGTGATTTCAACATTAACTCAAACTATAGCATCCTGTCATCTGAATAAAGCAAATTAATGAATTAGTGAATTTGTTATATTCATTATAATTGATCTTAGATAAATTGAAATGTGTTACCATTGAGATTAAGAAAATCAGATACATCTGAATCCGCGAATAACAAAAAACGTTGTCCAAATTTTGATTGGTAACAAAATGAAATGCACATGTCAAAGAATAGGGCCCAGAACATCTAAAATAGCTCACCCTCTTGTTTTTATACTCCTATAGACCATGAAGAGTCCACAACCACTTTCAAAAAGAGGAAGCATAAGGAAGATAACAAAGGAAAAAGAGAAAAATAGGAAAGGAATATAATGGGCTCCATTCACAAAGCAGCATGTTTCCCCTTAAAAAAATGTAGTACACTAATGCTCAGCGTTTTTCATAAAGTTGTTTGACATTCACAAAAAAACACTACTAAATTACATTTTTTTTATTACATACATAGTTGTTATCGAATGGGCAGCTGCCACGTCCATAACCAAGTTATTAGTCATCAGCTGTCAAAATCAGAAAAAAAAAACTATGTGGGGCCCCCCTTCGTGTCTGGTATGTCTGGTATCGATTTTGAGGGGATTTAAAAAAAATGGCGGGGGTCCTCTCAAAATCGAAACCAGACCCTTATCCAAGCATGCAGCCTGGCAAGTCAGTAAAGGGAGGTGATGAGCGAGCCCCCCCCCCAAAACATATTGGGTCACATGCCCTCAAAATAGGGGGCTTTGGGGCAGGGGGGCTCTGTCTGCCCAAAGCACCTTTTCCCCATGTTGATGGAGACAAAGGCCTCTTATCCACAACCCTGGCTGGTGGTTGTTGGGTTTGTGGGCATGGGGCTTATAAGAATCTGGAAGCCCCCTTTAAAAAAGACATTAGACTATTCTTGACAAGTCCTTTAATTAAAAAAAAAAAATAATGCCCCTGCCACCACGACCCCCCCCCCAGAAAAAGGATGGTATGGTTCGGGGGGGTGCATGTGCTTTCCCCCTCTCTTTCCTGATCTGCTGGGCTGCATGCATAAGGGTCAGGTATGTATTTTTTTTGGGGGGGCACACCATTTTATTTTTTTTGGTGCAGGGTTCCCCTCAAAATTCATAGCGAACCCGAAGGGTCTAGTATGGATTTGGGGGGGACCCGATGACACATTATTTTCTCATTTTTTAATTGCTGACTGCTGCCCCTGCTCCTTGACCATTACACATTCCACAAACACCACATGCTTGGATCACTACCTAATTTTTGCATGCATTTAAATATTTATCTCCTTCTGTGAATGGATTTTACCAAGTGTTTTCAGCGTTTCTCAGTAAATACCATATAACAGTCTTGTGAAGTGACAGCTTCAGGATCACATGCAATATTTAGACAAAATGGGCTCTGACACCTTAATCTCTCATACAAGTTAATTCTGTGAATGGAGCCCAATATTAGATATTCCTGATTGAGCATACATACAGTTCCATATACTGTATATTGTGTATTGCCTTGATAAAGTCAATAGAAGTTCATTCACTAAGCTCTAGGAAAAATTACCTTGCATTTGCCTTTAGTAAATTAACCCTGAAGTATCTGAAAAAGGCTGGGGAAAGAAAGAAGCCTTCACATAAAAAAAATTAAAACATTAACCACTTGCCTACTGTGCACCTACACCCCCTTCCTGCCCAGACAACATTTTAGCTTCCAGCACTGCGTCGCTTTAACTGACAATTGCACGGTCGTGCGATGTTGCACCCAAACAAAATTGGCGTCCTTTTTTCCCCACAAATAGAGCTTTCTTTTGGTGGTATTTGATCGCCTGTGCGTTTTTTTATTTTTTGGGCTATAAACAAAAAAAGAGCGTACAAAAAAAACAATATTTTTTTGCTTTTTGCTATAATAAATATCCCATTTAAAAAAAAAAAACATTTATCTCAGTTTAGGCCGATACGTATTCTCCTACATATTTCTGGTTAAAAAAAAAAAAATCGCAATAACCGTATAGTGACTGGTTTGCGCAAAAGTTATATTGCCTACTAAATAGGGGACATAATAATGATTTCTTTTTTATTTATTTTTTTACTAGGAATGGCGGCGATCTACAATTTTTTTTCGGGATTGCGACATTATAGTGGACACATCGGACACTTTTGACACATTTTTGGGACCATTCACATTTATACAGTGAACAATGCTATAAATATGCATTGATTACTGTATAAATGTGACTCGCAGGGAAGTGGTTAACCACTAGGGGGCAGGGAAGGGG
Organism: Rana kukunoris; assembly: GCA_029574335.1. Taxonomy (NCBI): domain Eukaryota; kingdom Metazoa; phylum Chordata; class Amphibia; order Anura; family Ranidae; genus Rana; species Rana kukunoris. The sequence goes on from CM056052.1 coordinate 142,295,567, forward strand.
TTAAATGTGTGTCCTAAGTAGTGTTCTAACTGTAGGGGGTGACTGGGGGAGGTGACCGATTGTGTCCCTATGTCCAAGGGACACAGATCGGTCTCCTCTCTCCCTGACAGGAGTGGAGCTCTGTGTTTACACACAGAGGTCCACGTCCCTGCAATCAGAATTGAAATCTAGTACAAAACAAATGTGTCCTAATTTTTATCTCTGAAAGGATGTCAGGCAGGGCTTTTTTTCAGGGGGAACTTGGTGGAACTTGGTTCCACCACCTTTGGCTCAGAACCTTTGGTGCCTACTCACCACAATCACTTGTAAACACAGAAGTCTGGTGTAACGCCCCCCAGGTATTAAAGGGGTTAAAGTCATTAAGGATATTCCATTCCTGAACACAAAGGCAGCTACCAACACTCCAACCAGCTGAAGAAGACACCAATACAAATAATGCTCCCCCAAATACAAGACAAAGCTCCGTGTTGAAGATCAAACAGGAATACTAATCTTTATTGAGGAATACAGTCTTATATACAGAAAAAGAGGAGGTTCCTACAACCTGCTCACACCACTCCAGCAATACACCTGTGACAAGGAACCTAATTACCATGAGCTCATTAACTAATCCCTTAGACAGCATAGGCATGAGCTTTCAGGTCTTAGTCTTGCTGTCTCCTAGACTACAATGTACATTATTATACATATCAACACAGAACTCCTTCACACAAATACAGGGTCAATTAGCACAAGCAACAATGAAAGACCCGTAGAAGTTATCCTAGACTCATTTACATTATAACAGTTAACAGATAGACAGGTGGTTGAAGTTGATGACATTAGCATCGTTAAACAATAGACGGTCGGCCTGTTACATTGAACTTCCTGGAATGCCCAAATAAGGAGTTATACTTCCTGGGCATAGACCTCACAGTGTACAGGGGATAACATCTTCATATTTCTTGAGAGATATTGTTAATGAATATTACTGTCCCATTTAAAGTAATCCAAGACATATTTTCTCAGTAACCCTATGCCCCTAATGGATATAGGGTGATCTAGACATAACAGGTGCATGGGTAGCTGAACCAAGGCTATCCGATACTTTCAAAGGGATTTTGGGTTCCACTGACCCTCCCATTACATCTGTTTTTTCATGTTTACAAGTGACAGCTCTGGACTATGTATGTAATGCAATCCTGGTATTTAATGCCCCTTTAAGACCCTCCTACTGTTTTCATTAAATTTGACTGAACACACCCACTATTTGATGTGATTTGGAGGGTGTGTGTATGGGGAGGGGCCGTGGTTAAGTTCCAGCACCTATTGTTTGAGAAAAAAAAGCCCTGATGGCAGTTATGATTAGATCTATACTTTCGTATAAGGCAATTTGAAGTATAAATAAAACAAATGAGTACTGCAAAATCTATTAAAAGTTATGTTGTATATGGAGGAAGGAAAATGCCATTGTATATTTGAAGGAAGTGAATTTTGCACAATAATTATTCTTAGGGATGTGGTAAATAGGTTACTTTATTAATTGGTTTGGCTTGAATGCTTTTGCTGGCTTAGAGAATGTTTGCCTGAGGTCAGCACTAGTTTTGTAGTGCTCTGTTTAATTAGCAGCACAGTTACACCTGTTAATAAGTTGTACTGAACATTTAATGACAACATATAATGGCTAGCCTGCTGTTTCCTTTACAGGTAATTCATCCATTGAGGTTATTTGTTAACAATACCCGGGTCATGTACATAACAGCTATAGTTTTGTGGAATGGGGTTGCCGGATTTAATGCTTGGACACTTTCTATTTTTCATAAGATTAGTGTAACCCTCTTTACTTGTTAATCTGCGTAAAAAAGAATGAAAAGGCAGAGTCTTTTGAGATTATATAACAGTAAGGAAAGTAACATAATAATACTGCAACCATACAGAAAACCAATTTATAATGTTTATTTGCATAAATACATGTTATTTAGGCAGCAGATGGGAAATAAATTAGGTGTATAGCTTTGAAGACTAAAAATATGAATGTAACAGAAGATACTGATGGAAAATTCCAAGTTTCCTTAAGCTGGCCATAGATGGTTCAAAATTTGGATAATTCAGCGGGTAGTAAATAAATGATCGACTTCTGTTAAAAGGGCTTGGTGTAAAAATGTTCTCAATAAGCGACTAATGCTAGAGGGCAGCAGCCGGTGGCCAGTGTATTTTGATAGAGGTGGAGTACAATGTGGTTGATTTGAGAGTGTACTATCTTGTGCAGATTCTGCTAAGAAATCACTCAGTTTCCAGTTGTCTTTTTTTTGTCTAAAGGCCCGTACACACAATCAGATTTTCCAACAACAATTGTGTGAATGACGTGTTTTGTCAGATAATCCGACCATCTGTATGCTTCATCGGGCAATTGTTTTCAGATTTTTCGACAACAAATGTTGGATAGCATGCTCTCAAATTGTCTGAAAACGAATGTGTTCCGTCGGATTATCCAATCGTCTGTACACAAGTCCGTCAAACTAAAATCCAAAGTAAAAACATGCATGCTCTGAACTGCTAACAATCAGACAACATTAGCAGAAGTTGCTCAAAGGGTGGCACTAAAGAGCTGAAAAACAACATAGCTTTGTGTTTGGGAAAATGTTCTGCTGTCTGTAAGCAGAACAAGTTCACAGCTGACACCCTTCATGAAAAAATCCACGGATTTGTCCGATGGAAGTCTGATCGTGTGTATGAGGCTTAAGTGTAATTGATTAAGCTGAAGTTAGAAGCTGATTGGCTACCATATTTTTCATTCTCCAGTTGTAGTAAATTTGCTCTACACACTTTGATTGTGCAGAATTGTTCATTTGCTTTCATTCAGGCCGGGTTTACATATGCTGTGGCCGCGGTTCAAAGCATGGGGTATGGTACATCCCTGTTCACCGATTCAGGTCTGAATCTTTTCTAAATTTTTGCCTGAATTCGCACCTGAATCGTAATCAAAGACGTACAGGACCTTTTTTAAATGCGGATCGCGGGCTCTCTGGAGCTATGTGAACTGGCTCCATAGAGAGCCGGTCACACTCTCCTGTCATGCGAACTGAATGCTGGGAAACCTATATCCAACTTGCATATATGTAAACTCTGCCTTTGTCTTCTGGCTGAATTAAAAAGTTATACATCTACGCCTACACTAGTGTTGCTCACGAATATTCGCATTGCGAATATTCGTTACGAATATTGCATATTCAAGTATTCGCAAATAAATCGAATATCGCGGTGAATATTCGCTATTGCGAATATTCGTATTTTTTCAAATTTATTTTTAAAACAGATCACATCCTAGTGATCTCCATCAACGTCTAAAAGCATTGCTGGTATGATTAGAGACCCTGGGCCGAGTAGCTGAGGCGATCCTTTTATGTTGCTGAATATTCGCAATGCGAATATTCGTATTACGAATATTCGCGAATACTTTCTCTGCCCTTCTGTGTTTTGTGTATAAAAAAAAAATTAGCTTTAGTTTAGTCATATAAGTTTGTGTAAGTAGAGTTAGTGTTTAGTGCATATTAGTTTAGTAATCCAGGAAATGATCTCCGTTTTTGCGTGTTGACAAGAATTTCGCAATCAATTTCGCATTCGCATTAGCGAAATTTCGCATTCGCATTAGCGAAATTTTGCAAAAAAATGTTTTTGATAAAATATCACGAATATTCGATATTAACGAATATTTCGCAAATATTCTTCTATATATTCGTGAAATATCGCGAAATCGAATATGGCGTATTCCGCTCATCACTAGCCTACACTAGTACACATTATTTGTTTGTTTTTTCATTCAACCCAGTGGGCTGAACAAAAAAACCTGAAGAGATTGGGAGAACAATCCAATGTTAGTACATTGATCTCCCCTGCTGTGCTATTGTGTTTTGACAGGGAAATGCCCCTCCTGCCAAAACGCACCAGTCAGCTGATCGGATGCCAATCAGCAGACCTTTTTGAGTCATGCCCCTGTGACAGAAGCCGGAAGTCCAATCATCTTCTGTTGGATAGGCTGCTGTACACACAGGCTTCTATTGAACCGCCAATAGCTCTCAATATTGTGTACACCCTTTACTTTCATCCTTCCTTGCTGTGGTTTGGGTACTAAAGGATCAAATTAAATCTAAATATATATATATATATATATATATATATATATATATATATATATATATGTATATTAAGTTCCTTGTTTGGGTTTACATACCGTTTAATAGTTTGGGTATCGTTTATGAACAAACAAAAAATAAGATCTTTTTAAAATAAACCCCAGTAAATGTAAAGGGTGACAGCCATAATTTTTACACATGTATGTGTATTTTGACTTATTAAAGCTATTTATTTATGTATTTATTGTAATGTTATTATATTTTCAGAGGAAGGGGTGTTGGTGAGTTTGTACAATCCCATGTCTTTTTCCATACAATGGTTATATGTCAACCTATGGCATTCCCTGGATGTCTATTTATATGCATCAGGAATCACATGCTAAGATAGAGTTTTTTTTTTTTTTTTCACATACTGCAAATAAAAAAAATATATATCCTCTGGATGCGGAAAGTCTGCTTTAAACTACAGTAAGTAACCTACTATGCTCTGCCTACAGACTGAGTCCCCAGAGAAATGTAACAAAGCCCCATTTGTTAACTCAATAATTGTTATCTCTAGGTCCTATACTCATGCATTTACTGAAACACATGCATTTGATGTCTCACTCAGGAGAATCAAAAGATTAATATTCCCGTTTCTTTCCAGGCTATAACTAATTAGTTAAAAGTGAATGTGGGAAGCACTGTAGAAGAATGTTTATGTTTGCAACTTTGCACATTTTTATAAAGTACTTACTATAAAAAAATATATATATTTATGTTATGTTATCATAACATTGGAAGTAAAATATACAAATCTGCTACCTACTGTGTTCTTGTTCAGCAAAAGCATATTCCCTCAGCACAATTTTCCTAAAAGCATGTACTCAAATAAAGGTACACTCCAATGAATATAAAAGCCTAGCTGAAGTCACAAAAACAAACATTTAGTCAGATAGACATTCTCCAAACAATCTTTGTTTTCATAATACTTGCACCACTCTTCTAAACATGGCCTTTTGTAAATTAGGAGCAATTAGTTCTATTATTTGACAAGGAGACCAGGAGAGTGGGAGCTGCATGCTGCATATAGTAATTCTAGAGATATAATGATACTGCATCCTACAGTAATATTAATCATTACCAGTTCAGCAGGCTTTGATGCCTATTTCTAATCCCTATGGCAGCTAAAGATGGGGTGTGAAAAAAACTCACCACTCCAGGTGTAACTGATACGCCCACTGGGACACATACCTAAGTGATAGCCCCGTCTCGTCTCCGTGATAAGTTGTCAAAATAAAAACGGCTGCACCTCACGTGGGCTCCAGGTAACGTTTATTGGAATATGAAAATATCCAAAATAACACCAGAGGACACCAGCAGTGGTCAATGTAGACACGTTTTGCACAACAGAATAAAGCGAATTTCCGTTGTGTGAAACGCATCTACCTTGACCACTGCTGGTGTCATCTGGTGTTATTTTGGATATCTTCATATTCCAATAAACTTTACTTGGAGTCCATGTGAGGTGCAGCTGTTTCTTATTTTGATAAAGAGGGGGTATGTTAGATGCCTGTGCTATCTGTGCAAGAGTGTAGTGATATCAGCTTGAGAAATTGCATCTTAATGAACATTCCAGAATTATTTTGTGGTTTTGATAAGATGATCATCTACTTGTACTCATAGGACGTGGAACCAATGTACTGTATTTTCTTTTTGCCTTGTTTGTAAATTTTCATTGGTGAATACTGAAACAAAACGTATTTTCTCCTGATTACATTTTTGTGATAACTACGCAACAAAGTTTGTGACAAAAGAAGGAGGAGCCTAACAAATAGTGTTGTTACACAGATGAGGTTTTTAAAGGAGTTGTAAAGGAAAAAAAATGTGCCTAAAATTAATGTCTGCAAGGTAGACAGACAGAATAGTGTAATGATTCTGTTAAAAAAAACGAGTAAATACCTATTAAATTCCTTCATCTATATCACCTCCGGCGTTCTAGTTTCTGTTCTTTCATTCACTTCCTGGTTTGCATCACTTGTTCATGTAAGAACTAAATTTCCCAGTATGCATTGTGGCACGCCCAGTAATTCACACCTCCTTGAAGTCTCTAACATGTAGGGAGCGTCCTGCCGCAGAGATATAGTTCCAAGGAGGGGGCTAGCATGTTACTTACCACCGCAGTAAAGCCTCCCTTCACGGTGATAAGTAACAATCAAGACAAGCAGGAAGTGAACAGAACAGAGTAGAAATAGAGCAACTTCTGAGCAAAAACGGACAATGAGGAAGTGAAAAAGAGGAATGTCTGCAAGTAAAGGATGCTTATTATGAAAAAAAATAAAATCCTTTACAACACCTTTAAGCATTCTTGTTAAAGATAATACCTAAAAAGACACTGTTATTTTGAATTAAATCAAAATATACCAATTTGAATAAAGTAAAATATAAAAAAAAGCTATGGTATGAATAGCCCCATATTTTTAACTTTTGAAAGTAAACAGCACATGGAAGTATTTGTTACAGTATGTGACACCAAATTTTAGGTTACCCACCCCTCTAACCCCATTTCATAGCTGTCTACTAACCTTATTCCACAGTCACATTCACTCCTATGTTTAAATCCTTGTTGGGAAATTTTCTTCAGCATTAGATGCACCTATCCCTGAGCCATGAATGATGCCAAATAAGACAATATCTGGCCTATTCAATCTTATGGCACCAAAGCTAAAGAAAACATGGGGGTTAATGCAGTTTAATCTAGAGGATGGGGAATGGGTTACTAATCTTTTAGTAAACAAAGTAAAATAGAAGACAGTACGATGAGAACAGTTTGGACATTTTTAATAAGACAGGTAGGTCAAAGAGCAACTAAAAAGGCAAGCAGTGGATTTGTAGTTGAATTTATTTCAGTGCAAACTTCCTGATTTTGTCATCGATAAAAATTTCATCAAAGTGGATAATTGAATTGAACTGCTAGGCAAAATTTGCTTAAAAAAATATGGTACATTTATTTTCTTTATTTAGAGGGTGATTTTTGATTGTATTTCAGATATTTAGGATTTATTTATTTTATTTAGTTCAGTGATTTTGTATTTATCCGTGTATTTATTCTTTTTTGTGAATTTGATCATTATTTGTATACTGTCACTTGACATTTTTATATTCATTTTCTTTTCACTGTTTATTTTATTTCACTTCTGCAGTTGTGGATGAACAGGTCTGGGATAGTTGAAAGGAGCTTCCACAAACGTTCAGAAGTATTTAAAAATCTATTGCACCCTTTAAAAATTTAAATTTGTTTTTAACCACTTAAAGACCCCCGCACGCACATATACGGCCACAACATGGCTCGTACAGGCACAAGGGCGTACATTTACGTCCCCGCCTGAGTGCGGTTCGGGGGTCCCATCGGGACCCCCTCCACGGCGTGCGGGGGTCTCCCTACCTCTGGGAGCGATCTGGGATCTGCGGGCGGATGTCTGTGTTTTCCGCCCCCCCCGCGATCGCTCCCAGCCAATGGGAGCGCGCTCCCAGCCTGTCACTTCCTCCTCCTGTGTTTACACAGGAAGGAGGAAATGATGTATTCTCTCATTGCAGCGCTGTTTCCCAGCGCTGCTGATGAGAGAAGACATGACAAGTAAGTGTGCACCAACACAACACTGACACACACTCACATAGGCATATTAACCCCTTGTGATCGCCCCCCCACCCCCCTGTCACAGTGTTACTGAATGCAGTGATTTAATCACTGCATTTAGTGTCAGTGTGACAGGCACTGTAAAAAACAGTTAGTGTTAGGTTCAGGATAGCCCCCCCACCCCCCCTAATAAAGTTGTAACCCCCTGATCACCGCCCTAGTTAACCTTTTCACTCCCTATTGCCAGCGTCACTAAGCGATCATTTTTCTGATCGCTGTATTAGTGTCGCTGTTCCCGCTAGGTAGCTATTTTTTTTTATTGCGATTTTTTTTTTTTACTAAAGACATGTGGCTAAATAAATTTTGGCCTAAATGTTTGACTAAAATTTAGTTTATTTGATTTTTTTTTAACAAAAAGTAAAAAATAGTGTTTTTTTTTCAAAAATGTCGCTCTATTTTTGTATATAGCGCAAAAAATAAAAATCGCAGAGGTGATCAAATACCACCAAAAGAAAGCTCTATTTGTGGGAAGAAAAGGACGCAAATTTTGTTTGGGAGCCACGTCGCACGACCGCGCAATTGTCTGTTAAAGCGACGCAGTGCCGAATCGCAAAAACACCTTGGGTCATTTACCAGCGTATTGGTCCGGGTCTTAAGTGGTTAATGTTGCCTTTCCCATTGTCCCCAATACATTGAGCCAAACTGAAAAAAAATGCTAACGTCTTCTAAAATTGAAGCTCAATTTTGTTCATCACTAGCAGTGACTATAGTATGCAATTAGCTGTAACCAATCAGATCTTATTTTACTGTACTTATATCCAGGGCTTTTTTTTCTCAGAGAATGGTAAATTGTATGGAATTTGTTAATGATAACAAGAAAAGTACTAAATAGATCCCCCACAGCCAGCAGCAATAGACCCCCCCAACAACAATAGATTCTCCCTGACACTATAGGCCCCCAACAATAATGTTCCCCCAGAACAAAATACCATCCCAGAAGCCTACTGATATATACTTGGCTATCCAAGCTCCTAGCAGGACGCTGCCTCAATCCCAGGCTACCGTCCATGGTCAGGGAGTAGGGATAGGCTCCTTGTGTCCTGTCCCCCCTCCCCATCCCCTCTTTTTATATTTTTGTTTACTTCTTGCTAGTCCACCTCTTTCACTTAGATGTCCTAGTCTCTTATCTTAGCTCCTAGGAATTGGATACCCCCAGCTTGTCGGTAAGCGCTTAGACGCGAGTTTCATAACTTGCATTCAGCACTTTATAAGCATTTATTCCAATCCAATCCAAGCAACAACAGATCTCCCAGCAGCCAACATAAATTGACTCTCCAACAGCCACCAACCAAAGACCCCCTCTCTCAACAGTAGATCTCTTCCAGCAATAATAGAACCCCCCGCCAGCAACAATAGACTGCCACACAAAAATATAACCCCTCCAGCAACAAAAGTTTCCCCAGCAGCCAGCATTAATAGACCCTGAAGCACACCCCAGAACCCCTTGCCATTATATACATTCAGTGTTGGAGGTGCTGGATCTGCGTTCCCCCACGTTCCCGCTGAAAAAAAGCCCTGCTTATATCAAAATACAGTTAAGATGGTTTGGATGGTTTGCTTTGGGTTACTGCAATTTGCTCATAGCATGGCAATTTGCCTTTATTTTAAGAAAGAGAGACCCCTAGAGCATATTTTCTCTGATTACACAAGGTAGTCTATTCTTTCATGTGCTTTCAAGACATCTGTGACAGAAAAAAAGCTGCGGATGAAGATGTTATTTATATTTTTTTCTCTGTTGGCAATATGTTCGCCTGCAAATAATTCCCAGCCTTTTAGGAGAAAAAAAGAGCTTGCACTTGTTTAAATATGTCAGCATGATGCTATTCCTGTCATAAAATTGGTATTGTTTATAACGAAAGCCAAAGAAGCCATTGTATTATTAATATTTTACACACATACACATGAACAGTGCGCTGCGGGGCACAACATGAAAAATATTATGATAACATAATTGGAAGTGTGTATTGGGAAATAGTTCACATCCAACATCTGTGTTATGTCTTGCTGGAAAAACAGAAGATCTTAAGGCACTTTAGATATGAATGACATCGCAGTGATGCAGAACAGCTGCAGATATTTACAGTTGCTGGTCACTATCAAAGACATTGGGATTGCACCCAGATATTTTAAGTGAATATTTAATCTAGTAAACACTGCATAGTTCCATGTTTGTGGCCTAACGGGTGACTCCTTTGCATAGTTTTGATATATTAGATTTATCAGAAAATTCTTTAGGGTCTGATATATTTCCAAGGTCATTTTAATTAAGAAGAGAAAATTCAATTGTACCAGGTCTACTAGGATATGGAAACTACCAGGATATTTCAATAAATAGAACCAAATAGACTGGACAAGTTGAACTGGGTTGAAATTTTAGCTAATAACAAAAATGACCAGAGGTGATTCCTTTTATAGTGGACCTAAACTGTGGAAGCTATGCCAAAAAATAGGCAAGTATGGGGTAAAATACTAGTCTCCACTATTTTATGTGGTCTCCCTGCAGCTAATATTTTTCACATTACTGACTGACAATGCCTGGTCCTGAACTATTTGTGGAGGCGGCCATTTTGAGAGAGGAGCAGGGCTTTGTTTCCTCAGCCAGAGCTAACACTCCCAATTACTGGAGATCTGACAACTGGAATGAGAGTATTAATGAAGCAGTAGTAAAGACTTTGGAAGCATAGATCCAAAGAATGAATAAAGCTGTAAGCACAAGGGTGCCTAGGAGCACTCACATACCATAAATATCTGGCTATTTTTCAGGAAAAATTTAGGTAAAAAAAAAAAGGTAAATCTTTCAGTGTTCTGCTTAACACAAATACAATTTCTATATGTTCTCTATAACATGGCAAATCTTCACTTTTTGATTCCAGATTCATGTTAATGGTCGATTGTAGTAGAAATCTAAGCAAGCTTTTAAGACACAGGTTCAAGTTGCCACCCAGCAGTCCCAGTGAGTGACTCCTGATGAAGGGAGAGAGACTGGGGATATTCTTTCTCCTGACTGCAGCAGATTGATAACACAATTCTCCCATAATGCTCTTCTCTGTCGTAGGCACATTTATCTGACTGGAATTCAACTGCTTTGTAATTAGTTGTTATTTCTCATCTCCATCCTGAGGCAGCAGTCATTTGACAAATTTTCCTTACAGGCAGCAATACATTATAATAATAATAATAATAATAATAATAATAATAATAATAATATCTTCATGTTACAATAGTTTATAATAATCCTCACCCACAGGTAGCAAAAAAGATAATTTCAAAGCAGTAATCAACTTCCAGCTCAAGACTGCCACAGATACGTTCCTCTGTTATCTCTCATGATGAGTGCTCTGCAGAGGATGCATAGGCATTGACATCTTCTGTCAGCATTCTTTACACTACTGAGAGAATGTGCTCAGAAAGAAACATAAAACAAGTCGAATACATCACTCACTATCCTATTTGCTAGCATACACTGCAAGGTGCAAGGACTGCCCGGCAAGAAAAAACAACAGTTAAAGAGTAAGTGAGTGAATAACTTGTATAGTGCTACAAATGCAAACTAAATTGCCTCAAGGCGCTTTGCATCCAGTAATGTCCTAATCCTTCAGAAGAGGTGGGTCTTAAGTTTTTTTCCTGAAGGCCCAATGGTTTTCCTCCATGCGGATGTCCGTGGGTAGGGTGTTTCATAGCTGTGGTGCTTGGACTGCAAATCTACGTTCTCCCTTCGATTTGTAGTGAGACTTGGGGATGTGGAGAAGGTTTTTGTTGGTTGATCGGAGAATGCGATTGGGGGTGTAGTGTTTTATTTTCTCACATACATAATGAGGAGTGTTTCCTTGTGTGCCCTTGTTGGTGAGACAGAGGTTCTTTCATGTTATCCGATCCTTTACGGTTAGCCAAAGAAGGGTCCTCAGTGAAGGGGTGATGGATTCTCAGGGTTTTTTCCCCAGGGTTTTTTCCCCGTTACCAGTTTTCCTGCCATGTGTGGGTCAGCCACGCCCTGTGACTTTTGACCTCTGGGTGATAGCCTTCTGACCTTTGACCTTTGACCTTTGGGGGAGGTCCCTGTTACAATTCCTGAGTGGGTCAGCCACGCCCTGTGACCTTTGACCTCTGGGTACCTGCCAAATGACCTTTGACCTTTGGGGGAGGTACCTGTTCCAATTCCTGAGTCCTAGCCATATTCTTCAATGGGAAACCCTAACCCTAAACCCTAAACCCTAACCCCTAACCCTAACCCCTAACACAGGTAAGTGTCCATTTATTAAGTATTAGTTAGTATTTGTAGCTGCTGGCTTTTAATTTTTTTTTAGGCGAACCTCTGCTTTAAATTCAGAAATATGAGATCATAAATGTTTATGATGCACAGTGCAAAGGAATATAACATTTTGGGGGAAATTCACTAGATGTACCCATAATCTGAAGCAGCAGTGCATAGTAACCAATCAGTTTCTAACTTCAGCTTGTTCAATTAAGCTTTGGCAATAACACCTGGAAGCCAGTTGGTTACTATGCACAGATGCACCAGATTCTGGGTGCAGCAATTTTCGTAAATCTTAGACCTTTCAGTCTAAGGTCAGCATCACACTGGTATGATATGACTGTTGTACGACTTTGCCCTGCACCATCGGTCTTACATCAGTCCTAATTTGCACCTACTTCCATCCAAATTGAATGAACAGGATACTATTTTGCTCAGACTTTGAGGCAATCTGACTTGTCCTTTCACCAATCAAAACAATCCCAGTGTGACATAAATGCCTTTTACTGCTGCTGTAATCACCATGTCGGATTTTACAAGTCAAATGGTTAGGACGAGGATCCTACTTTGATCTCACTTCAACGATATTGAATGGGCTGAAAACGGACCAAAGTCTGACCAGTGCAGGAACCTTTTCTAAAGTCCGTCTGAGACAGTTAAGTCAGCTCTCATAGGGAACCATTAATTTATATGTGACATGTGATATGTCGTACCAGTGTGAACAAGGCCTACCAATTTAGGCAAATAGTTCCAGGTAGTAGAAATTAGGCAAATAAACCACATAACTGAGCTTAGCAATGAAGGATTATAGGTCATGTAATCTTTGCAATTTCCCCTTTCCTATTTCTTTCTGCACACACGTAGCTATGTGTCTCACAAGACATTGAATGTTGCTTAAAATTAGAAAGTAAGCTCTTTTTGTGCAGTCTGAAGCTACTTGTATATGGTAACTTTAGAATTAAATTGATAGTACTATCTACTTCTGCAACTAACTTTGCTGTGCAATCTTTTAAAGGTGGAGGAAGTTACTCATTAGCCATCCAATGACAAATCCACATAACAAATATAAATATTTATCTTCAGGGGTTCAGAGAACCAATAGTAACTACTGTATATACTTGAGTATAAGCCGAGGAACCCGCACAGATGTCTCTGAAATCACTCTTGAAGTTGGACTGACATGCGGTCTGAAATCTTGCAAGTTCAGCTGAACTCCCACAATTTCAATCCCACTGTCAGTGTGAACCTAGGCTTAAGGAAATTTGCAGCAGCAGTAGTACCAAAGGAATCAAGTGATTTTGTCATCAATGCAATTGTGTCACACACCTGCCATCAATCTAATTAGTTTGTTGGAGGCACACAAGTGAGCTTTAAATAAGCTATTAAACTGGTAAGGGTTCGAAGAAAACCTTTATAACCGTATATTTAAGATGTAAGGGAGACAATCAATTGTTGCAACCTGTGGATCTAGCAATTTATGCAGAATTTCAGATATTATATATTGCATAATTAGTGTTGAATCAAACAATGCACAATAAAGTGTTTACATACTGTAAACTGGACATGTGCGGTTTGTTTTGTTCCAAATTATAAAATTCTGACACATTTTTGGAAATTCAGGCTGAAATTCAAATAGAATTTTACATTGTACTCCAGTGGAATTCTGACTACACATATTGCTGAAATCAAAGGCTGTGTTATTAGAATACCATTTCGAAATAATGCTGTTTTTGTTAAGCCAAAGGTGCTTTAAAGGGTCATTGTAATCATTTTATGAAGATTTTTCTTTTGTTTGTGCACTGTGCTGCATTTAAATTAAATAACATTTTCATTTTGACTGATTAGAAAATGTATCGATTTAAACGTTTCATATCAAAAAAAATCTGTAATTTCAAAGAAAATGTGAAAATTCCGAATACGCATTCCAAATATGAATTCAGAAAAAATATTCAGAATACAGATTTAACGAATCGTTGAAGAAAAGGAAGAAATACCCCTAGGGGCTTTGAGTTGCAGAGACAAAAATATGTTTTTTAGGTATATAGAACACAATAGAAGTTTGTACATTGTAATAAAATTTTAATTCAAAAGGAAAAAAGGGGTTACAAAATGAAAAAGAACCTCCAAAAAGTAAGAACATAAACTCCAAAAAATCATGTAAAAACAGAAGTAAGCAGTATGGATTTGAAATGATAGGATGAATTTGACTTATGCGCAAGAGCCCGATGCGTTTCGACCCTTAAGTTGATGTGGGTCATCCTCAGGGGGGGGGAAAGGTTTGCAGGCATAGGTTCTGTGGTAAATATGGGTACAATAATGCAATCTGTTAAAAAGCATAAACAAAACAACATTATTGAGTGATATTAATATAGTAGATGATATCCATTTTACAAACAATAAAATGTAACACATATGTATGTAAATTATGTAAGTATGTCTATAATTACCAGGGTGGTTGTCACAACTTGGAGAACGGTGGTCAACCCCAAAACATCCACCGCCTAAGAGCCGCCAGCACCCAGGGGGATACACAGTGGGGAGGAAATACAGCCAGAGTGGAAAGGGCCGAAAAATGAGGCGGATGGGCCATCTCCAGGCCCCTGGGAAATCGCAGAAAGGGGCACCCCATGCTGGATGAAGGGGAGGGTGGGGACACGGGGGAACAAGGAGGCAAAGTGAGAAAGAGCCGTCGGGGCTGGGGCACACCTCCCTGAAAAAAGATATTTAAATAAGGGTTACGAGCCAGGTGGTGAAACTGTAGAGTCGACAGACAAAAAAAAGGAAAGAAGGATTTAACAAATCAACCAAATTGAACAGAAAACAAAACTACTAGATTAACGAATCAAAACGAAAAAAAAAAAAACAATTTTTTTCGTCATGCACATGTCTACTGTAAATAAAAATAAGCACTTTAAAAGAGAAGTATGTATTTACCATCATACATACCTAGGTGGATGCAGCATCAGATTAATGCTGCATCTGTCCCCCGCCACCTCTTCACTGAGAACTGAACCATCGAACACTGCCGATGGCTTGGTTCTCACAGATCCCCGAGCAGAGAGTTGCTGCCTGTCACACAGCAACTCTCCACTCTGCCCCCCCCCCACGCTCACTGGAGCTCTGGGCTGTGGAGGGGTGGGTAGCGGCCGTCTTAGTCTCTCAGTGACTTGCTGAGAGGCTGAGACAGGCAGCAGGTACCTGGCGGATCCAGACTTTATTGTCATGATGAAGTGTTGCCTGGACTGATTCCAGTGACATCAGCAGAGGGACGGACTTCAGATCACTCTCTACAGAAAACAGGTGACAGGAGTGCAAAACATATTGCACTCCTGTGACCCATAGGAGAAGTCAAGCCAAACAAGCTAAGGCTTCACTTATCCTTTACAAAAAAAAGCCCCCATTCACCTCTGTAGCTATAGGCATTGTGAAGAAATACATTCTCAAATGTCAAAATGATCAGCTGAATTTGATGCAACAAGTGAAATCAATCTAATGAATGGACACTTTTTGGAAAGTTTTGTTTCGATCAGTTAAAGTGGATGTAATCCAATCCTCTTTTATTGTTCAGTGAAAATTAACAGACTTCCAGATAAAAACCTGTCTAAATAAAAAGTCCTTTCCGTCTTCTTGCTTCAAATGACATACATTACCTCTGACAATGAACTGTGGATCACCCCCCATATTATGATAAACATCCAGGAATGTGCATGTGTCCAAGCTAGTGCACGATATATGTAAAAACCCTGTCACTCGAAGCAAGGGGACGGAAAGGACTTTGTATTTAGACAGGTTTTTATCTGGAAGTCTGTTAATTTTCACTGAACAATAAAAGTGGATTTCTCAGAGCTGGATTAACTATGTGTGGCAAGACTGGGCACAGATGATAGGGAATCGTATTCTCTACATTGTGAAATCAAAAAAAAAAATGTTTTGGGTTTACATCCACTTTAATTCAGTCAATCAGCTCACACTGTCAGAATACAATGTCAGACTACAATGACATAGCAGGGAGAATTCCCACACTCACCTTGAATGTGTGCATGGGGAAATCATTTCATTTTTTTCCTTCAGCTTGCTGGCTAAACAAAAACAAACAAAAAACATGTATGGCCAGCTTTAGAGGCAGTAGTGCTAACGTTACTAAAAGACTGCTAAAATATATTTTTGAAAACTTTTTTTTTGCATTGGTACGTATCCCACCATCTCAGTGCCCAGATACCTTTTTTAACAAATGGTTGCGCATATTAGTTTTGAAAAAGTCCAGAAAGAAACCCCAAGAGTTCTCTCCCATATACTTCAGTGGGGTTTGGTGATATGTTCTTGCTACTGTACGTTCATTGAATATACTGTATAGTGAATAGAGCTTTACCTGATTTATTTATTTTTAATAGCTTGTTTAAGGCCTCGTACACACGAGGCAATAGATTTGTTCAAAACGGTCTGTCCGACCGATTTGAACAAATCTGTCTCTTTGGATTTTGGTTTGCTCGCGTGTACACACCAGGGAGTAAAACACTTACGCGCATGCGCCAAATCCATTCGGCGCCGGTGCGAGACGACATGTCTGCTGGTAAGTGTACTAACCAGCAGACATGTCGGGCGGACGGGTTCCCACCCGATAGATTTCAAAGCATGCTTTGAAATCTGTCAGGGGGCCAAATCCGTCGGCTCGCCCGTACACACGATCGAATCTGTCTGCTGGGACGGTCTGGCAGACCGTTTCCAGCAGACAGATTTGATCGTGTGTATGCGGCCTTAAAGCTCCTTCTGCTTCCACAGTCTGCACACAGGTGCACTTTAAGTCAGATTTTTTAGGTGGTTCTTCATATTGATGTTTTTTTTATTATATCTTGGTTTAATGTGTAAGGCATAGTTTTCATATGGATTCCATTACGGGAATGTTAGGTTTAATCAGTGTCTGCAACAGGTTTATTGGAAATGAAGGTTTGTGTACAATTCTTCCACTAACAGTGGTGTTCAAAAGGCATACTTTTACATATACTGCAGGTTCCATTGGTAGAATCACTGCTATAACTAAACCCAAAGGAGTTTGTGGTTTGATGCACTCTTAACAAAACCTTCAACCTGTTTGACTGATGCCTGGGCGATAACATCTTAAATGTTAAAAACATACAGCTCCCAAAAGGAGTTTTCATTATTTCAACTAACACAATACAGAACATGTGGCTTTACTTAATACAAAATTATAATGCTTAAATCTAGTTACCCATAGAAACCTAACAGAATCTATCTAGCAATGTCCTGTTTTTAACACAGTCTGATTAACTCCTATGGGTTATTGCATTTTCCAAAACAATATTTATTTGCTGTGACTATGAATGAAAAAGTAATGCAGACTGAAATGGAAAGAAAACAAAACAAATTAGTGGTGATTTTATGAAAAAGCAATAGCATCCAATTTTTTTAATTTTTTTTATGGGTTGTAGGGGGAAACATTTTTACTGTTATCCAGAAACATGTCCCTTTAAGAAAAAAAAAAAAAAAAAAGGTCCTTATGTGTACTGTGTCCTGGCGCCAGGCAAAAGTAGGGCAGGGACTACTTTGAAGTCGCTGTGACTTGAAGTCGCACAGATATGAACGGTTCTCATTGGAAATCATGAGGTACAACTTGTCATGCAATGTTGAAGTCCCAAGTCGCAGGACAAGTTGCACAAGTGGAAACGGAGCCTAAATGAAAAGCGGCTTTTTGTGCATGTGAACTGTCTTCTGATGGGCCAACTGCACAGTTAACATTGCTAGGCTCAGGGCCGGTTCACAAATCACATGCCTGGTAATCTAATGCAGTGTGTCCGCAGTATCTGGTAATCTCATGCAGTATTTCTGCAGTATCTGGTAATCTCATGCAGTATTTCTGCAGTATCTGGTAATCTCATGCAGTATTTCTGCAGTATCTGGTAATCTCATGCAATATGTCCGCAGTATCTGGTAATCTCATGCAGTCTCTGGTAATCTTGTGCAGTATGTCTGCAGTCTCTGGTAATCTTGTGCAGTATGTCTGCAGTCTCTGGTAATCTTGTGCAGTATGTCTGCAGTATCTGGTAATCTTGTGCAGTATGTCTGCAGTCTCTGGTAATCTCGTGCCCATTTAGAGTCCTTCATTACTAACAGTGTAACTTTTTAGTTTGTTTGCGCCGATCTGTAAGGCTGCGTTATATACCATGATTTGTTATGCTGGGGCTATATACTCTGTCCTGTGATGCTGAGCTGTATACTCCTGACACTGAGTGCAAGCAAGTGGAATACAGGGGACGGAGTGGGTGGATTCTATAAGGGGCGTGGCTTATGAGAAGTGGGAGGGACCGAACGTGGAGGGACGGGGTCTTGCGCCCCCCCATCCTTAAACTTCACCAGCCGCCACTGGTACAGTGGCTGCGTTTGATTGCACAGTGGCTGCATTTGATGGGCACAGTGGCTGTGTTTGATGGCACAGTGGCTGCATTTAATGGGCACAGTGGTTTGGTTTGAGGGTTCAGTGGATGCATTTGATGGGCACAGTTTCTGCATTTGATGGGCACAGTGGCTGCTTTTGATGGCACAGTGAGACTGCAATTATTTTTTTTAAGAATTTTTCAGTTTGCTTGCGCCCCCCCAAAAATGTTGAGCACCAGCCACCACTGGTTTTTATGTGTGTGCATATGTGCATTTATATATATGTATATAAACAGTGTATGTGTATGTATGTATGTTTACATGACCCCCTATATGTGTACAATCAGAACCATTTTTTTCCATGCTCAGATCACATTTCAGAGGCATTTGACAGCTGGTAAAGAGGCAATGTGTTGCCTCCTGACTGCCTGTTTTAACCCCTTAAATGCATCATCACTAAGCTGCAATGCACACAGTTACAGGGTGGTTGCAGTGCAGCCCCATTCACCTAGGGCAGTGATGGCGAACCTTGGCACCCCAGATGTTTTGGAACTACATTTCCCATGATGCTCATGTACTCTGCAGTGTAGTTCAGCATCATGGGAAATGTAGTTCCAAAACATCTGGGTTGCCAAGGTTCACCTTCACTGACCTAAGAGTATACTTCAAGGGTGCCCTGGCTGGAAAAATATTGAGAAACACTGGCATAGAGGAACCAATCTCTCCATTTTCCTCCTGCAGCTGCTGAATGCCTGCGAGGGGAGAAGAGGAGAAGCAGCCGGAATAGAGAAATAGGTTCCTTTATATGCAGCCACCCACTAGCGACCGGGTCCTGCTGTTCTGCCACCAAGATCGGAGAAAAGAGCCCTGTCTGGGGGGGGTCAGGGGGGCCCTTCATGGTCTCTTGCATCGGGGCCCTAAAGGTTCTAGTTACGAAACTGATCCCAAGTCGGAGGTACTTCTCCGAGGGGATCCAGAAGGGAACTCATCACATCCAGTCTCTCTTTAACCACTACCCGACGGCCATACGACTTTGTACGGCCGCAGGGTGGTTCTACTTCTCTAACAGGCCGTGTTTTTACGGCCTCTGTCCCCGCCAGGCCACTGGGGGGCGCCTGCGCCGGCATCGGAAGCGCGTGCGTGCCTGCCGCATCGCTGAGATGCCGATGCGCGTGCCTGATGACCGCGATGTCCTCCAGGCACTCGGGATCGGCGGCTACAGGCACAAGACGTGGATCTCTGTGTGTAAAGACACAGATCCATGTCCTGTCAGGGGAGAGAGGAGACCGATCTGGGTCTCTTGTACATAGGGACATAGATCGGTCACCTCCCCCAGTCAGTCCCCTCCCCCCACAGTTAGAACACAATTCAGGGTACACATTTACCCCCTTCCTCACCCCCTAGTGTTAACCCCTTCAATGCCAGTCACATTTATACAGTAATTAGTGCATATATATATATATATATATATATATATATATATATAATGTATCAAAAGTGTCCGATGTGTCCGCCATAATGTTGAAGTCACGAAAAAAACGCTGATCGCCGCCATTAGTAGTAAAAAAAAAATAGTAATAATTCTATCCCCTATTTTGTAGGCGCATAACTTTTGCGCAAACCAGACGCTTATTGCGATTTATTTTTTTATTTTTTACCAAAAATATGTAGAATAATATGTATCACCTAGACTGAGAAAAAACAAGTAAAAAATATTGTTTTTTTTTTCAAAATTGTCGCTCTATTTTTGTTTATAGCGCAAGAAATAAAAACCGCAGAGGTGATCAAATACCACCAAAAGAAAGCTCTATTTGTGGGGAAAAAAGAACGTATATCAGATTTTCATAAATGGCAGTAGGCAGTAGGACCCCAGGAAAAAACAAGGCTCACAATAGTGATGTACTGTAGGATATAGATAAGTTTAATAAAATGAATTGCACTTACAATATATAGACTTCATAAAAGCATGGGATAAAAGTAAAGCCGGCTGGCTCTCACAAACGCCCATCCACACAGGACCGTAACGCCACGCGTCAGCACGTCTCCTTTCCCGACGTACGTTTCATCATACAATGACGTCGTCTGGGGCACCTACGATTGTGAGCCTTGTTTTTTCCCGAGGTCCTACTGCCATTCATGAAAACCTGGAGGATCTGATATACCAGTGTCTGTTGCAGTCCCATCACAAAGGCCCAGGCTGGGGTTTACAGCCGAAAGCTGGTTATACTTGCCATCTGGTAAGCTTACATCCCTTACGGTGATCTCTGTCGGTGGTGGTTTTTCAGCATATGATTCACTGGGAAATACTCATTGCACCTTTATTAGGATTTCCTTGATCAATTGGACTTTTGATTGTTTACATTACTTATTTGTTTTTGTGATTCACTTCAATGGACAGTGTTTAAATCACTTAATCACTTGTTATTATTTCTATATTTATATGTATTTGTTATTATTAATTAGCGCAACTACATTTATTTTCTTGTACTGCTAGGTGTTTGCATCTTATGTCTGTGCCAAATAATTTTTTTGTCTTTAATGTAAATTAAAGAGTAACACAACAGAATAAATGACTGCTATTGTTGGACCTGACCCAAATTTCCTGGTCCATGTTGAATGACAGAATTCATGGGAAGTGAAGAAATAGTTAAGAATCAGTTAAGAGGACTACTACTATAAGTTGAAGGAAAGGCCATCCCATTTTTCTTAGCTTAACTATTGCCTGTGCCATATCGCTCTGGGCTTTTAGTCTGTCTTTCACTTTTCCAACTATCCTTGTGAATCATGTTTACCACACTACCTGTCAGGAAGACACTACAGGAACACAGCAGTGAATAGTAAATATAACACAACACAGTACAGAAAATTGCATTTGTCTTAAAAAGAACAAAAACTAAATGGAAGTCATACTTTTTATAGATGGTAATGGTCTTTATAGTTCTCTTCAACACTGTATGAGTTATCCATATCTCTCACTTCAAAGAGCTGAACACTACCATGTTAGATTCATTCATCTCAGCCAAAATATTCTTTCAAGGAATGCAATTACCTTCGATGGAAAATAGGATCATTTTTTTTCCTGGCTGGCTTTGCTGTAAAGTCTTTCAGTGAAGAAATGAATATGCTGATAAAAAAAAAGTCAAACAGTGTAAATAAGGTTCTCACGTTCCTTGTCAAATATTTAACTAGTGTATTGCAGCTGTCTTGATTAAAAGGACTTGCTGGCGCATGTACAAAATTAAGTGAAACTGTCTTGAATGAAATCGAGATCATTGCCTGTGGAGACAATGAAAAGTAACTTTTCAGGTGCACATAAAGAACAATGCATTTTTATTTCAACCAATTGTTCCAGTAAAATCTGCTCTGATTCAAGGTATATATTTTCAGCTTAACCTTTAAAAATGTAGTGTGCTGCAGGCTGCATATCCTCCAGTGCAAATTTACCAGTACATTCTTCAATGTGTCCAAATAACTGTAGACATTTATGTAATAAGTTTGACTCTTCATAGTTTTCAAAAATTGCAGCTTAAAGGCTAGATCCACCCAAAACTTATATTTGAGTGTCAGAGGTGCACTGAGGAGTTGAATCATCCATCGGCTTTTGTATGTTTTGGAAACTTCAGTGGCAAGTCTACACCCTGTTAGTTTGTGCCTTCTCCATCAGAGTTAAAACAAAGGTGTTGTGCAGTTGTGAAAAATACATCTGTTGAGCATAATACTATCATATAGTCTTATAACGGCTAAAATAGTGATTACTCTGAAACTCTTAAAAACATAGGGCCAGATTCACAGAGCCCTTACTCCTGTCTAACTGGTGTTAGACTGGAGTAATTTCAAATTACGCGCGTTTTTTAGCTAGTCGAAAACCTCAAACCATGAATAGACGTCTGCGGGCTTCAATTCGA
The DNA here is from genome assembly GCA_029574335.1 of Rana kukunoris. Lineage (NCBI taxonomy): Eukaryota > Metazoa > Chordata > Amphibia > Anura > Ranidae > Rana > Rana kukunoris. Next base: position 142,317,902 of record CM056052.1, read on the forward strand.
CTGGATTACGTGTTTGTACGCCTTCGGATCTACGCTGCAATAAAATTGCGGCCACTGGGTGGACTTCCCGTCGTTTTCCGCGTCGGGGTATGCAAATGAGCTTTTGCCGGCGATCCCCGAAATTACGATCTTCATTCGCAATCTCTTACGGCACCTTTAGTCATCTTTTTTTTTGCGTAACACTATACCAGCTTTTTGCTGCTCTAATATTAGACAGCCCATGTTAAGTATCGCCGTCGTTCCCGCGTCGAATTTCTACGTTTTCCGACGTCTTTTATTATTTTTTACGTAAGTCGTCCGGGAATAGGAATGTTCGTAAACGACGCTACTCAAACAACGAATGACGTAACGACGTGATTTCGCGCAATGCACGGCGGGAAATTTCTGAACAGAGCATGCGCAGTTCGATTGCCGCGGGGACGCGCTTAATTTAAATGCTTCACGCCCCCTAATCGCGTATTTCGATTACGCGGCGAGAAATAGACTACGCCGCTGTAGCGTACGGGCAAAAATCTACCAGGATTCGGTGTAGAGCCTGGTAAAATACGGCAGCGTAGAGTATTTCGATTACGCAGCACAATATTAAGTGTATGTGAATCTGGCCCATATCTTCTAAGGGAGCCACCACTAAGACATCCAAATATCAAACAACTTGCGCTCTCAAGGAATCATTATAACTATAATTCACTTATTCTAATATAAGCTGCCTTAATTCTTAATTGTTGGAGTTGTGTTTCTTTTTCAGCAGGATTGCACCACCTTGCAGTTTTGTGTTAGACAGAGCACTTATTAAGCAGGGTATGTTTTGGGAAATGTTTGTTAGCAAACTTCAGAGTATGGACAGGATTGAAACTGTAACAGACAGGGACAGTTCTTTATTACCCACTTCAGCTTCGGGAGGATTTGGCTGCCAAATGACCCAGCCACTTTTTGCGATTCGGCACTTTGTCGCTTTAACTGACAATTGCGCGGTCGTGCGACATAGCTCCCGAACAAAATTAACATCCTTTTTTTCCCCACAAATAGAGCTTTCTTTTGGTGGCATTTGATCACCTCTACAGTTTTAATTTTTTCTGCTATAAACAAAAATAGAGTGACATATTTGAAAAAAAAAGCAATATTGTTTACTTTTTGCTTAGTAAATAACCTCCGAAAATATAAAAAATAAAATAAAAATTCCTCTCCTCATTTTAGGCAAATATGTATTTTTATACGTATTTTTGTAAAAACAAAATTGCAATAAGCGTATATTGATTGGTTTCGCAAAAGTTATAGCTTCTACAAAATAGGTGGTAGTTTTATGGCATTTTTATTATATATTTTTTACTATTACCATGACTACGACATTATTGTGGACACGTCGGACACTTTTGGCGCTATTTTGTGACCATTCACATTTAAACAGCGATCAGTGCTATAAAAATGCACTGACTACTGTATAAATGTGACTGGCAGGGTAGGGGTTAACCAGTATAGGGCGGGGAAGGGGTTAAGTGTGTCCTAGGGATATGTTCTAACTGTGAGGGGGCGGGGCTTACTGTGCCACAACAATGATCACTGCTCCGATGAGAGGGAGCAGTAGATCAGTGTCTTGTCACTAGGCAGAACAGGGAGATGCCTTGTTTACAAAGGCATCCCCCCATTCTGCCATTCCATGACCTGATCATGGGACACCGGTGGACATCGAGTCCGCAGATCCTGTGTGCAAGGTCATGGAGACCGCGACGGGCGTGTGTGCGTCTGCTAGGCGGCAGATTTAAAGCAACGTACATACGTTGCTTTGCCTGCCTGTGCAATTCTGCTGATGTATAAGTGCGTGAGGCATTCGGCAAGCGATTAAGGCAGTTAATGTTATAGTTAGCTGTTTTGGTTCCCCTGTGGCAGCTAAGTGATTTTGCACAGAGCTGCCTGGATCCTCCTCTTCTCTGGTCCCTCTTCGCTGTTCTTGTCCCCTCCCTCCGGTCAATTGCCCCCACAGAAAGCAGCTTGCTGTAGGGGAAATCAAGCAATGTCCATATAGACACAGAGCCCTGCCCTGGCCTGCCCCCTCTCGTTTCTGATTGGCTGACTGACTTTGACTGAGCCAATGGCGCTGCTGCTGTGTCTAAGCCAATCAATCCGGGACGGCTAAGATACTCATGGACATTGCTGGAGAGAGATGGGGCTCAGGTAAGTAATTAGGGGATGCTGGCGAGGCTGCTACACACAGAAGGTTTTTTTATTTTAATGCATAGAATGCATTAAGTAAAAAAACCTTCTGCCATTACAACTTTTTTAATTCTTTTATTGTTATGCCACGTACACACAACCATTTTTCTCGGCAGGAAAAAAAACTGCGTTTTTCCTGACGTGATTCCTCTCCAGCCTGACTTGCATACATACGTTCATGCAAAAAAAGTCCGTCCAAAGCGCGGTGACGTACAACACGTACGACGGGACTATAAAGTTTCTTTCAAATGGCACCACACTTTGGGCTGCATACTTGATTCTGAGCATGTGCTTTTTTTTTCCCCTTGGAAAAGCATTTTTTGATACGAGAAAAAAACTGACGGGAAACATGACAAGAAAAAAAACTATTTGAGGTTTTAATGAAATCATACCCTGTGCATATTTAATTGTTTCTATAAAAAGTACTATTCAGATGCATTACTCAAACCTGCAGCAAAGAAGAGAGCATACACTTATATATATATATATATATATATATATATATATATATAAGCCCAGCCAATTACAGCTGATCCAAGATACATATGGATTACTAAGCAAGCCATACACATTTCAAATCATGTATAGGTAGGCTGAATGTACCAAACTGATTGATCCATCAACTTGGGTACAACCAGCATGCCGGGTTTTACCTGCAATAATCACTGTCTTCTCCTGGCAGGCACGACTTCCTCTGCCCCCCTACCCTGGAAAAGACAGTGGCCCAGCAGGAGGGATTCCCGCATTAAAACACTGTCTATCTTAATGGGGAAATCCAGCAAGTTTCCTTTAGTCGTATAAAATAAAATAAAAAACTCTTATGTTCCTTTCTCCTCTTGTGTTCACTTTTTCTGAAAAGCAGAGCTTCTGATAATTTACTAAGCTCTGGACCAACTGCAAAGTGCACAGTCTGTTTGCCTTTAGCAAATCAACCCCACAATCTATAGGAATGCTATGTTGTCATGATATACACCAGATAATACGCTGTAAACAATCTCAGTTAAAGGCAAAATATAAACTTACATTTAATTAATTTAAAGCAAGGACGTTTTTTTTTTTTGTAAATGTCACTTTTATTGCAGCACATTGTATATATTGCAAAGGTGAGCTGCTTCACAGGTGGGTTTAAAGCAGCTTCCAAGCATGTTATATAAAGTAAATGGAAATATTCAATTTCTCACATTAAAAGTGCTGCAAAAAATGTTTGCATTAGTACATGTCCTCCGAGGAAGTGCTTAGTCCCCCATGCAATTTGTTTGGCAATCCCTTGCCTATTACCCTCAAAAATGCTCAGTGTTGGTTTTAAAGATTTGTCTTCTATTGACTTAAATGGGGTTTAGATTAACATTCAGCAAAGTTCAACGAACCTCCCGCAAACCAAACCCAGGTAAATTTCACTCATCTCTATTATTAACCCCTTAAAGGAACACTAAAGGTTAATTTTTTATTAGATCAATTGATTGCTGTAAGCTAGAGCATTTAAATATCACTTACCTCGTTTTTCCTTTTGACTTCCAAAATACAGTAATCCAGGTTTGAAAATGCCATTTCCTGTCTCTCCTCTTCTTGCTTTCCACCAGCACCTGCATGGTGGAAAGCAGAATGTGCTCACCCCCTCCCTATGACTACAGCCCTGCTTGAAGATGCTCTCTTATCCCTCACAGGCATGGAGGCTAAGCCTCATAGGAACTATGGTTCCCATTAGGCCGTGATGTAGCAAGAATGAACGCGCACCGCAAAACAGTAAGTCAGTGAGAATAACGATTCAGGAGTGATGGAGGTGAATAAAACAGCTTGATTTCAACAGGTATCAAAATAGTTTTACTGCAAAACATTACTTTTTACTTTATCAGCTACTGTCAGACTTTAATTTAAGAGGAAAATATTTTTGTCTTTACAACCCCTTTAAGTTGCTCTGTCTTGTCCTCCAACATTAGTAGTAGCTGCACTAGAGTAGTGCAAAAACAACTTGCTTACTGTATAATCAAAAAACAAAATAGTATAAAGTAAAGCTGCCTTATTTTTTTGTCCTTTTTTTGTACTGATATTTCCAAGGATGTGAGCCAGCACCTGGGAGCTGATTCAAGAATTGGCTCAGATGAGGACACCGCAGGATCCCTGGACAGGTGAGTGACCTAATAGTAAAAGTCAGCAACTATAGTACTTGTAGCCCCTGACTTTTAATGTTGGGGGGGTCGCTACCATCTTATTCTTTCTACTCTCTTGAACCAATTTGCAGTAGAGGAATTATCTGAAATGTTTATATTTTTATACTATAACCTGTAATCAGGACATACTATACAGCTGATTCTCTGTAAATGTCACACTGAAGTGTGACATGGAAGTGTGCATGGTTTAAAAAAAAAAAAAGTGTGACATTTACAGAGAATCAGCTGTATAGTATGTCCTCATCTGAGCCAATTCTTGAATCAGTTCCCAGGTGCTGGCTCCGCCATCTTGGGTAATAAGCTTTCTCAATGGGCCGACTGAAGCGAGGGCTGAACTTCTGGCTACCTGTCATACCAAGTACCTTCTCCCCCCACAGGATACCATATGTAGCACTAGAGGGGGGGAGGATGCAGACAAGTGGTGCTTCCCCTTTTGGTTGGAGCACCGCTTTAAAGAAGTTGACTAATCTTTTTTTTTAAATTGTTTGTGTAAATCCTTCCAGACTAGAATGTTTTGCATACTGTTATTAAAAATAGGCATAAACCCATAAATGTTCTGTTAAATATACAGTTGATACAGTTTTGTTATATCTGTTTGATAAGTGCAAAAATACTGCAAGAAATACAGTGCTGTCCTGTTTACTCTAAATTCTTAAAATGGAACTGGGACTTCCGATTCTCACACAGCATGAAGTAGCTGACTCCTCTCGCAGACCTCATCTGTAAGCCAGCATACAAAGCCACCCAGACCATTGACACAGCTTGCTGTCACACTGCCCAGCTCCCCTCTATCCATGGATCACTTTCTGAATAAAAGCAGCGCCTGCTCTAACCCTGCACAGCGTCCGCTGGACACAGCAGACACAGCCCCTGCTGTCCAATATGGCAAAGCCACCGGCCATTGAGGTGAGTGCAGCCTCAGACCCTCCTCCTCTGCAGCATGAGGACAATCACACTTAGTGCATAGCTCAGGCAGTAGCTCCTCTCCTGGCCCGACCATCTCTGCCACAGTAAAAAAAGCTCTACTGGCAGGCATGTCACAAATAAAAAAAGAGCTGGAATTACATAACACTAGACTGGCTTGTTTGTTTGTTTGTTTTTTTAATAATAAACATGTTATACTTACCTCCCCTGTGCAGTTGGTTTTGCACAGAGCAGCCCAGATTCTCCTCTTCTCAGGTCCCTCTTCAGCTCTCCTGGCCCCTCCCTCTGAGGAGTGCCCTCCAGCCAGCAGCTTGCTACAGGGGGCACCCGAGTCGAGTCAGAGCTCTGTGTATCTATTCAGACACAGAGTCCCAACCTGGCCCTGCCCCTCTCTCCCCTGATTGTCTGACTGATTTTGATTGACAGCCGTGGAAACCAAAGGCACTGCTGCTGTGTCTCAGACAATCAGGAGGAGTGTCTGGGATAGCTAAGACACTCATGGACATCAGTGCAGAGAGAAGGAGCTTAGGTAAGTAATTATGGGGGTGCTGGGGAGACTGCTACACACTGAAGGTTTTTTATCTTAAGGTATAGAATGCATTAAGATAAAAAACCTTCCACATTTACAACCCCTTTAATGAAACAGAGCACAGAATCTCTACTATTGAGGATGAGCCCTATAAGGCTCAAGCTACAAATAAGTTTCAGGATAAAACTAACCAGTTTATTATCCAGAAGCTGGAAGCTCGAAAATAGGTCATGGCGCAACAATCTGCACTTTATAGGAGTTACTGAATCCCTACAAGCATCTGCCATTTCAGAATTCTATGCATCACGCATTCCCAGAAGCCTTAGGTTTCTCTGACCCCTGCATAGTAGAATAAACACATTGTCTGGGGGCCACTACCACTAGCCACACAACTCCTTGCACGATCATTGCCAATATATCAATTATGTGGACAAGGCTAACAGTTTACAAAAATTCAGATGGTCCAGTCATGCAAATCGATTGGGTCAAAACCCTGATCTTTGCTGACCACTACGCAGATGTCCCTAAAAAACTTAAAGCCTTCCAGCACATATGCTCAGAGCTCTTCAAACACCAAATCAAGTTTACCCTAGCATTCTCTACCATACTTCAGCTCAGATCACCGAACGGGAAGCAACTCTCCTTCCACGACCCATCAGATGCTAAAAACTGTCTTTGCTCTCTAAACCGGAGGCACAGATAAATCTTTCTACTAAAACCCAACCCATCCCACACCCCATGAATCAAGGGAGCCCAAGGAAGCACCCCCCAAAATGCCTTAAACCCTCAGACTTCGGCAATCACTCCGGACATCGCTGGCGCTACCTCCACCATGGCCTCCACTTCTTTTAAGATGTAAATGTTTTTTTACTAGGTATCTCATCTGTTGTTCTTATGTTATGGATATAAGATGTTTTAGATACCGGTAAAAGCATTTACCCCTGTGAACACCACTTTTCCCTGCTTTCTCATGGGCTTCACAGGCCACCTCCCAATACTCTTGTGTGTAACAACCTGGATGTTCCTAACCAGGTTCATGTACACATAGGCACCCACATAAATCCTGGTCCTCGGGTGAGCTCATGGGAGCTGGCTCACGTAGTGATCCCATGTGGAAAAAAGCAAAGTCCTGCATAAATTTGTATGTTTGGTTTACTTTCTATCTGAGGATTTTATATTTCTACCCCTGTTGTGCTTTCACACCTTTCATTCTAGCATATTTTCCTGTCTCACAGACCACACCCATCCCCTCTATGGCACTCATTCATACCGAAAATTTCCAAGGTATAACTCCATGAGATAGCAATCTCAGACCACGCACCAATATCAGTTTCACTTTAGAACCCAGTCTTCAACCGAATCCCCGTCTGTGGTGCTTCCCATCCTTCCTATATAAAAATGCAGACTTCCAGGCTTTTTTGGAAGCCGGTTGGGAAGAATTTCACTCCGCAAACTCCCCACACATAGACAATCCTGATCTGATTTGGAACACCTTCAAGGCATCCTTTAGGGGTTTACTCATCTCATATGCCACCTCTTTCAAGAAACATGCATTATCCAAATATTGGGAAGCTAGCTCCCGACTTAAAGATGCTCAACGGTCCTTAATTTCCCAAAACACCTCAGGACACAGGACAGAATGGCACGCAGCTAAATGTGCCTTCGATTCCTGGGCTGAAAATCTAGAACTGACCAAACAAGCATTCAGTGATAGCAACATTCCACAAATTTGGCAACAAATCTGGTAAACTCTTATCGAGAGGCCCATACCACCCTACGCATATCACTTCTTTCCGAGACGCTACAGGCTCCACAGGCTCCATCAGGTCACTTTCCCAGGAAGTAAATAAGATAATGTTCCTGTTCTATTCCTCTTTATATGCTTATGAACCTATAGATAGAAATTTGGCCTCAATATTTCTTGATAAGATCCCTCTCTCAACCATCTCTCCCCTCCAACTCGAAACCCTAATCACGCCCATCCCTTTGTCGGAAGTTACTACAACAATGCGGCATTTAGCTCCAAACAAAGCCCCCGGCCCATATGGGTTCATGAGCAAACTTTTTAAGACTCTACAGGACATAGTCACGCCCACCCTTCTTAATGTATATCAGGGAATCTGGAAAGGGGTCCCTATTTGCCAATGGCCATTATTAAACTACTCTCTAAAAAAGGGAAAGACCCCTTAGAACACGGCTCCTATAGACCTATCTCCTTTCTAAACCTAGATGTTAAGATACTCTCAAAAATTGTAGCAACCAGACTAGCCAACATCATCTGTCCCTAATCTACCCCGCTCAATCTGGTTTTGTCAAGGGAAGAACAGACACTCTAAACATCCACAGAGTAATGATGGTTTTGGAACATGCTAGTACCAACCCAGGTGGAGACTTTGCCATTATCACTCTGGAAGTGAAAAAAAGCCTTTGACAATGTCGGCTTTAATTGTCTCTCTCTAGTTCTGGCCAAAATGGGATTTCCTGGTCCCTGTAGGCACCTGTTAAAACAATATATACTTCTCTGACAGCCAGACTGGTAGTGGCGGGTCTCCTCACTGAGGAATTTAGACATTACAAAGGCACCGGACAGGGATGTCTTCTCTCGCCGGCGCCACTACTATTCAACTTAGCCTTGGAATCCCTATCCAAATTCCTGACTTATAAGGCTCCCCTATATGGCATCCACATAGGAGACCTGGAATTATGCACAGCACTCTTTGTGGCCGACATACTCATTTTTACAGCAGACCCCCTCTCAGATATGACCTCCATCAAGGCCATATTTGATGAATTCAGACAGTGTTCAGGCCTCCGCATCAACTATAATAAAAGTGAAATTTGATCCCTCTGTACATCTCCAAACCCTATCTGGACACACTCCCTTCACAGTAGCCAAATCTCACATAACCAATCCCGGTATCAAAATAGGCAAGATTCCTTCTTCACTCTATACATTAAATTACCCTTCTTTAATTAAGAGAATCGTACAGCATCTTGAAAATTGGAAGGATCTACCTCCATTGCTTCTGGGGAGATGCCTCTTATTTAAAATGGTCTGTTTTGCCAGGTTATTATACCCCTTACAGACCATGCTAATGCTTCTAAAACATAAGGATATCACAAATTTGAAAAAAGCTATATCCTCATCCATTTGGCATAAAAAGCTCCATCGTATTGCACTCTCCAAACTTTTTTTCCCCTGAATCTCCCCAGAATTTACATATGGTAGTTGGAGTATCAAGATGTTTTCAGTAGACAGTCTAAGCCAATACATGCTAGGTTAAAAACTCTGATATTGGGGAGACTTATGCCTGATCCCAAATAAGAAATGGAGAGAAGCACAGATGCAGCCAATATCAGACGCAGCCAATCCTCAAATTGCTTTATGTCCTCTCTGTTCTCACTCAAGGACGTCTCTCTTCCACAGCTTGTGGTCATGGAAATCCATTTCAGACATTATCCTTCATCCATGGAATCACTTCAGTGCATTTACCAAAGGACCCTCTACTACTAGTCTTCAGATACTGGAATAAACAACTCTTCTCAGGATCTCCAAACATTACCAACTCTAAGCACAAACACTAAAATCTGATATCTCTAAGTCGCATGGAGAACTGTTCTAAAAAACTGGACTTCCTCCACCAGTCCAACAATCTCTCTGACTAAAGGGAAATTTCAGCTACTACTATACAGAGAAATAGTAGGTACGATATGTACCCTTCCCTCCTCAAAGGCAAGTTTCTATAAGAGATGGGAGGCTTTAATGTTCTTCATTATGCCCATCAAAAAAATGATACCTTCAGGGAGTCCTATTTCTATCTTCAAGGTCTCCGAAAACTCTATGACAAGGACGATAACTTTTAAGAGACTTATTACCTAGATTGCCCTATGCAGTTTTGCATACTACATGGTCAGTCTGCTTAGATAGATGTGCAACTTCCCACTTTTAATGCCCCCCTCCTCCCCTACTCAGTATCCTTATAATTAAGAGCTATTATTTTTTCAACTAATCCTTATTGTTTAATTGGTTATATCCTTAGTGTACTTCAATTAACGGCTGTGTTGCAAGCCTTTTCTTGTATTGTATTGTATTTTATAGCAGTAAACAATACTCAATGTATGAAAAAAAGAAAATTCCAGGTGACACTTCCCCCGTCACTTTGTTATGTCTTTGTACTTTGTTCCTTTGACAATAAAATCCTTTGAAAAAAAAGTGGAACTGAAAGGGGGGTGTCGGGTTCCGCGCATCTTCATTGGCTGACAAACTCCTGCTCATATACAGGAACAAGTCTTTACGACACATAGGATCATCTCAGCCACTGTAATTTGAGCTTAGTTTATAGTACAGGGATTGCTGCAAGCAGGCAGGTAGGTAGGTTTTATTTCAAAAGAGACATTGAATGTCTTTTCTGCAATGAAATGTCTGCCTGCTCACAATGTATCACATTGGAACTTTAGTTTTGCCATAACTAAGAAAGCTGGGTGTTGCTGTGTGAATACAGTAGCTGTAGAAGCTGCTGCTGTCACAAAACAAATGACACGGTTGCGTTAACATTGTTTAGATGCAAGGTACGCATTCATCGATAGATCAATCTGCATAGGAATTCAGTTTAAGTGATATTAAAAGAGAAGTACACCCTGTACAACCACTTTTACCTACAGGTAAGCCTAGATTAGGGCTTACCTGTAGGTGCTAGAAATATCTCCAAAACTACACAGTATTTACAATAGAGACTTTCACTGATATCTACGGTGCATGCACCGTAGACACACTTTAGATTGTGCCGTTTCTAAAGGAGGCCGTGCCGTGACTGGCGGCTCCCATGTGCTTGCGTGGGAGTGACATCATCGTGGCTCCGGCCAATCACAGCGCCGAAGCCGCGATACCTGGAAGTAACCCCCGGGACAACATGTCATCAGCCGTTGCTGTGTCGGGCACCACTGCGAGGCTTAGATCCCAGGTGAGTATTACATAATGAGCTAGTATGCTGTGCATACTAGCTCATTATGCCTTTGTCTTGCAGCTGTTTTTTTTTTGTTTTTTTAAAGTGGGTTTACACCCACTTTAAGTTTCTGCCACGGTGATACCCAAATGTGTGCGCCCCTTGCCCTGCTACTGTCGGAAGCATGTGTAGTTGGGGCTGCCAGTGCTGTACCCGGCTCTGTATGTGCAGTAGGGGTTGCTGCCTTTCAGCAGTCTGACAAGAACAGTACACAAGCAGTATTGATATGTGTTATAATTGTGTGCAGTGGCAGCTTATGATGCAGGAATTTCTCATATAACCTATATTCAACCCATTCCCACACATGTATTCTCATAAACATCAGCAGAAACCCTCCTATAATTGTGTTCTCTGAATTCTTTTAAATGTCGTGATTGCATCATGTGTATCTGGGCTATGACTTTCTTTTTTTTCTAAAGCAGTGGTTTCCAAACTGTGACTCTTTGTTTGGTTTCATGCAGCCCTTGAGGTACTATTTCATCTACATGATACCATGTCGGGCATGATTCCCCCCACTGACAACAATGAAGGGAATTGTTTTTTCACACTGTTTTTGGGACCTTTTCTACTTCCAATGGCTACAGTCCAGCCCTAAAAGTCTGAAGGACAGTAAACTGGCCCTTTGTTTATGAGTTTGGAGACCCCTTTTCTAAAGGAACAATTGGTATAGGCATAAAACAGTGCAAACAAGTATTTGTGAACAACTATTGTCAAAATAATTTTCTGGGACTTGGAACTTTCAACTCTCACCCATTTCAAGCACCTATGGCCTCTTTTACACAGATCGGTCCATTTTTCGGTCCGCTCCGTGTGTCCGTCGGCTCAGCGGGGGGTCTTCGCTGAGCTGTCGGGTGGACAGGGTGGTCCCCGCACACTATGCAGGGACCGCCCTGTCTCTTCTCCGCTATCAACTATGGGGAATCGGATGGAAACAAACCGTTTGTCCGTTTGCATCCGTTCCGATAGGACATTCTTCCGTCTGAAAAAAACGGATGCGGATCTTGCGGACGTTAGCGGATGCATCATCCGCTAATGGATCCGCTCCCATAGGGGCCCATTACAAGTCCGTAAACGGACTTGTAATGAGCAGACGAGCGGAACGGACGTGTGAAAGGACCCTAAGATAGAGCTTCTCGCTTTCCTAAATTAACTACTACACAGGCCACCCATATTACTGATTATTTCCAGGTTATTTCCTAATGGCATTAATAAAGATAATCTGTAACATTTGAAGTGTATTTTCTTACAGCATGAATAGTAACTTGATTCCATTCCAGTAACCCATTGTGACTACAGTATTGCACGAATGGTAATGAGACCTGGCGCCAAAGTTTTCTGGAATAGCTTCTGCTATAGTATCTTCTTTCTTAAAGGGTGAAACCTGTCAAGTTTATGATTTTAGCCTTTTAACAATATATATAACTACAGAGACACATCTTTTGCTAGAAAAATGTTGTGATAATATCTGCCTTTAGACACCGCCATTGAGTGTTAGTTGACAATGCAATCTGCTTATAGGTAGTCCTTAGGGCATGATTCACAAGTGAAAATAAATATACATGTTCACATTGTTGATAATAATAGCAAACTGTGGTAATAACTATGTGTGAAGGAAAGAATGTTCAGGCTTTTCAGAATTTGAAGTAATCTCTGTTATTTGCTGATATATTACACCTCGACCTTGAACTGACCAAAAAAGTTATAGCCAAGAGTCTAAAAGGAAAAGAGATGCACACAATGGCACTGGCTACACAGGACAAACAGAAAATATATATAAAATATAGACAGTTACGTAACTGACGTAATTGATCACACATTAAGCTGACTTCATGAGAAACTAGTCTTTCAGTTCTCCATCAGGCTCCACCCCCTCCTAGTAAAAAAAACTCCTGTCAGTGTAACAAGTGCAATATCAAGGAAGGGTGTCCGGTGTGGACATTCTTTGCTCAGGGCAGACAAACTACAAACTAATGTTCATTGTGAAGACATCCTTTATGAAATTCTTCAAACATTTTTTATACTGTGCCATCAAATGCAGCCACTGTGCTCATAAAATGCCGCCACTGTGGCTATCAAATACAGCCGCTGTATCCATCAAACGCCACCACTCTGGCCACCAAACGCCGCCACTGTGCCCATCAAAGCTACCACTGTGCCATATCAAATGCTCACACTGTGCCAAATCAAATGCTACCACTGTGCCATCAAATGCTCCCACTGTGCCATAAAATGCTCCCACTGTGCCATCAAATTGCCACTCTTCCCCTCCCGCCTATCCATTGTCTGTCCGGCACTTACCCTATCTTGGTGGGGCAGCAGGTGACGGCGGCGGGCAGTGAGCAGTATCATCCATGCTCCTCCATGGTCCTCAATGTCTTCTCCCATCCTCTCTTCCCATCCTCTGCTATGATTGGAAGCTTGATAGGCATTCAATCACAGCTCCTGTCGTTTCAGCCAATCAAGTGACAGGTAACAGACCCGAGCACCTGATTGGTGGAGAGGCTGTTCAGTGGTAGAAAAGCAAATATTATTTTGCTTTTCTAACACAGCTGGGTGAACTGCAAGTGCCAAGCATGGCACTCAATGTTTACCTTTTTGATGCCTATTAGAGCCTATGGCTCTAATCAGGTGCTTAAAAAACACCCCCCGCTGCTGTAATTCAGGTGCCTGGCATCAAAAAAAGGGGTCTGGCATCTGAATAGGGGGGTGGCAGAGGTGGCCATAGATAGATTCATGCAATGCATGAATCTATATATTCGTGATAGAGGGGGTGGCAGGAGAGAGGGGGACACACTGCCACTGCACGTAACTAATAATGAGTCTAGACAGAAAGTTGTGGGGTTGGAGCTTAGACAGGAACTTGACATACTGTAACATTACACGCCTTCAATGTGACAGTGTTTGGGCCTGGAGATTAACTCCAGAAGCTAACAATAAAAACTGACAGGTTTAATCCATCCCCCCTCTATCAAAAACAAAAAAAAAAAGTTTTGCCCCTAATTATACTTTAAGTACTGGGGAAGTTGAGCACTGCTGAGATACAGTACAAGTTGTTAATGCTGCGTTAGCGGCTTCCTGACCAGCTTCTGTACATATACGGCGGCAGAATGGCTCTCCTGTGTAAATCGCTGTGTATATATATATATATATATATATATATATATATATATATATATAAATATATGAAGTTTTTGTCTTTTTTTCCACACAAACAGAGCTTTCTTTTGGTGGAATTTAACCCCCCTGGCGGTATTCCCGAGTCTGACTCAGGGTTAAATTTTCATGCTGCGATCGGTAACCCCGAGTCAGACTCGGGCTCGCCTCGCTGAGTGCACAGACAGGGTTTACTTACCTTGTTCCTGGATCCAGCGATGCCAACACGCTGTGTGAGCGAGCGGGTGCTCGCTAGATTCACACAGCGTCCCCGTGTGCCATTGATCTCCGTTCCCTGCGACGTTACGACGCACGGGGCAGAGAAACGGCGCCATATTCAAAAAAGTAAACAAACACATTACATAAAGTACAATGTAATCTTATAGATTGCAGTACTGTATGTAAAAAATACACACACCCCTTGCCCCTAGTGGTCTGCCCAGTGCCCTACATGTACTTTTATATAATAAAACGTGTTCTTTCTCCCTGCAAACTGTAGATTGTCCATAGCAACCAAAAGTGTCCCTTTATGTCAAAAATGGTTTTAGATCAGCTAAAAAACAGCTATAATAAATTATAATCACTTGCAGAATTTAGCGATAGCGATTTGTGGGGAAATTCGTCATAAAAAAAAATAATAATGACAGCGACAATTCTGCAACTGAGCAAATTTCAGTGATTTTGATTTCCTTACATTATTGAATAATTTTAAGTATAATTATATTATTATTTGTTATAATTATTTATAATTATTTATTATATTATAATTTATAATTTTTTTTTTCAAATGTCATACCCGGGATGCCTATTAGACTCTTGTTTGGTCAGATTTAAGTAAGTTATTCCTAAGAATTACAAGCCTACAGTATAAAACGCCAAATTTCCTTGCAAATAATGGTACCACTTTCAGCACCTAAAATCTGAAAGAATCATACCGCCAGGGAGGTTAATCACTGCTTTGTTCTTATTTTTTTGCGCTATAAAAGTAAAAAGACTGAAAGTTCTGTAAAAAATATTTTTTCTTAGTTTCTGTTATAAAATTTAGCAAATTAGTCATTTTTCTTCTAAAATGTTGGCAAAAATTTATGCTGCTACATATCTTTGGTAAAAATAACCCAAATTGGTTGGTCTTTGTGAAAGTTATAGAGTCCACAAGCTATGGTGCCAATCTCTGAAAATTGAACACACCTGAAGTATTGAAGGCCTATCTCATTTCTTGCGACCCTAACAAGCCAGGAAAGTATAAATACCCCCCAAATTACCCCTTTTTGGAAAGTAGGCATTCCAAGGTATTTAGTATGAGGCATGGTGAGTTTTTTTGAAGTTTTAATTTTTTCCCCACAATTCTTTGCAAAATCAAGATTTTTTTTCACAACATTTTTATATTAGCAGGTTATTTCTCACATACAACATATGCATACCACAAATTACACCCCCAAAACACATTCTACTATTCTTCCAGAGTATGGCGATACCACATGTGTGAGACTTTTCCACAGCGTGCCCACATACAGAGGCCCAACATATAGGGAGCACCATCAGGCGTGTTACCTGTGAGGCATAAATTTCAAAAAGCCTGAAGGTGCTCCCTGCATGTTGGTTCTCTGTATGTGGCCACGCTGTGGAAAAGTCTCACACGTGTGGTATCGCCATATTTTTATTGGGACTGTGACAATTATGGCGGACAGATTGGACACTTTAGACACATTTTTGGGACCATTGACAATTATACAGCCAAGGACCTAGACTATGGAATTTGGTTGGAGGAGAACCACTTGGCCTTCAGGAGAAAGATCAAAACCCATCTCTTCTGAGGACCTAAAAAAAGGAAAAAGGACACCAAGCGCCCAGAGGCAATTCAGTTTGCTGCCCTATATAAGTTTGACTCACTCACTCACTCACTCACTCACTCACTCACTCACTCACTCACTGCTATAAAAAGCCACTGATTACTTTGTAAATGTCACCAGTGAAGGGGTTAACACTAGGGGGCGAAGATCAAGGTGTTAATTGTGCTACCTAGTGTGTGTTCTAACTGTAGGGGGATAGGACTGACAGAGTTGACAGATTGTTGTTCCTAGCCAATCTGCCTCTCCTTTCCTCACAGAACAGGGATTTGTGTGTTTGCACACACGCGTCCCTGTTCTGTCTCTCGTGCCTGCAATCACATGTAGCTGCCGGCCATCGGCACCCCCGCAGTGCAACTGGTGCGCACCGCGCCTGCTAACCCTCTCAAAGGGACCGGCGTACAGCTACGACAGTTTGCGGGATCATGCCGACCTGCTGCAAAATAATGAAGGCGGCTGGTCGGCAAGTGGTTAAAGAAGAATTCCACTTTCAATTAAAAAATGTATATAGCAAAAACAATTGCTACACACACTTTACACTTTTGTAATTTAAAAATTATTAAAAATTACCTTTATATTTCTATATGTAGTCACTGAAATGTTCCAAAAATGCTTAAACAATTCAATGCAATATGACAACCTTTCTGTCGGTGAACCGAATGCCTCCCAAAAATTAAATTTTCTGCTTGTGTGATTGGCTCACTGATTTGCCCAGGCATCTGATCAAAGATAGAATACACATTTTAGTCATCAGCAGCAATAGGAATTACCGTACATTTTGGTGAAATACTAATATGTACATACAAAGTACATTTTATTTGTACACCTTATTTTAAACCAGAAAAAGCGTGGATATACAGTATTCCTGCATGCAAGCACATAAAGTATGATGGTAATTGTTCTGCATTGTAGATCACAATCACAAAAAAATAGACCATCTCTTCTTAATGTGCTGTAATATTACCTCTTATAGCTGCAACTGTCAGGAATGCTTCTTTTGGAAGCTGCACAATTTAGAAAAAACTTGGAGTACAGGTTTGGGGCATGAAAACTTTTGCTTGGCGTCAATTTCGTACATAGAAAGTCATCCCTCTGCTGCCAATAACTGAGTCATCAAGTTGGCTCTGATTCTCAATGATCTTAAAGCTAGCATGCCTCTTCTGTTAATTGGAGGCTTTTGATGTGCAGCTCCTATATCTGTACTTAACAATGCTCTTCCCTTTAATGTTTCAATATATCAAAACTATTATCTTTTTATATGTGAGCCAGTACAGTGAGATCTGTCTTATGTTCCTCCTAATGGCCAAATACCTTACATTATAAGGCTTTTAGTGAGCCTGCAAATGGTCAACACCTTACAAAATGAAAGGGTTAAATAGTTTTCCCCAAAATGAAACTCTTAAAAAATAATGAGAGATATAATAAAAGGAGAACAAAAACTTTGATAAGAGATCTACAGGAAATAGCTGAAACTTTAAAATGCCAATGAAGGTAAAGAAAGATGGAAATGTCCACACAAGATAAAGGTACCAATACTGAAACCAGGCAAAGATCTGTATTTTAGCCACCCTTACCTTACCCAGTAAATACAGCGTTGCCTGGTGTAATCCATGGTATGCAGCATCGCCATCTTCCCTTTTGATATCATTAAGTGGCTGGCTGTCTCTTCCTGGACTTTTTTTTTTCTAATTACATATCACTGCACATGCACAGTGTAGTAGAGATTGCCAAACGCATGCACAGGGTGATACAAATTTCATGAAGCTTGAGTGAAAATGCTGGCAATGTAGGCCAATACCTGCTGAAAAAATATTTTCTATTAAAAAAGTTGATCAAGTTGAGTAACGGGACGTGATAAGGAGGAAATTGATGGCAAGTCACTTCAGAGGGTAAATGTGCACTTTAACTAACAGGAACCTCTATGCAATAATGAAAGGTTGGTTTGTAATGTTGTTTTCACTTCCAAAAGCTCTTATACTTCGGTCAAACCAAACAAGGCTTTTAAATCGTGAGACTTCACTTGAAATCGCACCATTTCTAAGCTGCATATTAGTACGACTTCAGGTGACTTGGAAGACATTCACGCACAGATGTCTATGCAAGTCGCACCTGAACTTTCAAAAAGCAGTGCAAAAACTAGTAGCGACTCTGACTCCATCGCTTTGACCGATTACATTGCTGACAATAGTGTGTGACTTGTCATGCAACTATCAAATCGCATGACAAGTCTCACTGGTGTGACGGGGGCTTAGAGTTCACCTGTGCTGAAACTAAGGACATTAAAGTATTAACATATTTATAACTAGAAGTAAAGAAGCTATAAAACAAACATAGACTGACCTTTGCAGCAATGTACTGTGGATAGCTATATTTTCAAAGTTCACAACATTGATACTGAAATCAAAGTTTCTCTCTCGCATGCAAGAATATTGTCAGACAACGCAGATTTTTATCAATTTTGTTTACTGATCTATATGCAGTGCAAGTTTACGCACCTGTGTGTACAGGTATTTTTTTTAAACAATGAGCTGTGTTTAGATAAGTAGAAAGATCATTAAAAAACACCCACATGCCTAAGGCTCCTTACACACGGAGCGGTCCGTTTTTCGGTCCGCTCTGTGTGTCCATCAGCTCAGCGGGGGGTCTCCGCTCAGCTGTCGGCGGACAGGGCGGTCCCCGCACACTGTGCAGGGACCGCCCTGTCTCTCCTCCGATCTCCCCTATGGGGAGTTGGATGGAAACGGACCGTCTGTCCGTTTGCATCCGATCCGTTTGGCCGAACGGAAGAAAAATAGGACATTCTTCCGTCCGCAAAAACGGATGCGGATCTGGCGGACGTTAGCGGATGCATCATCCGCTAATGGATCCGCTCCCATAGGGGCCAATTACAAGTCCGTAAACGGACTTGTAAAGAGCGGACGAACGGTCCGCTAGTGTGAAAGGACCCTAAGGCATCTTTGTGCAAGAGTTCTTAAAAACCTCCCTTAGGGCCCTTTCACACGTACGGACCACATGTCCGCATTTTCATCCATCCGTTTGTGGATGAAAACGGGACATACACTGGTCCCTATGTGATTACGGGTGTCGGCGGATAAACATCCGCTGACACCCGTAATTGTCCGCATCCGCAATGATCTGATTTTTCGGACGGAAGAAAATCCTATTTTTCTTCCGTCTGGCTGATCGGATGAATACGGACATACGGTCCATGTTCATCCGATCCCCCCATAGGGGAGAGCGGAGGCAAGACAGGGCGGTCCCTGCACAGTGTGCGGGGACCGCCCTGTCAGCCGACAGCTCAGCGGGGATTTTACGGAGGATCCCCGCTGAGCTAAAGCGGACACACGGAGGCGGATCATTACGATCCGCCCCGTGTGAAAGGGCACTTACAGTTGAGCTTTGTCCACACTGCAATATTTGAATGCTCATTTAGTCTAATGCCCTGTACACACGATCGTTTTTCGGCATGGAAAAAAACGACGTTTTTAAAAACGTCATTTAAAATGATCGTGTGTGGGCTTCACATCGTTTTTCATCTTCTAAAAAATGTAAAAAAAAATATTTGAGCATGCTGCATTTTTTAGCATCGTTTTTAAAAATGTTGTTTTTCGGGTTGTAAAAAATGATTGTGTGTGGACTAAAACAACGTTAAAAATTACGTTTTAATCTTGCGCATGCTCAGAAGCAAGTTAGGAGATGGGAGTTTGAATGGAACTTCCCCTTTAGAGTGCCGTCGTACGCCTTGTACGTCACCGTGCTTGGCTCATAATTTTTTTTTTAAACGATGGTGTGTGGGCAACATCGTTTTTAATGATGAAGTTGGAAAAACAACGTTTTTTTCATGCCGAAAAACGATCATGTGTACACGCCATAAGAGATAAAAGGATTATCCTACAATCCCCTGGCAAACACTGGACTACTCCTTGGAATCATCAATCCATTGCAGGGCTATGCTGTTGGTATTAAAGATGTCAGGGGCATCCGACTGCCGTAATGCAAGGACCAGTCTAGCAGTCTAGAGAGGCCTTCAGGAGCTAAGGATCAAGTAAGTAAAACTGCTGTACCTTGTCCACCTAGACATAAATTATTAGTTAACCTTTGCAGTGTGGGTACTACTCCACTGCAAGGGAGGACTTTTACTTTTCCCAGAGTTCAGCTTTAACCACTTAAGACCCGGACCAATATCCAGGTAAAGGACCCAAGGTGTTTTTACAATTTGGCACTGCACTGATTTAACTGGTAATTGCGCGGTCATGCAATGTTGTACCAAAACGAAATTTGCATCCTTTTCTTTCCACAAATAGAGCTATCTTTTGATGGTATTTGATTGCCTATGCAATTTTTATTTTTTGCAATATAAACGGAAAAAGACCGAAAATTTTAAAAAAAATGATATTTTCTACTTTTTGTTATAAGAAAAATCGAATAAACTAAATTTTAATCAAACAATTAGGTCAAAATGTATTCAGCCACATGTCTTTAGTAAAAAAAAAAAATCGCAATAAGCGTATATTTATTGGTTTTCGCAAATGTTATAGCGTCTACAAACTAGGGTACATTTTCTGGAATTTACACAGCTTTTAATTTATGACTGCCTATCTCATTTCTTGAGGTGCTAAAATGGCAGGGCAGTACAAAACCCCCCTAAATTATCCCATTTTGGAAAGTAGACACCCCAAGGAAACTGCTGAGAGGCATGTTGAGTCCATTGAACTTTTTTTTGTTGTCCCAAGTGATTGAATAATGACAAAAAAAAAGTTGTCACTAAATGATATATTGCTCTCACATGCCATGGTTATATGTGGAATTGCACCCCAAAATACATTCTGCTGCTTCTCCTGAGTATGGGGATACCACAGGTGTGGGACTTTTTGGGAGCCTAGCCGCGTATGGGACCCCGAAACCAAGCACTGCCTTTAAGATTTCTAAGGGCATACATTTTTGATTTCGCTCCTCACTACTTATCAGCCATATAAGTAGTGAGGCATAAAATGCCAAAATAGCATAAAACCCAGCGACACTAATACAGCGATCAGAAAAACGATCGCTTAGTGACGCTGGCAATAGGGGGTGAAAGGGTTAACTAGGGCGGTGATCAAGGGGTTAAACCTTTATTAGTGGGGGTAGGGGGCTACCATGGACCTAAAAGGGCCTAAGACTAACTGCCCTGCAACTTTTAACTGTCACACTGACACTAAATGCAGTGATCAGTAAATAAATGATCATTGCAATCAGTGACACTGTGACAGGTGACTGGGGGGGGGGGGTTAAATGTGCCGATGTGTCACTGGTGTCAGTGTACTGTTAGGTGCAACTCACTTGTGATGGATGTCTTCTCTTCTCCTGTCGGACGAAAATACCACCTACAGGAGAGATGACATCACTTCCTCTGCCTGTGTTTACATTACACAGGCAGAGGAAGTCGTTCGGCGGAAGGAGATTGGCTGGGAGCGATCGCAAAGGGGTGGCCAGAAACGAACAGCCGCCCCCTCATCCCGAATCGCTTCCAGAGGCCTACCAATCGCCGCATGTACTGGGGGGGTCCCGATCGGACCCCCGACCCGCGGGAAGGCAGGCACGTACAGGTACGTACATGTGCCTGTCCGTGCCATTCTTCCGACGTATATCTACATGCGGCGGTCGTTAAGTGGTTAAATAGTTTCCACAGACTTGTCTAGCAACAAGGGATGTAAAAGTAGTCTGGAAATGTCAGATGTACAGCACCGTTTTCAACTCTATCAGTATTTGTGGTGCACTGTTGTTTTCAATTAACATTTTTTAAGGTTTTGGCAACCATGCCAATAATGTAAATATTTAATAGCCTGATTTAAATAAATATGTCATACAAATGAAAGGAAGCTGGGGGATTTCCCTCCATCCACAGAATAAATACAAACTAAAATGAAATGTTTCTTGAACAGAGAATATTGATTAAAATTTAGGCTTATTCATGGCCATTGATGAGAAAATTTGAAGACATTTTGGTTTAATTATTTTCCTAATATAATGGTAATTATTGAATGATGCGGTTGTGCACATTATATGGGTGATCTTTTAACTTTTAAAGCAACACTAAAGCTTTATACTTATTTCTTATTGAAATAACAAACATGTTATACTTACCTGCTCTGTGGAATGGGTTTGCACAGTGCAGCCCCATTCCTCTTCTTCTGGGGTCCGCCGCTGGCACTTCAGGCTCCTCCCCCCACCCAGTGCCCGCATGACAAGCGGTTTTCCATGGGGGCACTCATGGATGCTGACTCCCAAGCCACCCTGTTTGCATCTATTGACACACTAGCCGGCGACTCGGCCAAAGGCTCCCACTGCTATCAATCTGCCCTGGGAAGGAAGGAGACAGCGGCAAGACCAGCCACTCTTGTGCACATCGCTCAATTGGGCTCAGGTAAGTATAAGAAGAGATGGGCGGTGGGATTTTTCAGCACAGAATATTTTTCACCTTAATTCATTCTATACCTTAAAGAGGAGTTTTGCCCCCCCCACAAAAAAATTAAAGTCAGTAGTTACAAATACTGTAACTGCTGACTTTTAACATTGGGACACTTACTTGTTCAGGGTTCCTGCGATGTCGGCACCTGAGGCTGATTTTGGATTAGCTGTTGGGTGCTGCTACCGCCATTCATGATAAGGTAAACTGGTGGTGAAGCCTTTACGCTTCACAGCCAGCTCCCTATTGCGCATGTGTGAAGCGCGCTGCACTTTCTAACGGCAGCTGAAGAAGGTGGAGAGGGGATGACCTTCTAAGGGTACCCTTCCCCACGTTCTTCCAGAAGTGGGGAAGGGTACCTGTCAAAAACTAGTTTCCACTACTATTAACTATCACTTAATTATGAATATAGTATATTCCTTCTTTTTTTTTTTATTCTTTTTTTTTTTATGTATTTGCCTGCAAAGATAACTATTCTTCTAGGTGTTACCTTGATATAGCTTCATATAGGGGTTTGTGTTTTGTCTATCAACCTGATAAGTGATGCAGCAATAGACCAGCTTATTTCCCTATTAGAAGAAAATGATACAACAGATCTCATTGATCAGATTGACCTTCCGCAAATCTTGGATCTCATAGAGGGCCAATCTAAAAATGGTAACCCTAACAAATCAACACTCAAGAAAAATCAGGCAAATGTCCAGCCCCTAGTATTAACTCAAATGCAGCTGCATTCCTGAAATTGGTAAATAAAGACTTGGAGAAACTTAAAACACTTACCAAATCACCAATATTATTGGACCACGATATACAGGGACATACAGTGTAATATTCATGTAAAAGCACACACACAGGTTGGACTTGATGGACTTGTTTCTTTTTTCAACCTTACCAACTATGTATCTATGATCCCTGTCCAACAATTGACCTCAGTGTTTTTTGCTGTCCACTATCCCGGGGGGAACACTGGGAGGTCCGTTTCCACAAAATCTGAGACACTTTTTTTCTTTGTGTTCTTTATTTTGATTTTAAAAGTAACATGGAATATTCATTTGTGACACCACTGAAATAAGAGTACGTTTTAAAATTGCCAAGTTATGTATATATATTATGATTAGGCAATGTATTGTTATTATTGTTCTATGACTGATTTTTCACATTTATATTATAGACATGTAATTATATTTCCCATACACCCTGAAGAAGGAAATGTTAATGCTCTGAAACTCGTCAGCTGAAGGAGAATCATATCCCATTATTTTCTTTTGTTGTCATTTAAAAAAAAAATATTTGTACAGTACATTCTATGTTTAATGTTTTTATAAATTCTCAATCAATAAATATAACTTTTACTGCATATCATTTATGGTTTTAGTGCCTTAAAAGTCCACTTAAGGGGAATTTAGTTTAATATAAAGTGTATTATCTTGGACACCTGTTGTATTGAGCTAGTTCCAGCAGCCTGTGCTAAAGATATCATTCTGTGTTAAGGATTTTAAATACCTAGTCAACCAGCAGGCTTGGGGCCTCCTGGTGCATGCTGGGAGTATTATTAAAGAGTCTGGTCAAATAACTTGTAATAAAAACATATTTAATTCTGAAGCTTCCCTTCAACCACTTGCATACTCATCGTGCCCCATGACTAAGCGATTTCTCGCGAAACCGGTCGGGCGGGATATTGTGGTTCACCGGTTCATCCCCCGCTGTTACCTCTTCCCATTCCAAATTCTGGACGGGTCAATTGTTTGCATGGATCGCTTCCGGCCGGAGTCCCAGCATACTACTGACATGCCTGTTTTTAAAGATTTTATGTAAGTGTGTTTTTGACTTTTTAATAAATCTCTTTCATGACGGTATTACACTATTGTGGCCTCTCTTGTTTTTCCCTGGATACTGCTTTAGAGACTCCAGTCTGAAGGGGATCGACATCTGGCCTACTACCTCCCTCCTTTGGTTATATACACGCTCTCTGGGGTCTTCTATTCACTAAGAGACCACCGGAGTTCTGGTAAGCAGTTAATGTTGCCTGCAAGGTGGAGGATCTTCTATCAGCACTGTACATTGAATGTCACTACGTTTATTTGTCATCACCACATCTCTGCACTGGTGTTTTCTCAAGACTTTTACCACGTACTGGTCCGCCAGGACCAATTGGACATTTTTTTATTTATTTTTGTGCACTACGTTTGGACATTAATTTAGCCTGTCCATCTAGATTTCCACTTATTGTTATTACCTTGTATGGTTTGTTTATTCATGTTAGCGCATCCTGTTTTTTTGCCACTTTGTTTTTCTGTATTTGTCACTACAGTCAGGTGCAGCTTCCTTTTGAGTTTGAGTCACTTTTGATCAATAAGCACTTTGTTGTTTTAAGTAGTCTTTTTTCTTGTGTTTACGTTAGCGCAGTTGCTTCTCTTCTTTTTTCATTTTTTAAGTTTAAGGCTGCATTCACACCTTAGCGTAGGCAAATTGTCGGCATTTAGTAGCGCAATTTGCGGCGACAAATTAAGGCGTTTTGTACCGCGATTTGCGGCGACAAAACGCGTTGTTTTTAACCCCGGTTTTGTACAGGTCATTGTCGGCTATGCCGAACGCCGAAGCCACCCGATACGCGCGACAAAAAAGGGTCCGGGATATGTTTGAGCTTCAGGCGTTCGGCGTTTCGCCGTTCGGCGTGGAGATGTGAACCATCTCTATAGAGAAGAATGTTATTTCTCCCCTCCAGCGTATTGTAGCGTCGCGCTTCAGGCGACAAAATGCCTAGGTGTGAATGGAGCCTTAGTGTCCATTTAGTACAGCCCTGTGAGAGAGGGACCCAGAAGTGTGGAAAGAAAGACAGAGACTGCCTTCCAGATAGAAAAACACAGCTGTCCTCTGCTCCCTCCACCTTCCTTTCTGTTCTTCATGCGCTAATGCAATAAAACTTTAAAAACCTTAACTAAAGTGATTGGCATCCATCATTCTGAACATCGTGAGACAAGAATCACTACTTGAGATGATTGTACTTAGGACCTTATTGTCAAGTAAGTGAGCTTAAGACATTAGTAATGTAGCTGTTGGTGAGCCGAAGATCAATATATAATGATAGCTATAGCTATTGATAGCTAAAGTGCTTTACCCTAGCATTACATGTGCATTTCTCTTGGTACAGGAAAATAAGCAGTTAGTTCACACTATATAAGTTATTATCACACACAAGTCATTTTATGGCTTTTTCACCTACCCACCTGCATCATTATTCTTTATTCAAGTTTATGAGCTGCTTATTTTGTTAATTGGTATCTGATCTTTTTGTGGGATAATGTTGTCATGAAAAAAAATGAAAGCCCAATTGAACTAGTTTATGTCAGCTAAATACACTCCAGGGGCATGGAAATAAAGAGACAGTCAAAGCTGCTGAGTTAAACCCTATAGTTCTGCTATCAGGAAAGCTCATGCTCCCTGATGGTTGGAGAGTTCTAGATCTGATAGCATGGAGTCAATCAGAACTCTGTATACAGATCACTTCTTTCACACAGAGGGGAGGCATCCTTTTCTACAGCATGCTGGCAGTTGACAGACTTTTCTGCTAACTGCATATTTAAAGAAAATTAATTTTAAGACTTTGCACTTTTTTTTGATGGACCAGCAATATATTAAAGGGGAACTAAACTCATGGGCCCAGATTCATATACAATTAGATTCGCGTAGAGTATCAGAAATACACTATGCCGCCGTATTTTACCTGGCTCTACGTGGAATCCCGGTAGATTTTGTCCAGTAAACTACGGCGGCGTAGTGTATTTCTCCCGGCGCAAGCCATCTACGCGAGTAGGGGGCGTGAAGCATTTAAAATAGGCGCGTTCCCGCGGCGATCGAACTGCGCATGCTCCGTTCAGAAATTTGCGCGAAATCACGTTGTTTGAGTAGCGTCGTTTACGGACATTCCTATTCCCGAACGAGTTACGTAAAAAATAAATAAATAAATAAATTTGACGCGGGAACGACGGCCATACTTAACATGGGCTACGCATCGTTAAACCAGCAAATAGCTGGTCTAACAGTACGTAGCAAAAAAATGACGTAAGCGATTGCGAAGACCACTCGTATCTTCGTGGATCGCCGTAAAAAGTAATTTGCATATCCCGACGATGAAAACGACGCGGACTCCTCCCAGCGGCCGCAAAAATATCGCAGCGTAGATCCGAAGGCTTATGAAGACGTAAGCCTCTCGGATCGAAGCCCGAAGCCGCCGTATCATGGTTTGAGGATTCAAACTAGTGATACGGCGCGCGAAATTTGAAATTACTCCTGTCTAACACCAGTTAGACAGGCGTAATTGCTCTGTGAATCTGGGCCATGGATTTTACCATATCCCAAAACAATTTGTCAGGGAAATGGCCGAAGAAGGACTGGCAATTCCACCCAAGACAATCATGGCCGCCATGGTGCACAGCATGACTAAGGTGGGCGGGACTTCCTCCTTGTAACCTGAACAGGTCACATGACTAACTTCCTGGTCTATTTTAGCCTGCTGCTGGAGCTGCTCATTTCTGGATTATATCTTCAGTCTCCTGTGTACCTTGACCTTGTCTCCTGATCCGTGCTTATCGGTTGTGACCTGGCTTGCCTTGACCTTGCTTCCTGATCTCCTGTGTTTGACCCATGGCCTGCTTCTGGACTCTGCTTCTGCTTCTGCTTCCCAACTACCTGGCTTTACCCTCGGCTTGTACCTGGACCCTGCTCGTGTATGACCTTCACTCACCCCTGTATGACCTCTAGACTGACCGACCTGTGTTTGACTCTCAGCCTGGCTTCTGGTATCTCCGTTCATCTGAAAACAACAAGCTCAGTTCTGCCTGCCTCAGCCATCCCTCAGTGGCTGAGCTCATCAGACTGCAAGCAAGCACCTGGCCAACTGTGCTTCTGTGGGCAACGCGCTCCCTGTTCCCAACTCCAGAGTCACGCTCCACTCAGCCGCAAGGGGAGCCCTCTTAGCATCTCGATCTCCATACTCGTTTCTGACAAAATTACATTCAAGGTATGTTCTGAATGGTAACTGTCAGAGTTAATTGTGCTCTCAAGCACTGTCAAGTCATATAATGAATGGAGTCATAACTGATCTTGGCTGTAAAAGATAGGAGGGCTTAGTTCTGCTTTTTGGTTATTTTAAACTAGTTGAGTTACACCTGAATCCTACCAAATAGGCTTGGTTTATGACAAATGGATCAAATGTGCAGTTGTTGCCCGAGACAATCAAACGTATTTGCTCATAGGTTCTACTTTTTCTCCAATTTCTATATTCCAATTTTCATACATGTGCTCTAATAACTCATTAATAAAGCAATTTTATTCTTCTGTCTGCACCTACCCATTGAAGACGGCCAAGGTAACCCTTAAAATGGCCATATCTCTGGACTTTTCATTATCAAACAAAAATGTAAGATATCGACTAACGTATGCCAACCAATGAGAAATAGGCCCAGATTCATAGAGAGTAGGCGCACATTACGCAGCTGTATCACAAACACCGTACGCTGCGCCAACGTATCGTGGAGAGGCAAGCATTGCATTCAGTAAGCTATTGCTCCCAACGCTGCGTCAGCGTGGCGTATTTTTTCTAAGGCGCAGGTCGGTGTAGGTGGAAGTGGGCGTGACCCCATCTAAATGATGGTCCGAGCATGGTGCAGTGTTTTACGCCCGGCGTATCACGAACTGCGCATGCGCCGTGACATAGCCGTGACGTGGACGCATGAAACAGCATGTTCACTACCACGCCGGCACAACTGCCTAAGCTATGCCTGATCACTACGTTCGCCGTGAACTTAACGTACGCCCAGCCAGACACACGTCCAACGCAATACGTCAGCTTGTGTTCTCCGGTGCAGACCTTTGCATGTCTTTTGCCGGGTTGCACCTCATCTATGGGGAATAATTTTACGCCAGACGTACAACTTACGCGCACCTCGCGTAGCATGCGTCGGGCGCACGTACGTCCGTGAATCGCCGTATTTTCCTCATTTGCATGTTTGAATGCCTAATCAAAAGGAGCAGCAACATGCATCCAGACGAAAAGCGTGCCCATGCTACGCTGGGGTACGTAAGCTACGTCGGCGTAGGGTGGCCAGTTTTTAGGCGTATGTTGGTTTGTGGGTCTGGCGCACAGATACGCCGGCGCAAATTTTCATTTACCGGCGCACATTTGCACTTACGTCGGCGTAAGTGCTTTGTGAATCTGGGCCATAATCTTTAATGGTTTGTCTAATAACGGCAGAATAGTCTAATTTGTTCAGGACGCTCCTAGATGACGTCAGGTTGACAAAACCGTTTTTTACATGCAAATGATATGCTCTGCTAAACCCACTTAATTGTGAGTACCCATTTGACTATTTAATAAAAGTTGGAAAGTTTTAAACGTTATTACACTCTCTGGGACTCTTTTTCTTCTTCTCCATATGGGATAGTCACTGGGAGTACCTCCAGGATCACAGTAGGATGTTATTGCACAGTGGCATACACTGTGAATGCTGTAGACTCCAAGAGGGGGCAAAAATCCGATGAGTGTGGGCCACATTGGAGCACAGTTTGAGGTGGTCACTGTGTGAAATAAGCAACTAGAAGCTCACAAAGCACCAAGCACTTATTTTTATTTTCATTTTCATTTTTTATTTTTATTTTTTCCATTTTCATATTAATCTGATAGTTACATAGTTACATAGTTACATAGTTAGTCAGGTTGAAAAAAGACACAAGTCCATCCAGTTCAACCATAAAAATAAATAAAAATAAAACAAAGTAAAACACAGTACATCCTCCCATACACCCAACTCCATACCCACAGTTGATCCAGAGGAAGGCAAAAAACCCCAGCAGAGCGATGATCCAATTTGCTACCGGAGGGGAAAAAATTCCTTCCTGATCCCCCGAAAGGCAATCGGATTTACCCCAGATCAACTTTACCTACAACTTAGTACTCAGTTATATTATGTGCATTTAGGAAAGAATCCAGGCCTCTCTTAAAGCAATCTACTGAGCTGGCCAGAACCACCTCTGGAGGGAGTCTGTTCCACATTTTCACAGCTCTTACTGTGAAGAAACCTTTCCGTATTTGGAGGTGATCGGTCCCGATACCGATACTAGTATTTGCGGGAATACTTGTACTAGCGCAAATGCTCCCGATACCTAAATAGAATACTTTTTTTGTATTTATCAACATGTTCTGAGAAAATTCTTTGAGTTTTTTACTACTGCGTGACAAGAAAATAATTTTTTTTTATTCATTTTTACTCATTTTTATTCTTTTATAATGTCTTGAGTTAGAGTTCTTCATAATTCTAAAGAAAATATCCTTAGTCTGTATTGTGGTTTGAAAACTGTCACATGACATTTAAAAAAAGTATCGGTATTCGGTATCGGCAAGTACATGAAAAAAAGTACCGGTACTTGTACTCGGTCCTAAAAAAGTGGTATCGGGACAACCCTATTATATACACATTGCCCCAATATTTAAGCTAAAAGATTTTCTATATAAGAAGGTGCCTCTAGCAAGGGGTCTTGTGCTCATCGGCTCCAGTGATGGAAACCAAGCCCTGCACCACGCTTTTAAAAGCTTGTTGTCCTGTTGTTTTTTACATTGACAATGAACAGCTAACTGAAGGACTAAAACAAAATGCCTCTTTTAATAATTGTAGCTTGTTTAACAATAAAAAAGGCATTAAGTGATGAAACTGGAAAATGGCAAACAAGTTAATTCTTCTGGTAAATAAAATAATAAAATATAATTTTATAAATAGGATCAGCAAAAAATAAGATATCCAAGAGCAAAAGTTCACCCAAGAAGTGGAGTACATAAATACACTTATTTATTTATGATCTTTGTGTTTTTCTTGCTCATTATTTTGATGATGTCTGGTGGATGTGTGGAGGTATCTCTAAATCGCAATCACTGCTCCTTATTAAAACATGTTTTAAAGGGGATAAACTTCCCTTTGAGAGAAGAAGTTGGACATTGTCTTTTCAAAGACACATCTTCCAGAATTTGCTTTCAATTATAAAATATTTTTCACAGTGCAGATATGGGAAAAGAGTAGCAGAACAATGGCTTGTTGGCTGATCCAGCAGGGAAGGTGCTAATACTAAGCAAATAAAATGCTACTAAAGTGTGGTGGTTGATACCAATTAACACATTGAACACATACTTGTACACACGTTTGGAAAGCTTATGATTCATTTTAAGACCTGCTGCTTGCTTTCTTAGACAAACTAACAAGCAATTAAAGCCTTTCCGAAATTCCACAATCTCTAATGGGTTTCCCTTGGGTTATGCTATTGTTTAAGGCACAGTGTGCTATTTGATTATAGCAAATTATGGAATGTTTTTTATGACTAGCCATGCCACATGTGTACTTATTGCATCTGCAAGTGCTGTAGAGGTCCTGATGGGCTGACACAACCATCAAAGGCTGCTGTAAATGTAATATCCTGTGTATTAGATACAGTTTTTACTGGGAGTTACAAGGCATAATGTGAGGGAGATTTACCAATCACAAACTGGGGACCCATCTAGTACAAATAAGTCTACCTCTCTTATGCCAAATAATTTGCAAAGGTTTTTAGGCATGTGTGTGACCTCTACCTGGACAGTGGATTACAAAAAAATTCAAACAATTGTGACACTTATTGTGACACTTGTGACACATGCAAACCCTGGAAGTGGGTATGCTTTTTTTGAAACAAACCCCTGTTTTAATGCAAATTGTTAGATAGGATAATTTGTTTTTTTGCAGGCCGGTTGGTAAGCTGAGCTGGGAATTTTCTGTGGTTTTGCTTGACATTTTTTTTTTCTATGCAGTGCTATTTTTAAGCAGGAGAGTAGGGTTATACTATTATGGCACTCAGTGACAGACAGCAGAGTAAAGGAGAATATCACCAGGCTTAAAAATGTATTGTTAAAGAGAAACTAAAGCCCAACATTTGTGTGGAAAGGTAGACACCTTTTTAATATATTTAGTGCTGTGTGTGTCTACATTAGAACGATTTGCCCTTTTTATTGTCTATTGTCTCCATTCTCTATTGTAATAATAGTTTGTAATAGGCAAATCCAAACTTTTACAGTCATCAATGAAACAGGAAAATAAGGAAAATCTTTCAATGGGGACAATTGTCCCATTATAACTGTCTAAAAGCAGTATTTTCTTTTCACTGTTACACTTTATATTTTAAATATATACCATGTATGACCTTTACAACAGTACAAGTCTCCACCATGGCAGGTCAATTTTGCTTGACCTCTTGATTAAACTTTTTATATCACATGGCATTTTAGTATAATTAACATGCATTAGATGTATTTAACAAGGCCAAGAATAACAATTGTAGTTTCTAATAGAAGCCAGTCAAAATTTCAGTGCTGTCTTTATGAGTAAATCACATTATTGTGACAATATTTTTAATACTTTTTTTTTAACTATGCCAAAAGGCAGGGCTGCTATCTCAGGCCAAACAATTAATCAACTCAGCCAGGTGCTGACTTTACCAGGGGATGGAAACATACAAGAGATCAAGCCAGAGTCCACACCAACACTGGTTAGAGCTGTAATTTAAAGCAAAGTAATCAAACAAGGGGTGAAACAAAGCAAAAAAAAACACTTTTATTAGCAAAGCAAATGCTACAGTGATCAACCAGACTTTAGTTGGACCATAACAGGCACATAAAGTAAGTGCCTGAAGATGTAGATCGAGGGGCTTGCAGCAAGAGATGCGGTTTCAAGGGAAAAGGAGAACCATCAGGTCAGGAACAGTAGATGTGCAAAGTAGTCCAGCCAAGGTTAAAGAAGCACTTTACTTGCGCTGTAGGGCCTGGATTTGTGGCTGGTCAGAGTTCTCAGCAGTTTTGCAGCAGGAACACTCAGTAGGACCCAGAACTGCAACAGCAGAGAGCCAGGCAGGCACTCAAATGGGTGGGGAAGCCAGGATAAGAGACAGAAGCGTGGTCACAGGATTAGCATGGACCATCAACAGGCGGGCAGTGAAGTACCAAATCAGGAGCAGAGCTGAAATCAGGAACAAGCCGGGACAGGAACAAGCGACAAGACGAAAGCAGGATCTGAGATCAGGTCAGGTGTAAGCTGGGTCAGCAACAAAGGGAACACACTGGAAGTACACAGGACACAGGGAACAACTGAAGACCAGTCAGCAATTTAGCACAGGCAGGAGTAGCCCTAAATAGTCTGTCTTGGACCAACATGCACTGTGCACGCATTCCTAATTGACTGATTTCCATTCTGCAGAACTCGACGTCTCACAGGAGTTCCCTGACATGGACATATACCATTAATGGGTCCAAAGTACTTCTTTACAGTTAATTTGTTCATATAATGTTGCCTGGCAGATTAGTAATCTACATGAAAAATGTGTTTTCTGAAAACCATTCAATGAATCCCATCTATATTAGTCACTGTTTAAAACTTCCTGTGTCATTACTTTTGTCAGAGGTAGAGAAAAATAGACTATCAAAACAGGCATCTCAGAAAAACAAATGTATGATAAATAAATAGCGCTAGCAACAATTTCAATCCTTTGCAATCTACCCATAGTCTTTACATGTTATAAACATCACAACACAGGGTGCTCTCACTGGGAAGATGACCCATAGACCCAAGAGGCTCTTCGTAAAATAATAATCAAAACAGCCACTGAGTCATGCAGGATAAACAAAGGAGTCAAATCAAATACTGTATGCCTTAGATGATTTACATACATTATTGGAGCTCTGCATATAGTATAGTACATCAAAGAAGTACTGAAAACTGTAACAGCAAACAAGAAATAAAAGTGAAACACACTAGATGCAGATAACTAATTTATTAGTGATAAACTCAATAAATAGAATTGCACTCACAAGGGCGGGGTGTTGCGCTTATGTCACTGCTATACTCGTGTCCCGGAAGATGGGTTTTCGTATGTGTGCCAGCTACGCATGAAGTAACACTTTTTACACTGCAACCTTGTAAGTGGAACTTGTATTTTTAAGTTCATTAAAGCTTTGAGTATTTTACACTATGCAGAGACTTCTTTATTTTGGAGCACTATATGATCATCGTATGAGGGGGAATTATGTCCCCTGCTTAGAAGTCTGATTGGATTAAAGGCCCTGGTTGGGTATGGAACCACAGATGTTTTTGACCATTTGTAATGAGAGGTCTGATCTGGTAAGAAAGCCCCCTTTCAGCCATTGGTGGTGTTGTCAATTCACAAGATCACTTTTCAAAGGTGTTGGATGGTGGTGAAGATCCATCGGAATCACTAAGCATTTTTCACTGAAACATTTATATTACTGCACTATTTTCTTGTAGAAAGGTGCCAGGCCTCCTTCGGTTTAATGAGAACCTCCAGGACCAGAGATAGTTAACATCATTCTGTTTATGGTGGGTTGTGAGGCATAGTGATTGCAAAGTAAGTAGTTAAATTCATTGGGCGCAAGAGAATTTTATTTCTCTTAACGGAACTTTGGGAGAGAGGGTTAGGACACCCTTAGGTAGTTTATGTTTTCTTACATACAATATTGGAGCTCTGCATATAGTACATCAGAGAAGTACTGAAAACTGTAACAACAAACAAGAAATAAAAGTCAAGACCTGTACACACGGGCGAGAATAGTGTTACATAAATACCGTTGGTTTTCTCAATGGGATTCCTGGCAAGATTTTCTTGCCAAGCCCTGTGTACAGATGCACATTCAAAAGAACCGCCGTTCTTTTGAATGGCAAGAACGCGGTGACGTCATCGACTACGATGAGCATGGGCTCGTCACATTCGATGCCGTCACCACCAGCTTGCTTCACCCTACCTATGTCATGGAAGCTACCGCGCATGCGTCAAAGTCTCATCGAGCATGCACAGGTTTCCATGGAGGCAAGTAAGCATACACAGTGGAAAAATTGTTAGTGAAAGATTATCAGAGTATAGACAACAATGGCCCATACATTTTAAGTATATAATTAATGAGGTAATAATATAAAAATGTATTAATAATATTAGTCCATATTCCAGAGAAATTCAATATAGTCCAAGGTAACACTAGCGGCAGCAATCCAAAAGCAGAAGCAGGCTCTGAAAATGTGTACAAAAAAGAAAAAAAGATGGGCTAATCTAAGTGCAGTAGAATAAGAACTTTTACTAAAATTGTGTAAACATACAGCCAAATGGTTACTCACAAAATATAGGAAGTATAAGGCATATATATAGCTGTGGTCCGTTGTCACTTAGGTGTCTGGCAAGTCCTGGTCCCCAGCAGAGTCTTCGGCGAACGGGGGAGCAGATAAGGAATTTATTAGTGGTAAAAATTAATAAATAGAATTGCACTCACAACAGATTTGTAGACCAGTCAGAAAGAGTTATCTTTTCCAGGTATATATTTATAACAGTTGCTCACTAGTAGCAGGCATATGGGAATGCATAGACCAGGTGGCATCCAAAATAGCCATATGCTTTAATCACAGCTTAAATAGGAATGGCATGGCTAGTACAGCTGAGTCCCATATACATGAGACACCGACACTAACATATTGAGTCTTCACTTGTTCCTCAGATTGCCACATTAAAGGGTCGATTTGTGTTTTACTAACAAGCTTCCTGCCTTGGGGTGACCTCAGAACAGAAACTGTGTTAGGGCTACAAAATATCCTCCTCTTCAACTGCACAATGTAGAAGTAGTCCAAAGGAAGACCTTGGAACAATACTAATTGAAAACAGTGCAGCAAAGGCTTGGGGCACATTGTCTCAGAAACTCATATTACTATATATGAAAATAATTTCAATTGTATAGTACTGATAAAATAGGAGTCAATTAGAGACGATTATTGTTAAGGTTTATATACAGATTAACAGAATGTAGCTCCAGCATATCATTGGCACTGACCACATAGCTCACAATGAAATACAATTTAAAATGACAACATGATTTTGTACACTAACAGCTAGTAACATAACTGCTATATGACACATAGAAAGTAACTAAAATAATAAACCTATTTAACAAGCTGTCAGAAATATCCATAAGGTGTTTATGGACGTGTTACGGAGAGTGTTAACATATGGTGACAGTTCCACTTCATTCAACCTACACAGACAACATGAGTAATGAAGAAGGATTACAATGTTCCTTCATGTCTGTGCTGAAATATTTTTTTCCATTATCTAGGAAGAAAATCTTTTATCTAGGAGTTATACTGTAAACACTATCAATAGATGGTATTTGTTTTCATGCCAAAGATGTGCTTTTAGAAAAATTTGAGGATGATTTAGGGAACTCAATCAGTATTTGATTTCCTCATCTTTTATCACTGTTATTATATGTAGCGATATGGACTGTTATCAGAAAGCTTCGTACCTTCTAGTGTTCTAAACATTGTTTGTCCCCATGATTATTCATGTAGCCAGTGACCTCATATGTTTGCCAGCCAAGTCCAGGCCCTACAGCGCAAGTAAAGTGCTTCTTTAGCCTTGGCTGGACTACTTTGCACATCTACCGTTCCTGACCTGATGGTTCCTCTTTCCCTTGAAACCGCATCTCCTGCTGCAAGCCCCTCGATCTACATCTTCAGGCACTTATGTGCCTGTTATGGGCCAACTAAAGTCTGGTTTATCACTGTAGCATTTGCTTTGCTAATGAAAGTGTTTTTTTTTGCTTTGTTTCACCCCTCGTTTGACTACTTTTCGGGCTGATAACAGTAGAATGAAGCAGAACAAAGCTATAGGACTTAGGCCTTGTACACACGACCAAATAGATTTGTTCAAATCGGTCGGACAGACCGATTTGAACAAATCTGTCTGCTGGGATGTATTGGTTTGATCGTGTACACACGATCAAACCAAAATCCCCGCCGGCAGACAGCTCGCTGATGTGTCGGTGACGTGGCGGTGACGTTGATGCCGCCACGTTACCGCACCGGGAAGTTAAACACTTCCGCGCATGCGTCAAAACCATTCAAAGTGTGTGCAAGCAGATATGTCTGCTGGTTAGCATATTAACCAGCAGACATGTCGGGCGGACGGGTTCCCAGCCGACAGATTTGAAAACATGCTTTCAAATCTGTCCGGTGGCCAAATCCGTCTGTTTGCCCGTACACACGATCGAATCTGTCTGCTGAAACGACCGTTTCCAGCAGACAGATTTGATCATGTGTACGCGGCCTAAGTGCTTTAAAGCGAGGTAAAAACAAAACAAAAAAACACTGCAGATATATGTGCAAATTTTCATGAATCGGGTTTACAGCAACTTTAAGTCTTTATTAGAGTGTAACCCTTTCTTGCTGACAGTAGTGGTGGAAGTGGGCATTTATCCATGGGGCTGCATATATGCGTATATGCGTATCTGTCCCGGGTGTATTATATTAGCAACTAAAATTAAGTACATTTATTTTATCACAAAGCTGCATTTTTTTAGCAGTGCATTTTTTCAACAAGGCATCTTTAAATTGGAAGTGTTGCTGTGTGACCTGTTGCAGACATGTGCTGCAAATTAGGGTGTTCACTGGACACTAAAGGGTTAAACAGAGGGGGCGTGTCCTGATGGCAGAGGGAACAGACCTGTGAGGCCGCGTACACATGATCAGACCGGTCCGATGAAACTGGTCTTAAGACCAGTTTCATCGGACCAATTTGATGGTGTATACGGTCCATCGGACGAATGTTTTAAAACTTGCTTGAAAATCTGTCTGACGGACACCTGACCGTCGGACAGATTCGATGGTTAGTACGCAAAAGCATTGGACCAAAAACCCACGCATGCTCAGAATCAAGTCAACGCATGCTTGGAAGCATTGAACTTCCTTTTTTCAGCACGTCGGTGTGTTCTACGTCACCGCGTTCTGGTCTGATCAGATTTTTGGTCCGACGATGTGTACGCACATCAGACCATCAGACCACTTCAGCATGGTCCGATGAAAACGGTCCGTCGGACCAGTTTCTTCGGACCAGGCTGATCGTGTGTACGTGGCCTGAGACTTCAGCTCTGTCTTCCGAGTGGCATCCTACAGGCATTCTATATCCGATTTGTACCAGACCAACTTCTAAATACTCCCCACGGTAGTGGGAACATTCCAGGCTGGCATCCATGATGAAATACTGCAGTCTGCCTGAAATCCGAACGCAATATTTAGACAGAAACGTGGCTTGAAACAGGGCCAGACAGGATGATGAGGGGGCACTATGCACGCCGCAATGCTATTCTCTTTGGAGTGTCCAAATGTGTCCCAGGTCTGTTACAATCCTATAGTGCGCCGCTAAAGTGTTTGGGTTTGGCTTGAAGAAAAAGTGGCAACCCTATCTGGAAACCCTCAAGGGAATCAGTCTCACATAGAGATATCCAGCCTGGCCTAAAAGGCCCTTTGCAATCCTTCCTATCCCCCACCTCCATAAGGGAGAAAATCACTACAGCTGGCTCCCTCATGTACAGGTCCACAACACCTGGCCTCCTGCCTGTCCAAGGTCTACATGTGCTGATTACATCTTCATATGTGTGGGGTGTTTGGCTCCCATGGCCTATAAGAGAGTGTGCCCCTCCCTACCTGACTTATACTGTATATGGATGCTGACTCACCCCTGACATCACTGCAGGAGGGCTCTATCTTAAAGGGGCCTACTGTCTGTATGTCAGCCATAACCAGACATTATTCTGGTACTGAGCCACCTAGTAGCAAAATAGCTAACTGCACCCTAGTACTAAATGAATACATTTTGTTTACTTATTACTGCATAAGAAACTGAATAAGATTTGAACAATGTACAGATCAATAAATGCCTATTATTTTTTTTAAATAGAAAAAAAAAAAAATTTTCAACGTTTTTATATAGCTAATGTTTCTGACTAAGCAAATGACCATTCCTTAATGTAGAAACGATATATATCACATTGCAGTAATTATTATTTTTTTTTAATTTTTGTATTTATTGTGACATTTTCTCCTCCGGTAAACAAGGTAATAACTTGTACTATATAATTATCTTAGGGAACACATTGAAAAACAATGTATCGTTAAAAGGGTGCTGCCAAGGTGCTTTGCAGGTACTTCCCATCGATTTCAATGGGAAGAGGTGCATTAGGAGCTGTGTATTCACCGCTCCTAAAGCGCTGCATAGAAGCTGTTTGCAGGACTTTTTTTGACACCCTGCCAGCACAGCGCCTCAGCGTGAAAGCACTCTGGCTTTCACATTGGGATTGCAGGTGATGCTTCTTTCAGGTGCTTTACATGTGCTTTTTTTAATGCTAAAGTGCCTAAAAAACACTCCAGTGTGAAAGGGGTCTCAGTGTGAAAGCACTCGGGCTTTCACATTGGGATTGCAGGTGAGGCTTCTTTCAGGCACTTTTTTTAATGCTAAAGCGCCTAAAAAAAATGCCCCAGTGTGAATAGGGGTCTTATGAAGCGTACACACAATTGGAAATTCCAACAAGAAAAGTTTGATGTGAGCTTTTGGTCGCAAATTACGACCGTGTGTAGGCTCCATCGGAGAGCTGGTTCTTGTCTTGTTTTCTTGTACTAAATTCTACAAATAATTATGGATGACCCACATTCCATATTAGTGACAATATAAATATACATAAAGGGCACTAAAGCAGGGAAGTTTGGATACTGAAACAGAAAGTTCCTAAAGAATTGTAGAAGCACACAAGACATATTCATTGTGGAACGCAAAGGTTTCCAGTGGTTAATACAGATGAACTCAAATGCAGAGCACAGAAATTGATCCCTCAAGAGTGAACACTGGCTTTCAAGCCCAATATACGAGCTGAGCCGTTCTCATGCTGAGTGTGTTGACATAATCTCTCACTAGGACCGCACATCATCTTTCATCGGCTTTTACAATCCCATCCAATCCATCGTCTGGCTGAAGCACAATTAAACGGAGGTTTTATTTGTAAAACTGATCTTTTGGATAGACCAAGCCAAGACTAGCAGCTCACGATAGCTGGATAGACGAAGGAAAAAACTTCACATCCAGGTTTATGCGCTAGACTATTAACATTTTGTTAGCTGGCAGCTGATAAATCTGTCACACAGTTTCATACATTGCAACATACCAATAATAAATACTATGAGCTGCTGATTAACCCTTTCACTCAGAGACACATAATCCAGCTCAATAGATAATTATATATGGACCCCCAACCCCCTCCTTTGACATACGCATAGACATGAGCTGGTATAAACAGAATTCATATATTAAAAAAGGATCTGGAGTGACTTACGTCATATGTAGGTAGATTTGTATCTTATATGCATGCGTATGTTATTTTCATTAAAAGAACCACTTTTATGTCTTTGGTCTTCATGTATGAACCATAGGAGGTGAATAAAAAGCTGTGTTCTAAAAGTGTCTACTGTGCTATGATATTTTACCTAATAGTGACCTTCATTTATCAAAATTTCACACTGAAGTGCCACTAAAACAGCACTAAAGCAACGGTCATTTTTGCGGTGCTGTAGCTGCATTTTAGTGGTGCTTTTGCTGCGATTTTTGGGCACTAGAGGGGCATTTTTTTTAAGGTCACGTGATAACGTGACCTTAAAAAAAATATGCAAGATACACCTGTTTTGATGCGCTTTCGAAACGTTTTTAAGAGGCTTCAAAAGCGCTGCCCATTCATTTTAATGGGCAGGGGGGGTTTTGGAGGGGTTTTTACAGCACTCCAAACCTGCCCTAAAGATGCTATCTACAGGGCTTTTTCTAACGTCCCGCAAGCGCACCATCTGAATGTGAAAGCACTACTGCAAATGAATGGGAGGCAGTTTTCAGGCACTTTCAGAGGCTATTTCTAGCGCTAAAATGCCTGAAAACTGCCTCAGTGCGAAAGGGGTCTTAAGAAAAGCTCTCACTTATCAAATATACTGCATATTAGAACAGGGCTCAAAAAGTCCTGAGCTACTAGCCAGGCCTCAAGAGTTACTCGCCACCAGTTGCCCCACCTAATTCATACACTGCCTTGCGCCTAATTGCACCTGTAAACACGCCCTCGTAGATTATCTCATAGAATGACACAGTTAAATGTTTTAGGCAGAATCAAGTTACACAATTAAATATTACCAACAACAACTTTAACAAAATGGAACAGGGCACTGGGGGCAGCCCAGAGGAACAGGGCACTGGGGGCAGACCAGAGGGACAGGGCACTGGGGGCAGATCAGAGGGACAGGGCACTAGAACTGGGTCTCTTCCCCATTCTCTTGCTGTGTCCTCTGCAACTCCCATCCATCCTCTCTCTCTCTCTCTCTCTCTCTCTCCCTCTCCTATTCATCTCATCATCAGGAGCCTGTGTGTGTGGCTCACTACTTGCATGTCCCCACTTTCCCCTTTTTTTCAGGCTGGCAGAGAGGAGCTGCAGCACAGCGGGAGGGAGTACAATCCAGCGCTGAGATCCACACAACTGCACAGCCATTGACACCATAGCATAGCGCACACTGACACCGCACAGCACACATTGAGCCCAGTCTGTTCACAGTGCTCAGGCTGAACTGTTGGACACTTACATAGAGCACAATGAGAAGAAAACTGCACAAACTGGAAGGCTGCCGCTCTCATGTCAGGGCAACTTTCAGTGAGCGCTGCACCGGAGTGGTAATTTGTGCAATCCTGCGCCTCACTCATTACTCCCTGCTCCCTGCTCTCTGCTCTCCAGCTACATTGGTCGGGGGGAGGGGGGCAGGTTCAGAGAGGTCATACTGTTAGGTCCCATGGCTTAATGAGAATTGTAAGTAGAGTACCTGTGTACTGCTCTGCCTGTGCGCGGCTCACCAGACTACTTTTCCCGAGCATGCATCTTTCCTCTTCGGCCACCAATCTCATCGGGACTCTAAGTGTAGGCACAGATTGGAGGGAGATTGGAGGGAGATTGGTCATGCATCCCTGTCATCACTCGCCCCCAGCTTAAATCCACTCGCCAAATGCTAGTAGGCGAGTGGAAATTTTGAGGGCTGTATTAGAATACCTTAGGAAAAATATGTGTTTATTGGAGCAGCCAATCAATGCTTCCCTTTCATTTGTAGTCTGCATTAGATAGATTGTCAACACAAACACACATAGCCCTTAAATCTGGGATTTCTGTATAGATATTAGACCATTAAACTTCTGTATTAAAAGTAAATAATACAAGTGGTGTTTTTGTTGTAAGCATCTGCGGAAATTACAAGTAGTAGATAATGGCATCTAGAAATGGGTGGTGATTCCAATCTTCACTCTTTTACAGAGCTAAGGCTGTCACTGGTATCTTACAATTTTCGGTGTATTGGATGCCTCGTCCTTATTGCACTCATTTTTCCACCTGCCAACATATTACTTTAAAGGGAATGTGGAGTCCTTCAATTATTATATTTTGTCTCCTTGATAAACTCTCACAATGTAAAACTTTGGATCTGCAAATCCTCTAACCACATGTGTTATTTGAGTGGTTGGTATCTTATGGCAATAGCTGTTAATTAGCGAGGCTGAGTGGCTGAAGTGTAATACAGAGCTTCCTCATTTACAAATGTTTATACATAATACAATAAAATAAATATGAATGAGAAATAGTACAAACAATTATAGGACACATAAAATATTACTTTTTGGTAAACACTGCAATAATAACTCAAATTACAGCACTGGCCTGCCAGTAATTCCTTTCTGCCAGCACCACTGAGGAGGAGGAAGTAGATCCTGAGCATTAAATGATTGGACTGAAGATATCTGAAAACTGTAAGCTTACTAAAGAAAAAGAAAAATATAGTTTGGTGAATGTTTGGGGGAGGAGGGAGCAGTGGGTGGTGAGAATTTGGAGGCCCAACATTGGAATTTATGAAAGCTGTCCATAGATACAGGGAGTGCAGAATTATTAGGCAAATTAGTATTTTGACCACATCATCCTCTGTATGCATGTTGTCTTACTCCAAGCTGTATAGGCTCGAAAGCCTACTACCAATTAAGCATATTAGGTGATGTGCATCTCTGTAATGAGAAGGGGTGTGGTCTAATGACATCAACACCCTATATCAGGTGTGCATAATTATTAGGCAACTTCCTTTCCTTTGGCAAAATGGGTCAAAAGAAGGACTTGCCAGGCTCAGAAAAGTCAAAAATAGTGAGATATCTTGCAGAGGGATGCAGCACTCTTAAAATTGCAAAGCTTCTGAAGCGTGATCATCGAACAATCAAGCGTTTCATTCAAAATAGTCAACAGGGTCGCAAGAAGCGTGTGGAAAAACCAAGGCGCAAAATAACTGCCCATGAACTGAGAAAAGTCAAGCGTGCAGCTGCCAAGTTGCCACTTGCCACCAGTTTGGCCATATTTCAGAGCTGCAACATCACTGGAGTGCCCAAAAGCACAAGGTGTGCAATACTCAGAGACATGGCCAAGGTAAGAAAGGCTGAAAGACGACCACCACTGAACAAGACACACAAGCTGAAACGTCAAGACTGGGCCAAGAAATATCTCAAGACTGATTTTTCTAAGGTTTTATGGACTGATGAAATGAGAGTGAGTCTTGATGGGCCAGATGGATGGGCATGTGGCTGGATTGGTAAAGGGCAGAGAGCTCCAGTCCGACTCAGACGTCAGCAAGGTGGAGGTGGAGTACTGGTTTGGGCTGGTATCATCAAAGATGAGCTTGTGGGGCCTTTTCGGGTTGAGGATGGAGTCAAGCTCAACTCCCAGTCCTACTGCCAGTTTCTGGAAGACACCTTCTTCAAGCAGTGGTACAGGAAGAAGTCTGCATTCTTCAAGAAAAGCATGATTTTAATGCAGGACAATGCTCCATCACACGCGTCCAAGTACTCCACAGCGTGACTGGCAAGAAAGGGTATAAAAGAAGAAAAACTAATGACATGGCCTCCTTGTTCACCTGATCTGAACCCCATTGAGAACCTGTGGTCCATCATCAAATGTGAGATTTACAAGGAGGGAAAACACCTCTCTGAACAGTGTCTGGGAGGCTGTGGTTGCTGCTGCACGCAATGTTGATGGTGAACAGATCAAAACACTGACAGAATCCATGGATGGCAGGCTTTTGAGTGTCCTTGCAAAGAAAGGTGGCTATATTGGTCACTGATTTGTTTTTGTTTTTGAATGTCAGAAATGTATATTTGTGAATGTTGAGATGTTATATTGGTTTCACTGGTAAAAATAAATAATTGAAATGGGTATATATTTGTTTTTTGTTAAGTTGCCTAATAATTATGCACAGTAATAGTCACCTGCACACACAGATATCCCCCTAAAATAGCTAAAACTAAAAACAAACTGAAAACTACTTCCAAAAATATTCAGCTTTGATATTAATGAGTTTTTTGGGTTCATTAAGAACATGGTTGTTGTTCAATAATAAAATTAATCCTCAAAAATACAACTTGCCTAATAATTCTGCACTCCCTGTATTAAACATCAGTAAG
Source organism: Rana kukunoris (assembly GCA_029574335.1). Lineage (NCBI taxonomy): Eukaryota > Metazoa > Chordata > Amphibia > Anura > Ranidae > Rana > Rana kukunoris. Next base: position 142,361,578 of record CM056052.1, read on the forward strand.
TCCACACAAGTCTGATCTTGCCAACTGATGCGTTTTTTAAGCACATTCAAATAGCAAAGTACTGCGTAGGCCAATGCCAAACTTATCTCAAAGAAATACAAAAGCAGCTGGCCAGTAAAAAACAGTTTTGCTGATTGGGCAATGGTATTTAATTATGTAGCAAAGTTCCCATACTCATAGTGATTGTTCCCTGTTTCTACAGGTAAGATTGAAGATGAGACATCCAGTCTTTATAGATACCTTTCACTAATACTAATCTAATAAAAAAAACAATTTATTTTTTATTTTTAAGTAATGTATTAAAACGCATCTGGGATGGTAGCTTTAAGGCCGTGTACACACGATCGGTCCAACCCGATGAGAATGGTCCGACAGACCATTTTCATCGGTTCACAGACTGATGGTCTGATGTGCCTACACACCATCATTTCAAAAACCGATTGTGTCAGAACGCGGTGACGTAAAACACAACGACGTGCTGAAAAAAATGAAGTTCAATGCTTCCAAGCATGCGTCGACTTGATTCTGAGCAGGCGCGGGTTTTTGGACCGATGCTTTTGCATACTAACCATCGGTTTGGACCGATGGTCAGGCATCCATCGGTCCGATTTTAAAGCAAGTTTTAAAACTTTGGTCCGACAGAAGACGAACCGATTGGCCGTACACACGGTCGGTTTGGACCGATGAAACTGGACTTAAGTCCATTTTCATCGGTTTGGACCGATTGTGTGTACGCGGCCTAATAGTTATCACATTATTTCGTAAAATAAAACAACCAAACACATTTTAGTTATATACAGATAATATACTGTATGTGATATCTGTCTTGTATGGGTTCTGCACTACGTCCATAGTACTTTCACTTTACTCTGCCTTATTGAATAAGGCTTACTCGTATCGTAAGAAATATATATGCATTACATGTAGTGGGAATAAGTCATTTCATGGCTGAATTATTGTCATCAATATCTATGGCGGTGTTTTTTGGAACCCTTGTATTAACTTCCCTGTCTCAAGGAACCTCTGCTAATAATTGCTATATCTACAGTTCATGGTACATTAGTGTGATTGGCACTGGGGAGAATGCTCCTTACATTTGTAGTCATTATGAGGAATCTCATCCCCCCAACAGAGAGCTAAAAGAACATTGCTGCCTGTGGTTGTGCATCTGAGAGGCATAAGTTGCTTATTGCTCAAGGAAATCCTACCAACCACTGGAGGAACCTCGGGTTCAACTGAAACCTAGTTGAGAAAGGCTGATATGTGGGCTGTACATGAGGCCTCACATTATTAAAAAAAAATGATGTGCAGCCCAAGTAGTCAGCTTCTTAGTTTTATTCTGAAGGCTGAAATCACATCCATAAACACGTTAATGTTTTAGGCTGCAGCTGTCGTGTGAGAGCACAGAGAGAATGATTTAAATAGAGCAAAGCCGCGCCAATATAGGTATACCTGAGACACTGTGGCTAATATTATGCAAAGATATTAAGCAGCAATATTAATATTATCATGCAGTAAAAAAAAATTATCAGGTCTAGATTATACCAACATACTAAATGTCATCACTTTAAGATGTACCTATGGTAAGTCTGAATATCTAAGAGACTATGGCAAATATTATGCAAAATTATTAAGCAAAATATTGAAATAAAAATTTACCAGGTCTAGATTATACCAATATACCAAATAACATCACTTAAAAATGTACCTAAGGCAGGTTTTAAATGAAAAAAAGTAAAAAAACACAATTCATGCAATCACCAATGCTAATAAACACCAATGCTGAAAGTCCATCAGATAGACCAAAAGATCATGCAATATAATATTGGCAGTAAACTTCAATGCTACCAAGTCCATCAAAACAACTCCGTGGTGAATCGTGAGCCTAAAGTGATCCCTTCGTATGCTGACAGGTACACAAATCGACCATCAATCGCACCACCGTGAGAGTGTGAACCTTGAAGTGATCCCTTCACCAATTAAGTAGTGGAGGCTTACCAAAGGCGAGCTCTAAAGGAGCAGATGGCTATAGCCCAGCCACGGCAAAGATAACTGGAGGCTCCAATACTTGTTCGTCTGGTCGGTGTCGCGGCTGTTAGATTGAGCACGACTTACAGCTCGGCCATGGGAACAAATAAAGAGCATACCATAGTGTGATTCCGTAGGAGATTGTTTTATTTAAAAAACAGATGAGTACTCACATTTAAAAAGTAAAATTAAGCATATGAAACAATTGTCCCTGGAAGATGTTCTCTTTGGAAGATCTACCTTCTATTGTTGCTTTATTGACAACCTAACATTTTCAATTTTTTCTCACTTTCAGACTCAAACTGTGATCACCAGGGTAGAGAGTGGTGAATCTGCCCCCCACTCGCCCCCGAGTCCCGTGCCAAAAAATACACCCCCCCATACAGTTAGAACACACCCAGGAACATACTTAACCACTTCCCCGCCCACTAGTGTTAACCCCGTCACTGCCAGTGGCATTTTTATAGTAATCCAATGCATTTGTTATAGCACTGATCGCTATAAAAATGGCAATAGTCCCAAAAATGTGTCAAAAGTGTCTGAAGTGTCCGCCATAACGTCGCAGTACTGAAAAAAAATACGCTGATTGTCGCCATTACTAGTAAAAAAGATATATTAATAAAAAGGCCATAAAACGACCCCCTATTTTGTAAATGCTATAACTTTCGCGCAAACCAATCAATAAACGCTTATTGCGATTTTTTTTTAAGAAAAATATGTACAAGAATACGTATTGGCCTAAACTGAGGAATTTTTTTTTTTATATATATTTTTGGGCGATATTTATTATAGCACAAAGTAAAAAATATTGCATTTTTTTCAAAATGGTCGCTCTGTTTTTGTTTATAGCGCAAAAAAACGCAGAGGTGATCAAATACCACCAAAAGAAAGCTCTATTTGTGGGGAAAAAAAGGACACCAATTTTGTTTGGGAGCCACGTCGCACGACCGCGCAATTGTCAGTTAAAGCGACGCAGTGCCGAATCGCAAAAAGTGCTCTGGTCATTGGGCAGCAATATGTTCCAGGGGTTAAGTGGTTAAACCATTGTTTGATCCAATATAGTTTAGAATGATTTTGTTTTTAAAAATGCAATTATAAACTCTCAAGTCTGCCATCTGTTTATTATTCTACACACTATCTATCTAATTTTATCTCTTCATTAAGTAACTAGATGCAGCATTCATACCTATCACTTTTAAATTGAGCCTTTTAATAAAATACCCCATTATTTTCTATTATTCTACAGGAATATCATATTTTTTAAGGAACATTTATTAAATATAACTAATTATTTTCTCATAATTCATTATGAATAATTGCAAAGCAGGATATTTGCAGAAATGTAATAATATTGTGTGGAATTTCAGTTATGAAATTGCACATAATCCTGATTAATGATAAGTAAACAAGTTTAATGATTGGAATTATTTTTCTTTTTCATTTTGTTGTACATCTTTAAATTTAAACTGGTGCCATGGATTCATTAATGCAGTCTGAAATTTAGGAGCTTCCAGTAGTATAATAAGTAAAAGGACTAAGTACTTATGCATTTTAAAATGTCACTCACTGAGACTGTCTGTATTATTTTGCCTATATTTTGTATTGTGACAGACGCAACAGGGGCTGTGAAGTAAGTGAGGGTGGAAGTGGGAATTGCTGAGCTACAATTAAGTGTAAACCATAATTGATAGCCACAAATCATTTCCATGACCTCATTTGCAGTTGTGTCTGGCAACAATCATAACTCTGCTCCCCCTCCTTCATATCCTGCTTGAAAACTAAAGAATGTGTGATAATCGCTCTGCTGTAAAGACAGATTTGAAAGGGAACCTGCATGTCAGTATGAATCGCAAAGGACACATTAACTTAGTTATGGAAAGCATTAATGTTTTAATAAAGGAAAAACATAAAATAAGATTACGCATCGCAAACAAAATATAATTCTAAACACTAAAATTGTCTAATGTTTTCTACACGTTTTAAAGTTGATCTAAAATGTTCTAAAATGTGTCTTAGTAATTTATAAAAAAAAGACAATCCATATACAGTCACTTTTTTATTACACTTTGATGAAACGTGTTTAAAGCTGAAGTTAAGGCAAAAAGATGCAATAAATATACAAGAGCTGTTTTTCCTGCCAAAGTATTTGTATTTCTGTCTATCCAGTTCTGAGATTTATAGCTTCCACACCACACTACCCTGACTAGGAGGTTAAGGCACGCTATTTCTTTCTGCTACTGTTAAGTCACACTTCAAGTATAGCTATAGGCAACTTTTTTTTAGTTTTGGATCTAGTGAAGAGGGATTTGAATACCTGTCAGTTATTTTTTTTCTGTCTGTGCCCCCATTTGGGAGATTCACCCTCTCTATTTGTCCTGTTTACAGTTATCACTGAGAGTGAAAAAACCCACATTTTGAGAGAACAGGAATAGAGGGCGATCTTCCAATGGGGACACTAGTTGTTGTGACAAGCAAGGATTCCCTCATTGTGTAGGTAATTTCTGTTTTGGCTATGGACAGGAAGAGAAGAACATCCCCAATTGGACCACAGATGAAAAATAAAAATATTTAAGAAGGAGTAGCGCACCTATCTCTATCTCACCCTGCTCTCCCCTCCTACTGGTATGCAAATTAGCATTGAAACACAATTGATTGGCTCCTTGTTTTGCTTCTCCCTTTCTCAATTTTAGCTTCACTGTACAGGGATTGAAGAGGGTAATGTTAAAGGGTCACTAAACGTAAAGAAAATTTGGGCTGAAATGACTGTTTACAGGGTATAAAGACGTAAAAGTTAACTGATTCTTTTTAAAAATTATTAAAAATAGATACAAATCAATCATATAATCAACCTACAGTTCTAGTTTAGTTTTTGCTGTTATTTCCTGTTTCTCTGATGTACAGAGCCAGAGAGCCAATAGAGGGCAGTGAAGGTTTGTCTAAAACCCCTCAGCACCAACCCAGTTTCAGTTTACACACAGTAATCACACCTCCTTGATTAGTGACCACAGTGAGAAAGCTCCAAGCACTGTGGTTATAAGGAAACAGACAACCAGGAAGCGTGGAGATCAGAGCAGAATTACAGCAACATCAAAGCAAAAACGAACAATGATGACATGAAAACAGCACTGCAGTAAGGTAAAGGAAGCTATTTAGCTTAAAAAAAATACCTTCAGTGACCCTTTAAATACGATTTAGGTATTTACACTGTTTGCTTCAATACTAGGAACTTCCACCCCCTTCCTGCCAGGCCAATCTTCAGCTTTCAGTGCTGTCACACTTTGAATGTAATTGCGCGGTAATGCAAGGCTGTACTTAAACAAAATGTTTATATTTTTTTGAGACAGATAGAGATTTCTTTTGGTGGTATTTAATCACCACTGTTTATTTTTATTTTTTGCTAAACAAATTAAAAAAAGACCAAACATTTTAAAAATAAAAAAAGTTTTTCTTAGTTTATTTTTTTTTACAACATTTTGTAAATAAGTAATTTTTCTCCTACACTGATGTGCACTGATGAGGCTACACTGATGGGCATTAAGGAGGTAGCACTGATGAGGAGACATAAATATGCAGCACTGATGGGCACGGATAGGCGGCACTGATATGCAGCACTGATAGGCAGCGCTGATAAACACAGATAGGCAACAATGATGGGCCCTGACAAGCAGCACTGATGAGGAGGAACATACAGGCATCACTGATTGGCATCACTGGTGGGCACTGGTGTATCACTGGTGGGCACAGGTGGGCATCACTTTGCTGATGGGACTGCACTGATAATCAATGCACTGATTATCAGCTTATAGGCTCTCCTCTACTTACGCGCTGTCAGCATAAGTAGAGGAATGCCAATAACTGGCACTTTCTATTTACACTGTGATCAGCTGTGATTGGACACGTCATTGGACACGTCATAGGCTCTTTACCGTCATCAAAACATGCAGTGTGTCTGTATGACTGCAGTATGTCCACCGATTGCCATGCTGCAAGCCCCCCATCATATGAGGTTCGGTCAGAACAATGAAACCCCCCCCCATAGCAAAATGACAGCTGGGTGGGGATTTCATTGTTTTGACAATTTTCAGAACAAATCACTCAAAAGCGACAATTTTCAGAACAAATCACTAAAGCGTTAGTTTACCTTTTCAGAAGGAATGAAAACATGAACACTCTGGACCCATGAACATTACATTCTGTAAAAGCCTGGATATGGTGCAGCATGTGACTCACTCCCCTTCCTCTCACGTGGAAAGAGTTATTTGGCTGCTTTGACAAGCGGATACACGCACACTCACGCACGCACTATTGGGTCAACCAGCTGGACCGCAAGTGGAACGCACGCCGTTCCCACACTGGTCTGACCATCTACACAGTGCTACGTTGGGCTGATAATCAGCATCTTTAGTTTTATAATTATATTTTATTGTAGCACTGGTTATTATCCTTATTATCCCTTGAACTCCCGAATCAGTGTTATTTTTACTTTTTTGTATCGTTTTTGTGCACCCCACTGTTGAGTGGCAGTGCCAATAAATTCTCATTTTACATCACCTACTAAGCTATGCACGGTTTTTGTTCCTCCGCTTTGATGACTTAGGAACATTGGAGGACTCCTGACACCCAGAACTGAAGATCATCCCAGGGGACCCTGAGGACGGGAGAGCCGTTTGGAGGACCAGTCCGGGTTATACATACACTTTACCCCTGCAGGGGTGGGTGTCTCTGGTGAGTGGGGACACAGGAAGGGGAGCACCGGATCCACTGCGGATAGCACCAATTGTGATCTGTGACCAGTACTAGAGACCAGGATTACCCTGGAAGTCTTCTCCATACAGCTGGCCTACGGGATTTGATCATGGACTAAATACTTATTATTACTCACTTTTGCTCACCTAATCACTTATTTATTTTTCTGGACATCTAACCGTTTATGATTTTTGATGCTTGCTTTTGGTTTAGCATTAAGTTTATATTGAAATGTATTGGATGTTATATACCTTCACATTCACCGTTCATACATAATTGTTACTTGTGATTTATATGTAGACAAGAGTACCCTCTTTAGGTCGCTCTCTACTGGATTGTTTTTGCACTTTTTGTTCCACGATTGTCGGACCTAGAGCTTATTATTACTTTTTGTCATATATACTTTCCACATTTAGGGACTAGTACATCACTGACTATTACAGACAGCGCCACCACCCCCACCTTATTTCTATATGGTGGAGCATGTGACTCACTCCCCTTCCTCTCACGTGGAAAGATTTATTTGGCACTTTCAAATGGGGGGAAGGAAAGAATTCTCAGCCATAAATAATCACCAAGTCATGACTTGTCATGTCTTAGCTCTCAGTGGCCAAATAAAGGAATCACCATAGCTCTCACCATACCTCCCCATAGCCATAATAGGGTCATGCTTGCCATTCTGAAATCTTCTTTTATGCAGATGGGATATCAAATATTGGTTGAGTGATAACATTTATTGTATTAAACTGCTGTGACTGAGGTGGGCGCAGAGTTGGCAAGTGTCCATTAATTGACATGCCGTCTATACAACATGTGTGTTAAAACTGTCTATGAAGCTGTGAAAAACTGTCTATAAAGAGTATCAGTTTTCATTTGCATTTAAAGACCATTTAAATGTTGCTGTAATAACATTTGGTATAAGACTTTTGTGGTGAGGTGTCTCTATACCGATCTGCAATGTGATGTCACTCACTGAGTATTGTCAGATAAAAAAAAGTTGTATGTCTTATTAATATATTATTTTTGAGAACATTTTACTAATAGAGCACATTTTTTTAATGATAAACAATTAGAAATACCAGTCACAATTATAGGTTATTCCTAATTTTTTAAAACTGGTGTTAATAGAAAATACTTTTGGTTTAGATGCACATGATAATAGTAAAGAAGGGAGTCAACGCTTCAGGTGGGTCTTGTGTGTAATCAAAGAGCTTCTCAGGAGACCAAGGTGCAGGCAATGCACAAGGCAAACATAAATCATAGGAAAAAATATTGGATAGCCGCACTCAAAAAATCCAAGGAGGATTTTTCAGATTTCTAAACCCGAAAGGGTACGCCCACAAGAAAATATATAGATTAACTGTGGATGGACTTAGCCTTCTAGGAATTAAAAATTGGTCATATTGTACATGCATGTACACTTTTTATCAATAAAGTCAATCCTCCTTTAATTTTTTGAGTGTGGCTATCCAATATGTTTTCCTACGATACATGATGAGAGTAAGTGGGAAACAAGAAAATTCTCATGGCAGGTCTGTCTGCTGGAAATCACTTAAGAATAAGAGACGCGGGTAATCAATATGACCAATTTTAAATTCCTAGAAGGCTAAGTCCATCCACAGTTAATATATATTTTCTTGTGGGTGTACCCTTTTCGGGTTTAGAAATCTGAAAAATCTGTCCACCTTGAGAGACCAGTCCTGCAAATGATATAATAAAGGTATTGCAGGTATAAAGATGCGTATTATCCAACTATCCAATTCATCTAGGAAGAGAAAGGTCAGCGAAGGTGAACTATGAAATAAGCTTTTGAAGTAGAGCTTTGAGCTCAGAGCCACAGGCACCTCCATTTCTCATCTTTCTGTCAAAATCACCTTTTATTCACTGCTTTATACTGACTCAGGAATCCCCACTGGTCTTTGCTTTTCCAGCCTTAATACTAATAATATCCTCACTTTAGATAATGCTTTAAACAAGATATCCGATTTATTTTTCAATAACACCTTGTATTACTACTGCAGTTTGGTTATATCCTATTGCAGGTTAATCGCCACAGAGGGCTATACTTACAGAAGGAGAGGCAGGATATATAATGAAAAAAACATATGTTATCTGTACGTGCGCGTTTTTAGCTACCAAATTGCATATTTCTGAAAAAATAACAGTTCTATTTGGCATTAGGAAAGCTAATAGGTTTTTTTACTGTGTCCTATGTCAGGTTACTACTTTGTCCTTCTCAAGTCTTAGCCAAGAATATAAAATTTGCTTCAGGAAACATGATAGACCCAACCATTTTAATTTGTCTTGTGACATGTCTGTGCCACTTAAACACGTTGTAAAAAAAAAGTATCTGTACCACCGGTAGTGTTTCTCTCTATTTATAGATTGTATAAATTAATATTCAATGGTAACTATAACTTTTCTGTTATTGTTGCCAAAAATTCAGTTAAAAAAAAGACATCTATGGAATACTCACCTACTATATGTGTATATCATGTGTAGCAGGGGTTGCCACTCTCTGGTACATTAGGAATGAGTTACTGCTACGAGAACCTAAATGGCCAGTCTGGTGGCTTGACTAAAAACAACCTTGCTCTAACAAGGTATTTTTGGGGTTCTAGACTGGCTACACCTGTATAAATTCCAATATGCCTACTTATGTCTGTAAACGTCAGAGCTTTACAATGTCTCATGGGACATGTAGTTCCACAACAGCTGCAGGGCCATAGTTTGAAGATCCCTGCTTTAGACTCAGGTACAACTGATTAATGACAATTTGTCCATAAGAGCCGGTTCACATTCGGGCGACCTGGGATCCGACTTCAAGTCGCCCCAAGTCACGCAGTTAATGGAAGTGAATGGGAGTCGTCTTAATGTACACTACTGAAGTCACCCCGATTTCAGAAAAATGTTCCTGTACTACTTCAATCTGACTTGTAGACAACTTGTAGGCAACTTGTACCCAAAGATTTCAATGGAAGTCGCCTCAGAAGTCTGATTACTGTCTTAACTGAATCAACAATACAGGAAGATAATATACATTTCTCAGGCAAACCCCTCCATCCCCCAGAGCTAATTGTTGTTTGATTGGCCACTGGAAAGCCTCCTGTCCTGGAGGCGACTTGAAGTTGCCTTGTACTGTCCTGGAGGCAACTTTAAATTGCCTTGTAAGTTGACTGATGATTCATACTCAAGTCGTGTCCAAGTTGCCTCCCAAAGTCGTGCTGGAAGTCGTGTTGCCCCTGTGTGAACCGACACTTAAAAAGTCTATTTAGGTCTCAGTTATAAATTATTTTGATCAGATTAGGTCAGAGCTATAAGTACTTTCTGTAAGTAAACTTTTTTGTCTGGAAATGTAGAGTTTTAAAAAATGATAGGTCTGGCAATGCGGAATGTAAACATGAGTTTATGAGGTCTATTCTGCTCTAGTTGGCCATATTTAAACTATTTCAAAGTCTGCACTGATTTAGAAATATTTCATAATCTCTAGCTTTATTTTAGAAGTTGTACTAATTCATGTGGCTTCCTGTGCCCTGGCCAGCCATGTTCTAGATCAGGGGTCTCCAAACTATGGCCATCCAGTTGTTCAATAACTATAATTGCCATTATGCCTAGTCATGTCTGTGAATGTTAGAGCTTTACAATGCCTCACGGGACATGTAGTTCCACAACAGCTGCGGGGCCATAGTTTGAAGATCCCTGCTTTAGACTCAGGTACAGCTTTGAAGAGGGAACATTATAAGCCAATGAGTAGTCACTTACTTGTCCCCTCTGTGGGCAAGTTACACAAAATTATCTCAATTCCAACATCACAATTTGGAGTGAGAAAAATCCATGTCACATCACCATCAGGCTAGAATTTTCAAAGAAGGGCCCTACTTATTTTGTTTCTCTTGAACCACTTAAGGACCGCCTCCTGCACATATACGTCTGCATAATGGCACAGCTGGGCACAAGCATGTACCTGTACATCCTCTTTAAGTGCCCAGCCGTGGTCGCAGGCGCGCGGACCCGATCGCCGCTGGAGTACCAAGATCAGTCCCCGGAGCTGAAGAACGAGGAGAGCTGTGTGTAAACACAGTTTCCCCGTTCTTCACTGTGGCGCTGTCATTGATTGTGTGTTCCAGCCCTGCCCCCTACAGTTAGAAACACATATGAGTTCACACATAACCCCTTCAGCGCCCCCTAGTGGTTAACTCCCAAACTGCAATCGTCATTTTCACAGTAAACAATGCATTTATATGGCATTTTTTGCTGTGAAAATGACAATTGTCCCAAAAATTGGTCAAAATTGTCCAATGTGTCGTACGTAGTAAAAAAAAAAATATTAATAAAAATGCAATAAAACTATCCCTTTTTTTGTAAACACTATACATTTTGTGCAAACCAATCGATAAACACGTATTGCGATTGTTTTAACCAAAAATAGGTAGAAGAATATGTATCGGCCTATACTGAGAAAAAAAATGTTTTTTTTTTATATATTTTTGGGGGATATTTATTATAGCACAAAGGAAAAAATATTAACATTTTTTCAAAATTGTCGCTATATTTTTGTTTATAGCACAAAAAATAAAAACCGCAGAGGTGATCAAATACCACCAAAAGAAAGCTCTATTTGTGGGAAAAAAAGGACACCAATTTTGTTTGGTAGCCACATCACACAACAGCGCAATTGTCAGTTAAAGCAACGAAGTGCCGAATTGCAAAAACTGGCCAGGTCCTTTACCTGCATTTTGGTCCGGGTCTTAAGTGGTTAAAGCGGAGTTCCACACAAAAATGGAACTTCCGCTTTATCCACTCCACAACCCCTTACATGCCACATTTGGCAAGTAATTTTTTTTGGGGGGTAGTGGGGACTTCAGAAGGAGTGGGACTTCCTGTCCCACTTCCTCCTTCCGCTGAGGGGCTGGTAAGGCGATTAAGCTTAATCGCCTTATTGCAGCCCCTCCCCTAGGCGATCGCCTAGGACACTGAGAGGTCCTAGACGATCGCCTGTCCAATCAGCGGCGGGCCGTGCCGCGCACGCATGCGCAGTACCGCTCGCGCATGCGCAGTGGGTGCCTGGCCGTGAAGCCGAAGGCCGGGTGCCCACAGTTAGAATGAAGACGCCGGCCGGGGAGGGGGGAGAGGAGCGGACCCCCGGCCGGCGCGTCGCTGGAACGTGGAGCAGGTAAGTGAATGTTTATTAAAAGCCAGCAGCTACACTTTTTGTAGCTGCTGACTTTTAATAAACATACATTTTGGCTGGAACACCCCTTTAAAGGACTCATCCAATGCTAAAGGGCATATGCTTACAGTGGTGCACTCCTGCAACTATCTTCATATAGAAATGCCCTTATACTAAACTGGTATAAAAGGAGGTGGTACACTTTTATAAAATCAGTTTAAAAACATTTGATGTCTGATCTTTAGAGAAGATGGTATCACAACTATATAGGAGTATTTGGACATCAGTTCATGAAAAAAAGATAGCAGAAGCATTTTTAAGAAAAATTAAATATTGTGAGAACTAACTGTAAATATCCAACAATGGTAGTAATTATGAAACCATTTACTGTATTGCCTAAAGATAGACCAATGTTTTTGAATACTTTGTCCTAGACATTTTTGTACATTTGTGGTTATTTAAAAACTCCATCAGCAATATATAATGTCATTGAAACTGTCAGTTGTAAGGTTCTTGTTTATGGATTACCTTTCTGTGATATCAGCAAAGTCATCTTATACGTGTTGTGTTTGGATTTCAGAAGACATTAGCTAAACATGACATGTCCCATAAAGAGAAAGTTACGTTGTTTACAGAAAATACACCCTGTTTCCAGACACAGTTTATTTTGCAGTAAATGAGCAGTAAAACAGATGTATATGGTTTGTGTTTTAAGAACATTAGAGTTTAGGTTTATGTATTGTTTCCTGTGTGTCTTGACGCCGCAACCAGCATAGAACTGACTATGGTACACTCGTTTCTTTATTCAGATATGAAGCAGCATTTGCCTTTCCTTAAAGTTCATGTAAACACTTACTGAATGACATTTAGTTTGTTAAGGTATGTAATTGCCATTTTTGTTAATATTTATTTTTCCTTTATGTTATCCTTTGTTGCATCTTAGTGATGCTGATCTCCACCAGCCGTTGCATCCTATCTACATACATGCATTCCAGTGATGGCTAATTGGGATGTATTCAGAGCAAGCCACGTTGGACCATGTATGTGTAACTTGTGTTGAAATGGGAACTTGTAATCTTCGTCAGAAGCCGGTGAAATAATTTGAAATGCAGTAGCACAATGGAAAGACAAGGACAACGTATTGTGAATTTACACCAGGAAAGGACTTTCATGGTAGGACCAGCAGATTTAAAACAAACTTCAGGAACTACAGTACTTTTAACTATATGTTGGTATTAAAGGCGGAGGTCCACACAAAAAGTGAACCTCCGCTTTTTGGAACCCCCCCGCCCCCAGTGTCACATTTGGCAGCTTTCGGGGGGGGGGTGCAGATACCTGTATTATACAGGTATTTGCACCCACTTCCGGGAAAAGACTGCCGCGGAATTCAGGCCTCTTTAGGTCACCCCCACTGTCTTCTGGGAAACACACTGGTCCCAGGAGACAGCAGGAACCAGTGAGTGTGCGCCGCGTGGATCGCGAATGCGCAGTAGGGAACCGGCCAGTGGAGCCGCCAAAAACTTGCTGATTCCCTCACCGAGGATGGCGGCGGGGGCAGCCGAGAGACAAGCGATTGTTCGGCCTCGGCTGCCGACATTGCGGGCGTACTGGACAGGTAAGTGTCCATTTTTTTAAAAGTCAACAGCTGCAGTATTGCAGTACTTGGGTAGACCTCCGCTTTAAGGGGTTAAGTCCAACTAGTATGCCAATTAATGAACTTATCTCTTCTATTTACTATTTATATTCAACATCATTATACTCTTGGTGTTCTGACAGAAGAAATGCACTTTCTATGCAGCAACCACACTGCCCATTCAACCCCTCTGCTGTCAAATCACAGAATACTATGGCCCAGATTCACAAAGACTTACGCCGACGTATCTACTGATACGCCGTCGTAAGTCCAAATGAGCGCCGTCGTATCTATGCCGTCTCCTGGGACCAATGTGTTTCCCAGATACGTATGTCATATCTATGCGCTGATTCTTTAAATCAGATACGCCTGAATTTTGCCAAGATACGACCGACGTAAGTCTCCTACGCCGTTGTATCTTGGGTGCATATTTACACTGGATGCATTCGGCGTTCCCATTATAAATATGCAAATGAGCAAGATACACCGATTCACAAACGTATGTATGCCCGATGCAGTAATTACGTAAGGCATTTTTCCAGCGTAAAGATGAACCGCCAAAAAGGTGGCGCATCCCATGCAAGGTATGGACGTCGGAACAGCCGTCATTTTTACGCCGTATACGTAAGTCGTACGTGAATGGGGCTGTGACGTTCACGTCGTAGGCAGTGTTTGACGTGTATCTTAGGCATTTTATTCAACGTGATTCTAAACATGCGCGCACATGCGCCATTCGCTCGGCCGCTCATTTACATGGGGTCACGGGCAATTTAAATGCAGCACGCCCACTACCTGCCTACTTTGAATTAGGCGGGCTTACGCCGGCCTATTTACACTACGCCGGCGCAACATATGGCACGACTGCTTTGAGAATACTGTTCTGGGCTCCCTGTCTTACGTCGGCGTAGCGCATATGAGATGCGTTACGCCGGCCAAAAAATACGTCGCTGAACATGAACAAACTTGGACAGAGCAGCTTCAAATGACTCAGCACGCAGAGAAAATATAAATTGTAATTAAAAGAGATAACACAATTTTAAAAGTGATGCAATTCCTAAAGTGATTTAAAAATGACTAGTGAATTGACATTAACCCCTTAACGCCCGCCGCAGGCCTATGTACGTCCACAGAAGGGCACGTACAGGCAGATGGGCGTATATTTACTGTCACTGAATGCAGTGATCATATATGTACTGATCACTGCATTTAGTGTCAGTGAGACAGTTACTGTGACAGGCAGTTAGTGTTAGGTCCAGGGTAGCCCTGTACCCCCCCCTAATAAAGTTTTAACCCCTTGATCACCGCCTTAGTTAACCCTTTCACTCCCTATTGCCAGTGTCACTAAGCGATCATTTTTCTGTTCGCTGTATTAGTGTCACTGTTGCCGCTAGGTAGCTAATTTTTTTTATTGTGATTTTTTTTTTACTAAAGACATGTGGCTGAATAAATTTTTGCCTAAATGTTTGACTAAAATTTCGTTTATTCAATTTGTCTTATAACAAAAAGTTAAAAAATATTGTTTTTTTTTCAAAAATGTCGCTCTATTTTTGTTTAAAGCGCACAAAATAAAAATCGCAGAGGCAACCAAATACCATCAAAATAAAGCTCTATTTGTGGGAAGAAAAGGACGCAAATTTTGTTTGGGAGCCACGTCGCACGACCGTGCAATTGTCTGTTAAACGACGCAGTGCCGAATTGTAAAAACGCCTCTGGGCATTTAGCAGCATATTGGTGAAGCTCACTTAGCATTTAAGGGATTGTGTTTATCTAAACTAAATAAAAAAAAGTACAATTGTGTTCACTTTAAGGCCGCGTACACACGATTGAGCATGTCCGCTGAAACTGGTCCGCAGACCAGTTTCAGCGGACATGTTTGATCGTGTGTACGGCCTATCGGACCGTTTTCCAGCGGACCAAAGTTTCAAAACATGCTTGAAAACATGTCCACTGGAAACCTGTCCGTCGGACAGGTTCGATGGTTAGTACACAAAATCATCAGACCAAAAACCCGCGCATGCTCAGAATCAAGTCGACGCATGCTTGGAAGCATTGAACTTAGTTTTTTCATCACGTCGTTGTGTTCTATGTCACCGCGTTCTGGTTCGAGGGGATTTTGGTCCGATGGTGTGTACGCACATCAGACCAACAGACCACTTCAGCCTGGTCCGATGAAAACGGTCCGTCAGACAAGTTTCATCGGACATGTCTGATCGTAGTGTACGTGGCCTAAGTGTTATCTTACATTATTTCTTGAACATAACTGGGATTATGTAGCAATAGACTAAATGCACACACCTTTAAAGTGCTAAGCCATACATGGAGGGATCTGATTGTATAGCACCAGCAGAGTCATCATAACATTTGTATTAATTCATAATGATTATGCTAATATAAGGTGACCAGATTTTTAAAATGAAATCTGGGGACATACTTTGTTTACCCGTCTCACAGCCTGTCAAGTCTTACTCTCTGGGCCCCCGGCTACTACTGGGTGGGGAGCGGAGGAAGATCACTCTGCCAGAGAAGGCAAGAAGATAGGCAGGCAGGCGGCTGGCCAGGACTTAAGCCAAGGCAGAAGAACATGTGAGCGGAGCTAAATGGACATGCACCCAAAACTGAAGAAATGTTCCCTTCGGTCTGACCAGCACATGATCATCAGAAAGGGGTCACAGATAATGAAAAAAAAAAAACACCCCCCTAAGCTAGTAGGAGCATGGGGTATAATTCAGATTTTTTTTTTACTTCTGCACTGACTGCCTGGGATTCACGTACCGCGGCGTATCTTTGTGCGGGCGTAGCGTATCTTATTTACGCTACGCCGCCGCAACTTAGAGAGGCAAGTGCTGTATTCACAAAGCACTTACTCCCTAAGTTACGACGGCGTAGCGTAAATGTGCCGGCGTAAGTCCGCATAATTCAAAATAGTTTTTTTTTTTTAAATCAACCGTGACCCCATGCAAATTATGTGCCGAGCGAACTGCACATGCGCTGCCCGTGGACGTATTCCATTGCGCATGTTCAGAATCACGTCGGATAGAATGCCTAAGTGACGTTGGTGCGCAATTTTTACCACGTGTGAATGTAACCTACGCCCAGCCCTATTCACGTACTAAGTAAATGGCGTAAACGATGTAAAATTCAACGGCGTCGTTTCCTGGCCCATACCTTTGCATTAGCTGCTCCTGCTATAGCATGGGTAACTTTACGCCAGACGTAAGCCTTACGTTGGTTACGATCGTTCGTAATTAATATTATAATTTTTGACATATAGACACACCCCTTCCCCTCTTATGCCTTCGCTGTCCTTCTGATACAAGGACACCTTTTGATATTGACCAGCCGATAGTGTGATCTGTCAAACCAAGTTTCAGTTATTTCCACAAAGTCCTCCTCGTGTAATAGAAGCTCCAGTTTCTCTATTTTGTTAGCTAGACTCTTAGCATTTGTGTATATGCCTTTCTGTGTTGTATTAGTGCATATTAATTCCCCCTTATGTTTCCTTGGGCTTTGTTTTTGAACTGTCCATGCATTCACCCTGGGATTAGATGTTACAGCTGTATTATTACTGCTGACTCCACTATTATGTTCTTTCCTTTGCTCACTCCCAGCTATTTATTCCTCTGCCCCCCCCCCATACCTAGTTTAAATGCCCCTCGCACTTTGTGGCCATCTTTCTTCCCAATAGAGCTGCACTATCCCCATTAAAGTGCAGCCTGTCCTTACTAAAGAGCCGGTAACCGACTGAGGAGTCAGCCCAGTATCAGTGCCTGTTTAAAGCTTGTAGGAGGAGTTTTCATACTGCACTGGCTATCCTATCAGAATGCAGGACCCTTGACCCTCTGTCTGGACAGTGCTGATTGACCCTGTGCTGACCACATGCACTCTCCCAAGAAAAAAAAAAACTCTAGCAATTCACACCAAACTAAGCATGAGCAGCCTGACTCCACTAACTGTCTTTTCCGGACATGTTTTGGGGGACATGCAAGAAGGGAGGTTCTGTGCATACAGGATCAAACAGCCTTTTTACACAATGCAGAGGATTAACCCCTTAGGTTTTTACAGTGAGTATAACAAGCATGCTTTATTGTATATACAGACTGATTTTACTGTTGTGGTTTTAGTAACACTTGACCTTGACCACCAATTGTATCTCTTCTTCTTCCTACTAATCTGTGTCTTAAAGGGAAATTACAATGCATTTTAGGATTGTTAGATTTAAAGCAGAACTAAACCCTGCTATCTTGTACAACCAAGGAAGCAGCCATATGACAGCTTGAGCTGTTCAGTTGGGAGCTAACATAAGCACACTAGTAACCGTATATTTTATCATTCAAGGCATTCCTTGAATGTACCTGTTTTTGGAGACACTTAAATTGGTGTATTTATTTCAGTTTCAAGTGCAGATTTGCCACTGGAGGGAGCTCAGTTTTGCCTGCATTCACTCAGACCTGTGGCTTAATGTGGCTTAATGTGTACCTTCACTTAAAAGTGAAAGTTGTGCTTATCCCCCCCCCCCCCCATACACGCACACCTTTTATTTTTTTGGGGGGGCGGGGGCGAATGTCTTTTTCTGACAGGTAACCACTCCCACGTCTGCCATTTTCGTCTAGACAAAAAGATTGGAATTTCACCTGAGACTCCTGAGACACTGCACAGTTCCAGGAGACTGTGAGATCAAAGTATAAACAGAAAAGTCATGTAAAGTAATGTAGGAAAAATGTTCCGCACTCCGGTTGTTGCTCTTCAATAAAATCACCAGTCCAGCAGTGCATGTGCGAGCAACGCTGCAATTTCAGACTGATCTCACAGTCTTGTAGGAAAAATGATCCGCACTATAGTCGTTGCTTTTAAAAAAAAATCTTTCTTTTTGTTGACAAGACACAGTGAACAAACTCAGATGAAAACAGTTGATGTGTTTTGGCCTATACGGCCTTAGTCATTATGACTAAGGCCGTATAGGCTGAAACGGGTCAACTGTATTCATCTGAGTTTGTTCACTGTGGCTTGTCAATAAAAACAAAGATTTTTTTTTTAAAAGCAAAAACTATAGTGCGGATCATTTTTCCTACAAGACTGTGAGATCAGTCTGAAATTGCAGCGTTGCTCGCACATGCACTGCTGGACTGGTGAGTACCTGTTTATGAAAAAAGTCAGCAGCTACAATATTTTAATTTTTTTTTTTTTTTAAGTAACCATAGTTCCTTTTTAACAAGACTTGCTTTGTGGTAGGTAAAGCCATTTTTTAGCAGTGCAAAGGAGAAAACAAAGGCCCAGATTCACATAGCGATTACGCCTGCGCAACAGGAGATGCGCGTGCGTAAATCTAAATGTGCGCGTGCGTTTCGTTGCACGGCATCCCCAGAACGAGATACGCAAAAAATCTAATTTCGTTAGACTGGCGCATCCGTCCGCGCAAAAGTGCGCTAGACACACCATTGATTTGCTAGTCAAATATGCTAATGAGGGACTTACGGGGATCCACAAAACAACGTTGGGGCAGCGCAGGCGACGCAGTGTGCGCAACAGCAAAATGTCCTGTCTAAAATTAGAGCTGATAAAAGCTGGTCTAAAAAAAGAAAAAAAGTCTACTTGTTTGATAAAGCAACACTGTTAGTGAGCAGTTTAGCAGTCACACGTGTTGCACAACAATCTGTATGCCAACATGCCAGGGGCATCGTCGCACATAGCTATACTACTGACTTTAGATGAACAAAGAAGGATGAGGGCACGGAGGATGGCACGGGAGAGGATATACCGTACCCGCATAGACCTGTTTGGCATGAGTGATTCTGAGGTGTTTCGCATCTTCAGATTCACCCCTCATGCCATCCTGGAATTAACCACAACCTTGCAGGAGGACATCACCAGCCCAACACACCGCTTACATGCAGTGCAGCCACTGGTCAAGGTCATGGCAACACTCCATTTCCTTGCCAGTGGCTCTTTTCAGCGTACAAGTGGAGTGGTGGCTGGGATGTCACAATCCTCCATGAGCAGATGTGTGCACCAGGTTGTCCCTGCAATCCTCAGACGCATGGCCAACCAAATCATCAAACCCACCACTGAGGAGCTGCGGCTGAAGGCAATGACAGATTTCTACAGAATTGCCAGATTCCTACGCACAGTGGGGGCCATTGATTGCACACATGTGGCACTCCAGCCCCCCCAGGAGACAGAGCACATGTACCGCAATCGGAAGCATTGGCATTCCATCAATGTACAGGTGATAGTCGATGCCCAAGGCCTCATATGGCACGTCCGTGCCAAACACCTAGGGTCCAGCCATGACAGCTACATATACAATCAATGCCACATCCGATTGGAATTCGATCAGAACGTGTATGGGGACAGCTGGCTGGTTGGTGAGTGACATGGGTGGCAGGCATGACTATCCCCTCCCATGATGCACATCACAAGGGGCACATGCATGACTAACATCCTCCTGTCTTTTCCCTTACAGGTGACTCTGCATATCCACTGGGACCCCATCTCATGACTCCTATCCGGAACCCCCAAACCCCAGGAGAGGAAAGATACAATCAAGCACATGCCCAAACACGAGCAGTGGTGGAGCGCACCTTTGGCCTCCTAAAGTCACGTTTCCGATGCCTGGATAAGTCTGGGGGTACCCTCTTGTATTCCCCAAACTTCGTGTGCCAGATCATCGGTGCATGTTGCATGCTGCACAACTTTGCAGAAAGAAAGGGCCTGCAGATTGACCTACGTGATGACCTGACCCCTGAACCAGACAATCCCCCCTAACCGAGGCTACCCCGTCTTCTGAGGGAAGAGCAGCCAGGAGACAGCTCACATTGGACATACACATTAATCATGGCACAATGAGAATGCATGCATGCACACCACTGTGGTCCCTAGCACACACACCCCACATCCACATCAAATTGGATTGGCACCAGTCCACCATGCTGGACTTGTGAGCAGCAACGCCACGCCAAGGCTCCAATTATGTCACTGAACATTCATACACCAAGCACACGGACCTGGGGATCACTTCTCCCTGGTCCTGGGGAACCCTTCTCCACCAAAATAGAGGGTGACACCCCTTTTACGGCAGGAATGTCACCCCCACATTCACACAGCATTCACAACACAAAAAAAAAATGACCAGCAAAAGCAAAAAATTGCCAGCAAAAAAAATGACAAAAAAAAATACAGCAGGAAAAGAAACAAAAATAAATATATCAATCAAACAAACAGTCTCTCAAACACTTAACAAAAACCACTTTCAAAAATCTACTAAAAAACACTTGATCACACAGAACACTAATCTGACAACTACAAAACACACCGCAACGAACAACAAGAACAAAAGCACTTGGTTAAATGGGAAGGGACAAAGGGATGTACTTTTGCAAAGGAAGTGCGTTTGTGTGTGTCTATTTATACTGTTTGCGTAGTTCACAACGTTGTCCTAGTCCATTTCCAATTTCACTGATTGCGCCGCTCCCGAGTTGTGAGCATGTGCACATCGGAGCTGACATGGTCTCGTTCAAGCGCGCATGCGCGAGCCGGCCGGCCCTTCATTTGCATGGGGTCACAGCTCATTTCAATGTAACATGCCCACGTCCTTCCCAATTTGTATTACTCCTCCTTACGCCTCTGAAAAAACGTTACGTATGCGCAATTTCCTGCGCAAAAGCTACGAGAATAGGGTAATTACGCGGCAAAATTCCGCAAGTCTAACGTAAAGGCGGTGCGCTACGCCGGTCTAATAATGCGCAGATGTACCTGAATCTGGGCCAAAGCCTGCACCTGCAATGGGCAAAATATTGTGTACATAGTTACAAACAATAAATAGAGGCAACATTTTTTTTTTTAACCGTAACAAACTTTTATATGTGATTATTTTAATGTACCTGATGTTTATACGTGATTTTTTTTTTAACTCTGTGCTGTCACATAGTGGTCAGGATTGGCATTGCAGCCCGCCCACACATCTTGACTTTTATAGCAGCTTTCCTTTCTGCTAATTATGATAAAATCAGCACTTTACAATAAAGCAGCAGCACAGAATTTTTTTGAAGATCTATTTTTAGATATTAACCCTAAGCCCAGAGAACTCCACCACAATATTTTCTGCAATATGTTTTTCATCCAAACCTTTTCTTCCGTTGCACATGGGAACTTTTTTTGAGGAAATTATATAAATTAAGACTTATCAGACAGACTCTGTTTGAAATCCCCTTTTCATATAAGCTAAATGGAAAACACTTAGAAGTTAGATGTAATCCACTTTCCCTGAGATAAGAATCATCCACTAGGATCCAGACCCCAAACATTTCAATCAACATTAAAACAATCATTTTAGCAAGAAAAAAAAAAAAAGAAAAGATAAACAGCTGTCCATGGAGATGGTTAGAGAACTGTATTCTAAATGTCTGGTGTGTTTCAGTGACTAGTATTTGCAATGTAATGTCTTTCAAAACCAGGTTCTATGTAATGTGACAAGAGGGAAGTCATTTATAAGAAACATTTAGTATGTAGGAGTAAAGGGAATGGGATATAGTCTGGAAATGGTCCTGACTCTTTCTAATAAAGCATTCATCCACATTTTTATCTGCAGATAACCCATACTGTATCCAGGCCATTGGCAAATGCAAGAACACGCTGGAGTAATGGCTCTGTCCGACATTGTGCTCCTATTGACTGCCACAAAATTAAGTTGCAATTCATCACAGGATCTGTTTAACATTAATTCAATGAGATGGCCTGTCTTTCTTTTGTCACTGCTATTGAATGTGTTTTATCTTGTGTCAGCAGCAAATCACTCAGCAAAAGAACAGAACACTTTGTTGCTGATCTACTGTATTGAATTGTACTGCGATTCAGCTGGGGAGCCGTGCTCTGTACACATTGCTGTATTTATTACTGTCCACTGCCTAAAAACGTACAAATGACTGAGAAGAGAACAGCAATAAATAAATTGATAATGAACTGTAAATGTCTACTGTCATCAGAACCTCCATGAAGTCTGTCTTATTTCTGCTGGTCAGGGTGCTTGCACATTTTATTGCTAGGTTAATACAAAAAAAATCTCCATGGAGAATAATAAAATATGGCAAAGCAGTAATACTAGGCATCTACAGTATGTGGAAGGCATTGTGAACATTTGCTAAGTCAGGGAAAAACATGCCTTCTAGTATTGCCAACCAAATTAATTAGCACTTATGTTTTAACAAAATATTTGCAGTGTGGCCCAGTCCTACAGGTAAAGCATCCTCACTGGGTGCTCTTCCTAGCAAGCATGCATGTTGTAGCTGCATTCATTCCCATGGATAAGCTGTACTCATTGTTGCCATCAGCAGTCCATCAGAGTATGGCTTACCCATGGAAATGAATGTGACCACTATGGATACATACTAAAAAACGCATATAGCGGTGGAAAAACTTTGTGCAACCAGGTAAATATTGCAACCACAGCAAATATTATAGGATTGAGGAGGAAAGTAAGTCGTTTTTGAGGTGGGCAGCACTTTGGGGACTGGTAATAGTTTACTGAGCCTAGGTTCACACTTGTACGATGCCGGAACCAGTGCCATTACATCGCTAGTTCCCGCATCGCATCTTTCCCGCAGGCAATCAAAAATAGGAGTTACTACAAAGAGTAGTAGGAAGGCGGACTTTTTCAGGCAATCACAGGGACATACAATTTAAGAAAAAATATTTAATTAGGTATCATAAAATCCAGAAACAAAAACTAAAATATACAAAAACAGGATATACAGAATATATATTAGCAATAGTAGCTTGAATCTCGCCTACGCGTTTCGCCAAACGGCTTCTTCAGGGCGAGTTTGAGAAAGGGCTGGTAATATATGATTGCTAATTTCATATATCAAAAACGTTTGCTGTCCATCTGATTATATCAAGGATTATGTAAATATCCGAGTGGCACATGAAAGCTCAATGCGGCAGACAGAGTGTATCAAGTATACAAAAGAATGTCTGGTATGGTTAGCAACGAATCATCATCCACAGATGAATACAAGTATTTCTGGGGTAGAGCCAGAGATAGAAAGGAAAACCCGGGACCGACCACAGCAATAAAACATATAGACCACAGCCAGAGAGGAATAAAATCCAGTAGCAATAGGCTAAATCGGATTGTAATGTCCAGTATAGGACAGTCCAGTGAATCAGGAGTCTGGATATGAAGCACTGATGATATGTCCCGGGGGGAGTCAGACCTGTGCTGGGACATATCATCAGTGCTTCATATCCAGACTCCTGATTCACTGGACTGTCCTATACTGGACATTACAATCCGATTTAGCCTATTTAGCCTATTGCTACTGGATTTTATTCCTCTCTGGCTGTGGTCTATATGTTTTATTGCTGTGGTCGGTCCCGGGTTTTCCTTTCTATCTCTGGCTCTACCCCAGAAATACTTGTATTCATCTGTGGATGATGATTCGTTGCTAACCATACCAGACATTCTTTTGTATACTTGATACACTCTGTCTGCCGCATTGAGCTTTCATGTGCCACTCGGATATTTACATAATCCTTGATATAATCAGATGGACAGCAAACGTTTTTGATATATGAAATTAGCAATCATATATTACCAGCCCTTTCTCAAACTCGCCCTGAAGAAGCCGTTTGGCGAAACGCGTAGGAGAGATTCAAGCTACTATTGCTAATATATATTCTGTATATCCTGTTTTTGTATATTTTAGTTTTTGTTTCTGGATTTTATGATACCTAATTAAATATTTTTTCTTAAATTGTATGTCCCTGTGATTGCCTGAAAAAGTCCGCCTTCCTACTACTCTTTGTAGTAACTCCTATTTTTGATTGAATTATTTCGGATGTTGGCTACATGTGAGTGCTTTTATGTTTCCCCGTTCCCTATTTTTGAACTTTCCCGCAGGCAGTTTACACTGTCCTCTGTGAAATGCTGCCAGTGTGTAAATACAATGTTAATGACACCCCTAGATCAGTTCACAGATCGCAGTGTGAACTGTGAACTCGCACAGGAATTGTATTGCATGAGAACACCCATGCGATCTGATTTCAGTGGGGGGCAAAGTCCCTGCACCTTTTTTTGTGCAAATTTAATGTGGGTTTAGCCGTACAACTGTATGGCTGAATTTACATTGCACAGACATGGCATGCAATCAGGCCCGCAGTGCGGGTGCGAATCACATGCAATGTCTATGTTCGTACAAATGTGAACCTAGGCTAAAAGACAATTGTACCATAAGGGTTTATGGTTATAATAGCATAACTCTGACTACCAATATGGGTATTAATATCGCGATCAATGCTGGGGTTATTGCAGTCACTGACATCAATGCTAGGGGTTTTTATTGCGTCAAGTGACATATGCTGGGGGGTTATTATTGCAGTTACTTACCTCAATGTCGAGGGGGTTATTACTGTGGTCACTCACACCAATGCAGGGGGTTATTATAAAGCCATGCCATAACATACGCATTTTCTTTTTCTAGAGAAAAGGGGCCCAACTTATGATCTTGTACACAGGTTTACTGCATTCATGTAATACCCTTGTAATACCCGAGATATGAGCACATGGCTTGCTGTCGCCATCTTGGTTTGATTGAACAACTGGTACACTCCTGAGGGTTCACTATCTGAGGGATTCCTATTATCTGTCTACCCTGGCTGGATTCCATCCGTGGATCATTATATATTGACACAATTTATCTGTTATCTGGTAAGCTGCTCTCCATGTGGTGGTGGTCTTCACTGAAGTCAAGTGCACTTGGGTGTTGTTCGTTTTGAATCACATTTCACTACCTTGGATCCTTCAATCCATTATTGTGGACTGGTTTATCGAATTAATAGTTGGCGCAGTTCTTTTTTCGTTTTAATTATATTTGTGTTTGTTACACGTGATTGCAGCCTTCTGGTGTTCACATCCCATTACTTTTTGGTTAACGCAGTTTTTTCTTTTTCTATTAATACCCTTGTGCTCAACCATGCTAAATCCAAGCACAGGTTACTACACCTTGTAGATAATAATATAATCCCTAGAAATGTACTTCTTATATTTTCTACTTTTTGGTCAGTAAGTATACTAATGAAAATGTTATCTCTGTTCCGTAAGTGCATACAAAAATACTTGTTGATCATGGAAGAAATTTAGTGAGCTGATAACTTCCTGTGCAGTCTACCTGTTACCATTTAGACCAGCCATACACGGTTCAAATCACGGCTGGTTCAGCAAGAACTGCCCGAGATTTGAATAAATAATGGTGAGGCTAAATGTATCTAGCAGTTTGGGTACATCCAGCCTGCTAAATTGTCTTATGAATATTGCTAGTGACTGCTATAGCCGCTAGAAATATTCACTGTCTTCTCCCAACAGTGATGCTTCCCTCACCCCCCCACCGGGGAGCAGACAATGGCTTGGCAGGAAGGATTCCCCTGTCAGCACTGTCTGTGTTGATGGGGCAATTCTATGAATTTCTTTAGAAGTTAGCACCATGTGTGGCCAGCCTTAGTAATGCTTATAGCTCTCTTTAGTTGAATTGTGTAGTTGCCATCAAGATCTGCTTGTCTATGGGTAGCTTTATGAAATATTTAGAATACACTCTATTCGCTAACAGCAACAAAAAAGATACACAATGCAGTTCTAGCTTCTAGTTACAGCCAGTTCAGTTGACAATAATATTACCGTAATTCTTTTATATACTTCCAAATGCGGTGCTGATAATGTTTCAGACTTGCTACCCCTGCTATTTAAACTTGTAAACATTTTTTTGTGATATCAGGAACCCAGCCAGACAAAATGATCTGTCCAGGTTTGGAGGTAGCAGGAATACAAACCAGAGTCACTGTCACATCTCTTATTGTCAACCTCAGTTACTGCATTTCACCCCTGAGCTTGTCCATCTAACCTTTAAGAACATTTTCATTATGAGTCCATGCTGCTGAACCTATGTGTGGTCGATGATGAAAAATTATCTTTTGCATAGCATATACTTGGGATTTGCCTCCATTTTCAAACTCCTATTTTATTTTCCCAAGACTTGGCCAGAGGTTATTAAACAGACATTAAACTTAAAATGCAAGGTGGCTTACTTAAAAGAGTTTGACTTAACCATTTATGGATAAACATGTTAAAAGTTCAGGAGTTTATTTGAACTGTAGAACATCACTGTCTAAGTAGTTGTTATGAGGTGGGATGTATTCCAATGTACAGCTGTAGAATTACTGTTCAATCCCATAAAAATTAGATGCCTGCTGTTACTGGTAAGCCTTCTTTAACCTAAACTGGCTGTTACCATAGAAGGGAAGAATACAAATATAGTTTTCTATATCATATTTTCCATACAGAAATTGATACTTGTGTGTACATTCTTGGCAATGTTATGTGCAGATTTTCTGCATAATTCTGGGCCCCTTTACATTACACAGCACTCTGCACCTCTGGACCCCTTTACATTATACAGCACCCTGCACCTCTGGACACCTTTACATTACACATCACCTTTGGAGCCTTTTACATTCCACAGCACCGTGCACCTTGGGACCCCTTTACATTACATAGCACCGCACCTCTGGACCCCTTTACATTACACAGCCCCCGCAGTTTGTTACACAGACACCCCCCTAACAGTTCTGGACCCCCTGCATATGCCCGGTATGCCCTATGGCCAGTCCGGGCTTGGTGGTGGGAGAGCACAGTGGCACTCTTAATGTATTAATGCACCACATGGTGAATTCTCACTATCAAAGAGGACTAATAGTAGTGTACAAGAAAGTAGGATGGGAAAAAGGCATATAAAGTTTATAGTAGCATTGTGAATTTGTAGTTTATGGACACTTGGCACAAAGAAGAGCTTTGTTGTCCTTTGTTTTTTTATAACTTGATGGCCCATTCACACTAGTGGAAACTTGATATATTTGTTATATACTGTACACATACACACACACACATATATATATATATATATATATATATATATATATATATATATATATATATATATATATATATATATATATATATATATATATATGGCATATCATGCGGCACTATTTTGATAATATTATTTAATACTCAGTTTTTGTAATAAACATTTTGAGGAGAAGATTGTCTTCTGACTTGGCTCTTCCCTGAGGTTGTCATTCCCGATCTCTGCTAGAAAATAATCTCATATTGTGGAGAAGCACAGTGAACAATGGAAATACTTCTTTCAGAGGTACACTGCTAAAATAAACACACATTAAAACAATGGATATTTAGACACAGTGTCATCATATTTCACCTACAATGTTCCTTTAAAAGTGACTCTATTATTCCCCGGAGTACCAAGTTCACCCCATTTAAATGCAAACCAAATATAATATCATTACACAGAAAAGTTAGCTTTTCTGTCTGCACGCACAGTTATCCTTTTATTAACGATAGATGAACTTATAACCTGGTTATTTTTTCATTCTCCTTTATGAAGTTTAATTTGATATTAAAGAATAAAAAACACCTCATGCTTAATTCTGAGAAACTGGAAACTTTAATTGGCCTGTGCAATTAGCATGAATATACCCAGCCTGTAACTTAATTCACCTTCAAAACAGCTATTCAGAATGTTCCAATTATCAGCATTTATATCAGAACACTCTACTCAGAAATTATTTTATTGCCATCCAAAGTTTTCAACCCATGGGGACACAATCATTTCTCGTTTGCTATAAAATGGTAATGTGGGTAAGGCTAGGGTTTCTCTTTCTTTTTTTTTTCTTTTTTTTCTTTATTTGTGAACTTGGGTAAATCTATTGTCAGCAGCTAAGTTAACTGCCTAAATATCTCTGCTGAACAATCTCATAGTTACTTATAAATAAAGACATAGGGGTTGATTTACTAAAACTGGAGAGTGCAAAATCTGGTTCAGCTCATATGGTAATCAATCAGCTTCTATCTTAAGCTTTGACACAAAACTTGGAAGTTAATCATATCCATCAGAAAACCTAGCAATTATAACACTTGACACGGAAAAGGCCTTTGATGATGTCAATCTTGACTGGCTATTTATGGCCCAGTCAAAATTAAGCTTTGCAGGGTGTGTCTTGGGCTTTTTACAAAATATGTACTTGAATCCTTCAGCCCATATCATCACCTCTGGAGGCATCAACTCTGGAGGCATCTCAGCTAGTACCACTTTACATAAAGGTACTAGACAGGGGTGCACCCTATCTCCTCTGTTATTTAATTTAGGCCTAGAGCCTCTTTCGAGATACCTGTTTATGTCTTCCTGTCACCTACCTGGTTCGTGAGCCTGACGCGTAGAGGAGAACCTCTTTTACCACACTGGCTTGTGGGCCCCTGAGGTTGAGACAGCAGCCACAGAAGCACAGTGAACTAGGAGTGCCTAGGATCAGTCCAGTATTCAGTATGGCTGGTTGTTCGTGGCTGGATATACAACAGACAGACCGGCAAAGCTAGGCAGAACAGAACTGTGGCAGGTGCAGAATCGGATGTGATTTGCAGAGCAGAGCAATAGAAGGCTGAAGGAACAGATGCAGGGTCAGGCCGGCTGGGTCTGTAACATTCGGGCAGATCAACGGAGCTGCAAACTCAGAACAAAAACAAGCCGGGGTCAGGGTATCAAGCAGACAGGGTTAGTGAGAACAAGCCAAAACCAGATCAGAGGTCAGCACACACAGAAACTGCAGACTAAACAGCACACAGACACACAGAAACTGCAGACTAAACAGCAAAGAGTCTTTGGTGCACTCAGTTTAAATAGCCCCTTTGGCGCCAACGTTGGTGACAGGCGCACGTGTGTGCACACGCTCTGAATGCGCGTGCCTGCTGTGAAATTCCTGCTGCACAGCTATGCCTTTCCTGACACTGCCCACCTCCACAGTATCCACATTGGATCAAGGGAGCTAAGCATGGCACTGTTTGCAGACAACATGTTAATCTTTAAGTCAGATCCCTTCTCCAATCTATATACAGTATCTTACAATCTATTTTGGACCTGTTTTGCATCTGTTCTGGCCTGCGGGTAAATTAAGATAAAGATGAAGTGCTTCCCATTACTCGTTCCATCTCTTCAAGATGGAACCCATCCTACCCCTTCCCTCTTGCCCAACAATTTATTACATATCTAGGTGTTAAAATAGGAAAGGAGTCATCTTCTCTTTAGAAACCCAATTACCCCCCTTTTTTTGCCAAAGTTTTGTTTGCAAAAGAATTAGAGGTTTGGATGACTCTACCCCTATCACTCTTTGGAAGATACCACCTGATTAAAATGGTGTGTTTTTCTCACCTCTTTTACCCTCTACAAACTATTATCATCCTCTTAAAACACCAAGATGTACAGAAACTCAAAAATTGCATATTCCCAAAAATGAAGGAGGTTCCGGTATCCCTGATATCAGGATGAACAATCTAGCTTGTTTGCTTAGGTATGGGTTAGATTGGTTGTCTCAATCCTCTTTTTATGTGAACTACACTCTGGAATATAATCAGGTCTCTCCTTAATCTCTCTGGCATCCTGCATAGGAAAATTCAAGCTCTTCCAAAATCCTTAGAAAATAATATCTTAATCCCAGACACTATTATTGCCTGCCGGGAGATTAGAAAAAACGTCACCTTCCTTCCTTGGTCTTCCAACACCTTTGGCTGCACGGCAACCATATGTTTCCACAAGCAATGGAATATATGACTTTTGGTACACCACGGGCCTGGTAAAGGCAAGCTCTCCATTTCATATGGACACAATGAAGCCGAAACCCTTTCCAGAGTTAATGACTAAATACAGACTACCTGCAACTCATCTCTTCTACTACAACCAGGCACTTACCTACATATCTTCCTGCTGTCCTGATGTCTCTAAAATATTTTTTCCCACTATGATTGACTGTCTGCTTCGTAAATGCACTTATGCCCCGTACACACTCTCAGAAATTCCACCAGCAAAAGTCTGATGTAAGCTTTTGAACGGAAATTCCGACTGTGTGTGTGCTCCATATGACTTTTGCTGGCAGATTTTCTGCCAGCAAAAGATTGAGAGCTGGTTCTCAAATTTTCCGACTGAAAAAATTCCTATTGGGAAATTTGATCGTCTGTAGCAATTCCAACGCACAAAATTCTGACGCATGCTTGGAAACAATTCGGAAGTATTGAACTTCATTTCCTCAGCTCGTTGTAGTGTTGTACGTCACCGCATTCTTGACGGTTGAAAATTCAAAGAACTTTTGTGTGACCGTGTGTATGCAAGCCAAGCCTGAGCGGAATTCCATCGGAAAAAAAACATCCAAGGTTTTTCAGACGGAAAATCCGATCGTGTGTACAGGGCAAAACTCTATTTCGAAGGTCTAAAAATTGCTACACTCAGACATCAACACCATAACAGCCACATTCAAGAACTGGTGCAAAGATCTTCCAGTAGACGGACTGGGTGATAAAATTATAGAAAGCTATTTAAAAGTCAGAGAATGCATCACCAATAAAACTTGGAGAGAAACTCAATTCAAATTATTCCACAGGGCTTTCATCCTATTTCAGTCTTTAAATTCACCTTCACAACCTGCAGTATGCCCAAAATGTGTGTCCATCAAACCTTCGTTGTTCCATCGTTTTTGGCTCTGTCCCCTGATCTCTATCTTATGGGACCAAATGATTACCTTCATACACAGCATCACAAACTCACTAATCTCAAAGACAGCTCTGCTACTGCTATGTGGTTAAAACATGCCTAAACCACCATGCCTGGAGACACCCAGATCAAATATCTCACAATAGGCAAACCTCTGTCTCCTGGCAGACCATAGGAACATTTTAAAAGTGTGGACTATGCCTTACCCACCCACTATCCCGAAAGGAAAGACACTATTTTGGACACTAATCTGGACACTGGACTGCAAAAATGTTTCCCCTACAAAATAATTCTTTATGAGATGGCATCCATTTATCAAGCATACTCTATCATCGCTTGAAATTCAGGCCTTGCTGACATCATTTCTGTATAGCAAGTGGTAGCTCAAGGCTGACCTGACCGACTCCCTGGGCAAACTGAAACTTACTGTATAAGGCAACAACTACTGGCTAGTACCTCATCTGATTAATCACCCTCTTTTAGATTCATGACTGTCTTGCTTTGTGAACGTTCAGAGATTATCTACAGTATATTATCTTCTACATCTCTTATGTTTAACACACAGATCTTGTTCAGCTACGAGTCATCCAACTCTCTCATATTAGTTTTCTCCCCACGTTTCATGCAAGCAAGTTGTTATATTAAGGTTAAATAAGTTCCATTAACTTCACATATTACTACAGGTACTATGGAACAAAACAACTGGATATTTTATTTTATCTACACCTCTGTTTTATTGTCTTATAAGAGTGTACATTTATCAATTTTTAGACTGCATTCACACTGAGCAGCGCTAGGCACCTGCGGTAAAGCGCTGCTATTTTTAGCGGCGCTTTACAGTTGGTTTTGCTGTGCTTTTTGGGCACTAATGGGGTGCTTTTAACCCCCTGCTAGCAACCGAAAAAGGGTTAAAATTGCCCGGAAAGCGCCACTGCAGCGGTGCTTTGCCGGAGGTTCGGTGACACTGCTCATTGATTTCAATGGGCAGGGGTGCTTTGGAGCGGTGTATACAGAGGAGCAAATATGCCGCTAGCAGGACATTTTTGTACTGTCCTGCCAGCGCACCACTCCAGTGTAAAATGGCCCTTGTGTATTAAAGAAAAAAATAAATAAATATATATATATATATATATATATATATATATATATATATAACCTTGAAGTTGATTGATTTCTTTGCAGAGCTGCACCCGAATATCAATGACAAACCATGCAATATTCTTTAACAAACATACATCATCAAAAAACAAAACAAAGAGACTCTACCCATATTGGACAATGTAAGACTTCAGAACAATAATGAAGGCCCCTTGAACCGCTTAGGGAAAGGGAGCCTTCACTGATGGAAGCATTGCATTGCAGTCTGAACTGATCGAAATCAAGGAGGTTAAGTAGAGCCGTTAGGATTGGCTACCAGGACACAAGGTGATGGGGTAGAACCCAAGCCCAAAAAGCCCAAGCCCAAAAAATGTACACTGAGACACATCCTTCTGACATGAGGAGATTCAGCTGACAGAAAAGTTGCCCGGTCACCCACCCGCTTTGATGTTTTGTCACAGCTTTATTGGCTGTTTTGACCTTGCCAGCAATTAACGTTGTTGTAATGGGCTATGCCCTCAAGTTAAATTTTGGGATAAGTTTAATGCCTGTCTGGCACATAGACACGCCTCTTAGACTATGTCAGTTTATGGTTTATGTGTGCTCACAGTATACCTGTGACAGGCATTGTTTATTTGTTACGTTTGGAAAAGTTCAATAAATCTGTTGCCTTGCCCTTTCTAACTTAATCAGCCTCCGTGTCATTTTTGGGCAAGCTATTGTTCTGTTAATTGGTTGTATGAGCATATGCTTCTTAGCAGTCATGATTTACATAGATCGTTAACTCAGCAAAACTTATCTGAAGGAAAAGAACTGCTGCACAAATCCATCGTTGTCATGTATGCACTGTGGAAAGCTACAGATGGGATTGGGATTTTCTAATAGGGAAGGATGGTGTCTCTAAGGCCTGTTTTACATATACAGCTTCAGCTTGAATAAGAGCAGTGTGAACAGCAAGCATTTTCAGAGCTTTTGGCAAGCTTTGTTAATCGCTTCCGGAGCAACCACCACAGTTATACTGCGGCAGACTGCCCCCCCTGCATGAGCTGTCTTAGCTGTACATCGGCTGTTAAAGGCTCCGCCGGAGGCGCCTGCACGTGCCGGAAGCGTGTCCCCGGAGCTGATGCAAGTGATCGCACTCCCATTAGGATCTGTGCTCAACATTTACAAACTGAAAATGAATGGTATGTTAAAAGCTTCAGCAAAGTTTTCTGAAAGCTCTGCAAATGCTTTGTGAAAGATTGCTGTTCACACTGTTCTTATACAACCTGAATCCAGTGTGAAACAGGCCTTACTGTACATTGTGTATTTTGTGATATATCAGGGTTTCCCCAGCTTTGCTCATTTATGTCCCATCAGTTCAGACTTTGCAGTGTCTGAATGCCACATGTCCCATTGCAAACTACATTTTACACTGTTAGCATAAATATTCAAGAATAAATGCTATTTATTTATTTTTTACATATTAACTTCATTTACACACGTTTAAAATAATAATCAGCAAACGTATAATATAATTCATTATTCAATAATTGTTAGTTACAGCCCTGATTGAATGCTTTGGCGAAACTTTGATACATCACATCCATGGGCCTTAGGCCTCGAACACACGACCGAGGAACTCGTCGGGAAAGACACATCGTTTTCCTCGACGAGTTCCTTATTAGGCTTGTTGAGAAACTTGACAAGCTGTCTTTGCGTACACACTTTCAAGACCATATCTCCTTGTTCTCAAACGCGGCAACTTCAATACATACAACAGCAGGTGAAGTTCAATTCCACTGCCACAACCCTTGGGGCTGCTTTTGCTAATCTCATGTTACTGCGTGTTAGGTAAAAGTTTGGTAAGAGACATTTTCACTTTTCAGTCTGTTACAGCGTGACAAATGTGCTATTTCCATTACAAACGCTACTTTTGCCGAAGGTGCGCGGGTTTCTAAGCATACACACCAACGTGTTTCTCGTCGAAAACTAGTCCGATAAGAAACACGACGAGGAAATTGAGACTCCCGTTGAGGAAAAAGAGAACTTGCTCTCTTTTTCCTCGTCAAGTTCCTCGGCAGTTTTCTCGATGAAAAGAATACACACGACCGTTTTCCTCTGCAAAAAAGCTCTGCCACCAAGTTTCTTGATGGATTCTGTCGAGGGAACCGGTTGTGTGTACGCGGCCTCATTCTATCTAGATGACAACTCAGTTCCTCATAGAAAGGGAACAGGTTGGTCTGGCAACAACAATCGTAAATCCATACTATTACTACTAATGATATCGTTTTCATAAGTAAATTCTTGGATATGATCACTTATAATCTTCACTTCAATAGTAAACATACTGTTGATGTAAGGCTTGTAGTTCACAGGTATAGATCTTTTCCCTTTTTTAAACATTGGGACCACGTTAGCTTTTTGACAATCAGCTGGAACCATTCGTGTCACTAAGCTGTCATTTAAAATTAGGAATGATGGTATAGAAAAAACCTGATTAAGATTTGTGAGGGCACTCAGCTGTAAGCCATCTGAACCCTGGTAAGTTTTTTGTTAAGTTTTTCAGATCTTTTTTGGCCACTGGCTTCTGTTAGCCACATAGGTACATTCTGTGCTGTGTTATTAGCAACACGGTCCTGTTTATGGGGAGGGAGGGGTTTGCCTGAGAAAACAATTTTCTCTTCCTGTATTGTTTCTTCAGTTAAGACAGGGGATCCAACTTGGAGACAACTTCTATTGAAATCAATGGGTACAAGTTGCCTACAAGTCGCCTAGAAGTCGGATTGAAGTAGATCAGAAACTTTCTCTATGCACCCAAACACATCCTGCAGAATGTTCAGATAGTCCTGAGCAACACAATCTCACTTGCTGAGCTTAAAATTGTGGATGGCTTCTGAGGCGGGCCCTTTCAAGCTCTCTACTATTCTCTGTTTCTTGTGGGTCTCAGGAATGTCCCATTCCTCCAAGGCTTGTGTGGCCTGGTCCAGCCAAGTTCAAAGTTGTCCTCTCCTGTAGGCACTGGTTGTCTTCCAGAGAAAACCCTGAGCCTCCGATACCCAGTTGCCAAGTATGTTGGAGGGTCTCTCTGACATTTTGAAACAAAGTCTCCCAGGGCAGCAAAGAGTTCTGGTCCAATTGTGGCCAGAGGTGATGGGGAGGGAACTTCTTCTTTATTTGACTCAGCTTGACTGGAGGAGGTAGGACCCCCCTCTGGAACCTTCAGATGGATTACACAAAGCTCCGTCTTGTTAGCCAATTGCTCACTGGCACCTTTAAAGTTTTTAGGGATTCTTTTCACTCTAGTAGTGCATAGGTGCGAGAGGTCCCATGGTCTGTTTTGACAGCAATCACCCACACCTTCCTGTCTGGGGATAGTGTCTTTAAAAAAAATGTGTGGGGGGTCCCCCCACACATTTTTTTTATCAGGCCCTTCGGGTCTGGTATAAATATTAGGAGGAACCCTGCGTAATAAAAAAAAATAAATTACGCGGGGCTCCCCAAAAAAATACATACCAGACCCTTCAGGTCTGGTATGGATTTTAAAGAGAAATCCGCGCCAAAATAAAATAAAATTCCTGACACTCTATAGCTAACAGTTCATGCAATTTCAAATGGGGATTGCTTGTATCTTTCTCTTGAAAGGATTCTCTGACCTTTGTCAGAAAACAGTCCATCTGTTTACCTCACCCCAACCAGGCCATACTAATCAGTCCCTTTCTATACAGAGTGTCTGAGCTGCTATGTCTTGCAGGTCCAGTGAATTTCGCTTTGCTTTCTGCAACTGAAATGGGTGCTAAAATTCCCTAATATTACCACTTTGCTCCCATCATACTATAATGCCGCGTACACACGGTCGTTTTTTGCGATGAAAAAAAACTACGTTTTTTAAAACGTCATTTAAATTGATCGTGTGTGGGCAAAACGTTGTTTTTTGTCTTCAAAAAAACGACCAAAAAAAATTCCAACATGCTTGAATTTTTTGTGTCGTTTTTCAAAACGTCATTTTTTGTTTCACAAAAAGTCACCGTGTGTAGCAAAAACGTCGTTCAAAACGACGTTTTTCAACCCGCGCATGCCCAGAAGCTAGTTATGAAGCGAGCTTCAATGGAAAAGAGTGGTGAACGTAACCTTGCTTTTTGTGAAAAAACGATGGTGTGTATGCAAAATTGTCTTTGAAAAGTGACGTTTCAAAAACGTCGTTTTTTACTCCACAGAAAACGTCGTTTTTTTTCATCGCAAAAAACGACCGTGTGTACGCGGCATAAGGCTGCGTACACACGATCAAATCTATCTGCTGGAAATGGTCGGCCCAACCGTCCCAGCAGACAGATTCGATCATGTGTACGGGCGAGCCGACGGGTTTGGCCAGCCGACAGATTTCAAAGCATGCTTTGAAATCTGTCGGCTGGGAACCCGTCCACCTGACATGTCTGCTGGTTAGTACGCTAACCAGCAGACATGTCTTCTCGCACACGTGTCGAATGCATTCGATGCATGCGCGGAAGTGATTTACTTCCTGGTGCGGTGACGTGGCGGCGTCAACGTCACCACGCCGTCTGCTGGCATGGATTTTGGTTTGATCATGTGTACACGATCAAACCAATACGTCCCCAGCAGACAGATTTGTTCAAATCGGTCTGCCCGACCGATTTGAACAAATCTGTCTGCCCGTGTGTATGGGGCCTAAGACTTATTACAGTAAATAATAAAGTAAACACACAACAAGGATTTTGGAAAAGTTTAGGCCGCGGACCCTTTATTGCGTTCAAATAAATTTTAATTGTCAAATTAACTTTAACTTTTTAATACCAAACAGGACCACAGTTAGCCATTAACAGACCAACATGCTTAACCACTTGCCTACTGGGCACTTTCATCCCCTTCATGCCCAGTCCAATTTTCAGCTTTAAGTGCTGTCACATTTTTTATGACAATTGCATGGACATGTAACGCTGTGCTCATATAATTTTTCTTTTTTTCACACAAATAGAGCTTTCTTTTGGTGATGGGCACTGATAAGCTGCACTGGTGGGCACTGATGAGGCAGCACTAATGGGCACTGATTGGCAGCACTGATGGGCACTGATAGGCTACCCTGATGGACATTGATGAGACTTCACTGGTGGGCACTGATGAGGAGGCACTGATTAGTCTGCATTGATTGGCAGTACTAATGGGCACTGATGGACATTGTTGGGGCTTCACTGATATTAGAGACACTGCTGAGCCCTGATTATGAGTGTAGATGTCCCCTTTCACACTTGCTGTTTACCGACTCTCCTCTTCCCACGCTGTGATTTTGTGAGAAAAGGAATACCAAGAACAGAGCAGCTGACTGCAGTGGTAGCAGCAAGACGTGCAGCAAGACGTGCCCTCTTCCCCTCTCCGTGCTGTTTTTCACGCCCAGGTGTCTACTGCTGGACATGTCAGCCCCCTCTCTCTCCTAGGGCTTGAACCAGGGGGTAGCAGCTACCGGCACACGTTTCCTAGGAGTAGGACGTGTGGCCCATACTCCCTGTATAGGTAGGGTTCTTTGCCAGCCCCTGTTCCTGCTCCAGCTCCAGGCGGACGCACCTCTCCATCCCTGCTTCACCCTCCCTCCTCTAAAGGTAAGCCTGCCTGTCTCCCTGAGACTGAGATCGGCCGTCCTTTTCAGGACAAGCCACGGTTTTCTATCCGGAAGTCAGGCGATCAAATCCCCCTCTTTGAATCCTCACCCCTGCCCACCATGGATATATCCTTTCCTCAAAGCCTCCCCTCCCCCACCGCCGATTCCCATCTATTCAATGGCACCGTAACAGCCTATGCTAGGCCCGCGGCAGCCGCAGCTTAGGAAAGACCGCGGCTTCGTCCGCGGCCCAGCGGCACATGCTCTAATACTACCCCGAGATTAATCCAAAGTGCTCACATTACCCCCTTCACCCCCTGGAGGACCCCATCCACCTCCAAGGTAATCAATCCAGCTGCCTCTCACCCTGCTGATAGCCCCCCGACCTGGGCTCTGTACCAGGCCAGCGGCCATCTTGGTACACCCCCCCCAGCAAAAGAGATATCTCCTACCCCCAGCCCCTCACAACTTAATTGTATTTGATCCAGGGTCTCAGCCGATCGCCTCTTAGGGATCAGGAAGGAATTTTTTTCCCTGGCCCAGCACATTGGCATAGCAGGGTCCAGGTTATTTTTTGCCTTCCTCTGGACCAAAAAAAAAAGCCGGGAGAGAAGATTCACAGAACCTTCCTCCATCGTCAGCCGACCACCGCCCCCCGCCCCCCCTATGGTGACGGACAACTATGGCTAATCTGCGGTGCTCGGCAGAAACCATCTGGAGTCTGAGGCGATTTGCCACAATACTACCAGCCGTCACCAAAAAGGCCTTAAGAACTGAACAACTCTTGAGAATCGATCAACGATCGACTGTCAAAGAATTCGATCACCCATCCCAACCAAAGCACATATCATGTGCTTTGATCAATACAAGATTGGCTGTAAAACACTGACTAGAAATCCGTGATTTCTTATTACAATACGATTTAGACTGTCTCTTTATTGCATAAAGCTGGCTCACAGCCGACTGTAACACCATTCTAGGATAACTGGTGCCAGAAAACTACCGTATTATAACAGAAAACAGAATAGGGCAAAGAGGAGGGGGCCTGGCGGTGATCCACAAGGCGCATCTTGCGACCACTAAACCAGTCCTTCAAAATCCTCTTCCATTCATGGAAACCCATAGGCCGTGTACACACGACCGAGGTTCTCGCTGGAAACCAGCGAGAACCTCGCTGGAAGCTGCATTCCAGCGAGGACCTCGGCCGTGTGTACACTCTCGTCGAGCTTCCCGTCGGGAAGCCCGTCGAGCAGAAATAGAGAGCACGCTCTCTATTTGCTCGACGGCCCGCCTGGAAGAATGGCTGTTTGCCATTCCCGACGGGCGGGTCGCCGATTTCGGCGGCCGGCAGGGAACCTCGACGGGCGGAACGATGTGTTCTGCCCGTCGAGGTTCTCTGCCGTGTGTACACGGCCTTACTCTGCAACTGCAATCAAATCCCCAGGAGACCGTCCGTATTCTACTCTGCTACAGGCCACCTGGGCCAAAGTCGCAGCTTCTAGCATCACTGACGGAATTTATCTCCACTTATACCCTAAACAGCAAACACCTTTTGCTGCTCGGGGACTTCAATCTCTGGGCCAACTCCTCACAGGATCCCATTGCCAACACCTGTATTGACCACCTGGAAGAACTAGGACTACAAAAACTAGTATGTGGGCCCACACATGCTTCAGGTCACACACTCAACCTAATTTTCAGACAAAATCTGAAAAGAAGTATTTTGGAAAATGAACCATTGCCATGGACAGATCACCATACAATTAAATTCATAATTTTCAAAATTCCCCCATTGATAAAAACACCTAAGCCGGTGACAACACACTGGACTTGATCTCAGAAGAAGCTCCATTCGGAACTCTTCAAATCTACCTTAGGAAATAAAATAAAAACACTCCAGCCACTCCGAACAGTCTCAGATACACTAGATGCCATAAATACAGCCCTACTACAGTCAGCCGACTTAGTAGCACCGAAACGCAAAGCCCGCATCTGGAAAAAAAAGTCCAGCTGGTTCAACAACCAGCTGTCGCTATTGAAGCAAGAGCGCAGAAGGGTGGAAGCCGCCTGGAAAAGAAGCGCTTCAGAGGAGAACCTCATCAGCTACAAGACAACAACAAGAAAATACCGTAAAGAAATCTTCCAAGCCAAGAAAAATCTCTTTTCTAAGGCCATCAATAGCGCCCTAAATCGACCCCGCAAACTCTTCAAGCTGGTCAGTCAGACCATGAATCCAGGCTGTCTTGAACCCCCGAATTTAGATACCCAAGAGTTTTGCGATGAACTATCGGATTTCTTCATCAAAAAAATTGAGGGAATCCGGGAAAGCATTCAACAAAACAATACCCCCTGCAACCACCCCCTTAATCAACCACAGAACACCCACAGAAACCTTCTACAATCAACCAAGTTCACTCTGGAACCCATCTCCATTGATGCCACAAGAAATATCATCGGTACTTTGCGAAATAGCACAGCGCCTAATGATATTATCCCCACTAAACTGCTGAAGGAATGTGCCGACATCTTGGCACCACATATCACGCAGCTCATAAACCAGTCATTCAAGGAAGGCATAGTGCCCTCCCTGCTGAAAGAGGGCACAATCCAGCCCATCTTAAATAAACCTACCCTAGACCCCAAAGACCCTACTCACCGCCGTCCCATAACAGGCCTAAACGTTCTATCCAAGATAATGGAGAAAGTAGTGGTACAACAGCTGCAACAGCACCTAGATACCCATAATCTACTTGATCCATTTCAATCAGGTTTCCGTCCCGGAGACGGGACGGAAACAGCATTGCTCAAAATATGGGACGACACGCTCTTGAGGCCGCAGACGAAGGAGAATCTTGTCTCCTGGTTCTGTTGGACCTAAGCGCAGCCTTTGACACGGTAGACCACAAACTGTTACTGACTCGGCTGGCTGAGGTAGCCAGAGTCGCAGAAAGTGATCTATCATGGTTCTCCTCCTTTCTGGAAAACCGTTTACAAACAGTGAAATTAGGACCTTTCACTTCTAAAAAACGCACAGTGTCATGCGGAGTCCCTCAAGGATCCCCCCTATCACCGGTGCTCTTCAACATTTATCTTCGTCCTCTTTTTGAAATCATCAGTAGCCAACAACTACTTTATCACTCATACGCAGATGACACGCAACTATATTTTCGCATTTGCAATAAAAAGGATCATCATCCCAGTTTAGAGAACTATCTCTCTTTGGTAGAAAACTGGATGACTAAGTTATCTTAAACTCAACAATTCCAAAACAGAACTTCTTCTGTTTCACGCCAGTCGCAAGAGTCAACTGGCAACTACTTGGAAACCACCACCCATTCTGGGCCAGATCATCTCCCCTAGCTCCAAAGTCAAAAGTCTCGGAGTCATCTTTGACACCTACATGACAATGGACGCACAAATAGGGTCAGTAGTCAGCGGATCTCAACATCTACTGCGCCTACTATGCAGACTTATTCCTTTTATCCCCAAAGAAGACGTAGCAGTTATGGTGGGAACACTTGTGAACTCCAGACTGGACTATGCAAATGCCCTTTACCTCGGACTCCCTAAGTACCAAATCGCTCGTCTGCAAGTCGTTCAGAATACGGCCGCCAGACTTGTGACTGGGAAAAAAACCCTGGGAATCAATCTCACCCGTCGTTGAGAACCCTTCACTGGCTGCCAGTAAAAGACAGAATTGCTTTTAAAACACTCTGTCTGACTCATAAGTGCATCCATGGGAAGGATCCGCAATATCTATGCGAAAAGATAGAAGCCCACAATCCCAATCGCGTTCTGTGATCCACCGACCAAAATCTGGTCAAGATACCCAAAGCCAGATACAAGTCCAAAGGAGAAAGAAGGTTTGCTTTCCAGGGTCCCAGACTATGGAATGCTTTACCAACCAGCATTCGGTTGGAGGAAAACCACCTGAGCTTCAGAAGACAGATAAAAACTCTGCTCTTTTGATGACCAGAGAGACAGAAACAATGAGTGCCCAGAGGCGATTCAGTTCGCATGTGCCGCACTATATACGTTTTTCATTCATTCATTCATTCAATAACTGGCATGTGTGTTTACATTGTGATCAGCTGTTATCATTGGAAAAAACTGATCATGTGATAAAGAGCTGCTTTGATGGGCCCTTTACCCAATCTATGATCACAGGATGCACACCGCAGCTGGAGCATGGCATGGGGAAGAGTCATTCTGGAAGGACATCAATAGATGCCCATCAGAACTGGACAATCGTACTGTAGCCATCATTTGGCTATAGCACAGTCGGCAAGCCACTTGCCGTGTGGCCACTTGCATCCCAGTAACCAAAGAAGTTTTACCAGCTTGCCCAGCAAGATGTCATTTACTGATGATATAAATACAACCACTATATTAATGAGTTGAGCTGCAATGGCATTCAGAGGCTTGTGTAAATGAACAGGCCAAATCTGTCCATTTAGTTTGCTCATTCACCGAACCTTGAATAGTTAAAGTTTGCTGCTAACCTTGCATCACAGCAAAGTCGAGTCTCATCCCTCCGATAGATTTCTGAGAAATTCTCTGAATAAGGTCTATCTAAGGTTTATCTTGCCATTGTTTAACACCATAAAAAAAGTAAAAAAAAGTTCACTAAATTACTTGTTCAAATGTAATTTATTAGGAAATTAAATGCAATTTTCAAATGATTATTTCTAGTAAATCATGGTTTCGGTATATAGAGTAGAATAACATCTTGCATCAGCAAAATATCCTTAATTTTATGGAAGTTGAGACTCTTTCCTGGAATGGCAAGTAACCTTTCTTTGTCAGACTTTATGGTGTAGCAAACAACATTCAATCACTTTTATTTTCTGTGATTTTATTCCTCTAAATGAAGTACCCAGAACAGGCAGAAACACAGACACATATAAACTATGTAAACCAGAAAGACCCAGACATAAAACAGGCACTAGTACATGGCATTAACGTAAATATTGAGAGAAAAGCCTGAAGGGCTTCCAACTGAGTTGATTTTTTAATGTAATTTTTCCATATCAAATGTTAATCTAGACTACTGTCACACAGGAGAAACCACCATGTTACAGGGCAAGCCAAGCTAATTGGAGGAGATCAGGGACTATTTGGAATATTTACATATAGTGTCACGTATAGCAAACCATCCACAACAAAACAAAGGTCAACACTGCACTTGCACAGTCTAGCAAACCAATATATATATATATATATATATATATATATATATATATATATATATATATATATATATATATATTTATATTTAACTTTTCGACAATATATTTAAGTTTCAATGAACTGAATACCAAATACAGCTAGGTGGCCAAAAAACATCCCTAGTACAACATAAACCTAAAGTATACCTAAATCCATTCACTATGTGACAACTCTGAAGAAATTACACTTTTCTATAATGTAAAGTAGTGAGTGGATAGCATAACATTGTAAATTTGTTGTCCCCTCAAAATAACACACAGCCATTAATGTCTAAACCTCTGGCAACAAACTTGAGTACACCCCTAAGTGAAAATGTCCAAATTGGACCCAATTAGCCATTTTCCCTCCCCATGCCATGTGACTTGTTAGTGTTACAAAGTTACAGGTGTGAATGGGGAGCAAGTGTGTTAAATTGTGCTCTCATTCTATCATACTGGTCACTGGAAGTTGAACATGGCACCTCACGGCAAAAAACTCTCTGAGAATCTGAAAAAAACAAAAAACAACTGTAGAGATGGCCTAGGCTATAAGAAGATATTCAAGACCCTGAAACTAAGCTGCAGCTTGGTGGCCAAGACCAGCGGTTTAACAGGACAGGTTCCACTCAGAACAGGCCTCGCCATGGTTGACCAAAGAGGTTGAGTGCATGTGCTCATCATCATATCCAGAGGTTGCCTTTGGGAAATAGATGTATGAGTGCTGCCAGCATTGCTGCAGAGGTTGAGGTCAACCTGTCAGTGCTTAGACCTTACGCTACACACTGCATCAAATTGGTCTGCATGGCTGTCGTCCCAGAAGGAAGCCTTTTCTAAATATGATGCACAAGAAAGCCTGCAAA
Source organism: Rana kukunoris (assembly GCA_029574335.1). Classification (NCBI taxonomy): domain Eukaryota; kingdom Metazoa; phylum Chordata; class Amphibia; order Anura; family Ranidae; genus Rana; species Rana kukunoris. Next base: position 142,405,507 of record CM056052.1, read on the forward strand.
CAGTTTGCTGAAGACAAGCAGACTATGGACATTTTTTACTGCAACCATGTCCTGTGGTCTGATGAGACCAAGATAAACTTATTTGGTTCAGATGGCGTCAAGCGTGTGCGGCAGCAAGCAGGTGCGGAGTACAAAGACAAGTGTGTCTTGCCTACAGTCAAGCATGAGTGTTATGGTCTGGGGCTGCATGAGTACTGCTGCCACTGGTCAGCAACAGTTCATTGAGGGAACCATGAATGCCAACATGTACTGTGACATACTGAAGCAGAGCATAATTCCCTCCCTTCTGAGACTGGACCACAGGGCAGTATTCCAACATAACGACCCCAAAAACATCTCCAAGATGACCACTGACTTGCTAAAGGAGCAGAGGGTAAAGGTGATGGACTGGCCAAACATGTCTCCAGACCTAAACCCTATTGAGCATCCTCAAACGGAAGGTGGAGGAGCGCAAGGTCTCTAACATCCACCATCTGCTTGATGTCATCATGGAGGAGTGGAAGAGGACTCCAGTGGCAACCTGTGAAGCTCTGGTGAACTTTTGTTGCCAGCGGTTTAGACATTAATTGCTGCGTGTTGAGTTATTTTGAGAAGACAACAAATTTACACTGTTATACAAGCTGCACACTTACTAGCTGTACACTTACTACTGTACTCACTTTTGTGAGATACGGAAAATCTAAATACTTACATTTCTCTGCCACCCATCTAAATAGGAAGCTTGATTTCAATATAGACACTCTAGTTTCATGGACTGTAAATTTAATTCTTTCTGATTTTCCATAAATAATTTTATAATTTGACATTTGTGCATACAGGTCTAATTCTCTCATTAAAATGTGTAAAGTTACTTCTGGACTGGCGACAAAAAATATGCAGCGACTTTGTGAGACACTTTACCTACCTGTACCACTATTGAATCCGGGTTGGTTCTAATATGTCGTAAAAATGGCTCCAAAGTAAGTATAACAAAAAGTGGTGAAAGGGGACAACCCTGATGGGTACCATTTGCCAGAGTGAAATTATTCGATAGTGCACCATTGGCTTTAATTGTTGCTGTTTGATAATTGTACAATCTATTTCATCACATTTGTCCCAATCCTAATATGTTGGAGAGTGCACCTCATAAACCTCCAGCTTACCCTATCAAATGCCTTCTCTGCGTCTGTGGGGAGAAGGAGTGGAGAAAATAAAGTGAAACTGCATAGATGAATAAGATTAAGGGCCCTGATGGCATTGTCCCTCACTTCTCTGCCTGGCACAAAACCAGATTGATCTAAATGAATGATTGGAAGTAATTTCAATTTCAATATTTTCGTAAACAATTTCAAATCTGTATTAACCCCCTTAGCGGTATCCCCGAGCGTGACTCGGGGTGGATTTTCTATGCTAAAATCGGTAACCCCGAGTCACGCTCGGGGTAGATCTGCAGAGTTTGCAGCGCGTGCTGGCTTACCTTTTCCAGGCAGGTTACTGTACTTACCTTGTGCCTGGATCCAGCGATGCATCCGCGCTGTGTGAGCGAGTGGCGTCCTCCATTCGATTCACACAGTGCCCACGTGCCGCCGATCTCCGTTCCCTGCGACGTTACGACGCACGTGGGCGGAGACCGGTGGCAAATTCAAAAATTTAAACAAACACAATACATACAGTATACTGTAATCTTATAGATTACAGTACTGTATGTAAAAAATACACACCCCCCTTGTCCCTAGTGGTCTGCCCTGTGTCCTATGTACTTTTATATAATAAAAACATTTTTTTTGTGCCTGCAAACTGGATATTGTCCTTGGCAACCAAAAGTGCCCCTGTATGTCAAAAATTATTTTAGAGCAACTAGAAAACAGCGATAATAAATTATAATCACTTGCAGAATTGAGCAATAGCGATTTGTGGGAAAATCTGTCATAAAAAAATAAAAGTAATGACAGCGACAATTCTGCAACTGAGCAAATTTCAGTGATTTGGAGTTGATTACATTATTGAATAATTTTTATTATAATTACATTATCATTTGTTATAATTATTTATAGTTATTTATTATATTATCATTTTATGATTTTGTGTTTCAAACTTTATCATACCCGGGATGTCTACTAGACTCGTGTTTGGACAGATTTAAAGCGGAGTTCCACCCTTAAAACCACTTTCTTTCATCCCATCCAGCATACTAGCGTTCGGCTTTTCTCGGCGCCTGCGCACAGACCCAGGAGCTGACTGCGCAGGCGCCGTAAATAGCCGGTCCTAGTTCGGCTTTTTTCGGAGGGCGTGACACGGCTATATACGGCGCCTGCGCAGTCAGCTTCTGGGTCTGTGCGTAGGCGCCGAGAAGAGCCGAACGCTAGTCGACTGTTTCCGGAAGTCGTGACGCCTTATAGCGGCTACATACCGCGGTGCGCCCAAAATTAAATGATCTATTATAAAGTAAGTACATGGATTAAAAAAAAAAAACAGCATACTGGCGCTGACGCCAGTATGCTGGATGGGATGAAAGAAAGTGGTTTTAAGGGTGAAACTCCGCTTTAAGTGAGTTATTCCTAAGAATTACAGGCCTACAATGTAAAATGCCAAATTTTCATGCAAAATAATTGTACCGCTTTTGGTACGTAATTCCAGACAGAATCATACCGCCAGGGAGGTTAATGAGAGAAATTGGTCTATAGTGGGCACAGAGCGAGGGATCATTATCAGGTTTCAAAAGTACAGTTATTTGAGAGTGAGAGGTGTCCTTCGGAATAGGATTACCCTGCAATATAGAATTGAAAGAAGACGTAAATTCCAGAGCCAGGATTTGCCTAAACGTCTTAGAATAAAAGGAGGTAAGACCATCTAATAATGATATCTGTACCTCTTAGGCAATTGGTAGAACCAGAAACTGGTCAGGTTGACACTCTGTCCTTCCCTTCTCTTAATTCGGATGACCCGATGCCTTTACTATGGACGCAAGCATGGCTGAGAAATAAGTATATTGATATACTGAATACATGGATGAAAGCTCAAGACTGTTTCCACTTGATGATGTCCTATCTGTGAATTCAAGGTGACTGTCTGTCTCGTAATGGATGTTTAATCAATATTGGGACATCTGCAGTGCACACAGGAGACTTTGTGGGTCACTGTTGGATACAAGGTGATTTACAAAGACGTGTGAGGGAGGCAAAGAAGCTTTCCATGGTTGGTCTCTGGACCATGCCTCTACACTGGCCTACAGCAGGATTTACAAATGTGATCTTTATGTTAACATTAGGAGTTGTGACATACCATACGCCCCCCTTCCCCCCACACCGGATTGCACCATTGTTCATGTGATCTACATTGTTCACACTAAGGACCAACAACTTCCTGGAAAGTAGACTTTGTTATATGTTACTTTACTATGTCTTTTTCCCTTTTATTCAGTGGGCCCTCCTCTAGACCACACTACAGTATCCTCATGCATTTATGGTGACTTTTATCCTTTACCTCTATAGTGAACAGGGGTTTAAAGTTTATGAAACCACATATTACCATATGGACACTAGTCTCACTCTCTATATAGACATTGCATCTGTTACATAGTTACAAGTCCATCCTATGTGTGATTATATGTCAGTATTACATTGCATATACTTGTATATTGTGGTCGTTTACCTAATTTGTTTTTTTAAACTATCGATGCTCCCGCTGAGACCACCGCCTGTTGTATGGGATCCTCATATGAAGATTTTTTCAATATTTTTGTCATTTGGGCATCACATTACATAGAGGTTTGCCATTGCAACGTCAAGACTTTGCGTTTAAATTATATACAATATGCCCACGGTCGTCCGTTTGTAGTCTAAGGCCTCGTACACACGAGGGGATATGTCCGCTGAAAACGGTCCGATGGACCGTTTCAGCAGACATCTCCGCTCGTGTGTATGGGCTAGCGGACAGATTTGTCCACCCGACAGATTTCAAAGCAAGCTTTGAAATCTATCCGGTGGGAATCTGTCCGCCCGACATGTCTGCTGGTTAGTACACTTACCAGCAGACATGTCGTCCCGCACCGCCGCCGCGCCGCCGCCGAATGTATTCGGCGCATGCGCGGAAGTGTTTTACTTCCTGGTGCGGTGACGTAGCGGTGACGTGGCGGCGTCAACGTCACCGCCGCGTCACCGCCACGTCACCGCGCCGTCCGGCGGCGGGGAATTTGATCCGATGGTGTGTACACGCCATCGGATCAAACTCCCGATCGGACATATCCGATGGAAATGGTCCGCGGACCGTTTTCATCGGATAAGTCCGCTCGTGTGTACGAGGCCTTTTAGAAATTGTTTTTTTTTAAAATATTCATGTACAATAAAGTGGATTTATACAATGTTACAGATATGAGGATGGATAGATAGATAGATAGACAGATAGATCGACAGACAGATAGATAGATAGATAAATCGACAGACTAAGGCCGCGTACACATGATCGAATTTATCTGCTGAAACTGGTCCGACGGACCGTTTCAGCAGACATCTCCGAACATGTGTAGGGGCTATCGGACATGTTTTCCCAGCGGACAAATTTCAAAGCATGCTTTGAAATTTGTCCGCCGGAGATATGTCCATCGGATATGTCCGCTTGTTAGTACAATAACCAGCGGACAGAACTGTCCGCGCATGCGTCAACTGGATTTGACGCATGCGTGGAAGTATTCTACTTCCTGGAGTGGTGATGTGGCGGCGTCAACGTCACCGCCACGTCACCGCGTCCTCAGCCCGAGGGGATTTTCGTCCGATGGAGTGCAAACGGTCCGTCGGACATGTTTGAGCAGACATGTCTCATTGTGTGTACGCGGCCAAACAGATAGATAGATTGACAGACGGATAGATTTTTAATTTATGTTGATGTCTATAGTAGTCAATCAAGTATTTGCTTTAATTTGTACAGCTGACACAAAAAAAGACGTCATGGATTTTAGTGTTCAGTAAGGCTAAATCCACATTCGTCTTTGTATTTTGTCTTAAATTAAGATCCTTTATATTATTGTGTACAACATATTTTCCTTGTGTTTCTACCCTTCTCTGTATACAGTAGCCCAAGCAGATGTTTGCATTTAAACTTACTGAAATTTAACCATCCAATATCCACCATGAAAAATTGTGGCTTTTGTTATATGAACTTACAAAGACGTCAGTTGAAGCTTGATTTCATCTGTTTGTCTTTCAACTTTGGTAACTTCGGTAACTTCAAACTGAAAAGAAACAAACAAAGTTTGAGCATACAATGCAGCCAGCCTTTCAGAAGACAGATTACTCTAAAGGTAATAAAACTGATTCCACTTCACTTTGTTCTACACAGAAATAAAGGGGCAGATTCACAGAGAATTAGATTCTCGTAGAGTATCAGAAATACACTACGCCGCCGTTTTTTACCTGGCTCTACGTGGAATTCAGGTAGATTTTGTCCAGTAAACGACGGCAGCGTAGTGTATTTCTCCCGTCGCAATCCATCTGCGCGAGTAGGGGGCGTGAAGCATTTAAAATAGGCGCGTTCCCGCAGCGATCGAACTGCGCATGCTCCGTTCGCAAATTTCCCGCCGTGCATTGCGCGAAAACACGTCGTCACGTCGTAGTAGCGTCGTTTACGTACATTCCTATTCCCGAACGAGTTACGTTAAAAAAAAATATATATTTTCAAATCGACGCGGGAACGACGGCCATACTTTACATGGGTTACGCACTGTTAGACCAGCAAAAAGCTCCTCTAACATTACGTAGCCAAAAAATGACGTAGGCGATTGCGAGGGACACTCGTACCTTCGTGGATCACCGTAAAAACTAATTTGCATACCCCGACGCATGAAAACGACGCAAACTCCTCCCAGCGGCCGCAAACATATCGCAGCGTAGATCCGAAGGCTTACGAAGACGTAAGCCTCTCGGATCGAAGCCCGAAGCCGCCGTATCATGGTTTGAGGATTCAAACTAGTGATACGGTGCGCAAAATTTGAAATTACTCCTGTCTAACACCAGTTAGACAGGCGTAATTGCTCTGTGAATCTGGGCCATAGTTTCTAGAAGTACAATTTCTATATGAATGGCTCTGACCTCAGTATAAACACTCAAAGTCATTTTGTCGCTGCCAATTGTAATCATTAGGTCTGAAAAAAAAAAAAATGAAATATGATAAAAGTCTGCCAATGTTATGGCTTAATTTCATTATGATTGCATTACCAAGATCTTTGAATATTTCATGTGTATTAAAAGAAATGAATGGAGTTGCTGGGGAAGGGTACATGGAATGACAGGGTGGATGTAAGAAATTCATCAGAAAGCTGTTTTTCTGTCTTTCCAGCAGACAAGGAGAAATAACATTTCATTCTGCCTGTGCCTTGCTGCAGAATGTATGTGGGCAAACAAATTACAAATGGAAATAGATTTCATTTTGTGCTCAGGCAGCACAAGTCAACAAATGTTGGTGACTTAAATATCAAATCTGTTGCTGTTATTTGTTCACTTTTTTTTCAAGTAAACCTTTGTCATTGAGTTTTTTTTTCCCTTCCACACACTGAATGATAGAACGTGTATGTTAAAGTGGTTGTAAACCTCAGACATAAAATATGAACTAAGCCTATCCCAAATAGTAAGTGCTTGTCTCAATCCAGGGCACTAAGGCCGTGTACACACGACCAAATAAATCCGATCAAATCGGTCTGACAGACCGTTTTGATGGGATTTGTCTGCTGGGCTATTTTGGTTTGATCGTGTACACACAATCAAACCAAAATCCCCGCCGGCAGACAGCGCGGTGACGTAGCGGTGACGTTGACACCGCCACCTCACCGAACCAGGAAGTAAAATACTTCCATGCATGCGTCGAATCCATTCAACGCATGTGGGGACAGATATGTCCGCTGGTTAGTGTACTAACCAGCAGACATGTCGGAAGGACGGGTTCCCAGCAGACAGATTTTAAAGCATGCTTTAAAATTTGTCTGCTGGAAAAACCTGTCTACTCGCCCATACACACGATCGGATTTGTCTGCTGAAATGGTCCGTCAGACCGGTTTTAGCAGATAAATTCGATCGTGTGTACGCGGCCTGAGTGTCATATCTGTCTGCTGCCCCATTCCTCTGCTATCCTCATGAATTACTTCTTGACACCAAGATAAAAAGGTGACCAGGAGGGATCTTCAGCTGATTGACAGCCTCTACTCTGTTCCTGTGTGATGTGCAAATGTAGAAAATAGAAGACTGCAGATAAACAGGTACAACTTAAGTAGGAGGATTTGTTTCATCTATGTGTATCACCCGAGGCTTGACTGGGTTTATTCAAGAGTTTAAAACCACTTTGAGCTTTAGAGAGTTAAGAAAACAAATTAGACGGACTGATACACAGATAGATAGATACAGTAGATAGATAGATACAGTAGATAGATAGATAGATAGATACAGTAGATAGATAGATAGATAGATAGATAGATAGATAGATAGATAGATAGATAGATAGATAGATAGAGTAGATAGATAGATAGATACAGTAGATAGATAGATAGATACGATAGATAGATAGATAGATAGATAGATAGATAGATAGATAGATAGATAGATAGATAGAGTAGATAGATAGATAGATACAGTAGATAGATAGATAGATACGATAGATAGATAGATAGATAGATAGATAGATAGATAGATAGATAGATAGATAGATAGATAGATAGATAGATAGATAGGTCTAAAGGAAATAAATGTCTGCTGTATAAAGTGACACTGTATTCAATGACAATGTATCTAATGACACTGACAGGAGGACTGTTATAACAAGAAGGTATGGTATGTAGGCCTATCGTGACTACTAACCAGCACTTAGACTTGTTTAACACATTTTCCCAACATATAAGTGGCATTTAAAACGACCCTGTCAGGCCTCGTACACACGACCGGTTTCCTCGGCAGAATCCATCAAGAAACGCTGTGGGAGAGCTTTTTTGCAGAGGAAACTGGTCGTGTGTACGTTTTTCATCAAGGAAACTGTCGAGGAACTCGACGAGCAAAAAAGTGAGCAAGTTCTCTTTTTCCTCGACGGGAGTCCAAATTGGCTCATCGCGTTGCTCGTCGGGCTGCTTTTCCATGAGAAACTCGAGCGTGTGTATGCTAAGAAACCCGTGCACCTTCGGTAAAAGTAGCGTTTGTAATGGAAATAGCACATTTGTCACGCTGTAACAGAAAAGTGCAAATGTCTCTTACCAAACTTTTTCCTAACACGCAGTAACATGAGATTAGCAAAAGTAGCCCCTGCCATTGTATGTGTTGAAGTCACCTCGTTTGAGAACGAGGAGATTTGGTCTTTAACGTGTGTACGCAAAGCAAGCTTGTCGAGTTCCTCAACAAGCCTAACAAGGAACTCGACGAGAAAAACGATGTGTTTCGCCCGACGAGTTCCTCGGTCGTGTGTACGAGGCCTCAGGGAGTGAAAAAACTCTAGCAGTGATAGACTGTAAAAGAAGCATCTTTACAGTTACCCATACAGAAACCAATGAGCTAAAACTTTGCTCTCTTGAAGGGCTTTAAGTGCTGATACTATTTAACACCTCTGGTGTGTCAAACACATGTCCTCCCGCTAGCCAATGTGGTTCTTCCCACCAACCTCTACATCACTGCAAGTCACAGTAGTGATGTAGAGCAGTGATTCACAACCTTTTTTCAGTCAATGGAAAGGAAGGACTCCCACTATGCCACCATCCAATGATTATAAAAAAATCATCTTTAATACATATAATAAAATGAAATGTAAACAGACAAAACATCCTTACTAACTGACAAGGCCAATAAATACCCAATAGGAAGGACATGGAAGGAAAAAATGTATCTGAAATGTATAATACACAAGTTGGGGTTAGAAGCTCGTTGGTTTATATGCAGAAGTAAACCTGATTTTTTCCTTTTAAGCTTTATACCTTCTGGGATATGTTATGTACATATCCTGGGAGGCACAGTGGACAGTGTGTGCATTGTTGACCTAAGGCAAGTGACGTGTATGGGGAGGTGGGGCAGACTTTCAATTAAAAATAAAGACGTAAACAAAAGAAAACAAAACAAATGCCCTATTCCTGCAGGGCAGCGGTGGAGAGGCGGGAGCCTCCTTGGGAGGGTGAAGGTTCACTTTAATGCTGGAAGCATTTCATGTGCTTCCTGATAATGTTTTCATTGTAAATGACTTTCAAAGGAACCCAATACACCAAATATAGATTTTCTATTCATTGCTTATGACATTAGCACCCAGGCATAATAGCCATGTGGCCAGTTTGTACCAGCGCCAATGAAGGGCACCTATAACTCCAGATTAAATTGTATCTAAATGAGTGGATTTATTGTCTTAATAAACAAGAATAAACAAGTAAAACTATTATCTTTACTATCTATTCATGATTTTTTATAAACAGATTAGTAAGCTATGCCTACTGGTATGATAATGCTATGATTATCTTGTTTATGATATTATTATCATGTTTCATACTCTTTAACAGGGAGCAAGTTTATATAGACAATTAAAAAAAAAGCCTAGAAATAGCCTAGAAAAAGTCCTACATCAGTCTTTTTCAACAAGGGTGACCTGAGGTTTCTTCAGTGGTGCTTTGGCAAGATGCCTAAAAATTTACCAAAAATTTAACACAAGCCAGCATGTGGCTGAAGCCAGCCTTTTAGTTACACACGCCACAGGTTTTCATTGTGCACCATTACAACCTTCTAGCTGCCCGCATCCTAAAGACCAATGGCATCATCAGTTGATATGGAGATGTCAGTCGTCTGCACAGAATCCTTGTATCCCCCTCTCCTGCTCTTCACCATCAACGTTGGAGTGACATTAGCTGAGTGATGTCGAAAAACTGAGGGAGAAGAGAAACATTGGAATACTACTCAGTACCAGTTTGCAAAAGTGTATTTGCTTTGGAAGAAAAAATCCCCTTCAACGTTGTGGTTTCTACTTGTGTGGTTGTTGCTGCATTATGTAAAACTATTAGAATAATGTTTACATTTTAGAATGGGGTGCCTCAAGACTGTCCATATTTTTTGGGGGTTTACATCCACTTTAACTGAAAAAAGGACAAGAAGGCATGGAAAAGTATATGGATACTATCCAATGATACCCTATACAGGATACCTTGTCCATTCCAGCATTAAAGTGAACTTTCACCCTCCCAAAAACGATTCCACCTCTCCACTACTCCTCTGCAGGAATAGGGCAATTTTTTTTGTTTTATTTTGTTCACGTCTTTATTTTTAATTGAAAGTCTGCCCCACCTCCCCATGCAAGTCATTTGCCTTAGGTCAACAATACACACACTGCCCACTGTGCCTCCCAGGATATATACATAACATATCCCAGAAGGCATAGCCTTACATTCAAGTACAGGAGTGATGGGTGGGCCTACCAGTGCTTCATTGAGAGGCTACTAGCTCTTCCGGGTTCAACGGATGCCGTCAGAGTGAACATGGTGGTGCGGCAGAGAGCTGTGGACGGTAATGTGATGATCTCAGCGGGCCAACGATGGATCCACTAAATGAGTGCGTAACCTCCTCTACATCCCCAAGTCCAATTACAAATCAAGGGGGGAACGAAGATTTGCAGTCCAAGGACCACAGCTATGGGAACTCTCTACCAACGGACATCCGCATGGAAGAAAACCATCAGGCCTTCAGGAAAAAAATGAAGGCCCACCTCTTCTGTAGGATAAGGGAGACAACGGATGGAATAAGTGCCTTGAGACGATTTATTTTGCATGTGTAACGCTATACAAGTTATTCACTCACTCAAATGTACAGATACCACCATCAGGTAAGTGGGGCATAAACAAAATGAGGCAGTCTGCCAGAGTTCCTCTTTACGATGCCTTCAAGGGGCCAGCAAGGAGTAGCGCTATGAGGTTAGAAGAAAAATTGTTACTACAGGATCTCATAATTTTATAAGAAACTGAAATATTATCCAGAAAATTATACATATAACCTAAAAAACTGAGAAAACATAAAAATACAGAAGAGTGGACAAAACTACAGGAACAAAAGTAAAAGGTTCACAAAAGCCTCCCTGCCCAAAGCCTTCACAGCTACACCTTGGCAAAGTGGCGATTGGGTACATTATTTGTTAACACACAACAATTCAATACCCTCTGCCCGATGAACTTTTCCAGGCAAAGTCACATGGGGGGTGTACCAATGTTTATGCAAATAGCTACAATAAGAAAGTTACTATTTGCATAGCTTGCGCAGGAGTTCTCCAAGTAGTGATGGAGCAAGAGACTTCACCTCCAGCAGTATGTGCTTACTGTTGGTTTTGTAATTTTACAGGTTCACTATAAAAATAATTTGTTCTGTGTCGCTACTCTATTTTTCCTGTATGATACATCTTCCCTGTTTGGTGAGCAATTGACTTTTTACAGACCAGTCATGCCACTAATGAACATATTACACTTTCTATGTTCAATCAATACCATGCTAGAATTCCTGATATCCTGGAGAAATCACATTCTCTAGCATTGTGTCAGCAGGGTGATATGAAAGTTCAATGTAATGACTCACTTCCATTTTCACAGGGGCAGCACACAGAAATTGTTAGCTTTTAATTACCTTTGATTTGTTAAAAATTAATAAATAAAATAACTATATAAAATTGTAAGAAAACATCAAGATGAAGTAAAAATCTCTCCTTTGCTGTGTATATATTATGGCAATTCAAGGTAGAATATTCTTTATACTTTCAGGAAGGTGTACATTGCGTTCTTGCAGCACAAATGAAAGTGAAGGTTAAAAGAAGGAACGCATTGTTCTCTTCACATGGAAATGTCTAAGTAAATAAATGGCACTATATTCAAAAGATAAAGATTGATTTTATTCAAAGTATAAAAGATAATCACAAGCTATAAATTGTTGAGAATAAACATGGCCTCCACAAAACATATTAACACAGCAATAAAAAAATTATAATTAAAAGGTGTTTTTACTGTTGCCTGTGTCCCCAGTGCAAAGATTACCCCTACTTGCTATTCTGGTGACAATACAGGAAGTGGAGGGAAATCTCCTATTGGGGACCCAGACACTTGTGTAATAATATGACAGGCGTTTACATTATTGTCCACTTCAACTTAAAGTGTATCTGAACCCAAAAACAAAATTGTGATATACTGTAGCTTATCAGTCTTTACATGAGCCTGCTGTATTTTTTTTCTTTTAAAGTTAGATTAGCTAGATGGAGACATGTGAGCTGCTATATTACATTTGCTGGTGTTGTAATACCAATATTGGGGTTTTATATTTAATAAAAAAAAAATCTTAGTTTCAGAGTTGTGCTGCTGAATAAAGTTGCATATTGCTTACACTGTGTCTCACTGGGGTTGATTTACTAAAACTGGTGAGTTCAAATTCTGGTACATGTAGGTGATCCAGCATTTCCAGATAGGGGCGCCATCTGATCTGTGCTGTGATTCAGTACAGCACAAGTCAGTCAGCAGGTCTCGGCCAATGATTTTTGGCTGGGACCTGCTGAACTTAGCCCATGCCAAACACCCTCTGAAAAGAGATCCACTGGGATCATCCTTTAGAAAGGCAATGCTGACATAAAAAAACTCTTATACAATTAAAGGACTGTCGTTAATAATCAGGATGTGGGCAGCTTTCATTCTACAGTTCTCTATAAATATGCAAAACATATATCTGACCTGCATCTCCATTTACAGCCAAGCATATATGTGTTTGCTCATGTTATATAAATCAGTAACATTTACATCAGCAGAGGCCTGCTTATCATAAAATATTATTACCTCAGACAGCTGTATTTTCTTAACAACACTAAAGACTTTGCATTTTGCTTTCAGCTCTGGTCACTAAAACATCTTACAGAATAAACTGCTCATTAGGCAATTAACCCCCTTTTGTGCAAATTCACTATTTCATGGAATCCTTCTTTAAAGTCAATATTCAAAAATAAACCACACAGTTTTTCTCTAATAGATGACAAAAATAATTTACGTTAAAGTATTGAATTTGAGTCCCACCAAGGATGCCCAGACTTCCCATTCTCTTTCATGAATGTTAAATGCTCCCAGGTACATCCACCAGCAGAATGAAGTAAACAGAAGCAGTCCTTACTGTGGTAAAGTTACAATGTGTACAGCAGTGAGCCTGTTTTTCCATAGGAAGTAATGCACAGCGAGGAGAAATAGGACAACTGGTAAGGGCCCTGCCGAGTATCATTTGCACCACATTACCATGTCATAAAAAGCTGACTTGTTTTTACAATGATCTCACACAGACTTACGACCAACTGGATATTTCAAACTGTATGGGGAGACTGTGGATGATAGTATTCTTTATACAGTTAAGTGTATTATTGTTAATGGGCTTTTGATAAATGCATGGAGACATCTCAACCCTTAGATTACACCCGAGACTTTGCTAGGGTCCTAAAAGAATAGAATGTTGTGAGGCTTGTAACATAACAATAAAAATGTGTTTGGGGCTTTTTTCTTGTCCCCATTGCATTTCTTCTTTCTGATTTCACCTTTCTCTGTGCAGTTTATTCTCTCTCTCTCTCTGGATATCAGCTTCCTTGCTACACTCCTTTAAAACTGATCCATTGGAGGTTTTTACTCTGGTATTGATTATTAACCTCCATTAGAGCATTTTAATATGCATTTTACGTGTCTGTGATGTATTTGTGATGCTTTTTGAAGTGTTAATATAGCTTGACAAGTGCCCTGTGTTTGTTGGTTTTCTAATTGTTTTATAGAGTAAGTAATGGCAAATGGAAAGTACAGGCATACCACACTTTTAAGTACACAATGAGGTTTATTTACTAAAGCTGGAACGCGCAAAATCAGGCTCACTTCTGCATGAAAACCAATGAGCTTCCAGGTTTTATTACCAGGCTTAAGTGAACAAGCTGGGGTTAGAAGCTCATTGGTTTTTATGCAGAAGTGAACCTGATTTTGCACTTTCCAGCTTCAGTAAATAAATCTCATTGTGTACTTAAAAGTGGGGTATGCCTGTAATGATGAATAAGTTGCCAGATTTGAAGCATGGTCAGGTGTTGGTCTGGTACCTGGTGTTTTTTCTTTCTATTTTGCTGTTTTTGGTGGCTCAGTAGTACTCTCTCTAATCGGTTTCCTGTCTTATTAATATCCCCACTAAGCAGATCTCCAGCTCATCGATTTCTCAGCTCAGTGGGTCTCCCTATCAGTGGTTTCCAGGTTCAGTATTGCCCCCAGATTACTATATCCCCTGCTCTACAGTTTGACTCAGTATATCCTCCCCTTATTGTTTTCCTGGCTCAGTAGTACCCCCCCCCCCCCCCCTGTTCAGTAGCACATTCCCCACTCAGTAGTCCATTGTGAAAAAAATGCCGGTATTGCATTCCCTATACTCCCACTTAGTAGTATCCCCATACTCAGTAGAAAATTCCACCAACCCTCCTCAGTAGTACATCCCCCTCCCTGATGAGTAGTAGTGTTGCTCACGAATATTCGCATTGCGAATATTCACTACGAATATTGCATATTCGAGTATTCGCGAATAACACGAATATCGCGGCGAATATTCGCTATTTCGAATATTCAAATTTTTTCAATTTTTTTTTTAGAACAGATCACATCCTAGAGATCCCCATCGACGTCTAAAAGCATTGCTGGTATGATTAGAGACCTTGGGCCGAGTAGCTGCAGCGCTCATTTTATATTGCCGAAAAATCGCAATGCGATTATTCGGCAATAGCGATATCGCGCGATTATTTTATATTGTAATATATCACGAATATTCTGAGCCAATCAGAGTGCTCCATTCCGCATTTCTCGAAATTTCGCAATTATTTTGTATTGTAATATATCACGAATATTCTGAGCCAATCAGAGTGCTCCATTCCGCATTTCTCGAATATTCGCAATTATTTTATATTGTAATATATCACGAATATTCTGAGCCAATCAGAGTGCTCCATTCCGCATTTCTCGAATATTCGCAATTATTTTATATTGTAATATATCACGAATATTCTGAGCCAATCAGAGTGCTCCATTCCGCATTTCTCGAATATTCGCAATTTTTTTATATTGTAATATATCACGAATATTCTGAGCCAATCAGAGTGCTCCTTCCGCATTTCTCGAATATTCGCAATTATTGTGTATTGTAATATATCACGAATATTCTGAGCCAATCAGAGTGCTCCTTCCGCATTTGCCGAATATTCGCAATTATTGTGTATTGTAATATATCACGAATATTCTGAGCCAATCAGAGTGCTCCTTTCGCATTTCTCGAATATTCGCAATTATTTTATATTGTAAAATATCACGAATATTCTGAGCCAATCAGAGTGCTCCATTCCGCATTTCTCGAAATTTCGCAATTCGCAATTCGCAATTCGCAATTCGCATTCGCATTCGCAATAGCGAAAATTCGCAATAATTTCATTTCCAAAAAATATCACGAATATTCGTATTTAGCGAATATATCTCGAATATTCGACTATATATTCGAGATATATCGCGAAATCGAATATGGCATATTCTGCTCAACACTAATGAGTAGTAATGTCCCCCCCCACTGAGAAGTAATCCCCCCTGTCCACACTACCTCCCCTCCCTACTCTACTGACTGATCCTCCACTCTGCTGATCTCCTTCTGATCCTCTGTAATGCTGATCTGCTCTGCTGACCTGCTCTGCTGATTCCTTGTCACTCAGTCACTGTTACGGTCTTCCTCCTGTATCACTCCCTTGCTATACACCCTGTGAGATATCTGCTGATCCCCGATCTGATCTCTGCTCACCCTTCTGCTGCTCCATGCTGAACACCACAGCCTAGACTTAAAGACAATGCACAGCTAACATTGAATAAGCACCCCTCAACAGCTGCAGGTGCGGTTAGGGAGTGCTATCATAGGCCTTCTTTACACTTGCACTTGAGGGACGGTAAAGTATAGAATCACTTTTGGGATAATAACAACAATTAACAATTGCTCAATAGAGGACCTGAGTCACCTTTCAGAATCTAGCAATGTCCCTGGTATATTCACATATCTATAAGTAACTTTCATATGGTGACTATAGATGATTATACAGGGAACACCCTATATATGCATCCTCTGTAGATATGCATCTCATATCACTTACCCTGGGACTTCCTATACCATACGTACAATTAGAGATTATGGATTAGCCAGACACACCCGGTTTCAGTTGAAGGCAGATTTGGTGACCATTGTTAAAGTTTAGGTGTTAAATCCAAACCCCACTGAAGTGAATGACAGAGGAATGCAAACAAAAACAAACAAACAGTAAAAGCCATTTTTCTAGACTAATATGTAAGGTATTGTCAAACAAATGGAATATCATAGTGACCCTGTCACTATCTGACACTTGCAGAATATGCTGGATAGCCTGTCTCCACTAGGTAATGTGATTCTCTGTTGTCCCCATGGATGTGTCTTACCTTGTTTGTTTAACATTCTAGTAGGGTTATTTTTATAACCTCCTCCTCTATGGTATAGCATTATTGTCAGTAATACAAACACCCCATTAAAATAGGGACCAATAAGATGAATGCCTTCTACAGACAGCTTAAAAGATTATTGGTATAAAAGAAAAAAGGTGCCTCTAAGTGCAGCATTAAAATGTCATTCAATGCACAAGGGGTTAAGATAGTTGAGTGTTAAAAGCATGTCAATATGAAGTCCTCATCTGTTATCAGGATCCGTCCTCAGTCGGTGGATGGAGAGCAGGGTGGAGCTGTCCAGCAGCTGTTGAGTTCCTTCCATACATGCTAGAACTCCTTCCATACATGCTAGAGCAAAGAGACAGTGAGGTGGCTTGTGTTCCGGTTCATGCTAGGACACATGAGGCTGATGACATCAGTGAGGAGAGGTGGGCAGAAATGCGTTTCGGAGCATGCACGGCTCCTTTGTGCATCTAAAGCATATATCCAATAAGTTTCCCTTTGGCAGAGACGTTGGAATCTCTCTACCACGGGGAAGCTGGCTGGTATGGATTCGATAAACCACACTTTGAGGCCTTGGGTGGATTTGGGATGGTGCTCAGTGAAGAGTCATGGCACACTATGGTGGTCTCTACCTGCTTCAATAAATCGACGGTGCTCTCCAAAATGCTGGCATAAGGAGCGTATAGTTCGACCTACATAGTGGAGGCCACAAGGGCAGGACAAGCAATAGACTACATGGTCTGTGGAGCAGGTGTAAAATTCAGAAATGTTATAGGTTTTCTCTTTTGATGTATATGTTTTTTGCCCATGTTGTACAAAGCTGCATGTAAGGCAGAGGGGTTTTCATCATTGGTACATCCCGATCATGGAGAAGTGATGGTGATGTGTTTTTCTTGGTTTTGAGTTTGCTTGGGGCAATTTTTCCTTTTTTGTATGAGAATTTTGTTTTATTAGGTATACTGTCTTTAAGATGGGGGTTTGCAGTAGTATGGGCCAATGTTTGTGGACTATGTGTTTCATATTTGTATGTTTGTTGTGAAATTGGGTGGTGAACAGAATAACACTGGATTGGTTTTATGGATGTGGGTGTCTGTATTAACATATGTAGTATATGTTTGTTCAATGAGTAGTGGTGGGCAACCCTTTTCAGTATTTATTTTTTTTGGGGGTTATGCCTTGTGCCTGATAGTCTGCCTGCTTGGTGTAATTATGTCTAAGTAGGCAGAATTGGCTCTTGGGCATGCTATTTAACCAGCGAGGGTGATGAAAGCTATTGTAGTGTAAGTAGCAATTTCCAGCAGTTGGTTTGTAGTGGTTTTTGACATGAATGTGGCCATTTTCATGATATAGATCAAGGTCTAGAAATGCTAGACGTGTGCTATTATGTACAGAAGTGAAGGACAGGCCCATGTTGTTATTATTGCAGTGGTAAACAAATTGTTCAATGTGCTCAGTATTTCCGTCCCAGATGATAATGGTGTCATTGATGGTAGTGACCATAAAAGACGATCTTAGACATGACATTTTATTTCTTTTGTATGTCTTCAGGGTTGCTTTTCCTCTATAAAAGTGTTGCCTGAAGTGTCATCTACCATCATTCCCCTAGACCAGCCATCCACCTCCACCAGAGCACCCTCATCTCCTTTTTACCAGATATGTGGAAGAGCCAAGGTCCTTTAATACCAGGGTAGCATTTTAGAAGTATTGGCATTTTATTAGCACACTTAAAGTACCTCTCTATTGGTGAGGGGCTACAGAGACACTACCGCAGCTACAGAGATACCACATCTTATCTCTTAAAGAAGGGGTAGTTCTTTAAATAAAATGTAAGAAAAGAAGATTTAATAAAAGGAAAATGTATGGCATCTGCCTCATACAAATCATCCCCACCTGGGTAGGATTTCAAATTTAGCAGATTGGTTCATCTTTATTCACAGCAAATGGCTGGAGATAGACTATAAAAGTAAGACTTGAAAATCCATACAGTAAACAGAGAAAGGAAGAAAACCTAATCCTTTGAAAGGAGCCAAAGAGTACAGAAGTAATGCTGTAAAATGATGCAGCCACCAAATGTTTCCCTATTCACTTAGCAGACTATGGACAATGCACCTCTAAAGCACGGCACACAAAACATAAAAGCACTCTTAAAAGAAAAAAAAAATCCCACCATTCATTCTTCACAGGAGTGAATGCAAAATAAACGCTGCTTTTCCATCATTAAAATTTTACAGTCAAAATTAGAACAACATTTAGGCTCCCAGATGTTTTACTATGTCCGTATTCAAAGAAGCATACTGATTTTATATTCATTAAGACACGCAAGGGTTTCCATGGTCGTCAGCGTTAAAACACTTCGATAAAGGCTTGCAGCTTGGCAGACTGCTCCTGGTGCTGATTCTGCAGAAACCTGAAGACTTAGCACTTTCTCTTCATGGTGAATTTCTCGTTTTATAGTCAGCGGCACCTGTCTGCACAGACTTTTATGCCCATTTAATGAAGACTTGTTTTTTTTATCCATTCACCAGAGCCGTTTCTTCTCTAATTACTTTATATCTTTAATTTTTGTTTGCAAATACACATTATATGGGAGTTTCATGAAAAAAAAAATAACTACACTGTATGGGGATTTCCTAGTTTCATTGGGCCAGATTCTCAGCGGCGATACGACGGAGTATCTCAGATACCCCGTCGTATCGCCGTTTTTTTTTTGCCTCGTATCTATGCGCGTGATGCTTAGAATCACTTTTGCATAGATACGCTTCAACATCCGACAAGTGTAAAACCATTACACTTGCGGAACGTAGTTGTAATGACAACTCCGACCACTAGGTGGCCTTTACGTTGTTTTCTCATTTGCATATGCAAATGAGGCTAGTACGCCGATTCTCGATCGGTTTTACGCTGCCCCGTCGTCGCGTACGTCGTTTTCGCCCGCGTAAGGTTACCCCAGCTTCGATGTGGAGTAACCTTATGAAGTACCGTCGGATGCCGTCGGGTGCCGTCGGGTGCCGTCGGATGCCATGTTAAGTATGGCATCGGGTCAGCGTCGGCTTTTTCCGTCGCTTACATCGTTTTACTAACTCGTTCGCGAATAGGGGCATTGCGTAGTGACGATCACGTCGTTTTGACGTCGGTTTCAACGCCGCTTTCCGACGTGAGCTGGAGCATGCGCACTGGCCTTTTTCCCCTGCCGGCGCATGCGCAGTTCGTTCGACGCGGAGGCGCGCTTCATTTAAATACAAGCCGCCTCATTTGAATTACGCAGGCTTACGCTGGGCCATTTTCGCTATGCCAACGCAAACTACGGAGCAAATGGTTAGAGAATACGGCACTTGCTCTAGTACGATGTGGCGGCGTAGTGTAAATGGCTTACGATACGCAAGCGAAATTCTATGAGAATCTGGCCCATTGTGTTTTACTGGGTATATTTAAAACAAAAAAAAACAGTTGCTGTACCATAATGTGCACTCTTCAGCATTAGTAATTTCACAACCCTGCCCCCCCCCCTCCCCCAAAGTTTCCTCTATGATTGGTGAGAAATGGATATAAGAAATGCAAAATTAAAATTGTCCCAGTATTAAGAAATACTACTCAGAATTAGCATGAGTGGCTAAACTTTGCCACAGTTAGGGGGTTGGTGTTGATAAAAATATAAAAACAGCGTAGTGCATAAGCTCAAACAACATGTATTGCTAAAAAAAAAAAATATATATACTCTGATGAAGAGGGTACAGTATATCCTTTGAAATACGTCAGCATACTTGATTGCATAGTGCAGTATTGTAAATGTATTTTATATTGGTTATCCAGGTCTTGGAAGCACCACAAGACCTTGTCCAATGATAAATCTATGCTTGTAATTGTAGAGTTCTGAGTATATTTCCCTTTTTTAATCAATAAATAATGTTTGAGGTAATGCACTAGTCTGGTGCACCCTTCTTGCTCTTTTTTTTCCCCTGTAGAATCATAGGTTTCCCCTAGCTGAAGAGAACTGCAAAACCCAGAGCAGATCATTGGCACTGTATAGACTGCCCAGTCAATAAGCTTATTTTTTAATATGCTTCCAGTCAAGTTCCTTTCCTATGGCCTGTAACTCTTGAGCACTGATGTGATGTCTTCTTTACCTTGCTGTAGATGGTTGATAATGTTTTTATGTCATAATCATATTCAGCTAAATACACTTGTAAGGGAAAAGTAGAAAAACATGTAGACTCAAAAAGTGTTGGTAAGTCAGGCTTATTGGTGATGAGAAGGCCACAGGAGTTTCTGCTAGCCCACAAACACTCCTAGACACTCCCTGGTCTTTTAGAGAAATCCCAGAACTGCCAAAATTTAATAAAAAACAAAAAACTGAATTCAGTAAGTGTAAAGAGACCACACATTTCTTTCACATTAACATTCTGTTTAAGTGGATGTAAACCCGATTCATGAAATTTGAACTGGGCACATGTATCTATGTACTGTAGTGTTTTTTTTTTTTTTTCTCTCTTCAAAACTCTAATGCCCTGTACACACGATCGGTTTGTCTAATGAAAGCGGACCGATGGACCGTTTTCATCAGACGAACCGATCGTGCCCCATCAGTTTTTTTCTCATCTGTAAAAAATAAATAAAACCTGTTTTACATTTTTCGTATGGTTAAAAAAAGATTGTCTGTTGGGAAATCCATCGGCCAAAAATCCTCAGAATCAAGCCGACGCATGCTCAGAAGTATTGAACTTCATTTTTCTCTGCACGTTGTTGTGTTCTACGTCACGGCATTGGACATGATTGGATTTTAAACCGATGGTGTGTAGGCAAGACTGATGAAAGTCAGCTTCATCGGATATCTGATGAAAAAATACATTGGCTCGTTTTCATCAGACGAACCGATCGTGTGTACAGGGCATAAGTTCCATAGCTTTGTCCTCCTCTGTTCCTCTGTTATCAGCATGATAACTTTTGACAAGCTCTCCAAGACGGAAGATAGAAGTGTATGGAGGTTGCTATAAATAGATTAGCTAAACTATACACAGGCAATCTCTGCATATGTGGGGAGGGGTGTGTGCCTTTCCTCCAATCAGCTGTCTCACAATCCCTTACAGTGTTTAGCAATAATCCCCTCCTACAGGCAAACCACAAAGAGAAAATTCTAACAGGACGTGCACTTTATAAATAGTATAGGGAGGGAGATTTGTTTCATCCCTGTGTATCATCTTAGGCTGTTCACTTCACTTATGATATATGGAGAGTTTACATCCACTTTAAGCTAGCTGTTCAGAACAGCCTACAGTAGGATGGTATTGCACTTCCTGAAACGTTTGTATAATTAAAGGTGGGGCTGATATTAAAGCTCTTTGTTTTATTTTTTTATTGAGCAAGCTGTTGTCATGGACCTGGAGCCGATTTTGTGTGGTGACTGCTGTTTTAGATGTATTTAATGATTGATTGATTTATTACAGGCATTTGCATAGCACCATCAATATACACACAGCATTACATATTGTATTTTGTAATAGTAGTCATCATCCACATCACCATAAGTCTTTAACTACCTCCCATCGTATAGTCAAATGATGGTGGGCAGGATCCCCTCTCCCTGTCACTGCTTTTGCATGCCCACGAGGGGTGTGCAGCGAAGTGATTGTGCCATGTCCCTGGGGCAAGGCATGACCCTGATCTGGGTAAAGAGACGATGATGCAGCTCTTTAACCACTTCAGACCCGCGCTATTGACAAAATACGTCAACAGCGCGGACCTGAGGCGCCAAGTGGACGTCTTTGGACGTGATTTCTAGTGCATTACCCACGCGCGCCACTAGGTGGCGCGCCGCGGGTAAACACTGTGCCGCCGCATCACTGAAGAGCCGATGCATGTACCTGGTGGCCGCGATGTCCGTCGGGTAAATGCGATGGGCGGGAACACAAGCAGGTGACAGCAGGGACGTGGAGCTCTGTGTGTAAACACAGAGCTCCACGTGCTGTCAGAGGAGAGGAGACCAATCTGTGTCTCTTGTACATAGGGACACCTCCCCCAGTCACCCCCTCCCCCCACACAGTTAGAACACACCCAGGATACACAGTTAACCCCTTCCTCACCACCTAGTGTTAACCCCTTCCCTGCTAGTCACATTTATACAGTAATTAGTGCATTTTTATAGCAATGATCGCTGTATAAATGTGAATGGTCCCAAATTTGTGTCAAAAGTGTCCGATATGTCCGCCGTAATATCACAGTCGCAATAAAAATCGCAGATCGCCGCCATTACTAGTAAAAAAATAATAATAATAAAAAAAATCATAATTCTGTTCCCCATTTTGTAGGCGCTATAACTTTTGCGCAAACCAGTCGCTTATTGTGTTTTTTTTTTTTTTTTTACAAAAATACATCGAAAAATACGTATCGGCCTTAACTGTGAAAAAAATATATATATATATTTTTTTTTAAATTGGGATATTTTGTATAGCAACAAGTAAAAAAATTGTCACTATTTTTTTGTTTATAGCGCAAAAAATAAAAACCGCAGAGGTGATCAAATACCACCAAAATAAAGCTCTATTTGTGGGAAAAAAGGACTTCAATTTTGTTTGGGAGCCACGTCGCACGACCGCGCAAATGTCAGTTAAAGCGACGCAGTGCCGGAAGCTAAAATTTCGCCTGGGAACGAAGGGGGTTTATGTGCCCAGTAAGCAAGTGGTTAACCATGTGATTGGTTGTGTTCAATCACAGCCGATCACATTGTCTCTCCTTGCCTCACAATGACAGAGTGTCACACTAACTGTGAGATGAAGAGAGCCAATCAGCAGCATCTTCTCACAGCATAGACTGTACAGCTAATCATTGCACTGATCAACAGTGGCCCGATTATCATTGTAGCCCCAGCTGTGCCCATCAGTGACACCAATCAATGCCCATTAGTGATGCCAGTCAGTGCCGTCTCTCTGTGCCCATCAGTACCTGCTCATCAGTGCTGCCCATAAGTGCCCATCACTGTTGCCTATCTGTGTCGCCTATCAGTGCCACCTATCAGTGCCCATCAGTGCAACATATCAGTGCCCATCAGTGCCCTTTAGTGCCGACTCATCAGTGCCGCCTCATCAGTGCCCATCAGTGCAACCTCATCAGTGAAGGAGAAAAATAATACCTAATTTCCAAAATTTACTGACAGAAACTAAAAAAAACGTTTTCAGTTTTTTTTTCATGTTTTTAGCAACAAAAGAAAGTTCTATTTTTTGAAAGAAAATTACAAAAATGTCATTTGGGTAAATAATTTGTCCTGGGCAGGAAGGGGGTTAGGGTGTCCAGAACTGAAGCAGTTAATAAAATATTTAAAACATGTTGCCAGTCTGGTAACATGTTAGCTATTGATGCAGATAGTTTTGAGTTGAAAGTGTTCCTTTTTTTAGCTAACTTAGTTTATTAAAGATGAATGCTTTCAGGACCTTCCTTCTGTCCCTTCTTCAGGATTTATACAATTGAAATGAATAGCTAAATTATTCTGACGTACTAGCTACTATGTCATCTAATGCTGCTAAATTAGTGGAGTTAAAATTAAGAAAATTAACTCGCAAAAAAGCATTTGAGATAGTCTAAATGTTTGTAACAGTACAAATAGGAGATCATTTTGCATGCATGAACCCTCCACAAACTGGCATACAGTATGTGCTATAAATATATTACTGAAGTGGAAGGAAAAGTCAAAAGGGAAGGTCTTTACAACTATACGCTTGACCAATTCAAAGAGAAGGTGGATTATCTGTTTGGACCAGGCACAACCCTAGCTGAAACTGACTGTTATGGTAAATATATTTGAGCTAATTTTAGTCTAAATCACATTCAAAAGGAGCATGCATGGTGTATACATTTTACAGTGTTTAATAATCTTCAAGCTAAAGAGGTCCAGTTGTGCTTCAGTGTTTAATGATCTTTAAGAGGTCCAGTTATGTTACAGTTTTATGTTACAGTGTTTAATTATCTTCAAACTAAAGAGGTTCGGTTATGACAAATAGGGAGGAAACATTTTGTGCCAAATAGGGAGGAAACATTTTGTGCCAAATAGGGAGGAAACATTTTGTGCCAAATAGGGAGGAAACATTTTGTGCCAAATAGGGAGGAAACATTTTGTGCCAAATAGGGAGGAAACATTTTGTGCCAAATAGGGAGGAAACATTTTGAGCATTTTCAATGCATCTGTACTAGGTCCTGTAAGTAAAAGAGGCTTTGTCCATTTAACTAACTTTGAAAGCAGGAAGGGTTGCACCCTTTTCCTCTGAACGAGAGTCCTCTTCTATTACAACCTCCATTGATTTCTCATGATATGTTACAATTCTGCTCACTATGCACATTCCAGCATGTAGGGGTCAATATATTTTTGATTCCTGGTCATAGATATGATTGACAAGCCACTGCCCCGAGGCTCTGCCATCATGTAATTTGTCTAAACCAAACATTCTCATGTTAAATTTCCACATGAACATGTGTTGTGCATGCATTATAAGTGCTGATGTCCAGGTCATATTCAAGGATGTCACACTGTATATTTCGTTTGAACCATATGTAAGATATTTAGTTCTAGCAGCAGTATCCCTGAAAATTGCATTCAGATGTTGAGAAACACATATTTTGTAGAAACCGATTTTCATGCACCATTAAAGATATCATTTTAACCTAAGCTCATTTGTGGTACTTTCCATGCTAAAGATGAACATTCTGGAGACTTGTTTGCATGTAAATGTTATCCACAATATTTTCTGAACATTTATCATAGGTGAACAGGTACAGTGTTATCAAACTAATAAATGTCAGACAGAGAAGCATTCTGCTTCTGTGTACTACCAAAGAATGGGTTTGATTTACCTTATCTATGCACTCTCATCTCACCCACTGACCCAGCATTAAAAAGAACCAGACACGATACAACTTATGCAAGCATATGCATTTTTAGTCTTTAATTATTTAATTTGTTTAGGTTTGCTTATGAAATATTTAGATGTGCCCCTTTATTCAGCATCACTTTACCTGAGCATACAACTTTAGCTAGGGTGCTAGTGGTTAGAGGTCATCAAAATCTGACAACTACTACCTTGTCAATTGTATACCCTTATGCCCTGTACACACAATCAGAATTTCCAATGGAAAAAGTCTGATGGACTTTTTACATCTGATTTTCTGATCGTGTGTAGCCCCATGAAAGCTTTTTGGTCAGAAATTATGATGAATTCCATCGGAGTTTAGATGTAGAACATCTTCTATTTTTCCGTCGGAATTCCGATGTGATTTGGCTGGGCAAAAACCTGATCATGTGTGCGCGGCATTAGACAGTGGGGCTCATTTACCAGTCAAATAGGCTGTTCTCTTTGCAATGTTTCCCTTAGTATATTAAATGTGCTTAAAATGCACTTTGCAAAGAAACCCAGTTATGTATAAGGAAAATAAAAAATACTGTATTTTTTTTGGATGTTGGAAGTCAGCAGAGGTTCACTGCATTCACCGAGCTAAGAAAAATTCTCTTGCAAACTAAAAATTCCCTATGTGTCTTTAGTAAATTAAACAAAATATCTTCAAATTCCCCTAATGCATAACAAAGTCCTAAAACAAAACTTTGTAGTTTATAGTTAACAGTATTTGACAAATCTGTTATTTGACACTTTTACAAACTCCCGCAAATTGAGAGATGGTGTGAATTCAGGTAACTTTAGGCCTGTATCACACGGGATAAAGTGACATGTTCAAAAAAAATTGTGTGCATAGTGAGGCAAAAAAATATTCCATACGTATTCTTGCACGATTATAATTTTACTGAATATTCCGAATCTTCTTTCAAGCATATTTAAACTGCAAAACAAAAGCAGCTCACCAGTCCTTCAATGTGGTGGCTGCATTCGTTCTCAAACTATGAAATGACAAAAAAGAAATAAGTACCTGTTGATTTTTACAGAAAAGCAGTGTTTTAATTTTCTGTAAGCTGAAAACAAACCACCATATAACTGAGAAAAACAAAGTCAGACATGTTTAATCCCAAGCCTGTGTGACAACCATGGCTCCTTCCATAGATATAGTGGAGCAGTGTGTATAACCACAAAGGGGAAGGAAGTGTGTTTATTAGTTAAATAATTGCTTTTAGATATACTTTAAACCCAATTGCAACATGTCCAAAAGATATGACTGGGCCAGCATTCATTAGTGAATAAGGCGAAGCTCTGCTGACTCCCATCATTAAACCATAAGCAAGCAAAAATATTTATTTTTCTCTTGCGCATTGCTCATGATTGGGTATTTTTGCAAAGTGGATATTCCCTACATTCACTAAGCTATGGAGGGAAAAAAATGGACATAAAGAGTAAAGCCTATTTGTTTTAGTAAACAAACCCCTCTTCTGAAGCAAAGAATTCTTTCCTTTATCCTTGCAAACTGTTTATACTGTACATGAGTTGAGTAGGGTCAGTGTACAATACTGCCATTTGCCAGGTCTCAGGATGAATTAACTACTATGCACATAAATGGGAGTTATGCCATTCTGACCTGGCCAATCAATATAGCTCTACTGAACTCAGAAGAATCGAGAAACGAGAAGATGATGGCACAGATAAATGAGGTTAACCACTTCCATACAGGGCACTTATACACCTTCCCGCCCAGACCAATTTTTAGCTTTCAGTGCTGTTGCACTTTGAATGACAATTGGGCGGTCGTGCTACACTTTACCCAAACAAAATTTTTATCATTTTATACCCACAAATAGAGCTTTCTTTTGGTGGTATTTGATCACCTCTGGGATTTATATTTTCTGCAAAAAAAAATAAAAACATTTCCCAAAATGTGGAAAAAAATACGTCATTGTAAATAAGTATGTTTTCTCCTTCACTGATGGGCACTGATGGTACTGCACTGATGGGCACTGATAAGGCGGCACTAATGGGTACCAATGAGGTGGCACTGATGTGTTGGCATTGATGGGCACTAATATGCGGCACTGATAGGCGGCACGGATGGGCACTGATAGGCGGCATGGATAGGCATGGATAGGTGGCACGGATGGGCATAGATGGGCACTGATAGGTGGCACTAACATATGTGTTGTACTAATGGATGCCAATCAGTGCCAAACAATGCCTGCCACTCAGTGATGCCCATTATGGGCACTGATTGACATCCAATGTGGGCACTGATTGGCATCCATTATTTCTGTCATTGTCATCCCTGGTGGTCTAGGGTGGCATACCTGTGTTTTGCATCCCTGGTGGTCTAGTGGCATCCCTGGTGGTCCAGTGTGGGCATCCTCGGGGGGGCTGTGCTGATAATCGATCAGCACAAACCCCACCTGTCAGAGGAGCAGCCGATCGGCTCTCCTCTTTTTGCGTCTGACAGGCGCGAGTGAGGAAAAGCCGATTACTGGCTTTTCCTGTTTACATTGTGATCAGCCGTGATTGGACACGGCTGATCACATTGTAAAGAGTCTCTGTCGGAGACTCTTTACCTAGATCGGTGTTGCGGGATGTCAGACTGACACCCTGCAACAACGATTGCCGCAATGTGTGCCCCCGGGGGGGTGCAGCGACTCAATATCCTGAGGACGTCATATGACGTCCATTCAGGATATTGAAACCACTTTGCCGACGTCTTTTTGCATAAGGTGGGCGGAAAGTGGTTAATATACCAGTAGTCACACTTTTAGAAGACAGTGATAGACCAAAGATACAATACATGAGACTGCTAGGCAATCTAATGCTTACACATTTGTGCTCCCTACAACCCGCTAAAAAATACTTGTGCCACATTTAATATATCTCTCGGCAAGATTCATTATAAAAGGTCAGATAAAAAAAGAAACACAAAAAGTGAATAGGGATGGACACAGAAAAACACGAAAGAGCATGAAAGAAATAAACCAAATCCTTTTACTACTGGAAGTCAACCTAAATAATATTTTTCCTTCATTGGCTTAAGTATATACAGTGGGTAGGGAAAACACAGGTTATTGCCTGCAGGGGTACCATGATTTAATGACTTATAGTCACACAATGAGCACCAAACAGCTGCATCTAGGCCCCAGCTGTATCTAGGCCCTAGACTCTAAATATTCAAGAAGTCACTATTTGCTGAATAAAAACACATCTAATATCAAACAATGGTACTGAAACATACTATACTTTGTCCAAGTAAAAATAAATAAAAATCTTTAAGCTTTTTTTTCAGGCTTTCCACTCTGAATAAATTTATCAACTGTTTCTTTAAAAAAGAAAGTGGTAAGGAAGTGGTCAATTGTTTTTTGAACACTTACATTAGTGAGAACACAATATCTAATTCCCACCTTGGTCCGATAGGCCGTACACACGATCAAACTGGTCTGATGAAACCGGTCTGCGGACCGGTTTCAGCATACATGTTCGATCGTGTGTACACGCTCTAATGTTTATACAGAGAAAATCCTGGACAGAATTACTTTGTGGATTACATTCCCTAAGCCCCCTTTCACACTTGTACGACTTCAAAGTCACGCGATTTTACCGCAATTTCACCGCGATTCGCGGCCACGATTCGTGGACGCGTTTTCAATGAAGTGCAGGGACTACTTTGAAATAGGCACAACTTAAAGTCGTGCCAGTATGAATGGTAGTCATTGAAAATAATGGAGAATGACTTGTCATATGATTTTGCAGTCCAAAATCGTGGGACAAGTCGTATAAGTGTGAAAGGGGACTAAAGCAGAAGAACTAGCAACATAAAACGTTGAACCAAAGACTATCAAATTCAAATTTGGGCTATCAATATACTGTAGTACTCAGTGTTATCACGCAACAATAACCACTGAGATATATTTTTCACAAACATTCACCACCCTTTGGTAGCAATATTCTATCTGGGGAAGAAATTTTCATTGTATCTCACCATCATACAATAACTACAATAACTATTGGTTCATGCAAGTTAGGGATTGAAGGCCACTGCTTCTACTAGAGAAAACACTTGAGGCTCCACTGGAAAACATGTACAGTGACCAGTTACACATCTACTGAGAAACAGCAGAGGGTTGAGGGTATTATATTCTAATCCCACTCATTCTTATTTCAACACAGGATTAGTGGTCACAATGCTTAAGTTATATCCTACTTTCACACACATATTATGTGCACATTGGTCTGAATAATTTGCTTATAAAGGATTTTTTTCAATGAAATAAACATGGCATTTACTAGCATTAACAGTATAGACCACAGTATCTCTGCTTCTGTGTATATGTGTTAAGTCTAATATCCAGTTACACATTATTTTTATATGGAATACCTAAATTGTTTACATGGAATGTATTTATTAGAGAACCCTGACGTTACTCAAAACATATTCTCTTTTTTTTCTTAATAGTTTAATCTGCAATACAAAAATGTCATACATCCCACGCCTAATATTATTACACACAGACATGACACAAAGGGGGAAAGACAAATTAACAGGGGTACATATCCAGATAACCCTTTACAGACATGTGTAACATAGATAGTTTTTTCTGCAAATAGCTTTTGGTCCTCCTGGTTTGAGTTTTCTCAGGATTCAGATGATACCAACCAATCCATGTGACTTCATCCTCTCCCAATCAGTATCAGTGAGAGAAAGTTGCAGGCCACCTTTTGTTCAAGTCCTGTCTAGGAGCAGATACAGAAGTGTAGGAAAGAACAATGCATACTGTAAGTCTGCCAAGTATACTAGTCCATGACATGCCTGTGTCAATCTTTTCATAACTGAGTCATTTCATATAAAATAAATTAGAGGAGAAAGAAGACTTTTTAGGTCTAATACAGACAAAAGTTGAAACTAAAACATCTTTAAAGTTTCATATGTATATAGTAAATTAGAAACCTTAGATCAAGCATTTCCGATAACAAATGTTTGATGTGTGTATGCAAATTCGACCGTGTGTAGGCTCCATCGGACATTTGCTGTTGGAATTTCCGACAACAAAAATTTGAGAGCTGGTTCTCAATTTTTCCGACAACAAAAGTTCTTGTCAGAAATTCCGACCGTGTGTACACAATTCAGCGCACAAAAATCCTACGCATGCTCTGAATCAATTTGACGTATGCTCGGAATTAGGGTTGTCCCGATACTTGTACTCCTGCAAATACCCCCGATACCTAAATAGAATACTCCCCCCGCCGCCGCCGCCGCATACCGCAAAGCCGCCGCCTCATACGGCAAAGCCGCCGCCGCATACCGCAAAGCCGCCGCGTTAATCCCTGTGCATCACAGCACGCATTACAGGCACCTTTCGTTTGAATTCTTCTAATGTCCGCCGCGCCGTGTATAGACACTCCCCTTCTCAGGATTGGACGGATCTGTCCAATCCCGAGCAAAGGGGAGTGTCTATGCACGGAGCTGTGTATAGACACTCCCCCTTGTTCGGGATTGGACGGACCCGTCCAATCCCGAGAAGGGGAGTGTCTATACATGGCGTGGCGGGCATTAGAAGAATTCAAACGAAAGCTGCCTGTAATGCGTGCTGTGATGCACAGGGATTAACGCGGCAGCAGCATCATCTACTAATACTAGGTATGGGGGACATGGCTGCAATATGGGGGACAGGACATGGCTGCAATATGGGGGACAGGACATGGCTGCAATATGGGGGACAGGACATGGCTGCATCTATGGGGGACAGGACATGGCTGCATCTATGGGGGACAGGACATGGCTGCAATATGGGGGACAGGACATGGCTGCAATATGGGGGACAGGACATGGCTGCAATATGGGGGAAAGGACATGGCTGCAATATGGGGGACAGGACATGGCTGCAATATGAGGGACAGGACATGGCTGCAATATGGGGGACAGGACATGGCTGCATCTGTTGGGCACATGCATGGCTGTATATGTGGGGGACATGCATGGCTGCATCTGTGGGGGACATGGCTGCAATATGTGGGAGGACATGGCTGCAATATGTGGGGGGACATGGCTGCAATATGTGGGGGGACATAGCTGGATATATGTGGGGCTGGATATATGTGGGGGGACATGGCTGCAATATATGTGGGGGGACATGGCTGCAATATGTGGGGGGACATGGCTGCATTTGGGGACACATTTAAAAAAAGTATCGGTATTCGGTATCGGCGAGTACATGAAAAAAAGTATCGGTACTTGTACTCAGTCCTAAAAAGTGGCATCGGGACAACCCAACTGGGAATCATTTAACTTTATTTTTCCTTGCTCGTCGTAGTGTTGTACATCACCGCGTTCTTGACGTTTGGAATTTTCGTCAACATTTGTGTGACCGTGTGTATGCAAGACAAGTTTGAGCCAACATCCGTCTGAAAAAATCCACGGTTTTGTTGTTGGAATGTCCGATCGCGTGTATACGGCATTAGAATCACTCTCTAGGACAAAATTAACCCCTTGACCCCCCCCCCCCCAGCGTCATTTATACAGTAATCAGTGGCTATTTGTAGCTCTGATCGCTGTATAAATGACAATGATCCCAAAATACTGTCAAAAGTGTCCAATGTGTTCGCCATAATGTCGCAGTCCCAATAAAAATCGCAGACTGCCGCTATTACTCGTAAAAAAATATATAAAATAATAGTAAAAATGACATAAATCTATCCCCTATTTTGTAGACACTACAACTTTTGTGCAAACCAATCAATATACACTTATTGCAATTTTGTAATGCAAAATATGTAGAAGAATACATATCGGCCTAAACTATGGAAGAATTTTTTTTTTTTTTTTATATATATTTTTGGGGGATATTTATTATAGCAAAAGTAAAAAATATTTTTTTTTTTCAAAATTGTCGCTCTTTTTTTTGTTTATAGAGCAAAAAATAAAAAATGCAGAGGTGATCAAATACCACCAAAAGAAAGCTCTATTTATGGGAAGGATTTCAATTTTGTTTGGAGACAATGTTGTAGGACCACGCAATTGTCAGCTAAAGCGACGCAGTACAGAATCGCAAAAAATGCTGGTGAGGCAACCAACATTTAGGGCAAATGGCTTGATTTTGTTCAAGGATAAGGCAGGCTACCATTCCCTTTCCTGGCCAAGAGGGCTGCATGTTTACAAAAGAGTCTGGAATGGATGTTGTGGGCTGGAGTTCCCTTAATAGACATATCAGACCCTTATCCTTGATTAGAGTCTAATACGGGTTTTCGATGGGGTTCACTATCTTTTTTTTGTGGGGTACCCATATAACCCATACAAGACAATTATCATGAATATGGGTCTGGTATAGAGGGCAAGGGAAGTCCCCCATCCGTTCTGTAGACAAACAACACAAAGCAGGCTGGAAAATGTAATTTAGGGCAATCGTTTTTATTTTTCTGTCTAAATTGCAATTTTACTTTAGTATATCACACAGGTGAGTCACTTCACCTACAGATTTAGAGCCGATTCACACTGGGGCGACTCATCAGATGACTTAGCCGCCTGACAAGTCGTGTCCCATTCTATTCACCAGAACCGTTCTAATAGGAGCGACACAAGTCGCTCCGACTTAGAAAAAGGATCTTGTACGACTTCGGGGGCGACTCGGGGCAACTTGCATTGACCGAGTCGCCCCCGAAGTCATGCCGCCACAGTGTGAACCGTCTCTTAGGCAGGCATGCAAGTTAAAGAAAGTGTGTATTTTTAAAATTACCCTTTTAAGCCTTGTAAAAAATCCGCCACAGCTAAATATTATTATGTACTTCTTTTTTTTTGCATTGGTACATGTCCCCCAATGCTGGGCACAGCTTACCTATACTTTTTTTTCTAAAACCATCTAAATTAGCCCTGAAAAGAGGCAGAAAAACACAATAAGATTCTGTTCCCATATACTTCAATGGAGTTGGGGTGCTATGTTTTCGGTTTGCAGATTTTTTTAATTGTTTAGCAAACAACCAGCGAACCAAGCTTTCCCTGGTTCGATCAGTACTGTACAGCTATCAATAAATGTTTTTGCTGGAAAGTGCAAAATCTGGAGAAGCTCTGCATAGAAACCAATCATCTTCTATTTTTTTTTTTTAAATTGTCCAAAAAACAATCTGAAGTTAGAAGGCTACCATGGACAGCTGCACCAGATTTTGCACACTCCAGTTTTAGTAAATTAACCCCACTGACACATAGATGCACACACATAATATATTTAAACCCTTACATATAAACATACAAATGCATTTATAAAAGAGTCACCAATACTGTAGGTACAGGTTGTGACATTGCAATATTATAAAGGTACTATTTTGAATAAAAAGATCAATGGTAGGTTTATATAGGTTCAAACTGATCTACACATAATTGATGAACACACTGCAAATTAATTTTATGCTGTCCTGAGTCTCCACCATCCTACTACAGGAAAATATATGTAATGCGAATAGAACAGGAAAACGTGCAAGGGTTGAGATTTAACACAGTGGGTAAAAAATGTTTAATCTCAGTACTCCAATGGAATGGCTTGAAGCACAATGACATGCAATACATTTGTAGAAAACAATTGGATTTGTATAAATAAAAATACAGCAGCCTCAAAGTCCTACAGGCTAAATCCTCGCAAAGCTTTCTTTCTTTTGGACATCAAATAGTAGAAAATGCATAAAGAATGTAACCACATTGAAAGACATGTTTGTTTTGTTGCTCATTATAATTTGATTTGTACAGCAACATAAGAAATTTCCCATGCTCATAATGGCCTTTGGCAGTTTCTGGAGAGCACTTCAACAGACAGACAAGGCCAACTGGAGGATTTAAAAATTATAAAAATGAATTGTGTTTAAAAAATGTTGATTTCAACATGTGAAATGTTATTGTTATATAAAAAACACTGAGGGTCTAAAAGTAGAACTCCAATCATTTTTAAACAGGGAAACTGCAATCGTTTAGGGATGAAGTTTGGGTCTACCAAAAATGTGTGCACCCATTGAATTTATTTGCAAACTTGCATGAATTTTTTACAAGCCATAATGCACTGAATATTCTTTGGACCATAATCATTAGGGTTAGCTGGGTCAGTAAGAGGGCCTTTGAATAATCCCGCCCCACTTTATTAAGGGGGGTACAGAGCAATCTAGGAGTGTATTGAAGCTGCATAGGAGAAATCGGAGCCCACTGCTTTACTTCTTATTGCTAATTCTTTGGGAAAGCCCATTTTGCTGCCCTTTTTTTCCTATTATTATTATTTTTTTATCTTTACTTTAAGCTTGTGGTTGATTTGAGGGTAGTGGTCACTTGTACCTACTGTCCTGTCTTTGGCAAACTGCTTAAATATTTGTTATAAGGCTTACCTTTGAAAAAAAGAAAGTGGGCTTTAGTTTCAGAGGGGTGATATTTTTGTTTTTTATATTTATTTCTTTTGGCTGTACGTTGGTTTTTATTATGTGTTAATGGTACTTTATTTTAAGTGCGTGGTGTTTTCAGGGCTATTTCTTATTTGAGCCTTTTGATTACAGCATGAACTGTGCTGTTTTGGACCTGTTTTACTCCAAGACACTACACATTCACTTCCCTAATACCCAGTGGTGTATCATCCATGGATGCAATGTTTGGCCGGAAGGGGGGGGGGTGCCCAGTGTGCCCAGTGTATCCTCACACATTGCACACCATGGGGAGATGCCGGTTCTGTGTTTTTTGTCTCAAAAAGGAGCGAAGCAGGCGTACATTACAGGTAACATCACACATGTTGGAGAGGGAGATCAGCAGGAGCAGTATCCCACAGCTGCCTATACTATGTAACCAGCTGGTGCTACTGAAGCTCCCACTGGTAATGTGAAAGCTGTCATCTAGAGAGGAAGGGGGTGTTATCTGATCCTCTCCCCCTGCCGCTTCCCTAGTGCCTGATCTCCTCTACATCACAGGTGCTACACCGATACACAGTGTTGTAAGTAACGGCGTTAAAAAAACGGCGTTACCTAACACAGCCCCTTTTGAGGGGAACGAGTAATCTACCTGATTACTCTTCCCCTCATGGTAACGCCGTTCCCATTACTTGGGCAGCATTACTGCAATTACATCTACCGCTCCGATCTAGGTGGATGTGATGCAACGGACGGTAGCGTCCCCATGAGGGTGTGCGGCAGCAGCGGCCTGGTGGGGGGGGGGGTGCGGGTTGATTTTCCAGCAGCAGCGATGTGACACAGGGGAGAAGTGGGCTGTGGGTGTATCTTACTCTCCCCCACCGCTCGCCCCCTACCCTTTCTTCTCTCAGCCAGAGAGCGAAGAACAGAGAGCACCTTCCTGTCTACTATCCCCATTGGCCACAATCAGAAGTCACTGGGAAAGCATCATGGTAAACATATTCCCGGAAGATAGGCACCGGGAACCACCAGCACCCCATGCTTTCAGTGGTGAGTGCTCCTGAGTTCTTCATCATCGAATCGCCTCCCCCTTAATGTGCCGATCGATCAGCAAGGCAGCACGCTCCCCCTCCTCTCTGCCAGACCCCCCTCCTCTCTGCCAGCCCCCCTCTCCTCTCTGCCAGACCCCCCCTCCTCTCTGTCAGACCCCCCTCCTGTCTGCCAGACCCCCCCTCCTCTCTGCCAGACCCCCCCTCCTCTCCGCCAGAACCCCCCTTCCCTCTGCCAGACCCCCCCTCCTCCTCTCTGCCATCATCTTCCATCAGTGGCAAAGCCAGAATTCCCTGCTTCTTTGGGCTTAGTGATTCTGGTTTTCCACCTACAGGGACACCAAGCACTGTGAGCCCTCTCAGCATTTCCGCTTTAGGACGAGGTACCTGACACTAAGTTATTTGACTAGCAATAAATGTTCTAAAATACTGTATATAGTGTTTTTATTCTTCAATCAGTTAATATAAACATCTTTGATATTAACCCCTTCCATACAGGGCATTTTCACCCCCTTCCTGCCCAGACCAATTTTTAGTTTTCAGCGCTGTTGCACTTTGAATGACAATTGCGCAGTCATGCAACACTGTACCCAAATTAAATTGTTATGTTTTTTTTTCCCACACAAATAGAGCTTTCTTTTAGTGGTATTTGATTATCTCTGCGTTTTTTATTTTGTGCGCTATAAACAAAAGAAGAGCGACAACTTAAAAAAATAAATAATATTTTTTACTTTTTTATTTAATACATATCACAATTAAAAAAAAAAACTTTTTTTTCCTCAGTTTAGACCGATACGTATTCTTCTACGTATTTTTGGTAAAAAAACGCAATAATCGTATATTGATTGGTTTGCGCAAAAGTTATAGCGTCTACAAAATAGGTGATAGATTTATGGCATTTTTATTTTATTTTTTTTACTAGTAATGGCGGTGATCTGCATTTTTTTTTGCGGCGGACATATAGGCGGCGGACATATCGGACACTTTTGACACGTTTTTGGGACCATTTACATTTACAAAGCGATTAGTGCTATAAAACTGCACTGATTACTGTGTAAATGTGACTGGCAGGGAAGAGGTTAACACTAGGGGGCGCTGAAGGGGTTAAAATGTTCCCTAAAGTATGTTCTAACTGTAGGGGGAGGGGGACTCACAAGGGGAGTAGACCGATGTGTGTTCCTCTGTACTGGGAACAAACATCTGTCTCCTCACTGCTGACAGTAGGTGGATCTTACACACACAAATTCACACTCCTGCCATGATCAGCGGTAATCGCAGGTGCCCGGCGGCAAACGCAGAGAAGAACGCTGAGAAGAAAGGACGTGATGTCCACTCTCATCGGCGAGGGGTTGCTACAGACGGCAATCCCCTATATGGCCCGGTAAGGAAGGAGTTAAAGATGTTATAGAACGTAATTGCATTGTAGCATATTAAAAGTCACAGTTACTTTGCTGATTAACTAATTACTTTTTCAATGTAGTAACTGAGTCACTAACGCAATTTCTTTTTCGGAGAAGTAATTTGTAACTGTAACTAATTACTTTTTTAATGTAAGATGAGCAACACTGCCGCTACACAAATCTATACTACAGTTCCAGCGCTTTTGATGTGGAGGAGATCGGGTGTCGGGGGAGTGCAGGGGGATGAAGATTACAGCAGTCAAGCAACCACTGCAGGCACTTTGGTTACACCACTGGTTACATAGTATAGATGATGCTGGCAGCTGTGGGGTTTATCTCCTGTCGGGACCTTGAGACCTTAACAAACCCCCCAACATTCTACTTGTAATAAATTAAATAAAAAGAATAAGGCTGCTGTGACCATTGAAATATAGCACTTACATTTTATCAACTACTACCCCACGGTGCTTAAGCCAAAAAATGGCTACAGTGCAGTCACCCAGTTCATGGAGGGCATCCATTCACGTTCTCCCAGAACCACACCCCCAGTGCATGCATTCAACATGCTCTGTGACCGATGAAACCGACTTATTACAGCTGATCACATGTAAACAAACTTGCCTTTTATCGAAATTCCTTTGCTCAAGCGATGTCACAGCACGAAGAAAGGAGAGCTGGTAACCAGTGCACATTTACACTGATAATCAGGGCACAGATCATCAGTGAAATTATTATCAGTGCAGTCTCATCAGTGCCAATCATTTCCCATCCCACCTATGAGTGCCTCCTCATCAGCTCCCATCAGTGCTACCTATCAGTGCCCATCAGTGGCGAACATCAGTTTAGCCTCATCAGTGATTATCAGTGCTGCCTTGTCAGTGTCCATCAGTGCTACCTCATCAGTGCCTATCAGTGCAGCCTATCAGTGTAGCCTCATCAGCACATATCAGTGAAGGAGAAAAATTATTATTTTTTGCAAAATTGTATAACAGAAACTGTCGCCAAGTGACGCTTCTTCTCGGTGACAGCTGTTATATAGCTGAGGGCAGGGCCAACTGGTGACATAAACGAGTGACCTCGCCTTTCATTTTTTGAATGAGTTTTATCTGTATTGCCGAGACCTGATAATTCATTACAGCCGTGATCAGTTTTAAATTACTTTTCTTCCTTTAGAAATGTCATTTTGCTGCAGGACTGTTCTAAATATAGGAAAAATGCACCACTTTACAGGCATACTATAGACACCCCCAGGCACGATATTTAAAGGAATATTTCATTTTTATTGTTTCACTTTAACCAGTTGCCGACCAGCCCACTGCCATTCTATGGCGGCAGGTCGGCACTGCTGGGCAAGAGCATGTAGCTCTACGTCCTCCCTTTAGCGGCCGCTAGGGGGCGCGCGCGCACCACCGGCGGCCCGCGCGCGCCCCCGCTCGTCCCCGGAGTCCCGCGCGCGTGCCCGGCGGGCACGATCGCTGCCGGGCACGCGCGCTCGTTCATTACAGAGCGGGGAACGGGAGGTATGTTTGTAAACACATACCTCTTGTTCCTGTCAGCGGGGGAAACGCTGATCTCCTGTTCATACAATGTATGAACAGGAGATCAGTGATTTCCCCTAGTGAGGCCACCCCCCCCCCATACAGTTAGAACACACCAGGAACACACTTAACCCCTTCCCTGCCCCCTAGTGTTAACCCCATTCACTGCCAATGGCATTTTTATAGTAATCCAATGCATTTTTATAGCATTGATTGCTATAAAAATGCCAATGGTCCCAAAAATGTGTCAAAAGTGTCCGATGTGTCCACCATAATATCGCAGTACCGGAAAAAAAAACGCTGATCGCCGCCATTACTAGTAAAAAAAAAAAATATTAATAAAAATGCCATAAAACTATCCCCTTTTTGTAAACGCTATAAATTTTGCGCAAACCAATCAATAAACGCTAATTGCGATTTTTTTTTATGAAAAATATGTAGAAGAATACGTATCGGCCTAAACTGAGGAAAAAAAAAATGTTTTAATATATTTTTTGGGGATATTTATTATAGCAAAATGTAAAAAATATTGCATTTTTTTCAAAATAGTGGCTCTATTTTTGTTTATAGCGCAAAAAATAAAAACTGCAGAGATGATCAAATACCACCAAAAGAAAGCTCTATTTGTGTGGAAAAAAGGACGCCAATTTTGTTTGGGAGCCACGTCGCACGACCGCGAAATTGTCAGTTAAAGCGACGCAGTGCCGAATCACAAAAAGTGCTCTGGTCTTTGACCAGCAATATGGTCCAGGGCTGAAGTGGTTAAGCATTATTAAGATTGATGTTCCCGAAAAAAACTGCTGTTTTTTTTTTTTTGCATTGATACATGTCCCCTGGGGCAGGACCCAGGCTCCCAAACACTTTTTATGGCAATAACTTGCATATAAGCCTTTAAAATTAGCACTTTTGTTTTTTTATGTTAGTGTCCCATAGACTTTTAAACAGTGTTCCGCAAACACTGCATAATGTTCACTGTTCGGCTTATAGGCGAACACCCGATGTTCGACTCAAACATCGGGTGTTCGCCTATTCGACTTGAACATCGGGCTCATCCCTAACGTAGCGGAAGGGTAACACATTAGTAGGCCAGGGTATAATAAGCAGTACTGTGTATCAAAGTAATCTTTGGTCAACAGGGGAAGTGCCCAATATATTTACCCATCCCACTCATACCTTCTCAAATTTGGCATTACAGCCCCAATGTGTGTAAATTAAATGCGCAACTCGTAGGGTGTCTCCCATGTGGTTTATCCATTATTTGGAAAAAGAGGGCAATCTGACTTCCAAAACTGCTAAATGAGTTATGGCTTGAAATAAAGATCTAGATACAGCCTCTCTAGGGTTATCCTATGGAACCACACCATTCAGAATTCTCAAAATACAATTCTTAGGGTCTAATTGCACCTCACATACAGGTACTGTGTGAGGCAGTGGTAAACAATCCTGATACCGGCTCAGGGTGGACCTGCTCAGAGTGACAATCTGTGTTAACACTGAAAGCAGCAGCTGCTGCAATCGATACTTTTTCTGGCCACACTCTACATTCAACAGGGGGGTGGTAATCTGTTTTGAGAGTGTTCCCTCTTTGTCAAAGAGTGAACATCCTTGAAATGTGTTACTGCCCCCCCCCCCCCTTTCGAATGTAGAATGTGGTCACCAGAAGTATTGTTGGTGGCAGACTCCACTTTTGGTGTTAGCAAGTCTGTCATTCCAAACGAGTCCAACCTGAGCGGACTCATCTACATCTGCCTCACACAGCTCCTGTATGTGATGTGCCTAAGCTCATTTCTGATTGCCCACACTGTTCCAGAGCATCTTGAAAGTAAAGCGTATGACTTTTGTCCAAAGGGCGTTGGGCGTAAACCTGTCTTGGATACAAACAGCAAAGAATTGTCGTCCAACAAGCACAAAACTACATGTTTTTTCACCTCCTAAGTGCCACCCTTTGGGCAACTTCTGCTAATGTTGTCTTATGGTTAGCATTGCTTCCAAACTTGTACTTTGGATTTTTTTCCGATGAACTTGTGTACACACGATCGGATAATCCGACATCACATATTTGTCTTCGGAAAATTTTAAAGCATGCTATCGAACACTTGTCGGAAAATTCGACAACAATTGTCCGATGAAGCAAACAAACGTTTTCCGACAAAAGCCTGCCATCACATAATCCGATTATGTGTACGAGGCTTTAGTGTGCTATTTTAAAGTGTGCAATGATACAATATTTTAATGGGATCCTGCGTTCCTGTTCTTTTGTTTTTTTTTCTCTGCATCTGGGGTTAACTGTTATTTCTTCACATCAACATTGGGGACGGCAAGCTGATGAACTGCTGTACACTGTGGTGGTTTGTTAATAGCAGTTTTCTGTTTTAGGCTTTCTTTATTATATGTTCATCTCGTGATATGGCAAGTAAGTCTGTCGTTTTTTTGTTTTTTTTAAACAAGCTTTCTTGCAGATGTATCAGTTTCTCCCTCCACATTGACAATACTGCTGTCTGCTGTACCCCCTGAAAGTGGGGGCACTTTGTGTTACAGGTGAAAACAGAGGGAACAAAAGCCTAAAAAAAACATCAAATGATTGGTAGGATGCAATATATTACATTATTGGTATCAGGTTTTTCACCTTTCAGCAATAACCATAGTTTGTTCCACAGCTTAATTTTGTCCCAGAAACAAAATAGCAAAAGCATTATATTCAAGTGTCAGTAATCCAAGTGATTATAATCACAAGATATTTGTAATAGGTTGTGACTTGTTCCAGGCAGTAAGAGAACAGCATTAAAGTATGGATTAACAGACCCATTTAGCAACATTAGGGCAGACTTAGACCAATTAATTGGAAATCATGGAACTTTAATAGCAACATAGGACTGTGCCCTGTATTCTGCTGACATACCTTCTGTACTTTATATACCACAGTCATGTTTGCATACTGATCTGATAATGTTTGTGCAATTATATGCCTTTCTCCTTTATTAAAAAAAAATAATCATAAAAACAAAAATTATGTTTTTACATTTTGAGGAAGACGAGCTTGTCAAACAAAGCATTCACCTTTCAAGCCTTATGAGTGCCACCTTACCTATTTATTTTTTTAATAAATATCTGAAAAGTGTGACATGCATTTGTATTCAGCCCCCTTTAAGCCGATACCTTGAATTAAAATCTAGTGAACCAATTGCCTTTAGAAGTCATCGGATTCATAAATAGAGTCTACCTGTGTGTAAATTAATCTCTGTATAAATACAGCTTTTCTATGAAGCCCTCAAGAGGTTTGTTAGAACCTTAGAGAACAAACAGCATCATAAAGGCCAATGAACACACCAGACAGGTCATGGATAAAGTTGTGGAGAAGTTTAAAACAGGGTTAGGTTATATAAAAAAAAAAATATCCCAAGCTTTGAATATCTCACAGAGCACTGTTCAACCCATCATCTGAAAATGGAAAGAGTATGGCACAACTGCAAACCTACCAAGACATGGCCATCCACCTAAACTGACAGGCTGGGCACATAGAACATTAACCAAAGAACCAGTCAAGAGGCCCATGGTAACTCTGGAGGAGCTGCAGAGATCCACAGGACAACTATTAGTCGTGCACCCCACACATCTGTTTTTTATAGATGAGTGGCAAGAAGAAAGCCATTGTTGAAAGAAACCAATAAGAAGACCCATTTGCAGTTTGCGGGACGCCATTTGGAAGACACAGCAAACATGTGGAAGAAGGTTCTCTGGTCAGATGATATTGAACTTTTTGGCCTAAAAGCAAAAGCTATGGTGTTTATGAAGCAGTGAAATCTATTCACTGCTTCCATCACCGGCATTCACAGTGGAGATCTATCTCCTCTGTGCGCCTGTTTATGAAGCAGAGTAGATCCCTTCACCCTTGGAGGAGTGAAGCGATCTACAAAAGTTTCCAACACTGGAGAACGACCCCTGATACTGGAATCTTGTGAGACTCTAGGAGATTACAGTATCAGAAATTCACAGAAACACCAAATGATGTCAGTTTATTAAGCAGTGATAAATTATCACCGCTCAGTACACAGACAGACAGCGTGGTTAACCACTTCCATACCAGGCACTTACGCACCTTCCCGCCCAAGCCAATTTTCAGCTTTCAGCACTGTCGCAATTTGAATGACAATTGCGCAGTCATGCTACACTGCACCCAAACAAAATTGGCGTCCTTTTTTCCCCACAAATAGAGCTTTCTTTTGGTGGTATTTGATCACCTCTGCGATTTTTTTTTTGCGCAACAACTAAAAATAGAGCGAAGATTTTGAAAAAAAAATAAAGTTTTTATTTTTTTCTGTTAATTTTTTTGTAAATGAGTATGTTTTCTCTTTCAATTACGGGCACTGATATGGTAGTACTGATGGGCACCGATGAGGTGGCACTGATGGGCACTGATGAGGTAGTTCTGATGGGCGCCAATTAGGTAGCACTGATGGGCACTGATAGGCGGCGCTGGTATGGGGCACTGATGGGCACTCATGGGCGGCACTGATGGGCACTCATAGGCGGCACAGGTGGGCACTCATAGGCGGCACAGGTGGGCACTCATAGGCGGCACAGGTGGGCACTCATAGGCGGCACAGGTGGGCACTGATAGGTGGCACAGGTGGGCACTGATAGGTGGCACAGGTGGGCACTGATAGGTGGGCACTGGGCATGGATTGGCACTGACAGACACTGGTGTGGCACTGATGATCACTGAGGGGTGGCACTGATGGATCAATGTTGCCAATCAGTGCCCATCATTTTTTTTTTTACTGCCCCCCTTTTTTTTTATTTTTCCTTTTTTTTTTGTTCTTTTTTTTTTTTAGTACCCTGGTGGTCTAGTGTGGGCACTCCCTGGTGGTCCGTGTGGCGATCCGAGGGGGGGCTGCGCTGATAAACAATCAGCGCAAACCCCCCCTGTCAGGAGAGCCGCTGATCGGCTCTCCTCTACACGCGTCTGTCAGACGCGAGTGAGGAAGAGCCGTCGGCGGCTCTTCCTGTTTACATCGTGATCAGCCGTGATTGGACACGGCTGATCACGTGGTAACGAGGCTCCGCCGGAGACTCGTTACCGAGATCGGAGGTGTAGGGTGTCAGACTGACACCCCGCATCACCGATCGCCGCGCTGCGCGCCCCCACGGGCGCGCGCGGCATTGAAATCGTGCTGGACGTTTGAGAACGGCCAGTCACGATTTCATAACCACTTCCCGGCCGTAAATCTGTTATTGGCCGGGCGGGAAGTGGTTAATGTTATTAAAATAACGAGTCCCCCTACATAATATATATATATATATATATATACACACACACATTGTATATACATGTATATACACACACATTATACATGTATTATATATATATATATACACATACATTTGATAGGGGGACATGGTTACAGTGTTGGGGGGTCTGAACGAGGTAGAAAGAAGTTAAAAATCTTCCTTCTTCATCCTCAGATCCCCCAGGATTCCCTCTTCACTCCCCAATTCTCCACCTCTGAGCTGGTGAATCTGGGAGGTGAATTCTGACACAGATCACCAGTGAAGTGCTGAGATCGCAGCTTCATAAACTGGCCATTACTGTGTCATTCAATGAGACTTCTCACTGTGCAGAGATCATCCGTGGGAGAACAAGTTCAAACACTTCTCCCCCGATTATCTCTGTTTCATAAACTGTTTATGGACTGTGATCAGTGGCTATCCTTGAGATCACCGCTGATCACTGCTTCATAAACGGAAACCTATGTGTGGTGGAAAACTAACACTGCACATCACGGTGAATACACCATCCCCACTGTAAAAGAAGGTGGTGGCAGCACCATGTTGTGAGGATGCTTTTATTCTTCAGCAGGGACAGGGAAGCTGATCAGGGTTAATAGGAAGATAAATTGAGCCAAATGCAGGGCAATCTTAGAAGAAAACCTGTTATAGTCTGCAAAACACTTACGACTGAGGTGGAGGTTCGTCTTCCAGCAGGACAACGACCCTAAACATACAGCCAGAACTACAATGGAATGGCTTAGATCAAAGCATAATCATGTGTTATAATGCCCCAGACAAAGTCCAGACCTAAATTGAGAATCTGTGGCAAAACTTTAAAAAATGTACAGTATGTTCACAGATACTCTCCATCTAATCTGACAGAGCTTGAGCTATTATGCAAAGAAGAATGGGAAAAAATGTAATTCTAGATGTGCAAAACTGGTAGAGACATGTCCATAAAGACTTGTAGCTGTAGCTG
The DNA here is from genome assembly GCA_029574335.1 of Rana kukunoris. Classification (NCBI taxonomy): domain Eukaryota; kingdom Metazoa; phylum Chordata; class Amphibia; order Anura; family Ranidae; genus Rana; species Rana kukunoris. The sequence goes on from CM056052.1 coordinate 142,450,433, forward strand.
TAGTAAAAGGTGGTTCTACAAAGTATTGACTCAGGAGGGCTGAATACAAATGCACGCCAAACTTTTCAGGTATTTATTTGTAAAACAATTTGTAAACCATTTATTGTAAACAATATATGTGTTTTAAACATGTAATAAAAACAAGTTGAAATACAATTTCTAAACCATTTATCATTTTCCTTCCATGTCACAATTATGTGCCATTTTTTTTTTTTGGGTGGTGGAACTGTGCCCAGAACTAATCAAATATAGATCTGTTAAACTGCTGCTGTGTTAGGTCCCTTTCCCACAGGATTTTAACAGTTTTAACAGTTTTACCTTCAAAAAAATAAAAAATAAATTGCAAAAATTCTTATTACCATAAGGGGTATATTTCAACATGGTAAATTAGAGGCAAGTCTCAATAGAATAAACATCTTCCATACCTTCCTGCACTCTGACCATGCAACCCTCCCCCTATGACGCAGTACACATTATTTATATGTCTTCTCCTAAATTGGCCACCAAAGCTTTCAGGAATGCATTGTTTTAATAGATACAGGTTTCCCCAGTATGGTCGTTCGGAGTGCACGACTGAGAAAAAGTCAGTCCTCTACAGAGTTCTTTCTAGTTCTTAGGCCATGTACACACAGTCCATCCGATGAGAAAGGTCCGAAGGACAGTTTTCATCGGTTAACCGATGAAGCTGACTGATGGTCTGATGTGCCTACACACCATTGGTTAAAAAAACGATCGTGTCAGAACGTGGTGACGTAAAACACATCGACGTGCTGAAAAAAAATGAAGTTCAATGCTTCCAAGCATGCGTTGACTTGATTCTGAGCACGTGCAGCTTTTTAACCGATGCTTTTGCATACTAACGATCGGTTTTGACCAATTGGTTAGGCATCCATCGGTTAAATTTAAAGCAAGTTCTCTTTTTTTTGACCGAAGGATAACTGACCAATGGGGCCCACACACAATCGGTTTGGACAGATGAAAACGGACCTTCAGTCTGTTTTCATCGGTTTTGACCGATCGTGTGTATGCGGCCTTAGAGTACAGCAGTATTAATGTGACTTCTCTGTTCTCTGTGTACCAAGAGATCAGTTGGACTGTCATCATTCAGCAGAGCACCTTGGGGAGACTGAAGACTACCACTCCTGACCCCCTCCCCCAAGCACCCTGTTGCACCCCTACTACGGTTTCCTTTGTTTGAAGGTCTCCTTCATATTATTGAAAATCAGTTTCTCCTCTCATAACAAAAAATGTTTGTGAAACAAAAGTGATGGACTATTGGTAAATTATTACTTAAGTTCCAAACTGAACTGAAACTATATATAATTTCAGAATATTTTCTGGTTTAGTTTTGCAATCTGAACCTGTATGCTATAAATGAAATTAAATAACACTTCTCTTACAACTGAGTCAATGATTAATAAAGACACGCACTGTTTTAAAATACTTCCTATTTTCTACCTAACTGGTTTGGAAACACTTAGTCATGCCCTGTATCGATTAATACTGCAGCGTGTTCATTTTCACAGTTGGATGTCTTGGTTCAAACTATGGTTTATATATTTCTAACAGCCCATGGTAAAAATAATACAGAACTAAAAAATCAAATGTCCATGACAGAACTAAAAATATATATTTTTTTGTCTATCTGCTCCCAAATCTCAGTGTGACATTAATCGTAGTAAAACACAAGTTCAATTGATTTGATAATACTGTTATTTTCACAGCCTATCGAGGCAAAAATGTGCTTTTTCTAGAGCTTAGCCAAATCATTCATCCACAACTCTAGTTTCTATTCAGTGGACCACTGGGATTACAAATAATAGGTCCCTTCCTTCTTTGCCATTACCAGCTTTTAGTATTGCCGGTGTAAAATTGTTTTCTGTGTGTATGCTTTTGTTTACTTTTAGAAAAAATGGTAATTAATTAGAAGAACAAAAAGAAGACCCATTGCACAAATATATCCGTCTTCCATACAATATTTTTCCAACCCAAATAGAATTCAAATAAGTTGGCTTCTCTCGGGAAAATAGAGTAAAGGAAATTATTATGGGCCTGCTTCCTTTCGTACTAGAGAAAGGGACTTGATTGTATTTGTTTCCTCACTCATAAAAACATAACTATAGCCCTGGGGTTTAAGATACCAAGTGCTTTTCCCTCTTGTGTATATGACCCTCAGGAGACTGGTAAAATTGATCTAGAAGACGTTCATAAAGTTTATAAAGTCAGCTGTTAATTAGACATGACAATGAAAAGGTGGAAAAAAAACAAGATCTACTGATTTTCTAAAATTGTTTTATTTCTAATGGATCTCTAAGGAAATGCCTGGACAGTATGTCAAGAATTCCATGTAACTATTCAGTACCCAGAATCAATGATCTATCAGCTAGGCTAAGCACAATTTGTAACAAAATAACCACATAATCTAATGCCGCGTACACACGATCATTTTTTGTGATGAAAAAAAACGACGTTTTCTGTGAAGTAAAAAACGACGTTTTTGAAACGTCACTTTTCAAAGACGATGTTGCCTACACACCATAGTTTTTTTTCACAAAAAGCGAGGTTACGTTCACCACTCTTTTCCATTGAAGCTCGCTTCATAACTAGCTTCTGGGCATGCGCGGGTTGAAAAACGTCGTTTTAAACAACGTTTTTGCTACACACTGTGACTTTTTGTGAAACAAAAAACGACGTTTTGAAAAACGACACAAAAAATTCAAGCATGTTGGAATTTTTTTTGGGTCGTTTTTTTGAAGACAAGAAACGACGTTTTGCCCACACACGATCAATTTAAATGACGTTTTAAAAAACAACGTTTTTTTTCATCGCAAAAAACGACCGTGTGTACGCGGCATAAGGCTGCTTTTACACTGCTTCAATGAAAACATTTAAGCATCTTTGATACACTTCCAGTGTGTTTTCTTGGTGTCCGACTCCCAGCATGAACAAAAAATGCACCAAAAATGCAACTGTAGTGTGTTTTTAATGCATTTTGACACGTTTCTATTCATGACACATTTCCACTCAATGGGGAGCTGCATTTTTTTGCAATTTTTATTCAGAGTTTAATGCATTTAAAATACAGTAGTAGTTTAAATATATGAACAGTAGGGATGAGCTTTATGTTTGAGTCAAACATGAGTTTGACTCGAACATTGGCTGTTCACTCGTTCGGCGCATAGCACTATTTGGGGTGTTCGTGGCAAATTCGAAAAGCCACATAACACCGTTAAAAGTCTATGGGAGAAATCAAGTGTTAATTTTAAATGTTAAAATGCAAGTTATTGTCATAAAAAGTGTTTGGGGACCGAGATCCGGCCCCAGGGGACATGTATTAATGCAAAACAAAAGTTTTAAAAACTGACTTTTTTTGGGAGCAGTGATTTTAATAATGCTTAAAGTGAATATAAAAAAATGGTAGTAAACACAAAGGCCGTCTGGTAGTACCACCACCCTGCTCTCAACCGGAGTAAGTAAAAAAAGATTATAAATAAAATAACGTGTAGCTGCTGCTATTAAATAATATGTGTGCAAATTATACTTGTAGTGATACCTTTGTGAGAACAATATATCAATAACTGTATAAAGCAGCGCTCAAAAAAACAACAAACAAATCAATGCACATATAAGTCCTTCAAGTGAATAAAAAGAGCAAGTGAATGAACACTCTATATATGAACAAGGTGTAATATAGAACATGCACAATAAAGTCTATAGTCCGTGGTCTTGAAAGATGTGATAAATGGAACCGAACAGTGACAGTTCATACAAAGTGATGTCTTATAAAATCTTCTAATGTTCTTCCACCACACCGCAAGTGCTGAAGTGAAGCCACCATCCTGCAGAAATGCGCACTCACAAAAAATAAATGCCTCACACTCTTGTGATATGGCAAATGAGCTTTAACCAGGAGACCTCAGGTCCATCAGTGGAAATCCATTTCAAGGAAATTATGTATCAATTAAGGACAATTGCCACATAAATAAAAGGAATAATAAAAGTACACAATAGTGTGATATTGTAAAGAAACTTTAATAAAACACCAGATGCAAATCCTCCAAATTATGCACTCACAAAAATCTCTTAAAACCACGCATTGAAAATTCCAAATGTAGCAAACAACTTCTCCAGGTAAACCAGTGGTCACGGCGGACCAACGAACAGCCCAAGCGTACTCACAGCCCTTTCTGATGTAATGCGATAATGCTGCAAAGGGTGCCTGTCTCTGCTTGAATCGTTCCACAATCAAGTATCCAGGGAAAGACTGAAGTGATGACCTAGTGACCACGCCCCGACATGTTTCGTCACGCGAAGTCCACGTGACGAAACATGTATTGATCTGTATTGCTGGGGCCGACAATTCATTAATAGCCGCGAGTAGTTTTAAATTACTTTATTTCCTTTAGAAATTACATTTTGTGCAGGGACAGTTCTAAACAAGGGAAACATTAGCTACTTTACAGGCATACTATACACACTCCCAGGTACAGCATTTAAAGGAACATTTCACTTTTATTGTTTCACTTTAAGCTTTAAACTTTTTTTTTAAACTAATACATGTCCCCTGGGGCAGGACCCAGGTCCCCAAACACTTTTTATGACAATAACTTGCATATTAACCTTTAAAATTAGCACTTTTGATTTTTCATGTTCATGTCCCATAGACTTTAAGGCCACGTACACACGATTGGTTTTTAAGGCCAGTTTCATCGGTCCAAACCGATCGTGTGTGTGGCCCATCGGACCGTCGTCCATTGGACCAAAGTTTTAAAACTTGCTTTAAAATCGGACCGATGGACGCCTGACCATCTGGCCAAACCGATGGTTAGTACGCAAAAGCATCAGTCCAAAAACCCGCGCATGCTCAGAATCAAGTCGACGCATTCTTGGAAGCATTGAACTTCGTTTTTTCAGCACGTCGTTGTGTTCTACGTCACCTCGTTCTGACCCGATCAGATTTTGGACTGATGGTGTGTACACACCTCAGACCATCAGGCCACTTCAGAGGTGAACCGATGAAAACGGTCCGTCGGACCATTCTCATCGGGTTGGACCGATCGTGTGTATGCGGCCTAACAGTGTTCGTGTGTTTAAACAATTTTTTTGCCTGTTTGCATGTTCTGCTGCCAACCAAATCGAGGGGTGTTTGGCTCATCCCTAATGTACAGTATATTATGACAATGAGGTAAGCACAGGTAAAGATAAGAAGATAAAGATAATGGGCCAGATTCACGTAGTCCAGAGCATCTTTGCTCTGGAGTAACGCTTCTCATTTGCGTTGCGCTGCCGATTTTTTAGGAGCAAGTGCTGTCATTCATGAAGCACTTGCTCCTAAAGTTGCGGCAGCGCATCACAAATGAGCCGGCGGAATTCAAATTGGGCGGGTACGGGGCGTGTAGTATGCTAACTACGCGCGATCCCGCCGCCGACGTACTGCGCATGCGTCGAGTGTCAAAACATCCCCGTGCGCATGCTCCAAAATCTGTGAATGAACGTCAATGACGTCACATTCCCATTCATGACCGTTTTACGCAAGCGACGTTTTTTTTTTTTTTTCCCGACGCGATGACGACGCCTATACCTAACATAGGATACGCCAGCCCCATGTAGGTATAACTATGCGCCGCGTATCCCGTCCGGAAACGTCGTAACGTCACTGCGTCGCGCCGGATTTCGATCGTGAATTGCCGATTTCCGCTCATTAACATATTTTTTGAGCGTAAATCGGCGGGAACGCCCCCGGCGCCATTTTTAAGTTGAAGTAACGATGCGATGGCGAAACTCAGTTACGCTCACCGCATCGGAACTTCAACCCGGCGTTTCTTGTTTTCTGGTTACAGAAAACAGAAACGCCGGCTCAAAGCCACTGTTACGCTGGCGGATCACTCGATCCGCCAGCGTAACCTTTGCTGAATCTGGCCCAATACGTTTAGCTGGATTTTGTTCGATAACAAGTGTAACGAAATAGAGAATAATTGTATTATGTTTAGTATTATATAACAAAACTTTTTCACATGGAACATGGAGAGAAAGCTAATAGGAGGGTTGGATGACTCTTAGCGAACAAAACTGAGAGTACTCACAGAAAAAATATCATAAACAGTGTAGATCATTAGGAGTCAGAAATAATACAGGACAATCATGTATATTACCAGGCATTATTGACCTGCAAGTTTCTGTTTGCCTAGGGAGTCGGTCTTGTTGGCCTTGATAGCGAAAGAAGTAGCGATGCACTAATGAGCTTATCTCTCTGTCAGCTCTCTATTACTATTGGCATATTCCTTTTTAAGCACATGAGCAGCAGAACCTACTGGCTCGCTGTGCTGTTTGCCCCTCTCCCAATCTGAGCTGTGCTGAACATGGATTTCAAGAGGCTAATACCAAGCCAGATTTACTGCCTGCATAAAAAATGCATGTAAAAATGTATTAATGGCTCCAGAAATTAATACATTTGTGTCTTTACATACACTTGGAGTTTTGCACGTCTTAAAACTATAACAACCGTATATTGTATGTTATCTACATGAAGGAAATGTTCATAGTAGGTATGTTTGAGGTTTGCCATGCACTACAGCTGCTACTTTTTATTTCATTATTTTGTATGGTCATGTACACGTATTTATCAAAGGCTGTTCAATTTCTGGCTGTTCCTTAATTTCCCTTTTTTACATCAAATTCTTTTAGATTCATATTTGATGCTATAGTCTGAGTACTAATAGACATATTTTTGGCAATACAAATCTGAAAAAGTGATTGGTTTGCGCAAAAGTTATAACGTCTACAAAATAGGGGATAGACTTATAGCATTTTTATTATTATTATTATTTTTTTACCAGTTAAGGGCGGTGATCTGTGATTTTTATCGTGACATTTTGCAGACATTTTTGGGACCATTGGCATTTATACAGCAACCAGTGCTATAAAAATGCACTGATTACTGTGTAAATGTCACTGGCAGGGAAGGGGAAAACAATAGGGGGCGTTCAAGTAGTTAACTGTGTTTCTTATGTGTGTTTTCTAACTGTAGGTGGAGGGGACTAACTATAAGCGATGACCGATCGTGGTTCCTAGCTATTAGGAACACATAATCTGCCTCTCCTCTTCTCACAGAATACAGTTTACACACACACGTTACTGTTCTGCCTCTTGTGCCCGCGATTGTTCGTGGCCAATGGTCATCATGACTGGTGGCCACGAGCATCGGCACCCCCCGCTGCACAGCAGGAGCCTGCTATCCCTCTTAAAGGAGCCAACGTACAGCTATGATGGCTCTCGGGATCGTACCGACCTGCCACTATACAATGACGGCGGCTGGTCGGCAAGCGGTTAAGATACATTAATAATTTTGTGTTTTCAACATGAACTCAAACTTAGTATGAGACTGTATATTCTGCTATATTTAAATTAGTGGTAAACTGATTCAATGAATCCAAACTATGCAACCTGAGATAACATGCACTGCATTGATGCATTTATACAATTTCACAGTAACCATGAGATAAAAGTTCAGGAATATTCCTTATCCCATTGTTTTGCAAATCTATGTACACCACAAACTGTATGATTAAATCAGTTCTGAGATCACTGTTTTACTAACTTGACATTTTATTATTCTATATAGGAAAAATTAATTTTGTCTGCAAATATTAAGTATTTTAACTACCAGCCAGAATAAGTCCTTACATTTAAGAGCACCTGTTATTTCCGATCCATCATGGCAGCGCCTGTTAGAGCATCTACTCACCTACCAGAGGTGTATTTAGGTTTTGTGCGGCCTGACTAAATACATGCACCTCCTAATTTAAATATGACCCACCCTTCCTGTCAAGGACACACCACTTCCTATTTAAGACCCGCCCTGTCATCTGTAAACCACACCCCTTCCTATTTAGGCAGACCATGTCCTAGGGTTGTACATGAATATCATTTTTGTTTGTGGCATAATTTGCTCTGTAAGACCCCTTTCACAATGAGGTGCTTTGCAGGCGCTATAACGCCTGCAAAGCACCCTGAATGAGCGGCTCCATTCACTCCAGTCTGAAAATCAGAGTGCTTTCTCAATGGAGCGTTGCGCTGGCAGGATGTCAAAAAAAGTCCTGCTAGTAGCTTTTTTGCAGCGCATTAGGAGCGGTAAATACACTGCTCCTAAAGTGCCCCTGCCCACTAAAATCAATGGGCAGCGCCGCTGAAGCAACGCTTTGGGGGCACTTTTAACTGTTTTTCGGCTGCTAGTGGGGTTTAAAAGCGCCCCGCTAACGACCGAAAAGCATCACGAAAACAGCGGTGAAGCGTCGCTAAAAATAGCAGCATTTTACCGCCGACCCCCAGGCGCTGTGAGTGTGAAAGCAATCTTAACTGAACAGCTACCTAACCAGGTAGGGCAACACTTTTCCCTTATCTGTCAATTCTAGTACTCCTAAAGCATTTCAGACTCCAGCCACATTATGCCATGTTTGTGCAAACCCCCCCTAAGTGAAACCCCCCCTCAGTGCAAACCCCCTTAGTGAAAAACCCCTCAGTGAACCCCCCAGTGCAAACACCCCCCCTCAGTGCAAACACCCCAGTGCAAACCCCCCTTAGTACAAAGCCCCCCCTCAGTGCAAACACCCCCCCCTTAGTACAAACACCCCCCAGTGCAAACACCCCCCCTCAGTGAAACCCCCAGGTGCAAACACCCCCCTCCCCATTCAGTACCTCAGATCAGCGCAGCGACGGTCACAGCACATGGTGATGGACAGAAGGTTCCCTCCCCCTCTGTACACACAAACAGAGAGGAGGTAGAGGCAGCAGCGGCTTCACTCGGCTGTGCCTGTGTGCCGAGCACCGCTAACAGCCCGTGGCTGTGAGAGGAGGGAATGGACGGTGCCATGGTGTCACCCCGCAACCCCCCTTCTCTTGTACCGCGGCGCTCGGCAGTCGGCACTACCTGCCGAAATGTCACTCCGACTCTCCGATTCCGCGGCGCTCAGTGCTGTCATTGCTGCAGTCACGACATGCGCCGTAGACAACGGCGTGCAGGCGCACTGAGCGTGCCGCTACTAATGGCATGGGCGGGAGTGACGTCATCGCTGCTCTGGCCAGTCACAGCGCCGGAGCAGCGATACCCAGGAGTCTTATGGCGGCGACGGTGGAGTTGTCTGAGGAACGCTGCGGGGTATGCTATGCATGCTAGCTCATTATGCCTTTGTCTTGCAGGGTTTTTTTTTTTTAAGAGAGGGTTCACTTCCTCTTTAATGACATCTCTGCAATGTATATAGTTCACCTAGAGTTTTTTTTTCTTCTGGAGTTACACTACAATAGTGCAAGAAAAACCTACAGGGTTTGCCCATGATCGCATACAAATTGCATAATCAGTATATCTTCTTTTAGAAAACATAGAATTCAATTTTATCATTCCATTTCAAATCTACAATAATGGAAACAATCACATTATTCCACCCTTTTGTTTACCATAAATGAATGGTGCGATATCTGTGTTTATGAAATGGGAAACACGCTATTTACGTATGTACATGTATGCAGTCAGAGGCAAATTCATCTTCAATTTCAGTAGTACAGGTATAACTGAATTCACTTGTTTACATAATGAGGTATGGTTGCGTGACATACTTTGCTGTGTATCTCAATTAGATTCACCATCCGGGTAACAAATTTCAATATATTATTTCACAGCAGGAAGACAGTAACGTAATGCTCATAGATGAGTACAAACCACAAAACATCTATGTGGGAATAAGGGATGCCGGCCTTATAAGGCATATACCATTTACAAAATGAGATGTAACAATTACATTCTCCTGCAAGCAGAAAAATCAATAAAACATGATGCAGCAAGACAAATGGCTAAACACAGTCATGGTGACTTGTGCCTTTGTACATACTGAAAGATTAAGTCTAGGCACATAAATAAACAAGTCAGCGCCATTTTGTATTCAATGAAAAAAGTTAAATAAAAGTTAAATAAACTTTGTGATACTGTAATATCGATGAATGGTCCGACATTCCCTCGCTGGGTCATGAGGTTCTGGCAGTATTAATTGGTCGATGCGGAATGACATCACTCCTGCGTATGTGCAGAAGTGCAGTCATCTAGGCGCACACACACCAAAACCTTTGCAGCCATTGTGCTATATGCTGGGTGTTTGGTGTGCTCCTGCACCTTTAAAGAGGGGTGCCTCCCCTTCAGTTCACCTGCCCCTATCTATCCATTAGAATGCATGTGCCTCCGCTGTGGGGACGCTCATTGTTTAGTGTTAGGACCACAGATTACAGGGTGCCTTGGCGCGTCTCTGTGGCTCACGCATGCGTTTGCAAATGCATGCGGACAAAACCCCTGTTTTTAACCCATGCTGTTAGACAGGTTAATTGGCTGTTCTGCGAGCTGGTCGGTAAGTAGGCTTGGTTTTTCCCTGGGCATTCCCCAGGTTTTTTTGTTATGCACAGACACTGTGCCAGAATGTAAACTGAACTGCTCAGGTCAGTGTATATTCCAAAGCAGACTGCGAGCAGGCAGGTAGGTTTATATTATCATGTTCGCATATCATATTATTATGTTCGCCTGTTCGCTGAATATCGAACAATTTGCCATTTGCGGCAAATTTGAAAGACGCGGAACACTGTTTAAATGTCTAAAAAAGACTAAAGTTTTTTTTGGGAGCATTTGTACCGGGGGGGGGGGGGGTGTCTATAGTATGCCTGTAAAGTGTTTAGAACAGTCCCACAGCAAAATGACATCAGAGGGGGGCATCATTTTTATGACAATACCGATACCCAGGTTCACGAAGACTTACGCTGACATATCTACTGATACGCCGTCGTAAGTCCAAATGTGTGCCGTCGTATTTATGCGTTGATTCTTTAAATCAGATACACCTGAATTTTGCCAAGATACGACCGACGTAAGTCTCCTACGCCGTCGTATCTTGGGTGCATATTTACGCTGGATTCATTCGGCGTTCCCATTATAAATATGTAAATGAGCAAGATACGCCGTTTACGTAAGTCGTACGTGAATGGGGCTGTGACGTTCACGTCGTAGGCAGTGTTCGACGTGTATCTTAGGCATTCTGTTCGACGTGATTCTGAGCCTGCGCACTGGGACGGCGCATGCGCCCATCATTTGCTCTCTAACCCCACCAGTGCTCTCCGCCCCCCATAGTGCGCTCCAGCCCCCCGTAATTTACACCCCTGTTTCTTCCCCCCAGTGCTCTAAAGATCCCCCTTAGTGCTCTCCAGCCCCTCCCCACTCAGCCTCCCGTGCTCTCCACCCCTGTTCTTTTTGGCTCCCCCAGTGCTCTTAAGCCCCCCAGCGCACTCCGCTCCCCACCCCTGTGATCTACACTCCCCCTTGCTCTTTGCCCCCACCCATGTGCTCTCCAACCCCGCCTGTGCTCTCCGCTCTCCCTTCTCTCCAGCTCCCACTCAGCACTCTCACTTCCCCAGGATCAGAAGACAGGCTGACTAAGGGCAGAAAATGAGGATGGCTGAAGGTGCAGGTGGCCAGGGACCACTCCATCCCACAACAAACAAATCCTCTGGAAGAAGCACTGTCCCCATCCAAAACGAGAACAGACCATGCATGCTGATGGCGATCATGGATATCCTGCTGGCATGGAAGGTACCGTACCGAGCATCAACAACACACCTTCCCACAGACAGGGACTGCAGACTGGGACATGGGGCACAGGAGGGGCTGCAATTATGGGCACAGTGAGGCTGTATTCGTGGGCACAGTGAGACTGCATTTGATGGGCACAGTAAAGCTGCATTTGATGGGCACAGTGAGGCTGCATTTGATGGGCACAGTGAGGCTGCATTTGATGGGCACAATGAGGCTGCATTTGATGGGAACAGTGAGGCTGCATTTTATGGGCACTAATGAGGCTGCATTGAGCTCTTGTATCATGTCTGCAGCCTCTGACCATCTCCTATATCAGGTTTGCAGTCTCTGATCATCTCCTGTATCATGTCTGCAGTCTCTGTCTGGAGAGTCTGGAGAGGAGTCAAGAGTGGTAGCACCGCCGTGATGGGGGTCATGGGAGAAGTCAGATGTCTGTGGACTGTGGAGAGGAGACTATATAGGATAACACTAGAACCATCAAGCTGGAGCCGACTGACTGAGCCCTGCATGGTGCACCTGAGAGGAGGTCGGTGACAGCACAGCTGGCCATTCTGAGGGGGGGTCACTGATGTAAGGGGGAAGTGAATATGATAATGTAAGGGGGCACTGATATAAAGGTTTCCCCCTTATATCAGTAACCCACTACCCTTACTGTATTCTTTCTGCGGAAGGTGGTCCCCCCCACATTCTGAGTTCCTGGGGTCCCCCTTGATGATTGACCACTTTTACCACTTTTACCTGAAATTTGCGTTTATAGATATGAAGCCCTATGTGCTTTCATATGTGTCTTATCTATATATAATACACTCTTCAAATGTGCTTTAAAATGTATGATTTTCCCTTTCACGAACAAGAAAATAATGATGCTATGCTGTTACGCTGGTATAATAATGCTGTGTGGCTGGTATGATTTTTTTTCCAGGGCTGGTTTTTATTCCCAGTCTGGCCCTGGGTAACCTTGACTACAGATTACATTTGTCCAAACAAAAACATATCAAAAGTTTTACTCTAAATGATTCAGCATACAATGTAGCAATTTAGCAATGCAACAGACAGTTCATACTATCCATACTATCTTTTCATTTTGAAAAAGAGTATTGACTGCTTGAAACTGTTAGATGGGCACATTGGTCGTAGGGATGAGCCTGCGATTCGAATCGAATATAAGTTTGAATTGAATATCAGGTGTTGCAAAGAAACCAAACATTTTGGGCGTTCGCAGAAAATTTGAGCACCCTGGAATGCCCCATAAGCTGGATCGCAGTGCATTGATGTCTGATGATTGACCAAAGCATGCACCTGACCTGCATGCTTTGGCCAATGACCATGCACTCTGCTGCGAGAGCCATAATTGACTCAGGGGACTAAGTCTACGTCCCACACTATATAAGGCTGCTCACATAGTCAGATAGGTTAGTTAGTGGTGTGCAGGAAGTGTATTTAATATATATATATATATATATATATATATATATACAGTCTAGTATATATATATATATATATATATATATATATATACTCTGCATTTAGTATAGATTACATATTCAGTGTAGACTATATACCCATACAGTGCAGGCAGCATAGTATGTATAACACAGTGTATTGAAGTGGTTAAGAGGAACCCTGTGCCAATTAAAAAAAATTGCCTGGGGGTCCCCCCAAAATCCATACCAGGCCCTTCACTGTACTGTACTGTGGGAGACCAGATATTGTGAATGCAGGGCCCTGGGTTTAGTAACACTTTAACTACATAACAAAAGTGTGCATTTAAGCAAACTGAAGATTAGATATGTGCATTCCCGTTCGTACGAATGTTATTTTCGTATGAAAATGTTCATTTTCGTACCCGCAGGATAATGTGTACATACGAAAAAATTAAAGCACCAAAATACGAAAACTACGAGATTACGAATGAGCCGCATAACGAACAACCGCAAATACGAACGAATGATCCGACGGGAAAAAACGACAAAACGAAAACGGCAAAAGAACAAAAAAGACATTTATAACAAAAGATTTACATTCTGTATTTTGTTTGAATCCTTTTTCTGTTTGTTTTCAGTCCTATGTTCATTGTTCATATGACATCTATAACAAAAGATTTGCATGCTGTATTTTGTTTGAATCCTTTTTCTGTTTGTTTTCAGTCCTATGTTCATTGTTCATATGACATCTATAACAAAAGATTTGCATGCTGTATTTTGAATCCAAAATACGAACAGAAAAAAGGAATTTAAAATACAGAATGCAAATCTTTTGTTATAGATGTCATATGAACATATGACTGAAAATAGCAAAAGAAAAGGGTTTCAAGATACTGCAAATCATTGACGAAAATTCACGAAAATTATTGTCTAACAAGTAACGAACATGAATTAAACAGAATAACGAACCATCCCGCATGTACGAAAATAAAACAGTAACGAAAATACGAAACAATCGGAATATGAAAAAATCGCGTCATACGAAAAACGAACGGGAACAAACAGGAAAACGGGCGTCTTACGAAAAACGAACGAAAACGAAAAAACGGAACGATACGAAACAGAACAACATGTGCACATGTCTACTGAAGATACATGTTTCCATTAGGGACAAGGGAGTATTCCCGTTTCAGTGGAATTATTGAATGCAATATACAGTATAATCAACTTTGCATGTTATGGGTTATGTAGTAAACCAATGAAGATCCTACACAAAACCTGTTATTACTAGCTATTCAGTTTGAATGAGTGCACATAGTTTTACTCGTCAACCTAAGAAAAGTTGTTAGGTACAGAATTTGAAGAGTTGCCTGGTTTTTCTATAGCTATATTAATTCTAGAGTGATACACAGTCCTCCGTATTCTGCCTTTCTAATAAAGGGCACATTTTTATGGTTGGATGTCCTGAAAACCTGGATACTTCAGACAAAACTATTTTAGTGGATAATTTGAGCTATTCCTTTTTATAGTACCATTGTACTCAGAGGTTTATCTAGTGAAAATAGCGCCTATGGCAAGCACTGAAACTGCGCCCCTGTCGAAAAATTTGAAACCTGAAAACTGATGTTCTTCCTTCTCCTTTGTGTGCGACCAGATGAAATGGGAGAGCCTGGGAGAACAGGGGAGGGCTGCGGCTGAATGCAGCAGGAAAAGCGCTGGCATTGTCCATTAGCAAAGGTGCTGATCCTGCCTATGCTTGGGAGGAGCGAAGAAGCTAGAGACCCTCAGACCCTGGTAAGTGCCTTGCTGCCCAGTCACTCAACAGTGCCCCCTTCGTATGGCACCCATGGCACTTGCCATGGCTGCCATACCCTAGATACGCCACTGATTGTACTATAGTCACTATATTTGTATTTTAACACAAAAGTCGTTTCTGAAAATATAATACCGATGTTAAATGGTGGCAAGAAATATACTTTTGATTTATAGAGTGATTTTAGAAATATAATGCTTGACACAAATATTCTAAAGGCCCTATTGAGTCAAATTATAGAAATAGAAAGGTTGAATATCTATTCCTTTGGGGACTTTGCGATTCCAGATCCCACCTTTCTAATATATTGCCTGTCTCTTTAAATATGAATGATTGCATATGAATGTTATGTATAATATGTATGTGTAGCACTACCCCCGAAGGATCTGCTGGTTTGATTTGGGTGGCATGTTACCTCTGTATCTCCACCGTCTAGAGTACTGGATGAGAGCTGCAGTAAAGTTAATGTCCACACAACAGATGTATTTTCTGTGCTTTTATTACCCAACGGGGCAAAATAGTGAACATTTGTGGAAGATGAAGGGATAGCAAAATGGAAGACAGCAAATTTAGGTGTAACTGGATATGGAAACAATCCTGCTTCCAACGACAACTTTACTTCACCACTCCAGCCGGAGTGGGTATAGTGCATTTGGACAGGCCTCTCTCACCAGCCTGACAGCCATAATTTCACTCAAATGAACAGGATTAGGCCTCTGCCACAGACCCTCCTGAAGATTGGAGACAGTTGCAGTCCAAAATCCTTCTTGACTGGATTCAGCACCTGGTTCTCCTTCAAATGGCTTTGGTTAAATCAGCAACTGATAGGCGAACTACGTCCAGCCTATCAGAACCAAAGTGTCCTCCAAAGAATGGAGAGGCCTCTCCTGAAACACCAGCCTCATGCTCTGTATCTCCCGGACAGGTTCCTCATCAGTCGGCTTCCTCCAATTGGACGGACAGCCCAGGACCATCTGGCAAGTTAGGGACCCAGTCGACTCACTGGATCCACCAGATAGATGAATGTACTCCAGACCAACATGGTGCCAGAGCCAGGAACACTGCGACACACACACGCACATACCCCGGCCAGGAGGGCCACACACATGGGTGGTGGGATGATTTCCCAGCTCAAGGGCTGGAACACAGCGACCCAGTACCAATGGAGTCTGCTCTTTAAATGTCATGTCCCAGCATGCACAGCGAGGCAATCAACCCTCCTGATTGGCTGCCGGGAAGAGATATCCAACTGCACTTGACCCTACTGCTGCCACCTGTCGGCCTGGGGCGGGAATCACTCCCAGGACAACGACAGTATGCACAAACAGTACAGCCAGAGCTGGAGCAGAGGCCCTAAATTTAACCAAATAAACAGGTTCAGAGCCAACTATCTCTCTGAACTCCCTCTAAATTTACAATAGCACCAGCTCTGAGAATAGCCAGGCGCTACATATGTATGTATGTATATATGTATGTATATATGTATGTAGGATCCATTTTTTTTCAGTATCATACCCTATCAACAAAAAAAAACTTTTTTTTTACAGGCAGCATAGCTCAGGCTGAAAATTTTAACACTGAAATTAAAGCGAAGTTCCACCCACATTTTCAACTTTGCATGAATCGCTTCAATCCCACAAGTTGAAACAACATTGGGAGTTTTTTTTCCCTAGCTCTGTTTACTTTGTTGCCATGGTGTACTCTTCTTTCTTCCTCGTTGGGCACCGCGGTGAGGTACGTCATATCCTGCGGCGCTTTGGCTCCTGGGAGATGTGTGTCATTAATACCAGGATCAGTGAGCGTTGCCGTCTGATAGCATATCTCCTAACAGGATGCAAGGCTGTGCTAAGTAACATTTTTGAATAGGGCAACCGGGAGCTTGTTGCCGTTGTTAGTCTTTTGTCTTTGGAAGAGGCAGCAGTGGTGGCTTATACACATGTGCGAGATCGGGCAGTGCATGCTGGGTAACCAGCAGCACCTATCCCCAGAAGAAAACACTAGTCGGACGAACATGAGGTTAAAAAAATACTGCACTACTACAGCGACCTTATGCACATGCGCAAGATCGGGCAGTGCATGCTGGGTAACCAGCAGCACCTATCCCCAGAAGAAAACACTAGTCGGACGAATATAAGGTTAAACAAAAACTGCACTACTACAGCAACTTTTCATGTAGTTAGCTTATTTAACAGTTAGTAAGAAGAACATTTGTCTTTTTTTAACAAAAATAAAAATTATGGCTGGAACTCCGCTTTAAAGTTATTCCAGTAACTCATTGCTTACTGGATTGCTCAGTCTGAAAAACCAATCTGACAAATATAATCACTGTAGCCTTTGTTTTGTTGCATCCTTAGCTAATCTATAGTGCTCAGACCTAGAGTCTTCTGTCATTTATTATTATTATGTTTATTTGCAAAACAAAAATTGTACAATAGCATGTTAATCCCAATAAAAGAGTACTTTGTATTTGATGACTGGGAAAGTATGAAACTAAATACAACTCATGCAAGCTTACTATCCTGCTCAATTCAGTACTGTTTCCTTTTTCATATTGCTTATTTTCAATAAATACTTTATAGGTGAACTAGAATTCAACTTTAAATGTCTTCAATAAAATGTACGCTGAAATAAAATGAAGTGTGATCGAAATGCAGGTGTTCATGGCAATGATCTACTGGCTACAGATGGCATGATGAGATGTAAGCCATCAATTAACATTTTGGGGTTAGCACAAAATATTCCAGCAGGGCCTTGGCTATCTGGATAAGAATGTCAAAAGTATCATAGCGAGGTCCCAAGCATTTTTTCAATCTGTGTGGCAATGCAGTTTTTAAACCATAAGCAATAGTGCTTAGTGGCAAGTAAACCAGCTGAGACATTCCATAAGACTTAGTCAGTGGAGGTATGTCAAAGAGAAGACTTAACAACTTCTGAGTTTCATCTACTAAGCCTCTATTATCTCCATCGTTCAAGCTGTAAAAAAGGAAAGCCACATTTAGCAACTGGCGCATTCAGATGGAAAAATACCTTAAGATTCTGAAATGTTCACTGCTTTCTTTGGCTGTATCACATAATATTAAAATATGGCTCTGGTACTACATCTGAATCCATGCTCTTTTCTTTTTACAGTTCTCATCTGTTCAGCGAGTCAGCTAATAGCTAAGTTGGCTATAATGAAAAGTTGCCAGCACTGTATGCTTAGCAAATTGCTAGCTTTGAATTGATTTGTAGCATTCTTTATGCATAATGGGTAGAAGGTACTCACTTTCCCACTCTCAGAATCCTGTTGCTAGTTTTCATAAATAAGGCCATTGTAACATTACTAAATCACTGTATTCCACTTGGTTAACTTCCCTGGTCCTATCATTACTCTACTACAGGTGCCCAATGCTTAGAACATTCTATATAATCCCACTGACCTCCAGTCACCTTTGAATTGTGAGCTGGGATTGTGGATTGTATTGCCATATAAATCAAAATCAGCCTTCTTCCATAGTAATGACCAGCAGATTTTTGGTATTATGAATAAAAGAGAATAGCTTTTCCCTTTCTCTGGAGAATTACAATAATCTGATTGAAGCAGAAGAAAAGCATATAACTCATGGTAATCTTTGTAACAATAAGAGAGGACATAAAAAAAAAAAAAAAGAAACATGAAAAATTTCCTCTTATATTTTATTTTGCCAATAAGATTGTGTATTTGTCTATTTTTGTTGAATTTATTGGAAGATAAAACATTTTGTGTGCGAGTTCAATCCTATAATTAATTTTTCCAATTTTTTCTTACAATGGTCAACCCTGTATTTTTTTTCTGTCACACCAGATATACAGGTGGGCATGGCATGTGCATAGCAAACATTATGCCATTTTTATACAGGGCATGCTAAAATAAGGAGGTGGGGGCAAAAAAGTGGAGCCCTTACTGAATGCATTAGCCTAGTGCTGGTAAACACCCATCTCTTCCGATTCAAGCAGTATGACAGCAGAGGGTCATATGTAGCTTATATGTCCTCATTGGGCCAGGTAATTTGTCATAGATACACCAGTGAATTGATGAACACGTTTATTAGACCACTACCTATTAAAATGTAAAAAAAGACGTAATCATTATTAGAAATATAGACCCCCCAGCCATTAACCATTTAAAAATAGAAAATATAACCTCAAGCCCAAACATTGGATTTAACACCCCCACCCAAACATATAATTAGAGCAAACTGCGTGTGATTTGAGTATTCCATTTCATAGGAAATGTTGATGCATTCTATTATAAAAAAAAATCTTTAAAGGCATTGGGTCATTTTTATCTGATTTTATTTTACATTTAAATTTGTAAATATATATCTTGTATCTGGGCAGAGCTGAACTTTATTTAACAGAGCCTTTTAGAGGGAGAGGCAGGTAGAAGTATATGCCACTGCTCATACTCATTTACTTGTTTGTGTATTTCAACTTGAGCTACTCAACTTTGTAAATAACTTTGTTTCAGTAGCAGGTAAGAACTGGAAAATATCTGAAAAATAATCTAAATCTCTATCTTCTGCCAAAAAAAATCTGAATTCATAATTTAATGTTTCAAATATATCTGTACACACACACTATATTATCAAAAGTATTGGGATGCCTGCCTTTATATTCACAAGAATTTTAATGGCATCCCAGTTTTACAGAGTCCTGACCTCAACCTGATAGAACACCTTAGGGATGAATTAGAGCACAGATTGCGAGCCAGGCCTTCTTGTCCAACATCAGTGCCTGATCTCACAAATACACTTCTGGAAGAATGGTCAAACATTCCCATAGACACACTCCTAAACCTTGTGGACATCCTTCCCAGAAGAGTTGAAGCTGTTATAGCTGCAAAGGGTGGGCTAACTCAATATTGAACCCTACAGACTGAGGCTGGGTTCACACTATTGCGAATTGGATGAGTATTCCCCACATCCAATTCGCAACAGCAGGATATTTTGACTGGCTCTCGATGGAACTGGTTCATATATCTCCACTGCGGCTCCAGTGCGAATTTGCACAGGAGCCCTGTGCGCCTTTAGGCCCGTTTTAGGTAGGAATTTAGCCCAAAATTCGGACTGAAATCGGACATGAAAGGGTGAATGTGGACGCACCAGACCCCTGCTGTGAGCCGCATGCGAAGATAGTGTGAACCCAGACTAAGACTGGGATGAAATAAAAATTCATGTGCATAGATTTTTACATTTGGACACACCTTCTCATTCCAAGAGTTTTCTTTATTTTCATGACTATGAAAATTGTAGAGTCACACTACTTCAAACTATGAATTAACACATGTGGAATTATATACATAACAAAAAAGTGTGAAACAACTGAAAATATATGTCATATTCTAGGTTCTTCAAGTAGCCACCTTTTGCAGCAGACACATCTCTAGAACAACTGTTAAGAGGAGACTGTGTGAATCAGGCCTTCATGGTAGAATATCTGCTAGCAAACCACTGCTAAAGAAAGGCAACAAGCAGAAGAGACTTGATTGGGCTAAAGAACACAAGGAATGGACATTAGACCAGTGGAAATCTGTGCTTTGGTCTGATGAGTCCAAATTTGAGATCTTTGGGTCCAACCACCGTGTCTTTGTGCGACGCAGAAAAGGTGAACGGATGGACTCTACATGCCTGGTTCCCACCGTGAAGCATGAAGGAGGAGGTGTGATGGTGTGGGGGTGCTTTGCTGGTGACACTGTTGGGGATTTATTCAAATTGAAGGCATACTGAACCAGCATGGCTACCACAGCATCTTGCAGTGGCATGCTATTCCATCCGGTTTGCGTTTAGTTGGACCATCATTTATTTTTCAACAGGACAATGACCCCAAACACACCTCCAGGCTGTGTAAGGGCTATTTGACCAAGAAGGAGAGTGATGGGGTGCTGCGCCAGATGACCTGGCCTCCACAGTCACCGGACCTGAACCCAATCGAGATGGTTTGGGGTGAGCTGGACCGCAGAGTGAAGGCAAAAGGGCCAACAAGTGCTAAGCATCTCTGGGAACTCCTTCAAGACTGTTGGAAGACCATTTCAGGTGACTACCTCTTGAAGCTCATCAAGAGAATACCAAGAGTGTGCAAAGCAGTAATCAAAGCAAAAGGTGGCTACTTTGAAGAACCTAGGATATGACATTTTTTCAGTTGTTTCACACTTTTTTGTTATTTATATAATTCCGCATGTGTTAATTCATAGTTTTGATGCCTTCAGTGTGAATCTACAATTTTCATAGTCATGAAAATAAAGAAAACTCTTGGAATGAGAAGGTGTGTCAAAACTTTTGGTCTGTACTGTATATGTGTGTGTGTGTGTGTATTTGAAAACTGTATTTTATTTTAATGATGACCAAGATAAAAAATACAAAACCAAAATACAATCCCTTTAAAGGACCACAAAATCCTAAGAAATCACAATACATTTTGTGGCATATCTTCTGTACTCTAAAGCCTCTTGTGCCTTGTACACACGACTGGCTTTCACGATGAGAAAACTTCCATTTTTTATATTGGTTGTGAAAACCGGTCGTGTGTATGCTCCCTAGCAGTTTTCTCGACAAAAAAACTGCCCGCAAAAAAAATGGAACCAGCTCTCTTTTTTCTCGTCGTGTTTCCCGTCAGTCTTTTTCTCGCTGTGAAAAACACACGTTGTGTGTATGATTTTACGAGGGGAGAAAACACGCATGCTCAGAATCAAGTATGCAGCCCAAAAGCAGCCCAAAGGGTGGCACAATTTAAAAGGAACTTCCCTTTTATAGTCTCGTCAAATGTGTTGTACGTCACCGCGCTTTGGTTGGACATTTTTTTGCATGAACGTGTGTATGACTGGAGAGGAATCATGTCGGGAAAAACTTTGTTTTTTTCGTGCTGAGAAAAATGGTCGTGTGTACAAGGCATAAGGCTAATAAAAAGGCATGGCAAAAAATAGACATGTGCAGACTGGAATATTTTGTTTTGTTTTTTCATAGTTACTCCCGAAAATCGTTTTGATTTATTTCATTTTTCGTTGGGGAATAGCTTTCGTCCGAAAATCCAATAATACTTGGTTTCTGTCGAATGGTCAAAAGAATATTCGACGGAACGTCAAATCTTTACGTCGAATCGTACATTTCCATTCGAATATTCCGCCTACAAGAATTCTAATGTTGTATGACTAGTAATAATGTCGAATCTGGGGGGGCGTGGCTTGACGGCTCATGTGAATGGCCGCCTAACTCCCTAGCTCTGTAGTACTGCCGGCTTGAGCGACCGACTGAGCGACGGAAGAGAAGAAATTGCGATACCGACTGACAGCTCAGACACTCCAGGACAGCGGGAGAACCATGTCGAAGCGCCGAAAGGATTCAAAAATACCGAGGAGGCTCACTGACTACTTTCCCCTTCCAGACCTGACGAGTGGCCAAGATGGCGCCGGCGAAAGCCGCGATGTGACAGCGCGGCTTTCCTCCTCACACTGCGGTCTCGGCACCCCGCTGCCTCCGTGTCTCTCTGCCTCTGAAACTCAGGGTGAGTGTTCCCCTCCGAACTCACCCACTACTGCCAGCCCTGCTAAGACCAGGATCAGGATAGAAGAACCCCAGCGAGTGCAGCCTGTCACAGCTCCCTGCCTTGTCTCTCTCCCCCCGCCTCAGCAAGCATCAGTGCTAGATGCCTTCCCTGCCTCAGACCAGCCATTGTCTGAGAGCACCATGAAGAATATGCTCCACTCACTGCGGCAAACGCTGTATGCTGACCTATCCGCCGCTGTCTCCACACTGTCCACAGCTGTTCATACTCATGACCAGAAAATCACACATATTGAGGCTAAAATGGGAGACCTGTTCTCAGCTCATAACGAGTTAGTGGATGGATTTGCAGATCATGAGGATGAACTCCAACTGATCAATCTAAAGCTCGCAGAATTAGAGGATCGCTCCAGGCGAAACAATATTAAATTCCGCAATGTGCCAGAATCGGTCCAACCATCTGACCTAGTTAAATTCCTGCAATCTCTGATGCAGACACTATTACCTGACCTAACAATCCGTGACATGGAAATCGACAGAGCACATAGACTCCCTAAACCACCTTACCTTCCGCCCTCTACGCCCAGGGATGTTTTAGCCCGTATCCACTTCTTCACAGTGAAAGAAAAGGTCATGTATGCTGCAAAGCGAGCACCGCGAATGCCTGACCCCTTCGCCACCATCGCTCTCTATGCCGATCTCTCCAAAGCAACCATGGAGAATCGCAGGCAGCTGGCGACTATAACTAAAGCACTTCAGAACCATAAATTACCATATAAGTGGGGCTTTCCTACTAAACTACTTATAATGCACCAAAACAAAACTCACGTAGTGCGAACCCTCTCATCGGGACTGAAACTCTTGAGATCCTGGCGCATAATCCCAGAAGATACACCGAATCCTTCTGATCTTGCTCAGACACACATGGAGATTGGAGGTGCTCCTCCTGCTATCTGAAACTACTAGTGCATTCTCTTCTCTGCACATACTACATGGCCGGAAAACTACAGTGATCCTATTTGATTCCTGCCTATTTAGTGATCTCTGTCCTTTATAGTGGACAGCGAACCACTACACACGCCAATTGTTTGCAGTTTTCTCTGCACATTGAGCCCGGGTACCTTTTGGTTCACGGCTCTCTTTTTTTATCCCCAGTTCCCCGCCTGGACCCAGTACCAGCCAAATCCTACCGACGAAACGTCTACATATCCCTGATCCTCTGCTTCCCCGGGCTAGCAACTGATCACTCTGATCGATTGCCGTAGTGACGGAACAACGACCTGCCCTATATCTACCAATTGCTTCTCCTATCTGTAGGACACTCTATCCTGCCCTCCCGATTCTGGAAATGGCGTTCAAAATAGTCTCTATCAACACCAGAGGCCTTAATTCTCCGCAAAAAAGATCTGCACTCCTTAGGGAAGCCAACAGTCAGAAGGCTGATATCCTCTTAGCGCAAGAGACGCACTTTGCCTCTACTAAGATTCCCAGGTTCACTCTGAAAAACTACAACCAAGTTTTTCTGGCCTCGGGCCAGAAAAAGAAATGTGGAGTCCTCACTGCCATACGAGAATCACTACAATTCAAGCTGCACCAATCCATAACAGACCCCCAAGGACGTTTCCTGATTCTTATATGTGACATTAACCAAGTCACCTACACCCTAGTCAACGTCTATGGACCGAACAAGCAACAATTGTATTTTCACAGGCGACTGCACAAAAAAGTATCACAAATTCGACAGGGGAGACTTATTATTGGTAGGCATGTGCAAAAGTGAAAAATTTGTTTCGTTTCGTTTCGTTTCAATTCGTCATTTAATAAATTTCGTTAAGTTAGGTTCGTTACATGTGTTGAATTCGTTTTCGGAATTAGTTCATTTTCGACCGAATTTCGAAAAATACGGCCGAAATCGAAAATATTTCGACCGTTTTTCGAATTCGTTCGTTTTCGACCGAATTTCGAAAAAAACCTGTCAAAATCGAAAATATTTCAACCAGATTAGAAAACAAATAGTCTCTTTTCGAATAGAATTTTTTTCGAATTAAATTCGAAAATATTTTTTTTTTTTTTTTTTTTTTTTCGAATTCCGATCGAATTTAGTCCGCGGGTATTCGATTCGGAATTCGAAAAAAAAAAAATTCGATTTCGACCATTTTTTTTTTTTCGAAATTCGGTCGAAAATGAACGAATTCCGAAAACGGTCGAAATTTTTCGCTAATATAGCAATTCGGGAATTCGTATGCATCCGAATGTCCGAATAATGGAAAATTCGTCCGAATTTCGATTCGGAACGAAACGAAATGCACATGCCTAATTATTGGAGGTGACTTCAATATAATTGGGAACCCAACTCTGGACACTACTTCCTCACCTACCAATCGTCGGCCCATACTTAACTCCTTTCTCCAAGCGAACGGCCTATTTGACCCATGGAGGTGCCTACATGGCAATGAGCGAGACTATTCTTATTTCTCCTCCTCCCAGCTCTCATACTCTCGTATAGACTTCTTCCTGGTTGACAAGATTACCCTCCAAGATGTGACGAACTCTGAGAATGGATCCATCACATGGTCGGACCATGCTCCTATCTCTATCATTGTGGGAAACTCCAGACCCAGAACAACTCGACTATGGAGGTTAGACGCCTCTCTCATTTCGGACCCCAAAAATGTCAATAAACTCACTACTGAACACCACTCCTTTTTTGAATCAAATGATCTGCCGGACACTAATAGGTTTGTTCTTTGGTCAGCGTATAAAGCCTACATGCGAGGTCTATTAATTAAACTGCACAGTACTATTAAGAACCAGAGGTCTAAGCAAATTGATGAGGTCCTATCCCAAATCACTTCCCTGGAGAATCAAAACAAACTTGCCCCCTCACAAAACATAACCAGTGAGTTACTAGAACGTCGACAAAAACTCCGCTCACTATTGCTCTACAAATTTGAAAACAACCTTAAATTAACTAAAGCCAAGTACTATGCCCTGGGTAATAAGGCTGGTGCCCTGCTAGCCCGACAGGTCAAAGCTCAACGTGTTAAGTGCAAAATACCTTCCCTTCACCACCCAGCCACCAAGGCACTTCTTACGAACCCACAAGATATAGCTAATGCCTTCAGTGACTACTATTCCTCTCTTTATAACTTGGCATCGGACGCAAATACCCCCCAACCGACAGGCCAAACCATACAAAACTTTCTCTCCTTAATTGATCTACCATCTATAACCTCTGCCCAGTTAGCGGAACTCTCCCAGCCCTTTTCGGATGGGGAAGTTCTAAATGCCATTCATGCCCTCCCTCTCCATAAATCGCCTGGTGAAGATGGTTACACAAATGAATACTACAAGACCTTCGCCACTCTCGTTACCCCTCACCTCACTGCCCTCTTCAACTCTGCTGCCACCTCTGGTTCTTTACCTGTTGATATGCTACGCTCGCTTATTACAACCATCCCTAAACCGGATAAAGATCCGACAGCCACATCAAACTATAGGCCTATATCGCTCCTCAATACAGACGTAAAAATATACGCCAAGGTCCTGGCGGCTAGATTACTTAAGTGTCTCCCCTCGCTGGTGCACTCGGACCAAGTTGGCTTTATGCCAGAGAGACAAGCACCGGACGCTACAAGAAGAGTCGTTGATCTGATGCATCAGGTTTCCCAGTCTCGAACGCCTTCTCTGCTTCTTTCCTTAGATGCGGAGAAGGCGTTCGACAGAGTACATTGGGGTTTTTTAAAAGCAGTGCTGGATAAATTTGGAATTGCAGGCTGGTTTCAGTCTGCGGTGCTCTCACTTTACTCAAACCCCTCAGCTAGTGTATTGACTGATGGAATCCTTTTCAGACCATTTGTGATTACCAATGGCACTCGCCAAGGGTGCCCACTCTCTCCTCTCATCTTTGCTCTACTTATGGAGCCTCTGGCAGCGAGGATTAGAGGAGACAGGCGCATCTCAGGCATCATTCATGATGGCACGAACCACAAAATAAGTCTCTTTGCCGATGATGTCATCCTTATGGTTACAAACCCGATTCAATCCTTGCCTGCGATCCAGGATATCCTTACCCAATTCAGTTCGGCCTCTTTTTATAAAATAAATTCATCCAAGTCCCTAATACTCCCGATCAACCTCACTGATTGTGAGGTGTCACTCCTGAAAGGATCCCTTCCTTATTCATGGTCAAATCAGTCTATTCCATATCTTGGTTTAAACTTAGCCCCATCATTGCCCCAGCTATACGACCTTAACTACCGTACCTTCCAAACACGACTTCCCCACTTACTAAGCCAGCTACACACAACAGGTCTTTCTAAACTAGGTAGGAACGCCTCCTTTAAAATGCTAATCCTTCCCAAACTGCTCTACCTATTTCGCACTGTAATCTTGCCTATTCCCCAATCTTTCTTTGCCTCCATACAAAAACACATCTCAAACTATATATGGGAAACGAAACCACCTAGATGCGCGCAGTACATCCTTACCAGACACCATAAAAAAGGAGGTATTAACCTTCCCCACATACAAACCTATTATTATGCCTCTGTTCTGGACCAACTATACTATTGGTGGCACCCAAATCCCAATAAGGCCTGGTCGATTTTAGAATCGTCCTTCTGCAAACCTAACACTTTGCGTGAAATGCTGCTGATCACTTCAGCTGGGCTTCCGCCCTCTACATTAAATAGTCCCCTGTCTATTGTAACCTCACTAGCAGTCTGGAAAAAAATTACCCAAGAGCCATCCAAGATACACCCTTCCCACCTACTGCCAATTCCTCTTAGAGCGCTGAGGGCGCACCTGCAAGACCTTAACCTGCACAACTGGCATAAACATAAAATCAATAATTTATCAGACCTCTACAACACAGTTACGTTAAAAGCCCTACCAGACCTCCATACTGAATATGGTCTCCCTCATTCTGAAGCCTTTACATATACTAGAATTTCACACCTCCTCCGGAAATCTAAAATAACCTCTGTGGCTAAAGTACCTGAACCAATCCATAACTTCTACAATCACACAACATACCCAAAACATGGAATCTCAACAATGTACTCTGCACTTAGCGACAACCGGCCCTATTCCCAAATTGCATCCCTCTCGAAATGGACGGATGAACTTAATATTACTGTTGCCCCTGATATGTGGACGCGGGCCTTTAAGCACACTTTTACAGCCTCCCACTGCTCCAATCACTGGGAATCATACCAAAAGACAGTGCACAGATGGTACCTCACACCCTACCGTCTGTCCAAATTCTTCCCGGGTCATCCCTCTACCTGTTGGAGGTCATGCGGCAGTGCTGGAACCATAGCACACATTTTATGGTTCTGCAAGTCCATAAGCTCCTTTTGGAAACAAATATTTGCTCTAATATCCTCCATTTCGCAGATCCCGACCGCCCCTGACCCCTCATTAGCATTATTACACCTTGGAATTGAAAAATTCCCCCCCGGTTCACGGGTTACCATAGTACACTTATTACTTGCAGCAAAGCTGAACATCACCAAACTCTGGAAAACTTCAGATTCCCCATCCGTCTCTACCACGATTGCAGATTTGAACCTCCAGTGTGAAATGGAGAGATTGATTGCTAGGAAAAACTTAAACATGAAAACATTCCTGTGCAAGTGGGCATCCTGGCTCACACATTCCAAATGTACCGTTATTTCCTGATGATCTATTTTTGCCATACTTCCTTCCGATTTCCGTATCCTTCCATTAATTTCTCTCTCATTCTCTACCCGTCCTCAGACTACAGCACAGCACATATGTACACCTGGCTGGTGCTTCCTCTCCTTTCTTCTTCCCTAAACCCCCACCGACTGGAGCTGACGATGTTGTATACACTTTATGCATTTGATGATTTATTTTTGTTGTTCACTTTGTAAGACTAACTATGTCTCATCTATGCTAGTGTTTTCTCTATTGGTTCCATTTACTCCAGTCGGAACTTCTGATATGTTGTAATGCATATTCTTTTGTTTACCTTCTTTGAAAACGTTAATAAAGAAATATTGAAACTAAATAATGTCGAATCTATTTTCTCATAAATCGAAATCTAATCTCTGTAATGTCGAATCTATTATTTCTATAGTGTCAAATATTTTATCTATAATGTCGAATCTTTTCCCTATAATGTCGAATCTTTTCTCTATAATGTCGAATCTTTTCCCTATAATGTCGAATCTCTCTATATCGAATTTTTACCGAAACGAAAACGAAAATAAAGCATTTTTTATGTCGGATCTTTCGGTTTTCGTTTCTTGCGCTTTTGTTATCGTTTGTTAAAACGATAACGAAAAAACCTGATTTTCGGACGAAAATGCAATCAGTGACATTCTGATTTACTATCTGATAAGTATTTCAGTAATTTTGAGTTGTTACTGTGGGTTGTTCTAATTTGCAAATTGATTTTTGCCTTTTTGTTTATATTGTAAATACAATACCAGTAATTGAGTTTTTACAGGAATTCAAGGTCTGCTGAATTCTAACCAGCTAAACCAGCCTTTTTTAACCAGGGTGCCCAGGTACCCTGAGGTGCCTTCAGGTGTCTTCAGGGGTGCCTTGGCAAAAAACCTAGACGTTGCCCAAAAACTGTATACAAGCCAGCGGTTAGATCAAATCTGTCTGTTAGTTACACAAAGCCACAGGTTTTCATTGTGCACCTTTACAACCTTCTAGCCGCCAGTGTCCTAGCAACCAGTGATATCATTGGTTGATAAGGAAGACGTCGGGCACCTGCCTCTCTCCTTCAGCACCAGGGTTACATTAGCTGAGTGAGGGAAAGAAACCAAAGGAGAAGAGAAACATTGGAATACAAAACAGTACCAGTCTGCAAATATGTATTTGCTTTGGAATAATAAATCATCGCTAATACCCTGGGAATCCATCGCCCTATCCCTGAGGACCCTTTATTGGCTAACCGTAAAGGATCGGATCACTTTCAAGACCATCTGCGTCACCCACAAATGCACACAAGGAAATGCTCCTCAATATTTATGCGAGAAAATAAAACTACTCACCCAATTGCATTCTCCGATCAGCTAACCAAAACCTCCTCCACATCCCCAAGTCACTCTACAAATCGAAGGGAGAACAAACATTTGCAGTCCAAGGACCACGGTTATGGAACGCTCTACCCACAAACATCCGCATGGAAGAAAACCACTGGGCCTTCAGGAAAAAACTTAAGACCCACCTCTTCTGAAGGATCAGTATGACGCTGAATGGAAAAAGCGCCTTGAGGCGATTTAGTTCGCATTTGTATCGCTATACAAGTTACTCACTCACTCGCTCATATTGGACGTCCAAAGCATGTGGATTTTGGTACATTACGCAAAACTGTTTTTTTTTTTAATTTTAGAATAGAGTGCCTCGAGATTGTGTGAAATTTTAGAGGGTGCCTTGACTAAAAAAAGTTTGAGAAACACTGAGCTAAATTGACAATTTTGCTCTCAGATCCCATAGTTTTAGATGAGCATGGGACAGACTGATATCCATAGTGCTTTTTTTCCAGTTTGCCACTGTGGCTAAGAGCAGCATTATTGTTTGTCTTTTATTTTCTACAATAAAGACCTATATTTTCAAGAGCAACAGTCAAACTAGACTGTACTAACCTTTGTAAAAACATGGTGCCCTCACGGGTCCCAGCATATAGTCAATATCCTTTTTCAGTATAACAGTATTACTTGGGGCATAGTTTCTTTTGCTTTGATGAGACAAACTCATTCACTGCTGTTTTTGGCCTTAGTCTCATGGACGCACCTGTCTGTCATATTTTAATATCATGCAAAATGCCAAGTCACATAAAACCCTTGTTTGCTCCAAAACAGCATCCTCTAATTTTACAATCAGTCAATGTGCATATTGTCCTTTTTCAGTTCTAATACTGTTCAATGAAAAGTAGTAAAATGCAGAGTCCTTTGATGTCCTGCTGTTTCAGTGTTAACTGCTGTGATGCCATCTGTTACCCTGCTATTACCTATCAGGCTATGAAATATTGTTTACTGCCAAACTTGTATCTTTTCATGTCAGGGGTCTATAGTATCATATGAAACTCAAGCTATAATTTTAGAATGTTCTGTATATATTATCCACACAGCTTAGATTTTAAATTGTATCAGGCGTGTGCATGCACCAGGGTTCCACATGTTTAAACATTATATGTCAGCAATAGAATATCAGTCACTTAACAAGGACCTGTCATTCAGTATTGAAATGTAATCCATAAATGTAAAGAGTAGAAACTAAAATGCAAGGGTTGATCTACTAAAGGAGTAATGATTGGGTGGATGTTCACCTAGCTAATTAAATAAGGTAAAGCTGTGTTCACTTGCCAAAAGGGGGAAAAAATGCTTTTTTTCTTATCTATTATTATCATTTAACCACTTTCTTACTGGGTTCTTAAACCCCCTCCTGCCCAGACCAATTTTCATTTTAAATGACAATTGCACGGTCATACAATGCTGTACCCGAATAAAAATGTTATACTTATTTTCACACAAATAGAGCTGTATTTTGGTGGTAATTAATCACTGCTGGGGTTTTTATTTTTTGCTAAACAAACAAAAAATATGGAAAATTAAAAAATAAATAAAAAATCATGCTTCATAGTTTGTTATGTAGCGCCCCCTTACTTTTAGTATGGGCATTACACTAAATTTAGTGGGGAGTGAGAGAGTTATGTTGCTTTCACTGTTAATTCTGTTAGATTGGGTTGCTGTCAATTTTGGAACTGTCCTGTGGGCCAGTCTGCACTCCGGGGGTGTTGGTCTCACATCGGGACGACAGGTGTCGCCAGAAGGGTTCTAACAGAGCCGCTTTTCCCCAGCAGCCAATTGGAGTTTTTCCCTCGTGGGGCATGCTGGGGAGATGCCATTTTTTGTTCCAGGTCGAGGTGTGGCACCCACCTTCAGGGTGTGCGCATCCAAAGAGCCCCGGCGTTATGGCCTTCCAGGCCGGGGCCCACATGTTACGTGGAGTTCTGGGCGGATGCTGAAAAGGGGTCTCAGTGACTTACTTATACTGCAGATATATCTAAACTGCTGATCAGTGACTCTAACTAAAATTTACTGGGATGATCTGCTCATCTAATCAAGAATCTCAAAGTACTAAGCCTGTGGCAGAGGCATCCTCAGAGCCAGGTTCGTGGCAGGGACCTGTTTCCTCCTAGCGACTTAAAGTGACACCTCGGCTGCCAGGCTTGTGGCAGAAATCTGTCTGGGGACACTTCACCCACTCTGGCTATATATGGCGACGAATGGTAATTATTTCTATTGAAAGCAGGCTTGCTTTCAATGTTTATCCAAGCCTGATTTTGCAACAGAGTTTACCTATGCTTAGCACTTAAAACTCCCTGGGAGGAAGGGAAATTTTGCGTTCTGACGGGAGCGCGCAGTTTCAATTCTGACCTTGGAGATTGTACATAGATGGAGATTTTATATTATATCAGGATGCGTGTTTGTGTATGTTCTCTTTTGTATTTCCTATGCAGGTTTCTGGACCCACCTACTATCAACACTGCAGAGAATGGGCAGCATAGATAGTTAGGGTTGTGTATGTTTGTATGTCATGAGTTACCTACAAGTTGTTAATACATTGCAGCTTAATGTTACACATCATGTTTCTTCTCTTTTCCTACTTTTCTGTCGTTTAACATATATCAGGCTAGCATTCAGGCTTGAATGCTTTAGGACACTGGGGACAATTTATGCAGCGCTTTACATATACATTGTACATTCACATCAGTCCATGCCTTCAAGGAGAGTACAATCTAATGTCCCTAACTCACATTCATATACTAGGGCCAAATTAAGAAGCCAATTAACCTACTAGCATATCTACTAGCATATCTTGAGTGTGGGTGGAAACCAGAGTACCCAGAGGAAACTCTTGCAGGCACAGGGAGAACATGCAAACTCCAGGCAGGTAGAGTTGTGGTTGGGATTCAAACCCTTTTTACTGCTAGGCAAAAGTGCTATCCACTACACCACTGTGCCACCCTACTACACCATTGTGCCATCTATGATTAGTAATGCAAAGAAAATAGATGTCACGGTATTTACTAAGCTGAATGAACATTCATTTTGCTGTGAAGCGCACAGTAAACAGTCTCTACTCTTTTGGGAAATATATGACATTGTCACTTTAAACATTTAAAAACAATTATTAGCTGCCATATTCCTACCTGTGCTTTTTTATTTCAAAGACACCCTTTTTTTTGTATATACTAACCACTAGTGATGAGCTGAACTGCCCTGTGATCAGTTCAGCTGGGGTTCTGTGTATGCCAAAATAAACCCCCAATTAATTTGATAAGAGCTAAACCTGTAAATTAAAAAAAAAAAAAAAATTGTGGCTAATAGACAAAGGGGTATACAAAAATGCATAGGGGGTGGAGCACAGCAAAAACACTCAATGCAACTGGGAGCAGTGATATATATATATATATATATATATATATATATATATATATATATATATATATATTGTTTTTTTGAGCTGACATGTCCCCCCATGAACAAGGTACTTAACAAACACAAAACAGGTGTAATACAGATATTAACTGCTTCCTCCCTGGCCTATTGTAATATCACGGCTGGGCTCACTCGTTCTGGGTGGACATCATATTACTTCCTCCCAGGACTAGGGTGTGCTACACCAGACACAGCGGACACAGCGGATGACATTTTTTTTACATACTGTCATATGTCATTGTACCAGGACACTGCCAGTACCAGTGACTTATCACAGCGGATCACATGAAAATTGTACACAGTGGATAGCTTTCATTCATTAAGCCCTATTATGTTAATCTCTGTGATTGGTCACAGTGATCACATAGTACAGAGAGGGCCAATCAAAGCCCACCTGAATTAATATATATATATATATTTTATTATTATTATTAAAAGGTGTCTTTTTTTTACATACTGTCATATGTCAGTTTGATCACTACCACACCAGTTACTTTATAGTGCTGCACTGCACTGGTGATAGTATGCAAAAAACATCCTTCAAAAAACTTGCCATGCTTCTTACTAAATACCTAATTACCTTGGACAATCTTCTTTCCAAAAAGGGGCCATTTGGGGGGTATTTATACTGTCCTGGCATTTTCAGGCTTCAAGAAATGAGGTCGTCACTACATCTGGACTGATAAACGCACAGATATATAAACCATGGTTTATGGACTCTATAACTTTCCTTTAGACTAAATAATATACACTGATTTGGGTTATTTTCACCAAAGAAATGTAGAATTATAAGCTTTGGCCTAAATTTAAGATTGTTTATTTGCAACATTTTATAACAGAATCTAAGAAAAATGCTTTTAAAACAAAAGAAGTCAGTCTTTGTTTTATTCAGCAAAAAATAAAAAACCCAGTTGTGATTAAATACCACCAAAATAAGGCTATATTTGTATGAAAAAAATTAGATACCGTATTTATCGGGGTATTGCGCGCTCCCGCGTATAGCGCGCACCCCTAAAGTTGCCCCGAAATTCCTGTAAAAAAAACATTTTATTACTTACAGTTTTGGTGTCTTGCCTGGCGTCCATCGTCCGGTCCAGCGTCCGTCTGTGGCCTCGGTGGTGTCCTCCCAGCTTCTCCAGCGCTGTCTCGAGTCCAATCCCCGCTTCCCGCGCTCAGTTTGAACGCCTTCGCCGACATATACTGAGTGCAGTACACTCGGGTACATTCGGCCAGGCTTGGCTTTGCGCGTGCTCACGCTCTGTGACGTTTATGCGTGAGCACGAGCGAAGCCGAGCCTAGTCGAATGTACCCGAGTGTACTGCACTCGGTATATGTCGCCGGCTCACTTCAAACTGAGCGCAGGAAGCGGGTATCGGCGTATATCGCGTACCCACGATTTTGCAGATAAATATGGTAAACAGTGTTGTAGGACCGTGCAATTGTCATTCAAATTGTGACAGTGCTGAAAGCTGAAAATTGGCCTGGGCAGGGAGGGAATGAAAGTTTTGATATTGAAGTGGTTAATAGGGACTCCATGCAAAAAAAAATGCAGTCTCCCTAAAAATAAATACCAGACCCTTAATCCGAGTATGCAACCTGGCTGGCCAGAAAAGAAGAAGATAAGCATGCAGCCCCCCTTCTGAACCAGGCCACATACCTTCAATATGGGGGGTGCTTTTCTGGGAGGTGACGGCCCTGAAAAGCACCTTGTCCCCATGTTCACAAACCATGGGATTCCCGACCATGTAAATGAATGGGGCCAGTAATTTCACTGGTTTGTTAAGGCACCTAACAACCATTGATTGCAGGGAGCTGCGATGTAAAACAGTGGTAGCAGTACTGCTATTCTACATGATGTACATGATGTTCAGCTCCCACAGAATGGGTAAATGTACAAGCATTCATCCAAATGACTGAACTTATGTTCGGACTGAACTTTAAGC
This sequence comes from Rana kukunoris, assembly GCA_029574335.1. NCBI lineage: Eukaryota > Metazoa > Chordata > Amphibia > Anura > Ranidae > Rana > Rana kukunoris. Next base: position 142,485,237 of record CM056052.1, read on the forward strand.
TCACCCCTATTAACCGCCAGTATGGAAAAAAAAGGGTACTGGCACCAAGGACAAGGAGGAATCACTAGTGTGCGCTGAGTAATTACTGCTTTTCCTGGGGGATATTCAGTAGCAATATAGGCATACTCTGGGGAAATTGACATGCTTATTAATATGTATTAACATGTTATCCATAATGAAGATGGCAATTACATGTAAAAATGTAGCAATACTGGAAGTGCTAAGCAAGTTCAACACAAAGCCAGGCAATATATTTAGTTGTATTGATTTTTCTGGAATGTATTTTTAGCATGTGAATAAACAGTAAAGATGTGCAATGTATTTAAGATCTTGACCATCACTTTGTAAAAAGAAATGCAACATTTCTGATTAGTATACAACGTTTGGTTTTGATGATAACTTTATATCACCTCCTGTGCACAGGTTATATTAAGCCTAAGAAAAATACATATTATCACCATGACAAAATTTCCTTAGTATGCATAATGAAAAGGATCAAGCTGTGCAATACCACTGTGATTTGTATTACCAGGGACATTTATAATTAAATATTGTTTAAAAAGTGTAGCCCGGAAATAGAGGAAATATTGGTATGCCCACTTATGTTTGACTACTATAGTATATCAAATTTTAATTTCATGATGCATTCCATTTAAAAGATCATGGTAACCTAAAACAGAAGGCAATTCTGCCTGCGATAAATTAGAAACATGCTTATAAAAAGCAAGAACCGGTATAGAGAATGTTGCATAGGAATCTAAAAAAAATTAGATTAGCATGTTTAATGTGGTTATTTATTCACTTTGTTTGTTTTGCTATTCCCAAACAAGGTAGAGCTTTTTCTTTCAGTGATATACTGTATTGCCATCATTAATCTATTGAAATTAATTTTAAAATAGTTAATTGAGGAAAAAGGGCACATTTACTGCTGCCTACAGAATGATTAGGACACTGGAAAGTAAGAAAACTGTGTTGTTTAGCCAAGTATAAGCCCCTGCCACTGCTAAATTTTTGGTAGTGTCCTACCACCTTTTCTCTTCTGAGAAATTATTAACCATTTTTATTAACCATTCATTTTCTTTTATGTAAGATATTTTTTTTTCAATCAAGACTTTTCTACATGCTGCTTGAGCTAGTCTCTTTATGCAGCTATTAGGATCAGTGTATCTTCAGCAATAGCTTTGGAGCCAATACCCACATTTCATTGAACTGGACAATTTTGGGGTCTACCTGGAATGTAACTTTTAGGCACTGGGCTCAGCATTGTGGTGCTTCTCGGTCCTTTGCATTCTGTATTAGTTAGTGACAGAGTGTTTTCCATATCCAGAGCTGTAGCACAGCCTCTGGTCAGACTTAGTCTCTAAAGACTAATTTATGAGTAGGCCATATGAGCTGAGCATCTAGGAGTTACTTATTTTACAATAACCATTGGACATCTTCCTCTTCTCTTCAAAGCTGTACTGTACACCCTCATCAAGGATGTAATTTGATATAAGAGTACCCATCAACCCCAGTAGAAAAAGCCTAGACCGCAAGCTGAGAAGACTCTCTCCCCAAGGCCAAAAAAATTGTTCCTTCCATTACTTCCAGTCTTCAAACCCTAAGACCAAACCCAAGCCAGATGCCCAGTTTATTTGCAAACCTTGGGCCTCTAAATCCCCCAAACCTGCAGACAAGTCTTTCTCAACATGAATGAACATCCGCACTTTATATAGCGGAGAAACATTCTACTCTCAGCCCATTTCCTGCTTCATATCTTCCAGCCTATGTCACTGCACAGTTTAGCAGACTTCCCTGCAGCCCAGTCCTTGCAGGTGTTGTGGAACATGAGGACTATTGCCCCAGTTCCTGTGGCAGAAACCTTTGAGGAATTTTATTCCAACCTTTTCACAGTTCTCAAATCAAAAGTGGGCACTCCCCCCATCTTAGAGCTCAAGGCTCTATATGTTTCATTCACATCCAAACATTCTGCATGGAATCCACCAGGTCTGTCATAGCCTCCTATCATCAAGGAGATTATCTGACCTCTGTAGATATCAAGGATATGTACCTAAATGGTCAAATTTTTTAGGTGGTCTGTTCACTTTGCAGTATGTCCCCATAAATGTGGATCTACCATTTGGCCTTTTTTTCTGCCCCTTATGTGTTCACCAAAGTTCTAGCCCCTATATTTGTTAGTTAGGCTCCCAGGGTATCCCTCTTGTGGTAAATCTGGATGACTTCCTATTGAGGTTGCATTCAGTACAAGTCTCGATCAACAATTTCACATGTACAGTTCAAGCCCTAAAAAAGGTTTTGTTGGATTGTGAACCTTCAGAAGTCAGCATTGTAACCAAACTCATTACTTGGAGCATCTGGGCCTTATCTTATACAAAAGTTTTTCTTCCCAATGAGAAACTTTGCACACTATACCCCTATTGGTAAAAAGGTAATTTTCACAACAAAAGAGAAAATATAATTTCAATGGTGTGGTAACCACAAACAAATGTGATGAAATTTAAGCTGCTCCCCTGGAAATGGAGTGTATACCTCCTATTTAGTGAATTATAGGGATGGTAGGGGGCGCTGGTTGAAAAGGAATGTAAAATCACTATACAATTGAAGGTGGTGGGTGAACGTAATATAAGTTCTAATCAACAGGTGAATGTAAACATTCAGATAAATAGATTATAAAACAGTGTAAATAATAAGAAAGTGAAAAGAATACAATAATATAAATAATTTGCAAAAGGAAGGTGGTTTGACCCACAAAACCCCAAAAAACTAGATATAAAGTCCAAAAGAATAGTGATGACTCGATAGCCGTGAATAACCCAATAAAAAGGGTGAGTGTGTCAACACAATCTATACGAAAATCACTGTGTGCAATCGAGATAATTCAATCAGAAATCTTCTCATTCAATTTGTGCCTCTGAGTGCTCCTTCACCATTTATAGCGATTGACACCCCAACGTGCTTAATGATGGTAATACGCTTACCAGAGATAATGGACCTCTTTAATGAAAAAGATGTTCAATCTCACGTGTGCAGGATAATGCCTGCATGCATATGGTGCGTCCACAGATAATCAGATAGACACCTCTTCCTCCAAACGTTTCAAAGATGGGACATGGAACAGAAAAAACAACTCCATCGTGCAATTGGTTTTTATTTAAAAAGGATAAAAACAAACATGGGCCAAGTGGCCACTTACATTAAAAAGTGCCCAACCCGGCACTGTGTCTGCAGGCTTATCGGTAATACGCAGAAAACCTCCACCTCCGTGTCGGCGTGTGTTACATAGTTACATAGTTACATAGTTAGTCAGGTTGAAAAAAGACACAAGTCCATCCAGTTCAACCATAAAAAAATAAAAAAATAAAACAAAGTAAAACACAGTACATCCTCCCATACAACCAACTCCATACCCACAGTTGATCCAGAGGAAGGCAAAAAACCCCAGCAGAGCGATGATCCAATTTGCTACCGGAGGGGAAAAAATTCCTTCCTGATCCCCCGAAAGGCAATCGGATTTACCCCGGATCAACTTTACCTACAAAACTTAGTACTCAGTTATATTATGTGCATTTAGGAAAGAATCCAGGTCTCTCTACTGAGCTGGCCAGAACCACCTCTGGAGGGAGTCTGTTCCACATTTTCACAGCTCTTACTGTGAAGAAACCTTTCCATATTTGGAGGTGAAATCTCTTTTCCTCCAGACGTAAAGAGTGCCCCCTTGTCCTCAGTGTTGACCTTAAAGTGAATAACTCAACACCAAGTTCACTATATGGACCTCTTATGTATTTGTACATGTTGATCATATCCCCCCTTATTCTCCTCTTCTCAAGAGTGAATAAATTCAGTTCCTCTAATCTTTCCTCATAGCTGAGCTCCTCCATGCCTCTTATCAGTTTGGTTGCCCTTCTCTGCACTTTCTCCAGTTCTCCGATATCCTTTTTGAGAACTGGTGCCCAAAACTTTTCGCATCTGCAACAAAAAGGATCATCATCCCAGTTTAGAGAATTGTCTCTCTTTGATAGAAAACTGGATGACCAAGAGTTATCTTAAACTTAACAGTTCCAAAACAGAACTTCTTCTGTTTCAGGCCAGTCGCAAGAGTCAACTGGCAACAACCTGGACACCTCCGCCCATTCTGGGCAAAATCATCACCCCTAGCTCCAAAGTCAAAAGACTAGGGGTCATTTTTGACACCTTCATGACAATGGACGCACAAATAGGGTCAGTAGTCAGTGGATCTCACCATCTACTGCGCCTACTACGTAGACTTATTCCATTTATTCCCAAAGAAGACGTAGCAGTCGTGGTGGGAACAATAGTGAACTCCAGACTGGACTATGCAAATGCCCTTTACCTTGGACTCCCAAAGTACCAAATCTCTCGTCTGCAAGTCGTTCAGAATACGGCCGCCAGGCTAGTGACTGGGAAAAAAACATGGGAATCAATCTCACCTTCGTTGAGAACCCTTCACTGGCTGCCAGTAAAGGACAGAATTGCTTTTAAAGCGCTCTGTCTGACGCATAAGTGCATCCATGGTAAGGCTCCGCAATATTTATGCGAAAAGATAGAAGCCCACAATCCCAATCGCATACTGCGATCCACCGACCAAAATCTGGTCAAAATACCTAAAGCCAGCTACAAGTCCAAAGGAGAAAGAAGGTTTGCTTTCCAAGGTCCCAAACTATGGAACGCTTTACCAACCAGCATTCGGTTGGAGGAAAACCACCTGAGCTTCAGAAGACAGATTAAAACTCTGCTCTTTTGATGTCAAGAGAAACAGAAACAACAAGCGCCCAGAGTCGATTCAGTTTGCATGTGCCGCGCTATACAAGTTTTTCATTCATTTCATTCATTCAAAACTGGACTGCATATTCCAGATGTGTGTGCATTCCACGTCAGCTGCTCCAGGAAGCCGGATGGTTGGAGAATTAAAACAAACGTGACCAGGCTACGCCGCCGACATACGTTTTGTTATTGTTACGTCTTCAGGGGGGGCATGCCTGGTCACAGTGGTCACGTGTTTCTAACTAGTGGAAGGCGGAAGTGTACTTTTGGATTGACAATGGTCACAGCCAATTACAGCGCAGTCCCAGTGGCGGCTTGGACATTACACCTCAAGAATCAGTATCTACACACCGAGTAGTTGAATTTTCAGAAATAGACCACCAAAATCTTCTATATCAATCACAAACATACTGTAGCTCACTTTGCCACCTATTCTGAATTACCATCGCTAAAATAGGAAAAGACATAAGTATATATAGAGCAATGTGCAGATCTATTTTGGTCACTAGATGGCAAACTAACTCGCACAGGACCGAACAATGAATAAATAACCTCTCGATAGTCTATCAAATTAAAATAAAATATAATAAGAGAATAGTTTGACATTGTTGAAATATTATATAAAATAAATGTCACGATACTGACACCGATAGCCAGCATAGGCAACTTAGCTTGCAGGAGATAGAATCTTTATGCAAAGTGGAGATAAATAACATATTATATAACTAGCTACCCAAGCTATGGAGAGGGGAATGCTCGGTCACCATACTGGGTACTGTAGAGTGGGACACTAATATTAAAGAGGGACATTGCATTTCATTTATTAATGGTGGTTAATTGCAGGAAAATAACTGAGGCCTCTATAGTAATGGTAACACTATACCCCTAGACTCAGATTCTTCTGTCCAAGAGTTGGCCAATTCTTCAGTTTTCCATGATAGTAACTTTCTTCAAGGCATATCCTTTTCACCAGTGCCACTCCTAATCCCTACCATTTGACCATCGGTCATCATGAGACACATTGGTTCAGTTTCTGGACAAACCAATTCAACTGTTACTAAGGTTGTCTCTGCCCTGTTGGCTCATGAATCCAGCTCTGGAGTTAGGGAGATCCCTCCTTCTAATATCTTGGAGGATTCTAATAGCAGATGCCAACCTGTCAGGCTATGGGAGGAGTCCTAAAAACCTTGTCAGTACGGGGGATGCTGCAGGAATCCTATCTCCAAATCAACATTCTGAAGTTCTGGGGAAGTTGGTTGTCACTACAATGTTGAAAATACTGACTAGTGGATATTCTGATCAGGATCTAGGCAGAAAACACCACAGTAATAATATACATCAGGAGGGAACCTAAAGTCTCGCAAGAGAAAAAGATTATGTCCTGGGCAGAGCTTCACATTCCAGCATTGCCTAATGTTTACATTTCAGGAGTAGACAGTTGGCAGGTGGACATTCTTAGTCAACAGGGCCTGGGTCTAAGGGAGTGGTCCCTACCCCCGAAATGTGTTTCATGACTTTTGTTATGGACCTCTCTGCCTCCAGGTTGAGCAACAAACTGGACAGGTTTGATTACAGGTGCAGAGATTTCCTCACAAAAGCAGTAGATGCTCTGATGGCTCAGTGGGATAGTATAGCCTGATCTACACTTCTCCATCACTACAACTCTGTCATGATCGGTGTCATGACTTGGGTCGCCTGCTGGTGGCACTGTTCCCTCTGGTAACAGGGGTGCAGTTTTGGTGGCCACCAGCAGGTGTCTCCCATATTGCAGCTGCACTTTTATATAAGCCCGTCCTGCACTTCAGTCCAGTGCTGCAGTATTTCGTCTGTTAAGCCCTGTTCCTGTCTGTCCTGATACCAGTCTGTTTCTTGATCTGCTCCCTGTGACCTTGGCTTGTACTTCTGGACTTCACTGCCATCTCCGATCCTTGACCCCGGCTTTGACCCTGGACTTGCTTGTTTCTTATCCCTGCTGGTTACGTTCTGATTTATTGTACATATTTATGTTCACTAGTTTTGGTGGTTTTGACGTTTAGTTGGCGTGCTTGTTTGTGGGTGTCCTGTTTTTTCACGTGTGCCTTGTCCTCAATGAATTCATATTGTTCACTTACCTTCTGCCTATTTCCTTAGTGCAGCCCACTGACCTGTCCTCTAGTATTGGGTGTCTGTGCAGACATCCCCCTGACAAACTCCTTCTTTGTCTGCTCCACAGTATTGTGGTGGAGGGCATTCTGATTATCCTCATAGCTCAATCTGATTAGAATCTTGTCAGACGCTCTGTGGGTCCTTACAGATTGTCAGGATCTTCCATACTGAGGATTTTTTTATGCTTCACGATTATCCAGATCTTGAGGGATAGAGACCTATCTGGATTCCTACAATGCTAAAATCTTGGAAGTCCACTTCGCGAAAGGTCTGCCTTCACACAAGGAGGACATAATGAGAGGAAATAAACTTTCATCCGAAGAAATATTCAGTGGGGTTTATTCCAACCTTTTTACAATTTGGTCTGAACCAGCACTTAGCCTTGTGTACCATAAAGTAACAAATCTGATCACCTGAGATCATGCCTCAGATTCTTTTATTCAAACATTTGGCTGTACCGCCTTATCATTGTCCATCAGTGAAGGAGAAAAATTTGCTGTTTGCAAAAGTTTATACCAAACTATAAAACATGTTTTTTTTTTCAGAAAAAAATAAAAACAGAGATGTTAAAATACTACCAAAAGATAGCTCTATTTGTGTGAAAAAATTATAAAAATTTCATAGCACGCAATTGTCATTTAAAGCTGAAAATTGGTCTGGGCAAGAAGGTTATCATTGGTGTACCCCAAGGCTCAGTGTTGGGACCCTCACTTTTTAACCACTTAACCCCCGGACCATATTGCTGCCCAGAGACCAGAGCACTTTTTGTGATTCGGCACTGCGACGCTTTAACTGATAATTGCGACGTGGCTCCCAAACAAAATTGGCGTCTTTTTTTTCCCACAAATAGAGCTTTCTTTTGGTGGTATATGATCATCTCTACAGGATTTTTTTTTTTGCACTATAAACAAAAATACATTTTGCTATAATAAATATCCCCAAAAATATATAAAAAAAAATGTTTTTTCCTCAGTTTAGGCAGATAAGTATTCTTCTACATATTTTGGTAAAAAAAAATCGCAATTAGTGTTTATTGATTGGTTTGCGCAAAAGTTATAGCGTTTACAAAATAGGGGGTAGTTTTATAGCATTTTTATTAATATTTTATTTTTTTACTAGTAATGGCGGCGATCAGCATTTTTTTCAGTACTGCGTCATTATAGCGGACACTTCGGACACTTTTGACACATTTTTGGGACCATTGCCATTTTTATAGCAATCAATGCTATAAAAATGCATTGGACTACTATAAAAATGCCATTGGCGATGAAGGGGTTACCACTAGGGGGCAGGGAAGGGGTTAAGTATGTTCCTGGGTGTGTTTTAACTGTATGGGGGGTTGGCCTCACTAGGGGAAATCACTGATCTTCTGTTCATACATTGTATGAACAGAAGATCAGCATTTCCCGCGTTGACAGGACCGGGAGCTCGCGCGGGGGACTCGGGGGCGAGCGGGGACGTGCGCGCCCCCTAGTGGCCGCAAAAGTAGCCGACGTAGAGCTACAGGCTCTCGCCCAGGAGAGCCGACCTGCCACAGTAAAATGACGTCGGCTGGTCGGCAAGCAGTTAATATCTTTATAAATGATATTGGGTCTGGGAATAAAAGTACAATTTCAGTTTTAGTATATGACACCAAACTGTGTAGTGGAATAACATTCTTACAGGATGTCTCCAACTTACATACCAACCTCTCGCACCCACTGCAAGCTTCAGGAGCATGCCTGTGGGTCGGGCGGACTCAATGACTGCTGTGACTGCAATCACTTAATACAGGGGCAGAATAGGGGTCTGCTTTTGCAAACAAGGCGGATTCCAATTCTGACGGGAGACATGACAGAGATCTAGTAGTCAATTGGGGATGGCCTATCCTCAGGCTCCTCTACAAAAGTGCATATGTATTTATTTGAAGGCTTTCATGAGAGAGCAAAACGGACTACCTAGGCTCTGAGGAAAGGGGTACGCCCCAGAAACACATCAGCCATTTTGCATGCTTAATATCATCCGATTCCTATTCCTGTCATCAAGTTTTCCTGGCAGTGCCGTTTACCAGTCGGATTGCTTGACAAGCGTTCTTTGCAACTCCCTTTGTGAGTAAGATTATTGCTTGTATTTTATCTAAATAAAACCTTTCAAACGGTAATACACTAGGTCGGTGCGCCCTCCTTTTTCGTTTCTTTTTTTTTAGTTGCATGAATTCCCATGGTCCTGAGGAGGGCTGCAAGAACCTAGACTTTGCCTTAAAATTGGATTACGTTACCCCATAGCGGAAAAAACTGAACGCAGGAGATTTTTTGTGTGATAGAGATCTACTATTCCCAGTGATCGGGAACAGTGATCTCTGTCATGTCCCAGTGGGCCCACCCCCTACAGTTAGAACACAGTGAGGGAACACAGTTAACCCCTTGATCGCCCCCTAGTGTCAACCCCTTCCCTGCCAGTGTCATTTTTACATTGATCGGTGCATTGATCGGTAATTTGCTACCAAAATAAAGCTCTATTTGTGGGGAAAAAAATACGTAAATTTTGTTTAGGTAAAACGTCACACAATCGCGCAATTGTCAGTTAAAGCAATGCAGTGCCCTATCACAAAATGGCCTGGTAATTAAGGGGGCAAATCAGGGGGCAAAACAGTAAAATCCTTCTGCATATGCAGTAAAGCATGCTTGTTATACTCATTGTGGGTTAATCCGCTACATTGTGTAAAAAGGCTGTGTGATCCTTTATCCACAGATCCTCATCTTCTTGCATTGTCCCCAAAACATGTCCAAATAAGCCCTGGTTCACATTGATACGATTTGTCATGTAATTCGACATGGTAAAAGTGATAAACCGCGCTAAATGATACATACAACAGCAACTTCCTGAAGACGGCCAATCTGATAGGCTGAAATGCATAGAGGTTGAGTCACGACCTTGAGACACACTTCCACCTAACCAGGAAATCGAGCCTTCACCGTGCCAGCGGCTTCATGTACTGATTGGGCAGATTTCACGGATGACTTTTTACCTGCTGTTCACTCTGGGTGCCAGGATATCAGGCACTCATACATGTGAGTTTGAAATAAAGTATTTTAAATGTTACTGCGCAATGAGGTTTTTTCCACTGTATTCGTCCACATGAGGATTATCCGCTATAGCTAACCGCCAGTCCAGAGTATATCTACAGGTGTCACCCCACACGCATTTGACCTAACTAGCGATAATTGGTCCAATTCCAAGGGTGAGTGCATATCTATAAGGGGGGCACTCTATTTAAGCACTTAAGGAGCACGGAATCTTTCATCCATATTTCAAGTCACAGCACTGTGTATGAGATCTTCAACACTGTTCCAACAGCAAGAGAACTTTTTTCACTGGGGACTTTTCCAGAGATTGTTTTTATAGTGTCTCATATAATACTTTGTTGTATGTAGCATTTAACACGGTTATCACTTTTACTCCATTATTTATTGTTTATATCAATTTACACTGCAGCTGCTCCAGCCATGCGATAATTTATTTTATTCATGGTATCAACACTTTCATGAAGTTATTTTTCAAAATATCTGACTCCCCATCTTTTGGCTATTTGGTCCATTATATATTACATGTGTGTATGTATATATATATATATATATATATATATATATATATATATATATATATATATTTATTACATGTCAAATTGCATGCCAAATCGGCAGCAATTGCCGGCAATGGCACCGCCCTAATCGGTGCGGCGCCGCATTTGAGGCGCCACACCGATTATCAAAAGTAGTTTATATACTACTTTTTGAGATTTTGGGTTGATTTTCATTGACATCTGTTTCTGAAATCGGCCCTGAAGTGAGGACTGACATGCAGGAATAAAATCAGTACAGCTGAGCGTGCATGATTTAATTCCCACAGTCTGTGTGAACCTGGGCTAAGACACAGTTAGTGGAGTCAGTCTGATGCTCAGTTTGGTGTGTATTGCTAGAGAGTTTTATTTTTCTTGGGAGGGTGCATGTGATCAGCACAGGACCAATCAGCACTGTCCAGGAGAGGGTCAGGGGGCCTGCATCCTGATAGGACAGTCAGTGCAGTATAAAAACTCCTCCTACAAATGTTAACCAGGCACCGATAGAAGTCACAAAACCGCTATATACCGTTGATGAGAAAAAGATATTTAGCAGTTTATATTTACTAAAATAATTGTATTTCCACTTTCTGTGTACTATGGGAGACTAGATATAATGAATGCAGGGTCCTGGGTTTAGTAACACTTTACCATAGGCTTTAAGTGCTAACTGGCAGCCTAATTTGTCATAAAGACAGTTGCAAAATGTTGTGGCTCTTGCTACTGTACAGTGACACTAGCTAGCTACTACAGATGCAAAGGATAGGTAAACCTGTCTTGTTTCTAGCAGTATACTAGCAGTTCACTAAGTTTTTTTAAGACTGGTTTAACCCTTTGCACATTTTATATTGAAGTTGCATTTTTTTTTCCCCACATAAAGATTGTTTTTCTGAAACGGCAATGCAGTTATGTTATGTGGACAGTTGAAATGTAAATAGCTCTTAGGAGAGTTATCCTTAAATACAAAATATTAAGGTGCTAAAGTGATTTAATGCTCACTGCCTTTCATATTTAGGGATCTTGGTTGAAAGCCAGAAGAAAGTTACAAGTGAAAATGACTTTTGTGGTTTAAACTTATCACCTTGATTTGCTCTTATCCACAAACACAAAATCCCCTTATAAGTTGACAGGCTGGCTGGCAGTCCACGTTAAGATGTTTCCAAACAAAGAGCGCAGTTGTTCGTGCGCTTTAAAGTATTTAGACTGGAACTGGTAAGAGAGAAGAGGCTTTGCAGTAAAGCCTTCCGTTTAAGACGAGGAAATTAATTTCAGGATTTCTTACAATAAAGAGAACGACCTTATATCTGCATATATAGGCAGGCATAGCAATGTCTGGGAGAACAAGGATTCCATTCCAATTTATTTTTATGACTAGTATGCTTTGTTTCAGAAAATTATATACAATTCGGGGAAAACAGTTATAGAGTTATAAAACCATTATTATCACTGGGGTCTGTTTATAAGGAGCTGCTATTCTTTCTCAATCTTATGTAATTTGAAAATAAGGGCTTAGGCTACAATAAATTATCTGTAAAAATGTGATAACATTTTGTCGGATTATTTTCACCTGTTGCATAGAAAGCAAAAAGGAGATATACCTTGTTATCCAGGAATAAGTGCAGAGGTACTTTATACCTAAGCCTGTGTACTTATACAGTTATCATAATACAATGAAATTGAAATTTTCTGTGAATAAAAGGATTTTTTTTTAACTGTTTGTAATCTCTGTGGCAATCCCAGCGGTTTATATATAAAGCAGTGAATATAACATTAACCAAACATTCTCTGTATATTTTAAGCAGAACTTCTTTCTATCTATTAAATCTTCTGCCCTTGTTTTAACTTTGAATAGTAAAAAAAAAAAAAAAAAAATCTGCCAGTAAATACGAGGAAAGTCCACTTCCTGTATCTTGTCTGGTCATTCGCCTAGGCTTATGACATGATGCACAGCTCTCTCTCACTCTCGTGGGAGTTTGCCTGGAAGGGAGGGGGATGAGTCATAAGAGGGACAATGAGAGCTGCAGAGCTGTAGGTGCGCCTCTGTGTAAATCCAGGAAGTGAACAGGCAGCAGTTCCAGCTGCTCACAGTTAAAATGGATGAAGCATATTTGATAAGTACAGAATCACAGTATAAATCAGTGTTATAATGACAGCTTGAAGTCTTTTGTGGTATTTGTGGATGAGGATCTTTAGTGTATACAGTTTGGGCACCCCAGGTAAAAATTTGTAATAATGTGCATAACAAAGCCAAGGAAAGATGGAAAAATCTCCAAAAGGCATCAAATTACAGATTAGATATTCTTATAATATGTCAAAAAAAGTTAGATTTTATTTCCATCATTTACACTTTCAAAATTACAGAAAACAAAAAAATGGAGTCTGCAAAAGTTTGGGCACCCTGCATAATTTATAGCATGCACTGCCCCCTTTGCAAAGCTGAGACCTGCCAGTGTCATGGATTGTTCTCAATCATCGTCTGGGAAGACCAGGTGATGTCAATCTCAAAGGTTTTAAATGCCCAGACTCATCTGACCTTGCCCCAACAATCAGCACCATAGGTTCTTCTAAGCAGTTGTCTAGAAAACTGAAACTGAAAATAGTTGACGCTCACAAAGCTGGAGAAGGCTATAAGAAGATAGCAAAGCGTTTTCAGATGTCAATATCCTCTATTCGGAATGTAATTAAGAAATGGCAGTCATCAGGAACAGTGGAAGTTAAGCAAGCAAGATCTGGAAGACCAAGAAAAATATCAGACAAAACAGCTTGCAGGATTGTGAGAAAGGCAATTCAACACCCATGTTTGACTGCACGATCCCTCCAGAAAGATCTGGCAGTCACTGGAGTTGTGGTACACTATTCCACTATAAAGAGATACTTGTACAAATATGGTCTACATGGAAGAGTCATCAGAAGAAAACCTCTTCTACATCCTCACCACAAAAATCAGCGTTTGAACTTTGCAAATGAACATAAAGACAAGCCTGATGCATTTTGGAAACAAGTTCTGTTGACCGATGAGGTTAAAATATAACTTTTTGGCAGGAATGAGCAAAGGTACGTTTGGAGAAGAAAGGACACAGAATTTTATGAAAATAACCTCTGTCCAACTGTTAAGCATGGGGGTGGATCAATCATGCTTTGGGGTTGTATTGCAGCCAGTGGCACAGGGAACATTTCACGAGTAGAAGGAAAAATGTATTCAATAGAATTTCAGCAAATTTTGGATGGTAACTTGATGCCATCTGTGAAAAAGCTGAAGTTAAAGAGAGAAAAGCTTCTACAAATGGATAATGATCAGAAACACACTTCAAAATCCACGGGGGATTACATCAAGAGGCGTAAACTGAAGGTTTTGCCATGGCCTTCACAATCTCCTGACCTCAACATAATTAAAAATCTATGGATAGACTTTAAAATAGCAGTGCGTGACAGACAGCCCATAAATCTCAAGGAACTGGAAGACTTCTGTAAGGAAGAATGGGCAAAGATACCTCAAGCAAGAATTGAAAGACTCTTGGCTGGCTACAAAAAGCGTTTACAAGCTGTGATACTTGCCAAAGGGGGCAGTACAAGATATTAACTCTGCAGGGTGCCCAAACTTTTGCAGATGCCATTTTTTTGTTTTCTGTCATTTTGAAAGTGTAAATGATGGAAATAAAATCTAACTTTTTTTGACATATTATAAGAATGTCTAATCTGTAATTTGATGCCTTTTGGAGATTTTTCCATCTTTCCTTGGCTTCGTTATGCACATTAATACAAATTTTTACCTGGGGAGCCCAAACTTTCGATCCCACTGTATATATATATATATATATACTGTATATATGTGTGTGTGTATATATATATATATATATATATATATATGTATATATTTTATTATACCACATCAGACCAGTCCCGCAGTCAGTCCCAGTGTCACCAGACCAGTGTTTGTTAGCAGGAGTGTTCCCAATCCCAATCACTGCCACACTAGTCCCAAGACCAGTGTAATCCAGCAACTGTATTCCTGGTCACCATCCCACCAGTGCAGTGTTTCCACTGTCTGCTGCCTGTACTAACCCAGGCACTTTTATTTACCACATTCTGCCTGTTGTCTGGACTGATCATTTACCTGTTTGCTGACCAGGTCTCTGCCTGCCACCTGAACTGACCCATCTGCATGTCTGACTGACAATGCACTTGCAAGTTCCCAGTCTCAGCCAACCCCTATGGACAACTGCACTACTGGAGCCACAGGAACTCTTTTGTTGCTCTTCCTTTCTTCACCCACCTGTACTATCTTGCCAGTGAACATGGACTTCCTGGGGCAGCCATGTACCAGTAATCTAGACTTGTTGGCTAATAGAAACTGGGACTGCTATAGGTGATACTACGCTAAGCATTATTTTCTGACTACTAAAGCAGAATCAATCATTAAATAATACAGATGTGAACATCATTAATGTCTGGTACAGAATCAGCCTAGACACTGAAATGTCTCACATGTTAGGTATTGCCATACTCATATTGTAAAATATGTTTTTTCATTTTCTTTCGACATCTTCCAAAAATGTGTGGCTAAAAATGGAGTCTTCAAAAGACTCACCATGCCTCTTAGAAAATACCTTGGGGTGTTTGATTTCCAAAATTAGGCCATATTGTGGGCGTTTCCACTGTCCTTGTTTTCCAAGGTCCCCAAAACTGTGATAGGTAGTCAGGAATTTAGATATGTAATGTATGCCCCTTGAAGCCTGAAGGTTCTCCTTGGATTTTAGGCCTCTCTATATATGGCCGTGCTGTCTCTCACATGCGGTATCACCATACTATAGAATGTTTTTGGAGTGTAATAAGTATGCCTATGCTGAGTGTTAAAAATGTCTTAACCACTTAAGACCCGGACCTTTTTTTCCCACAAATAGAGATTTTTTTTGGTGGTATTTGATCACCTCTGGTGGGTAAAGTGATACTCCCGCGCTGTCTGTGAGAATGTGGGTGAGAGGGAAAAGGAAAGGGTTGGGAGCACTGCAGCAAACACTAGGAGAGTCTACCTTAATAGACACAAGGATGTGGTTGTGTAAGTGAAAGAAGTCTGCTCTGTGAAAAAATAAATAAATAAATGAAATGGAGTGGTTTAGGAAAAAACACAGGGCTGGGGGGTGGGTGTGACAATGTGCACAAAGGTATGGTGGCAATATTACAACTTGTTGGCAATAAACATACACATTTGTCAAATGGTAACACACATGGAAGGCATAATATAGTCCAGAAAAAAACAAATAAGAAAGTCCAGTTCCAGATGATAAAAAATATTAAGAAAGAAAAAAAGGAAGCCAGATGATAGGAGACCCAGCAGCTAATTCTGTGAGAAAGTCAAGCCGTCACCTCAAGATAGCACGCACACCTCTAGTGGTCCCAGCAGCTCACCTCACGGCTAACAGATATAGCCTAGCCAGCTGCTTTCACATGAAGTCCGAATGAAGGAACAATGTTATTAAATGAAAAGTACAGGGGCTTATCTCCATGATGAAGTCACGTGGTGTGACGACACGCGTCGGGATTGGAGCGCTGGACAAATGAAGCACCTGACGGACGGCCGACGAGTTCGCTACTCGTGGATGCTGTGTCCGTTTTTATGTCGCAAATGTGAGTTTTTTATTAGTTGTTTTATCGAATAAATCTTTTTTACTGGATTACGCGATGCATCACACTTTCCATTTTCTGTGATACTACCCGAGCCACTGAGTACCATCAGCCTGAGACTAAGCAGACCCCCAGTGAGAGGAGAAGGAAGACACTTACGAGCTCGCCGCTCGTGGAGATAAGCCCCTGTACTTTTAATTTAATAACATTGTTCCTTAATTTGGACTTCGTGTGAAAGCAGCTGGCAAGGCTATATCTGTTAGCCGTGAGGTGAGCTGCTGGGACCACTAGAGGTGTGCGTGCTATCTTGAGGTGACGGCTTGACTTTCTCACAGAATTAGCTGCTGGGTCTCCTATCATCTGGCTTCCTTTTTTTCTTCCTTGATATTTTTTATCATCTGGAACTGGACTTTCTTATTTGTTTTTTCTGGACTATATTATGCCTTCCATGTGTGTTACCATTTGACAAATGAGTATGTTTATTGCCAACAAATTGTAATATTGTCACCATACCTTTGTGCACTTTCCCACACCCACCCCCAGCCCTGTGTTTTTTCCTAAACCACTCCATTTCATTTATTTAATCACCTCTGCTGTTTCTATTTTTTGCGCTATAAATAAAAATAGAGCGTAATTTTTTGAAAAAAATGCAATATTTTTTCCTTTTGCTATAATAAATACCCCCAAAAAAGATATATAAAAAGTTTTTTTCCTCAGTTTAGGCCGATACATATTCTTCTACCTATTTTTGGTAAAAAAAATCACAATAAGCGTTTAACGATTGGTTTGCGTTTACAAAATGGGGGATAGTTTTATGGCATTTTTTTTTGCTACTAATGGCCGTGATCAGCGATTTTTTTGTGACTGTGACATTATGGCGGACACATCGGACAGTTTTGGGACCATTGTCACTTTCACAGCAAAAAGTATTATAAAAATGCATTGATTGCTGTGAAAAATTACAATTGCAGTTTAGGATTTAACCACTAGGAGGTGCTGTAGGGGTTAAGTGTGACCTCATATGTGTTTATAACTGTAGGGGGGGCGGGGCTGGACAGTGTCGCGGGCACGCGCCGGCGGCTTGTGCGCGACCCATGGCTGGGCACTTAAAGGGGACATACCCTCACGTGATTGGCAGTCAGAACATCAGGACTGATCAATATTCAAACATACTGTATATACCAATGTTTGGACATGCTTCCGGAACGACCTATGCTCGCAATCCAAAGTTTTACTGTACACTGATTTAATTTTTTTTTTTTTTACCAAAGAAATGTAACAGAATACATTTTGGTCAACATCTATGTAGAAAAAACATTTATTTTCAACATTAACAAAAAAACTAAGAAAACATTTTCTTTTCAATAATTTTGGTATTTTTTCATGTATATTAAACTAAAGAATGTAGAAACCCCAGTTGTGATTACCTTTAAGGCCTTGTACACACGATCAGACATGTCTGATGAAACTGGTCTGCAGACCAGTTTCATCAGACCAGTTTGATGGTGTGTACGGCCCATTAGACCGTTGTTCCGTCAGACAAAAGTTTTAAAATATGCTTTAAAATCTGTCTGATGGAACCTGTCTGTCGGACAGGTTCGATGATTAAGTACACAAAAGCATCGGACCAAAAAACCTGTGCATGCTCAGAATCAAGTCGACGCATGCTTAGAAGCATTGAACTTTGTTTTTTCATCACATCGTTGTGTTCTACGTCACCTCGTTCTGGTCTGATTGGATTTTGGTCTGATGGTGTGTACGCACATCAGACCATCAGACAAGTTCAGAGTTGTCTGATGAAAACGGTCCATCAGACAAGTCTCATCAGACATGTCTGATCGTGTGTACAGGGCCTAAGAGGGAAGTTTCAGGAAAAAAAACTTCCCACAGCCCCCTGCGTATAACACGCAGGCACAGTTTACCCTCTATTTTCAGGGTTAAAAAGGTCAGTGTTATACACCAATAAATACAGTAAATACCACCAAAAGAAAGCTCTAGCCGGCGCAAACAAATGATAGAGATTTAATTTGGGTACAGTGTTGCATTACTAAGTAATTGTCATTCAAAATGTGATAGTGTTAAAATCTGAAAAATGCCCCAGGCAGGAAGGGGGTGAAAGTGCCCAGTCTTAAAGTGGAAGTAAACCCTTTAATTTGATAGTTACAGAAAACAGTTAACATTTCCGGCATGCCGGAAATGCTAGCTGTCACATTTGTTTGTGCTCTCAACCAAACTGCCAAACCATCCAATGGCTGGTTTCATAACAGGTCACATATGCAGCATCATGGCAGTTGCATATTAAACAGAGGTCAAGATGGCAGCTTCCTTGGCTGAAAACAATAGGAGGGTTTACTTCCACTTTAAGGTGGTTAAAAGGGAAAAACCATGGGGAAATGTGCATACATTTTATTTTTTTTTTCTCTATTGTTGACCTGACAAACATTAGGCATAAAGTTTAGCAACCAAATTAAGCCCAATGTTTACTCTGGCAAAAGCAAAATAACATGTCATGTTACTTAGTAATAAAGACACAGATGAAAGAACATAGAAAAATATAGAAATATACATGCATTATTTGTCTACCAATTGCACTATAAAAAGAACTTCCTTCGGTGTATTAAAAAAAATTCTATTTATTAGCTTTATCATAATCCAACCATTACATAGCTGTGTGTTAAGAGTGGATGTGAAAGCATGCACTGTATTTTCTATGATTTTCTTTTCTTTCACACAAAAAACATAGTTTAGAATTTCCAGTACTTACTTAATTATGTCAACTAATTATAGAACCTCTGCACACTGTACATGTGGAAATGGAAGCAGACATGCCACTTTAAAAAAAAATATCTATTTTAAGCACCATGTGACTTCATAGCTGCAGTACCAGCTCATAGTTAAGGGTACGCACAGCACCTGGGTTTGTGTGATTATGGATTATTTTCCCTGCTGACCTGCAGTTCTGTACAGTGTTACTAAAGTGGAATGATCCCCGTTTAAAGCATTCACCATGAGATTTGCAATGAAATAATGCTTTGCTTGTATTTTGTTACCATTATAGTATTAAAGTTGAGTAAAACGAAAAAAAAAAAAAAAAACAGGTTATGTTCAGTGATAGTCTTCCACAAAACGTAACATCCACAAAAGTATATTTACCAGCTAAACTAACTGTAAAACTGACTGTAAAACTAAGGTCAAATACTAGCCTACTTTCTAACAGATTTGGCCATAAATGAATATTTATAGCTTGCATGCGAGGAAAGGTGAACCAAAGTTAAGGTAAAACACAGCACTGCATATTATATTTATTCCACACGTTTTACCCTATCTCCAGCACAGAGACTCTCACATTAACCTTTATTTTATTTATTTTTTAAAAAGAGGTATTTGTTACTTGCATGGTCAAAAAATTTGTGAAGCCCTGATGTCATGCCAAGCCATCTTTGTTATGTGTAGGCATAGTGAGTAATAATCTGGGGCTTGTATATTTCAACAATAAATTGAGAGCAAGCATACTTTGGAGGTAATCTGTCCATCTCACAGCAACATATGTAAAGTCTAGGCTTGCTCAATGTGGTTTAAAGCAGTATCAAATCAAAAAACAAAGATGTAATATGTTGCAGCTTACCAATTCCTAAATGTGGTGTCTGCAATGGTTTTCTTTCTTTTTTTAATGCTTTTTCCCCTTTATTTTTAACTGGTGATTTCACTAGCAACACACTTCCTTGGGTGTCCCCACTCTATGGAAGAGCAATAGAGACACCTTTAGATAGCAGCATTGTTCATCTGGTGAGAGGGTAATGTTAGATGTACTATAAGATTTAGACGAGCTTGACTAAAAAACAATAACCCTGGCTAACACTTTTGAAAGCAGAACCAAACCTATCAATTTAACTTTTTCCCATACAGTTACATTGAAGGCATGAGTAGTATTAAAAGTACATTTTTTGGGTCAATTCAACTATAAGACCCCTCGGGTCTATTTATAAAGGTTTTTACAAAATATTCACACAACTTTCACCCAAGATTTACACTGTTTACTATTGGATTCAATTAGAAAAATGTGTATATCCTTAGTTAATCGTGTGTGAAAAATGTTCTAAATAGACCCCCACATCAAAGCAAAAACAGAATGTGACAGTCTCTCAAATTAGATTATAGCTGGAGGAGAAATTGTTACTGGCAAATACAGTGTTGTTCTGCCCCAAATACTGATCATGCCTTAGTAACAGAAAGTACTTAAAGGGATACTAAAGTCAGGTTTTTGTTTTTTTTTTAAATAACAAACATGTTATACTTATCTCCACTGTGCAGTTCGTTTTGCACAGAGTGGCCCGGAAAGCTGTCTTCTGGGGTCCTCGTCGCAAAAGCTTTCCATCTTCATGCGAGGGCGCTCGCACGGTGGAAAGCTTTTCCGAGCGCGCTCCCGTGATACAGCGGCAGCCATAGCCGTCGACTGTATCACTCGGCCCCGCCCCCCGGCGCGCTGCGTCATCCGCTGTGATTAACAGCAGCCCCAGCCAATGGCTGCGCTGCTATCAATCCGCCCAGCCTAGCGGTGCTGTGAGATGTTTTTTTACCTTAATGCATAGGATGCATTAAGGTAAAAAAAACTTTTACCTTTACAACCCCTTTAATAAAAAGGAAAGTAACACAAGGCCACATGATGGGTATTATGATCATAAAAGTGGTTGCAAAGCAGTTAAATTTCCGGCATGCCGAGATTGCCAACTGTCACATTGGTTGTGCTCTCAACCAGACTGTCAAACCATCCAATTGCTGGTGTCATAACTGATCACATGTGCAGCACCACGGCAGTTGAAGATTAAACATATACCAAGATGGCAGCTTCCTTGGCTGAAAATGATAGAAGGGTTTACTTCTGCTTTAAAGCGGAGTTCCACCCAAAAATGGAACTTCCGCTTAATCCCCTCCCCCTTACATGCCACATTTGGCATGTAATTTTTTTGGGGGGGGGAGTGGGGGCTTCAGTAGGAGTGGGACTTCCTGTCCCACTTCCTGCTTCCGCCGAGGGGCTAGTAAGGCGATTAGGCCTAATCGCCATACTGCAGCCCCTCCCTTTGGCTTTCGTCTAGGACACTGACAGGTCCTAGACGATCGCCTGTCCAATCAGCGGCGGGCCGCGCCGTGCGCGCATGCACAGTGCGGCTCGCGCATGCGCAATGGGTGCCCGGCCGTGAAGCCGAAGGCTGTCACGGCTGGGTGCCCACAGTCGCAATGAGGACGCTGGCCGGGGAGGGGGGAGAGGAGCGGAGCCCCGGTCGGCGCGTCGCTGGAACGTGGAGAAGGTAAGTGTCTGTTTATTAAAAGCCAGCAGCTACACTTTTTGTAGCTGCTTACTTTTAATAAACATTACATTTGGGTGGAACACCCCTTTAACCTGTTCCCTGCATTATGGTAAAACATGTCCCAGTGTTTATATTGCCCCCTCACCCCCCTTAAAGTCCTATCTTGATCCAGCGCTGTGCCCATCTGCAGCTGCTCTTACCTCTCTGTCTGATTCTATCATTCAAATCTTGTTAGCAGAGAGCGGCTGGGGCAGGGGGGGGGGAGTTGTATGAGCCTCAATATATGTGTCAATAGATACACACAGCCCAACTCAGAATCGAGCCAATGGGTGTGCCTCTTGCTGTGGGGGCACAGAAGGATGAGCACCAGCGCCCAAGAAGAAAAGGTTGAAGGTTCCCCTGTGCAACACCATTGCACAGACCAGATAAGTATAACATAATTGTTATAATAAGATTGTGGTGCTTACCCCCTCAGGAACTTCTTGGTATGATGGGTTCTGTGTTCTGCCACCAGGCCACTCCAGTGCATAGGCCACAAGTGTACTATCCAAAGAGATACATTTTTTAATTAATACTTTTCATAAAGTGGAATTGGACACAAACTCAGTTATTCTTTTTCTTTTTACAAGCCAAACATATTTTACATAAACAAAAAAAAAAACTTCCGATCTAAAAATGTTACCATTTTTTTTTGGATGATTCCAGAATATTATAAAAAAAAAATAGTTCTCTATGCTGGCTCCAAGTTTAGCAGTGTGGAGCGTGCCCATAGAGGAAGCCCAGATTATATGTCACAGTGGAATGAAAGTACATAATTGTTTTATTCATTGTCTTATTTTTTTATTTTTTTATTATTATTTTAAATTCATGGTTTTAAGTGATGAGCCCTTGTTTTTGTCTGTGTATTTTTTATGGTCCTGACCTAATGAGAGGAAAAGAGTTGAAGTAATAAAGTTGGATATGGATGTCCCTCTACTTGGCCTGAGAATACTTGCTTAAAGCTTTGATCGACCTTTCCCCTGCTGGAATGTCATATATCTCTGGTAAACGATTCAATTCACAAGGGTGTGAGCACTGGAAGCAATTGTGAATGTGCTTTTTTTCTGAGGCCTGTTGCACACTTGCTTGATGCTGTGTAAGAGACAATATAAAGTAAATGGACTCACAAATAGATTCACACTTTTTCTGGAAGCACTTTATTTCTGTATTCTTTTTGCACAGGATTTAAGCATTTTTAAATGACTTTATACCTTTATATCAGAATTTGCACTTTGGCACAAAGTGTTTTAAAGTGACAGATTTTATGTAATTCGATGTTTGACATATTTGTTTAATATTGTAGCACTGCCAATTTTATCACATCTAAATTTTTAACAATGAATGTGATTTTTGTTTGGAAATGTCCATTCATTCTAAAGATGAATGTTGAAAGCAAGTGAAATTTTGAAGTGTTTTCGAACAGCATTCATCAACTCACTGAATGTGCTGAGAATCTGCATATAAAAGCGACTAATGTATGGCTAGCTTTATTCTTTGGCTGGGTTCTACTTTATTATCCAGCAGACACAGCTTATAAATAATATACTTGTCAGAATAAACATTTGAGTGCACCAAATAACAGATCTCCTTACACTTTACTAACTTTACCACACAGCAAACTCTTAAAAAGATGGAGCAAATTCATTCCCAGCCCCAAGGTTTAGGCCGCGTACACACGATCAAATCTATCTGCAGACAGATTCGATCGTGTGTACGGGCGAGCCAACGGATTTGGCCAGCCGACAGATTTTAAAGCATGCTTTAAAATCTGTCGGCTGGGAATCCGTCCGCCCGACATGTCTGCTGGTTAGTACGCTAACCAGAAGACATATCTTCTCGCACATGCGTCCAATGGATTCGACACATGTGCGGAAGTAATTCACTTCCTGGTGCGGTGACGTGGCGGCGTCAACGTCACCGCCACGTCACCGACACGTCAGTGCGCCGTCTGCCGGCGGCGATTTCGGTTTGATCATGTGTACACGATCAAACCAATACATCCCAGCAGACAGATTTGTTCAAATCGGTCTGTCCGACCGATTTGAACAAATCTGTCTGCTCGTGTGTACGGGGCCTTAGATGCAGGGACATAGTTGGGCTTACAATAATAATAAGTCAACAAACTCTTCCTAAAATGAAATGAATAGCCAAAGCTGAACTGAGTCTATCAATTAACACCAGAAATAATGCCACTCCCCGCACCAGCCATCTTAGACGGCAAAGGGATAGCATAATTGCGACAATAACCTGTAAAGACAAATATATAAAATATCTCACAAAAGTGAGTCTTTTCATGTGACAACACTAAATAAATTACACTTTGCAACAATGTAAAGTAGTGAGAGTATAGCTTGTATAAAGCCTCATACACACAATCGGATTTACATCGGACAAAGCCATGGAATTTTGTCGGAAGGGCATTGGACATGAACTTTTTCTGCATACAAACGGCAAAACGTTGTCTGCTAACTAACAGAAACAAACGTGGTTTCTGCTCTTTAGCGCCACTCTTTGGGCAACTTCTGCTAATGTTGTCTTATGGTTAGCATTGCTTCTGAGCATGCGTGTTCGTACTTTGGATTTTTTTCCGACAGACTTGTGTACATGTGATCAGAAAATCCGACAAGACACATTTGTTGTCTGAAAATTTTAAAGCATGCTATCCCACATTCCGACAACAATTGTTCCGATGGCGCGTACAAACGGTCGGATTATCTGACAACATCCTCCTATCGCACAAATCCCGTCCGAAAATGTGATCAGGTGTACGGGCCCTAACAGTGCATATTTGAAGTCCCCTCAAAATAACTCAACACACACCCATTAATGTCTATACCGCTGGCAACAAAAGTGAGTACACTCCTAAGTGAAAATGTCCAAATTGGGCCCAAAGTGTCAATATTTTGTGTGGCCACCATTATTTTCCAGCACTGCCTTAACCCTCTTGGGTATGGAGTTCACAAGAGCTTCACAGGTTGCCACTGGAGTGCTTTTCCATGCCTCCATGAGGATATCACAAAGCTGGTGGATGTTAGAGACATTTCGCTCCCCCACAGATGCTCAATAGGGTTTAAGTCTGGAGATATATTTGGCCAGTCCATCGCCTTGAATGTCAGCTTCTTTAGCAAGGCAGTGGTCGTCTTGTGCATGTGTTTGGGGTCATTATCATGTTGGAATACTTCCCTTCGGCCCAGTCCCCGAAGGGAGGGGATCATGTTCTGCTTTAGTGCTGCGATTTCAGAGCTTGCATGGGGATGCACAGAACACCGGTGTAACCCGTGTAGGCAAATCCATGCCCATGCCCATGTGAACAAGGCCTTTGTAGACATGGTAACTTAACGGTAAGTATTTTGCTACCAAAGACCTAAGAGATTGAAATAATAGGGGCAGACTTTACTAGCTACGAGCGCTGGTGTAGCCAAACAACAGAACAAAGAGGAGGCATATGCATAATATACACATCGCTTTCAGAACCTACATCCAAGTTTTCTTACATGGAGGCATGGGAGAGGGACCTACGGGTGACCTGGGACCTGGAGGAGTGGCATAAGGTAGGGACTAGAGCTTTTAAAGGTCTTGTTAATATTTCTCTGATAGAAGCTAATCTGAAAGTTTTGATGAGATGGTATCTAGTCCCCAGTAGGCTGGCAGCAATCTTCCCAGACGTATCCCCACTATGTTACCGAGATTGTCAAGCACAGGGTTCCATGTTACATACCGTATTTATCGCCATATAACACGCACAGGCGTATAACACGCACCCTAACTTTAAGAGGGAAGTTTCAGGGAAAAAACGTTCCACAGCCCCCTGTGTATAACACGCAGGCACAGTTTACCCTCTATTTTCAAGGTAAAAAAGTGAGTGTTATACGCCAATAAATACAGTATTTGGTGGGAATGCCCAAGAATCAGGGGATTCTGGAACAAAATCTTCAACCTCATTAATAAAGTAACCGGCATTCCTGTAGAGAAATCCCCCCAAACAGCTTTACTTGGGATCCCTGTCCCCCAAGCTCCTAAATACATTCAAAAACGAATAGCCTTCATGCTTCTAGGAGCAAAAATGACGTTGGCTGGAGCCTGGAAACAAAAATGGTCAGCTCAATACTAAACTCCACTAAAATTTTTGAGGCAATATGGGAACCCTGGGCTAGACATATTGGCATATCCTTTTTCCCAGGAATTTCAACGACTCATGCAAACGTTTGAGGTCTGTAGCTGGCAACACTCTCTTGCCTTCTCTCTTTTCTCTGTTCTGCTCCTGTTCTTTTTTTTTTTTTTCTACTACCCTGTTGAATAGCAGTCAGTCTTCATTTTACTCACTTACATTAGAGATTATTTTTTCTACGGTAACACGACCATAGGAGAAGATGTATATTTCGGATGATATCTTCAAGATATTCCAGGTTTCAATGAGCCACTGGAATATAACAATGTATTTCTCACTCTGGGACTGTCTCGCAGCTCTGGAGGCCTCAGTTATTCTGGAGTCGGGAGTCCAGTCTTGCCCTTAACAGGCACACTCTAAGAATTTTACATTTTTTGTCGGTCCCCGACACAGTGTGAACCCATAGGGGTTGTCGGGACGGACGTTGATATTAGGTGCCTTTATCAGGTATTCTACTTTCTCACGATTTTTGGTTCAAAGTACAGTGGGATATCCTATTTTATGTAGAGTATTGATTTTTTTTTTCTCTAAGGCTAGGTTCACACTTGTGCGGATGGAGTGCGGCTTAAACCGCATCTAATACGCAGAACATTTATAAATACATTGTTTTCAATGAGGCTGGTTCACATATGTGCGATGCATTCGCACTGCGCATTGCAGAAAAAACGTGTGCGGATTTTATGCCTTGCAGTGCGGCTCAGGTGCAAATTCAGTCCCATTATCTGCTATGGGTACGCAGCTGATTTGCAGATGTGTTCAGTTCTCTTCAGGAATTTCTCTCATTTAGCTCAATACACTTCTCCCCCACTCTCCTCTCACCCGGAACTTCTCCCAGGTCTCCAAATTCACAGCTAAAAACGGAGCTAATCTCCTGAACACTTCCCTTATATTTGCAGAGAGATTACAGAGCTGAAATTTACACCACACAAGTGTGAACCCAGCCTAAAAGTTGAATACCTTATTCTGTTCTGTATGTATATCATTCTACCCCAGGATGTTCTGGTGGCATTCAAAATGTACTGCACTGCTCTTCAATAAAATTATTTTGAAAAAAAAAATACAATATTGATTTAATCAACACAAAAAAAAAAAAAAATTGGGAATTAAACTCTCCATCATCAAACCAAAATCTCATATTTCAGGAGACTAACATTTTAGGCTAGATTCAGATTGTTTGCTTTCATGTTCATGCATTTTTGTATGCTTTTTTATGCGTGTTCTAACGTGTTTTATGCATGCTTTTTTATGTGCTTTCATGGTTATGCATTTTTTCTGTAGCCAATAAAAAAAAGATTACGCTATGATATCATCACTTATTGACCTTGTCAGGATTCTGTTGCTGTGTTCCCAGAAAAAGAGGTAGAAGAAGGAGGTAATGCAGAAGAACAGGCAAAGATTTTAAATTTGGTTGAAACATTTTAATTATACACTTCTCCCCCTATGTTTGTAATGACAGTGGAAGGGGTCATAAAACAATGGGAGGTTGCACACCTCCCCAATCAACATTTGTGTATCAAAGAATCCCTGTCCTGCACCCATCTTGCTCTGGTGTTTGTGAGCACGTGGAAAATATCCATGGGAGTGGTCTGTTACCAGGGGGTGAAAAATGCATACAAAACGTATCATACATTTTGACTACATTGACTTTCTTGGCCCTACAAATGCATAAAATTGGAACCAAAATCAAACGTGAGCTATTTAAAAAAATGTGTGGCAGTGCAAAGGCATGAACAAGTTCTATAATAACATTTCCATTGATTGCACATTTGCTTTCATATGGTCTGATGCCCGCATTAAACGTGAATGTGTGAAATGGCCTTAAACTATTTGTAATGGAATTTTTCTTTTAAATAACATGTCATACTTACCTGTTCTGTGCAATGGTTTTGCACAGAGCAGCCCTGATCCTCCTCCCTCACCGGAGCACTGGGCCCCTTTCTTTTGCCAAGTGCCCCCATAGCAAGCCGCTTTCTATGGGAGCACTCGAGCATGCTCACTCCCAAGCCAGCTCTCTGTGTCCATAAGACACATAGAGAATGGCTCATCTCCTCCCCCTGCACTCTCCTCACAATCTGTCATTGACAGCAGTGGGAGGCAATGACTCCTGCTGCTGCATCCCAGTCAATGAGGAGGAAGAGACCCGGGAGAGCCGCTGCTCTTGTTTACATTGCTGAATCAAGATCAGGCTTAGGCAAGTGCTAAGGAGTGCTGAGGTGGATCTACACACTAAAGTTTTTTTTTTTTACCTTTATTTATATGTAGCACCCTCCTAGGTAGATGCTAGAAGAGCGTGTAATTTTTGCTCTTTCTGCTTACCAGGAAGTTGGTCAGGTAAAACTTAGAGTGCTCTCTGCCTACCAAGGAGCAGGATCTATTGGTTATGTCTGCTCATTGTGCTCAGGTGCAGCTCAACTTGTCTGACTGTTTTTCCACTGGTCCAAAAGGGAGGAATATTGGACAGTGGGAGGGGACCAGGCAAGTGAGTGCAAGTGGCTTTGTTACAGTCCTGTTTATTGGCAGAGGAAAGGTGCTGCATTGTATGCTGTGATACTGTATAAAAGCCCAGGACACATGTGCTCAGAGTTAGTTGAGTTTGAGAGCAGAGTCCAGGAGGGAGGGTGTGGCTCTTCTCCGTGGAGGCAGTCGTGTGACTTTGGGTTGTTAATGCAAGGGCCTAGCGAGAGAGAGAAACTGGACCCAGGTGTCCTGCAGAGCTGACTGGAAGAGGGACACCGGGAAGAATCTGATTCTGCCTGCAGTCAGTAAAGATCTGTGTCTTTGGGGCCTGTCAAGTAAGGGACACCCCTTCATCTATAAGAGTCAGTGGATGGGTGTCAGTAAAGGGCATGCTAAAGAGTATCCTTAAGATAAAATAGTGCATCCAGTCTGCTGTTAGTGAGAGAAAGAAGACTTCATTCCTCCATATATGTGGCAGTATGATTAAAGCAGCGTGTCTGCTTCCACAAATCTTCAGGTGAGGCCATGTGAGAGTGCCCTAATCCATTGTGAATAGTTCAAGTTGGAGTATTCCACTAATCCCTTCTCCCATACAAGTTCCAAAAAAATACAAAGACCCAAATACTCTGGGCTGGTCATTGAATAACGAGCAAGCGGGAGTAAGGGGGGATAAGTGAGAGGCCAAGAAGTCAACACTCAGTAAGCCCAACAGGGACAGTGCTACACATAGAATTCAGGAAGGTAAAAAAACCTTCAGCCTTTAAAACCACTTTAAGATAAAGGAGGGAATTAACCACTTAAGGACCTTAGGTGTTTTTCAGATTTGGTGTTTGCAAGACTAAAACATTTTTTTTCTGCTAGAAAATTACTTAAAACCCCCAAACATTATATATATATTTTTTCTAACACCCTAGAGAATAAAATGGTGGTCATTGCAATACTTTTTGTCACACCATATTTGTGCAGAGGTCTTACAAGCGCACTTTTTTTGGAAAAAATTCACTTTTTTTAATAAAAAAATAAGACAACAATAAATTTGGCCCAATTTTTTTATACATTGTAAAAAGATAATGTTACGCCAAGTAAAATGATACCCAACATGTCACACTTAAAAATTGCGCCCGCTCGTGGCATGGCGTCAAACTTTTACCCTTAAAAATCTTGATAGGCGATGTTAAAAAAATCCTATAGGTTGCATCTTTTGAGTTTCAGAGGAGGTCTAGGGTTAGAATTATTGCTCTCTCTCTAACGATCGCGGTGATACCTCACTTGTGTAGTTTGAACACCGTTTTCATATGCAGGCGCTACTCACGTATGTGTTCGCTTCTGCGCGCGAGCTCGTTGGGACGGGGCGCTTTAAAAAAAGTATTTTTTTTTGTTTTCTTATTTATTTTTATTTATTTTATTATTTTTTACACTGAAAAAATAAAAATAAAAATGTGATCACTTTTATTTCTATTACAAGGAATCGAAGATAGGGACCATGTGATTAGAGACAAAGGCTGCTTGGGACCAGTAAGTCTAGAAATGCACAGGTCAAAGGGTTTGTTTAGGTTGGGACTTTCAAGGCACTGATAGGAGAGCGTAAATGTAGTAAAAAAATATAGTTTATTCACATAAAACAATGAAACATATAACAAAAATATATATAATGGGACAAGCCCCACAGTTCAGAACAATTTAAGATTTGTAATAAACAAAACCGTGTAAGTTTAAAGAGTGGAGCCAGCCAGCAACCTCGACCGCTTCTTCAGGAGGGTCTATAACATGGGTCTTCAAACTATGGCCCTCCAGTTGTTCAGGAACTACAATTCCCATCATGCCTTGTCATGTCTGTGAATGTCAGAGTTTAACAATGCCTCATGGGATGTGTAGTTCCACAACAGCTGGAGGGCCGTAGTTTGAGGATCCCTGGTCTATAAGGTACATACAATTTATACAATAAGAACAAGCATGGTTTAAGAAAAAATTTACATATCATGAGTAATAAAACAATAGACAGTGAAATATCTTGGAAGTTTAGAGATTGCTCACCTAAGGCGGTCCAATAACTGGAGCAGGGGCTAACCACTACCCCCCGTGGCGCACAAAGTGGAAATTGATACAGGCTCTAATGGAGTACAGAGGAGTTTAAAGGGTTAAACAGGCTAATTGGGTGAACTAGGGTCTGGGACACCGGGTGCTGCAACGGAGTGAGGTGAGTGTGGGGGAACAAAAAGGGGGGGGGATAGACGATAGGAAGGGTGATGGGAGGTAGAGGGAACCCCCTACCTCCCATCACCCTTCCTATTGTCTATCCCCCCCCCCCTTTTAGTTCCCCCACACTCACCTCACTCCATTTACACTCTCCTATCAGTGCCTTGAAAGTCCCAAACTAAACAAACCCTTTGAGCTGTGCATTTCTAGACTTACTGGTCCCAAGCAGCCTTTGTCTCTAATCACATGGTCCCTATCTTCGATTCAATTACGGGATGCTGGTACATTTGACTTATTTTTCACTTTATTTAACTGAGGCCACACTCTCCCTTTTTGACTATTACATCCCTTGTAATAGAAAAAAGCATGACAGGTCCTCTTAAATATGAGATCTGGGGTCAAAAAGACCTCAGATCTCATATTTAGACTTATATGCAAAAAAAAATGGAAAAAAATAAAAAAGTTTCTTTAAGGCTGCGTACACACGATCAAATTTGTCCGCTCAAACTGGTCCGACGGACCAGCTCAGCAGACAAATCCGATCGTGTGTATGGGCTAGCGGACATGTCCGACCGGCGGACAAATTTTAAAACATGTTTTAAAATTTGTCCGCTCAGGACATGTTCGTCGGATATGTCCGCCGGTCAGTACACTCACCAGCGGACATATCCTCCCGCACATGCGTCAAATGGATTTGACGCATGCGCGGAAGTATTTTCCTTCATGGTGCGGTGACGTGGCGGGGATTTTTGATCCAATGGTGTGTACACGCCATCGGACCAAAATCCGGAGGGGACATGTCCGCTGGAAACGGTCCAGCGGACTGTTTCAGCGGATAAGTCCCTCCGTGTGTACGCAGCCTTAGACGCTGGGTGGGACTGACGTTTTGACGTCACTTCTGCCCAGCAAAGCTATGGGGACAGGTGGGTGCCATGTTGCCCTCACTCGCATCCCCACACAGCATGGGAGAGGACCCGATCGCCTCCACTTCTAGCACCGCGGAGACCGCCGTTATCGTTTACAGGACCGTTGGCACTAAAGATGGATACCTCGGTTGTGGCAGCAGCTGCTGCCGTTACCGAGATATCCATCTTTAAAAAAAGGATGTATATATACAGTGCAAGGTCCTTAAGTGGTTAAAGAAAGACTTGGGGCAAAAGAGGGAGAGCAGAAATGCACAGAATAAAGAGGGTTTTATGCAGCAATTCAGAATATACAGTACTTAATATGTTAATATGCACAAACTACAAACAAAAGTAAAGAACGCTGATTGTAAACAAAATGTTTCCAATCCAGAACGCTCGCCAACTTTTTTTCAGCTTTGGATATACAAATCTGCACAGAGACCTGAGTATAACAATAAGAGAACAAATCATTGTAGATAATCTTGTATTCTGTTCCTCTACAGCATGGGAAATCTGCCCAAATGAGACCTTTGTCCTTGTGAACAGATATGTAACACACAAAAATAAATACAATGCAATCTACCATCAGTCTGAGATTAATTGGATTGATTGTAAAATGGGTAATCAGTACAAGATGGGGGTCCTTTGGCATGAAATGTAATCAACAAGATGTTTATGTATGTATGTATGTATGTTCACGGGCAGGAGCAATGCAATCAGTGCAAAGCCAGGTCTGCAAAGTATCAGAGAGAATGCTGAGCGCACAGGCCCCACCAAAGAAATTCTATGCATCTATTTCAGGAGTTTAGCACACTCTGAACATGAAGGACTTCCTAACAGGATTTCCATTTTAATAAGGTCATGCAGTTCTTATTTTGGAACAATGAAACACAGAATTATTGCATCTCAGCCTGGTGTACGCTAAAGCGACACTACATTTTAAAACTGATGGCTAATCTGAAGAGGTAGATCTTGTGCAGTTCAGCAGCTTTGAGAATCATAGGAGTCCTGGAGAGGTCTGCTTGTGTAATTCCAAAAAGAAGTAAATTACATCTAGACTACATTTAATCAGAAATAACCACAATACCTTTCTTTAGCCTGCCGATTTAAATAATGCTTTATGCGGGAAGATTTTCTGAGCCCTTAATATATGCTCAAGCCGCTAGAACTATTTCTTTTATGAGCAATCCTGATGTTTAAAGAGAATAAAAGCCCTGTCTGTGTCTTTTTTAGACACACAGGTGAAATACATAAACTTGATTTAAACAGGCTCATAAATATATATTTAATTTTTTATGTATAATTTGTAATGATATATGAATATAGGAGCCACAATATTTGCTCATTACATGTGCAGTCTCTGACTTCTAATTTGCTTTGCTACACAACGGTTGGACTTTACTGCTCCGTTCACACACTGCAAGTCTATTGACTCATTGAAAACAATATACTTTCTGAGGGACTGATTTGTTTATAAACTGTTCTTAAGACAAAATGTGGGGAGTGTAATGTTTCTGCGTGTATGGGGGTGTAATGTATCTAGGTCTATGGGGGCGTAATGTATCTGTGTGTATGGGGGTGTAATATATCTGGGTGTAATCTGTGTGTATGGGGGATGTAATGTATCTGGGTCTAATCTGTGTGTATGGGGGTGTAATGTATCTGGGTCTAATCTGTGTGTATGGGAGGTGCAATGTATCTGGGTGTATGGGGGTGTAATGTATTTTGGTTGCAGATGCTGTGTGTTAGTGGGCTTCCTGACTCTCCTGTAGTCCAAGGGAGGGGCGAGCACGACACTCCACACCAGGGAGAAAGCCTTGCATTACTGTGTGGAGTCAGACAGACAGAACAGGTTTTCGCAGAAGAAATAAGGACATTTAAAAGCAAAATGGAAGGATGAGGTAAGTGAAGGAGAACTGCACTAAGGTGAAGGAAGCTATTCAGGAAAAAAAATGTACCTTTACAACCCCTTTAAAGTTATTAAAGAAGAGCTTAGGGCAAAATAACAAATTCAGTGATCAGATATAAATGTAAATGTATGGTGATCTTGTAGGAACCATTATTGGTTGCTAAGACATGAATGTGCATAAAATATTATTGGATACTATCATAAGGATGTTTATGGTTAAGTTAATGCACATTCATGCTTTAGCAACCAATAATGGTTCCTACACAATCGCCATATGCAGTTAATTGACTCCTCCCTCTGCTCCACTATATTAGACTGTTCAATCACCCTATTCATCACCCTTGAAAAAGGAGCGTGCCTGCCACAAGACACACAGCATGCACACTCAGAAACGCGTCACATGTTTGTGACATCATTGCCCTGCGCCACGCTGCCCTATGCACTCCAAGCCTCGTTTTGGATTACACACCACACGACCATCTTCCACCTCTAGCGGTTACAAGCCTGGACTCCAGGACCAGCAGCGTTGGGAACAACAGGCTCTGACAGCTCATCGCTCCCATCCTTTCAGAGAATGATTTTAATAACTTAAAAAAAAACTGAAAAATTCCTTTAAATATTGTACTTGCTGTGTGTCTATAGTTTGCCTGTGAAAACGTCTTTGAGAACCCGGGTTTTGCCCGCTTGAACATGTATCAATGGAATTTTTTTTTTTTTAAACGGTAATTTTTTCAGGAGTCCTGCTCCTGAAAAAAACAACCGTTTTTTAAACTTTTTCCCATTGATACATGTTCCCTGAGGCAAGACCCGGGTTCTCAAAGACGTTTTCCAACAGTAATATTGGTCTTTAAAATGATCGTTTTTGAATTCGAACGTTCGAGTCCCATAGACTTCAATGTGTTCTAAATAATCGCGTGAACGGTCGGTCTGTTCGACGGTTCTGGTGCGAACCGAACGCGGGGTTGTTCGGCTCATCCCTACTAGCGCCCTTTATAGAGGGATTCCTGTGGTTGCAGGGAAGAAATTTGCTCGGTCTATGACCGACCTTAGAATTATATGATATATGTTTTGGTATTGAACTCTAAGGGCCAGATTCTCAGCGGCGTTACGACGGAGTATCTCAGATACCCCGTCGTATTGCCGTTTTTTTTGTCTCGTATCTATGCGCGTGATGCTTAGCATCACTTTTGCATAAATACGCTTCTACATCCGACAAGTGTAAAACCATTACACTTGCGGATAAAAGGAGTGTAACATCACAGGAGTGTGGGAGTTGCCGACACCCCAAATCGATTAGAAAATTGGAAGGTTCCCCCAAAGGAGGGGCTTTTTAGGCAACAGTAGTAAACGTAAATATAATGGTGCAGAATTATATATATTTATAATAAATATGTAATCGTATAGAAAGAATCATACAATATAACACTTGACAAATTATAAAGTTGCAAAATCGAGACTGATCCACATAAATAAACTCTACAAGGCCCTACGCGTTTCGGGGGTTTCCCTTCTTCGGGGGCCGGAGTCTGTGTGGAAACAAATTATATTACATCAGGTTTACATAACCGTATCATCAAAATAGTTTTTACAATTACATCAAACTTTAAAACAGCGAGCATAGGAAGTGCAAGAAAAACAAAAGACATACCAGTCAAGAGATGGCAACTCAGTAAAAACACAGGGCAAGAAGTCCATGGTGAAGAATGTTCCTGAAAAGGTGGTATGCAGGAATTGGGGGACAGGCACCTCACATCCAAAAGGAAGCAAACCCTAGGCCAAAACTGCTGGACTAGAACGGTTATATAGTCCCTAAAATAAAGGACAGATTGCACAAAAAATATATATGCAAAGTAGAAAAGAATATATCAATTTTTGTTAGAGTAAGAAAATTGTAAGATATATACCTATCCAGGGAAAGTAGTACTTAAGGATAGCCAGAGGGGGTCAGCATGGAGCACAGCACAGGAAAACTGAAAAAATCCAACAAATAGCATTAAAGTTGGTTGGTGTAAAAAGGAGAGAGAAAAACAAAGATTTAGAAACGGGGGGGGGGGGCTGGCAGTGGAAGGCATAAGCCATCAGTGTACCTTTTAGTGAATGTATTGCCTGATACCGTCGCCATCAACCAGGTCAACCATTCCCGGGAGACGGCTGTGTTTAAATAGGAGGAGGGGGCGTGGTCAAGAGGGAGAGACGTATGTGCAGCAGACGGCGCTCGTACAGCGCGATCGCGTCACTATCGAGTCGTCGCGTGCCGCCCCCAAGCCCTGGTGTATTACCTTGGGAGGGGCCTGGGAGGGGCGGACAGGGTTGGATGTACCAGTCACATTCGCAAGAGGATGCGCACGCAATCACAGCGTAAATGCGCAATGCGAGTAAACCGGAAAGCTC
This sequence comes from Rana kukunoris, assembly GCA_029574335.1. Taxonomy (NCBI): domain Eukaryota; kingdom Metazoa; phylum Chordata; class Amphibia; order Anura; family Ranidae; genus Rana; species Rana kukunoris. The sequence continues at coordinate 142,520,755 of CM056052.1, forward strand.
AAACAGTGTCGCATGTCACATGACCCATAGTAGTCACGTGAGCGGAAGTATCCTCCCGGAAAAAACAAGCAAAACATTCAAGGGGGTGTAATGACTGTCAGCAAAAGACGCCCAGACAAAAGGCAAAGGAAACACACAATAGGAATATAATATAAACAAAATGAAATCCGCATGATCACATGGGACAACATATGTGAAAGTTCAAAAGAGAATAATAACTGTGCTTGGATTAAGACTTCCTTGCTGACAAAAAAAAAAAAGGGGGAATAAGCATTGCTTAAATGGAGGCAGTGGCCGGTACAAGGGTACAGAGAAAACCTCCGGAGAGGGGAAAAAGTTTAGCAAAGTCCCCTGTCCAGGCGGAATCACTGTGCGGCGCAAATATTGACCCGTGGTCAAAGGACACAGTGTGCCGTATGACTGGGTCAAAGGGAGGCCGTCATCTCAAAACTTGCGGATCGTAGGTGTAATGACAACTCCGGCCACTAGGTGGCCTTTACGTTGTTTTCGCATTTGCATATGCAAATGAGGTAGTACGCCGATTCTCGATCGCTTTTACGCCGCCCCGTCGTCGCGTACGTCGTTTTCGTTCGCGTAAGGTTACCCCAGCTTCTATGTGGAGTAACCTTACGAAGTTCCGTCGGATGCCGTCGGGTGCCGTCGGATGCCATGTTAAGTATGGCGTTGGGTCAGCGTCGGCTTTTTCCGTCGCTTACGTCGTTTTACTAACTCGTTCGCGAATAGGGAGTTGTGTAAATGACGCTCACGTCGTTTTGACGTCGGTTTCAACGACGCTTTCCGGCGTGAGCTGGAGCATGCGCACTGGGCTTTTCCCCCGGCCGGCGCATGCGCAGTTCATTCGACGCGGGGGCGCGCTTAATTTAAATACAAGCCGCCCCATTTGAATTGCGCGGGTTTACGCTGCGCGATTTACGCGACGCAGGCGAAACCTACGGAGCAAGTGCTTTGAGAATAAAGCACTTGCTCTAGTACGATGCGGCGGCGTAGTGTAACTGGCTTACGCTACGCCGCCGGAATTCTTAGAGAATCTGGCCCTCTGTTGGGATGTGGCACATGGTGACCACCTACTAGACCTTTAAATGTTCTGTTACCTCACCAATCATCAAGAGTCAGCTCTTACATGAGGAATCAAAGCCCTGCTCCTCTACTAAGATGGATGCCACCACACAAAATGTGTAATAAGACATGGTGCATTAAAGGGGTTTTAAAGGAAAACATTTTTTTTCAAAATAAGCATCATTTACCCGCAGACATTCCTCTTTTCACTTCCTCATTGTTCGTTTTTGTTCAGAAGTTGCTCTATTTCTTCTTTGTTCTGTTCACTTCCTGCTTGTCTGATTTTACTGTCCACCGTGAAGGGAGACTTTACTGCAGTGGTCAGTAACGTGCTCGCCCCCTTCTGGGAACAACATCTGTGCGGCAGGATGCTCTCTACATGTTAGAGACTTCAAGGAGGTGTGAATTACTGGGCGTGCCGCAATGCATACTGGGAAATGTAGTTCTTACATGAAGGAAGTGAATGAGAGAACAGAAACTAGAACGCCGGAGGTGATATAGATGAAGGAATTTAATAGGTATTTACTTGTTTGTTAACAGAATCATTACACTATTCTGTTTGTCTACCTTGCAGACATAAATTTTAGGCAAAACATTTTTGTCCTTTACAACTCCTTTAAGTTTGTAATGGGAAAAAATTCAGCTGCACAGAGTATACAGGCAATACTGGAGACTGGCCATTTGCCCTTCACCTGCCTTTTGGGCAGAGTTTCCAAAGTACTGTTTCATTTGAATAAAAAAACATGCAATGCAGGTATTTATTATAGTTGTGACATTTTCTTTTGAATACTAATGTCCAATAGGTCCATAGTTTTTCCATCAATGCTTTCTGTTTTACCTGGGGATATGGGGATAACAATTTTTTATCATTGTGATTGACGAAGAACAGGAAACAGGCTGTTATGATGATTGACTAATAGGAGTGACCATTTTAAATAACCATGGAGACAGTAAGACCAGCCCTTGGTGTCTGCTGCTAATTCTCAAGATTAAGTGCTTGTTTTATTTTTTTGTCCTGCGCATGGCTCTAATTAGAGGCTGAGGAAATTGATGGCTACGCTGCTGATTAATTTGTACTGCTTGCATTTTAAAAGCTTGCTACAATTTAATGAATCCAGCTAAAGCCCCACACTAACAAAGCTCACCATGCAATGTTTGCTGCCAGAGATAACCTATGAATGTACAATCACAAGCTAATGCACCTTGTTTTCCATGAATGAGATATTGATTAGGACCTGTGGAGGGACCAGAACTGCTGTTCTAACTGATGAAGATCATGAGAAATTCAATGTTTCTACAGGATAGAGATAAACCAAGGGAGTGTTGTGTTGTGTTGTGTCTTTCTTTTAATACAGAATGGAATTGCAATTAAAGTGATTAAATGAGGAATGGATTTCTTAACCACTGTATAAAAATTACATTTGTCTCAATCAGCAGCTAAAGCTACTCTCTATAGAAAAAGTTTTCTAGAGTGGTCTGATGAATGAATAAAATATAATGGTATGTCAAGGTTAAAGCAACTACACACCACATGTTTAACATTATTATATGTAAATATTTAAAGAATAAGGCCTTGTACACATGATAGGATTTATCCGATGGAAACGGTCCGACGGACCGTTTCCATCGGATATGTCCGCCGGGCTGTTTTGATCCGATGGCGTACACACCATCGGATCAAATTCCCCGCCGGCGGACAGCGTGGTGACGCGGCGGTGACGTTGAGGCCGCCACGTCACCACACCAGGAAGTGAAACACTTCCGCGTGCATGCGTCAAATCCATTCACAGGATCCGACGCATGTGCGGACAGATATGTCCGCTGGTTAGGCGTACTTACCGGCGGACATATCCGACGGGCAGCTCTCCGGCGGAAAAGTTTCAAAGCATGCTTTGAAACTTTTCCGCCGGAGAAATCCGTCCAAATCTGTCCGCCGGCCCCTACAGACGAGCGGATTTCTCTGCAGAAATGGTCCATCGGACCATTTTCAGCGGATAAATTCCCTCGTGTGTACGAGGCCTAACCCTACCAAAACATATCTAGCTAGGGTCTATGGGGAGCCTACATGAATGTTGTAGCAAAATAAGGTTCCTATCGGTTTTTTTTTAATAAAAATCCACTAAAGAACTCAAAGATTGTAACACAAACGTATATTTTCATTTATGTTTCTAGCCTGTCAAAGACCTATCAGAGTTAAATTGAATGGGTAGGATCTTAGACACAGATTAAGTTATTAGGCAATCATATCCTGTCCACTCTAGGTCACCACATAAGTGGACCCTCCATGTCCCAAGGAAGAGAAAGTGCTTACCTGGAAATGCAGGATCACATGCACCACTGGATGATGCTGAAAGAGTCCCCAGGTACAAATTCCACTGGTAACTGTTTATACCGCCCCACTAGATATAAATTGCTAAACTGGTAGACCTCTGCCAAAAGTCCAGACAGGCAGCAGAGAACAGGTGTAGGAATGCTGTAGACATTGGTCATCTACTGGGAGAACATTCAAAATGTGGTAACAGAATCAATAGACAGGAGTCAGGTTAGGTAAGCTGAAGGTCAATGGGTAGGCATCAGACAGAACAGATCCAAAAGCCTGGTTATGGACCCGAATAATCAGACAAAGTTCAGGTCAAGATTCAAAATGTAGTCGCAGAGTACCTGCAATACACCCTCTGGCCACAAAATGTTGAGTTGCCAGCAGATAACAGCAAAAGTGCAGAGAGAAGGTCAGAGTGCGCTAGTAAGATGTATAGGACAGTACATAATATTTATTGCTCTACCTGCCCCTTTCCCTGACTTCTCTGTCAAGATAAATGGCACAGCCATCAACCCATCCCTGCATGCCAGGGAGCTAGGTGTAGTCCTGGACTTTGAACTCTCCTTTCGTCCCCAAATCCAATCACTTTCCAAAGCTTGCTGCCTCAGCCTCTGCAACATATCCAAAATATGCCCTTTCCTAACCAATGACACTACAAAGCTCCTAATCCACTTCCTGGTTATCTCTCGCCTGGGTTATTGCAACTCCCTCCTCAATGGCTTACCTATACATAGGCTATCCCCTATTCAGTCCACCATGAATTTGGCTGCCAGACTCATATACAGGAGACGTTGCTAGGTCTACAAAAGATCTGGGGCTACAGCCCATAGCAGCGAAGTAAAGAAAGTCATACGCTTGGGCGGGCATATATTACATATTATCATTACATCAGGGTCCCCAGAAAGCCCCCCTTTGCATCAGGACCCTCAGAGAGCCCCCTTACATCAGGGTCCCCAGAGATCCCCCCTCTTACATCAGGGTTCCTAGAGAGCCCCACCTTACAACTGGGTCCCCAGAGAGCCCCCCTTGCATCAGGGTTCCCAGAAAGCCTCCTCTTACATCAGGGCCCCCAGAGATCCCCCTTACATCAGGGCCCACAGAGAGCCTCTCCTTACATTAGGGTCCACAGAGAGCCTCCCCTTACATCAGGGTCCACAGAGAGCCTTCCCCTTACATCAGGGTCCACAGAGAGCCTCCTCTTTCCTTACATCAGGGTCCACAGAGAGCCTTCCCTTACATCAGGGTCCACAGAGAGCCTTCCCCTTACATCAGGGTCCCTAGAGAGCGCCCCACTTACACCAAGGTACTCAGAGCCCCCCTCATTACATCAGGGTCCCTAGAGAGCTCCCCACTTACACCAAGGTCCTCAGAGCCCCCCTCATTACATCAGGGTCCCTAGAGAGCTCCCCGCCTAACCAGCGGACCGAAATCCCCCGCATGCGTCGAATGGATTCGACGCATGTGTGGAAGCATTTTACTTCCTGGTTTGCGGACGTCACGGCGTCAACATCACCGCCACGTCACTGCGCTGTCTGTCCGCGGGGATTTTGGTTTGATCGTGTGTACACACATCAGACCAAAATATCCCAGGAAACATGTCCGATGAAAACGGTCCGTCAGACCGTTTTCATCGGACATGACTCCTCGTATGTACGCGGCCTCAGATGTAAATTTCAAGTTGTTAATAATCTTGTCCTTGGTCCTTGTTCAGGAACCTTCTGTTAGAGGGTGACAATCGTTTCCCATTTGTGCTTCTGTGTTTTCAACTTGTCACATATGACCCTGACTGAGACTACAAGAGGAAACAATACAGCTATATGACTATCAGGAAGCCATTCTAGAGCAATAATGCAATCAACACTGGTAAAGGTGCATGAACACATGGCTGAAAAAGTCTGGAAGAGATCAGCAGCATTGAGTTGCCAAAATTATATAAAAAGGTGGAAGTGGATTTTTACCAAAACCATCATGTCAACTTTTCATGATACACAGTATTTTAGCAAACACAATATTATCAAATTAGGGTTTAGATCTAACTTAAAGCTAAATTCCAGCCAAATGTACAAGAAACAAATAATGCAGCTTTGTATTCATGAATACATTATTGCAATTTTAAATGCAACTACTGTAAGTACCTGAATGTGACCTTGCAATAGCCTCCTGCAATCCCCTATACAGCAGGATACAGAGAGGGCCGAGCTGTAAGCAAATCAATTGTGCTCCTTGCAAATGTGTTTACAAGTAATATGCTGATATAGAGTAGAGGTAGCAGAGTGATGGTTTGATAGGTCTATTGTTTCTCTTTCTTTGTCTGGTCAACAAACTGGGCGTAGAGACAGGATACCACTGTAGTGTCGTCCACCGAGCTGTGCTGTATGACAGGACTCTGTAAATCTCAGGACTAAATACACAGAAATACTGTATATATCCTTAGGCATGTAAACCCTATTTTATATTGTGTATGTGATTCATCTGTATATTCACTGTTTCCCTTGAGCTTAGCTTTAAAGAGCTTTAAAAAAATAGATTTTTAGAAATCCCCATCATGTTAAATTTACAAGACCTGGGTTAGAACTGGAGTAGTTAAAGAAGAAAATCTATCTGATACTATTGGGTTGTTCAACTCTTTCAGTAATGTGTAGCTTGTGATCAATCCTTCCCAGGTTTGGGTCAAGTCCTGATCCATTGGTTCCACTTCTCTAATCTCTAATTCATATGGTCAAGCACTTTCCTTGAAATTCAGCAGTCAGTTCAGTTTGCACTGTTACATTTTATAACAATGACTTAATAAAACATTTCAGAAAAAAAACAAAACAACCAAACCTGTTTCACTATGTTACTCTCAGGAGTCGTGAACAATTAATACTGATTGTAAGGTTGTGTATAGGGGGGAGGGGGGGCATTTATAGCCTGGAAACAGTTAAGAAAAAAACTATTTATAGCAAATTATTGGAATGATATTAAAATAATTGTCTGCCATCTGAAGTACTAGGTGTGGACATAATGAAGGTTTGCCTAAGCATATGCAAGTACTAAGGTTCAGACGTTCCTACCTTGCACTGGAATTTCAGGGGCCTTAGTGATCCTGCCAATGGGATTACTGCAAACAAAAGACCATGATTTGGCACATTACAATGTCTAATATCCAACAGGTTCCTTAATGTTGTGCAGAATATAGAATTTGTTTTCCCACTAAAGGTATACTTTGCTAGGATATGTTTCTTTAAACAAACCTATATTGTCCAGTACGTACTGTTTTTATCATGCAACAAATAATTTTGATTAATAAAAGCCTTTGGAATGGAAGTAACTGCATATTCTCAATAAAATTAACTCTCGGCACAACACAACACCACACACATTGCTCCGATCTGTCCCTGGTTTGTAGGGACTGTCCCTTTTTGGGAAAAAAAGTCCCTCTTTCCTTCTCATTTGATCCACCTGTTGATCTGACATTCTATCTATTTTTTAAAAAGTGTTTTCCAGCATTACTGGGTCTAAGGGGGTGCTGGAGTGGGCTGCAACCCCCAGATTTCAGTTGTGCCCCCCCCCCCAAGCTGTCTCACCTTGGACATTGTGCCTTGTGGTTGAGCTCCTCTCCCCATCCCAGCACCATGGACCGGGACAAGGCAGAGGGGCAGCCTGCAGTGAAGTGAAGAGAAAGAGCCTGGAGAGATGTGGCAGCAGCACAAAGGAGAAAGCCGAGGAGAGGTGTGCTGTGCTGTGTTCCCGTCACTCATGCTATACCAGCAGATGAGCAGATGTCACAGAAACACTCTTACTTTGGACAGTTTGTTTACTACCCCCATCTGCATTCCCTGCTGCCAGTCCTCCATTCTTCTTACCTTTTTCCTCCGTCCTGCTGACCCCTGTCCTCTGCACTGCTGACCCCTATCCTTTGCATTGCTGATCCCTGGCCTCCGCACTACTGACCCCTGTACTTCACACTGCAGACCCCCTTTCCCCTGCCCTTATATCTCTTCTTTGCACTACTGAACCCTGTCCTCTTGCTGAACAAATCCTTCTGTCCTGCTGACCCATGTGCACTGACATACAGATCCTTATCCTCTGCCCTGCTTACCCCTGTCCTCTGTACTGCTGACCCCTCTCCTGTGCACTGATGACCCTTGTCCTCCATCCTACTGAACCCTGTCCTCTGCACTGCTGAACCCTATCCTCTGCCCTTGTGACCCCTCCTTGCTGTAATGACCTCTGTCCTCTGCTGAAAAATGTCCTCCATTACGCTGACCCCTTTACAACGCCCTGCAGATCCTTATCCTCTGCCCTTGTGACCCCTGTCCTTCATCCTTCTGACCCCTGTACACTGCCATGCTGACCCCCTGTCCTCTGCCCTAGTGACCAGTGCCTTATACTCTGATTACTCCTGCTCTCCACCAGGCTGACCATTGACATTTGCTCTGTTGACCCCTTTCCCCTTATCCTTTAGCGAATCTTCCTTCCCATCGTCATTGAAAACCTCCCTGATAAACATCATCCTCGCCGGCGTTCTGCGATTATGGCTAATTTGAGATACTCTGCAGAAACCATTTGGGGTCTAAAGCCATCTGCCTCAATATTACCAGCCGTCACCAAAAAAGCTCTAGGAACTGAGCAACTGATTAGAATCGAGCGACGATCGACAGTTAAAAATTACACCCACTTACCCCAGCCAATATCATGCGCTTTGGTCAACACAAGATCGGCAGTAAGACACCGACAAGAAATCCATGATTTCATTCTACAACACGATTTAGACTGCCTCCAGAAAGCTGGTTAACAGCGGACTGTAACACCATTCTAGAAGAACTGGTGCCAGTAAATTACTGCATTCAAACGAAAAACAGGGTTGGTCAAAGAGGAGGAGGCCTGGCGGTGATCCACAAGACTCACCTCTCGATTACCAAACCAGACCTTTCATGGAAACCCTCACTCTGCAACTGCAAACAAATCCCCAGGACACTGTCCACATTCTACTCTGCTATAGACCACCTGGGCCAAAAACGCACCTCCTCATGTCATTGACGGAGTTCTTCTCTTCCTATACCCTAAACAACAAACACCTCCTGCTGCTCGGAGATTTCAACCTCTGGGCCAACTCTTCACTGGACCCCGTTGCCGACACCTGCATCGACCATCTAGAAGGATTAGGTCTGCAGCAACTAGTACATGGGCCCACTCACGCCTCAGGTCACACACTCGATCTCATTTTCAAACAAGATTTGGAAATCAACATTCTGAAAAATGAGCTGCAAGCATGGACAGATCACCATGCAATTAAATTCCCAATTACAAAAAATGTCCCCTAAAAAAAAAACGACAAAACCGGTGACAACTCACTGGACTAGATCTCAGAAGAAGCTCCACTCGGAACTCTTCAAAACTGCACTAGGGTACAAAATAAAAACAATCCAACAACATCAAACAGCCACAGAAACTCTTTATGCCATCAACAAGGCGCTACTACAGTCACCCGACTTAGTAGCACCAAAACGCAAAACATGCATTCGGAAAAACAACTCCAGCTGGTTTAACTAACAGCTGTCGTTGCTAAAGCAAGAGCGTAGAGGAGCAGAAGCTGCTTGAAAAAGAAGCTCTTCAGAGAAAAACCTCACCATTTATAAGATAATTACTAGGAAATACCATAAAGAAATCTTTATGGCCAAAAAAAATCATTTTTCCAACATCATCGCAAATGCCCTAAACCGCCCCCGCAAACTCTTCAAGCTAGTCACCCAGACTATGAACCCAGTCTGTTTAGGGGCCCCGAATTCTGATTCACAAGAATTTTGCAACGAATTATCGGATTATTTCATTAATAAAATTGAAAAGATCCGTGAAAGTATTCAGCAAAATAGAACCCTCTTCGACTCCTCCCCAAATCACAAACCCAATACCCACATAAAACCACCACAAACTACTAATTTCACTCTAAAACCCATCTCCATTGATGCCACAAAAAATATCATAGGTACTCTGTGAAACAGCACAGCGCCCAATGATAGCATCCCCACTAAACTGCTGAAAGAATATTTTGGCACCAGCTATCACGCAGGTCATAAACCAGTCATTCAAGTAGGGCATGGTGCCAACCTTGCTGAAACAAGGCATAATCAAACCAATTTAAAAAAAAAAAACACCCTAGACCCCAAAGACCCAAACCACTGTTGACCCATAACAGGCCTAAATGTCTTCTCCAAGGTAATGGAGAAAGAAGTTGTACAACAGCTACAACATCATTTAGACACCCAAAAATTACTCGATCCGTTTCAATCGGGTTTCCGTCCTGGTCACGGGACAGAAACAGTACTGCTCAAAATATGGGATGATGCCCTTGAGGCAGCAGACAAAGGAGAATCTTGTCTTCTGGTACTGTTGGACCTAAGTGCTGCTTTTGACATGGTAGACAACAAATTATTACTGACTCGGCTAGCTGAAGTAGCCAGAGTCACAGAAGGTGATTTATCTTGGTTCTCCACCTTTTTGGAAAACCGATCACAAATAGTGAAACTGGGGCCTTTCACTTCTGAAAAACGCATGGTGTCATGCGGAGTCCCTCAGGGTTCACCTTTGTCGCCGGTTCTGTTCAATATCTATCTCCGCCCTCTTTTTTAAATCATCAGTAACCTGAAGTTACTTTACCACTCCTATGCACATGACACACAACTGTATTTTCACATCTGCAATTAAAAGGATCATTATCTCGGACTAGAGAAATGCCGTAATATGATAGAAAACTGGATGACAAAGAGTTACCTTAAACTCAACGGCTCAAAAACAGAACTTCTCCTGTTTCACGCCACCCGCAAAAATCCTCCCGCAACAACATGGACACCCCCGCCCATTCTGGGTCAAACTATCACCCCTAGCACCAAAGTCAAAAGGCTCTGAGTCATTTTTGACACTAACATGACAATGGTTGCGCAAAAAGGGTCAGTAGTCAGCGAGACGCACCTTCTGCTGCATCTACTACGCAGACTCACTCCCTTTATCCCAAAAGAAGACATAGTCGTGGTGAGCACAATTATCAACTCCAGACTTGACTATGCAAATGCCCTCTATCTCGTTATCCCCAAATACCAAATCACTCGTCTGCAAGTCGATCAAAATATGGTCGCTCGACAAGTGACTGGCAAAAAAACATGGGAATCAATTTCATCTTCTCTGAGATCCCTTCATTGGCTGCCAGTAAAAGACAGAATCACCTTCAAGGCACTCTGTCTGACGCATAAGTGTGTTCAAGGAAATGCACCCCATTATCTATGCGAAAAACTAAAACCTCACAACCCCAATTGCGTTCTGCGATCCACCAACCAAAACCTACTCCAGATACTCAAAGCCAGATACAAGTCCAAAGAAGAACGTAGATTCACAGTCCAAGGACCTAGACTGTGGAACGCTCTACCAATCACCTTCCGATCGGAGGTGAACCACTTGGCCTTCAGAAGAAAGATCAAAACCTATCTCTTCTGAGGTCAAAAGTTTACTCAGGGATGGAATGCCAAGCGCCCAGAGGCGATTCAGCTTCTTGCATGTGCTGCGATATAGAGGGTTTTCAAGCCAGTATACAGGAGTCAGCAGGGCTGAGGACAGACGGTCAGCAGAGCAAAGAACATGGAGTCAGCGGGTGCAGTGGGTGAGTGAGTGAGTGAGTGAAAAACTTATGTACATTTCCCTACAAACTGCAAATCCTATCTTCTGCCCAGCTGACCCCTTATACACTGCCCTTCAAACTGTTGACCCTATCCTCTGCCCTGATGATCCCATGTACATTGCTCTACAGCCTCCTATAAACTGCCCTGCTGACCTCACATCTTCTGCACCCCTGTCATTTTTACTGCACCCCCACATCAGGCAGGCTAGATCTGGGCCTGTTTTCCAGTGTTAAACCTTTCATCCAAGTTCAAAATTGCTAATAGGTGTCCCTCTTTCCCACCTGATGTGTATGAACACATTCAACTGAAAATGTCTTTGCTACTTCTGTAGAGGCAGGTGCATACTGCCAAGTCACATCATAATAGGTACAGAATTGGGTGATCAGTATTATACATAACAACTCTGCTCTATGGTAAGGTCAGAAGATTTACATATAAAGATACATTTGTCTTTACATTAGATGGAATTGATAGCCCCACCAATTATGTTATGGTTTAGATATTATCAGATAGATGATACAATGCTCATGGAGAAATAAATATAGCATAGCTGGCAATCTCTCAATCTGAATATGTGTAATGCTTGGTTCAGAACTTATATCTACAGATTTACAGATCTGTAGCTCTCTGAAATAAAGATTCAATAACTTACTGACCCTTGGATGAGGCATTGCTTGTATTATATATTTGTCAACTAAGGAGACACCATATATTCTTTGGAAGGTGTCTGGACTCAATGCTCTCCCCTCTCTTTCTTTTTCTTTCTATATTGTCTTTTTACATGAGCATGTTCTCTGTATCTCTTAAAGCGGAGGTTCCAGGAAAAAAATAAAAATATTAAAAGCCAGCAGCTACAAATACTGCAGCTGCTCACTTTTAATAAAAGGACATTTACCTGTCTAGTGCTCCCGCAATGTCGGCAGCCGAAGCCGAGCAATCGCCAAGCTCTCTGCTGCCCCCACTGCCATCTCGGAAGTGAAGATTTGCGGCTTCAATGTGCGGTTCCCTACTGCGCATGCGCGAGTCGTGCGGCGTGTCCTCACTGGTCCCTGCTGTCTCCTGGGACCAGTGTGTTTCCCAGAAGACAGAGAGGGGTGACACAAAGGGGTGTATTATACAGGTATCTGCACCCCCTCCCCCTGAAAGGTACCAAATGTGACACCGGAGGGGGGGGGGGGCTTTTTGTGTGGACCTCCACTTTAAATTGTGGAATTATATTTTGCAGATTTTTTCTGGTGTTTATCAGGAAATGTTTTCTCTTTTTCTAAAAAAAAAAAAAAGAAAAGAAACAAAAAAGGTAAAAAAAAAGATTTACAGTCCATAAAGATTATAGTATATACAGATTCCAGGTTATCACAAAAGTACACATGGGACTTTTCTTAGCTAAACTGAAGCAATCCATTGCAATCCAACTGATAAGATAGCTCTTTTTATATATGCATTGAAACTGCCCTTTAAAAAATCCTAGACCTCATCTTCTACCACTAGCCATGCCTTATCTTGCCACATATGTTTCAAATGTAAGAAAAAAAAAGAATATTGAAATCAAAGTGGCCAAGAAACAGTTACAGGCTAGTGCTATGGGTACACTTCCCTGCAGTTATGTTTTATGCTGACATTTTAAGCAAGATGGAAACTTTGCTTTATAGATGCCATACAATCTGCTGCAGGGTTGCGTTCCAAGTAGAAAGAATAAATTCTGGTATGATCTAAATAACTAAAAGGAATCATCAGATGAATGGAAGTGCTTTGAAAGCTTCACTGCCAACAAACACAAATCTCTAATGTTGGGATGCAAAAATTCACCCGACCTGTACAAGTTCCCAGTGTCACGGCATGCTATTCGGCAGTAAATCACAGACTTTCCATGAGAATCAGCAGTTATGCTGGCATAGAAGGGAAACATTCAGCAACTGGAGCTACTAGGAGCATCTAAAGGGAGCATGCTTGCATTTATCAGAAAAAGAATAAGAAATGTAACATTTTTGTATATATGTATGGTATATATATATATATATATATATATATATATATATATATAATATATATATATATATATATATATATATTAGTTACATAGAAACATAGTAGGTGAGGTTGAAATAAGACACAAGTCAATCAAGTCCAACCTGTGTGTGTGATTGTATGTTAATATTACATTATATATCCCTGTATGTTGTGGTCATTTAGGCCTATCTAATATGTTTTTGAAATTATCGATGCTCCCAGCTGAAACTACTGTTTGTGGAATGGAATTCCACATCCTTACCACTCTTACAGTAAAGAACCCTCTATGCAGGTTAAGGTTAAATCGATTCTCTCCTAATTTTAGTGAATGGCCACGTGTATTTTGAAATTATTTTGCGTGGAAACGTTTTATCCCTGGTGTGGGGTCACCAGTACAGTATATGTACAATGAAATTATATGCCCTCTCCCCCTAGCGAGTAGATTGTATTCATATTTTTGGCACCCAAAATGCATTTATTTATTTTTCAACATTAAACCTCATTTGCCATGTAGTTGCCCACTTCATTAATTTGTTTATTATTTCCCATTGGGATGCCCTAGCCAATACCTTTATTTAATATGCTCGTAAAGCACACCCATTTTTCCTCCGTATTGTTCCTAGGATTGTATACCATTTAATATCTTCTAGAAAGGAGCATAGTTTAGAGAAGTTAGCTCTTTTGAAATTCATTGTCTTTAGTAGTGTTGAGCGGAATACGCCATATTCGATTTCGCGATATTTCACGAATATATAGAAGAATATTCGTGAAATATTCGCTAATATCGAATATTCGTGATATTTTATCAAAAAAACAATATTGCGAAATTTCGCTAATGCGAATGCGAAATTTCGCTAATGCGAATGCGAAATTTCGCTAATGCGAATGCGAAATTGATTGCGAAATTCTCGTCAACACGTGAAAACGGAGATCATTTCCTGGATTATAAACTAATATGCACTAAACACTAACTCTACTTACACAAACTTATATGACTAAACTAAAGCTTATTTTTTTTTATTTTATTTTTTTTTATACACAAAACACAGAAGGGCAGAGAAAGTATTTGCGAATATTCGGCAACATAAAAGGATCGCCTCAGCTACTCGGCCCAGGGTCTCTAATCATACCAGCAATGCTTTTAGACGTCGATGGAGATCACTAGGATGTGATCTGTTTTAAAAAAAAAATAGAAAAAATACGAATATTCGCAATATCGAATATTCACCGCGATATTCGATTTATTCGCGAATACTCGAATATGCAATATTCGTTACGAATATTCGCAATGCGAATATTCATGAGCAACACTAGTCTTTAGATTACCCTTGTGTTTCCTATTTGTGTGATTTATGCTGAAACAAATTGACCTGTGTTCGCTGTTTCCTAAATTTTCCTGTATTTCCACATCTGCGATCAGGTCTGTATTGTTAGTAATCAGTAGGCCAGGTAACGAATTGTTTTTTGTTGGTGCATTTACCATCTGACCCATGAAATTGTCCTGCAAGACATTTAGGAAATGGCGAGCCTTGGATGAATGTGCGGTTCCCTCCGCCCAGTCTATGTCTGGATAATTAAAATCCCCCATTATAATGACACTTCCCATCCTTACCGCCATTCCAAACTTTGACAGGAGGTCCGCCTCCCTCTCCTCCCTCTGGTTAGGGGGCGTACAGCATACTCCCAGTATTACTTTATCCTTGGTTTTCTCACTCTAAAGCTCTATCCATAGGGATTCCACTTCCTCCCTTGCTCCATTAGTAATGTCATCCCTCACTTTCACTTGTACATCAAGCCCCTTTTTATTCCCCCTATCTCTGCAATATAGGCAATACCCTTGAATGGTTGCCAGCCAATCATGAGTGCTGTTGAACCAAGTCTCTGAAATTCACACAAAATCGAAATCCTCCTTATACAACAGCAGCTCTAGTTCTCCAATCTTGTCAGCCAGGTTCCTGACAGTAGTGAACAAGCCTTATAGTTTTGCCTGTCTCGTACTTTCTCCTTTTTGGTTGTTCTAAGGTTGCAATTTGGACTTGTTAATTTACTGTCTTCGGGTTTAGGTGCTTTAGTCAACCTACCACTAATGCCCCTCAACCTACCACTAATGCCCCCAATACTACCCTCTGAAGTTTGTTCCAAGCTGGCTATCTCTATATCTCAACCCCCCCCCCCCCCCGTTGTCTAGTTTAAAAGCCCCTCTAACTTTTCGGCCATCTTCTCTCCAAGCCAAGCTTCACCCTCCACATTTGGGTGCAGTCTGCCCCTGCTAAAGAGCTTGTAACCGACTGAGAAGTTGGCCCAGTCCTCCAGGAACCCAAACCCCTCCTTTCCACACCAACTCCTCAGCCACTTGTTTACTTCCCTAATCTCCCGCTGCCTTTCTGGTGTGGCTCGAGGTACTGGTAGAATTATTGAGAATACTACCTTTGAGGTCCTATTCCTCAATTAAACAGACATTATTTTAAAAGGGCAAATGATTAAACAGGTGTGTTTATGATGAAGATGTTTTAGTTTATAGTTTTTTTTTCCTGCAGTGAGGGAGGGTACAGTAGAAGAATGTACTGTGCCCAAAAATGTACTTATCATTTAGTGTCATAGTGAAAGCCACAGACAAAGTTCTATGGTATGCGATATGAAGACCTAGTTTAAAAGACAGCTTATCATCCAGCTCCTACTGTGCATGGGCTCTGCTGAGAATGTAGAGATAAATTTTGGCTCTACATACACATTAAAATATACGTCTGTCTTTGCCATCCCCCTGTGGTTTCATGACGGTTATTTTAAACCTCTGGCTCTGACTTTCCAAATCATTGACCCAGCGCATGTATGTAGGTCAGGTAAGTCCGAAAAAAATCAGCATTTCTTAATTGCATGCTTATTCCAGGTTAGTGACTCAGAAAATATTGTTGTCAGATGGTCAGAATACACTAGGAGGACAACAAAACTAATAAGGGGCTGGAGGGACCTCAGTTACGAGGAACGACAAAAAAATCTACGTATTTTTCCCTTAATCTTAAAGAGTAAGTTTGCTTAAAAGAATAAATAAAATAAGTGCACATTTTTTGCAGGTAAAAAAAAAATGTGCATTTATTATTTTGTCTTAGGAACCAGCAGAGCATTGCCAGGCTCCTGCAGACTCTCAGTACAGCGGTTTGCCCATACCTTTTTGTACAGGCAGACAGGTAGGCCCATGCAGTTTGTGGATGATGCATTTTTGCTGGTGCATTTTGCATTTTTTCATAAGAATTCTTGATGTGTTTTTAATGTGTTTTATGCTTTTGGCAGGTGTCTGTTGCCATGCAGCAAAAAACAGCAAAAATTCAGGAGAAACCCAGCAAAAATGCGAGCACTGCATGTTTGATACATTTCTGTTGAAGTCTATGGAACCAAAAATGCAACCTGCTGTGGCAAAAAAAGTCCCTGGAAAGGCCAAAACACGCACAAGTGGGAAAACGCACGGATATGAACGTAACCCATAGAAAACCATGTTAAATAGACTGTAGTGCATTTCTGCAAACCTAAAAAAAAGCACAAAAAAAAAGCCTAAAAAAAAGCACTAAAAAATGTATAAGTGTGAACCAGGCCTTACTGAAACGCAGAAACAATCAATGAACTACAAGGACACTCACCAATGCACTCACAGTTAATTGAGAACTACAAGCCATCTGCAGCAGTGGAAGATGTACTTAATTTATCATGTATTTATTTATTAATTTACAGATAGCAGTGCTGTTTTTGAATTGTTACAGTGGGTGCGAAGAGAGGATCCCCTGCTCCCAGGCTTGGAGCATGTTACATGTTACACCCTAAATATGGGTGTAACATGTAACATGCTCCAGAAGGTAAACTTAGCCTTTAAACAGCGTAAGGGGTTCTTTACTGTTAGAGCAGTAAAGATGTGGAACTCCCTTGATTTACTAAAACTAGAGAGTGCAAAATCTGATGCAGCTGTGCATAGAAACCAATCAGCTTTTAAGTTTTATTGTCAAAGCTTAATTGAACAACCTGAAATTAAAATCTGATTGGCTATCATGTTGAGCTGCACCAGATTTAACACTCTCCAGTTTAAGTAACTCAACCCCAGTAAGTGGTGTCAGCAAGGTGTGTGTTTATAAACTCACACAGTGTACAGGGATATGGAAATTGGTAGTGACATAAACATACACACATCTATCTATCTATCTATCTATCTATCTATCTATCTATCTATCTATCTATCTATCTATCTATCTATCTATACATATATACACTGAGCAAAAGATGTACGACTTTTTCTATGTACACAAAAGGCCTATTTTTCCCAAATATTGTTCACAAATCTGTCTAAATCTGTGTTAGTGGGCACTTCTCCTTTGCCAAGATAATCCATCCATCTCACAGGTGTGGCATATCCAGGTGATGATTAGACAGCATGAGTATTGCACAGGTGTGCCTTAAAGGGGTTGTAAAGGTTTGTTTTTTTATTTTCTAAATAGGTTCCTTTAAGCTAGTGCATTGTTGGTCCACTTACCCTTTCTTTGATTTCCCTTCTAAATGTTTTTTTTCTTGTCTGAATTTCTCACTTGCTGTTTCTCCTCAGTGAGGTGTTCAGTAAGCTGTTCTAAATGACTTTCCACCACTAGGATGATGGTGGAAAGCTTACTGAGAAGAAACAGGAAGTGAGTAATTTAAACAAACAAAAAAAACATTTAGAAAGGAAATCAAAGAAAAAGGTAAGTGAACCAACAATGCACTAGCTTAAAGGAAGCTATTTAGAAAATAAAAGACAAACCTTTACAACCCCTTTAAGGTGGCCACAATAAATGGCCACATTAAAATGTTCAGTTTTACTGTATTGGGGGATCCAAAAACCATTCAGTATCTGTTGTGACCTCCATTTGTCTCACACAGTGCAGCACATCTTCGCATAGAGATGATCAGGTTGTTGATTGTGGAATGTTCGTCCATTCCTCTTCAATGGCTCTGCGAGCACGCTGTCATATATGCCGATCTACAGCATCCCAAACATGATCAATGGGTGACATGTCCGGTGAGTTTGCTGGCCATGCAAGAACTAGAATGTTTTCAGCTTCCAGGAATTGTATACAGATCCTTGTAACATGGGGGCCGTGCATTATCATACTGCAACAGGAGGTGATGGTCGTGGACGAATGGCACAACAATGGGCCTCAGGTTCTCTTCACGGTATCTGTGTGCATTCAAAATGTCATCAATAAAATTCACCTGTGTTAAATGTCTATAGCATAAGCCTGCCCATACCATAACCCCACTGCCACCATGGGCCACTCAATGTTGACATCAGCATACACGCTGTCTGCCATCTGCCCTGTACAGCGAAGACTGGGATTCATCCATGAAGAACATCTCTCCAAAGTGCCAGACGCCATCGAATGTGAGTTTTTACCCACTCAAGTCGGTTACGAGGACAAACTGCAGTCAGGTCGTGACCCCGATGAGGATTACTAGCATGCAGATGAGCTTCCCTGAGATGGTTTTTGACAGTTTGTGCAGAAATTCTTTGGTTATGCAACCCAATTGTTGCAGCAGCTGTCCAGGTGGCTGGTCTCAGATGATCTTGGAGGTGAAGATGCTGGATGTGGAGGTCCTGGGCTAGTGTGGTTACACATGGCCTGCGCTTGTGAGGCTGGTTGGATGTACTGCCAAATTCTCTAAAACATCTTTGGAGACGGCTTATGGTAGAGAAATTAACATTCAATTCAAGGTCAACAGCTCTGGTGGACATTCCTGCAGTCAGCATGCCAATTGCACGCTCCCTCAAAACGTGGGACATCTGTAGCATTGTGCTGTGTGATAAAACTGCACATTTTAGAGTGGTCTTTTATTGTGGCCAGCCTAAGGCACACCTGTGCAATAATCATGCTGTCTAATCAGCATCTTGCTTTGCCACATGTGTGAGGTGGATGGATTATCACAGCAAGGCCTCTTTCACACAGAGCGGTCCGTTTTTCGGTCCACTCCGTGTGTGTCCGTCGGCTCAGCGGGGGGTCCCGCTCAGCTGTCGGCGGACAGGGCGGACCCCGCACACTGTGCAGGGACCGCCCTGTCTCTCCTCCGCTATCCCCTATGGGGAATCGGATGGAAACGGACCGTCTGTCCGTTTGCATCCGATCCGATCCACCGGACAGAAGAAAAATAGGGTTTTCATCCGTCCGCAAAACGGATCCAGGCGGACGCGGATAGTAGGCGGACGTTAGCGGATGCATCATCCGCTAACGGATCCGCTCCCATAGGGACACATTACAAGTCCGTAAACGGACTTGTAATTAGCGGACCATTCGTCCGCTCATGTGAAAGGGGCCCAAAGGAGAAGTGCTCACTAACACAGATTTAGCCCTGGTTCACACTGGGCTGCGGGAGTGAAATCGCGCGATTTCAGCTGAACTCGTGCGATTTCACTCCCTCTGGCAGTCCCGATTTCGGCGCGATTTAGGAGACATCTGTACAGGGTTCTGCACAGATGTCAATGTAAATCGCGTCCTTTAATCGCAAAAAGTAGTACAGGAACTACTTTTTAAAATCGGTGCAGCGCCGCAGATGCGGCGTCGCACCGATTAGGACGGTGTCATTGCCGGCAATTGCCGCCGATTTGGGATGCGATTTTACATGTGAAATTGCATCTCAAATCAAACTAAATCGTACCCAGTGTGAACCTGGGCTTAGACAGATTTGTGATAACATTTGAGAGAAATAGGCCTTTTGGGTACATAGAAAAAGTTGCAGCTATAATTTTGCTCAGTGTATATATATATATATATATATATATATATATATATATATATATATATATTATATATTGAA
Source organism: Rana kukunoris (assembly GCA_029574335.1). NCBI lineage: Eukaryota > Metazoa > Chordata > Amphibia > Anura > Ranidae > Rana > Rana kukunoris. Next base: position 142,540,633 of record CM056052.1, read on the forward strand.
CTGGATAGACCTCTGTCTTTATTCAACATTACTAACCATATAACTATGTAACAGCTGAGAGGCTAGCATTTTCACAAGGAAAGGTCAGAATTAGCAGTTTTCCTTTAAGGAAATAATGTCCATATTTGCATAATGGAGTGCCCTGGGTTTTGTGATTCCCAGGGCGGCGGGTGTACTGCACATGTTTGAAGAACACATCATATTTATACAAGTTTATCCCATCTGTCTTTGGTGTAATAAGCCAATGCTTGACACAGTAGTGGGCATTTAATATGCAACTGAACTTGTGGCATGATACAAGTTAATACAGAGTGAAGGGCAATAATCCAGTTCTAATAACTTGATCCATTTACTTTGAAGTTTTCTTGATAAATTTTCTAAATCAATATCAATTACTGTGTACTGATCACAACATGCAAAAACCTTTTGTATTTGTTGAAAGCTGCCTTCATGCTAAGTTCTTGTGTATTTGTTTACCCACAGAAATCAAAGAGCCTTTGAAAAATGACACATTGCTAGCATTTATGAATGATAAATAGAACGAAACTGCTGTAGTCGGTATGTGCCTATGTAAAGGGAGTCCCGGAAGCTCATTAAGCTAATGAGTGGCCCTCACATACAGCCCTTGTAAAACCTCCTGCCCTGCATGTTACTTTACAACCAGAATGCTGCTGAAAATGTGTATTTGTTAGTGTCCAGCTAAATAAGAGCTGTTCATTATTCAAACTATCGATTTGTTTTGTCATCATTCGCCAGGTTATATTTATACAATATATATAGTCACATATCATGATGCTATATGAAATACAGAATATTTTGTATTGGCTAATTTTAGGTTAATTTTAGGTTTGGATACTGTTTAGTTTTCATTGCTTCAATGAGAACAGAAAAACTGCATGCCAATAAGTAGGGATGAACCGAACACCCCCCGTTCAGTTCGCAACAGAACCTTCGAACGGACCGAACGTTCGCGCAAACTTTTAGAACCCCATTGAAGTCTATGGGACTCGAACGTTCACATTCAAAAGTGCTCATTTTAAAGCCTAATATGCAAGTTATTGTCGTAAAACGGGTTTGAGAACCCGGGTCTTGCCCCAGGTAACATGTATCAATGGAAAAAAAAAAGTTTTAAAAACGGTCGTTTTTTGGAGCAGTGATTTTAATGATGCTTAAAGTGAATTTTTTTTTTTGAAAAACTCTTTTAAATATCATACATGCTGGGTGTTACTATAAGAAAAAAGTCATTTAAAACTTCTTGCGGCTTTAATGTAATGTCTGCAATATGAATGAAAATCATGGAGAAAAATAGCATGGGTTTCCCCGCCCCCCTCCCCCAGGTCATTACCAGCCCCTTTGGCCCTATATACTTTTAACAGCAGTATTCAGGCAGTGCAAACAAGACAGGGACTGTTGTTGCAGTGAAAATTAAGGCTGGATACAAATCAATTAAAATTCAGCAGGTTAAAAGAATTATACTCACCCATGTGGATGCAGCATCGGACCGATTCTGCATCTGCCCTCCAAAGGTTCTAAGACAGAGAACTGAGCATTGAAAGATTGCTGATCGCTTGGTGATCTCTGCTCTGCACCCCACCCGGGCTCAGCTTGGTTGTGGAGGGGGTAGGGAGTGAGAGCGGCTAGCTTAGGCTCTTAGCAGCTTACTAAGAGGCTGAGCCAGGTGCCAGTCCAGGAACCTTGGTGGGTCCAGACCATATGATCACAATCTTTCCCCAGGCTGGACCGCCTCTGTCATGTCGGCCGACACTGAAAATGGCTCACAGAAGTGCAAAATGAACTGCATTGATATGATCCACAGGAGAAGTACAGCCAAACAAGCTTTGACGTCCTTGCCTTCCCAGGCATCTAGGGGGCACGCGCGTGCCCCCGCCGCATTGCTCGAGACCCGATGCACGTGTCCGGTAGCCGCGATGGCCGCCGGGCACCAGCGATTGCCTGCAATCACGGCAGGACCATGGATCTGTGTGTGTAAACACACAGATCCATGTTCTGTCAGCGGTGAGGAGACCGATGTGTGTTTCCAGTACAGAGGAACACAAATCGGTCTCCTCCTTTAGGTAACATATTAACCCCTTCAGCGCCCCCTAGTGTTAACCCCTTCCCTGCCAGTCACATTTACACAGTAATTAGTGCAGTTTTATAGCACTAATCGCTGTATAATTGTGAATGGTCCCAAAAATGTATCAAACGTGTCCGATATGTCCGCCGCAATGTCACGGTCACAATAAAAATTGCAGATCGCCGCCTTTACTAGTAAAAAAATCCATAATTCTATTCCCTATTTTTAAGATGCTAGAACTTTTGTGCAAATTGATCAAATACGCTTATTGCGTTTTTTTTTTTAACCAAAAATAAGTAGAAGAATACGCATCGGCCTAAATTATGATATTTATTAAATCAAAAAGTAAAAGATATTGGGCCAGATTCTCAGCTGAGATATGACGGTGTATCTCCAGATACACCGTCGTATCTCTGTTTTTGTCCCCGGGTATCTATGCGTCTGATTCCTAGAATCATTTACGCATAGATACGGCGTAGAACCGACTGGCGTAAGTCACTTACACCATCGGATCTTAGATGTAATTCTACGCTGGTGGCTAGGTGGGGTTTACGTCGATTTCTCATTTGACTATGCAAATTTCACTCACATTTTAAAAGACCATAAGCATATGTTGTGTATGATGGTGTTAAAAACTCCGCCCATGTGATGACATTTCTGCCCGCCCAGAGGTGTGTAGAGGTGGGCCTAAGAGAAGGCCTAAGAGAAGGGAGTTGTAATGTTTAAGGCAAGAGGTAACAAGGGCGTGAATGAGTAGCTTGGTGCTCTCATTGGTTAAAAAGGGGCACATTTTTGTGATGTTATGGAGGTGATGTCTACAAGACATGTGCAATTAGTTTCGGTCCAAATACAAGTTCGTAGGAATTTCAGGTTGTTCTGAGATTCGGATGTATCCAAATCTCAGACTGGAACAGTAACAAATTTAGTTGAAATCCATTACAATTAATTTTGTTTATTAATTTTTTAATGGATTCCAAATTTTCAGAACAATTAGAATTTGGACTGGTCAAAAGACAGATTTGAATTCAGTGTGAAGAAATAGCTGGCTGTTAAGCAGTGGGCCAGGAAGCCGGCTGGCCACGTCCTTAACAACCATAAGTCATGATCTGTCAGTGGGCTTCACAACTGACAGGTGAAGATAAAGAATGCAGGCAATAGAAAAATGTTAAAAAAAAATAGTGTCCCTCGATGTCAAACCATCGTCCATCACGATGCCCGCCGACCCGAAAAATTGAAAAATGACAAAAAGCGATCCACCTCCTAGGAGGCTACCCACTGTATGTACTCTCTTCGGTTTTTACAGCACTTACACCCGGTGGCCCCGTCTCCTTCTGATGTCACTTGATGATGGACGATGGATGGACATCGAGGGACACATTTTTTTTCTTCTTCTTTTAGATTTGTCAAAAACTGTTTCCTGTCTTTCATATTTTTTTACACTTTTTTGGTGAATGAGTATGGGTACCATGTACCCCATACCCATTCACATAGTGGGGGGGTCAGGATCTGGGGACCACAGACCAGGGTTGTTGGGAAGAGGCCCTTGTACCCATCAACATGGGGACAGGTTGCTTTGGGTTGGAGGGCACAAAGCCCTTGTTAGAAAATTAGTTAGAAAATCAATAAATAAAACGTATTTTAACATAAACAAGAAGAAACTTAACAAAACCAAATTAAACGAATTCCATAACAAAACAAAATTAGTAGATGACATCAGGATGACAAAACCGGTCGAGCGATCTGACAGAACGCCACTAAAACTTCCGTTTTCTCCATGCTAAATCAATGCTCTGTTGATTCAACAATATTGTGAGTACCCATTTGTTTTACCAATAAAAACTGATTTTTAAACGGTACTACACTATGTTTCTCTTTCCTGCATATGAGAACTACTGACAGCACCCCCAGGACCACAGCAGGACGTGTTTTTGCCAGAGTGCTGCACAGTGGCATACACTGTGAACGCTGTAAACCCCAAGAGGGGGTACAAATCTGGTGAGTGCGGTCCATATAAGAGCACAGATTGGAGTGGATCACCGTGTGAAGCATATAATTAGATTTTCGTAACAGCACGAAGCACTTTCTCTAATAACTTTATTTATATTTTTTAATTAAATTAATAGCGGCACTTAACTTACTGTTTTTCTTTGTCATTGTTCACACTTTTTGGAGAGGATATTACAAGTAATGTAGCACTAAGATTTTATTTATTTTGATCACTTGGGACTGCGTAGATCGCAGCTGCTAATTTATTTTCACATTGTTATTATATTTTTATATATATCAGTAGTATTGTTCTTTTAAAATTGAGACCTCATTTATTAATATACACTAATATTTGAATATCTATTATAGTGCCTGTAACAATACTCAAAATATCAGCACTGCATTCCACAAAGCTAGCGCCATTCCTACTCCCATCCTCTCTTCAACATAACGAATCTATCCAAAATGAAACTAAACAAATGTTTCCATTCTGTGCATGTCTAATGTTTAGAAGCTTTTGACAATGATTGGATTTAGGGCTGAAAGGACAGGTCAGAGTCTAGGATTACACCTAGTACCCTTGTGTGAGGGGAGGGATTAATGGCTGTATTATTGATGGAAACGGCAGGGAGGAGGGCACAGGCAGGAGAGAATATTAAAACTTTGGTTTTAAAAGGATTTAGTTTAAGGTTACTAATCATTAGGTGTAGTGGCTGAATTTCCTTATATATATATATATATAAAACAAAAAAAAAGCCTAAAAAAGGAAACAAGTGCAGAATTGGTAAGCTGCAATGTGATACACGTTTGCTTTTGTGTTTATTCCATCAACGTACAGGTGATAGTCGATGCCCAAGGCCTCATATGGCACATCCGTGCTAAACCCCCCCCGGATCCAGCCATGACAGCTACATATACAATCAATGCCACATCCAAATGGAATTCGATCAGAACGTGTATGGGGACACCTGGCTGGTTGGTGAGTGACATGGGTGGCAGGCATGACTGTACCCCCCCCATGATGCACACATCACAAGGGGCACATGCATGACTAACATCCTCCTGTCTTTTCCCTTACAGGTGACTCTGCATATCCACTGGGACCCCATCTCATGAATCCTTTCCGAAAACCCCCAAACCCCAGGAGAGGAAAGATACAATCAAGCACATGCCCAAACACGTGCAGTGGTGGAGCGCACCTTTGGCCTCCTGAAGTCACGTTTCCGATGCCTGGATAAGTCTGGGGGTACCCTCTTGTATTCCCCAAACTTCGTGTGCCATATTATCGGTGCCTGTTGCATGCTGCACAACTTCGCAGTAAGAAAGAGCCTGCAGATTGACCTACGTGATGACCTGACCCCTGAACCAGACAATCCCCCCCTAACCGAGGCTACCCCGTCTTCTGAGGGAAGAGCAGCCAGGAGACAGCTCACATTGGGCATCTTTGCACGTTAAACACACACATTAATCATGGCACAATGAGAATGCATGCATGCACACCACTGTGGTCCCTAGCACACACACCCCACATCCTCATCAAATTGGATTGGCACCAGTCCACCATGCTGGACTTGTGAGCAGCAACGCCACACCGAGGCTCCAATTATGTCACTGTACATTCATACACCATTCACACGGACCTGGGGATCACTTCTCCCTGGTCCTGGGGAACCCTTCTCCACCAAAATTGAGGGTGACACCCCTTTTCCAGCAGGAATGTCACCCCCACATTCAAACAGCATTCACAACCCCAAAAAAAACAAAAAAAAAGACCAGCAAAAAAAAAAATTCCAGCCAAAAAAAACAAAAAAAAGAGGGGAAAAAAAAATTATTGCCCTTGACGTGAGCCACGCCTGGGGCGCCCCCGGCCACGGCCCCGGCTCCTGAGGGGAGACTCATGGGGAGGGGGAAAACCGGGGAAGGAGGAGCAGCCCCTGATCTTTGCCCACCTGGCGGCCTGCCCTCCAAGGCCACGGCTATTCTGTCCAGGGCAGCACCAAGTGTTGCCGTGTTGGCCTGGATAGCCTGGGTGAGGGCCCTCACATCCTGCCCAATGCCTGCTGATGTCGTCTGCAGTTCGTTTAGGCAGGTTGTGAAAGCCCGGGAGTGGGAGTCCAGGTTCCCCAGCGTATCCTTGATGGAGGACAGGCTCTCCTCCATCCACACCAATGTCTGGCTGACCTATCCCAGATGGCGGGTCTGGAGGAACTGGTCCCTTCTCAGAGTGGCGGGCAGGAGATCGGCCACCCCCTTGGTCTTCTGGGACGACTTCCAGCCTCTAGCTGATGCTTGTGGCCGGGGAGAAGGGGAGGCCCTTGGGAGGGGAGCCATGTTGGGGGAGGAGGGGGGGGGCTTCCCCTTAGGGAGGGCTGCCTGCTGCCAGCCAGAGGGGAAGAGTCCTCAAAAACCAAACGTCCAGTGCATGACATGGACTCCTCCTCCTCATGATTCTCCTCCTCAACCTCCTCCTCCTCCTGTTCAACCTCCTCTGCGGACTCCGGCCTTGTCGGGGGGGCCTCAGTAGGCTGCTGTCCTGGGGATGGTGCGGTCAGGCCAGATGGCCCTGCACCCTCCTGCACATCTGTGGATGACACAAAACATTCACAGGTTGGAGGATCCACACACTTGCCACATATTCCCTTTCACCCCCTCCCCCACACATGCTACACACCTGATATTAAAAAAAAATACTTACCTGGCACCACGGCCTCCGGACTTGAGTCAAAGCCGGGCAGGCCCTCAACTTCATGCCGATGAAAGGTCAGGGCCACCGCACGCTCCTCCGCTGTCAGCCTAATACGGCATGGTGGGCCCCCTCCTGTGCCCCTGGCATGGGCAAGCATTTTGGACAGCTTCTGTTTGACCAGACGCCGGAGGTCATTAATCTTTTTGTCAATCCCAGACCGGGTCCGTGTCTCCCCCTCCCCCGCTGAATTGACTTGCTCAGTGATGAGGTCCAAAATCTCCCTCCTCCTGGCCGGGGTGGTTTTGGCACTGTCTGGGCCGTGGAGGAAACGCCCATAATCGCTAATGGCCCGGGCAAGAATTCTTTTTTCCCCCACAGTAAAATTGAGTTTTCGCTTTCTCTCTGTCATACTGCAAAAAAAACTCACTCCCAGTCAACAAAAATCAGTCACAAAAACAAGCACAACCAATCAAGCAAGAACACACACAAAGAGAAAACTAACACCCAAAAAATCACACAAGCACTCAGCAAAAAACAGTCACAAAAACAAACAGCAAAAAATCAGCAAGAAAACAAACGAACAGAAATATATCAAACAAACAGTCTCTCAAACACTTATCAAAAAACACTTTCAAAGATCTACTAACAAACACTTGATCACACAGAACACTAATCTGACAAATACAAAACACAACGCAACGAACAGGACAAAAGCACTTGGTTAAATGGGAAGGGACAAAGGGATGTACTTTTGCAATGCAAGTGCGTTTGTGTCTGTCTATTTATGCTGTCTGCGTAGTCCTTAGTCCATTTCCAATTTCACTGATTGCGCCGCTCCCGAGTTGTGAGCATGCGCACAGCGGAGCTGACATGGTCTGCTTGAAGCGTGCATGCACGAGCCGGCCGGCCCTTCATTTGCATGGGGTCACGGCTCATTTCAATGTAACCCGCCCACGTCCTTCCCAATTTGTATTACTCCGCCTTACGCCTCTGAAATAACGTTACGCATGCACAATTTTCTGTGCAAAAGCTACGAGAATAGGGTGATTATGCGGCTACATTGCGCAAGTCTAACGTAAAGGCGGTGCGCTACGCCGGTCCAATAATGCGCAGATGTACCTGAATCTGGGCCACTAATTGTTTCTCTAATTTAGTTATGGATATTTTTCCATAAACAGGTTTTTAACATTCATCAGCTTTTTGAGCCTGATTTACAAAATCCATAATACTTACTCGTCAAGTTTGCAATCCTGTTTAAGTGTCATGCATGTGCATTGTGGTTTGAGATAATGCTCTTACTGAAGTTGAGCTAAAACATCCATAGTTGTAACTTTCCATCCATACATTTCTTTGTAATACGGAGTCCAACAGGGATGTTAAAGTGAAATACAACTGATTAAAATATGTATGTTAAAATGTTAAAGCTGAACTCTAGGATAAGAAAATAGTGTCTAAACACAAGAGGTATTCTTACGTGGATCTTGATTTGTTTTTTAAATACGATGTACCCAATGACCATTAACATAGTGGGTGTCGGGATCTGGGGACCCCCACCCGCAGACCCTGACAACCACAGCCCAGGGTTGTTTGGAAGAGGCCCTTGTACCTATCAACATGGGGACAAGGTGCTTTGGGGTGGAGTGTGCAAAGCCCCCAGCCCTCCATGTTAAGGGCATATAGCCTGGTATGGTTCAAGAGGGGGCGCACGGTTTTGATGGCTGTATTGATCTTGATGGAAAAGTCATGGAAGAGGGCACAGGCAGGAGCGAATATTAAAACTTTGGTTTTAAAAAGATTTACTTTAAGGTTACCAATAATTAGGTGTAGTGGCTGAATTTTCATTTTTTTAGGCTTTGTTTTCCCTGGCCCTGATGATCTGGCCAGTAATACACTTCCAGTATTACAGCGCCCCTACTCTGCAAGAAAGAGCACAGAGACACCATTAGAGAGCAGCATTTTTCAGTTTGGAGAGGAAAAGACGTTAAATGTACTAGCAGATTTTAGATACACTTAGATACACTTACAAGTTGAAACCTAAATTGAAACCAAACTCCAGCTCACACTTTATAATGAATTACAGCAGACAGTTGTTTTTCTTTTGGGATAAAGGTTTAACATAAATAAATAAAAGCTGATCATTGTAAGCCCCCCTGCCAGTGTCAAATGGTTTGTCTCATCCCATACACCTGCAGGAGAACTTGTTCTTTGGAAAAACAGACTTACAGACCAGATCACCAGGTGAAAATAAAATAAATAAAGCCTAAAAAAGAAAACAAATGCACAATTGGTAAGCTGCAATGTGATGCAAGTTTGCCTTTGGGTTTATTACCTCTTTAAGACCAGTTTTGTTATTTTCAAAAGGTTATCTCTTGCGTCTAGTCGTGTCTATAGAACAGAAAGTGCAAAGAAAATGACCTTACTGAAACAGAATCAAGTACCAGGTCATAGCCTCTCTGCAGCCGGGCCACGAGTGTGGCTGGTGAGACAGCCGGGGGACGGGAAGCGTGATCGTGACAATGGGTGAGTGAGTGGGCGGCATGAGACAGACAATGGGCAGGCGTCATCAGAGGGACAACGGATAGGCGGCATGAGAGAGACAATAATGTAGATCTATTTGAAAAACCTGGTCCTGGATGCCAAAAAGGTTGGGGACCACTGCTTTAAGCTGTAGATTTTATCATGGGCTTATAGAAGAGTATAGAATAGAACAATACTGGATTACAAATAGCTACAATCTTAGATAGATTTCCAATTGTGTAATCCTATCTTTGCCTATGGCAAAATTCTTTAAGGAGGTAATACATTTTCAGTGCAGCAAAAAGACAATAATTGTTTCTCTAATTTAGTTATGGATATTTTCCATAAGCAGGTTTTTAACATTCATCAGCTTTTTGAGCCTGATTTACTAAATCCATAATACTTACTCATCAAGTTTGCAATCCTGTTTACGTGTCATGCGTGTGCATTGTGGTTTGAGATAATACTCCTAAGCCCCATACACACTATCAGTTTTCCTGCAGGTTTTTCTCTTCAGATTTACCAAAACCATGTAGTGCAAGGGCCTGCCTGATTGTATACACATCAAAACTCTTGAGGTTTGACCTCATATTAGATAGTTTTGGTAAACCTGAAGACAAAAACCTGCAGGAAAACTGAACTAAACTAAAGCTGAACTCTAGGATAAGAAAATAGTGTGTAAACACAAGAGGTATTCTTACGTGGATCTTGGTTTGGTGTGCATGTTTATTCCAGCTCTGTGCAATACTCCAGCATGAAACAATTGCTGTACTTTTCCTCTGTGTAGGAGTTCTATGCAATAAAGACCAGTCACTTTTGCCATCTCTCCTTGTGCAGGGTGACTGGTCTTGTACCCACTCCATTCCCTCCTGAGGAGCTGTGTAGGCAAATGTAGTGAAAGGACCTGCAGGGTCCCTCCCATTGTTCTGCTTTCTGCACAGGTTTTGTACAGACCAGTGATAATGTCACTTCAACTGTATAAAGAAATATCTCAATTTGTTCTACATGTGGTGCACATAAAAGTCGATTTATACCCTTTTTGGCTATTAAGAAAGATAAATGAGTAAAAAGTTTTTTTTTTTTTTTTTTACAAAGAGAATAAAAGCAGAACACTATCAGCTTTGGAGTATTAAAAAAATAATATGAAAAGAGAATGTAACATTTTGTAAAAATATTTTAAGCAAAATATTATAAATGTTTTACAGTCCAGGATCTGATATGTTGAATAAAGCAAAATAGTTTATTCCCCCCCACTTGAGCCCCAATTTTGAGCAGCTATACCAGGATGATGCCTGGTAGCAGCAGCAGGCATCATCCTGGTACCATTTTTAGAGCCGAAGTTTGGCTCACTTGCAAAAGAAATTCTAGAGGCTAACTAGCCATTGGCTTGCCTTTATAAGCAGCAGGAGGGGATGCCCCCTCATGCCACCTTCCGTGGCTGTAACGGGATCTCCCTTCCCACCCGGAGTCTCAATCAACCAGTCGGTGCTTCCAGCTAATCATAGAGCTCAGCAAAAATCTGATCAGTTTTGTTTGGCTCTATGATATAGTAACCCATAAGTGATGATGTCATGTCACTTTCGGTTTACCTGGATGTGTCAGGGATACAGAGTGCTGGTATCTTGTGAAACACGTGTGACCAGAAGTGTGTGGACTTGCACAGAGAACACAAGGCACAAGTATAAAGATCTCTCCATCTCCGTAAAGAGTACTTGTCACATGCCTATTGATGTAAAAAAAAAAAAAATAAAAAAATAATAATAAAGAAAAGTATAACTCTCTGAAAAACTATTAATCCTCGTTGCTTCCGTCCCAACGAACCAAGAGGGTGCTGGCTGTGCACAGTTTGCACGGGATGAAAGAAAAATCCTGGACCGCCGCGCTCCTCAAAAAACGATGTCTTTATTCAAAACATAAAAAACAACAAAAATTCCACTCCTTTTTTGACTGCATGAACTTTGGCTGTTATTTCCAATTGAATTGTTGTTGTTTTTTATGTTTTGAATAAAGACATCGTTTTTTGAGGAGCGCGGCGGTCCAGGATTTTTCTTTCATCCCAAAAAAATAATAATGAAAGTTCCCCTGTCCCCCCTGCTTTCACGCAAAGGCAAATGCACGCGTTGGTCCTCCATGCATGCAAACAGAAATCGTCCAACACTTGTGAGGTATTACTGTGGACGTCAGATCACAGGCAGTAATTCTAGCACTAGACCTTCTGTGTAAATGTAAAGTGGTAACTTGTAAAGGCTTTAAAAGCGTTGCCTATTGGTAGCAAAATGTACATTGTTTGTCGTGATTGCACAGGTGTGCGCAATTTCAAAGCATGACAAGTTTGAGCCGAACATCATCTTTTATATTTTACAGAAACTTGGGTTATGAATTGTGTTTTTTTTTTTGCATTACAATTAAAAAAAGTATTTCCACCAAAAATTGTGTTTGAAAAATCGTTGTGCAAATAGCGTGTGACATAAAAGATTGCAAATCCCACCAATTTATTCTCTAGGGCCTCTGATTAAAAAAAAATATATATAATGTTTGGGGGTTCTAAGATATTTTTTATCAAAAAAATACTGATTGTTATGCCGCGTACACGCGCTCGAAATTTCGATGGGAGCTTTTGGTCGGAAATTCCGACTGTGTGTAGGCCCCATTGGACATTTGTTGTCGAAATGTCCCTTAACAAAAATTTGAGATCTGGTTCTCACATTTTCCGACAACAACATTTTCTCGTAAATTCCGATCGTGTGTGGACAATTTCGACGCACAAAATTCCACACATGCTCTGAATCAAGTACGAGACGGAAGCGCTCGGACTGGTAAAACTAGCGTTCGTAATGAAGATAGCACATTTGTCACGATGTAACGGACTGAAAAGCATGAGGCTTAAAAGCGCAAATCATCTCTCAAACAAACTTCTACTAACACGACTGGTATTGAACTTATCTTTTCTAGTGCCGTTGTACGTGTTGTACGTCACCTCGTTCTTGACAATCTAAATTTCCAACAACATTTGAGCCAACATCCGTCGGAAATGTATTTTGTTGTTAGAATGTCCGATCGTCGGGAGTGCGCATGCGCGAGGGATCCAAGATGGCCGCGTGATCCGGAGCTCCACCGTACACTGCTCCCGCGGCACCGACTGCAGCCTTCAGAGGGATCCTTTCCGCACACCATCGAGTGCCCCAGACTCCCACCGACCCGATCTATCCCCCTATATGACGAACGCCCCGGTTCGTCGGGATCTCGGGCCGCTATTCGATCAGGCCCAGCCATCCAGGGGATCCAAGATGGCCGCCGCAGCACAGCCTTCCGCAGCACACGTTGAGGGACACCCTGAGCCGAGACAGGTAATCGCTCCAGCAACCCTGTCCTTTACTCCAGCTCACCAGATTGCGGTTCCCTCTCTAATGACTCCCTCACCAACATCCACCGAGTCCCTGTTGGGCCGGACCTTTGGTGATGCAGACCACATTTCAACAGGCATGTCAGTACACATGCAACAGGAGAGCCCCTTTCCCAATGTGTCTTCCCCAGAACCTTTTTCTGATGATCTCTTCTTTAAATTGTCAGCTCTTCTGGACAGAGGTCTGGCGTCTACAGCTGCTAAAATAACTGCAGACATTAAGGCTGATTTCCAGAACTTGGGCTCAAGGATGGAATCAATAGAACACAAGCTTGACCTCACAGTTTCCGCCACTAACCAGAACTTTGGTCATATACAAGCACTGCAGGACAGACTAGATTCAGCTCTTATCAGGATTGATGAACTCGAAGACAGATCCAGAAGGGACAATTTCAGGATCAGGGGTCTCCCAGAGACTGTAATGGATGTTATGAAAGCTACCCATGAGCTAATATCATCTCTGATCCCGAATATCCCGCAACATCGCTTGGAACTTGATAGGGTCCATAGGGCTCTGGGACCCCCCAGAAAAGATGGCACTCCTAGGGATGTTATCGTAAAGCCCCATTTTTTTCTGGTCAAGGAAGAAATAATGAAACAAGCCAGAGCATCGAATCAAATTATGTGTCAGGGTCATCCTGTTCAAATTTTCACCGATCTGTCCCAATCCACAATTCAGAGACGCCGTTCCCTGAAACCTCTGCTTTTGGTCCTGTCTCAAAATGCCATAAAATATTGGTGGTCTTTTCCATTCGCCGTCAAATTTTCTTTTGCTGGGAAGTACTACTCTTTTTCCTCTCTTCAAGAGGGAGAGAAGATCCTCCTTTCTTTGAAGTTAATCTCCCTGGAAGCTACCATGGACACATCAAACCAACCGCTCAACCCAGCTAAACGCCCTTCTCCGAATAGTCCGCTTACCCCGCTTTGGAACAAAACGAAGTCAAAGAAACAGAAAGATGTCCTTCAAACCTGAAAGATCTAGAAGGGAATAAGACTTTAGTGCCTTTTTCGGTGTGCTCCCTATGGGTGGGATGTTATGACACTCCTCTCCATGACGGACTGATCTATCCCTCTGATGGTCTTAGGCTTCAGTCAATAAGTACTCTCTAATTATACCAAAACATTGTTTTTTCTTGCTTTTCCCTTTTTTTTTTTTTTTTTTTGTTTGTTATGTATATTATTGCTGTTTTTATTAGGTGCCCGGGAGCTGAGTACCTTGCATGCGCCTCCACCTATCTCTTGGTTTCTTCGGAGTCTGTGAGATGGGTTGTCTGCAGTTTTTTCTGCAGACCTTACTGATAGGATCTGGCTCTAGGGGACCTCTGTGCCTCCTGGAGTCTGATCCGCCTCTCCCAGAGGGATTATCTGTGATCCCTCTGTCTTTTCATTCTATTTCTCTCTCTTCTCTCTTCTCCAACTTCTCTCCTTCCTACCCCCTCCTTCCCTTGCACCACGGGAACATTTTCATCTTTATCTCTTTTTTTTGTTTATTGTCAGGTATATTCTGGGAGCCCCGTATGCATCTCACTCTTAGTTGGACGTCTCATCTGCTTGCTGTTGTGAGTCCGGTCTTGATTGAGGTAAGTGTCGCAGGGATTTTTCGCATTTCTTTTCTTCCCCTCAATGGCTGACAAACCCATACCGGTCCTTAAAATAGCCTCTCACAATACTCAAGGCCTTAATTCCCCCATCAAACGGAGAAAGCTCTTTGACAAATATAAATCGCTTAAATGCGATGTTATTTTAATACAGGAAACCCACTTTCCCAGGAGATACAGTCCTTCTTTCATTCACCATAATTTCCCTACATTTTATCTAGCGAACGCAGAGGATAAAACTAAAGGGGTAGCGATAATTTTTTCCAAATCTTCTAATTTTTCCTGGCGTGCTGAATTTAGAGACCCGGATGGTAGGTTCCTACTAGTTAAAGGCCTGATTGATAACCATATGTTCTCTTTTATTTCATATTACGCTCCGAATAAAGGCCAATTACCGTTCTTTCGTTCTATGCTTTCTACTTTAAGCCCCCTGATTGAAGGGACCCCCATCTTTGGGGGCGACTCCAACTTGGCGTTAGACCAGGAGCTAGACAAGTCTAAGACTAATTTAAAACGTCCCACTAGAGCTAGTTTGAAATTTGCCCGTCTTCTTCATATACACGGCTTAGCTGACGTCTGGCGGGAACAAAATCCAACATCTAGGGACTTTACTCATTTTTCTTTCCCACATCAATCTTATGCCAGGATTGATCATATCCTGATGTTCACTTCACATCTACCTACTGTCTCTGGTTCCAAGATCCTGGACTCATCCCTCTCTGATCACTCCATGGTTGTAACTGTTATTTATAATCCCTCTCGTAATCCTAAACCTTCTCAATGGAGACTCAATGAATCCCTTTTGTCCGACCCCGTAGTCCTTGCTGAAGTTAATAAAGCTCTCTCTGAATACTTTACTTTAAATAACACTGGGGATATCTCCGCTGAGGTTCTTTGGGCAGCTCATAAAGCTACCGTTAGAGGAAAATTTATCCAATTAGCCTCTAAAATGAATAGGGAACGGAAAGTTGATATTAATAGACTCGAAAAGTTATACACTTCCCTTAAAACCCAACACAAGGCATGCCCCTCTAACGCTCTATTGACTCAAATAGAATCTGTAAGGCTGGAGCTTAATCTAGCCCTTACTACACGGGCTGAAAAAGCGCTTAGATGGAGTGGTGCTAAATTTTATTCTCAAAAGGACAAATTGGGAAGAATGCTTGCTACCAAATTGTCACCCAGAGCGAAACTTTATACTCTTCCCAGGATTAGGACCCACCAACAGTTTACAACCTCTGATCCCTCTAAAATCCTTGCTGTGTTCAGGGATTTCTATGGTAAATTATATGGATCTAGTCGACAAGCTTCTGAGAGTTCTATCTCTCAGTTCCTTGACACCCTCCCTATCCCTAAACTCTCAGCGGATCACATAGCCGCTATGGAGGTTCCGATCTCTGAGGCAGAAACGTTGGAAGTTATTAAAAATCTGAAAAGAGGTTCGGCACCTGGTCCGGACGGCTTTTCAGTGTCGTATTATAAATCATTCACAGAGATTCTAGCCCCCTTTATGACAAAGTTTTTTAATGAAAAGGTTTCTGGAAGTCCCCTTGGTGCGGAATTGAACTCTGCATTTATAACTGTCATACCCAAACCTGATAAGAATCCGGAAGATGTTGGGAACTATAGACCAATTTCACTGATAAACAACGACGTTAAAATCCTCACCAAGATCCTTGCTAATAGATTGAATTCCTTCATCAGTCTATACGTCCATAAAGATCAGGTGGGCTTTATCCCAGGTCGGCAGGGCCCTGACCAGACTAGAAGAGTCATCGACATTATGTCGATTCTCCAATCTAACTGGCCAGGAGGACTGAAGCAGCAGGGTATGCTCTTGGCGCTAGATATCCAAAAAGCTTTCGACACAGTTTCCTGGCCTTATATCTTTACACTTCTAGATAGATGGGGTTTTGGTCGTCGTTTCTTGGGTATTTTAAAGGCTCTTTATTCCTCCCCCACAGCGCGTATTCGTATACAGGGATATTACTCCTCTCCAGTTCAAATAGCTAGAGGCACGAGGCAGGGTTGCCCTCTCTCCCCTATTATCTTCGCTATAGCCATGGAAACGCTTGCGATTGCAATTAGAGAAAACCCAGATGTGATGGGGGTCTCATGTGGTCCCAAGATGCACAAATGTGGCCTTTTTGCCGACGACTTGATTTTATTTGTTACGTCCCCCTTGATCTCCATTCCCAACATAAATAAGATCCTTGACATCTTTGGGGATGCCTCTGGTCTGCTAGTCAATTTCTCTAAATCCCTTGCGCTTAATGTTTCACTTGACCCCGAAACGGTTTCCCTGTTAAAACGAGACTTCCGGTTCGAATGGAATGATTCTGCTATCAAATACCTCGGCATTTTCCTCACGCCCAAATTTGAAACTCTTTACTCCCGAAATTATCCCCCAATGTACCGTAAATTGGAACAGGACCTGAAATCTTGGTCTAGACTTAATTTGTCATGGCTGGGAAGAATAAATGCCGTAAAAATGACCCTGCTTCCTAGGCTTCTCTACCTTTTCCGAGCCCTCCCGATCCCTTTGAGGAAGGATCACTTGAACTCCTTCCAGAGCAAAGTTTTGAAATTTATCTGGGGAAGTTCAGGTTATAGGATTAAACAACAATCTCTCTTCCATTCCAGGAAACAGGGTGGTTTAGGACTGCCCCACTTATATAATTATTACCTGGCTTCGAGATTGGCCCAATTCTCCATAACTTTTACAAATTGGAATAAACCTGACTGGGTACAGATTGAACGACAGGCAGTTCCTCTACACACCCTGGATTTCCTCGCATGGATGGCCCCCAAGTCGAGACCGCCTATTCTAGCTCCTACCCTTTCTCACTCGTTTGCGTTATGGGATAAGTTGAAGTTGAATCCCAACCTCACATCTGATGTTAAACCCCTGTCTCACCTCTTTCGTAACCCAAATTTTCCCCCTGGACTAGATATATTAGCGTTTCGTTGGTGGATTGATAAGGGACTGTATCGCCTGGGTCAGTTTTTCACCCCTACTGGCCCTGTTTCCCTATCTTATTGTATAAGTAAACTAGAACTCCCAACTTCTGAGAGATTCCGCTTTCTTCAAATTAATCATTATTTACATAGCATATGTTCCTCCAAGCCCCACCCTTATAAATTCACAGACTTCGAATTATTTTGCAGCCAGTCCATTGAGGGGAGGGGAGGCATTTCGATTATCTATGCGTCACTTTCCTCTCCAACCGCTAAGTCTTCCTTCATGCTTGCTTGGGAGGAAGATTTTAAGTTTAAGTGGAACCTGGAAATCTGGCAAGCAGCTGTTTCTTCAGCTTTTAAAGGTATCATTAATGTCTCTCTTATAGAAGCCAGTCTGAAGGTCATAACTAGATGGTACCTAACTCCTTCTAAGTTGGCTAGAATTTTCCCCTCGGCCGACCCTTTATGTTTTAGGGGCTGTCAGTTGCTGGGCTCATTTGCGCACATCTGGTGGGAGTGCCCTAGAATCAGGTCGTTCTGGAGAAAGATTCATTTAACTATTAAGAAGGTTACCGGTTACGAGATGGTAGGGCATCCTGAGTCCTTCTTGTTGAACGCCCACCTTCCTGGAACTTCCAAACAGACACGCAGATTGATTCATTTTATTCTGTTGGGTGCAAAGATTACTTTGGCCAAAGCTTGGAAACTACCGAGAGTATCTGTTAAGGCAGTGATCAGGAAGATTTCCTGGATCATGTGCCAGGAAAAGGTGGCCGCCATGCTGAATGACTCTTTACCGGGTTTTGAATTGATCTGGAATCCTTGGGCTCAGTTCATGGGCATCTCGCTCATCCCGGGAACCTAGGTCAATTTTTTGATAAATTCACCTTTAGCCTGCTCCGATAATCTTTTCCCGTGGTGCATCCCCCCCTTGTTCCCCTACTACCACTCTCTCTTTCTATCTTCCCACTCTTTTCTCCTTATTCCTTTCCCCCTTTTTTTTTGAGCTGTCCCTTTCCTATATCCCTTTCCCTTATTTTTTTTTCTTTTTTCTTCTTTTCTCTTTTCTTTTCTCTTTCCTCTAGTTCTTTTGCTTAATATGGTTCTCATTCCTGCACTATTCCGTTTAGATACGTTCTATATATTTCTGTTTCCTCCCCAGTGTGGGGTTGTCCGGGGTGTCCCCACCCGCTTGCACAGTGTGTTCCCATTGGGGTGCTGGCGGCTGGGGACTCCCCGGTGATACTACTTTCTTAGGCCTTTATTGACAGTGTTGAGATATCCTTTGAGGCATTGCTAATCTGGGGGGTGGTCGAGGATCGCCCTTCATTGAATCTTAATGGTTGATCTCTGGGGCTTTTGTATTTTCTTTTGGTTTTTGTATTTGTATTTTAATTGGTTTTGCATTCTTTAAGTTTACCTTCCATTTTTGAATTAGAACTGCACCTGCTTGTATCACGGGTTTCACCCAGTAGTCAACCAAGAATCTATACCTCCTATATCCTGACTTTTCTATCTCTGATATTTGCAGGAATGAATGTTTTATGTACGGTTTCTTATTTTTTGTTATTTCTTTATGATAATAAAAACTCTTTGAAAGTAGAAGAATGTCCGATCGTCTATATGTAAAAAAAAGTGCCAGAAAAGGCCTGTCTTCAAGTGATTAAAGGACAGCTAAGCCCATAGAATAGTTTATATGGAATATTAATGATTATTAATATTTATTATGTATTTTTGTAAATTATTAAAAAAGAAACATCAAAATTAGCAACATCAAGATGCTAAAGTGTTAGAACATCTAGAACAACTTCATGATATAATTTTAAGCATACATCCTTCACAAAGGGTCATAAGCCTTTATCATGACACATTTCCCCAATGCATTGGTGGCTTCCTTTCAGTGCTTCTGGATGTGCACCAACAAATAAATATTCATTTACATACTGTATAAAGTAAAACGGTGTGCATAAAATCTTGCCTTAAGGAAATGGAACATGTTACACAGGGCACTGTAAAAAAAGGTGTTGCTTATGATGCCAAAATGTGCCTACAGGCTCCAGGGATTGAATTCCAGCCCAGGTCTTCCATTCCTGATGTCAAAGTCAGCAGATCAACTTGCCCCAGATGAGACTCGTCTTTACTATGAGCCCATTGCACATTGTAAGTAAAATCTGTATTAAAACTGATAACCAGTATAGTATTCAACTACTACAGCCACGGAAGGTTTTACCCCCTTAATGACTGGGCCATTTTTTTTATACGGCACTGCGTTACTTTAACTGCGACACTGTACCCATATAAATATATCCAATAGAAAAAATGTAAAAAATATAATTTCTTCATAAATTTAGGCCAATATAAACTCTGCTACAAATTTTTGGTAAAAAAATCCCTATAAGCGTATATTAATTGGTTTCACGTCTACCAACTATGTGATATTTCTATGGAATTTGTATTTCTTTTTTTACTAGAAATGGTGGTGATCAGCGATTTTTAGCAGGACTGCGACATTGTGGCAAAAAAATCGGACACTTAACTGACACTTTTTTTTGGGAACCAGTGACATTATTACAGCGATCAGTGCTAAAAGTATGCACTGTTACTGTACTAATGACAACTGCCAGGAAAGGGGTTAACATCAGGGGCGATCAAAGGGTAAAATATGTGCGTAGCGGGTGTTTGCTAACTGTGTTGGGGTTGCTATGACTGGGTGAAGACAGAGATCGGTGCTCCTACTTGGAAGGAACACAAGATCTCTATCTTGTACCCTGTCAGAATGGCGATCTGCCTTATTTACATAGGCAGATTGCCTATAGGCAAGACCTCCTACTGTCAAGCTCTCTCGTCTCCTCCTCCCAGGCTCATCTCCAGAATTTCTTCAGAGCCTCTCCAATCCTCTGGAACTGGCTACCTCAACCTGTCCGGCTATCCCCTACTCTTGCTACCTTCAGGCGATCCCTGAAAACTCATGTCTTCAGAGAAGCCTATCACGTCTCCAAATAATCTTTTAGCACTTCAATCAGCTCATTCCCCACAGCTACACACTTTTGTACCACCTGCCCCACCCTATTAGATTGTAAGCTCTTCTGAGCAGGGCCCTCTTAATCCTCTTGTATTCTATTGTATTATAACTGTATTGTCTCCCTTTTATAAAGCGCTGTGTAAACTGTTGGCGCTATAAAAATCCTGTATAATAATAATAATAAAATAATCACTGTTCTGCCTCTCTGGGGAACAATCGCAGGTGGCCAGCAGACATTGGGTCTGCCGAATCCGCTGATTGGCATCCCCTGTGTTCAATCAGTGCGCTCCCCCCAGTGTCTATTGCATGAAATTACGTACAGGTACGTCGTTTTGTGCAATAGAGCAGACCTGATATAGTACATCTGTGGTAGGCGTCGGCAAGTGGTTAAAGGACAGTTGCAAACAAGTAAGTTATTGAGCTACTAATTTATTTCAATACAGAGTTGTTAATATTATCTGCTACCAGGGCTTTTTTTCTGGGGGAACTTGGTGGAACTCAGTTCCACCACCTTTGGCTCAGACCCTTTGGTGCCCGCTCACCACAATCACTTGTGAACACAGAAGTCTGGTTTCTGTGTTTACAAGTGACTGCTTTGTAACCCCCTGAACTCTGCACACTGTATGTAATGCAATTCTGGTATTTAATGCCCCTTTAAGACCCTTCTACTGTTTGTGAAATCTGAACCGGTCGTGGTTGAGTTCCTGCACCTATTTTTTGAGAAAAAAAGCTCTGTCTGCTACATATACAGAACACACAGACCACCACACACAATTGGTAAGAGAAGAGAGATATGTACTTTCTAAGGTTTGTACTGCAGTCCAGGCCCAACTACTTAGACTTGTTGCCTCATCTAGCATTGTGATATCTCTACCTAATCCAGGAAGTGACACACTGCAAGAAGGACCCTATCACAATACATAGCAGAGAAAACAAGAAATAGGATTTGGAGTGTCACACATGACCATGTGCATATGGGACCTTTCATTTTGAGAGGGTTAAAGGACATTTCAATAAGTTACCCATAGAATTAGTAGGAAGGAATTCTCTATACTTTTTGCAGAATTCCTTGAGAGAGATTGGTGGTTCAATTAAAACCAGGAGCGAATCTGGGGAACATAGTGATGTCACTCAGAGCATCTCTGAACTGTTTCTATATTATCCTACACCTGTCAGAAGGCCAGCAACTGGCACGCTGGTAGATTGAGAGGGCTTTTTCTTCCAATAATTCATACCCTGCAATAATATGAATTCTACTTAGCTGTACTTGGGTAATCAATATCATTGTCTACTTGGCTGCAAAACTGAATACTGTTTGTTTAACCGCTTTAGGTAAGATCACGTCTAAATGCAGGCAGCTTGCTTCTGCTGGGATCACACACAGTGGAAGCCGATCAGCAGGTACACTTTATCCAATGTCATCGGCACCTGCCAATCATTAGGAAGAGCGGCAAAACTGCTATGTAAACAAGGCAGATCGCTGTTCTGATAGGAGGAATCGGATAGAGTTTGTGTCCGTGCAAAGCAGGGAATAAACTCCATCTCTTCCCCTAGTAAAAATACCTCCCACAGTATAGTAAAACACTGGCTAGGTACACATTTAATCCTTTAAATTCCCCTGGATTTTAACCCCTTCCCAGCCAGAGTCATTAGTACAAGGACAGTGCATATTTTTTAGCACTGATTACTGTATTAGTGTCAGTGCTTCCCACAAAGTGTCAACAGTGTCAGTTATTGTCAAAATGACTATAAGTCGCTCATTGCCACCATTACTAATAAAAAATAAAAATATCCCATAGTTTGTAGACGATATATAGCTTTTGGAACGCAACATTGACCCTACTGTTTGATTGGTTTTATACGCTTATTATGTTCACCTAAAGCCCTATACACACAGTCGGACTTTTGGCCAACCAACTTCAAAATCTGCAACTTTTCAAATTTGTCCGATCGTGTGTACGCTCCATCAGACCAACTTTTTCTGGTTTCATCCGACAAAAAGTTGGGTCTGCAAACGGACCAACTTTTCGGCAACAAAAGTCCGATGGTGCTTTGTGTGACCGTGTGTACAGCAATCCAACCAACTTTTGTACAAAGTGCAAATACGCATTCTCAGAACCAATGTTAAAATCAACCAACAATAGCAGAAGTTAACCAAAGGGTGGCGGTAAAGAGCAGAAAAGAGCAGAAAAACCATGTGATGATGGGAAAGTTTTAGAAAAGTTTGCAGAAAAGTCTGACTGTGTGTATGCTACGGACAAATCAATTAGGACAAAAATCCAAGGGAAATTTTGTTGGATGTCCTACCGTGTGTACGGGCCTTTAGTGTACATTTTTATTCCTATACTGCAAAGTAAACTTTTTATATGGATTCACGCTATGTGCACCCTTGTTTCTTTTCCTTTATTCTTTGCAATCTGAGTTGCCTGGATTACTTATCATTGGAAGTGTCTAGTGATACCATCTGGTTGGCTTTCCATCGTTTGGTTCCATACCGAATACCTTGTAAGAGTACCTAAGAGTTAATTGACCTGTCTATTGTTGGAGTCGTTTTGAATTCTGGACACCAGTACCTCTAAGCTTGATCGACCTGATAAGTGTACACTTACTTGGGTCTGATCCCTCTGGTAAGCCTTTCATCATTATTACCTGGTGGTGGATCTTCTATCAACATTTCTTACAAATACAGTCACTTTCAGTTGGGTGCTTCATATTTCTTCAGAGATTTATACCAGCATATTTAACACTGTGTTTAGTGGACTGTATGAGCACCTAAGATGTTTCTAACTTATTTCTTACTGGACATATTCACTTAGGCCCGGATTCACAGCCATCGGCGCATCTTTATGCCACGGTAGCGTATCTTCTTTAAGCTACACCGGCGCAACGTTGAGAGGCAAGTATGAAATTCACAAAGAAGATGCGCCCAACGTTGCGCCGGCGTAACGTATATTCGCCTGCTTAAGCCGACGTAAGTTAAAGTAGGTGGAAGTGAGCTGGAAGTGGGCGTGATGCATGGTAATGAAGCGTGACCCCATGCAAATGATGGGCTGAGCGTCATCCAAGTACTTAAAACGAATGGCGCATGCATCGTAACTTGGACGTATCCCCGTGCGCATGCGTACAACCACGTCAAAATGACTGCCTAAGATACGTATATTCAATATAGCAGTATATTCAAAAATGCAAGTCGTGGCGTCTCTATGTGCCTTTCCTTGGCTCCTGTATGTTCATAACACCACCGTCTCATTGCATAAAGTGTGATGATGTCACCGGCACCCTACGCTTTTCGTCACTAATGGATTTCAACTGGGGATTGGCCGAGTACATGCGTCATCATGCCAAGAGATTATATAGATCAACAGCGCCTTTTTGACTGCTGGCAGCTATAGAGATACAGTGGACAAAAGAGCAGCTCCGCCATTTTTAGGCCTCTTACACACAGATCAGTTTTTCTTCAGGTTTTTCTTTTCAGTTTACCAAAACTATGTAGTACAAGGGCCTGCCTGATTGCATACAAATTGAGACTCTTGAGGTTTGACCTCATATTAGATGGATTTGGTAAACTGAAAAGAAAAACCTGAAGAAAAACTGATCTGTGTGTAAGAGGCCTAAGTGTTGGCTGCTAACAGGAAAAAGGAGAATGACTAAAAATACTACAGCCATCTAGTGGCAGAAAATAAAATTACTGGCAGTGGATAACATACAAAGAACAGGGACAGGCATTGGAAATAATAGAAGCGTCGCAAGCTTAATACACATATGACATCTAGGTGAGCCACCCATACATATATAAATACAATAATAATTGAACATTTAGTACACATATTACTTAAACACAAATAAATTATAAAAATATATAAAAAAATACAAAAAACTGAAAGAGAAAAACGAGCCTAAGAATTATTAATAAAACAATTAATGTCCCAATCAACATTTAAGCCAAAGGGTACAAAAGATTTTATATTAAATATCCACCTGGTCTCTAATCTCAAAATGGATCTGACCATGTTCGTTCCCCTCCAATGTGGACGGATAGTATCAAGGGCTAAAAATATTGTTCCTTTCAATTGACGACTATGATATTTATCATAGTGTCTGGACAAATTATGTTTCTTAAAACCTTGTTTAACCACTTCCCTTCGGCCGTACGACTATATACGGCCGCAGGGTGGCTCTAATTCTCCGGGCCGCCGTGTTTTCACGGCAGCCCCTTTCTTTGTTCCCAGCGCGCTCCAGAGCGCGCAGCGGGGAACTTCTGTACTGGCCGTGTCCCTTGGACACAGCCAATCACAGATCACCGCGAACGGCCAATCAGAGTGGCCGTTTGCGATGTGATCTGTGCGGCGAATGAGAGATGATCTCATATGTAAACATATGAGATCATTTCTCATTGCCGGCTCTCACAATGACAGCGTCCTGTCATAGAGAGAGGAGACCGATCTAAGCTCTATTTGTTGGGACATACATTGTGTTTGGGTACAGCATTGCATGCTGGCGCAATTGTCAGTTAAAGTAAAACAGTGCTGTATCGCAAAAAATCTTGCGGAGATCAGGGGGCAGATTCACATAGAAATGGATTATCGTAGCGTATCAGAAATACACGACGCCGCCGTTTTTTACCTGGCTCTACGTGGAATTCAGGTAGATTTTGTCCAGTAAACGATGGCGGCGTAGTGTATTTCTCCCGTCGCAATCCATATAGACGAGTAGGGGGCGTGAATCATTTAAATTAGGCGCGTTCCCGCGGCGATCGATCTGCGCATGCTCCGTTCGTGACGTCATTCGTTGTTTAGGTAGCGTCGTTTACGGGCGATCCTAGTCCCGAACGAGTTACGTAAACAAAAAAAAAAATTAAATTAATTCGAAGCGGGAACGACGGCCATACTTAACATGGGCTACGTAACGTTAGAGCAGCAAAAAGCTGCTCTAACATTACGTACACAAAAATAGACGAAAGTGATTGCGACGACCACTCGTATCTTCGGGAATCGCCGTAAAAAAACATTTGCATATCCCGACGCATCAAAACGACGCGAACTCCTCCCAGCAGCCGCAAATAGATGGCAGCGTAGATCCGAAGGCTTACGAAGACGTAAGCCTCTCGGATCGAAGCCCGAAGCCGCCGTATCATGGTTTGAGGATTCAAACTAGTGATACGGCGCGCGAAATTTGAAATTACTCCTGTCTAACACCAGTTAGACAGGCGTAATTGCTCTATGAATCTGGCCCCAGGTGTTTAAGAAATGGGCAGCAACAAGTGAGAACGTTTATTCCACTAGCATAAGTTTAGTTTAAAAGTTTAGTTAAAAAAAAAAGTTAAAAAAAATCTACACAAAGGGATGTGTGTTGCTGGCTTTACACTTGCATTTGGAGGGCAGTAAAATGCTTCTCAACCACCTGTTTTTACCAAGTCTCATTCCTTTGCAGCACTAACAAATAGTTTTGGAACTGTTGCAGTGGTTACTACTATGTTTTTAACATTCATGTGCATGCATTATTACAATAGGAGTAGATTTATAAGTTATGCTTTTGGCGTTGTTAGTGAATTTTATGCATTTTTGTGATCTCAGATTGAATTTTATTTACTCAATTTATTACTGGACTTGTGGAGGATTTGTCCAATTCAGTTCAGCTGCTGCAACTTTACTTTTAGGCCGCGTACACACAATCAAATTTATCTGCTGAAACTGGTCCGCCGACCAGTTTCAGCGGACATATCAGATCGTGTGTACGACCTAGCGGACAGGTTTTTCCAGCGGAAAAATTTCAAAGCATGCTTCGAAATTTGTCCGCTGCAAACCTGTCTGTCAGACATGTCCGCTGGTTAGTATGCCTAACCAGCGGACAGAAATCCCCCGCATGCGCCGAATGGATTCAACGCATGCGTGGAAGTATTTTACTTCCTGGAGTGGTGGCGTGGCGGCGTCAACGTCACCACCACGTCACCGCGTCCTCAGTCCGAGGGGATTTTCGTCCGATGGTGTGTACAC
The DNA here is from genome assembly GCA_029574335.1 of Rana kukunoris. NCBI lineage: Eukaryota > Metazoa > Chordata > Amphibia > Anura > Ranidae > Rana > Rana kukunoris. Next base: position 142,566,876 of record CM056052.1, read on the forward strand.
GCCATCGGACCAAAATCCGAGGAGACATGTCCACTGGAAACGGTCCGTAGGACATGTTTGAGTGGACATGTCTCCCCGTGTTTACGCGGCCTTAGAGTTAATTTCTTCTTTCTTGTGCTGTCAGCATATTCTTATTTATGGAACTTCTAACTTTTTTTTTTTTAAATAAAAACCATAGATTAGGAGGGGTAGGGTTTTTTTTTTTTTAACCATTTTCCAAACATATTTAAACCTTTTTCACTTTTATTCCTTTACAGTGTCGGCACTATAATTGAAAAAAAAATTTTTTTTTTATTTGATTCATAGATAAAAAAGGAAAAAAACCCACTCTTTTCTGCTCTGATCAGTGTTTTAAAAAAATAGTGTTACTCAAGATAAAAAGCATACATTTTATTCATCATATGCCCCTATTTAAATTGACACCAAAATTATAATTCTGGAATAAAGTAGTTTACAAATGAAATAAAGGCTTTTTTTTTTCTTTTTGGAAAACATTATCACGAAAAGAAAGACTTGTTTGCAGTACAAAAATTATATATTTGTCATCATAAGTAATGACAAAATTATTGCCGAATCAATAGGCCTTTAGTGGAAATGTAAAAATTGCTAGCTGAAGTGGTTAATCTTTGTACTTTAGGCAGCAATGTTCAACTATTATAAACTTTACAAACAGGGAACAAATGATCTAGGCATGCATGGAAAGTCATTAGTTTTACTTAACATTGTAGCTTTTTTTCAGATGTGTTATATGATAGCTTATGTCGGAGGGCCCATGTAAAACAAAAATAAACAAAGTGTTCATCGATCAAAAATATTGTCCACAAAAATGCCCACGGCTGTTCAGTTAATTGGGAAAACAATGCCACCTATTTAGAAAAGTTTGATAAATGGGTTAGCAGCAGACACTACAGGGAGACATTCTAATACAATCTACTAGGCACTGGGTTCTGCTTTTCTGGTGAGAACGGCAACAAATCACTCTGCTGTACCACAGTTGTCATTATCTTCTCACATTGCTATGTTAGATACTGCTGTTTGATTGGATCTTACAGTACATACTGACCAGTAAACTACGGAGGCTACAAATGACGTGATGAAATTGGTTAATCTCCTGTGGCAGTTTATTCTCCAAGATGTGATTTAAATACAACCTACAGTTATTTTAGCATCAAAATCATGACTTAGTGGCTTAGATCCACAATTTATTTAATAAAGTTTAGGACAAACCTGCTTAGACCGGTACTGAATTAAATATAACTAAACACTGAATGTGAAAAGGCTTACAGTGTGTCTGTATATGCAGTAAAGCATGCTTGTTTTTCTCACTGTGAGACCTAAGGCGTTAATCCTCCGCATTGTATAAAAAGGCTGCTTGATTTTGTCTTCTCTGATTCTCCTCTTTTTTTATTGTCCCCAATCTATGTGCTGATAGTACAGAGCCTTGGAGGCACTCTGCACATACTCATTTTGGTGCGTATTGCTAGAGAGCTTATTTTTTTCTTTGATTTGGCAAATCAACACTGTTCAGACAGAGGATCTGGGGTCATGCAGCCTCATAGGACGGTTAGAAGAGAATTAAAACTCCTCCTACAAGCTCTAACCAGTGCTTTGCACTTCCATGTTCTGTGTACTGTGGGAGACCAGCTATAGTGAATTCAAGGTCCTGGGTAGGGATGAGCTTCGTGTTCGAGTCAAACTCATGTTCGACTCGAACATCGTATGTTCGACTCGAACATCGTATGTTCGACCGTTCATCGAATTACGAACGTTATGGGCCGTTCGTACCAAATTCGAGTGGCGTGTCACGGCCCATAATTCACTGTGGCATCGCAGTGCATTGCCGGCTGATGATTGGCCAAGCATGCACTACCACCCATATACTTGGCCAATCACAGCCCGCAAAAAACGAAGAGCCATAATTGGCCAAAGCCAGGGTGGCTTTGGCCAATTATGGCTCAGGGGGTTCAGTACACGCCCCACACTATATAAGGCCGCCTCCATGGTGGCCTTGTGTAGTGTGTTGGTGGTTAAAGACAGAGAGAGACAGAGACAATTTTTTTTTTGAGTTAGAGCAGGCAGGCAGGCGAGTCAGTTACAGTGTGTGGAGGATATATATGCATCCCAGGTGTTGTATATATATTTATACACTGTATTCAGTTTAGCTAGATCCGCTCTTCCTAATATACTGACAGGCAGGCAGGACATTGTGCTAGCTGCAGTATTTTCACTTGGTGTACTGTCTGTGTCCTCTGCACAGTGTGCACCTAAAGCTACATGAATACAATTGCTGTTGTTCTCATATTAATACCACAGGCAGTGGCTGATCAGCAAGTATGCTCACTTGGTGTACTGTGTTTTCTGCACAGTGTGTATGTAAACCTCCTGATGAGTGGAAAAGTCCACGAAACGCGTCGAGCCTACCCCATAGATGATATGTCACCGTAATCATGGATACCACCATGGGCATTTGAATGTTCGAATCATGTACACCATATATTACTTTTTATTGGTTTTACTATTTTGTATATACTGCTGATCACAGTATTGATTATATGTTATATTGTCTATTATGCTACCATTTTAACCTTTCATGATCAATCAGTCATGTCATTACTATATATCCTACACATATTATTGAATCATCATGTATACCTAATTGCTGGTTACATTGTTCATTATGTGTTACACTGTCCATCATGCTATCTTTACTAGCCATTTATGACCGACTCCTCATGTTTTTTTTTTTTTTTTTTAAATACCATTACTGCTTACTGTTGATCACAGTTATTACTATGTGCTACATTGTTTATGATTTCATTATTGGAACTTTGCAGGACCGATCAGCCATTTCCCCATCATGCACTTTAACATATTTATTGATTCACTATGTATGTTTGCCATGCATTTGTGCTGGTTACATTGTTATTCTGTTTACCATGTTATTATTGGAACTCTACTATGACTGATCGATCATATCCCCATTATGCATTTCAACATAATATATATTATTACGTATCTAATGTGCAATATATCCTTATATGCCAATATTAAACAGTTTATTGTATTATACCTACTGATTCGTAGTGATGAGCGGAATACGCCATATTCGATTTCACGATATTTCACGAATATATAGAAGAATATTCGCGAAATATTTGTTAATATCGAATATTCGTGATATTTAAAAAAAAATAAAAAATTAGCGAAATTTCGCTAATGCGGATGCGAAATTTCGCTAATGCAATGCGAAATTGATTGCGAAATTCTCGTCAACACACGAAAACGGAGATCATTTCCTGGATTACTAACACACGAAAACGGAGATCATTTCCTCAACACACGAAAACGGAGGATTACTAAACTAATATGCACTAAACACTAACTCTACTTACACAAACTTATATGACTAAACTAAAGCTAATTTTTATTTATTTTTATACACAAAACACAGAAGGGCAGAGAAAGTATTCGCGAATATTCGTAATACGAATATTCGCATTGCGAATATTCGGCAACATAAAAGGATCGCCTCAGCTACTCGGCCCAGGATCTCTAATCATACCAGCAATGCTTTTAGACGTCGATGGAGATCACTAGGATGTGATCTGTTTTAAAAATAAATTTAAAAAAATACGAATATTCGCAATAGCGAATATTCACAGCGATATTCGATTTATTCGCGAATACTCGAATATGCAATATTCGTAAAGAATATTCACAATGCGAATATTCGTGAGCAACACTACTGATTCGTTCTGCCCTAATATTTTGTTTCATTCAAAGTCCCAACTTTCCCTTAGTCCCCATTAGTCCTTTTTTGTTCATGCATGTAAAGCTATGTGAATACATTTGCTGGTGTTCTCATATTAATACCACAGGCAGGGGATCTGCAAGTATTTTCACATGGTGTACTGTGTCCTCTGCAGAGTGTGCACCTAAAGCTACGTCAATAGATTTGCTGGTGTTCTCATATTAATACCACATGCAGGGATCTGCTCATATTAATACCACATGCGTGGATCTGCAAGTATTTTCACGTGGCGTACTGTGTCCTCTGTAAAGTGTGCACCTAAAGCTACGTGAATACAATTGCTGGTGTTCTCAGAGTAATACCACAGGCAGTGATCAGCAAGTATTGTCAGTATTTGTGCAGCTACATCTCCCTGCAGGCTTTTAGTATGTCTGGAAGGACAACAAGGAGAGCAGAGAGTCACGAGCCAATAAAAGAGGGCAAGCAGGCTCTGTGTCTAGAGGCAACAGTGCTGGTCATGGATACGGTGCATCCTCATCAGCACGTGGCCATGTGACATGCTCGTCCTTTTTTTCGGCAGCTGGCCGTGTTGAGCCACCCACCAAATTTAACTGTGAGGGCTTACAGTGTCCCACATTTCTGCAGAGTAAATACGGCGGGCCCCTACTTTCAAACATCCAACTTACAAAAGACTCCTACTTGCAAATGGAAGGAGACAACAGGAAGTGAGAGGAAATCTACCCCTAGGAAGGGAAATTCTCTTCTGTAAAAGGTGTCTCCTGTCCATTGATGCTTTATCACTAATCCTTGTTTCACAAAAAAAAAAAAAAAAAATTAAAAAAAAAACATTTGTCATTGGGACAGAAAGTGAGGTGCAATCTTCTGAACAGATGCGCACAGACAGCAAAACAAATGTTACAGGGGTGATAACCCTTCTCTATGTTTTCCAAAAAGCTTTAAAATAGATTTTTTGGCTGTGGCTACACTTTAAAAAAGTACCAGTACAAAATTACAAATTCTACTTAACAACAAACCGACTGTCTCTGTCTTGTTTGCACCGCCTGTATACTGTTGTTCAAAGTATATAGGGCCAAAGGGGCTGGTAATGACCTGGGGGAGGGGGGGAAACCCATGTTATTTTTCTCAATGATTTTTATCCATTTTGCAGGGACCAGACATTACATTAACTAATTGCCGACCGCCCGCCGTCATATTACTGCGGGACGGTGGCACTGCTACGCGGGAGCACGCCCACACGCGTCCCGCGAGTCCCTCGCGCGTGCCAGGCGGGTACGATCGCCGCCGGGCACCCGCGATTGCTCGTTACAGAGCGGGGAACGGGAGGTATGTGTATACCATACAATGTATGGACAGAAGATCAGTGACTTCCCCTAGTGAGGCCACCCCCCCCCCTATACAGTTAGAACACACCAGGACCACACTTAACCCCTTCCCTGCCCCCTAGTGTTAACCCCTTCACTGCCAATGGCATTTTTATAGTAATACAATGCATTTTTATAGCACTGATCGCTATAAAAATGCCAATGGTCCCAAAAATGTGTCAAAAGTGTCCGATGTGTCCGCCATAATATCACAGTACCGGAAAAAAAACGCTGATCGCCGCCATTACTAGTAAAAAAAAAAAATAATAAAAATGCCATAAAACGACCCCCTTTTTTGTAAACGCTATAAATTTTGCGCAAACCAATTAATAAACGCTAATTGCGATTTTTTTTAACGAAAAATATGTAGAAGCATACGTATCGGCCTAAACTGAGGAAAAAAAATGTTTTTTTATATCTTTTTTGGGATTTTTATTATAGCAAAATGTAAAAAATATTGATTTTTTTTCAAAATAGTCGCTCTATTTTTGTTTATAGCGCAAAAAATAAAAACCGCAGAGATGATCAAATACCACCAAAAGAAAGCTCTGGGAAAAAAGGACGCCAATTTGTGGGAAAAAAAGGACGCCAAGTGCTCTGGTTTTGTTTGGGAGCCACGTCTATAGTAATGTAATTTTTAGGCACGATTTGTTTCGTTTCGCGCAATTGTCAGTTAAAGCGACGCAGTGCCGAATCACAAAAAGTGCTCTGGTCTTTGGACAGAATTTTTTTTTTTCAATATGGACCGGGGCTAAAGAAAAAAAAAAAATGGACCATTTTTTTTTTTTTTTTAAAGCTGCAAGCAGTTTTAAATGACTTTTTTTCCTATAGTAATGTAATTTTGTGCAGGGACAGTTCTAAACATGTGCCACTTCACAGGCATACTATAGACACCCAGCACGTATGATATTTAAAGGAATTTTTCAAATTTTATTTTTACTTCAAGCATCATTAAAATCACTGCTCCAGAAAAAAATACTGGCCCAGATTCAGGTACATCTGCGCATTATTGGACCGGCGTAGCGCACCGCCTTTACGTTAGACTTGCGCAATTTTGCCGCGTAATCCCCCTATTCTCGTAGCTTTTGTGCAGGAAATTGCGCATGCGTAACGTTTTTCCCGAGGCGTAAGGAGGAGTAATACAAATTGGGAAGGACGTGGGCGTGTTACATTGAAATGAGCCGTGACCCCAAGCAAATGAAGGGCCGGCCGGCTCGCGCATGCGCGCTTGAAGGAGACCATGGTCAGCTCCGCTGTGCGCATGCTCACAACTCGGGAGCGGCGCAATCAGTGAAATTGGAAATGGACTAGGGCAACGTTGTGAACTACGCAAACACCATAAATAGACACACACAAACGCACTTGCATTGCAAAAGTACATCCCTTTGTCCCTTCCCATTTAACCTAGTGCTTTTGTCCTGTTGTTCGTTGCGGTGTGTTTTGTAGTTGTCAGATTAGTGTTCTGTGTGATCAAGTGTTTGTTAGTAGATCTTTGAAAGTGTTTTTTGATAAGTGTTTGAGAGACTGTTTGTTTGATTAATATATTTCTGTTCGTTTGTTTTCCTGCTGTTTTTTGGTTGTTTTTTTGTGACTGTTTCTTGCTGAGTAGTTTTCTCTTTGTGTGTGTTCTTGCTTGATTGGTTGTGCTTGTTTGTGTGAGTGAATTTTGTTGACTGGGAGTGAGTTTTTTGGGAAGTATGACAGAGAGAAAGAGAAAGCTCAATTTTACAGTTGGGGAAAAACAAATTCTTGCCCGGGCCATTAGCGAGTATGGGCGTTTCCTCCACGGCCCAGACAGTGCCAACACCACCCCGGCCAGGAGGAGGGAGATTTTGGATATGATCAATGAGCAGGTCAATTCAGCGGGGCAGGGGGAGACACGGACCCGGTCTGGGATTGACAAAAAAATCAATGACCTCCAGCGTCTGGTCAAACAGAAGCTGGCCAGAATGCATGCCCATGCCAGGGGCACAGGAGGGGGCCCACCATGCCGTATTAGGCTGTCAGCGGAGGAGCGTGCGGTGGCCCTGACCTTTCATCGGCATGAAGTTGAGGGCCTGCCTGGCTTTGACTCAAGTCCGGAGCCCGTGGTGCCAGGTAAGTTTTTTTTTTAATATCAGGTGTGTAGCATGTGTGGGGGAGGGGGTGAAAGGGAATATGTGGCAAGTGTGTGGATCCTCCAACCTGTGAATGTTTTGTGTCATCCACAGATGTGCAGGAGGGTGCAGGGCCATCTGGCCTGACCGCACCAACCCCAGGACAGCAGCCTAATGAGGCCCCCCCAACAAGGCCGGAGTCCGCGGAGGAGGTTCAAGAGGAGGAGGAGAATCATGAGGAGGAGGAGTCCATGTCAGGCACTGGACGTTTGGTTTTTGAGGACTCTTCCCCTCTGGCTGGCAGCAGGCAGCCCTCCCTAAGGGGGAGCACCCCCCTCCTCCCCCAACATGGCTCCCCTCACAAGGGCCTCCCCTTCTCCCCGGCCACAAGCATCAGCTGCAGGCAGGATTTCATCCCAGAACACCAGGGGGGTGGCCGATCTCCTGCCCGCCACTCTGAGAAGGGACCAGTTCCTCCAGACCCGCCATCTAAGACAGGTCAGCCAGACATTGGTGCGGATGGAGGAGAGCCTGTCCTCCATCAAGGATACGCTGGGGAACCTGGACTCCCACTCCCGGGCTTTCACAACCTGCCTAAACGAACTGCAGACGACATCAGCAGGCGTTGGGCAGGATGTGAGGGCCCTTACCCAGGCTATCCAGGCCAACACGGCAACACTTGGTGCTGCCCTGGACAGAATAGCCGTGGCCTTGGAGGGCAGGCCGCCAGGTGGGCAGAGATCAGGGGCTGCTCCTCCTTCCCCGGTTTTACCCCTCCCCCATGAGTCTCCCCTGAGAAGCTGGAGCCGGGGCCGTGGCCGGGGGCGCCCCAGGTGTGGCTCACGCAAAGGGCAATAATTTGTTTTTTCCCCTTTTTTTTTGCTGGAAAATTTTTGCTTTTGCAGGTAATTTTTTTTTTGGGTTGTGAATGCTGTTTGAATGTGGGGGTGACATTCCTTCCGGAAAAGGGGTGTCACCCTCAATTTTGGTGGAGTAGGGTTCCCCAGGACCAGGGAGAAGTGATCCCCAGGTCCGTGTGAATGGTGTATGAATGTACAGTGACATAATTGGAGCCTTGGCGTGGCGTTGCTGCTCACAAGTCCAGCATGGTGGACTGGTGCCAATCCAATTAGGTGAGGATGTGATGTGTCTGTGCTAGGGACCACAGTGGTGTGCATGCATGCATTCTCGATGTGCCATGATTAATGTGTGTGTTTAACGTGCAAAGATGCCCAATGTGAGTTGTCTCCTGGTTGCTCTTCCCTCAGAAGACGGGGTAGCCTCGGTTAGGGGGGGATTGTCTGGTTCAGGGGTCAGGTCATCACGTAGGGCAATCTGCAGGCCCTTTCTTACTGCGAAGTTGTGCAGCATGCAACATGCACCGATGATCTGGCACACAAAGTTTGGGGAATACAAGAGGGTACCCCCAGACTTATCCAGGCATCGGAAACGTGACTTTAGTAGGCCAAAGGTGCGCTCCACCACTGCTCGTGTTTGGGCATGTGCTTGATTGTATCTTTCCTCTCCTGGAGTTTGGGGTTTCCGGATAGGAGTCATGAGATGGGGTCCCAGTGGATATGCAGAGTCACCTGTAAGGGAAAAGACAGGAGGATGTTAGTCATGCATGTGCCACTTGTGATGTGTGCATCATGGGAGGGGATAGTCATGCCTGACTCCCATGTCACTCACCAACCAGCCAGGTGTCCCCATACATGTTCTGATCGAATTCCATTCGGATGTGGCATTGATTGTATATGTAGCTGTCATGGCTGGACCCTGGGTGTTTGGCACGGACGTGCCATATGAGGCCTTGGGCATCGACTATCACCTGTACATTGATGGAATGCCAATGCTTCCGATTGCGGTACATGTGCTCTGTCTCCTGGGGGGGCTGGAGTGCCACATGTGTGCAATCAATGGCCCCCACAGTGCGTGGGAATCTGGCAATTCTGTAGAAATCTCTCATTGCCTTCAGCCGCAGGTCCTCAGTGGTGGGTTTGATGATTTGGTTGGCCATGCGTCTGAGGATTGCAGGGACAACCTGGTGCACACATCTGCTCATGGAGGATTGTGACATCCCAGCCACCACTCCACTTGTTCTTTGAAAAGAGCCACTGGCAAGGACATGGAGTGTTGCCATAACCTTGACCAGTGGCTGCACTGCATGTGAGCGGTGTGTTGGGCTGGTGATGTCCTCCTGCAGAGTTGTGGTTAATTCCAGGATGACATGAGGGGTGAATCTGAAGATGCGAAACACCTCAGAATCACTCATGCCAAACAGGTCTATGCGGGTGCGGTATATCCTCTCCCGTGCCATCCTCCATGCCATCCTCCGTGCCCTCATCCTTCTTTGTTCATCTAAAGTCAGTAGTATAGCTATGCGCGACGATGCCCCTGGCATGTTGGCATACAGATTGTTGTGCAACACGTGTGACTGCTGAGCTCCTCACTAACAGTGTTGCTTTATCTAACAAGTAGACTTTTTTTCTCTTTTTAGACCAGCTTTTATATGGTCTAATTTTAGACAGGACATTTTGCTGTTGCGCACACTGCGTCGCCTGCACTGCCCCAACGTTCTTTTGTGGATCCCCGTAAGTCCCTCATTAGCATATTTGACTAGCAAATCAATGGTCTGTCTAGCGCACTTTTGCGCGGACAGATGCGCCAGACGAAATTACGCGGGACAAAAAAAAGTAGATTTTTTGCGTATCTCGTTCTGGGGATGCCGTGCATCGAAACGCACGCGCACATTTCGACTTATGCACGTGCATCTCCTGTTGCGCAGGCGTAATCGCTCTGTGAATCTGGGCCCCTGTTTTTAAAACTTTTTTGCCATTGATATATGTTCCCTGGGGCAAGAACCGAGTTCTCAAACATGTTTTATGACAATAACTTGCATATTAGGCTTTAAAATTAGCACTTTTGAATTCAAACGTTCGAGTCCCATAGACTTCAATGGGGTTCTAAAGTTTGCGCGAACAATCGGTCCGTTCGAAGGTTCTGGTCCGAACCGAACGGGGGGTGTTTCGGCTCATCCCTAGTCCTGGGTTTAGTAACACTTTAAAGAAAAGGGCTAGCTATTCTTAACTATTCTGTGTAACTTTAAGTTATTACGTTTTTTAAAAGCCAAGTTTTGTTTTTCACAGTAAACAATGCATTTTAAATGCATTTTTTTGCTGTGAAAATGACAATGGTCCCAAAAATGTGTCAAAATTGTCTGCCATAATGTCGCAGTCACAAAAAAAATGCTGATGGTCGCCATTAGTAGTAAAACAAATAAAAATAATAAAAAAGCATAAAAACTATCCCCTATTTTGTAAACGCTATAAATTTTGCACAAACCAACCGATAAACGCTTATTTCGTTTTTTTTTTTACCAAAAATAGGTAGAAGAATACGTATCGGCCTAAACTGAGGAAAAAAAAATGTTTTTCATAGATTTTTGGGGGATGTTTATTATAGCAAAAAGTAAAAAATATTGAATTTTTTTCAAAATTGTCACTCTATTTTTTTTTATGGCGCAAAAAATAAAAACGCAGAGGTGATCAAATACCACCAAAAGAAAGCTCTATTTGTGGGGAAAAAAGGACACCAATTTTGTTTGGGAGCCACGTCGCACATCCGCGCAATTGTCAGTTAAAACAACGCAGTGATGAATCGCGAAAACTGGGCGGGTCCTTTAGCTGCCTAAAGGCCCGGATCTTAAGAGGTTAATCCTCACAAGGGACAGTACATACATGAATAAGAAGTGTACTTTGTTCTGGTGGTTTCCCTCCACACTTGTAGTGGTACACATCTGGTGCTGTAGAGGTTAGTACCAGCAATGGACATATCATAGGCAATTGTCAAGAGTGACAACTATGTCCACTCTTTCCACTCCTCTCCTACATTCATTCAGAAGCTATACTATAGCACAATGAAAAGCTCTCTATAAATGTAAATTTAAAAGATGGACACCTCCATTCCTATGGCACTTTTATTTGCTGGGGCTGCTTAAAAGATAATAAAAATAGACTTAAGCTTTACATGAATTTTTTATTCACCTTTGGAATGAGTATGCTACAATTTTGTGAACTTTTCTGGGGTTGCATTGGGCATCTTTTGTTTCAGATCTGCTCTCACCTTAGTCGTGGTTTTATGTCCCTTCATCCAATTGGAGCTGCTATCAATCAGAAGCAGAGGCCATTGCAGAAGCAGTTGATGGGATAACATGTGTTGGTATGTCATCTTACTGCAGGGATCAAAAGCAGGCAGCATGGGATCCCCATTACCATGGGGTGACATCACCTGCACATGAACTCTGAAGTATGCTGTCACTTTAGAGCTCTGTGCCGTAATCCTTGACTCCTGTCGCATGCGCTAGAGTGATGTCATTGCTGTTTGGCAATCCAAGTGGCCAGAGCTCACAAACCCCAAAAGGAGACCGAGCGAAGATGAAAGCCCTATCAACGGTCACAGTGCATAGAGTTTAGGTACATTTTTCATAATATGCTAGTATAAAAAGCATACTAGCACATTATGCTATTACTTTGCAGAAAAAAAAAAAGATTTGTTTCAACCAACAAAGAGTTTACTACTGCTTTAAAGAAAGAAAAACTGTTTTGGATGTACAATGTAGTTTCATTTTAAACACCAATTTCCAGTATTCTTTCAAGTATTTTACAGTAATTCCATTCTCCCCAGGATTGCATTTTGGTTTTCAAAGACTTTGTTCTCTATAATATACACACAACTGTTGGTGTTACAGAAAAGCGCTTGAGGCTATTGTTGGCCAAAATCTAATGTGAAATTGTTCTTGGTAAGTTGTCACTACATGACGTATTGATTATTTCATCCCTCATAATATTCTCCAACATCTTCATAAGACAACGTTGCTGAACAGTACAAAAATATATTATAGCAATAAAGGAAAATACTGAACTGATATAAAAAGGTGTGAGTAGTATTGGATAGGAATCTAGTAGGTGGCAATGTAAGGCACAATCTTTCCATTAAGCCCTCTAAGCCCAGAGTCCCTTGAAAAGCATAATAGTGGTGACATTTTATTTTGAAATTAGGCAGTCATATATTACAATGACCTAATATATTACATTTGCCTAAACAACTGCATAACTCTCAGGCCGCGTACACACGAGGGGATATGTCCGCTGAAAACGGTCCGATGGGCCGTTTCAGCAGACATCTCCGCTCGTGTGTATGGGCTAGCGGACAGATTTCTCCACCCGACAGATTTCAAAGCATGCTTTGAAATCTATCCGGTGGGAATCTGTCCGCCCGACATGTCTGCTGGTTAGTACACTTACCAGCAGACATGTCGGACCCCACCGCCGCCGCGCCGCTGCCGAATGGATTCAGGGCATGCGCGGAAGTGTTTTACTTCCTGGTGCGGTGACGTGGCGGTGACGCGGCGGCGTCAACGTCACCGTCGCGTCACCACTACGTCACCGCGCCGTCCGGCGGCGGGGAATTTGATCCGATGGTGTGTACACGCCATCGGATCAAACTCCCGATCGGACATATCCGATGGAAATGGTCCGCGGACCGTTTTCATCGGATATATCCGATCGTCTGTACGCCGCCTAAGGCCATATACACACGATCGGTTAAACCGATGTGATTGGTCTGATGGACCATTTTCATCGGTCCAAACTGATCGCGTGTGGGCGCTGACGGTTATTTATCCATCGTCTAAAAAAAAAAGCAAACTTGTTTTAAATTTAACCGATGGATACCTAACCGATAGCAAAAAAAAAAACGTTCATTTGTAGGCACGACCATCGGTTAAAAATCCACGCATGCTCAGAATCAAGTCGACGCATGCTTGGAAGCATTGAACTTCATTTTTTTCTGCACGTCATTGTGTTTTACGTCACTACGTTCTGACACAATTGTTTTTTTAACCGATGGTGTGTAGGCACGGCATCAGACCGTTCTCATTGGATGGACCGATCGTATGTACAGGGCTTAAGTAGTTTGACCACTTGACTACTAGGTCAATTTTTTACATTAATATCACATTAATATCAAAATCTGCATTTACAAAAATAAAATAATAATTACTTTAACCACTTATCTACCAGCCACCGTCAATTGACAGCGGCAAGGTAGCTCAGCTGTTCTGACAGGACGTCATATGACGTCCTCGTCTTTTAAAGCCGATAGGGGGCGTGTGCACCCGCTGCTTTGCTGTGAATTCGATGGGCGTGCACAGCGGCAACGATCGCCCCTGGGCACCCGCGATTGCCCAGTAACTGAGCAGGGGCGTGGAGCTCTGTGTGTAAACACAGAGCTCCACGTCCTGTCAGGGAGAGGAGACCAATGATGTGTCCCTTGTACATAGGGACACAGATCGGTCACCTCCCCCAGTCACCCCCCTCCCCCTACAGTTAGAACACTCACTAGGCTACACATTTAACCCCTTCCCTGCCCCCTAGTGGTTAACCCCTTCCCTGCTAGTCACATTTATACAGTAATCAGTGCATATTTATAGCACTGTTCACTGTATAAGTGTGAATGGTCCCAAAAATGTGTCAAAAGTGTCCAATGTGTCACCCATAATGTCGCAGTCCCAATAAAAAATCGCAGATCACTGACATTACTACAAAAAAATAAAATAAAAATAAATCATAATTATGTCCCCTATTTTGTAGACGCTATGGGCCAGATCCACAGACATGAGCGGATCTTTGTGCAGGCATAGCGTATCTTATTTACGCTACGCTGTGGCAACTTAGAGAGGCAAGTGCCATATTCTCAAAGCACTTGCGTCCTAAGTTACGGCGGCGTAGCATAAATTGGTCGGCATAAGTGCGCGAAATTCAAAGTAGGCTGGTAGTGGGCGTGTTGTTTGTAAATGAATCGTGACCCCACGTAAATGAGCCATCCGTGGACGTATCCCAGTGCGCATGCTCTGAATCACGTTGCAAATACTCAATGCTTTCAACGTGAACGTAACTTATGCACAGCCCTATTCGCGTACGACTTACGCAAACAACGTAAACGACAGAAAATTTCACGCTATTCCGACGCCCATACTTAACATGGGCTGCGCCTCATATAGCAGGGGTAACTTTACGCCGATCATACGCCTTACGTAAACGACATATATCAATGCGTATCTAGCTCATTTGCATATTTTAAATGGGAAAGTCTAATGCATCCAGAGTAACTATGCGCCCATGATACGCCGGTGTAGGCAAGTTACGCCGGACCACTGAAGCCATGTTTTCCGGCGTATCTTGCTTTGAGAATTGGCGCAAAGATACGACGGTGCACATTTGAAATTACGGCAGCGTACAAAAAATAAAAACTGCACAGGTGATCAAATACCACCAAAAGAAAGCTCTATTTGTGGGAAAAAAAGGACATCAATTTTGTTTGGGAGCCACGTCGCAAGACCGCGCAATTGTCAGTTAAAGCGACGCAGTGCCGGAAGCTGAAATTTTGCCTGGGCAGGAAGGGGGTAAAACCTTCTGGGGCTGAAGTGGTTAAACTCCAACAAATTATATATTTCTAAAAGCAGGGGCAATGGAGAAAAGTGGCAATTCTTTATGTTGCACAATATTTGCACAACTGTTTAACAAAAGCATATTTTCAGGAAAAATACATAAAATAAACTTTAATATTTGGTAACATATTAAAGATGGGGTTGCATTGAGTAAGAAGATAGCTAACATGCCAAGCTTTAAAATTATATGAGCAAGTGAAATGGCAAACAACTCTAGTACCCAAATTCGTCCATAGGCAATGCTTTAAAATCATTTACAGGTTATCAATTTATGAAGTATGGCCCCAGAATTATTGCTCTCACTCTGACATTCACAGCGATATACCACATGTGTTAATAAATTGCCATTTACCTGCACATACATGTCCTACATGTGCATTTGCATTTGGTTGTGTGCGTGGGGAAACAGGGTGCTTTTACCTTTTTGTATGTATGTTTATTTATTTAACTATATTTAATTGATTTTTTATATATATAATTTATTCATTTAAGTGTGTTTATTTAACAGTTTTTCTATCACAAGGGAGCTTTTTCTATAGAGACATGGAGGGTGTATAAGACCCCAATGTCTCCCCTGTCCTCCACTGCAGGCAATCAAGCCCAAATTGTGCTTGATTAGCTGCATCCTCAGCTACAGTAACTTAGGAATGACAGCTTTGAACCCGGAAGTGAGAAAAAACCTTATTGCTTCCAGGTTCATTCATCTCAGAGGAGATCAGGAACAGATTGTAACGGTCACCACCATTTACGACCTTCCATCCAACCACGACAACCTTATCCGACACATTGCGACAATCTTGCATACACGATCCATTCCATTACCCATAATCAAGACGAGTCTCCGCTCTGTACTTGTTTCCAAATGACTGAACACTTTATTGGTATCTTAGCTTGCTTATATCTAGTACAGCATTACAAAGTTAATCACAGGACAGTGCAATCTCCACCCCCCTAATCACACACTGAGGCTAATTCTCTAGCAGACATTTTGGCACCGACCCTGACGAGATCTATCACATTCCTTAATACATTTACACAATGCCTTGACCTCAATCCACAAAGCGACCCACACCTGAGCAGCAATACATTCCCTGTTTAAACATAATTGGCATGCTAATTCAATACATCTGAAGAGAGACGTTAACACAGGGCTTTGAACAGTTTTATCACACAATGAAAAGGTCTTCCAGGAGCCGATGCAATTAACACCTTTTCAACAGAATGTGTCCACACATTAAAGAGCCAACCTCAGTTAACATTTCAATAGCCGGAGCTAAGCATTGAAGAGTCATTCTTTTGACTGGTAGAGTCAACATGAACCACTTGTGATATTCCAGTCTATCCTGCAATATGAAGTATCATTAATGTCCCATGTCATGTAATACATGAATTATGATCCTATTAGCCACCCTACGCCTACAAGGGCACAGGGTGGACTTAGACCCAGGAGTTATTAGTGTCCCTGGCACAGGAGTATCTCTCATCCTTCCAAAGTCTCTGGTTGTCACGGTTCATTCTGTTACACAGATGTTCCCCAATCTCCTTCTGCTAAGCATACTGAAGCCATTTAAGGTTATCTCAGGCCCCCCGGAGGGAGCCTGGTGCTTACTTAAACCTCCTTGACTACCAGGGAGCTTATCATTGTAGACAAGGGACTAGCTTTTCTATTAACGTGTATCTAAAGAGAAAAAGAGGCAGGATCGTGTGCATCGTTCCTCGATGGAGATCATCGCTGGAAATCAAGAATGGATTACAACGGTGGACATCGAAACTGGATTACATCGCTGGAATAATTTTTTTATTTTTAATAAAGGACTTGTCCCAAACTGTCTCCTGTCGTTTTCAACATTTCATTTTCACACTTTTTTTTGTGAATTGGTAGGGGTACAATGTACCCCTTACCAATTCACATAGGGGGGCCAGGATCTGGAGTTCCACTTTGTTAGCCACGAGTAGTTTTAAATTCCTTTTTTTCCTTTAGAAATGTAATTTTGTGCAGAGACAGTTATAAACACAGGAAACATGTGCTATTTTACAGGCATACTATAGACTCCCCCCAGGTACAAAATTTAAAGGAATATTTCACTTTTATTGTTTCAATTTAAGCATTATTAAAATCACTGCTCCCAAAAAAACTGACGTTTTTAAAACGTTTTGTTGCATTTATACATGTTTCCTGGGACAGGACCCAGGTCCCCAAATACTTTTTATGACAATAACTTGCATATTAACCTTTAAAATTAGCACTTTAGATTTCTCCCATAGACTTTTAAAGGGTGTTCTGCAGCTTTTCAAATTTGCAGTGAACACCCCAAATTGTTCGCTGTTCGCCGAACAGGCGAACATCCAATGTTCGAGTCAAACTTATGTTCAACCTGAACATAAAGAAACTTTTTGCTATATACAGTGAAGACTAACTAGTGTTTAATACTAAGAAAACTAATTTTCATTCTTTCCTGTACCCAGGGTTTGATTTACTAACATATTAGAGGTTGTCCACTTACTGAAATGATCCTTCCATTAGCTTGGTAAAAAAGGTGAAGCTGTGCTTACTTTGCATATCTAACAACTCCCCCCACCCCAAAAAAAAATGTGCTTGTGATTGGCTGACCGAGTGAATACAGCTACACTTATTTATTGATAAAAATGAATGTTCAATTTACAAAGTCTAAATTACCAATAATTAGTCTGTACCTGGTGCTGTCTGCTTGGAGGGTATTTAACTCCTCCTCTATAATCTATCAATGCTTCAGCATTTTACCTGTGTGTTTATTTATGCTGTTTTGCTGCCAGTCATCCCACTGCTTTGTATTTAGTTTAGGTACTTTGCACCCATATAAAGCTTTGGCAGTTTGCACTTATTTATAGCGCTGTTAGTTAGTCAAGTTAGATAGGTAGTTTCACTGTTCATGTGTGTAACAATACTGCTGCCCAAGGGTGGCTAATTTGCACCACCCACCACAGTGGGGACACCCTGAGACAGAAAGTGAGTGTGTTACTGGAAGGATTACTGTGTGAAAATAAAGGTGAAAAAAGCTTATAACAAATGCAGCTACCACATTTAAGGATTAAGAAGCTGACATATATTACATTTGTTGTTTTGGTTTTATTACCACTTTAATTGTATATGGTTTCAAAATGATTAAACTGAGGACCATGCTTTTTTTCAGGTGGTTATTTTAACTATAAGGGCATATAAATGCTGTATCATCATAATTAGCTATACTCAGTAAATAGTATGGGGTTAAATACTTTATTTTGGAACTAGACATTAGTTCATATTCCAGATCCATGTCATTTTATCTTGCATGCCCCAGATTGTAAAGGGAACTGGGCAGAAAAAGTGTGCTTGAATAATGTAGCAAATAAAATTGTCAGCACTGTATGAGATTAATGCTAATAATAAGCCACCCATCCAACAGTTAGAGTTAGCTGAAAGCACACTGCTAATGACAGCAAGGAGCTTTATATAGGGCCAATGGAATGCAATATTGGTCACTTAAAACAAAGGAATGACTATCCTTTTTCCTACAACAAAATGGTTGAACAAAAGATATACTCAAATGACTGTCTGTGTAATATTTAGTATTACCCAGCGGTGTCGGACTATAATTTAACCTGCCCTGCAAAAATTCAGCTTTATGGAAGCTAATTTAAAATGACAGACTTCATTAGTTTTGTGGATGCCCTCTTTTCACCCTGTTTTTTCTCAGTTAAATGAAGCCTTTTAAAGACTCCAGGCACTCACATTACCAACCCCACCGTTTATCAGAGCCCCTAAGAGTGTGGTGCTAATTTAAAATCTTTGATTATTATGTACTTCAGATCTTAAAATAATGAAATTGTCTTTTTAAAAATGAGAATGTCACCTCATGTAATAATATTAGAATTAAGTGTGTCAATTATGCAACCAAACTGTAGAATAATAACAAACTACATTTCTTGCCCATCCTTCTATCTATCTATCTATCACTTGGGGCACTTGGGGCAAAAAAAAGTAATATTCCATGGACTCAACATGCCTCTCAGCATGGGGATGTCTTCTTTCCAAAATGGGGTCATTTGGGGGGGTTGTGTGCCATCTTGAAATTTTATGGCCTTCAAAAAAAAAAGGTAGTGATAGGTAGTGAGGAGTGAAATCAAAAATGTATGCCCTTAGAAATCTTGAAGGCGGTGCTTGGTTTTCAGGGCCCCGTACGTGGCTAGGCTCACAAAAAGTCCCACACATGTGGTATCCCTGTACTCAGGAGAAGCAGCATAATGTATTTTGGGGTGCAATTTCACATATAACCATGGCATGTGTGAGCAATATATCATTTAGTGACAACTTTGTGCAAAAGAAAATTAGTTTGTCATATTCCCGCAACTTGTGTCAAAATATAAAATATTCCATAGATTCGACATGCCTCTCAGCAAATAGCTTGGGGTGTCTACTTTCCAAAATGACCCACTGTACATTCGCTTTGCCATTTTGGGCTCTAAATTCAGTCGTACACTGGTGATGATTCATAGGTAAAAAAAAGCACCTGTAGAAAAGCAAACGTAGAAAACGCTTCGAAAAAAAACTGTCAGGCCTGTCTCTGTGAATACTGTAGTTATGTGTGTTTTTAAAGTGACAGTGATCGATCGATACTGCACTTTGGTGGGTTGGGCTGGGTGGAGGGGCAAAACGTAGGTGCTAGCAGGTATCTGGGCTGATTCCCCTAACAATGCATTTTTGGGTACCCTAAACTGCTGGGTACGCTAGTGTAGATCTGATCAGATCAGGTATCGATCTGTTCAGATACTATACTATTAAGGGGGGTGTATGCTTTGCACGTGGGTGTAAGCATTACTGGCACTAACCTAACGCTGCCTGGGGTGACGCAGACCCTGACTGACGCTAAAATGTAATTGATATCAGGGGGTTAAACCTTTATTGGGTTATATACGGCGGGTGCCCTGATGCTATAAACAGCAAACTAACTAACCAGCGTCAACCGTAACACTTATATGGTCATCACTGGTGAAAGGGTTAACTAGGGGGCAATCAGGGGGTTAAAACCTTTATTAGGTAATATATGGGGGTACCTGACGCTTTATAAAAATCTGGCGGCCAACCTAAATAACTAACTGGCTAATCTGCGTCACCAGTGATACTTATACGGTGATCACTGGTGAAAGGGTTAACTCTAGGGGCAATCAGGGGTTAAAACCTTTATTTATGGGGGTACCTAACGCTATAGAAACCTGGCAGCGAACCTCAAAAAAAACTAGCTACCTAGCGGCAACAGTGACACTAATACAGCGATCAGAAATCTGATCGCTTAGGCGGCGTACACACGAGGGGATATGTCCGCTGAAAACGGTCCGATGGACCGTTTCAGCAGACATCTCCGCTCGTGTGTATGGGCTAGCGGACAGATTTCTCCACCCGACAGATTTCAAAGCAAGCTTTGAAATCTATCCGGTGGGAATCTGTCCGCCCGACATGTCTGCTGGTTAGTACACTTACCAGCAGACATGTCGGCCCCCACTGCCGCCGCGCCGCTGCCGAATGGATTCGGCGCATGCGCGGAAGTGTTTTACTTCCTTGTGCGGTGACGTGGCGGTGACGCGGCGGCGTCAACGTCACCGCCGCGTCACCGCCACGTCACCGCGCCGTCCGGCGGCGGGGAATTTGATCCGATGGTGTGTACACGCCATCGGATCAAACTCCCGATCAGACATATCCGATGGAAATGGTCCGCGGACCGTTTTCATCGGATATGTCCGATCGTGTGTATGGGGCCTCAGTGACACTGGCAATAGGGGGTGAAAGGGCTAACTAGGGCGGTGATCAAGGGGTTAAACCTTTATTAGGGGGGTAGGGGGCTACCCTGGACCTAATGGGGCCTAAGAATAACTGCCCTGCATCTTTTAACTGTCACACTGAAACTAAATGCAGTGATCAGTAAATATATGATCACTGCAATCAGTGACACTGGGACAGGGGGCTGAGGGGGGTGATCGGGGGTGATCTGAGGGGGTTATGTGTGCCTATGTGTACTGGTGTCAGTGTAGTGTTAGGTGCATTTCACGTAGGATGTCTTCTCTCCTCTCGCCGGAACGAAAAGACCGCTGAGAGGAGGATACCATCACTTCCTCTGCCTGTGTTTACATTACACAGGCAGAGGGCAGGCAGAGGCGGAAGCGGATTTGTTGGGAGCGATCGCGAGGGGGCAGACAGAAACGAACAGCCGCCCCCTCATCCCGGATCGCTCCCACACGATTAACAACCGCCGCATTTACTGGGGGGGTCCCGATCTGACCCCCGACCCACGTCTAGGCAGGGACGTATCGACACGTTCATCTGCCTGTACGTGCCATTCTGCCGGCGTATATTTACATATTCCGATTAGCCCTCTGCCCCTAGACCCCATAACCATCAGGAAAGCGTTGTGGGGATGAGGCCCTTGTCCCCATCAACATGGGGACATGGTGCTTTGGACCCCACAGCATCCTCCCTATGTTGAGGGCATGCGGCCTGGTGCGGTTCAGGAAGGGGGCTGCTCTCTAGTCCCCCATTTTTTTCCTATGGCCTGCCAGGTTGTGTGCTCGGATAAGGGTCTGGTATGGATTTTTTTTTTTAAATGTTGGTGTGGGGTTCCTCTTAAAATCCATACTAGACCTGAAGGGTCTGGTATGGATTTTGAGGGGGACCCCTACGCAATTTTTTTTTTAATTGGCGCAAAGTTCCCCTTAATATCCATACCAGACCTGAAGGGTTTGGTATGGAATTTGGGGGACCCCCACGCAATTTGTTTTTAATTTTGGTTCCCCTTAATATTCATACCAGACCCAAAGGGCCTGGTAATGGACTGGGGGGGAACCCATTCCGTTTTTTTTTTCAATTACTTTTATCTGTATTGCCGGAAACCGACAATTCATTATAGCTGCAAGTAGTTTTAAATGACTTTTCCTTTAGAAATGTCATTGTGTGCAGGGACTGTTCTAAACATGGGAAAAATGCGCCATATTATAGGCATACTATAGACACCCCCCAGGTATGAAAATTTAAAGGAATATTTTACTTTTATTGTTTCACTTTATGCATTAATAAAATCACTGCTATTGAAAAAAAGGGCCATTTTTAAAACATTTTTTCATTGATACATGTCCCCTGGGGCAGGACCCAGGTCCCCAAACACTTTTTATGACAATAACTTGCATATTAACGTTTAAAATTAACACTTGATTTTTTACGTTGTGTCCCATAGACTTTAACAGTCTTTGCGTGTTCGAAGGAATTTTTTGCCTGTTGGCATGTTCTGCTGCGAATCGAACCGGGGGGTGTTCGGCTCATCCCTAGTGATCACCATTGCCATTACTATCATATATGCCACTGCTTAACCACTTCAGCCCCGGAAGATTTGGCTGCTCAATCACCAGGCCATGTTTTGACAATTGCGTTGTCATGTGGCACTGTATCCAAACAAAATTGATGTCCCTTTTCCCAAAAATAGAACTTTATTTCGGTGGCATTTGATCCCCTCTGCGTTTTTTTTTTTTTTTTTGTGTTATAAACAAAAGAAGAGAGACAATTTTGTTTCTATTTGTTTTTTTCTGCTATCTAGAGGAGTCAGTGATGTCACTTTGGCTTATTACTGCCTCATTGGAAAACTGGATGTTTGAAAGCAGACAAGAATGCAATCAAGCACAATGCAGTTTAAAGATCCGAGTATATATAACAATAGGACCAGCCCACCCATAATTAGCTTGCACCAAGGCTCTCTTGGGATCTGTGTGCTTTTGTGCGCCAGTAATCCATGTCTTCCAAAAAGATGATTAGCACCTCTGAAAGACCATAAAAAGCTGAACTTTATTTCATAGAATAAAAGCTCCACAAACCAGTTTGATAATATTGTGCTCATCCAGATAATGCATGTTGTTACCCCATTTTGAGAAAGATCTACATTTTAAAACGTGTTATCCATCTGGAGTGCAATAAAACAAAACTGTTTTGTTATGCTTTTATTCCAAGAAATAATGTTTGTCTTTTTCTGTTATATTAGAGGTGCTGATCATCTTTTGGAAAGACATATAGGATCAGAATATGCCTTTTTGCTTGGAGTAAGGCCAAATCTGATGCCGCGTACACACCATCATTTTTCTTGTCATTCAAAAACCCGTTGTTTTTCACTAGGTGAGTCTTGATGGGCACTGAAAGGCTGTAATGATGGGTACATCTGGAGTGCAATAAAACAAAACTGTTTTGTTATGCTTTTATTCCAAGAAATAATGTTTGTCTTTTTCTGTTATATTAGAGGTGCTGATCATCTTTTGGAAAGACATATAGGATCAGAATATGCCTTTTTGCTTGGAGTAAGGCCAAATCTGATGCCGCGTACACACCATCATTTTTCTTGTCATTCAAAAACCCGTTGTTTTTCACTAGGTGATTCTTCTTCAGCCTGACTTGAATACACACGTTCATGCAAAAAAACGTCCGACCAAAGCACGGTGACGTACAACACGTACGACGGGACAATAAAGGGGAAGTTCCTTTCAAACTGCACCACCCTTTGGGCTGCTTTTGGGCATGCGTTTTTTTTTCCCCTCGGAAAAGCATATACACAATGTTTTTCGTGACAAGAAAGACTGACGTAAAACACGACGAGAAAAAAGAGAGCCGGTTTCAATTTTTTTGCTGGCAGTTTTTTCGGCGAGAAAACTGCTAGGGTGCATACACATGATCGATTTTCTCGACCAATATAAAAAATTGCATTTTTTTTCATCGTGAAAAACGGTCGCGTGTACGAGGCATTAGATGGCCTTACTGAAAGCTATGCTACTGCCAATGTAGCTCTCAGGGTAATTTGACTTCAGCAAATCCTCCCATGAAAAAGGTTGGTGTACCTTTATCCCTTATTTCAGGAACCAACATGGACAGTTTGACTGTGAGATATGGTGTATGCACTGTATATATTTATAGGCATATTATTTTGTTGTTTCTTTCATTGAATACAGAAGGTTTTATTCCTTATTGGTTCATAAGTTTGTGTTGTATAGAATGCATGTATTCACTCTCCCTCTGCTGGCAAACATTTAAAATGATCAGCTATAGCATAAGTAAGACCATATTGAGTTCATATGAACATCGGGACAAAGACAGGAACAGATTACATTTTTGGCACTGGTGACTGATTTTTTTTTCTCCTAAAATCGACATAATTGTATAAGACTGCTAGCTACTATCCTTTAATCCCTTAAAACCCATTCTTAGCCTTGTCCCTAATAACATAAATATTTAGAACTAATTGTGCACAGTCTAAAGGTTTAAATGTTCAAATGTATTTACAATAAAACAATATTAATAACAGCATTATAACAAAAGAATGTTTATTTAAAAGGGACACCAGTTGGCTTTTACATTAGAAGTTAGAGCCAGTCTTTTAGTGTAAATATATATTTTCTATCAAAAACAATGTATGATGTATTATATTTGTATTAGTTCATTTATTTATTTATTTACCTGTTGGTCTAGGGGGGCATACCTGGTGGTCCAGTGTGGATGGCCATCCCTGATGGTCCCGGCGGCATCCTGGTGGTCCTGAGTGGGCATCCAAGGGGGGGCTGCGCTGATAAACAATCAGGAAAACCCCCCCTGTCAGGAAAGCAGCCAATCAGCTCTCCTCTACTCGTGTCTGTCAGACGCGAGTGAGGAAAAGCCGATCAATGGCTCTTCCTGTTTACATTGTGATCAGCCGTGATTGGACACGGCTGATCACTTGGTAAAGAGCGGATCTTTACCGAGATCGGTGTAGCAGTGTGTCAGACTGACACCCAACCATCGATCGACGTGATGCGGGGGCTGGTATTCTGCTATTATATCACGTCCAGTCAGGATAACTAAACCACCGCCCGTCCGTTATTTTGCTATAGGCCGGGGCGGGAAGTGGTTAATGACATTTTGTTTTTCAGAAATAGTTGGGTCTAATGTCTTTTGACATAAATATTGGAGCCTAAACTGATATTTTTATTTAAAAAAATGCAAAATGAGCAGAAAAATGGTTAAAACACATTTTTGCACTGGTACATATACCCACTGGCAGTGCCAAGCTTATTTAACAACAACATTCTATTACCTATAAACTTCGAGGGGATTTGTCTCTATGTTCAGGTTTGCTAAATTTCTAAAAAGATTTGCCAGACCCTAAGACCCCTTTCACACTGGGGCTGCGGCCGAGGCCGTGCCAAAGCATGGCTCATTTTAGTGATGCTTTAGCGCTATTTAAGCAGCACCTTTCAGCCGCTAGCTGGGCATTTTTATCCCCAAAGAAGGGGTTAAAAATGTCTGTGTTGCGGTGGTTCCAAAGCGCTGCCCATTCATTGCAATTGGCAGGGGCATTTTGGGAGCACTGTATACAAAAATTGCAAACATGTCTTACTTATCTGTTCTGTGCAATGGTAATGCACGGTGCTGAATCGAGATCTCAGTTACTGTAAGTATAAGGGAGTGTGAGGGGCGATACAATCAATGGGACATTTTTTACCTTAATGCAGGTAATCCATTAGGGTAATGTTCTGCCTTTTCTTTACCTTTTTAAGTTGTACATTAACCCATCCTGCCCATCTCAACGGACATTGATAGTGCATAAAATGTTGGTGTTTCGTATTTGGGAGGGTTGTCATTTATTAGGGCCTCCAGTACAGTAATATAGAACTTTCAATTGTCAAATAACTGTTTATGTGAGAAAATATTTATTCTACCCCCCGGTGATATTATGCTTGTTATCAGAACATTTTAAGGAGAACATGTTTGTGAAGGGAACATATTTTTTAAGAGGTTGTCTGGATTTCTCACTCTCTCTATAAGGCCAATGATGAT
Source organism: Rana kukunoris (assembly GCA_029574335.1). Classification (NCBI taxonomy): domain Eukaryota; kingdom Metazoa; phylum Chordata; class Amphibia; order Anura; family Ranidae; genus Rana; species Rana kukunoris. The sequence continues at coordinate 142,592,461 of CM056052.1, forward strand.
GGAAAGAATGTGGCTAAAGTTTTATACTCAAGTGTACGTTTGAGAAACATCAAAAGAAGAAAAAAAAAACACATTTAGTACATCTTTGCAATACATTACCTAGTATTGGAGGGATTTTTTTTAGTTTAACCACTTCAGCCCAGGAAGATTTGGCTGCTCAATGACCAGGCCATTTTTTGCGATACGCCACTGCGTCACTTTAACTGGCAATTGCGCAGTAGTGTGACACTGTACTTAAACAACACTGACCTCCTTTTTTTCCTACAAATGGAGCTTTCTTTTGGTGGTATTTGATCATGTTTGTGGTTTTTATTTTTTGCGCTATAAGCAAAAAAAAGCGAAAATGTTGAAAAAAACATATTGGGCCTCACAGTAAATGTCTCCAAATCAACAGGCATGCGGATAAACATCCCTTCCTCTGATTTAGAATCTTTACGCTCCTCCTTCAATTTCTCCTACTCGCTGGACTCCCTTCCATACCTAGGCATCCATCTTACCCCCAATCTCAATGACTTAGTAACCAAAAACGATATTTCAATGATACGAAAATTAAGAGCGACACTTAAAATGTGGAAATCCTTTAAGATCTCTTTCTTGGGCAGAATCACTGCAATCAAGATGACACTACTCCCTAAAATATTATACCTGTTCAGAGCACTCCCCATTAGACTTAATAAAACACTTATCACCAGATTTCAATCTGAGATTAATAAATTTGTTTGGTCAGACGCCCATCCTCGTTTACCAAGACTGATTCTGTATAAATTCCAGAGGTGTGGAGGCTTCGGCCTTCCGGACTTCTGGCTGTATTATTTATCTGCTAGATGGACCCAAATAGCACAATGGCATATCCCACATTCCAAGATCCCTTGGGTGGAATTTGAGAAAGCTTCTATAGCATCATATTCTATCTCAGGTATACTTTGGGAAAATATAATCCCGATTCCAGCCTTAGTCTCTCGTAATCAAGTAGTTGCACATTCATACCATCTATGGAAGCTACATAACCATAAATACAATCTTACTTCCAAGTCTCCTCCACACGCTTCATTTTTGGGCGATCCAAAATTCAGACCGAACACACTAGTCCCAATAGTGCTCACATGGTGGATAAATAATAACCTAACCTCACTCTCCAATTTTATAGAAGGCACCAATTTTATCCCTTTCTCCTCACTGAAGTCAAAACACCAGATCCCTGATTCAGAGTATGACAATTTCCTTCACATTAAACAGTTCTTTGACACATACTTCCAGACTCCGAACACCCAACCCCACACCCTTTTTGAGAATCTATGCCTCAAATCTCCCAGAAAACGAGGCTTCATATCAGACCTTAAAGCGGAGCTCCAGCCGCGGGAAACATTTTTTTTAAAGTCAGCAGCTACTAACAGTGTAGCTGCTGACTTTAAATAAGGACACTTACCTGTCCTAGGCGCCCGCGCTGACGGCCCCCCCCGATGCCGGTCCCACGATCGCTCCGGGTCCCGCGCCACCATTCACACTATGGGAAACAGGCAGTGAAGCCGTACGGCTTCACTGCCCATTTCCTAGTGCGCCTGCGTGAGTCTCACGCTGGCTTGTGAATGGGCGGCTGCTCTCTGAGAACACACAGTTACCAGGAAGCAGCGCACCCCATTCACAAGGAGAAGAACAAGAAGAAAACACACCGCGGTTCAGGAAGAGGCAGATTACGGACTTCCGCATAGCAACAGCTATTTCGGGTGAGTATTTTTTTTTTTTTTTTCAGGTTTTTTTTTTTTTTTTTTTAAACAACATTGTAAAATGTTGTTATCCTGGGTGGAGCTCCGCTTTAATGCCGCGTACACACGGTCGTTTTTTGTCTTGTAAAAAAACGTTTTTTTCTCATGAAAAAAAACGACATAAAAAATTGAAGCATGTTCGAATTTTTTTTTGTCATTTTTCAGAAGACATAAAACGACCTTTTGCCCACACACGATAATTTTAAATGACGTTTTTTAAAACGTTGTTTTATTTCATCACAAAAAACGACTGTGTGTAGGCAGCATTACTCTACCTTAATTAATAACACAGATACAAATAAACTACATTATATGCTTAAATGGGAACAATTGTAAAAAACAACTTACACAAGTGCACTAAGTCTATCTATATTAACCACTTAAGACCCGGACCAATACGCTGGTAAATGACCCAAGGTGTTTTTGCGATTCGGCACTGCGTCGCTTTAACAGACAATTGCGCGGTCGTGCGACGTGGCTCCCAAACAAAATTTGCGTCCTTTTCTTCCCACAAATAGAGCTTTCTTTTGGTGGTATTTGATCACCTCTGCGATTTTTATTTTTTGCGCTATATACAAAAATAGAGTCAAACATTTAGGCCAAAATTTATTTAGCCACATGTCTTTAGTAAAAAAAAAAAATCGCAATAAAAAAAAATAGCTACCTAGCGGGAACAGCGACACTAATACAGCGATCAGAAAAATGATCGCTTAGTGACGCTGGCAATAGGGAGTGAAAGGGTTAACTAGAGCGGTGATCAGGGGGTTAAAACTTTATTAGGGGGGGTGGGGGGGCTATCCTGAACCTAACACTAACTGTTTTTTACACTGCCTGTCACACTGACACTAAATGCAGTGATTAGATCACTGCATTCAGTGACACTGTGACAGGGGGGTGGGGGGGGGGGCGATCACAAGGGGTTAATATGTGAGTGTGTGTCAGTGTTGTGTTGGTGAACACTTACTTGTGATGTCTTCTCTCATCAGCAGCGCTGGGAAACAGCGCTGCGATGAGAGGTGACATCATTTCCTCCTTCCTGTGTAAACACAGGAGGAGGAACTGACAGGATGGGAGCGCGCTCCCATTGGCTGGGAGCGATCGCGGGGGGGTGGGTAAGCGCAGACATCCGCCCGCTGATCCCGGATCGCTCCCGGAGCCAGGGGGACCCCCGCACGCCGCGGAGGGGGTCCCGATGGGACCCCCGAACCGCACTTAGGCGGGGACGTAAATTTACGCCCTTGTGCCTGTACGTGCCATTCTGTGGCCGTATATGTGCGTGCGGGGGTCCTTAAGTGGTTAAAGAAACTGCCCTGAATCTATTTACAAGATGGTATTATACTCCAATTAAACTCCACACATTTTTTCCTTTGTCTTCCCCTTCTTGTTTCAGAGATTGCAACTCCTTAGGCTCGTTCCCCCACATCTTCTGGTATTGTGACAAGGTCAAGGGCATTTGGTTACAAGTGGAGAAATGTGCCTCCAAGATCTCTGACAATACCATTACCTTGACTTTACATAACTGCCTTCTTTTTTCCCTAATCACCAGTCTATCCTCATGCCATTTGAGATTGATTCACACAATATGTGTCACCATACACTGGTTAATAGCTTTCCACTGGAAATCACCTACGATCCCCTTAGCCCCACTCAAATCCAGAATCAACGAGATAAGCTTAATGGAAAAAATCTTCCATACACTACAAAACACCTCTCATATTTATAATAACAAATGGTCTCCTTGGTTTGAGCATTCCCCCTTGTTCTTTAACCCAGTCTAGTTTCCCCTCGCTTGTCATATTCTAGTTGATATTGTTTGATCTCTGCCTTTGTTACTGTTACTTCAGCCTTTAACTTCTCTGTTAATAGGAATAATTATTTGCGCTTTTAAGCGATATGCTGATGTGTGTACTCATACTGACTTCTTATATGCCTTAGGCCCCATACACACGAGCAGACAGATTTGTTCAAATCGGTCGGACAGACCGATTTGAACAAATCTGTCTGCTGGGGACGTATTGGTTTGATCGTGTACACACGATCAAACCAAAATCTCCGCCGGCAGACGGCGCGCTGACGTGGTGGTGACGTTGACGCCGCCACTTCACCGCACCAGGAAGTAAAACACTTCCACGCATGCGTCGAAACCATTTGACGCGTGTGCGAGAAGACATGTCTGCTGGTTAGCGTACTAACCAGCAGACATGTCGGGCGGACGGGTTCCCAGCCGACAGATTTGAAAGCATGCTTTCAAATCTGTCAGCTGGCCAAATCTGTCGGCTCGCCTGTACACACGGTCAAATCTGTCTGCTGGGACGGTCTGGCAGACCGTTTCCAGCAGACAGATTTGATCATGTGTACGCGGCCTTAACCTTCATTTTGTATTTGCTTTAATCGTATGGATTTGTACCATCATTTATTTAAAGTTTGTAAACAAAAGAAAAAACACAATATTTTGTACTTTTTTCTATAATAAATATCCCCGATTTTAAAAAAAAGCAAATTTTTTCCTCACTTTAGGCAGATATGCATTCTTCTACATATTTGTGGTAATAAAAATCACAATAAGCGTATATTGATTGGTTTGTGTAAAAGATATAGGCCCGGATTCACATACCTCTGCATATATTTATGCCGCTGTAGCGTATCTTCTTTACGCTACGCCGATGAAACGCAGAGAGGGAAGCATAGAATTCACAAAGCAAATGCTCCCAACGTTGCGCCGGTGTAGCGTATAGTCGTAGGCATAAGGCAGCGTAAGTCAAAGTAGGTAGAGATGGGCTGGAAGTGGGCGTGATACATTTAAATGAAGCGTGACCCCATGCAAATGATGGGCTGAGCTTCAGACAAGTACTTAAAATGAACTGAATGAATGAATGAATGAAAACTTGTATAGCGCGGCACATGCGAACTGAATCGCCTCTGGGCGCTTGTACCGTACCTCGGACGCATCCCAGTGCGCATGCTCACAATCACGTCAAAACAACTGGCTAAGATACGTCGAATCACTGCCTATGACGTGAACGTAACCTACGCCCAGCCCTATTCACATACAGTGCCTGCCGCCGAGAATGTGTTTTTAGCACGCCAGCATCGCGCTGAATCTCGGCGACAGGCTGCCGATATCTCGCACTCGCTGGAATAGTAAAAGCACATTCCAGCGAGTGCGTCATAGAAGCGACGGGGATCCGACGTGGATTCCCGCCAATTCTACACGTGGGCGGAGTTTGTTATGAATCCTGAAGGAGAAATCCCCGCCGGATTTTTAAAGAAAAATCCGGCATGGGTTCCCCCCTCAGGAGCATAACGGGCCCTTAGGTCTGTTATGGGTTGTAAGGAGACCCCCTACGCCGAAAAAATGGCGTGGGGGTCCCCCCACAATCTATAACAGATCCGTATCCAAAGCACGCCGGCCGGCCGGTCAGGAAGGGAGTGGGGGCGAGCGAGCGCCCTCCCCCCTCCTGAGCCGTACCGGGCAGCATGCCCTCAACATGGGGGGGTTAGGTGCTCTGGGGCAGGGGGCGCACTGCGGCCCCCCACCCCAGAGCACCCTGTCCCCATGTTGATGAGGACAGGGCCCCTTCCCGACAACCCTGGCCGTTGGTTGTCGGGGTATGCGGGCGGGAGGCTTATCGGAATCTGGAAGCCCCCTTTAATAAGGGGGCCCCCAGATACCGGCCCCCCACCCTAAGTGAATGAGTATGGGGTACATTGTACCCCTACCCATTCACCTGCAAGAAAAGTTTAAACACAAATAAACCACACAGTGTATTGAAATATTTTATTAGTTGGCCGCCGGGGGGGGGGGTGTATGATCGCTTTTATAAAAGCGCCCCCCTCCGGCGGGCTTCTGCGGGGGGGTGGGTGCCGCTGTTCTTCACCGCCGTCTGGTTCTCTTCTGCCGCCGGGGGGGGGGGCTTTGATAAAAGCGCCCACCACCCGGCGGGCTTCTTTCGACGTCTTCGGCGGCTGGGGGGTCTTCTCCCACTCTCCGGGGTCTTCTCCTGCTCTCCGGGGGTCTCCTCCGCTCTCCGGGGGTCTTCTCCGCTCTCCGGGGGTCTTCTTCTTCAGGACTCGCCGCCGCTATCTTCGTGTGTTAGCTCAATTACTGGCGGCGGCGAGTCCCCTCTTCTGTGACGTCATCTTCTCTTCTTCTTCTCCAGATGTTGACGCGACGCTTCCTTCCGCTGTTATGGCTGGCGCGTGGCTGGCAGCGAGTTATATAGGCCTGTCTTGTGACGTCGCAGTCCCATCATGCTCCGGTAGGTAGCACGTGGTACCTACCGGAGCATGATGGGACTGCGACGTCACAAGACAGGCCTATATAACTCGCTGCGAGCCGCGCGCCAGCCATAACAGCGGAAGGAAGCGTCGCGTCAACATCTGGAGAAGAAGAAGAGAAGATGACGTCACAGAAGAGGGGACTCGCCGCCTCGTGGGATCGTGCCAACCTGCCGCAGTATAATGACAGCAGCTGGTTGTCAAGCGGTTAATGCAGAGAATGCATTGAGGTTAAAAAAAAAAAAAAACATTTGCCTTTGCAACCACTTTAACTTCCTATTCCATAATTACAACACAACATTTAAGCAAGTCCCTTCAAAGTAAGGGAAATCCCTGGTAGTTGCTAGGGTCACCAGCAATAGAAATAGTGTTCTCATTGGAAGAATTCCCCTCTTAATCTCTCAATGGCCACTCAAAATCAGGATTTTTTTTCACTTTCACTTTCGGTGATAACAATCTCTAGGACAAATATAGAGGGTGAATCTCCGTAACAGAGATACAGACAACAATAAAACTGACAGGTGTTCTAATCCTTCTCCCATAGGAGTGCACCTATTGCATTAGGATGTGCACTCCAAAGCTCAAAGCCCAAAGCTGCTGTGAATGATGGGTGTGGCCGAATTGTGTTTATAGTGGGTGGGACTTAAAGAGTGAGGGTAAATAAAGCAAAAGCCTTCCTGTACATATAAAATATGCTTTTGGTCTTCACTCCCCCCAGTGTGGTACTTTCACACTGATGTGGTGTGGTTTTCCCACACCATAGGTGCAGTGTAATGTAACCACGGTTTTTGTATACAGTTGTGCTCAAAAGTTTGCTCATCCTGGCAGAAATCGTGACATTTTGGCAATGATAATGACCCCCGTAGAAGATGCTGGATAAGATGGGCTGTTTTCTGTCTCTTTTATGCTTTGACCTCCTCATGATTTCAGCCACTCTGACACACTAGGTTAGATATTAAGCAAGCAAGCTAAGTTAGTCTATACTACAAATGTGCCTTACTGCCGACTGTTAGGTCTAGGCTCACTTGGCGGAGGTATGCGTTAACTGAATAATGAGTAGGTGCTGGAAGAATAGCTTGAAAGTGTGTGTGTGGGGAGGGGGGCAGTCCTTCAGGTTGCTCTTATGCTGGATAGTGTTGGGGTCCTTTATGTACTCGATAGATGCAATAATAGGGGCAGTATATATGCTGGATGGATGCAGTATTGATGTAGTACAGATGGGATATAGTTACAGTAGAGGTTTCATATGATCAATAACCTGATCAGTGTCCTATTTCTAGTTACTCAATCCCTGTAAACAGTGTGAACAATGGGCAGTGAGCCCTCTTAACAGTCCCCATGGTGCTGCTGTAAACTCTCACTGTAAAAGGGGGCCCCCTCTTTGTTGCTCCACAGAATGCCTCTCTGGTGATCATCGGTGGGAAGAAGAAGAAGATGAGAGGATGATCCAGTCTCCCTGCAGCAATGGTGCGGATGCGGTGCTGTGGGCCATGCTGCTCTGTGCCAGGTGTCTCAACTCCCAGTTCTCAAGCTCAGTCTCCACCTCTCTGGGCTCCCAGTAGCCCTGTCAGCAAGCAGGTTGATGTGCACTCATCGTTTCCCATGGCACCAAGAGGAAGAATTTCTTAGAGCAATCTGATAAAAACTATATTGCCACTCCCCCTCTGCCTCAGGGTTCTCTGGGAATTGTAGTGTAAAGGGACTGTGAGTCCCATTTTATGAACGCTGCCCTGGAATTTCCTTCTGCAGAGAAGTCTATGAGCTTTAATGGCTATAGCTCTTTTTGCTGACTGAAGGGGAGAGTGTAACACAACATCCAGCTTAAAAGTAAAAGTGTAAGCAAAACTGACTGTAAAGACGGTAATGTCTTTTCCTCTGTGTTGTTGTAGCCCAGCACTGAGCTACAGGTTCTTAAGGAGGAATCCTATACCCTGAATGAGAATGGAATTTGGGATGTATATCAGTGTCTGCTAGTGAATCTAGACTGTCACCTAAGCTATTGGGCATGTGGGGGAACTAAGAGTCAGTGCCTATTGTTTTACAGGCAGAGTATTGCACCCCAGATGGTTACTGATTGAGGGCACTAAGCCAGCAAAGCAGCATGCAGAAGTTTATGTGAAGTGTGTGTCACTAGCAGACATACGCTGTTCCATAGCTATGAGCAAAGAATGTTTACTTGTAAAGCGCCATTCCAAGTCACTTGCTAGGAATCATGCTGTACCAAAGAGTTTGTGCCTGATCCGTATATAGACTGCAAAGTCATTTCTCCATAACTGTGTTTCCCTCTGTGGGTTGTGATGCTTCTACACAGTTCTGCCTGTTCACATATATTCACCTGTACTAAGGATCACTGAAACCAGAGTGTTAGACTTTTGGCTAACTCCCAGAGTGAAACTGAGAAATGAATAAAAAGGGCTCAAGCTGGAGTGCTAATTGACAAACACAAGGGTGTAAAGTTAGTAGTGTAAGGCCGCGTACACACGTTGAGAAATGTCCGCTCAAACTTGTCCGACGGACAGTTTAGAATGGACATGTCTCATCGGATTTTGGTCCGATGGCGTGTACACACCATCGGATCAAAATCCCCGCCGGCAGACAGCGCGGTGACGTGGCGGTGACGTTGACGCCGCCACGTCACCACACCAGGAAGAAAAATACTTCCGCGCATGCGTCGAATCCATTCGACGCATGTGCGGGAAGATATGTCCGCTAGTGAGTGTACTGACCAGCGGACATATCCGACGGACATGTCTCCAGGGGACACATTTTAAATCATGTTTTAAAATTTTGAGCGGACAAATTCGATCGTGTGTACGCGGCCTAAGTGCTTTAGTCGAAGAAAGGGTTACATGTCCTGCAATTTTTTAGTGAGTATAATAAAATAAGGACAGTTTTTAGAAAATATTTTTAATCAAAAACGTTTACATGCAAGTGTAAAAAGAACAAGGTGCGCCAGACAAAGTGCAGTATAAACCGTATTTATCGGCATATAACACGCACAGGCGTATAACACGCACCATGGCCCAGATTCAGAGAGAATTGGATTCTCGTAGCGTATCAGAAATACACTACGCCGCCGTTTTTTACCTGGCTCTACGTGGAATCCAGGTAGATTTTGTCCAGTAAACGACGGCGGCGTAGTGTATTTCTCCCGTCGCAATCCATCTAGATGAGTAGGGGGCGTGAAGGATTTAAAATAGGCGCGTTCCCGCGGCGATCGAACTGCGCATGCTCCGTTCGCAAATTTCCCGCCGTGCATTGCGCGAAATCACGTCGTTACATCATTCGTTGTTTGAGTAGCGTCGTTTACGGACATTTCTATTCCCGAACGAGTTACGCAAAAAAATAAAATAAAAATTAAATTCGACGCGGGAACGACGGCCATACTTAACATGGGCTACGCACCGTTAGACCAGCAAAAAGCTGGTCTAACAGTACGTAAAAAAAAACCAGACGTAAGCGATTGCGAAGACCGCTCGTATCTTCGTGGATCTCCGTAAAAACACATTTGCATATCCCGACGCATGAAAACGACGCGAACTCCTCCCAGCGGCCGCAAAAATATTGCAGCGTAGATCCGAAGGCTTACGAAGACGTAAGCCTCTTGGATCGAAGCCCGAAGCCGCCGTATCATGGTTTGAGGATTCAAACTAGTGATACGGCGCGCAAAATTTGAAATTACTCCTGTCTAAGACCAGTTAGACAGGTGTAATTGCTTTATGAATCTGGGCCCATAACTTTAAGAGGGAAATTTCAGGAAAAAAACTTACCACAGCCACCTGTGTATAACAAGCAGGCACAGTTTACCCTCTATTTTCGGGGTTAAAAAGTGAGTGTTATACGCCAATAAATACAGTATATAAAAAAAGGAATTGAATAAATTATCAGCCAGATATGAAACACTTCATCTGACACATCCCAACGTCACTTCCAGTTTCCGAACCTTCCCGAGTAGGGATGAGCCTAACACCCCTGGGTTTGGTTTGCACCAGAACCTGCGAACAGACAAAAAGTTTGTGTGAACTTTAGAACCCTGTTAAAGTCTATGGGACTCGAACGTTTGAAATCTAAAGTACTAATTTTAAAGGCTAATATGCAAGTTATTGTCCTAAAAAGTGTTTGAGGACTCGGGTCCTGCCCCAGGGGAGTGTTTGGGGACCTGGGTCCTGCCCCGGGGGACATGTATCAATGCAAAAAAGTTTTAAAAAACTGCAGTTTTTTCAGGAGCAATGATGTTATTAATGCTTAAAGTGAAACAATAAAATTGAAATATTCCTTTAAATTTCGTACCTAGGGGGGTGTATAGTATGCTTGTAAAGTAGCGCTTGTTTCCTGTGCTTAGAACTGTCCCTGCACAAAATGTAATTTCTGAAGGAAAAAAGTCATTTAAAATCACTCACCTTAGGGTCTGGTATGGATATTAGGGGAACCCTGTGTCAAATAAAAAAAAAAATGATGTGTGGTTTCCCCCAAATATCCATTCCAGACCCTTCAGGTCTGGTATGGATTTTAAGGGGAACTCCACCCTAAATTTAAAAAAAAAATGCCGTGGACCCCCACACATTTTTTTTTTATGAATGACTTTTCTCTGTATTGCCGGGAGCCGACAATTCCTTATAGCCACAAGTGATTTTAAATTACTTTTTTTCCTTCAGAAATGACACTTTGTGCAGGGACAGTTCTAAGCATGGGAAACAAGCGCTACTTTACAGGCATACTATACACCCCTCCCCCCCCCCCCCCAGATACGAAATTTAAAGGAATATTTCACTTTTATTGTTTCACTTAAAGGAATTACTGCCGTTTTTAAAACTATTTTTGCATTGATACATGTCCCCTGGGGCAGGATCGAGGTCCCCAAACACTTTTTATTACAATAACTTGCCTTTAAAATTAGCACTTTAGATTTCAAACATTTGAGTCCCATAGACTTTAACAGGGTTCTAAAGTTCACACGAACTTGCCGCAAACACCCCAAATAGTTCGCTGTTCGGCGAACAGGCAATGTTTGAGTCGAACATGAGTTCTACTCGAACTCGAAGCTCATCCCTATTCCCGAGTGTGTTCCATGCTGGTATGTACACCACAAAACAATAACCAGGCTGGCACTCTCCGTCTCCTTGCTGTCACTTCACTGCAGTCCGCTGGGACAACTCTATAGTATGTATACAGTTCTGGACTCCCCCAGTGACCACGTACATCCTTTGGACTTATACTGTATGCCTGTTTCTCACAGACATTATGTGAACAGCCAATTGGCTGATAACTTAATGAGTTCCTTTTTTATATAAATTGCATTTAGTCTGGCACACCTTGTTCCTTTACTTTGTTTTCCAGAGACTGCTTCACTTGCAAGGGAGCCGCCACTAGTGCCATTAAGTACTTCATTGGATTAATTCATTAAACTGGGACTCTTTTTACAACTTTTATTTTAACCTTTTATAACCGATATAATCTTTAAGAAACACTTTTGCAGGCCGAATCGTAATCTTGCCCCCGCCCCTACCTTGCCAGACTCTAGATTGGTCCCCAGTCTGGGAAAGCAGAAGTCCACCTATAGAGTCTGAGGAGCTGCATGTGCTGTAATGGGCGTAGTTCCCAGAGAGGACAGTGCCAGGCCGAAAGAGACAAGTTCTAGAAGTTGGGCAGTATTAGAAGAAAGAGGGGACTACATTGTTTGGGGCTGTGCTGAAGTGTCTCACATAGAGAATCAGTAGAGGGGGATTTTCTGCCGCTACTGTGAGTTTCTGGTACTACACTGACTATTTCTGCAGGGGGAATGAACTCCTGCACTTACCAAGAGACCGCTCCGACCAGTAGGAATGCTGAGGAAATGGAGGGATCCACAAGGCTGTGAGGGGAGGGTAGAGTCCATTTGATGAAGTGCTGTTTCTTATTTTCCTTGCCTGTGTGGCCATCCTGCTGAAGTTGTGGTGTCAGGATCTGGGTTGCTGTAAGACCACAAGTCTCAATGTGCTGTAAGAAAAAGAGTGTCTATATCGAAAAGGTCTACTGTTTCATCCAGGATCTCCAGTGTTTTGTTCTGGACCACCTACATCACCCTAAGGCCACGTACACACGATCAGTCCATCCGATGAGAGCGGTTCGAAGGACCGTTGTCATTGGTTAACCAATGAAGCTGACTGATGGTCTGATGTGCCTACACACCATAGGTTAAAAAAACTATCGTGTTAGAACACGGTGACGTAAAACACAACGACGTGCTGAAAAAAATGAAGTTCAATGCTTCCAAGCATGCGTCGACTTGATTCTGAGCATGCATGGATTTTTAACTGATGGTCGTGCCTACTAACGATTGGTTTTGACCTATCATTAGGCATCCATCGGTTAAATTTTAAAGCAAGTTGGCTTTTTTTTTAACCTAAGGTTAAATAACCTATGGGGCCTACACATGATCGGTTTTGACCGATGAAAAACGCTGTCCTCTGGTTAACCTAAGGCCGCGTACACACGATCAGACCGGTCCGATGAAACTGGTCCGACGGACCGTTTTTATCGGACCAGGCTGAAGTGGTCTGATGGTCTGATGTGTGTACACACCATCGAACCAAAAATCGGATCAGACCAGAACGCGGTGACGTAGAACACAATGACGTGCTGAAAAAACGAAGTTCAATGCTTCCAAGCATGCGTCGACTTGATTCTGAGCATGCGCGGGTTTTTGGTCCGATGCTTTTGCGTACTAACCATCAAATCTGTCCGATGAACAGGTGTCCGTCGGACAGATTTTAAAGCAGGTTCTAAAGCTTTGGTCTGACGGACAACGGTCCGATGGGCCGTACACACCTTCAAACTGGTCCGATGAAACTGGTCTGCAGACCAGTTTCATCGGACCGGTCAGATCGTGTGTACGCAGCCTTAGAGACTGCAAGAGACAAGAGACTGCCTGCCCCTTAAATCCAGTGCCACTGTTTCAGAAGTCCCAAGAGAGGAAGAAATATTTGTAATGGACTCCAAAGTGGTAAGAAGCCTTTGACCACCAACTAAATTGCATTCCTGTTTAAATGGGCTGCACTAGCCTCTTCTGGGCTCCTTAGGGATATATTATTTGGAGAGTATTCCTTTTTTGTTGGGATTGCAAAACTCTAATTAGAGTACTCCAATGTAGACTTTGGGTCCCAACACTGGCTACTGTCATATATTTACCACTGACATGTGTAAAGAGAATTAGTAAGGACTGTATTTTATTGCTCCTGTGTTTATCTCCCATAGTTAGAATAACCCTTTAAGTCAGGACCTAGGAGGTCCAAAATGTACCCAATGACCCACGTTTTGGGTGCACTTTACACATGATTTTGATATCTTGTTTTCAAGTTGTATTATTGTATAAATTGCTTAATGTCTCTGTGTTGCCACAATATATTGATATTGTTTTTGTCTTTTTCTGCTAGTTTTGCCTGAATTTCATTATTGGATTGTCAGAAAGTGCAGAACTGCCCATGGTCTGGAGAAGCCAAACATCAGTGATTCCTTTGGGGCTACACATGCCACATAGTGTAGTATAATGTATACATGATACAGTATGGTATTTTATTTCCTTGAATCCATATGTAATAAAAAAATAAATCTTTACATAATGTATAAATGAGTTTATTGAAAAAAAGATACATGGAAGTCTACAATCTTATTTGAGAATTGGTGTTTACAGGAAACATCTCAGAATTTTGCTTGGATTTTTATTATGAAATGTGTGTTTTGGGTGGTAGTAGGACCAGATCATGAACAAAGGAGGCCTGGTGATTGTGAGACAGAGATGAACATTGTAATTAATTGTTTTTTCAGGCAGTTAGACCTGGTCAGAGAGGTGAGAAGCTGTTGGACTTGATTGTAGTCAGCAAGGATAATGAATCAGCTGAAAACCATAATACTAAGGACGGGAATGTAGTTGAGAAATGTGTAGCATCATATAAAAGAGGGGGAGAGAAATAATTTGGATTAGGAGCTTTTTATTAAACAAGTGGGCATGTGTGCAGGATCATAAATTGGACCCCAGACCTAGCACTAAAGTGTCAAAAAGTGGACATGGTTTACATTGCGCTAAGCATTGGGCATGGCTTAAAGGGGTGTAGTTAAATGGAGTCTGAGATTACTTACATAGAGGAATGATGCTGCAGCTGACAGAGCTCAATGAAATATCACTTTGACATTTCATAAACTCTTTTGCTACCAAAGATGTTTTTTGTGGTTTCTGAAAGCAGACAGAAAAAATTGTGGTATTTCCAATTTTTTATGTCACAAAATATTTGTACTACTATTTGTCAAGTGCAAATTTTCAGTTAAAAATGCATTAATGGAGAAGTTTGGGGTAGTTATAAAAACATCTCTACTCACCTCTATAACATCAGTCTGTTGCTGCAGCTGTCCCCATCAGCTCTAAGAACTGAGTGATCACATGACTACTGATGGTTCAGTTCCCGGTCTTCGTGGAGCAGAGAGTTGTAGCCGTCAGTCATCACTATCTGTTCTTCTCCTCCAGTGCTCACAAGATGCTCGGTGGGCTGGAGAGGAGAAAAATGCAGCTGGCTTCGGCTCTCAGCCACCTGCTGAAAGCCACAGGTAGGGTTGCCACCTCATCCCTTTAAAAAGGAACACATCTGAATTACACAGATTTTGAGGCTAATTTAATACAGATAAGGCACCAAGTGAGTTTAATTACTACCTTAATTAGCCACAGAACCTGTGTAATTAATATGTGTTCAGTTTTAAAGGGATGATGTGGCAACTCTAGCCACAGGCAGTTATCAATCAAGTAGTTGGGTGGTCTTGACTTTATGGGTTTGATGTAAGACTTCAGACCAGACCAGATTCTCACTGATTACAGGTCGCCTGATTGCTGTGATAGCCTCTGATTCGCTATAACAGTGATCAGTCACTGTGAAGCCCACCCCTGTGTCTTCTGTCACTGTTAATGAACAAAACATATACAGTGGGGGTCATTTACAAAAGGCAAATCCAATTTGCACTGCAAGCTAAAAGTGCACTTGGAAGTGCAGTTGATTTAGATCAGAGGGGGACATGCAAGGAAAAAAAACAGCATTTTAGCTTGGACATGATTGGATGATAAAATCAGCAGAGCTTCCCCTCATTTCAGATCTACCCCTCAGATTTACAGTGGTTGCATTTGATGGCACAGTGGCTGCGTTTGATGGGCACTAGGGATGAGCTTCGCATTCTAAACGAACGTATGTTCGACTCGAACATCGTTCGTTCGATCATTCGTCAAATTTCGAACAAAAACGATAGTTCGCGGCAAATTCGAGTGAAACGAAACGACCGTTTTTAAAACTTTTTTTCCCATTGATAATACTATCAATGGAAAAAAAAGTTTTAAAAACGGTCGTTTTTTCAGGAGTCCTGCTCCTGAAAAACCGACAGTTTTTAAGACTTTTTTCCATTGATACATGTTCCCTGGGGCAAGACCCGGGTTCTGAAAGACGTTTTCCAACAATAAATTGAAAATTGGTCTTTAAAATGATCGTTTTTGAATTTGAAGGTTCGAGTCCCATAGACTTCTATGGGGTTCTAAATGTTTGTGCGAACGATCGGACTGTTCGACGGTTCTAGTGCGAACCGAACGCGGGGGTGTTCGGCTCATCCCTAATGGGCACAGTGGCTGCGTTTCATGGCACAGTGGCTGCATTTGATGGGCACAGTGGCTGCATTTGATGGGCACAGTGGCTAAATTAGATGGGTACAGTGGCTGTGTTTGATGGCACAGTGGCAGTGTTTAATGGGCACAGTGGCTATGTTTGATAGGCACAGTGGCCGTATTTGATGGGCACAGTGGCTGCATTTGATGGGTACAGTGGCTGCTTTTGATGGGTACAGTGGCTGTGTTTGATGGCACAGTGGTGGCAATTGATGGGCACAGTAGCTGCATTTGATGGGCACAGTGACGGCAACTGATTTTTTTTTTCAGTTTGTTTGTGCCCCAAAAATTTTGAGCACCATCCGCCACTGCCTGGAATCCACTTTAGAGTTTTAAGCCCTCTTCAGCACAGGACATTGGAACTCTCTCGCTGATCTCTGCAACTCTGTCAATAACTCGCCTTGCTATATGGCAGCACCATACAGTGGCTCAGCTCAGACCTTGTGGCTCTCTCTATGGGGAAGCTCAGCACAATTCAGTCTAACCTGGTCCTTTATGCAGCAGCTAAGGTGCGACTCTGCAACCTGATCCTTTTCTGTGGCTCTGTCCTATGGTGCTATTGGCTCTTTCCTGCATGCCTACACTCAGCACACACACTGCTGGACACTTGTGCCTTGTGTCCTGAAGTTCTTTCTTTTGCCCTGTCCAACAGCACTGTCCCTGGAGCTTCCTGGTCTAGCACATTCTTTTCCATTGTCATCCAGGATACTTCTGCATAACCCTACAAACCTGGCAGTCACTTCCCATTGTTCTCTCCCCATTTCTTGTTGCAGCTACACTTTAACTTTCCTCTCCATTAAATTCAGTGGGCAGGGTCTAATGCCGAAATGCATATTTCCCCTTTTCCTGGCTGCGCTGTCCTTTTTCAGCAAGGGCATAGGCAAGCTCTACTGCTCAGAGGCTGGGCAGCTTCTGCGGCTTAAAGGAGCCCCCAGCTGGGGCTACACATATACAGTAAAAAGTATAAAAAGACAGCGAACATCAAGAGGACGCATTGTCAAGTTGAAAAAAGGTCAAAAAGGGAACACAGTTAAAAAGCCCAAAGCAAGAGGCCCCTGTTCAAGTTCTATAATACTTTAAAAAAGGAAAGAAAGCTAAGCCCGCCAACACATTTAAGCAATATATCACATTATTTTGTGCTGGCAATGTCTTAAATAATAACTGAGATAGATAGATAGATAGATAGATAGATAGATAGATAGATAGATAGATAGATAGATAGATAGATAGATAGATAGATAGATAGATAGATAGATAGATAGATAGATAGATAGATAGATAAAAAAGAACAAAATGTTTATCCTTTTCTCACATTTCCTTTTCCATGATCAAGCCTAAGTAACACAGATTTTTGCCATGCAGGTTCCGCAGAGCTTCACATTTACAATAAACCCTTTTTTATGATCATTTTGCTCCTGCAGAAAAAATAATGGTCCAATCTAGTTGAAGATAATCCCCACAGCCTACTTGTGTGACCACAGAGTTCATTGGAAGTCTTGCAGCCACTTCAAATTATTAACATTCCTTCCTGTTTCAGAATACCTTTCTCCTGCAGCTGAGTTCAGCTTATATATCAAAATATGCCATTAAAATAATTCCAAATATTGAAAAGCGTTTGAACCTCTCTAAAGAATTCCGTTGGCTGCCAAGCTTCACAGATGTACCCAAAATATAGCAATAAAACAGGCACTGTGGCAATATTTTATGATTTTGCCAGGCTATAAAAGAGCTGCAATCTTCGGAGGACTTAGATAAAAAGGTATAAAATTACTTATTATGTTTAACATTTTCCAGACAAGCTTTTTTGTATGTGTCTGATTAGAATAATTTAATTTAACTGTTGCAATTCATAATGCCACTCTATTCCAGGATATTGTGCTATTTTGTCGCATTGCTTTGCAAGCCAAAACTTTAGTAAAGAATTATGCAGTATACAGTACTATTGCTGCCCATTCCTGAGAATGCTAAGTGCTTATCTATCACACTGATCTAATGGATTGTTGCCTTATGAACTTACGTGAAATCTTCATTATTGCTGTAAAATAATTGTACTTATAAATACATTTCATTTAGACTTGTATCTATGTAGGGATATAACATAGCTGCCCTGTTATACAGACGAGTTGGTGCCTAAACTTGTGTATCAAAACAATGGGACCCAAACCTCTTTGTTCTTCAAATATTCACATCAAAGTATCCCTTGTTTGCTTGTTTCGATATGCAATGCTTCCGGGTAACAGGATTTTGAGTTATTCACCCAGATGAGGTATGCAGGTCAGTGGTTTTGAATTCACTCTGACTTTGCTGCGCTCTACCTGTTTCAGATTGTGTTGAAGCAGGGCAGCCATCAAAAATTTTGGGGCTCCTTACATAGCTTTAGGCAGGGCCCATGGGGCCCTCCACTCTCCTGCCGTGAGATAAGCAGGGGGGGGGGGGGGTTTGTGGTAACCAAAGTGTCATCTCTTCTCTTCTCTCGCCTGTCGCGAGATGAGATGATAAGTGTGACGAACAGGGGGTTGGTGCTGACGAACAAAACAACGTCAAGTCAAGTCTTTTCTCTCCTGCTGCAAGTTGCTGCTAAAGCCAGACGAAAAAAACAAACAAAAAAAACGGGGGGGGGGGGCAGGCACCTGCCGCGAGTTGCTAAAGGTGGGGGGGTCAGAGGGGGTGCCTGGGAACATCGGGTTCTTTAAACGTGTAATGCCTGTACCCCCCTGATGGTGGCCCTGTGTTCAAGATCTGCATATTGATTCCAGAAACAGCCAGGCAACTAGCATTTTCAGAAGACAGTCAACAATGATAAACTACATACAGTATTTGCACCTCACTGCCGATTGTGTTGGATCTGAAAGTGCATTCATTGTAGGAGGTTGTAAGGCTACTTTGACACTGGGGCAGGGGTGCATTAGCGGTAAAGTACTGGTAGTTTTAGCGGCGATTTACCATAGTTTTAGCTGTGCTTTTTCACCCACTAGTGGGGAAAGGGTTAGAAAGGGTTAAAAGCACCAATGTTACGGCCCTGCCAAAGCGATTTGCAGGCTCTTCTGTAGCGATAACAATTAATTTCAATGGGCAGGCCGTTTTGCAGGTAAGCCCGAGTGGGGAGGCATGATAGGCCCAATTCAGGCGCTTTACAGGTGATATTTTTAAAAAACCTGAAAAGCGCCTCAGTGTGAAAGGAGTCTAAGGACTGTATTCTGCCTACAGTTGGACTGCACTCCTGCTGGGCACAGGAACACCATAGGCAGCTATATGTATGAGGTGGTATCAAAAGGTTTTGAGACTAATTTTGTATGGCTGCATACACACTATCGGTCCAACCTGATGAGAATGGTCGGACGGACCGTTTTCATCGGTTCACAGACTGATGGTCTGATGGTCTGATGTGCGTACACACCATCAGTTCAAAAACCGATTGTGTCAGTACGCGGTGATGTAAAACACAACGGACCGATGGGCCATACACACAGTCAGTTTGGACCAATGAAACTGGACTTAGGTCCACTTTCATCGGTTTGGACCGATCGTGTGTACGCGGCCTACCACACCAACAGCTGGCAGCACAAGGCTGCCTGCACAGTCATATTTAGCACCGACTTTTATAAGTCATTGTGCCAAAAGACCATGTCCTGTGTACATCGAGAGCTTTGCAACTGGTGCTATTCTGACCATGTGTGTTGCCAGTGGCAACTTGCCACATCTGTTATTTCATCAAGGATAGCAAGTTATAACAAACCCGAGTTTCTCGCCAAAAACAACATGATCTTACTTCGGCACCCACCGTAATCGCCAGATTGGGCTCCTGTGGACTTCGCCCTCTTCCCGAAGATGAAGATCTAGCTCAAAGGTGACCATTTTGACACCATTTCAGAGATCCCATGCAAATCGCAGAAGGTGTTTGACACTTCCAGGACACATTCCAGAAGTGGCAGAAATGCTGGGAGCACTGTATTGCTGTGCAAGGGGACTATTTTAAAGGTGATAGTGTGTAAACATAGATAAATAAAGTACTTTTTGTAAACAGAGCTAGTCTCAAAATCTTTTGATACCACCCATACCGTTTGGTCGTGCCACCCAGTAACCTCCTTTGATCGTTAAAAGTCGATTGAACCATCTGGCTCATACACACTTAGATCTCACCAGATATTACAGACCCTTGCTTGTTTCTGTAACTGGTAACTGTGAGGTTCTGCCTTTAGTGTAATTACATCATTATTTTAATTGTCATTATAGCACTAGCCCCGAAGCAGCTGCTGATTTGTTTCGGTGGCATGTTATCTCTTGTTCGTCCGCCGTCTAGGGGTATTTGGTGAAAGTTGCAGTAAAGGAATGTCCAGTCAACACGACAGGTGTCTTTTTCTGTGTTCTTTATTACCCAGTCGGGTAAAAACAATAAAACTTGGTAAAGAATAGAGGTTTAGCAAAAGTGGAGATAGATTCAGGTGTGAACAATAGGGAAACAGTCCTGCTTCCATACGATACTTTCTTGGTCACCACTCTGAGTGGGTGTAGTGCACCTGGACAGGCCTCTCTCACAAACCTGGAAGTCATAATGTCACTCAAACTTGGGGAAAAAGTCTCTGCCACAGACCCTCCCTATGGTTCAAACAGCGGAGATAATCCTCCTTAGCAGACTTGGCACCTGTATCTCCTTCAGGTAGTTTAGCAGGTTACTGACTGATAGGTGACCGACGTCCAGCCTCTCAGTAACCGGTTACCTCAATCTCTGGTGGATGGTCGAAGACCTTTTGGATCGCCATCCTCTCTTGGCACTCCTCAAGCAGACTTTCCAGCGAACAGCTTCCTCTATCAGGAACTAACGCTTGGGATCTTCTTTATATTTGGGGATCTAGTCGATCACTGGGGCCCAGCCACAGCTCAGATGCTCCAGATCAACGTGGTCCCAGAGCCAGGAACACCGCGTGGCACGCACACCCTGACCTGGAAGGCCATTTCGCCGGGGTGCTATGGTATGGCTACCCTGAAGGTGGGCGCCACAATCGAAGACCCAGACCAATGGCATCTGTCCCATACATACCCTCCCCCAGCATGCACAGCAAATCAAACTCCCCCTGATAGGCTGCTGGGTAAGAGCACCCAATCCTTGACTCCACTGCTGCCACCTGCCGACCTGGGGTGCAATCAGCGACCCAGGCATCACAGAATGAGCCTACAGCACAGCCAAAGTTGAGACAGAGGCCTAGATTTGAAGAAATTAACATGGTCAGAGTTACCTAAGGCCCCATACACACGATCGGACATATCCGATGAAAACGGTCCGCGGACCATTTCCATCGGATATGTCCGATCGGGAGTTTGATCCGATGGCGTGTACACACCATCGGATCAAATTCCCCGCCGCCGGACGGCGCGGTGACGCGGCGGTGACGTTGACGCCGCCGCGTCACCGCCACGTCACTGCACCAGGAAGTAAAACACTTCCGCGCATGCGCCGAATCCATTCGGCGGCGGCGCGGCGGCGGTGGGGGACGACATGTCTGCTGGTAAGTGTACTAACCAGCAGACATGTCGGGCGGACAGATTCCACCGGATGGATTTCAAAGCATGCTTTGAAATCTGTCGGGTGGAGAAATCTGTCCGCTAGCCCATACACACGAGCGGAGATGTCTGCTGAAACGGTCCATCGGACCGTTTTCAGCGGACATATCCCCTCGTGTGTACGCGGCCTAACTCTCTGACCCCCTCTAAATTTAACCTAGCACCGGTTCTGGAAAGTAACCAGGTACTACATAATTTTAAGAAAACTTGCATCTGTGGCATTCACGCAGAAGTCACATGCAAATATCTGGCTGTAGAATAATTTCCCAGTTGAGAGAACACAGTTAAGATACTGGGATTGTGGAAAAGTTAACTAAACCCACAAACAGCAATGTAATATATCGTAGAGATGTGGTGACTGAATTTATTTAATTTTTTTCAGACTGTATTTCCTGTATTTTCACCTGGTGGTGATACTGCCTGTCAGATCCTGTCCTAGTGTGACAATGCTCAATCACTGTACCATACCTTTTAAGGAACAACATTGTAATCCTATGACATTAGTACAAAACACTTCTCTTTTCTTATCTCAATAACATAAGGGGACTGTGGCGGTGCATCCATAAGGGCACATGGGCGCCTGCCCTCTTTCCAGCCACTCCCTCTATGACCAATGGATAGATTCATGCATAGCATAGATTCAGGGGAGGTTAAGGCAAGGGTTTGTGCTGAGAAGGGGGATTTTCACTGGAAGGGGTTATATGAGGGTGAGGATTTGTGCTGAATGGGGGCATTTTTGCTGCTAGGGGGAGATGGAGGGGGTGGGGGTCTGGAAGGGGTGTGGTTTACAGATGATAGGGCAGGTCTTAAGTAGGAAGGGTGTGGCTTTGACAGGAAGGGTGGGTCGTATTTAAATTAGGGGTGCATGACTTTAGTCAGGCCTAGGGCAGCACAAAACCTAAATACACCACTGCTGAGGACTGGCTGTGAATGAAAGCACTGTGTTTAAATGCTCCATGTGTAGCGTCCGGACCCCGCCCAGCATCACACAGGTATGACGTTTTGAATGGTTGCCAGAGTCTGTCACTGAACACCAGACGTCCATCCCACTGTCAGCCAAGTTTATGACACCCGCTTGTATCAGCACACGGTGCCAAAGTGTGAACTGCACACATGGCAGCGTGCTGCCAATGCCAGGGCGAAACAACCCTGTCCATGTCCCCGCACCCAATAATAAAGCGGATAGGGGGACAGGGGAGGGGCACCGAGAAAGCATTGCAGGTCCCGGAGGGAATATGGCAAAATACCGCTCAAACAACCTGCAATACCGCATGCAGACACAGGACACAGAGTGTTAGAAAAAAATATATATTAATGTATTTGCCTTAGAATGGTAAATGGAAGAAGGACTAAAAAATCATAGAAAAAACAAACTGCCCATAAGGGAGGCCAGTCACATTAATGTCCTCATATTAATTATGAGTGACCTTCCTTTTGGGCAGTCCCCTTGTTAAAGGGGGCTTCCAGATTCTGATAAGCCCCCCACCCACAGACCCCCACAACCACCGGACAAGGGTTGTGGTGATGAGGCAGTTGTCCCCATCAACATGGGGACAAGGTGCTTTGGGGGTCAGACCCCAAAGCATCCTGCCCATGTTGAGGGCATGTGGCCTGGTACGGTTCAGGAGGGGGGCGCTCTCTTGTCCCACCTCTTTTTCTGTGGCCTGCCAGGTTGCATGCTTAGATAAGGGTCAGGTATGGATTTTTGGGGGACCCCTTATTTTGGTACAGAGTTCCCCTAAAATCTATACCAGACCTGAAGGGGGACCCCTATGCCATTATAAAAAAAATGGAGCAGGGTTCCCTTTAATATCCATACTAGGGGGCCTGGTATGGAATTTGGGGGGACCCCCACGCAATTTTTTTTAATTTTGGTTCAGGGTTCCTCTTAATATTCATACCAGACCCAAAGGGCCATGCCCTTTTTTCAATGAGTTTTATCTGTATTGCCGAGACCCGACAATTCATTACAGCCGCCAGTCGTTATAAATTCCTTTTTTTCCTTTCGAAAAATTATTTTGCTGTAGGACTGTTCTAATCACGGGAAAATGCATCACTTTACAGGCATACTACAGACACCCCTTAGGCATGAAATCTAAAGGAATATTTCACTTTTATTGTTTTACTTTAAGCATTAAGCATTATTAAAATCACCCCAAAAAAAAACCAGACGTTTTTAAAACTTTTTTTTAGCATTGATACATGTCCCCCAGGACAGAAACCCGGGTCCCCAAACACTTTTTATGACAATAACTTGCATATTAGTCTTTAAAATGAGCACTTTTTTTTTTCATGTTAATCTCCCATAGGCTTTTAAACGGTGTTCCGCGGCTTTCGAATTTGCCTCGAACAACGTATAACGTTCGCTATTTGGCGAACAGGCGAACACCCAGTGTTCTTACGTTTGACTCGAACATCGGGCTCATCCCTAGTGGCAGCATTGGATGGCACAATGGCAGCATTTTATGGGTACAGTTGCAGCATTTGATGGGCACAGTGGCTGCATTTGATGAGCACAGTGGCAGCATTTGATGGCACAATGGCAGCATTTGATGGACACAGTGGCTGCGTTTGATGGCACAGTGGCAGTACTTGATGGGCACAGTGGCAGCATTTAATGGCACAGTAGCAGCATTTGATGGCACCGTGGCGGCATTTCATGGACACAGTGGCAGCATTTGATGGCACAGTGGCAGCATTTGATGGGCACAGCGGCTGCGTTTGATGGCACAGTGGCAGTATTTTATGGGCACAGTGGCTGCATTTGATGGCACAGTGGCAGCATTTAATGGGAACAGTGACTGCATTCGATAGCACAGTGGCAGCATTTTTTTTCAGTATATTTGCACCCCCCAAAAAAATTTGAGCACCAGCCGCCACTGTAACTGTTCTGTAGAAAGAGAGCTGTAAACAATGTAGCTAATAAGTGTGCAGCACAGGATGTTATCAACTGGCAGGATCAATGTTTTTCGTAGTGGTTGCTGGTCCACAAGGGGTGCAGGGGTGCCATCAACCCCCCCCCCCCATGTTTTGACCAATAGGAATGCGATTTATGGAACAATTTATTTTTAAATAAATGATAATATGACTAAAAAAAATTTACATTTTTAAACATCTTAAAGTTAAAACTTTTAGTCATATTACAATTTATTAAAAATAAATTGTTCTATGTGTAAGCAGTGTGCTGCAGCATGCCAGACTCATAGAAGTCTATTAGGTCTGGAAATGTTAAACAAGCACTTGATTAGAGTCTGAGCCTAATTGGCTTGTTTAACCCGAACCTGCCCACTTTTGACTTTAGCAAATCAAAATTCGCCATGCGTCACTTCTGGTTTTCTGGTCAATAAAGAGACTGAAGATTTGAAACACGGAAGCCACCGACCGGGTATCAGCGGAGCCATGACATTGACGGAGGCTCCATTTGCAGGTAAGAATCTAGAGGGGTTTGCGCCCCCCCCCCCAAAAAAAATTTCACTAGCCTCCACTGCTAATAGATATAACATATAATGATTTCACTGGTATATTTAACAGACCAAAAGGGAGCAAATAATAGAAGGTCGTTATTAGATGTTACATATGTATCCATTGCATGGCATGGAGTAAGACAATTACAGCTTCAGAGAAATGCAGATTTTGTAAAATTCTGTTTGCCAATGGTAGCAAAAAGACAAATTTTATCTTTTAAGGAAGGTCAAGGAAATCATGATTAATTGAGTGCTCATTTAGAAAGGTCATTTTTATACCATTCATTTTAAAATTACCTTTGTAACGGTTATCAGTAACCAATCTGTCCATTCCGAAATTGTTATAATAGCATAGCCTTACCTTACATGATTTAAATGTTATTATAATCTTGTCAGAGAAGAAGAGACTGGGTGAGTGTCAGGCTATAAGGTCATCCTATTTCTTGTAAGGTGCTGTTAAAGTTGAACTAGATGGACTGTCTTTTTTCAACATCACTAATGCTGCGTACACACAATCGGAAATTATGACAAGAAAAGTCAGATGTGAGCTTTTGGTCGGAAATTCCGACCGTGTGTAGGCTCGATCACAATTTTTCTGTTGGAATTTCCGTCAAGAAAAATTTGAGAGCTGGTTCTCAAATTTTCAAATGGGAAAAGTTCTTGTTGGAAATTTCGATCGTCTGTATGCAATTCTGAGGAGCAAAAAAACAAGCATGCTCAGAATCAATTCAATGCATGCTCAGAATCATTGAACTTCATTTTTCTCGGCTCGTCGTAGTGTTGTAGTGTTCATGGCGGTCGGAAATTTGTGTGACCGTGTTTATGCAACACAAGTTTGAGCCACAATTCCGTCAGAAAAAAATCCACGGTTTTCTTGTCGGAATTTGATTTCGGATTGTGTGTACGAGGCATAACTATGTAACTCTGTAAGAGAGGAAGGTGAATGTATGCTTGTGCCACATCCAGTAAATATGAGAAAAGAAAAAGGGGGTTCCCCTGGGTGGACTTTTAAGGCACTAATAATATTTCAAAATATACAGGATATTGAGAGTAAAAAAGGTTTTTATTCACAATTGTACATATTCATCAAAATGTTTTTTTACATATTAAATTAAAATAGAGTTTCAATGATTGTCACCATATAGGTAAATACAGGAAGAACCTTCTTTACACCCAAAAATTAGGTGTATTTACCTATATGGTGACAATCATTGGAAATCTGTATTTTAATTTAACCACTTAAAACCCGGACCAAAATGCAGGTAAAGGACCAGGCCCCTTTTTGCGATTCGGCACTGCGTCGCTTTAACTGACAATTGTGCGGTCGTGCGACGTGGCTCCCAAACAAAATTTGCGTCCTTTTCTTCCCACAAATAGAGCTTTCTTTTGGTGGTATTTGATCGCCTCTGCGATTTTTATTTTTTGCGCTATATACAAAAATAGAGTGACATTTTTAAAAAAAAATCAATAGTTTATAAACTAAATTTTAGTCAAACATTTAGGCCAAAATTTATTTAGCCACACGTCTTTAGTAAAAAAAAAAAAACGCAATAAAAAAAATAGCTACCTAGCGGGAACAGCGACACATCAGAAAAATGATTGCTTAGTGACGCTGGTAATAGGGAGTGAAAGGGTTAACTAGGGCGGTGATCAAGGGGTTAAAACTTTATTAGGGGGGGTACGGGGGCTACCCTGAACCTAACACTAACTGCCTGTCACACTGACACTAAATACAGTAATCATACATATATGATTACTGCATTCAGTGACAGGGGGGAGGGGGGGTGATCGCAAGGGGTTAAGTGTGCCTGCGTGTACTGGTGTCAGTGTAGTGTTGTGCAGACTCACTATGTGATCTCTCCTCAGCAATGGTTGAAAAAAACGCAGAGAGCAGAGATCACATCACTTCCTCCTCCTGTGTTTACACAGGAGGAAATGACACTGCAGGGGAGCGCGCGGATTGGCTGGGAGCGATCCGGAGGGGGCGGACAAAAATGAACCGCCGCCCCCCTCAGTACGGATCGCTCCTATAGCAAACCGGAACGCCGCATGTACCGGGTGAGGTCCCGATCGGACCCCCGACCCAATTCAAGGCAGCAACGTATATTTACGTTGATGTGCCTGTCCGTGCCATTCTGCCGACGTAAATGTACATGCGGCGGTCCTTAAGGGGTTAATATGCAAAAAAAAAATGTATGAATATGTACAATTGTGGATAAAGCCTTTTTTACTCTCAATATCCTGTATATTTTGAAATATTATTAGTGCCTTAAAAGTCCACCCAGGGGTACCCCCTTTTTCTTTTCTCATGTAACTATGTAAAGCCTAACTATTCTCAAAAACCAACATTTTATATATTGTGATTTACCACTTCATAGTTTTCTTTTGTTTTAGAATTAGTTTACCCAGTAAACCTGTCCTTTAATGGATTTTTACCTAATAATCTTGAAAATAATACACTTCCTGTCCCTGGATGACTACTATCAAGTATTCCACTCTATAAAGGGAACCATGGTTGTCACCCAGGCTGGACTTTAAACCATGTATATCTCCATTACAGCTCAAAAGAATTGACAAGGACTGTATTTTCAGAAATATTAACAGGAATTTTCCATAGTCGAGAAAAATGTTTAACCACTTCCCGCCCGGCCAATAGCAAATTTACGGCCGGGAAGTGGTTATGAAATCGTGACTGGCCGTTCTCAAACGTCCAGCACGATTTCATGCCGCGCGCGCCCGTGGGGGCGTGCAGCGCGGCGATCACTGATGCGGGGTGTCAGTCTGACACCCTGCATCACCGATCTCGGTAACGAGTCTCCGGCGGAGGCTCGCTACCACGTGATCAGCCGTGTCCAATCACGGCTCTTCCTCACTCGCGTCTGACAGAGTACAGGAGAGCCGATCGGCGGCTCTCCTGACAGGGGGGGTTCGCGCTGATTGTTTATCAGCGCAGCCCCCCCTCGTATGCCCACACTAGACCACCAGGGATGCCCACACTGGCAGGGCAAAGAAAAAAAAAAAGGATAAAAAATAAACACAGGATAAAAAAAAAAAATTCAGGTTAAAAAAAAAAGAAAGATGCCAGTCAGTGCCCACACATGGGCACTGACTGGCAACATATACATCAGTGCCACCCCTCAAAGTACATCAGTGCCACACCAGTGTCTTTCAGTGCCACCCCTCCATGCCAATCCATGCCCAGTGCCCACCTATCAGTGCCCATCTAAGTACCCATAAGTACCCATCAGTTCCACCCATAAGTGCCACCCATGAGTGCCATTCTGTGCCGCCTATGAGTTCCCATCAGTGCCGCCTATGAGTGCCCATCAGTGCCGCCTATGAGTGCCCATCAGTGCCACCTATGAGTGCCCATCAGTGCCGCATACCAGCGCCGCCTATCAGTGCCCATCAGTGCCACCTCATCGGTGCCCATCAGTGCCACCTCATCGGTGCCCATCAGTACTACCTCATCAGTGCCCATTAGTGCCGCCATATAAGTGCCCGTAATTGAAAGAGAAAACATACTTATTTACAAAAAAGTTAACAGAAAAAAATAAAAATGTATTTTTTTTTCTAAATTTTCAGTCTTTTATTAGTTGTTGCGCAAAAAATAAAAACCGCAGAGGTGATCAAATACCACCAAAAGAAAGCTCTATTTGTGGGGAAAAAAGGACGCCAATTTTGTTTGGGTACAGTGTAGCATGACCGCGCAATTGTCATTCAAAGTGCGACAGTGCTGAAAGCTGAAAATTGGCTTGGGCGGGAAGGTGCGTAAGTGCCTGGTATGAAAGTGGTTAAAGCCTCAAAAAATAAAACTTTTTGGGGGTTTATTCAGTATAATCTTTAAGGCCCCATACACACGAGCAGACAGATTTGTTCAAATCGGTCAGACAGACCGATTTGGACAAATCTGTCTGCTGGGGACGTATTGGTTTGATCGTGTACACACAAGATCAAACCAAAATCCCCGCCGGCAGACGGCTCGCTGACGTGGCGGTGACGTTGACGCCACCACGTCACCGCACCAGGAAGTAAAACACTTCCACGCATGCGTCGAAACCATTCGACGCATGTGCGAGCAGATATGTCTGCTGGTTAGCGTACTAACCAGCAGACATGTCGGGCGGACGGGCGGACGGGTTCCCAGCCGACAAATTTGAAAGCATGACCGTTTCCAGCAGATAGATTTGATCGTGTGTACGCGGCCTAAGACTACATGACAGTATCCCCAAGGTTTTAGAATCTAACTATTCTACCCCACTTGTGAAGTTCAGACCCTGGGTTCAGAAACCAGACTTACTGTAGTTCTGCATTGACAGGAAAAAAATGCAGCATATTCTTACAAATGTCTATTTCTGATGCCGTGTACACACAATAATTTTTCGGGTTGTAAAAAAAACAACGTTTTTCAGGCTCTGGAAAAAAAAACTTTTTTTTTAACTTGACCATTAAAACAGCCTTGCCTACACACGATCGTGAAAAAACATGCTCTAGCAAAGTGTGGTGACGTACAACACATACAATAGCACTATAAAGGGGAAGTTCTATTCGGATGACGTCACCCTTTAGCTGATTTTACCATAACGAGCACTCCCGGCTCATAACTTGCTTTTTCACGTATTACAGATTTTTCACATCGTCACACGACCATTTTTTACAACCCGAAAAATGACAACGTTAAAAACGTTGTGAAAAAATAAAGCATGTTCGAAAAAATGTTGGCCGTTTTTTAGAACCCGAAAAATGCTCTGAAGCCCACACATGATCATTTTTAATGACATTTAAAAAAAAAAAAACATTTTTTAGAACCAAAAAAGGGGGGTGTGTACGTGGCATAACTGGTTCTCTTTAACCGTTTAAGGACTGCATCCTGCACATTTACGTCGGCAGAATGGCACGGCTCGGCACATGCACGTACGGACCCGGTCCGAAGCTCCGTGACCACGGCCGCGGGACCCGCAGACCCGATCGCCACTGGAGTCCTGCGATCGGTCCCCGGAGCTGAAGTCCGGGGAGAGCTGTGTGTAAACACAACTTCCCCGTTCTTCACTGTGGCGCCGTGATCGAACGTGTGATCCCTTTTATAGGGATACACAATCGAGGACGTCACACCTACATCCACACCCCCCTACAGTTAGAAACACAGATGAGGTCATACATAACCCCTTCAGCTCCCCTTTGTGGTTAACTCCCAAACGGCAATTGTCATTTTCACAGTAAACAATGCATTTTAAATGCATTTTTTGCTGTGAAAATGACAATGGTCAAAGTGTCAAAATTGTCCGAAGTGTCCAACATAATGTCACAGTCATGAAAAAAATCGCTGATCGCCACCATTAGTAGTAAAAAAAAATATCCCCTATTTTGTAAACGCTATAAATTAAACGCTTATTGCAGCTTTTTTTTACCAAAAATAGGTAGAAGAATACGTATCAGCCTAAACTGAAAAAAAAAAGTTTTTATATACTTTTTGGGGATATTTATTATAGCAAAACGTAAAAAATATTGCATTTTTTTCAAAACTGTCGCTATTTTTTGTTTATAGCGCAAAAAATAAAAACCGCAGGGGTGATCAAATGCCACCAAAAGAAAGCTCTATTTGTAGGTAAAAAAAGACAGCAATTTTGTTTGGGAGCCAGGTCTCACGACCGCGCAATTGTCTGTTAAAGCGACGCAGTGCCGAATCACAAAACCTGGCCGGGTCCTTTAGCTGCCTAAAGGTCCGGGTCTTAAGTAGTTAAACATTTTCCCTGTGTGGAGAATGGAGATTATTTCATTTGAGAACTGGTGCTTTCACACAAGCACTAGACATATGGTTGTATCCCATGTGCTTGCATTCTTATTTTAAACAATATAGTGCTGTTTAATTAGAGTTCAGCTTTGCGTAAACAATAGCAATGCTGGAAATGTAACACTTTTCTTTAGAGAAAAGCCTGATAAAAATGAGAATAAAAGGGTTTCCACGAGGTCCTAGAAAATGGGAAAATATTTGGTATTCAGTTGCATTTTTAATATGCCAACTCAAGTTTCTTTTTTGTTACGTTGGGAAATGAAGTTGAAGTGTTTTGGCTTGCAGTTGTGGAAGCAATGCCAGAACAGTCATCTCAGTTTTTAGCTGAAGTTTTTCATTTACTGGAAAACGGTGCACTGTGAGAGAAATGTATAGAATCCATTGATTATCACTCTGGAAATAGACTTAGTTATTTTAACAGAGATTCTATTAAGGGAGGGGTGCACCACAGTGTTGCTTCATGCTGAGATTGGCTTTCTGTTAGGCTGTTAAAGTGCCTGAAGGTAATTCAGGGCCAAGCACTGTGGGTAAGTTGGCTTTAGATCCAAAAATCTAAGCCATTTTTAAAAAATATATTATCCAGGGGAAAAGGATTATTATGAAAACAATAAGGCAGAGTTTATGAAAGGTGGTAATATGCTGTTGCTTCATAAGGAAATGTGAAGATGTTCTAATAATGGTCACGGATCCACAGATCTGTCATCAATAACAGCAAGCAGTGAGAAACATATATTTTCTTTAAATTGCCTAGCCATCTTTCTCTCTGCCTTGGGTAGTGAACATTGCTTGAACAGTTTGTTCTATTTTATGGAGAAAAGGGGGAACATTTAGCATGCTTTAAACCTGTGTGTGCAATAGTGAGTGCCTGCAGTACTCATAGGTGTTTGTTATTACTCTTTTTTTAAATCCTACAAAACCTGATTGTTGCAGTGATGGTGAATTTACAAGTATGTTTTCAGGCTGCATATATAGTCACCTATAAGAGCATCATGGAAACTG
Source organism: Rana kukunoris (assembly GCA_029574335.1). Lineage (NCBI taxonomy): Eukaryota > Metazoa > Chordata > Amphibia > Anura > Ranidae > Rana > Rana kukunoris. Next base: position 142,623,985 of record CM056052.1, read on the forward strand.
ACCCTCCTTAACTATCAGTAATTTAACAAGCCTGCATAAATATATTACTTACTAAGGAGGAGCTTTGGGTCATCCATAAGTTTGACCAAAATCTGAAGCGTTTGAAGTTCACCAAATGAGCAAACCAAAAAGCCATATTTGGCCAGTTCATCCTCCAGTCGGAACCTCGGACTGCTTCAGTCAGAAATCATTCATTCAGTGTTGGTTTTGCTACTGCCATTAAATGACAAATGACCACACATGATACTGACATACAGTATATGGCCAATGACATCAGCCGTCATCTCAAACCTGTTTGTTGACATTCAGCACCTGGCTGGGGAGCTATCATTTGCATAGGAGCAGAGGCGACTCTAGGCTTTGTGAGGCCTTAGGCAAAACCTAGACATTAGGCCCCACTCACGCCCATAATGAAAAAAAAAAATTAAAGTGACAAAAAAATTAACTGTATAAATTACATATATTAAGAGCTTTAAAGTGCTGGCGTCAGTGCTCTCTATCTCAGTGCTGGTGTCAGTGCTCTCTATCTCGATGCTGGTGTCAGTGCTCTCTATCTCATGCTGGTGTCAGTGAAGGAGATAGCAGCGAAAGCAAATCAGCTGGCAGTGCCAGCGCAGAATGCGGAGCACCCAGCCCACCATGGCTGAGGATCAGCACTGGACTGGCACCTCCCAACCCTCCCCCCACAGTGCAGTCCCGCACTGGTGGGGGTAAGGGCGGAGGGAGGGGTCAGGGGCTGACAATCACAGGTGGGCACACTAGGACTGAGCTGTCCTTACTGTTTGTGACACTGATCAGGAGGGAGTGAAGTGGATGAAAGGGACAGGGGGTTAATATAAAGGCCAGTCTGTGGCTGAGGGATGCTGCGGTCTCTCTCTCTCTCTCTCTCTCTTGTGGTGGTCGCTGACTGCAGAAAGAGGTTGTGGCATGGTAGCTGTGCCTCTCCCTGCATCTGGATCCCCGGTCCCCCCCGCACTGATTGACAGCCCTAGAGAGGCGGCAACCGGACACCTCTTCTTTCCTACCTCCCTTTCCATTGCCTACATACAGCGCTCATGGGGCCTTCTCCGCGTAACCTTCCTCTTCCTCACCACTGCATGCCAGATTCTTCCTCCTCCAGGTGTGTGGGGACCACTCTGCTGAGCACTCCAGTGGTGGGGAGTAACAGCCGGGGGAGGGGGCGCGATCTGCATCTCCGGAGCAGAGGGAAACCTTTTGCTCCAACTGCTGGAATGTCCTGCTACGGACAACACAGCACTGGCCCGGCCTCCTCCCCAAGACACAGTTTCCTCCTCCCTCTCCACTGCCTGACCGTGAAGCACACAGGCAATGTTAAACTGCTGCTGGTCGGAGCTTAAAGGGTTTGTGAAGGAATTTTTTTTTAAATCTTAATAGCTTCCTTTACCATAATGCAGTGCTGTTTTCATGTCCTCATTGTTCGTTTTTGCTCTTAAGTTGCTGTAATTTTTCTCTGATCTCCACACTTCCTGGTTGTCTGTTTCCTGATGACCACAGTACTGGGAGCTTTCTCTCTGTGGTCACTAACTTCAATGAGGTGTGATTACTAGACATGTGTAATCGTTTTCGTTAGAATGCATTTTCGTCCGAAAATCAGTTTTTTTCATTATCGTTTTAACAAACGATAAGGAAAGCGCAAGAAACGAAAACCGAAAGATCCAACATAAAAAATGCTTTATTTTCGTTTTCGTTGCAGTAAAAATTTGATATAGAGAGATTCGACATTATAGGGAAAAGATTCGACATTATAGAGAAAAGATTCGACACTATAGAAATAATAGATTTGACATTACAGAGAATAGATTTCGATTTATGAGAAAATAGATTCGACATTATAGAGAATAGATTCGACATTATTACTAGTCATACAACATTAGAATTCTTATTAGAACGGAAATGTACAATTTGACGTAAAGATTCGGCATTCTGTCGAATATTCTTTTGACCATTCAACAGAAACCAAGTATTATTGGATTTTCGGACGAAAGCTATTCCCCAACGAAAAACAAAATAAATTAAAACGATTTTCGGGAGTAACTAAATAAATTTATTTTCCAAACGAAAACGAAAACAAAACAAATTATTTCAGTCTGCACATGTCTAGTGATTACTGTGTGTCTAGTTTTTAGTTTCGTTTTCCAAACCATCACTGCTCTATGGCTCTGTATAGCACAGAGGCAGGAAATAACATGCAAAAACAAAACTAGATGCAAAAACGAAACTAGAAACTACAGGTACATTATATGATTGATTTTTATCTATTTTTAATCGTTTTTAAAAGGAATCAGTTAACTATTATGTCTCTATACTCTGTAAACATTCATTTCAGCAAAAAAAAAAAAATCCTTTACAGCACAGTGGAATTGTTGTCATTAGAAGCGGCACTTAAATTAGGCGGTCGCGAGGCTTTAAGTGATCGTCTTATTTGCTTAATTAGAGAGCTGCCTCTGCATAGGAGTATTGGCGGGAAAGGATCCCCATGGTCATTGTGTCTGCAGGTTGTTGGGTTTCTGCTCATCGTGATTAATGATGCATCTACGTCACTGGATGATGTGATCGATATTGGCTTTACATCAATAGACAAGGTGTTTGTAGCCACCCTGTCTTAAACTGGGGCTACCAGTAAATTTAGCTTTGCTCGGTTGTAGGTAAGCTGGCTAATTTGTAGTCTTTTTAATGATTTCTCCCTTCTCCCTTTTGTCATTAGGTGTCACAACCCACAATGCCTAGCAATTTGTACCCTGAGGTGAAATGTCAGCGCATTCTGTCTCTGGGAGTTGCTACCAATCCTCCGACGACGCTACATCCATTTATTTATTTTAATTAAATTAACAACCATTTCTCTGTGTTTATTTACTATTTGAGTTTTTTTGTTAATGAATATCTGAAGTCTCTCCCCAGACCCTGCATATCCTAACATCCTCCAGGCCAGGGAAATCACAATTATGCCCTTGCCCCCTTCAATATGGTTACAAAGTTTTTTATTATTATTATTATTATTATTATTAGAAGATTTCCAAAGACGGTACAGAGAAATTAGCATTCTGAGGTTACATAGTGTCACAGGGTACACGATTGTATGTACACCAGTGAGAGACTGGAAAGGTCAGTGTTCCCTGCCCTGGATTAATTAACACTCACCTGGTAAGGAAGTAGGAAGGGAGAGCTCAGTGTGAGAGGTATGCTGAGCTGGACGGACAGGTTGGAAACTGTCTGCATTGAAGGAACAAGGTCTGTCACAGATTTGTTTATTTGGACTGTTATTCTGTTTGTTTTATACTGGAGGCTGGAATAGCCCCTCCAGTACAGTGTAGTGAGGGACACTACTGTCAGTTAGCCTCCTAAATTGGAGTAGGCCATTTTGTTTTGTATTATTTATTTTGAGTGCAATAAAGCCGTATTTATTGCTTAAGATCAGCGACTTTGCTGCATTGCATTACCGCTATTTCTGCGACTTTGTCACAATAGTTAAAAAAGACACAGGCCTGTAAAATTCAAATGAATATGTGCATGTGTGTGTAATTTTTATTCTCTAACCATTCACTTAGCACTGTATATTCTGCTTCCTGAGGAACTCTAGAGGGACAGGAGCCCCACACTGACTGCCACTCCCATGCCTGGCTAGCAAGGCTTCATTCCAGAATAAAGGTCTAGTATGCATATTGGGATGTAGAGCCAGATATTTGGTGATCATTTATCTTAAAGAGAGCTTCAATATTCTGATAAGGGCCACATTCCCCACTGGGCCAGGGATGTGGGGATGTGGCCCACTGTGAGGCTTTGCATCCTTCCTCACTTCCCACAAGGTAACCTCAGGTAAGGGTGTGTGGCCTGATATGGTTCAAGGGGGTAGGGGGGGTGCATGTTCACTGACCCCTTATTCAAGCATCAGTGGGCTGATATTTCAGAGTTCTGCACGCAGAAGTGGATGGAAATAGTAGCCAAACAAAGGGACATCCAATACCAATCTCTTTTACAAAAAATCAAAGAATGTATTTCTGATATGCATACTCAAGTCTCATCCTTACCATCTTCCTGGTTAAGGAAGCTTAAACAAAATACGAAGTTTCAGGAAGACCTCCTACTAGGTTCCAAACTCCATAAAATTCGGAGAGATTTCGATGGCTATAATACCAACAAAATTTTCTGCTGGAAAAAAAGTCGCCAATCTAACCATCAAAACCTAGACCATGAACCGGTTGGTTCTGTAGGACATGTAGGTCCTATTCCTCTTATGGAGTGTGTCCCCAGGCCAACTATTGGTCTGTTGACTCTACAACACCGTTCCTCCATAAATGAACGCCATTTTCCAAAGTGATCCGTTGCCAGCCTTTTCACAGGAGGCCCATGACCTAGTTAATGCAGAAAAAGCCGAGGGTTTAGTGACAAAAACTGAAGTCGCCTTTCTACTCCACGACTTCTACAAAAGGCTGTACTTTTATCACTTACCTAAAGTCCATAAAAATCATCTAAATCCACCGGGGAGACCCATAGTAGCAGCAATGGAGAGTGTTACTAGCTACTTCTCTATCTATATAGACCATTTCCTTCAGCCTTTAGTGGTAAACCTCCCATCTTATATTAAGGATAGTATACACCTACTCCAGACGCTACAACCATACCATTGGGAAAAGACCTACCGCTGGCTGTCCCTTGACGTTGTATCCCTATACACGTCCATACCCCACGATGTTGGTCTTCTAGCCACCCAATATTTCCTTAACCAAGATCCATTGCTTAACCCTCGGCAAGTCCATTTTCTTTTAGATATGTTGAAATTTTGTCTTACGCATAATTATTTTGAAAATAATGGTGAGTTCTTTATCCAGATCCAAGGAACCGCCATGGGGGCCAATTTTGCCCCCAGTTATGCAAACCTAACCATGGGCTATTGGGAGTTATCCCACATTTGGCAGAATAACCCTTACACTTCCCATCTTGTATTTTTTGGCCGGTACATAGATGACATAGTTATCATTTGGGATGGCCCAGATACGCTAATCCCTCCTTTTCTGGAACACTGCAATTCTAATACCATGGGCCTATCATTCACAGCTGTCACTGATGATAAAACTCTAGCTTTTTTAGACTTAGAACTATTCTTTGAGAATAATACCATCTGTGCCCAGAATTTTGTGAAGCCAACGGCTGGCAACTCCTTCTTACATTTTGAGAGTTGTCATCACCCACGATGGATAAAAAATATCCCTAAAAGCCAATTCTGCAGATTGAAACACAACTGCACCAGACAGCATGACTATATCATTCACGATCAAAAACTAAAGGAGAAGTTCCTCGAAAAAGGTTATCCTGACGATCTCATAGATGGAGCTTTCCAACATTATTCCACAACAGACCTAGTTCCTAAAACGAATAGGACACAGGATGAAAAAAGAACAACACAACCAGTGCGCTTTGTCACACAATTCCATAGTCATTTTAGACAAATGGAAAGGATTCTAGCCAAACATTGGCCTATCCTGAACGAGGACCCTCATCTAAAATCCTCATTGTCAGAGCGTCCGTTAGTAAGCTATAGAAGAGCAAAAAACTTGAAAGCTAGTATAGCACCTAGCAAAATTAAGAAGAAACTTCCAGCTTTTGGCACTACTCCCTCCCTAACATTCTTTCACATCAAAGGGATGTATCAGTGCAAAAAAAGCCTGTTGTCTCACCTGTCCTCATGTCATGCACCGACAAAAAGGCTTTATATGCAAGGGCAAGCAATACATTTTACCAGACTTCTTCACATGCTCTTCCGAATATGTGGTTTATTGTCTGACCTGCCCTTGCGGCCTCTTCTATGTGGGTCGTACTATTCGGACCCTTCGGAAGAGATTCGGTGAGCACCGCAATTTTGTGGAGAAAGGTTTGGAAAAGTATAGTGTCGCCAAACACTTCAAAGAATTTTACCAAGAGTCCTCCTCGGAACTTTGGGTTTGGGTAATAGAGGCCATCTCTAGACACCTCCCTCAGGCCGAAAAATATAAAAAATTGTGTGAAAGAGAAAATTATTGGATTTATACGTTAGATTGTTTGTCCCCTCGAGGGTTAAATGAGGGACTGGAAATTAACATCTTACTATAGTACCCTAACCAGTGTCCAAGATCCTCTATATGAGATTTTTTAGAAGGATCTCTTTTTATGAGAATTTTTCTAAAAAATATATATTTAAAAAAAATATGTATATATTTTTTATCTATTATTATTTTTATTATTCTTTAACATCTCATTATATTGTTCTACCCCCCTTATATGCTTATTCTATGTACTTTTATACAAAACGGGTCTTTGATGTAGATTTTGTGCATGTATGCACACTCACACACATATATGATTAGATGTGTCTGCATATAGCAATTGCGCATACATATACGTGTATATGACACTCTCTTTCACACATATGGTTTTTAATAGCAACTTGAAATTTATCTTTTATTCCATCACCCTCTTTATACATGCAGTGTATACACTGTATTCCACCTCTACCAGTGTGTATTTAATCTGCATATCAGTTTCTCCTTTTTTTTAAGAGTATTTTTAGAATATTTTTAAAATATTTTTACAATATTTTTAGATTATTCTTGTGCATGATTTCACAGATGCATTTCTGTGATCTATTACGCATCTACACTATTGATTTGTTCCTTGGAGTGTATGTATGTGTATATATATCTCTTGCATAATAGTTCGTTTTTTCTTTTAAATGCTTTTTACTATGTCACCTGATGTTTTAGTTTAGAGTTGATTGTTGACAGGTGATTCATGTACCTGTTGATGCCTCGCTAGTCATCCCCCTCATACTGACTCTGTACAAGCTTGATTGTCTGTAATTGCCTGCTAGCCAATCAGCTCCGTTCGAGCTATACATAATTTCCCTCAACTAAGATGGCCCCCATAGAGCCTGAGGAAGAGGCACGCATGCCTCGAACGCGCGCACCGCCCTGTGACCTAACCCGGAAGTGACGCTCCGCTGCCTGCGCTCCACGGCTGCGTTCCATCACGCTGTCCCATCGCGTCCATACAGCTCCCTGTCTGACCAGCGCTGGAATACACTCAGGGACACCTATGGACTTTTGGATCAGCTGACGAACTGTACAGCATTCTCCTTTATAGTGAGAATCCAGAGCACTCAGCCATCACAGGATTACTAACATCAGCTGAGCACACCCACTCCGAAAGCCAGGCACAGATGACACCTTTTATGCCCATGAACCCTGCAGTCTTGTGAGTAGCATCCTCATAAGATTTGTTTTGTTTTGTCACAGTAATAAAAAGTTACTACGCTTAGAGGGTGCCACTTTTTGTCTTTCTTCCCTTATTTAAGCAGCATGCTTGCATAAAGATCTAGTATGGATTTTGGAGGAAAACCCCATACCATTTTATTTTCCTGGAGTCCCCCTCAAAATCAATACTCCATATCTAATGGACTTTGCAACAGGCCACAAAGTAAAAATACAACACCAGGAAACTGTTCTGTGTGAGATTTCTGTACATAGCCCATAATTAGGGATGGGCCGAATGACCTCCTGTTCGGTTCACAGCAGAACTTCCAAACATGGGAATGTTCAGGAAGTGTTCTAACCCGAATGGCGAACCCCATTGAAGTCTATGGGTGCTAAACAGGAAAAATAAAACATGCCCATTTTGAAGGCTTATATGCAAGTAATTGGTTATAAAAGGGGTATGGGGATCTGGGGGACATGTATAAAAAAAAGTTTTTTATTTTTCAGATGATTTTAACCGATTGCCGACGGCCGCACGCTGATGTACGTTGGCAGATTGGCACTGGTGCTCAAAAGGGCGTACCCGTACGTCCCTTTGTAATTCAGGGCTAGTGGGCACATGCATGCTGCTGGTGGCGCCCACCGCTTGCCACGGGAGGATGCCCGCGGAACCCACAAACAAAATGCCCATTGGTGGCCCACGATCACCACGAGGAGAGGCAGAACGAGGAGATGTAAATAAGGCATTTCCTGTTCTGCCTAGTGACACGACAGAGATTTAATGCTCCCTTTAATCGGGAGAAGTGATCTCTGTCATGTCCTAGGTAGCTCATCCCTCCTACAGTTAGAACACGCTGAGGGAACACATCTAACCCTTTGATCACCCCCTAGTGTTTAACCCCTTCCCTGTCAGTAACATTCACACAGTAATCAGTGGCTATTTTTAGCTCTGATCGCTGTATAAATGTCAATGGTCCCAAAATAGTATCAAAAGTGTCCGATCTGTCCACCACAATGTTGCAGTTCTGATAAAAATCACAGCCATTACTAATAAAAAATTTATAATAAAAATGCCATAAATCTATCCCCTATTTTGTAGTTTTGTAGACGCAAACCAAACCAAACCAATAAATATACACTTATTGTGATTTTTTATTTTTTTAGCAAAAATATGTAGAAAAATACATAAAACTAAACCGAGAAAGATATATATTTGGGGGATATTTATTATAGCAAAAAGTAAAAAATATAGCTTTTTTTTTTCAAAAAATGTTTTGTTTATAGCGCAAAAACCCAGAGGTGATCAAATATCACCAAAGAAAGCTTTATTTGTGGGCCCTTAACCACTTCAATACCGGGCTTTTATACCACCTCCATACCGGGCCTATTCTGACACTTCTCTCCTACATGTAATAATCATCATTCTTTTGCTAGAAAATTACACAGTACCCCAAAACATTATATATGTTTTTTTAGCAGACACCCTAGGGAATAAAATGGCGGTCATTGCAACGTTTTATCTTGCACGGTATTTACGCAATCACTTTTCAAACGCCTTTTTTTTGTAAAAAAAATAACAAAACAGTAAAGTTAGCCCAATTTTTTTGTATTATGTGAAATATGTTACACCGAGTAAATAGATACCCAACATGTCACGCTTTAATTATGCGCACACTCATGGAATGGTGCCAAACTTCGGTACTTAAAAATCTCCATAGGCAACGCTTTATTTATTTTTTACAGGTTACCAGTTCAGATTTACAGAGGAGATCTAGTGCTAGATTCATTGCTGGCACTCTAACGCATGCGGCGATACCTCACTTATGTGGTTAAAATGGTGTTTACATATGTCGGCGGGACTTACGTGTGCGTTCGCTTCTGCACGCGAGCTATCGGGGACAGGGGCATTTTAATTTTTTTTATTATCTTTTATTTATTTTTTTGACTTATTTTTTATTTATTTTTCCACTTTCTTTCAATTTTTTTTCCCACTTTTATTCCTATTACAAGGAATGTAAACATCCCTTGTAATAGGAAATGTGTGTGACAGGTCCTCTTTAAGGAGAGATGGGGGTCAATAAGACCTCACATCTCTCCTCCAGGCTGGAAACCATGAGATCAGTGAAAAAAAATTCACCGATCTCATAAATGGTGGTTTACAGCCGCAATCGCGGCTTTGTTTACATACGGGGACCCGGGCATGATGTCATCAAATTGCGCCCGGGTCCTCCAAAAGTCATAGAGATGACTGGTGACCATCTGGTCACCAGTCAACTCTATGCTTCCTGCCGACGCCGACGATTCGTTCTCTGGGCCCCCGAAGGCACGGGAGAGCCCGGAGAAGCACCGGTTGGCGGCGGGAGGGGGATGTTCCCTCTAGCGGCCTGTAAGAACGATCAAGCGGTGTAACCGCCGCTATGATTGTTCTTAGATTGTGAAGAATCGCCGGCTGAAGAAGAGGATATCTGGATGATGCCTCTGGCTGCAGGCATCATTCAGATATCCACCCGCAAAGCCCAGGCCGTCAATTGACAGCCACTTAGGATGGTAGATCCCATCTCAGGCCGTCAATTGTATATGGCTGGGTATTGAAGTGGTTAATGTGCATGTAAAGTGGCAAAAATTTAATTTCTAAAGAAAAAAAGTCAAATCCTATTCAAAATTACATCACCGGGTGACAAATCCAGGTGGTCTTACCCCTTGCCTAAATAAGAAATGTCAAAACGTGGAGCAGACATGGCAGGAGGCCTCCCACAGGGCGAGAGCATTTTATTTTGTAAGTAATTGTCAAAAACTGTCTCTTGTGGTTATAACTTTTGTACACTTTTTTGGTGAATGAGTCATCTGGGGTCCCCTTGTCAAAGGGGGCTTCCAGATTACGACAAGCCCCACCGCCCGCAGACCCCAACAACCACAGCCCAGGATTGTCAGGAAGAGGCCCTTGTTGTCCATCAACAAAGCCCACCCTGCCCCAAAGCACCCACCCCCCCAAGTTGAGGGCATGTGGCCTTGTATGGTTCAGGAGGGGGCTCACCCCCCCTTTCCAATTGTGAGGCTGCATGCCCGGATAAGAGTCTAATATGGATTCTACGGGGGGCACGCCATTTTTTTTAGGTGTCGAGTTCCCTTCCAAATCCATACCAGACCATAGGGCCTGGAAACTGGGGGGGGGGGGGGCACGCCATTTTTTGGTTTACTTTTTTTTACTGCTTTGGCTGTCAGCGGGAATCCCATTGACAGATAATGACTCATCCGTTGTTAAAGTGGTGGTCCACCCATTTTTTTTTTAAAAGCCAGCAGCTACAAATACTGCAGCTGCTGACTTTTAATAAATGGACACTTACCTGTCCAGCGTGCCCGCGATGTCGGCAGCCAAGCAATCACTCGTCTCTTGGCTGCTCCACCGGCATCCTCGGTGAGGGAATCAGGAAGTGAAGCGTTGCGGCTTCACTGCCCGGTTCCCTACTGCGCTTGCGCGAGTTGCGCGCCACATCCTTAATGGTCCCTGCTGTCTCCTGGGATCATTGTGTTTCCCAGAAGACAGCGGGGGGTAACTCGAGGAGGCGTGACTCCCACGGTAGCCTATTCCCGGAAGTGGGTGCAAATACCTGTATTATACAGATATCGACCCCCACCCCCCTGAAAGGTGCCACATGTGACACTGGAAGGGGGAGGGTTCCAAAAAGCGGATGTTCACTTGTGTTGACCTCCACTTTAAGGAGGCCACGGACAGCTTTTCAGGCCTGCTCATTAACAACCAGCTTACACTGCTCCCTGATTGGGCAAAGCTTTGCCCAATCAGGGTGCAGAATGCACTGTGCAGCACCCAGTGTATTTCAGGGTGTTCGTCTGGGCAACCTTCCTTTCAATGATGATTTATCTACATCCTTTAAGGCTCTAACAGATAAGAACCTGGATTCGCTTGCTATACTGATTTTTTTCTGCTGCTTGCAATGCACTCAGTCAAGTATGTTTTTGCTTCTAGATTTCCCAAGCCTGACTGGTTGGGCTACAATGTTTTATTAGGGGATATTTTAGCTCTGATGTTGGTCTGTTACAAACATGTTGCCACTCTCTGCAAAAGTTTTTGCGGTTTTATTGTAACCAGCTCCCAATAGATCTTCTAGGCTTAGTACCTGGAGGAAAATGACCATCTTTACCTTATCACCACTCATTTTACAAAGCTTTGTCTAGTGTCCAATCACAAAGAGGAGGCAGTTATACCCCTCTGGTTCAGAATATTAGCTATATCATTTAGTGAATTACTAAAGAAAAGTAATGTTTTTTTTTTACAGTTTTTCATAATCAGTTTTTGTACCTTGCTTGGTTGATTGCAACCTGTGGCTCAGTAAACAGGGTTAAGGCCACATGTTCTTATGTTGCATGGTCCCCCTGTGCATGAGAGTGAATAGGCATGCATGTCTGGCACTGGCTTTGGCACCAATCACCCTCTTTAACGCGTAGCACACTGAGGAGAAGTTGCTGAATAGTCACCCATGACCTAATTTGTATTATGCCATTCTGTGCCTAACTTGTCTTGCCTCCTAAATCCTGACTTTGTGATAACCCAATCTCAACTCATGTTCTGACTTTCTGTGCTAGAACGGGTCTGAGTATACTGAGCAACTCAACAGACCCTAGACTGTCTTCTGACTAACCACTGTGCCTGGAGTTACTGCAGCCACCTATGTTACTCCTTGTCCTACTACACCCTGTTATTTATCCATTGCAATGCCCCCTGAAAGCAGTAAGGGAAGCCTTCTTGTCATTTTGGCTTTTTACCAGGTATCATGTTATTGAGGTTGAAATTTTACCATAAGTTGCTGTAAAAGTATGAAATAATTATTCAAACTCTGGGGTACAAAATTAACAATACAAACTGACTTCCACATACAGTATCTGCCGCCAAGAATGTGTTTTTAGCACGACAGCATCGTGCTGATTCTCGGCGACAGGGTGCCGACATCTCGCACTCGCTGGAATAGTAAAAGCACATTCCAGCGAGCGCGTCATAGAAGCGACGGGGATCCGACGTGGATTCCCGCCAATTCTACACGTGGGCGGCGTTTGTTATGAATCCTGAGGGGGAACTCCCCGCTGGATTTTAAATACAAATCCGGCATGGGTTCCCCCCTCAGGAGCATACTGGGCCCTTAGGTCTGTTATGGGTTGTAAGGAGACCCCCCTACACTGAAAAAACGGTGTGGGGGTCCCCCCACAATCCATACCAGACCCGTACCCATGTTGATGAGGACAGGGCCCCTTCCTGACAACCCTGGCCGTTGGTTGTCGGGGTATGCGGGCGGTAGGCTTATCGGAATCTGGGAGCCCCCTTTAATAAGGAGGGCCCCCAGATACCAGCCCCCACCTAAGTGAATGAGTATGGGATAAACCACACAGGGTATTAAAATATGTTATTAGTTGGCCGCCGGGGGGGGGGTGTGGTCACTTTTATAAAAGTGCCCCTCCCGGCGGGCTTCTTTTCCAACATCTTCTGCGGGGGGGTGGGTGCCGCTGTTCTTCGCCGCCGTCTGGGGTCGCTTTTATAAAAGTCCCATCATGCTTCGGTAGGGTACCTACCTACCGGAGCATGATGGGACTGCGACGTCACAAGATAGGCCTATATAAGTCGCTGGGAGCCGCGCGCCCGGCATAACAGCGAGAGGAAGGGTCGAGTCAACATCTGAAGAAGAGAAGAAGACGTGACAGAAGAGCGGACTGGCCGCCGCTAGTAATTGAGCTACCCCATACTCATTCACTTAGGGTGGGGGGCTGGTATCTGGGCTGGTATCTGGGGACCTCCCAGATTCCGATAAGCCTCCCACCCGCATACCCCGACAACCAACGGCCAGGGTTGTCGGGGAGGGGCCCTGTCCTCATCAACATGGGTACAGGGTGCTCTGGGGTGGGGGGGCCACAGTGCGCCCCCCTGCCCCAGAGCACCTGACCACCCATGTTGAGGGCATGTTGCCCGGTACGGCTCAGGAGGGGGGGGCGCTCGTCCCCACTCCTTCCCTGACCGGCCGGCCGGCGTGCTTTGGATACGGGTCTGGTATGGATTGTGGGGGGACTCCTACGCCGTTTTTTCGGCGTAGGGGGGTCTCCTTACAACCCATAACAGACCTAAGGGCCCGGTATGCTCCTGAGGGGGGAACCCATGCTGGATTTTTATTTAAAATCCGGCGGGGAGTTCCCCTTCAGGATTCATACTAAACGCTGCCCACAAGTAGAATTGGCGGGAATCCAAGTCGGATCCCCGTCGCTTCTATGACGGCTTTGTCTCCATCGCGGCAAGCCAGCTCGGCGCTGGCTCCCGTGATGGGGCTCGCAGGTGGTCAAACTCGCCGAGAAAGGGAGCGAGATTGACACAATATCGCAGTCACCTATTATATCATTTTTAATCAAATTGTTTTCATTCCTTCTTTTCTCATTAAAGATTGCCTTTCATGGGGACTTTTACTGTCAGTGCAGAATAAACTTTAATACTAAAGGTGGGACTTTAAAAGCAGGCTATCACTAGTTGGACTCCAGAGCCTTTTTCCAAGTTTAGCTCTTGGCCTAATAAATTGGCAGTAACTTTGCTATTACTTATGATACAAAAGTAACACAAAGAGGATGATTTACCACTTTGAATACCCAATGACGTATGGATAGTTTTCATATGATTTGATAATCAAATAGATATTCAACAAATTGTCTTCATTGAAGATTTTCAACCTCTAGAGTAAATCAGCCTTTTTTTATTTGGCACACAATGCATTGTGTTGAGTTATTATTTTTTCTACATATTATAAAAGCAAAAATACTGTAGGTAAACCAATATACATTTTTCCCAGTCTGGCTGACTTATGTTGCTATAAATATAAACACTATTTAATAAGCTATATGTTGCCTTTATCATGACACTAATATTGTGTTTCTGATAAGTGCTTTTTTTTAAATATGTCAAGTACTTTTCTAAAAATGTCTCAATTTTTTTTAGAACTGCTACAAACACAGAATAACGAATACAAAAAATAAATAAATTGTACAAGCAATATGAATATATATTTTTTTCTTTTTACATTTAGTACAAAAATAAAATTGTCAAGGAGAGGTGCTAGAGGGCTAAACTTTATTTTTCTACTTTCAGATTTGCTTCAGCAATTCTGTGTAAACAAACAGATACATTGTAATTAGTTGCTCCCCACAGCTGCAGTGATTTACAGCATGTCAAGGTTTGCACTAGGTCTGCATTTAAATGTTGAGAAATACATAAATAAAAACATGTACAAAAATAAAAATAAAAAAAATATATTCTGAATACTATCATTAAATTTATTAAACACATATTTCAGAATACTTTTTGTTATAGCAGTGCTTCAAGCAAATTGTAGGGAAACTGCAAGGGATCATTATCTTAGCTATAACATAAAATACAATAGTAAAATAATTTTTCTGCAAGATTAAAAGTGGAGAAGAAAGAGGTTTTACTAGACAGGAAAAAAAATGCATGTGAATACAGGCAAGCAGACAAAACCTTCACTGTTCACCTACTAATGCATATTTTTCCACTCACTAGATGGAGACAAAATGCTCACCTTGCATCTCTAGACATGGCAAAAAAAAGCAAGGCATATACTGTATATATAGAGATAGTGCAGCAATCTCCTGGACAGTAATGATTAGTTGTCTAACATGTACAGACTGGTGATTGTATGGTCAGTTTATATGTCACAGTCTGTGCTCCCTACAATACTATTCAGATTCACTCTACAGGTTGCAGTAATAGCATGAGCAAGAATAAGAAATAAATGTCAGCTTTAATGATGAATTGTACAGTATGAAACCATATCCGCACAACTACAAATTGTTATTCCTAAAGAACATCCCTATCATGTTATACCAAGTAAAGGTATCTTGCATCCTTTGTCTTTAGTCAAACCAAGATTGAAGAGTATGACCTTCAGAGAGAGCGTCTTCAGCGTAATTGTATTACAATGCTTGGCTCGCTAGTAGAACAGCACTGAAACAAATGGCTTTGTCTTGCTTTGTACTTAGTCTTTAATCAAAGAGATATATATTTCACAACATGTTTTTTTCTTTTATTCAGCCTTTCAGCAATTGCTTGAAATCTTTTATGTGTTATTTTCAATTTGATGTGTTTGACATTAAAAGAGTCAGACAACATGAGGACACAAAAGAGTTCAGAAAATGATCAAAATAGCATCAAACACAACATGAATCTGTTTATCAAACTGCATCACTGGGAAAAAAAATATTCCTGAGCTTTTTTACTTTGATTTACCAAACACCTCTTTTCCTTTCACCCAGTCCCTTCCCCATAGAGGTATAACATAGTGGAGAAAAATATAGAATTTTAAACTGTGGGGCTAAGCTACGGAAAATGACAAAGCTAAAGGATTTAATGCTTCTTCTATCCTGTATGTTTGACATGTAAGCTGGTTGGTTGCTCCAGGCAACGGCTCCAATTTTTTCATAAATCAGCCTCCCTATTATTCCTGAATCTGGTACAGCAGTCAGAAATTACTTGTCATAACTTATTTGTCAGTGATCCCCCTAGGGGTTACAAATTCTCCATTACTACTTTGAAATGGAGCTATTATCACAATCTTCTCGCCTTCTAAGGGCTAATTTCCCCTAAAGGAACACTGTGCTTGTAATGATGGTGTTTAATACAAGAATTGTTTTTTCTTTTTTTAATTCACATCCTTATTTACATTTTCCTCCAAATTTACAAGCAGATACGCCTGTGCGGGATAAAATAGTGATAAATGGTGTGATCAATTAAGAAACAAATTTCCCCTTGGATCTGGGTTTTGGGTGAAGGATATCTGTGTTATTAATAAATGATTTTTCTACTTTATTTTACGATTGTTCAATGAGTCCAAGTGCCTTAAAAGTCCAATTCTAAGGGGAAATTTGTTTCTTGTTTCAAGTTTAGGATGTGGCACTATATAAAGTAATTACTGATATCTTCCAAATGGTGTGATCAATTATAACATTGCCAGTGATGTTTGAAGCAGACAGCAATGGTGTTGAAGTTACAGTCTTCAAGTTAATATATAAGTGTGATCTTGTCATGATGAAATGCAGCTACTAAAATTCAGAGGAGAAATTTTCTGACGGAATGTTGGCTCAAACTTGTGTTGCGTACACATGGTCACACAAATCTTGTCAGAAATTCCGACCGTCAAGAACGCGGTGACGCACAAGACGTACGATGAGCCAAAATCAATGAAGTTCAATAGGCAGTTCTGCTCTTCTGCTTGATTCTGAGCATAATTTCTGATAGGAAAATGGAGAACCTGCTCTCAATCTTTTATTGGCAGAAATTCAGACAGCAAAAGTCAGATGGAGCATACACGTGGTCGGAATTTTCGTCAAAAAGCATACATTGGAATTTCCGATCATGTGTATGTGACGTTACAGAACCATACTGTATCCTTTACAAAAAAATAGCAATTATATGTAATCTATGTCAAGGGCTCTTCATATACCTTAAACTGGTTATATATTGTATATATGTAGCACACTCTAGTGTGCTAGATGTAGATAGGTTTGTTATTAGTGTAGGCAAAAATTAGTTTAGCTCAGGGCTAAGACTGAGCTATGAATCTGGGTCAGGGTATAGTGCCTCAGGGCTGGGTGACTCATCCTAGCAGCTTCTCTGGTAAAGTGAAGAGTAGAGGGCGCTACAGATAATAAGTAAAGCTAAATATTCAAAAAATATAGTTTAAAAGATTGCAATCATGACCAACAATACATTTGATGGAAATAAATCATAACAAACAATGTGATAATAATTGAAATAACCTCCAAGTATAGGAGGTTATAAATAAATCAACAAAGTACTTAAAATAAATGGGCTAAAGAGTCCATTGATTGAGTAATAATGCTCAAAATAACTTGTGCTTGAAGGATGATTCAAATCCCCTAATAAAAGGAAGAGGAGAGGAGTTGTTTATAGAGACTGTATAAACTGTAGGAAGAGTTGTCCCTGAAGTTGTTCTTGAAGTCAAATGGGCATCCTATAACTTCCCATCCCTATCCAAGTTATTATGGCGCGTACACACGATCATTTTTTGCGATGAAAAAAAACGACGTTTTTTAAAACGTCATTTAAATTGATCGTGTGTGGGCAAAACGTTGTTTTTTGTCTTAAAAAAAACGACAAAAAAAAATTCCAACATGCTTGAATTTTTTGTGTCGTTTTTTGTGTCATAAAAAGTGATGGTGTGTGGGCAAAACGATGTTGAAAACGACGTTTTTAAACCCGCGCCTGCTCAGAAGCAAGTTATGAGATGGAGCTTCAATGGAAAAGAGTGCCGTCGAACGTGGTGTACGTCACCACGCTTTGCTAGAGCTTTGTAGAAAAACGATGGTGTGTACGCAACGTCGTTTTGGAAAATGAAGTTTGAAAAACGTCGTTTTTTTTCATGATTGAAAACGACGTTTTTTTTCATCGCAAAAAACGACCGTGTGTACGCGGCATTACACTCAATAAACCCAATTGTGCCTGTGAAAATGTGGTGTCCCTGGCTGTGCAGGGTGGGGATCCCCATTGCTTGTGACTCCTTAGGGGGTGCGTCTAAAGCAAAAGAAGAGATAGTTTACAAGGCTGAATTTCAGTAAGTTTTTTTGGTGGTTCTGTTTCAAAAAAGAATTCTAGAAACCATATAACCAATCAGAGAGTTCACAGGGCTAGAGCATTAGCAATATACATTAATAGGATACAGTATAAAAAATTAAGCAGCTTTTTTATCATCTTACCTGTCTGCACCTGTGGCTAGTCTCAAGAGTACAGTATAGACACTGTCAATGTGTGCTGCTGTAATTTATTGACTTGCCAATTGCCACACAGTTATTGTATGATGTATCTGTGTGCTTCTTTTTTTGCAGGGAAAAGCTCAGTGTCAGCTACTTCGTCACCTAAACCTACATTATTTTTCAGTTTTACAGTTTACAGTACAAAATTCAGTAGGAATTTCAGATAGAACAAAGAACATAAACAAGTATGTATATACATTACGGTTCTTGATATGAACACACTTCAAGGAATAATATGGAGATCAATTAAAATTTCAACAAAGTAGGTATCACCATAAGAAAAGAAAAAGAAAAGGAACACAACTGGCTGTCTTGACTTGGTAACCTCAGAGCAGAGGATAAATGGCACTGTTACTTAAGCTCTTTATTACCAGAAAAACTTGAAACCTATATGGTGATGAGTGTGTTTTACTGTCAAGAACCATGAATCAGACAGAGACAGAAAATGCAGTAAAAATCATATATTTTTATAAAGTGGTAAAAATGGTACAAATAGTAAACATAGTCAAAACATAGCCAGGGTTCAGTAATAAAAGTGGGTAAGCCAGTAAATCAAGAAGCCAGAGATCAGCGGTGACAGCAAACAGGAACAGGAACCAGAAGGGACGTCAGCCAAGTCTTTAACAGGAACACAGCAGAGAATCTTCAGATATGTTGAACAAGGCTAATGCCGCGTACACAGTTGTTTTTTGCGATGAAAAAAAACGTTGTTTTTTAAAATGTCATTTAAATTGATTGTGTGTGGGCAAAACATCGTTTTTTGTCTTCAAAAAAACGACCAAAAAAAATTCCAACATGCTTGAATTTTTTGTGTCGTTTTTCAAAACGTCGTTTTTTGGGTCATAAAAAGTGATGGTGTGTGGGCAAAACGATGTTGAAAACGACGTTTTTAAAGCCGCGCATGCTCAGAGGCAAGTTATGAGACGGAGCTTCAATGGAACAGAGTGCCATCGAACGTGTCTTACCTAACCACGCTTTGCTAGAGCATTGTAGAAAAACGATGGTGTGTATGCAACGTCGTTTTGGAAAATGACGTTTGTGCTGTCTGCTGGCGGGGAATTTGGTTTGCTCGTGTGTACACGCGAGCAAACCAAAATCCAAGCAGACAGATTTGTTCAAATCGGTCGGTCCGTGTGTACGAGGCCTTAGAGATCTTGGGACTGCTAAGAGCTAATACTGCTTTGTCCAATTTTTTGCAATATTTGGCCCTATCATCTTGTCATTCAGGGCTGCCAGCTTCCCAAGCCATTTTGCACAGATTTGCATAATTTGCAAATCTGTAATACAGATTGTATCAGGGTGTAGGGACTCTTTGCACATTTGAGAGACTGTTCAGACTTGCAGACACCTGAATTGCATTTAGGAAAATCTTTTACAGTGTGAAGGAAAAGTTTAATTTAAATGATAAGTGCACCTTTATCTGTGCTATTGGAGCTTCATTCTGCATCTCCCACTACCCCATAGCAAGACACCATAAAGTGTAATGGCCGCACTGTGTGTTGCCAGATCCCAAAGCAGCACGGTGAATGCTGGAGGCCAGTAAACACAATCGTATCCACATTTAAGGTAAGCAATTATATTTAGAAAGTTGCTGGTGGCATGATACATTTAAATGTCCAGTTAACCTTTAAAAAGTTCTGTTCTAAACTGTAAAACTTTGAAATGTCTTGAAGAATAACAATGGTACATGCAAATTGTAGGAGCATTGCCAATAAAAAAAACAGCACAATCAAAAGACTTGCTATATGCAAGTTACCTTTGCATGCTTTCTAACATTAATCACTGACTTGCTAATGGGTCATTTATCAATGTCTTACTGCAATATCGTTTTCTGACAAATTACAAGAAAGAAAAATCTGGTAGCATTAACTGGAATGTATCAGTGTGATTATTGCCTTGTTAAATAGACACTTTTCATGTGTCCTAATTTTTGGAGGCAGATTATTAACATCATTGTGTTCTGCAGTAGCAACCTTTGCGTGAACACAAATTAAAACGACTAAATCAAATATGAATCTCATTCCATATGCAGAATTCACCAGTGGAATGTTTAGACTATATAAACACATACAAAAGGGAAAATAGGCTGGCACACACAAATGCAAAGTAAACACACACAACAAAGTAATCAGATGCAGTGTCCAAGTTAAATAGTAAGCCTGAAAAAATTGATATGAAATGCTGGAATGCTTATAATATTATAAACAATTACATATTACTGAAGACCAAATTGAAGAATGTGATTAATTCAGCATTATGTTGACTTTACAAGGGTAAGCTACATACATCATGTAAAAGTTATGATAGTGATATGATGACATCCCAGATGTTGAGCATGTGTTACAAAAAAAAAAAAGTTAAAATAAGTAAAAATAAAATCTGAAGTGAAAACAGATTTAGAATTGCCTTGATGCATTAATGTAGAAATAAAAAAGGACTAGAACCAGTGTACACAATATCTTGCCTTGGATATGTACTATTTAATCACTGGGGCTTTCTTACTCATTCTTCCAAGGGCAACCTTTTTCAGGAAGAAAATTCTCCAACAGCAACAAACACAGAAGTCAAAATGCATGAACCAGGTGGGGCTGAGGGGGCGGAGTGATATTAAACATTAAAAATAGGGATGCGCTCGATGTTCAATGTTTTTTAATAAAGGACTGTGTATTGTGGTTTTTACTTTTTGACACTTTTTTGGTTAATAGGTAGGGGGATATTCAGATGGGGGGGTCCTGGGGCCCTCTTGTTAAAGGAGGCTTCCATATTTCAAAAATTCCCCCACCGGCAAGCCGACCACCACAACCACCGAGCAAAGGTTGTGGGGATGAGACCTTTGTCCCCATCAACATGAGGACAAAGTGCTTTGGGGGGGGGGGAGGTACGGTTCAAGAGTGCAGTGTAGTCAAGGATTGGGTGCTCTTGCCCAGCAGCCTATCAGGAGGGTTTGGCCTCGCTCTGCATGCTGGGAGGGAGTATTTATGAGGCAGATGCCATCTTTCTGGGTCTCTTCTCGTGTGGCGCACACCTTTAGGGTAGCCACTTTACGCCGCCCTGGCAAATGGCCTTCCGGGCCGGGGTGCACGTGCAACGCAAGGATCCTGGCTTCGGGACCACGTTGACCCGGAGCAATTGATCTGCCACTTGGGGACTCAGTAATCAACTGGGTCCCACCTGAGGAGGTCCTGGGCCATCCGTCCAGTTGGAGGAGGCCGTACGGTGGAGAGTCTGCCTGAAGAGTACCAAGAGGGGCTAGTGTTTTGATAATGGCCTGACTATCCATCGGAGACCAGAGGAACCGGACACTGAGAGGCTAGATGTTGGCTGGCTGCCAGTCAGTACCATAATTCAAAACTACCTGAAGGAGATCCAGGTGCCAAGTCTGCTAAGGAGGCTTATCTCTGCTGTTCAATTATCAGGAGGGTCTGTGGCAGAGACTTTTTCCTAAGGTTCGAGAGACATTCTGACTGACAGGCCGGTGAGAGAGGCCTGTCCAGGTGCGCTACACCCACTCTGGCTGGAGTGGTGAAAGAGACATTACATGTGGGAGCAGGACTGTTTGCCTATAGCTTGCATTGGGGCAGATCTGAGGTCTCACATGTATAGATTAGGGTTGATCAGAGGTCCAACATGTATGGATTGGGGCTGATCTGTGATCTTACCAGGGCCATCTTTATTACTGATTGGACCCTGGGCAAACATTTTCTTGGGCCCCCCTCCCATGCAATTTTGCTCTCCAACTGCTCTGAGACATCCAATTAATAGCAAGACTCAAAATCAGTTTACCGAATCAGATCATGCAGCGTTTGCGATTGTTTGCCAGAGTTATCATTACCACTTACTGACTGGCTGTTATAGGTTGCAGCACACATTATGGCTCACTGATTATTTGCGAGAGGTTACAGCACATGACCTCTGCTTGTTGACTGGTTGCTAGAGATTACTGTACATTCATACTGCTCACTGGTTGGTTGATAGTGGTTACTGGACATCCTTACCACTCACTAAGCAATTGCTAGAAGTTACTGCACATTATTACTGCTCACTGGTTGGTGGCTAAAGGTTATTGCCAGTCTGCGGCTATCTACACATTAATGTCACCGCTATTTACATAATAATGCAGGTTATTAACATGTAAACACAGGGTCTGCAGGTGAGTCATCTGTACACAGCAATAGGGCAGAGTTGGGCAGCATTAGTAACATAACTTTACACTGAGATATCGAGACACAGCACGGGACAAAAACTTCATGAGACAAGGGAATTTAAACTGTGATAGTTGGAAACTATGAGGCAGCTGCTTTGGGCCCCACAACAATGATAGGGACCAGGGTAGCTTCCCCTTTTGCCCTGCCTTAAAGACGCCCCTGGATCTTACATTTATGGATTAGGGCTCATCTGACATGTGACATGCATGGGTTGGGACTGATCTGAGGTCTGAGTTGTATGAAGTGCAGCTGATCTGAAGTCTAAAGTGTATGGTTTGCAGCTCATCATAGGTCTGAGGAACATGCATGTATTGGATCTGATTTGAGGTCTGAAGGTGCAGAAATTGGGACTGAACTGAAATATTTATGGTTGATATTTACTCGCAACAGATAATTCTAAATTGTGTGTATTAAAAATATAGATCCTAAAGGCAAGACATACCACAACTAAGCCAAAAAAACAGGGACATAGATCACACTAAAACTTTAAGGCTATGTTCACACTAGCCTGCACTATGCATTCCGGTTGCGGAAAATGCATTGATTCCTGCACCTGAAGCCATCCGCAGCTGTATCCCACTGCTCTTGCTGAATGACACCTCATGCATCTTGGCCTGCAGCGAAATCACAGGTGTGGGAACTGCAGGGAAACTGGATGGTCAAAAAGACCAGGGGCCAGATTCAGATCGAATTTACGTAGGCGTATCTAGAGATACGCCGCGTAAATACTAAGAATAGCCGGCATATCTTTTTTCTGCATTCAGAAAACAATATATGCTGGAATTCAGCTAAGATACGAGCGGCGTAAGTCTGTTACACCGTCGTATATTAGTTGCATATTTACTCTGGCAGCTAGGTGGCGCTTCCGTCGATTTACGTGTTGAATATGTAAATTAGGGAGATACGCAGATTCACAAATGTACTTGCGGCCGGGGCGTCGTAGTTTACGTTGTTTGCGTAAGCGTTAGTCCTGCTATATGAGGCACGGCCAATGTTAACTATGGACGTCGAGACAGCGTCGAATTGTACGTTGTTGTTTTACGTTGTTTGCGTAAATCGTTCGGGAATGGTGCTGTACGTAAGTTAAGTTCACATCATTTACATTGACTACTTGCGACGTGATTTCACGCATGCGCACTGGGATACGTCCACGGACGGCGCATGCGCCGTTCAGAAAATACGTAAACTGTGTGGGGTCATGACTCATTTACATGAATCACGCAAATGACGTAAACATTTTCAAATTCAACGCGGTCACGACATCCATACTTAACATAGGATGCGCCTGCTTTTTGGTGCTTTATCTTTACGCCGGGAAACCCCTTACAGAAATCGGCATAAAGTCACTGCCTCGGGCGGGCGTACGTTCGGGAATTGGCGTATCTCGCTGATTTACATATTCTCGCCGTAAATCAGCGAGAACGCCCCTAGCAGCCATTTTAAAATTGCAGTTAAGATACGACGGCGTAATACAATTACGCCGCTCGTATCTTAGCTGCAACCCGGCGTATCTTGTTTTCTGAATACAGAAAACAAGATATGCCGGCGCAGATTCTGAGTTATGCCGCCGTATGACTGATACAGCGGCATAACTGTTACTGAATCTGGCCCAGTGTGTTGCTAATGGAAAGTTAAGCTCATAATTATTATATATGAAGTAATGAGTTTAACTTGCCATTAGTAATAAAAATATGACCGGAAAAATTTAAAACAAACTAAGGCTATGGTGCACTATAATTTCCTGGCATGCCGGTTGTTTAATGCGTGTAAAAATGGCACAATGGCACTTGATGTGCAAAAGTTTGCTGACCCCTGAACTAGAGCTCTGCTTACATGGCCTATTCTTGTGCATGAAAGACATTATACAATACCCTATATTACTCTCTGACTAGCTAAATAAATATTTCAACTAAACATGCAATTAAACCACAACCGAGTTAAAATTAAAATGAATCTAATTTTCTCAACTCATTTTAATTGGTTTCCAGTTAAACAACCAATATGGGTCTTACATAGCATTAAAATCTCTGGATCTACTTTGAAACACCCACTCTGTGGCCTTTTTGAACCTGTGTAATTTTACTGCCATTTATAAGTCAATAGTTCAGGAAGAAGAAGTTACCATAATTATTTGATAAGGGTTTATCAGCTAAAATGAAAAGCTTTTCATGATCTTGCTCATCTGATTGACACTTCCCACTTCATAAGTATAGAGGCTATAATCACCAGCATTAAAAAATAAAAAACTCAACTTTTATTAAAAGAAGAAATTATTCCTTCACATATCAATGGCAAGACAGCCTATTATTAAATGCACTGAACTATTTAAATTGATTTGAAACAGCAAGCTAAATTAACCTTCAATTCCTTGTTTCTGGGTCGGCAAAAGCAAATGTACACAAACAGGAGGTTGTTCTATGCTAATTAAAAACTACACTCTTTCAGGGTCAGTTGCTTCATGGTGGGTAATTCTACTAAATAAAAGTAGCTCAATTTGCTCCAAATTAACCACTGCATTAAAATGGTGAGATATTAGCATTAAACTCTCATTTTCAAAGATGCATAGCTGTACATAGATGCATAAAACAGGAAATTTATATGTAAACGCACCAATAGACTAAATAACTATGTTTAAGCAATTATTTGTGGCATTGTGGAGGTAACTGAAAAATGCAAATTAGGTTCCTTGTCACCGCCCTGTGGAGAATTTAATCTGCCATTAAATACGAACCCCACTAAGTACCACCTGTGTGTAAAGGGTTCAAAAAGTCCTATTATAATTTTAGAAAGAAAAAATAATATGGAAAATAACTCTAGAAAATATAGTTGAAAAGAAAAGCCTGCAAATGTCTTTGTGCTTATTGTCTCCACTACCCCTTGCCATGCAAATAAATGTGTAAACAATTGTATTGATGTAGTAAGAGTTTTAGCTTCTAGATTTGTAGCTAGTCTGTATGGTTAGTCAGAACAATGGATTTAAGGTGCAGGCAGTGGAAGGTTGTGAAGATGCATGTGCTTTACTGCAACTTTTGCCTTCTGGGGTTTTCTTAATAGATGTTACTTCCTCAAAGAAGATGTTCTATTGAACGAAACATACGTCAGGCAAGGCAAAAATAGCGGTGACGTCTTACCATGCATGGAGAGTGTCTGACTGATGTTTTTCCAGATATGCCTGTGTAACTTATCTTTGCTGTAAGTAGATTTGCTAATAAACGCTTGTGCTTTTAATTAAATACTTGGGGGGGGGGCAGGAATGCCCTAAAAAATGCATTACAGATGGTGCAGCCATAAGACCATACAAACAAAACTTTTTTGAAAAGAACAGAAGGTGTTTTAAATAGCCTTGCAGGAGTTAAATTACTTTTTTTGTATGTGTTCGCTGTTATATTTTGTCCTGTTTGTATGGTTTTATGGCTGCACCATCGTTAATGCATTTGTTAGGGTGTTCTCCACAAGTATTTGTTTGTCTATTGTACGGATCCTGACCAAGTCCCATGAGGCATTGCAAGGCTGACAGTTACAAGCATGACTCCCACAGGCAGAGGCATGATGGGACTTGTAGTTTTGCAACAGCTGGAGGGCCGCCAGTTTGAGACCCCTGATGTAGAGGAAAAGATTTCCTATCATCTGTGCCCAGTCTTGCCACAAAGAGTTAATCCAGCTCTGAGCAATCCTCTTTTATTGATCAGTGAGATAAAGTGGACTAACCGAGAAAAAGATTGGTCAGTTCTGCCCCCTTGCTGTGACTGACAGGTTATTTACATATCCCATGCACTAGCCTGGAGACAGGCATTATTTTTTAATTCCCACCCCCACTCCTTTTCTGAAGTCATGTGGTTACTTTTCTGGATTTTGACTGGATGTTAGTGATTATAGCAGAATTTAGTGTAAGAAACACACAGGACAAAATGCATGTTGACAAGGGAAGTGTAGAGGTGAACGGGGAGTCTACTGACATCACAGCTCCACCCACCGGGCTCCAGACAACAGATCCACCCACAGAATCTGCAGTTTTTCAGTTCTTATAACAGATAGAAGGTTAAACATTTGACAGGTAAAGATACATGCAGGAGGCATGTATATCCTTATAGATCAGCACTATGGCAGAAGTTTAGAAAGGATGAGAGTGCATTTACATCCACTTTAATGCATTTTTAGGGTGTGCGCACAAAGTATTTGTTTGTTTACTTTCTAAACTGCCACAAGATTGCTAGAGAAGGCATCTCCTCAAAAACCACGGTCAAGCTGGAATTTTAGAGAGATGACTGATCTATAATTCAAACATAACTTTGGAAGGTAAGATAAGCTTACGGATTCACATTCTTGTAGCACTTCGATGACCAGGCGCATTGCAGGGGCTTCATTCTAAGGTAATATTTTATACTTTTCAGCGGTTTACTACCGCTTTACCGGTTAACGACCAGCTCCTGCACATATACGTTGGCAGAATGGCATGGCTGGGCAGAGTAACGTATATTTACGTCTGTGACGGTAGTCGAACATTCCCTTCTTCTCTAATAAAAGAAATCACCCAATATTCCATGAGTAGCAATATCCCTGGAATCGCTGAATAATCCACACATGAGCCATGGCTTAATGCTGAATGTAACAGGACACACTTTATTGAAAGTACACAGCACACTTTTATACAGGTTTTGGAACCTCCCACCCCCAACAACCGCTTTCTTATTGGTCCTTTTTAAAGTCCCATCAATTCCCCCTCAGGTCCACCTTCCATGCAAATGAGGACTTGAAAATGACACAGCAGAGATTGGTCACAACGGTTTCAATAGAAGCCTGTGATGTGTATTCAGACAAAAGCCCCAGGGGGGTCAATCAATGTACACAATAGCCAGCCACAGAACAATGAAACTGTCTGGAGACCAGAGACAGGGCAGAAGTCATTTACACCTGATAATAGAAAGGCTTTAAATAGGGTTATCACATAATGGACAATGAGTATCTCTTATGAGTCTGTTGATCTGGCTGGGGTTCAGAATAACATTTCCTGTAATACATGAATTAGGATTTCACGTAAGAAACCCTTCCGTATTTCATGGTCCATGACAACGTCACTTTAAAATTTGCGCCCCTGCCGCAAGCTCTGTAGCCGTGCCCACGGGACCCGCGGACGTCAGCGAGAGGGGTAGAGATCTCCCTCTGACGTCAGCTGGGAGGTCACGTGACTGCGGTGCTGGCTGCTCAGCCCCTCCTGCTGTAGCCCTGGATTGGAGTAGAAGAGTGGCAGGGAGAGATAGCGGCAGGAGGGCAGGCGGAGACAGCTCACATGGACACACTGTGAGCACAAAAACTGACCAGCAGCCAAGATAAACCGTGGTCAGTTTAGAGTAGGAAGGGCAGGAATAGGCAGGATTTTTACAGATTTTAGAGTGGCAGGTTAGACAACACAAGCACTGTGCTGTTTACCTGCTATAAGGCAGTGTTTCTCAACTCCAGTCCTCAAGCCCCCCCAACAGGTCATGTTTTCAGGATTTCCTTCAGATGAAAACTGATCAAATCACCTGTGCAAAATAATGGAAATCCTGAAAACCTGACCTGTTGGGGGGCCTTGAGGACTGGAGTTGAGAAACACTGCTATAAGGGGACATGCTCCTTGTTGCCGACCGTCCGCCGTCATTTTACTGCGTCATTTTACTGCGGGAAGTCGGCACTGCTGGGCGAGAGCCCGTAGCTATACGTCCGCTCTAAAGCGGCCACTAGGGGGCACGTCCCCGCTTGCCCCCGAGTACCATGCGCGTGCCCAGCGGGTATGATCACCACCGGGCACACGCAATCGCTCGGTACAGAGCGAGGACCGGGAGCTGTGTGTAAACACACAGCTCCCGCTCCTGTCATCTGGGGAAACGCTGATCTTCTGTTCATACAGTGTATGAACAGTAGATCAGTGATTTCCCCTAGTGAGTCCACCCCCCCATACAGTTAGAACACACCCAGGAACACACTTAACCCCTTGCCCGCCCCCTAGTGTTAACCCCTTCACTGCCAATGGCATTTTTATAGTAATACAATGCATTTTTATAGCATTGATCGCTAAAAAAATGCCAATGGTCCCAAAAATGTGTCAAAAGTGTCCGAAGTGCCCGCCATAATGTCGCAGTACTGAAAAAAATGCTGATCGCCGCCATTACTAGTAAAAAAAAAATATTAATAAAAATGCCATAAAACTACCCCCTATTTTGTAAACGCTATAACTTTTGCGCAAACCAATCAATAAACGCTTATTGCGATTTTTTTAACGAAAAATATGTAGAAGAATACGTATCGGCCTAAACTGAGGAAAAAAAATGTTTTTTTTATATATTTTTGGGGGATATTTATTATAGCAAAAATGAAAAAAAAGTTAAAGCAACGCAGTGGTGAATCACAAAAAGTGCTCTGGTCCTTGGTCCTTGGGCAGCAATATGGTCCGGAGGTTAAGTGGTTAAATGACGTTTTTTAAAACGTTGTTTTATTTTATCACAAAAAACGACCGTGTGTACGCGACATAAGAGTCTCAATTTGTATACAATCAGACAGGCCCTTGCACTACAAGGTTTTGGTAAATCTGAAGAGAAAAACCTGCAGGAAAACTGATAGTGTGTATGGGGCATTAGAGTAACAGAACATAATAGGTCAAGAGCAGGACACACTAGTTCAGATTCAGATCAGAGTGCAGCATACTGATCAGGTTCATGGATACAGGCAATCCCTAAGCAATGCTTATACTGTAAAGTAGCTAAATACGGTAGCTAAATAGCCCCCCGAGCAAGCAGACAGCATCAGGTGGTTACTAATTATTGTTGTTAATATACAGGATTTGTATTGCACCAGCGGTTTTCACAACACTTTATAATATAAAGGAAGACTGTACAGTTCCAATACAATTCAGTGCAAGAGGGTTCAGAGTGCCCTGAATCTAATTGTTATAGGCTGGGGGCTGCTGGTGGACAACGATATAGCCACATTCAAATACAGAAGCCTCAGCACTACCCACAGGTAGTCCAGAAAACCAACGGTTTACATAAGTGATATATATTCTTTATTAACAAAGTGAAGTCAGTTTAAACTTTAAAAAAGCTGAAAAGCTATTGTACCTTGTTAAAAAAATACAAACGATCTTTGATCTGTATTGGTGGACAAAATCTAACATTTGAATGGGGTCTAGGACAAGAACCCTTTTCATGGTGGTACATTTAAATAATGTATGTACAGTGTCGGGGCTGGAAATCAATTTGTAAGCATAACAACTCTTTATATGAGAGACTAAAGAGAGCTATATGTTCCCATTTTCCCTAATACAAGGATAAGACAACAATAGCTGGCCTCCAGGCTGCAGGGCCAAATAGAGGCCACATTCCCAGGAACTCTCCAACTCATTGGAATACATATTCTGTTTCTGCAAACTCTCTGTGCACCCTTACCTTTCTTTTTAAAGTACAGCACTTCAAAGATCTTTCCTAGTGTTGTTTACATTTTTGAGGATTTTGCTTAATAACTTATATTTCCTTTCACAAAACCCTCGACAGTGTGATTAAATGTACATGATATCATTGTCGAAAAAATTACTCAACAGTTGACTGAAGAACAAAGTTCAATTAAGCACTTGTATCCTTTTATCATGTGGATCCAATACATCAGAGCATTTTTAAATATATGACCTGATTTTTATTTTAAGTCAATCAATATTCTTTGGATCTTGTGTTGGTCGGCATCCTTTATCATCTTCTAAAGCAGGTTATAATTGAGCAAATCTCTCATTAAGTAAAATGATCATTGAGAACACTGCCTATCCTTTTGTATCATTGTATCTAGCTAGGCATTTACAATACCTTTACCTTACCTTCCTAATGCGGCGTACACACGACCGAGAAACTCATCTGGCGAAACACATAGTTTTTTCCGTCGAGTTCCTTGTTCAGCAGTCAAAAAACTAATCGAGCCAAATTTTCCCATTGCCCATCGAGGAAATAGAGAACATGCTCTCTTTTTGGCTCGACGAGTTCCTCGACGGTTTTCTCGGCAAAAGTGTACACACGACCGGTTTCCTCGGCAGAATACGTCTCCCATCGAGTTTCTTGCTGAATTTTGCCGAGGAAACCGGTCGTGTGTACGCGGCCTTAGTTGCCTGACTTTGGATAAAGGCACCTGCATGGTAAAGTGTTTCTGTTGAAACTTGATGACTAACTCCAGGAATTAGTCCACCTGTTAAGTTGCTGTTTCCTCTGACCTCTGCCATGTTTCCTGACAATCTGCGTGTTTCTTGCTTTCATTTGGCATTTGGCTCTTGTTATCCCCAGCAGTAAATTTTGGGTGCACTCCTTGACTATGCTGCTGACTTACATAGTAGGTGAGGTTGAAAAAAAGACACAAGTCCATCAAGTCCAACCTATGTGTGTGATTATATATTAGTATTACATTGTATAGCCCTGTATCTATAGCCCTGTATGTGGTCGTTCAGGTGCTTATCTAAAAGTTTTTTTGAAACCGTCGATGCTTCCAGCTAAAAACCACTGCCTGTGGAAGGGAATTCCACATCCTTGCCACATGAAATGTACATGATATCATTGTCGAAAAAATTACTCAACAGTTGACTGAAGAACAAAGTTCAATTAAGCACTTGTATCCTTTTATCATGTGGATCCAATACATCAGAGCATTTTTAAATATATGACCTGATTTCATTTTAAGTCAATCAATATTCTTTGGATCTTGTGTTGGTCGGCATCCTTTATCATCTTCTAAAGCAGATTATAATTGAGCAAATCTCTCATTAAGTAAAATGATCATTGAGAACACTGCCTATCCTTTTGTATCATTGTATCTAGCTAGGCATTTACAATACCTTTACCGGGTGCAAACCATCTGGTTCCTGTGACTTATTAATGTTCATTAATATTAATGTTCAGTTTTCCAAGTCTATCTCTAATTCTGTCCTCTGTTAGCCATGAGAATGCTTCCTGAGATTTTTAATGAGGATAAACACTGAAGTTTTGGTTACCCAACCCCGATTGCTTAGTGAAGACTGACGAGAAGAATAAATCCAATACCTTCACCATCTCCCCATCCTTTGTAACCAGATTTCCTTCCTCATTCTTTATGGGGCCAATATGGTCTGTCCTCCTTTTTTACTATTTATATACGTAAATAATTTCTTGGGATTTTTTTTTTTTGCTCTCCTTCGCTATGTATCTTTCATGTTCTATATTAGAACACCAAAGCTCCCTTTTTGCACCTTTACGTTTCTTGTTGCATTCTTTGTAAATTCTGAATGCTGATGATGATTCCTTAGCCTTGTATTTTTTTACTTATTCTGGTTAGGATCCGTAACCTATCTAGCCATTATCTGCTCCCAGTAAATAAACATATTAGGGGGTGTGCTCTGTTCACTACACAAGTTTTCATACTCACCAAAAGGGGCTGTCGTGATTACCAGGCACTCCCAGTGTCATCATCTCTATACTGCTTTTGGCTCTCAACATTTTTTGTTATACTTGTTTTCTTGCTTAACCACTTCAATACTGAGCAATTTTACCCCCATCCTGCCAATGCCAATTTTCAGTGGGCTGAGGCACTTTGAATGACAATTGTGTAACGCTGTACCCAAACTACATTTTTGTAATTCTGTTCACACAAATATAGCTTTTTTTGGTGGTATTTAATCCCCACTGTGTTTTTTTATTTTTTGCTAAATAAACAAAAAAGGACAGATTTTGAGAAAAACAAACTTCTGTCAGAGAAGCTAGTATTCCAGACTGTGTGACTGTACAGAGGAGACCAAAAACGCATATAGGTGAAAATATAATAATTAAGATAAGTGAAACACACAAAGGGGTCAATTCACAAAGAGAAACATTATTGGTTTTCTTCAGTTGTTAAATTAGCACTCCTTATTTAACGCTAGCAAACATGGTATTCACGAAAGCTATAATCGTTATTCAACATAGTCGTTATGGTTTTCAACTGACTCTTTATCCAATCGTTATGCTAACTACTCAAGAGTTATTTTAACGTCCCAAATCATAATAATAACGTTTAAGATCGTTAAATAATGCTGGAGAGATGCATTCTGGGAGCAGAAGGGGAGAAGAACAGCTGCATGTGGAAAAGAGCAGATGCAGAGAGAGAGACACAAGCAAGACACACGTGGAGATTGAGCATGTGTGTGATTTAGCTATCACCTGGGTTTCAGAAAAGTCATCCAAAATAGTATGTGAACGGAATACACGTTTATAAATCTGAACAACATTCTATCTAAATACATTACGCCTCTGGATAATTTTAAGTTCAAATAGAGCATGGTTCCATCTTGCCCAACACTACTAAAAACTTCACTACACTACAAAAATCGCCAAAATCTTCCTCCAACAACAAAATATCGCCTGGGAAATGTCATAACGACACCCTGAGGGAGGTGTTAAATTAACGATCGATAACTGTCAAAAAAATCTTTGTGAATTGCACTTCTGTACATATATAATGATTTGACTCTTTAAAATAACGATTTGACTCTTTAAAATAACGATCAAATAGTTAAATAAGGATCCACACCTTAAAATATCGGTTCTGTGTAGTGAAACTTTTTTTGATGATTTTTCAAAGCGTTAAATCGTTTAGTGAATTGAACTAGCTTCAATAACGTGCAAAATCGTTAAAATAACACCCGCAATCTGAAAATAAAGCTTTGTGAATTGACCCCAAAGTCAATAAACAGTGACCCAAAAATAGCTATAGACAATATGTACAAAAATTGGAGATACCAAAATAGTAGTAAAAGCCAGGCCGAGGTCATACACAAGGGGATATCAGCAGGTGGGTAAGGATGGAAAACCAACAGGAACAGGGAGGGGACGGATGGAAAAGCTGCAGAGTAGGGATCCAAAGTAATCAGGTAACAGCAAGACAGGAGGGACAGGTACAGGATGGGCTCGGGATAAGGATCAGGTCAGGTCATGTAAGATGCAGGCTCAAAGTCAGGATAGCAGGCTCAAGGTCAGGGAGATAGATACCAAGGTGAGGTGTGCTTGCACTCACCAGGTATAAATGGGAATATCAGTAATTAGCTTCAAGTCACACATGAGCGCAGAAAGAGCAGTACGCTCCACACTGCCAGGATCCATCCGCTGGTGGAGACCAGTACTGCGTCCCAAAGATGATATAACACCAGCAGGAAGAAGTACTCCTGACAGTTCCAAACTGCCAGGAGACACCTGCTGCTGGACCACAGTACTGCAAGCCAAATAAAAATAAATATTACCAGCGGATGGAACCTTTCCTGACAGCTTCTTCCTCGCTTCTGTTATAAAAATTGGGCAAAATAATAATTGTTCTTCATAATTTTAGGCCGGAATGTATTCTGCCGCATTTCTTTGGTGAAAATAACCCAAATCAATGTATATTATTTCATTTGTAATCCTAATGTACTGATGGTCTATCTAATTTTTTGAGACCCAAAAATGGCAGGACAGTACAGATATACCCCAAATTACCCCTTTTTGGAAAGTAGACAGTTCAAGGTATTTAGTAAGAGGCATGTCATGTTTTATGAAGTTGTAATTGTTTTGTTATACGTTTTTGTCATCAGTGCAGTACAGTGTCATCATAGAACGAGTGTGACAGTGACCAGGGACACCAACTGGTGACAGTACGAAAAAAAAGAAAATTATAAAAAAAAATGGCTTTATTGTTTTTATTAAATCTTACGATTTTTTTAACACACTTTGACAAGAGCAATATAATATTACCATAGTAACATCGTAGTACTCTGGGGAGGTAATCAGTATTTTTTATTTTTTTTTGCATATAGCATTGCATTACATTGCTACAGTATATGCAAGCATTATACTGAATGGAATTGATTCATTCGGTTTCTTTTGTTGTGATTTGCTGTGATTGGTCAGAGCTAATCACACGGTACCGATGGGCTGTGATTGGCCCAGTTTGTACCATGTGATTACACTGACCAATAACAGCCAGCAACACAATTGTATACAATAGATGGCTTGAAAGGAAGCCATCTATTGTATACAATTGTCATGTGACCTGCTGTGATTGGTTACAGTGGTCACACGTTACCGGGAGTGGGCTGGTACAGTGATCAGTCATCGGCTTTGTCAGGTGGACGCAGCTGGTGACAGATGGTGGCACGCGGGCGCGATCCGGGATATTGTCATATGATGTAAACCTTGACAAGAAGTTCCCACTTGCATCATTATGCTATACGCTGGGAGGGAACTAGTTAAATTCAAGCCACTAGCCTTATGACAAATAAACAACCAGTCTTCCCTTTAACCACTTAAGACCCGGACCTTTATGCAGGTAAAGGACCTGGCAAGTTTTTGCGATTAGGCACTGCGTCGCTTTAACTGACAATTGCACGGTCGTGTGATGTGGCTCCCAAACAAAATTGGCATCCATTTATTCCCACAAATAGAGATTTCTTTTGGTGGTATTTGATCACCTCTACGGTTTTTATTTGTTGCACTATAAACAAAAATAGAGCGACAATTTTGAAAAAAATGCAATATTTTTTACTTTTTGCTATAATAAATATCCCCCAAAAAGATATTTAAAATAAATAAATAAATCCTCAGTTTAGGCCGATATGTATTCTTCTACCCATTTTTGGTAAAAAAAATCGCAATAAGTGTTTATCAATTTGTTTGCGCAAAATTTATAGCGTTTACAAAATAGGAGATAGTTTTATTGCATTTTTATTAATTATTATTTTTTTACTACTAATGGCGGCGATTAGCGTTTTTTTTTTTCATGACTGCGACATTATGGCAAACACATCAGACAATTTTGAAACATTTTTGGGACCATTGTCATTTTCATAGCAAAAAATTCTATAAAAAATATATTGTTTACTGTGAAAATGACAATTGCAGTTTGGGAGTTAACCACTAGGGGGCGCTGTAGGGGTTATGTGTGACCTCATATGTTTTTCTAACTGTAGGGGGG
Organism: Rana kukunoris; assembly: GCA_029574335.1. NCBI lineage: Eukaryota > Metazoa > Chordata > Amphibia > Anura > Ranidae > Rana > Rana kukunoris. The sequence continues at coordinate 142,659,224 of CM056052.1, forward strand.
CGGGGCTGGACGTGTGACCTCATTGATCGTGTTTCCCTATATTAGGAAACACACGATCAATGAAGCTGCCACTGTGAACTGAGAAGCTGTGTTTACACACAGCTCTCCCCGTTCTTCAGCTCCGGGGACCGATCGCGGGACTCCAGCGGCGATCGGGTACGCGGGTCTCGTGGCCACGGTCATGGAGCTTCGGACCGGGTCAGACCGCGCCCGCGACCCACGACTGGGCACTTAAAGAGGACGTACAGGTACGTGCTTGTGCCCAGCCATGCCATTCTGACGACGTATATCTGCAGGAGGCGGTCCTTAAGTGGTTAAGCTCTGCACTGTTAAAGCTGAAGTTTAGTATATTTTTGGTGGGGGGACACAACACCAAACACATTAGGTATGTGTAATGGTGTGTATCCCATTAGCTGCAGTGCCTGATTTTTAGAAAGAACATCCCTGAAGTGCATTTTCCATCTGCTGTATGCTGCCTGGAGCATCTGTCTTCCCATGAAGTGATGATTAACAGCAGCAGTCAACTCAGAGAATTTTTTTGCTGCTCCCCCACCCCTTTCTGCTCTCTCATTGCTCATTTTGCTACACTCCCACAATGACGTCATCGTTCACCGCTCGGCCACGTCACGTGACGCCTCCTAAGTGAGCTAGGAATGGGAACGATGAACGCGGACGGACGGCGAGACAACAAACCCGGCGTTTAAACATATGATTCAACACATGCAAGCCGCATTGACCTGAGGGACTGGTACGATCAGTTTGTTTCAGCATCTGTTACACGGACATTGCATCTAGCAGAACAGTTACCGGGCTGTCTCTGCTAAAACCCGATGATTGAATCCACTGAATTGATGAGCTCAACTACTAATATGCTATTAGCAATCTACGGATGACTACAACAAGCAAGAAGTTGGTAAAGTACCTGACATAAGTCTGTTATTACACCTTGTTGTGTGCTTAAAAGTGCCTAATCATTTGTGGTCATACTCATATTTGGCGCTACCGCCAGCTCACTATTACTCATGTGTGACTTTTACCCACCAACAGACAGGTAACAGACATATTAATCTTGCCATCCAAACAAGTACTATCATTAAACAATACCATCTACTTCAGTGCTAGTTGTCTTAATAGTTCATACTACTATCACTGTACCAGTCACTATCGGCAACTTTGCATGTACCAGGATCTGCTGCTATTAGAAGGGCTCCATTAATTTGCCCCTCCAAGAAAGACACCGGGACTGTTCCTCTACCCTTCATTTATTTATTTATTTTTGGTATTAATACAGCCATAGGTCATCTCGCCCCCCCCCCCCTTCCTCACAGAGTATCCAGCTCCTATTTACCAGCAGTGATTGGGTAATTAATAACAGGGTCCATCAATCAATTGATATGATGTTTCAATTTCCCTGTTTATTCTACCAATTTATTATCACTTAACCACTATGCTGAAGTAAAGAAGCTGAATATACAAACGTCTGGACCTGTGCCTTGAGTCTATTTTTGTTTTGTCTTGTCCTAATTGTTTGTCCTGTTGGTTACACCTATATTATCTACATTGATAATCAAGTTAACACCTATGATTATTCACCCCTTTTTTTCCCATGAGTCCAATTTGGTCTCAGTACTGTAATATATATGCTTTTGATACTAACTTTCTATTTAATTAATAAATTAATTTTGTACTTTAAACAGCATCTGAACATCATTTGACCATTTTAAAATTAACGTTGCCAATAGTAACCCCTTTTTGACCTAATCTTGGCCAACCTTCCCTCTTCCCCCAACCCACTCTTTTTTGCTACACTCCCACAATGCATGTCTTTTCGTAAATGGTTGGAGGTGATCCTGTCATGCAATGGCTCCTCCTCCATTCACAGAGAAACTGGGGAAATAATGATAGGAGTTCTATGAATGGCAGAGAGGACAGAAAAGGGCATCTTCAAACAAGGGAGAAAGGCTGGAGCCATGAAAGTCAGCTAAAACATTGTTTTATTATTGCAGAACAGTAGTCAAAAAAGCCAATGCGTTTTGACCACCAGGCCTTAAAGTAGAAGTCCACCCTAACACTAAAATCTCTACATCTACAGACATCCATGATCTAACACTAACCTATCCAGCCCTGTAAAGAAGAAATCAGTATACATACCTTTTTTGAAGCGGATCTGACTCGCTTCCACGCTGAGCTGTCAGCTGTGGCTTTGCTGTGGAGGAGGGTGCATAGGATACAGCCATCAACGGAAGACCCATAGTAATGGGTGACATCACTTCCCATGCATTTCACAGTTGTTGTTGGCTGTGTCTTCTGCAGAGCTTACGCTGCTGGAGACCGTATTAGCTTAAAAAAAGGTATGTATACTGATTTTTTCTTTCTAGGGCTAGATAGGTTAGACTTTATTATTGATGTCTGTAGATGTGGCGATTTTAGTGTTAGGGTGGACTTATCCTTTAACCACTTGCCGACCGCCCACCCTCGTTCTACGTCAGGACTTTAAAGATGGATATCTCGGTAACGGCAGCAGCTGCTGCCACAACCGAGATATCCATCTCTTCAGTGGGCGGTCGGTCAAACGATAATGGCGGTCTCCGCCGCTTCCTGGAGCCGTCGGTAGCGGCGGAGGCGATCAGGTCCTCTCCCATGCTCAGTGGGGATGCGAGTGAGGGAACAATTTCCCTCATCCGTCCCCGTAGCTCTGCTGGGCGGAAGTGACGCCAAAACGTCAGTCCCACCCAGCGTCTTAAAGAGACATGACATTTTACATTCTTTTTTTATTTTTTTTGCATTTAAGCCTAAATATGAGATCTGAGGTCTTTTTGACCCCAGATCTCATATTTAAGAGGACCTGTCATGCTTTTTTTCTATTACAAGGTATGTTTACATTCCTTGTAATAGGAATAAAAGTGATAATTTTTTATTTTCTTTATTTTAGTGTTAAAAATTGGTAAAATAAATAAAAATAAATACGAAAACCAAAAAAAAATTTTTTTAAATCGCCCCGTCCCGACGAGCTCGCGCACAGAAGCGAACGCATATGCGAGTAGCGCCCGCATATGAAAATGGTGTTCAAACCACACAAGTGAGGTATCGCCGCGATCGTTAGAGCGAGTGCAATAATTCTAGCCCTAGACCTTCTCTGTATCTCAAAAAATGCAACCTGTAGAATTTTTCAAACGTCGCCTATCAAGATTTTTAAGGGTAAAAGTTTGACGCCATGCCACGAGCGGGCGCAATTTTTAAGCGAGACATGTTGGGTATCATTTTACTCGGCGTAACATTAGCTTTCACAATATGTAAACAAATTGGACCAAATTTATTGTTGTCTTATTTTTTTATTTAAAAAAGTGATTTTGTTCCAAAAAAAGTGCGCTTGTAAGACCGCTGCGCAAATACGGTGTGACAAAAAGTATTGCAATGACTGCCATTTTATTCTCTAGGGTGTTAGAAAAAAAGTATATATATATATAATGGGGGTTTTAAGTAATTTTATAGCAAAAAAAAATGTTTTAGCCTCGTAAACACCGAATCTGAAAAACAGGCTCAGGGCTTAAGTGGTTAATCATGGCTCAGGGGCAGGTGATTGGCTTTCTCAGTAAAAGCTGCTTCTGTTGGCATTTCCAGCCCTAAGGCAACCACCTGCTGGTAATGGCATTCACACAATGGGGGTTATTTACGAAAAGGCAAATCCACGTTGCACTACAAGCGCAAACTACAAGTGCAAAGTGCACTTGAAATTGCACTGAAAGTGCACTTGGAAGTGTAATCGCTGTTAATCTGATGGGTAGATCTGAAATATGGGGAAGCTCTGCTGATTTTATCATCCAATCATGTACAGGCTACAATGCTTTTTTTAATTTTTCCTTTCATGTCCCCCTCGGATCTACAGCGACTGCATTTCCAAGTGCACTTTCAATGCAATTTCAGTAAATAACCCCTAATGTGTTTGGTACTGTATCCCCCAAAAAATAATAAATAAATATATATATATATAATATAGGCCTGGATTCACATACATCGGCGCACATTTATGCTGCCATAGCGTATCTCTTTTACACTACATTGACGCAGCGCAAAGAGGCAAGCATGGAATTCACAAAGCAAATGCTCTTAACTCTGCGCCGGCGTAGTGTATATTTCGTAGGTGTAAGCCGGTGTAAGGGGTTAGCTCGGTAGCGGAGGTGTGTGACCCCCTGGATGGGTTCACTACACACTGAACTATACAGAGAGGCAGCCGAAGAGGGTTAAAAACAAAGGCCCAGATTCACAGAGCAATTACGCCTGTCTAACTGGTGTTAGACAGGAGTAATTTCAAATTTCGCGCGCCGTATCACTAGTTTGAATCCTCAAACCATGATACGGCGGCTTCGGGCTTCGATCCGAGAGGCTTACGTCTTCGTAAGCCTTCGGATCTACGCTGCGATATTTTTGCGGCCGCTGGGAGGAGTTCACGTCGTTTTCATGCGTCGGGATATGCAAATGAGTTTTTACGGCGATCCACGAAGATACGAGCGGTCTTCGCAGTCGCTTTCGTCTATTTTTTTATACGTACTGTTAGACCAGCTTTTTGCTGGTCTAACGGTGCGTAGCCCATGTTAAGTATGGCCGTCGTTCCCGCGTCAAATTTAATTTTTTTTTTTTTTTTTTACGTAAATCGTTCGGGAATAGGAATCTCCGTAAACGACGCTACTTAAGAAAAAATGACGTAACAACATGATTTCGCACAATGCACGGCGGGAAATTTGCGAACGGAGCATGCGCAGTTCGATCGCCACGGGAACGCGCCTATTTTAAATGCTTCACGCCCCCTACTCGCGTAGATGGATTGCGACGGGAGAAATACACTACGCCGCCGTTGTTTACTGGACAAAATCTACCTGGATTCCACGTAGAGCCAGGTAAAAAACGGCGGCGTAGTGTATTTCTGATACTCTACGATAATCTAAATCTATCTGAATCTGGGCCAAAGAGTTTGGTTTATTCTTCCATATTGCTAGATACAAGTGCAAGCATCCAAACAGCATAAACAAAACAAAACATAAAAAAACCCTGGCCACTTGGGGCGTCTACCTTCACCACACAGGAACCTATCTATGGAGCGCTATAAACATAAATTAGTAACACACACATGAACAGTGAATGAATGATGTAGTCCAAACAAACCACGTGAGTGGAAAAGTCCTAGTAAGGAAAACGTTGGAGTGCATCGGTGACAACATAAACCAAAACATGAATAGAAGTCCATCCACAAATGGGAAAACAGTAGATGTAGAATCACTTCATGGATCCTCGGATAAGATGACACTTAAATCGAAACGAAAATGGTATGCTCTTACCAGAAAAGTAGGACCTGTCTGTCGTGAACAGCAGATCAGTATAGCATAAGAACTCCAGTAGCAGTCAGCTGGGCTCACTCGGACACAGTGGAACGGATGTGAATCTTCAGTCAGAAGCCGGACATGCACGGTGTCTTTGTAGAGTTCTTGGGAGGAATGGGATGGCAATAGTACGATCCTCAGATGGATGGGGTGGAAGCAACTGGATGGCTCCAAGCACCATATAAAGAGGGGAAAATAAATAAAAAACGCAACCCAAATGGTGCAGATAAATAAGATAACGGTTTTATTTAAAAAAAAACAATGATATAAAAGTGATCACTTAATATAATAAAATAAAGGCAATGCGGGAAAAGGTAATAAACCAAGCCCTACGCGTTTCGTCCTAGAGGGACTTCAACTGGGGCATCAACCTGTTCCCCCACATTGCTAACATATAAATACTACACATTCATAAAAGAAGCACACCTAAGCCAATCAAATCACTCATCCAATCAGATTCGTGATTGGAGGAATAAGAGCACATGACATATTGGACCAATAGCAGGGCATCATCGTACAAACCCACCCATAATTATACAAGGAGTCATGATAAGACCTAATAAAACTATAATGAAATGTTAAAAAAGGTCAGCTGTGGGGGGTGGGCCAGCAGGAGGAGGACTCACACTAAACCACCCCCAATCACACATATAAACGCCGAACAACCCGGCTACAAACCAGTATGTAAAAATACACCTTCCCATACTCATGCGATGGAGGGGTGCTGGAGTTAGATATAATGGGGTCACTACCTAAAAAAGGAAACCAAAACAAACCAAGGGAAAGCACAGGTGTTCGACTACACATCAACATGAGCACATTTGATGTATAGTCTCCTGTGTACTGATCATCCGTCCTCACTGGGCTACACAGTAATCTGGATATGATAAACAAAGGGAGGGGGACCACTATGCAGGAACACAGGGCGGAAGGATAGCTGCAATGGAGACTGGGGACATCACCAATCACCATGGGGAACTGAAGAAACGTCAACGCGGCGCCGTGTGACGTCAGACACATTGGGCAGGTAGACAAACCACGCTGTGTGTCAGCGCGGGGTCCGCTGTCAGCGAGGAACACGTCCAGGGTGAGAACGCTGTGTCACGTGTCATCGCGAGAACGCGTGGACGCGCGACGCCGTGAGAGAGGGGAGAGCCGCCACTAGGAAACACATCCAGCGACAACACGCTACCTCACGCATCATCACGGGATCACGTGACATAATGGTCATCGCAGACCAATAGCACCAAGGCGAAGGGACATCACGTGGACTGGAAATGTTAGGGGCATATGCGCCATCCAGTGGCGAAGCCTCATAATGAAGGGCGGCCAAATTTAAAATACAAAACTCAATAGCCCATCATATGGGGTCATACTCCGCCATCCAGTGGCGAAGTCTCATAATGAAGGGCAGCCGAATCTAAAATGCAAAACTCAATAGCCCATCATATGGGGTCATACTGGGTGACAAAAAAATAAATAAAAAATATCACAATAACATATACATAGCCATGAGTAACATGCATAATGAATAAAGACATACAAGAACTGGCTAATAAGGACAAAACCACAGAACATGTTAGTGTCAGAGGCATTAGACTAGAGAAAATAAAATGTAAACAAACATTATATAAACGAGTAACACACATAAATAAGCTATAAATGGAAGATACCATATACCGTATTTTTCGCTCTATAAGACGCACCTGACCATAAGACGCACCTAGGTTTTAGAGGAGGAAAACAAGAAAAATAAATATTCTGAACCAAATGGTACTATTTTTTTTTTTTTATTATACTACTACTATAGGTGGGTGGTGGACACACAGCAATATCATCCCACCTATTAAATCAGCTCAGCTACACTATATCTGGTGGTGGTGGTGGACACAGCAACCCCCCCTCCCCTTCTCAGATCAGCTCAGGGTAGCAGGGAAGACACAAACACCCCTTAAGCCTCTTCTATCACATTAGCTCAGGTGATGAGCAATGGATACCATACCAGCTCACACCTCCCACCCCCTTATCAAGGGCTCACCTCAGGCAGTGGAGGACACTGCCATTATAATCCCCTCTGGCTGGCTCAGATGTACCCAGGAAACGGCTAGAAATGAGGACTGGGGACATCGTTTACAGCAGCAGCTGTGGGGGAAGGAGCAGGAAGTCAGACAGGACTAGACCACAGCGCCGGAAGGCGGGGGGGTTCAGCTGAAAAAAAAAAACAGCAAAAGCTCTCACTGCCTTCAGGATGGTGTCACCTCTGGCGAGTGACACCCGACCTGGGTGCAGAGCGCACCCCCATAGCACCGCTACTGACATCATAGCACCACTACTACACCCCATGTTTTGACACCCGGGGAAAAACGTCTCCCCCCGCTCCCTCTTGGTATGTCCCTGCTAGGATGCGCCGCACATTTCTGTCATCTCTCCTTCATAGAGAAGGAGAGAGGGATTTTAAAACGGCGGCGGTTGCGACGGGGGGGTTGGTGCCTGGTCAGTATTCACACTATAAGACGCAGGGACATTTCACCCCGTTTTTGGGGGGTGAAAAAGTGCGTCTTATAGTGCGAAAAATACGGTATATAGCAATGGAACAATTGAATACTGAGCAACCAAATTAAAGCTATCAGTAATGTGTATGGATGGAGAAAGAGGAGTAGAAAACTAACAATGAAGTTATGCTGTATTAATAAACGAGTTTATGTCCCACTCGACATTCATACCGTAGGGCTGATAGGTACGTAGCTCGTGGATCCAAAAAGTTTCTAAACGGGACACCCCACGTATCCGCAAATCACTTCTCCAATGGGACACAAATTGGTCTATAATCAGAAACTGGGTGCCTATGGGATCTTGGTTATGGTGCTGCAAATAGTGACGGGGCACGCTGTGGTTAGTCTTGCCAAGTTTGATGTTTGCGATATGTTCGTTCACCCGAACGGTAAATGTTCTAATGGTACGACCTATATACTGTTTTTTACAGGGACAAGTCAGAAGGTATACCACATATTGACTTGCACAGGTGGTAAATCTCCCCATTTGGTATACCCGCAGGGTAGCCGTGGATTGAAAAGTCTCACTCTTGCGTCTACCACAGGTGTTGTGTATACACACATTACACTTTCTGCATGGAAAGTATCCCTTACAGTCCTGGAAAAAGGATACTTTTTTGGGGGGGTCAATGATGTTAGGTGCAATCTGACCTTGAATTGATCTAGCACCTCGAAAAATGACTCCAGCCTGTTCAGGAAGGGCTGGTCCCAGAAGCCGATCGTTTCTAAGGACACCCCAGTGTTTTCTAAAGATTTCTTTAATCTGCATGGACTGAGAAGAATAGGTGGTGAAAAAAGACCAATTAAACTTCTCGTCTTTAATCTTCTTGGGGCGAACTTGAAGTAAGGTGCCACGATCCGACATGCCAATCCGATTGATTTCAGCATCAAGATCAATGGCATCATAGCCCTTTTCGATGAATCGTTCTTTCAGAGTGGCAGATTGGATCGTATAGTCCTCAATTTTAGTACAATTTCGCCTTAAGCGGAGAAATTGACTCCGTGGAACTGATTTGAGCCACTGAGGGTGATGTCCGCTGTCAACAGGGATATACCCGTTGCGATCAGTGGGTTTGAAGTAAGTGCAAAATTCAAGTTGGTGATTAGCCACTTTGATCTCTAAATCCAAAAAGTGTATGGAGCTAGTACTCGCCTCATAACTGAGTTTAATACCTCGATCATTCAAATTGAGTGTAGACATGAACTCATTCAAAGAATCAAGGTCGCCTTTCCATAAGAGGAGGATGTCGTCTATATATCTGGCCCAAAGGGCCAACTCTGGTCTCTTAAGGGCATAGACGACATCCTCCTCCCATTTAGCCATGAAAAGGTTGGCTAAACTGGGGGCAAACTTGGCCCCCATAGCAACCCCCTTAATCTGAAGAAAAAAGAAATTCTGGAACCAAAAATAATTGTGTTGGGCCGCGAATCTAAGTAATTGCATAATAAAATTACGTTGGATGAGAGGAAGGGTAGCACTTTGGGAGAGATAGTATTCAACTGCCTCAAAACCCAACTCATGAGGGATGCATGTATATAGTGTGGTCACATCGGCCGTGGCCAGGATCATACCATCCTGGAATTCAACGGATTCCAGTAGCCGGATGGTATCCCCTGTGTCCTTTAGATAAGAGGGCATGGCTCTGACCAATGGCTGAAGGTAAAAATCGACATATTTACCAATGCGGGCCGTGACCGAGTCAATCCCACTGACTATGGGACGGCCAGGGGGATTGACTGGGTCCTTGTGGACCTTAGGGAGATAGTAGATAGCAGGAATCCTGGGTGCAACAGGGACCAAAAAACTCTTCTCCTTTTTGTTCAAAATCCCTAAAGAAAAGCCTTCGTCCACCAGTTGAACCAAATCTTTCTTAAAACGGGAAGTGGGGTTGGTATGAATGGGAGTGTAAGTCTCAACGTCACCCAAAATCTTGTTCATTTCTGTAATATAAGCACTTTTGTCCAGCACGACAATGGCGCCCCCCTTGTCGGCCGGCCGGATGATCAAATCCTTTTTCTCACATAATTGTTTCAAACCACTTTTTAATTTGGGATCGACATATGTCTTTTTACTGGGCAGTGCGTCCAGATCTTGTAGAACCAGACTCCTGAAAACATTAATAGCTGGAGCCATGTTTCCAGATGGATTAAATAAGGAAGGATTGGCCAACCCACTATGAACATGTGTGTCCAAAGGCTTGGGCACGGTGGAAGCGGGGTTGGATGGGGGAGCTAAAAAATGTCTTTGGATATTAAGCTTTCGGACAAATTTCTGCACATCTATGAATGTGGTGAATTTATTTTGTGTCCTAGGGGGAACATATTTCAGACCTTTATCCAGGACATGTTTTTCTTCCTCGGTGAGGATCGTGGTGCTCAAATTGAAAACTCCTGAACCTCTCAGACACGTTTTCTTTTTGCTTTGGACCCTCCACCCCCCTCGAGTGCCTCTTGCCCTTCTGGGCCTTCGGGGGGGTTCTCGTGTTTCCCTGTGAAAACCCGAATGGTAAGAGGGTCCCGGCTGATTATAGTCATAATTGAAGGGTGATTGGAAAGATAGATCGTCATTCCTGTCATGATAATTACCGGGATAATGGCGATCATCTCTCAGATAGTCATCCTGTAATGGGAAAGACCTATTTTGAGTAGACAACGGTGTCCTGTTGGAATGGTCACGGTTGTCGTGGCGATAATCACCACGGTGATCATGCCAACCGGGAGGAGGTCCCCTGGGGCTCCAGCCCGGAGGGGGCCCCCTAGGATTCCAACCACCAGCGGGTCTCCTAGGGCTCACATAGGGGTAACGTGTACCTGGATGGTTAGGCTGAGACCCTCTTCCTCTGTTGGCTGAACTCCCCCTTCCAGGGGGCGGTTGAACCAAATTAGGCCCAGAAATATGGGGCTTTCTACGTGTGTTCACCGGTTTAGAAAGCCTGGTTTTGGGGGGCCTTGAAGAGGCCGGGACGCGCACTGGACTATCTCTGATAGAAGGGTCGAAGGTGAGCACTCTGTCAAGATTAGGCGTGTCAGAATGCATGACCTCCATCTGGGCTGCCTCATTTCCAGGAGGAGGGGGTTGGCCAATTTTCTTCTGCCAACTGAAAACAAGGCCGGATTTATAATCGGTAACGTCTCTATTGTACTTTTTTTGCTTTTTAAGTTTTTGGTCTCTTTCTTCTTTTTCAATGTGTTTTTGTAAAGCTGTAGAAAGAGACGTGTACTCAAAAGATGTTTTATGAGAGATCAGTTTCTCGTGAAGATCTTTGATTTCTGTATCAATGAGGGAAAGCTTAAGGTGCTTCTTTTCATTTAAAAACATCAAAAGTTTGATACCAACACTATTAAAATATTGATACCAAGATTCCGTATCAGAGTCATCCTGTTGTGGAGAAATGTCCCAACGGAGGCCTCTAGGAACCATCCCCTCCTTAACGTATTGTTCTAAAAAGGCCAGGTCCCACTGCAGATGTATCTCAGTAGTCATCAGGTTTTTAAGCCTGATGAACATGCCGCTGATTGCAGTGTCTGGTGAAGTGGAGGTGAAAACGCCACCTACATTCAATGACCGAGATGATCTGTAGTCAAATACATCCATATTAAAGGATGGGAAAGCAGCAATATAAAAAAGTCAGGGTGAAGTACAGATAAGGGAAAATATTGCGCTAACCAAGGTGAAAAGGAAAATAAAAAACAAAAATAAAACTAAAGCAGCTACACTACAATTTGACAAAAATTGAATGAAGTGTGGAAAATAAATGTAGCGCTATAAACATAAATTAGTAACACACACATGAACAGTGAATGAATGATGTAGTCCAAACAAACCACGTGAGTGGAAAAGTCCTAGTAAGGAAAACGTTGGAGTGCATCGGTGACAACATAAACCAAAACATGAATAGAAGTCCATCCACAAATGGGAAAACAGTAGATGTAGAATCACTTCATGGATCCTCGGTTAAGATGACACTTAAATCGAAACGAAAATGGTATGCTCTTACCAGAAAAGTAGGACCTGTCTGTCGTGAACAGCAGATCAGTATAGCATAAGAACTCCAGTAGCAGTCAGCTGGGCTCACTCGGACACAGTGGAACGGATGTGAATCTTCAGTCAGAAGCCGGACATGCACGGTGTCTTTGTAGAGTTCTTGGGAGGAATGGGATGGCAATAGTACGATCCTCAGATGGATGGGGTGGAAGCAACTGGATGGCTCCAAGCACCATAATAAGAGGGGAAAATAAATAAAAAACGCAACCCAAATGGTGCAGATAAATAAGATAACGGTTTTATTTTAATAAAACCAATGATATAAAAGTGATCACTTAATATAATAAAATAAAGGCAATGCGGGAAAAGGTAATAAACCAATCCCTACGCGTTTCGTCCTAGAGGGACTTCAACTGGGGCATCAACCTGTTCCCCCACATTGCTAACATATAAATACTACACATTCATAAAAGAAGCACACCTAAGCCAATCAAATCACTCATCCAATCAAATCAGCCGGGACCCTCTTACCATTCGGGTTTTCACAGGGAAACACGAGAACACCCCGAAGGCCCAGAAGGGCAAGAGGCACTCGAGGGGGGTGGAGGGTCCAAAGCAAAAAGAAAACGTGTCTGAGAGGTTCAGGAGTTTTCAATTTGAGCACCACGATCCTCACCGAGGAAGAAAAACATGTCCTGGATAAAGGTCTGAAATATGTTCCATCTAGGACACAAAATAAATTCAACACATTCATAGATGTGCAGAAATTTGTCCGAAAACTTAATATCCAAAGACATTTTTTAGCTCCCCCATCCAACCCCGCTTCCACCGTGTCCAAGCCTTTGGACACACATGTTCATAGTGGGTTGGCCAATCCTTCCTTATTTAATCCATCTGGAAACATGGCTCCAGCTATTAATGTTTTCAGGAGTCTGGTTCCACAAGATCTGGACGCACTGCCCAGTAAAAAGACATATGTCGATCCCAAAATAAAAAGTGGTTTGAAACAATTATGTGAGAAAAAGGATTTGATCATCCGGCCGGCCGACAAGGGGGGCGCCATTGTCGTGCTGGACAAAAGTGCTTATATTACAGAAATGAACAAGATTTTGGGTGACGTTGAGACTTACACTCCCATTCATACCAACCCCACTTCCCGTTTTAAGAAAGATTTGGTTCAACTGGTGGACGAAGGCTTTTCTTTAGGGATTTTGAACAAAAAGGAGAAGAGTTTTTTGGTCCCTGTTGCACCCAGGATTCCTGCTATCTACTATCTCCCTAAGGTCCACAAGGACCCAGTCAATCCCCCTGGCCGTCCCATAGTCAGTGGGATTGACTCGGTCACGGCCCGCATTGGTAAATATGTCGATTTTTACCTTCAGCCATTGGTCAGAGCCATGCCCTCTTATCTAAAGGACACAGGGGATACCATCCGGCTACTGGAATCCGTTGAATTCCAGGATGGTATGATCCTGGCCACGGCCGATGTGACCGCACTATATACATGCATCCCTCATGAGTTGGGTTTTGAGGCAGTTGAATACTATCTCTCCCAAAGTGCTACCCTTCCTCTCATCCAACGTAATTTTATTATGCAATTACTTAGATTCGCGGCCCAACACAATTATTTTTGGTTCCAGAATTCCTTTTTTCTTCAGATTAAGGGGGTTGCTATGGGGGCCAAGTTTGCCCCCAGTTTAGCCAACCTTTTCATGGCTAAATGGGAGGAGGATGTCGTCTATGCCCTTAAGAGACCAGAGTTGGCCCTTTGGGCCAGATATATAGACGACATCCTCCTCTTATGGAAAGGCGACCTTGATTCTTTGAATGAGTTTATGTCTACACTCAATTTGAATGATCGAGGTATTAAACTCAGTTATGAGGCGAGTACTAGCTCCATACACTTTTTGGATTTAGAGATCAAAGTGGCTAATCACCAACTTGAATTTTGCACTTACTTCAAACCCACTGATCGCAACGGGTATATCCCTGTTGACAGCGGACATCACCCTCAGTGGCTCAAATCAGTTCCACGGAGTCAATTTCTCCGCTTAAGGCGAAATTGTACTAAAATTGAGGACTATACGATCCAATCTGCCACTCTGAAAGAACGATTCATCGAAAAGGGCTATGATGCCATTGATCTTGATGCTGAAATCAATCGGATTGGCATGTCGGATCGTGGCACCTTACTTCAAGTTCGCCCCAAGAAGATTAAAGACGAGAAGTTTAGGTGGTCTTTTTTCACCACCTATTCTTCTCAGTCCATGCAGATTAAAGAAATCTTTAGAAAACACTGGGGTGTCCTTAGAAACGATCGGCTTCTGGGACCAGCCCTTCCTGAACAGGCTGGAGTCATTTTTCGAGGTGCTAGATCAATTCAAGGTCAGATTGCACCTAACATCATTGACCCCCCCAAAAAAGTATCCTTTTTCCAGGACTGTAAGGGATACTTTCCATGCAGAAAGTGTAATGTGTGTATACACAACACCTGTGGTAGACGCAAGAGTGAGACTTTTCAATCCACGGCTACCCTGCGGGTATACCAAATGGGGAGATTTACCACCTGTGCAAGTCAATATGTGGTATACCTTCTGACTTGTCCCTGTAAAAAACAGTATATAGGTCGTACCATTAGAACATTTACCGTTCGGGTGAACGAACATATCGCAAACATCAAACTTGGCAAGACTAACCACAGCGTGCCCCGTCACTATTTGCAGCACCATAACCAAGATCCCATAGGCACCCAGTTTCTGATTATAGACCAATTTGTGTCCCATTGGAGAGGTGAATCGCGGATACGTGGGGTGTCCCGTTTAGAAACTTTTTGGATCCACGAGCTACGTACCTATCAGCCCTACGGTATGAATGTCGAGTGGGACATAAACTCGTTTATTAATACAGCATAACTTCATTGTTAGTTTTCTACTCCTCTTTCTCCATCCATACACATTACTGATAGCTTTAATTTGGTTGCTCAGTATTCAATTGTTCCATTGCTATATATATGGTATCTTCCATTTATAGCTTATTTATGTGTGTTACTCGTTTATATAATGTTTGTTTACATTTTATTTTCTCTAGTCTAATGCCTCTGACACTAACATGTTTTGTGGTTTTGTCCTTATTAGCCAGTTCTTGTATGTCTTTATTCATTATGCATGTTACTCATGGCTATGTATATGTTATTGTGATGTTTTTTATTTATTTTTTTGTCACCCAGTATGACCCCATATGATGGGCTATTGAGTTTTGCATTTTAGATTCGGCTGCCCTTCATTATGAGACTTCGCCACTGGATGGTGGAGTATGACCCCATATGATGGGCTATTGAGTTTTGTATTTTAAATTCGGCCGCCCTTCATTATGAGGCTTCGCCACTGGATGGCGCATATGCCCCTAACATTTCCAGTCCACGTGATGTACCTTCGCCTTGGTGCTATTGGTCTGCGATGACCATTATGTCACGTGATCCCTTGATGACGCGTGAGGTAGCGTGTTGTCGCTGGATGTGTTTCCTAGTGGCGGCTCGCCCCTCTCTCACGGCGTCGCGCGTCCACGCGTTCTCGCGATGACACGTGACACAGCGTTCTCACCCTGGACGTGTTCCTCGCTGACAGCGGACCCCGCGCTGACACACAGCGTGGTTTGTCTACCTGCCCAATGTGTCTGACGTCACACGGCGCCGCGTTGACGTTTCTTCAGTTCCCCATGGTGATTGGTGATGTCCCCAGTCTCCATTGCAGCTATCCTTCCGCCCTGTGTTCCTGCATGAATGAATGAATGAAGAACTTATATAGCGCAGCACATGCGAAGTAAATCGCCTCTGGGCGCTTGTTGTTCCTGTCTCCTTTGAGATCAAAAGAGATGTGTCTTAATCTTTCTCCTGAAGACTAAGTAGTTCTCCTCCAGCCGAATGCTGGCTGGTAAGGCGTTCCATAGTCTGGGACCTTGGACAGCGAATCTCCTGTCACCTTTGGACTTGTATCTGGCTTTCGGTATCTGAAGCCGATTTTGATTGGTGGATCGTAGAATACGATTGGGATTGTGAACTTTTAATTTTTCCCATAGATAATGGGGAGCATTCCCATGGATACATCTATGCGTTAGACAGAGAGCTTTAAAGGAGATTCTGTCTTTAACTGGTAGCCAGTGAAGGGATCTCAGTGAAGATGAGATTTATTCCCAGGGTTTTTTCCCAGTCACAAGTCTGGCGGCCGTATTTTGAACGACTTGAAGACGAGCGATTTGGTACTTGGGGAGTCCGAGGTAAAGGGCATTTGCATAGTCCAGTCTGGAGTTTACAATCGCTCCCACCACGACCGCTATGTCTTTCTTGGGAATAAAAGGCGTGAGTCTGCGTAGTAGGCGCAGCAGATGGTGAGATCCGCTGACTACTGACCCTATTTGTGCGTTCATTGTCATGTCTGAGTCAAAGATGACCCCAAGACTTTTGACTTTGGCGCTAGGGGTGATGATTTTGCCCAGAATGGGCGGCGGGATCCAGGTTGTTGTCGATTGATTCCTACGCTTGGCGTGAAACAGAAGAAGTTCTGTTTTCGCTCCGTTGAGTTTGAGATAACTCTTTGTCATCCAGTCCTCTATCAAAGAGAGGCATGTCTCTAGGTTGAGGTGGTGATCCTTTTTATTGCAAATGAGGAAGTACAGTTGCGTGTCGTCTGCATAAGAGTGATATAGCAGTTTTTGGCTGCTGATGATTTCGAACAGAGGACGCACATAGATGTTGAATAACATCGGCGACAGGGGAGATCCTTGAGGGACCCCGCACGATAATGTGCGTTGTTCAGAAGTGAAGAGTCCTAGCTTCACTATTTGCGATCGGTTTTCCAAAAAAGAGGAGAACCAGGATAGATTGCTTTCTGCGACTTTAGCTATTTTAGCCAGCCGAGTCAATAACAGCTTGTGATCAACTGTATCAAAGGCTGCGCTTAGGTCCAGCAGAACCAGAAGAGAAGATTCTCCTTCATCTGCGGCCTCGAGAACGTCGTCCCATATCTTAAGCAATGCTGTTTCTGTCCCGTGTCCGGGACGGAATCCTGATTGAAATGGGTCGAGTAAGTTGTGGGTATCTAGATGCTGTTGCAGCTGGTGTACCACTGCTTTCTCCATTACCTTGGAGAGAACATTTAGGCCTGTTATGGGGCGCCAGTTGAGTGGATCCTTAGGATCCAGGGTGGCTTTCTTCAAGATGGGTTGAATGAAGCCCTCCTTCAACTGGGAGGGCATTATGCCCTCCCTGAAGGATTGGTTGATAAGCTGCGTGACAGAAGGTGCCAAGATGTCGGCGCATTCCTTCAGCAGTTTGGTGGGGATAATATCATTTGGCGCAGTGCTGTTGCGCAGAGTGCCGATGATATTTTTTGTGGTCTGAATGGAGATGGGTTCCAGCGTGAACTCACCTAACTGTGGTGAATTACTGCCGGTGCTGTGTAAATAACTACGGGGGGGGCTAGGAGAAAAATTGTTTTGCTGAATGCTTTGCCGGATTGCCTCAATTTTGTTAATGAAGCAATCCGATAACTCATCGCAAAATTCTTGTGTATCCAAGTTGGGGGCTTCAAGACATCCTGGATTCATGGTCTGAGTGACCAGCTTGAAGAGTTCACGGGGGCGATTTAGGGCACCGTTGATAGCCTCAGAAAAATAGTTTTTCTTGGCTTCGAAGATTTGCTTGTAGTATTTTCTAGTTATTACCTTGTAGATCGAGAGGTTCTCATCTGAAGAGTTTCTTTTCCAGGCTGCTTCTGGCCTTCTGCGCTCTTGCTTCAGTAACGCCAGCTGGTTGTTGAACCAGCTGGAGTTATTTTTCCTGATCTGGGTCTTGCGTTTCGGCGCTATCAAGTCAGCTGACTGCAATAGTGCTGTGTTTATGGCCTCCAGTGTTTCTTCCGCTGTTTGGTGCGGCTGAATTGTGTTTATTTTTTCCCCTAACGTGGCTTTGAAGAGTTCCGAGTGGAGCTTCTTCTGACATCTGGTCCAGTGTGTTGTCACTGGATTTGATGTTTTTGTTAAGGGGGGGAATTCGGAAATAATGAATTTAATTGCATGATGATCTGTCCATGGCAATGGTTCATTTTCCAAGATTTTTATTTCCAGATCTTGTCTGAAAATAAGATCGAGCGTGTGACCTGAAGCATGTGTGGGCCCACATACTAGTTGCTGAAGCCCTAATCCTTCCAGGTGGTCGATGCAGGCGTCGGCAATGGGGTCTTGTGGGGAGTTGGCCCAAAGGTTGAAGTCCCCGAGCAGCAAAAGGTGTTTGCTGTTCAGGGTATAGGTGGAGACAAAGTCCGTCAAAGATGGGAGCAGCTGCGACTTGGGGCCAGGTGGCCTATAGCAGAGTAGAATCCGGACGGTCTCCTGACCGTTTACTTGCAGTTGAAGAGTAAGGGTTTCCATGAATGGAAGAGGGTTTTGGAGGCTTGGTTTTGTGATCGCAAGACGCGTCTTATGGATCACCGCCAGTCTTCCTCCTCTTTGCCCTATTCTGTTTTCCGTTATAATACTGTAGTTTTCTGGCACCAATTCTCCTAGAATGGTGTTACAGTCGGCTGTGAGCCAGCTCTCTGTAATGA
Source organism: Rana kukunoris (assembly GCA_029574335.1). Taxonomy (NCBI): domain Eukaryota; kingdom Metazoa; phylum Chordata; class Amphibia; order Anura; family Ranidae; genus Rana; species Rana kukunoris. The sequence goes on from CM056052.1 coordinate 142,677,735, forward strand.
AGAGGCAGTCTAAGTCATGTTGCAATAAGAAATCATGGATTTCTAATCTGTGTTTTACTGCCGATCTAGTGTTGATCAAAGCACATGATATGTGCTTAGGCTGGGGTAAATGGCTGCGACTTCTGGCAGTCGATCGTCGATCGATCCTCAAAAGTCGCAGATTTCTTAGGGCTTTTTTGGTGGCGGCCGGCAGAATTGCAGCAGATCGACCCAGATCCCAAATGATCTCCGCCGAGTATTGCCGATTAACCATGGCCGCCGTGGAACCAAGGGCGGGGGGGGGGGGGGGTGGATTCACAAGGATAACTGAATCCTCTGATCCTGGCTTGGTCCAGAGGAAGGCAAAAAAACCCTGACCACGCTGCGCCAATATGCTGTGGTAGGGAAAAAAATTCCTTCCTGACCCCTAAAGAGGCGATCGGGTTAAGCCCTGGATCAAGTTATAATGAGAGGGATAGGGCAGGGTGGAGCAAGATGGCCGCCAACCTGGGGGGTACCAGGCTAAGTGGCGCCTGGGGGGCTAAGGGAAATTATCGGAGGGCAAGGGGCTCTACTAGGGTAGGGAGGGGGCTTTAACTCGTTTGAGAGCGTCCTGCTCTCTCGGTGTCTGACTGCACACTGACTGACAGACAGCAGCTAGAACTGGGGCTGCACTTATAATCAGTGCCCTGACTATCAGTGTCAAGTTGCCCGGTCACAATATAGCCAGTTATCCTCACACAATGTTATTGTTATGAGGGGTAGGGGGGGGGGGCTTTGTGGCCCGATTAATTGGGTAGTGCCGACTGTTGGGGGGGTGGAGAGCGGCGCGCCGCTAGGCCGCGGATGAAGCCGCGGCCTTTCCTAAATACGGCTGCCACGAATCTCTACAGGTCGGCGCGGATGTTGGAAAACACGAGGAACAGAGGCGGGGAGGTGGCGGCGGGGTGCCTCGATTGCCTGTGTTTTTTTAGCCAGATGGCCGGGTGGCCAGGAGGAGAAATAGGAGGCAGTGAATTGCTGGGCAGAGCTGCGGCTTATCCTTAGAAGGACGCCCGCGCTGTCCCAGGGGAGGCGGGGGAAACACCAGTGCTCGGCTTACCTGTGAGACCCCTGGGGGAAGGAAGCGAGCTGGTGGTGGGGAAATATGGAGGCCAGAGGGTGGAAGGAGAGCTGTGATCCGTGAGTCCTGGAAGCAGCTGGAGCTGGGAGAACAAACCTGCCTGCCTAGCTGATCTATCCCTGGTGAGCCGACTCGTGTGAGAGCGTCCTGCTAGCACCACGGAACAGACTGACTGACTGACATAACCTGCACTTGCGCAGCTTCAGCTCAGCTACTAAGTGAGGCAGAGTTCAGAAGTCAATTCTAAGTGAGGTGGAGTTCAGAGGTCAATACTAAGTGGTATAGTGGTCCCCCTCCCTTTGTTTATCATATCCAGATTACTGTGTAGCCCAGTGAGGACGGATGATCAGTACACATGAGACTATACATCAATTGAGCTCATGTTGATGTGTAGTCGAACACCTGTGCTTTCCCTTGGTTTGTTTTGGTTTCCTTTTTTAGGTAGTGACCCCATTATATCTAACTCCAGCACCCCTCCATCGCATGAGTATGGGAAGGTGTATTTTTACATACTGGTTTGTAGCCGTGTTGTTCGGCGTTTATATGTGTGATTGGGGGTGGTTTAGTGTGAGTCCTCCTCCTGCTGGCCCACCCCCCACAGCTGACCTTTTTTAACATTTCATTATAGTTTTATTAGGTCTTATCATGACTCCTTGTATAATTATGGGTGGGTTTGTACGATGATGCCCTGCTATTGGTCCAATATGTCATGTGCTCTTATTCCTCCAATCACGAATCTGATTGGATGAGTGATTTGATTGGCTTAGGTGTGCTTCTTTTATGAATGTGTAGTATTTATATGTTAGCAATGTGGGGGAACAGGTTGATGCCCCAGTTGAAGTCCCTCTAGGACGAAACGTGTAGGGTTTGGTTTATTACCTTTTCCCGCATTGCCTTTATTTTATTTCTTTTCCCCTCTTTATATGGTGCTTGGAGCCATCCAGTTGCTTCCACCCCATCCATCTGAGGATCGTACTATTGCCATCCCATTCCTCCCAAGAACTCTACAAAGACACCGTGCATGTCCGGCTTCTGACTGAAGATTCACATCCGTTCCACTGTGTCCGAGTGAGCCCAGCTGACTGCTACTGGAGTTCTTATGCTATACTGATCTGCTGTTCACGACAGACAGGTCCTACTTTTCTGGTAAGAGCATACCATTTTCGTTTCGATTTAAGTGTCATCTTATCCGAGGATCCATGAAGTGATTCTACATCTACTGTTTTCCCATTTGTGGATGGACTTCTATTCATGTTTTGGTTTATGTTGTCACCGATGCACTCCAACGTTTTCCTTACTAGGACTTTTCCACTCACGTGGTTTGTTTGGACTACATCATTCATTCACTGTTCATGTGTGTGTTACTAATTTATGTTTATAGCGCTCCATAGATAGGTTCCTGTGTGGTGAAGGTAGACGCCCCAAGTGGCCAGGGTTTTTTTATGTTTTGTTTTGTTTATGCTGTTTGGATGCTTGCACTTGTATCTAGCAATATGGAAGAATAAACCAAACTCTTTGGCCCAGATTCAGATAGATTTAGATTATCGTAGAGTATCAGAAATACACTACGCCGCCGTTTTTTACCTGGCTCTACGTGGAATCCAGGTAGATTTTGTCCAGTAAACAACGGCGGCGTAGTGTATTTCTCCCGTCGCAATCCATCTACGCGAGTAGGGGGCGTGAAGCATTTAAAATAGGCGCGTTCCCGTGGCGATCGAACTGCGCATGCTCCGTTCGCAAATTTCCCGCCGTGCATTGTGCGAAATCATGTTGTTACGTCATTTTTTCTTAAGTAGCGTCGTTTACGGAGATTCCTATTCCCGAACGAGTTACGTAAAAAAAAAAAAAAAAATTAAATTTGACGCGGGATTGACGGCCATACTTAACATGGGCTACGCACCGTTAGACCAGCAAAAAGCTGGTCTAACAGTACGTATAAAAAAATAGACGAAAGCGACTGCGAAGACCGCTCGTATCTTCGTGGATCGCTACATTTATTTTCCACACTTCATTCAATTTTTGTCAAATTGTAGTGTAGCTGCTTTAGTTTTATTTTTGTTTTTTATTTTCCTTTTCACCTTGGTTAGCGCAATATTTTCCCTTATCTGAACCTATCTATGGAGTCTGGCACAGCCTACTGATGGGCAGACACTGCTGGTCATTAGGGATGGGCTTCGTGTTCAAAACGAACGTATGTTCGACTCGAACATTGTCCGTTCGATCGTTCGTCGAATTTTGAACAAAAACGATTGTTCGCGGGAAATTCGTGGGAAACGAAACGACCGTTTTTAAAATTTTTATTTCCATTGATACTACTATCAATGGAAAAAAAAGTTTTAAAAACGGTCGTTTTTTCAAGAGTCCTGCTCCTGAAAAAACGACCGTTTTTAAGACTTTTTTCCATTGATACATGTTCCACTACTACTATCAATGGAAAAAAAAAGTTTTAAAAACGGTCATTTTTTCAGGAGCCCTGCTCCTGAAAAAACAACTGTTTTTAAGACTTTTTTTCCATTGATACATGTTCCACTACTACTATCAATGGAAAAAAAAAGTTTTAAAAACGGTCGTTTTTTTCAGGAGTCCTGCAAAACCCGGGTTCTGAAAGACGTTTTCCAACAATAACTTGAATATTGGTCTTTAAAATTATCGTTTTTGAATTCGAACGTTCGAGTCCCATAGACTTCAATGGGGTTCGTGCGAACGATCGGACTGTTCGACGGTTCTGGTGCGAACCGAACGCGGGGGTGTTCGGCTCATCCCTACTGGTCATACAGCAGAGAAACAATAGTCTTTTTGATTTTTATCACACAGAAAAATCAACAACCAACTCACCTCTTCAGAAGTCTTTCTCACTGCTCTCCTTAACTCAAAAAGCCTCAGGATGCAGCAATCAGTAGTCATCCTTTGGATAACTTATAGAGGCCTTAATTGCCTCATTCTGAACAGCTGAAGTTTTCCAACGCCCTAAACTTTTCTGCCGATTTCTGCAGCCGACACCTAATAGTAATTGGTGAATTGTCTAAACAAGGCAGAAATGTATCTCCCGTCTGTGACAACACCCACAGATTTACCTGACTTCCTGTCACACCGGCGTAAGTGGAAGTAGATGGAAGTGGGCTGGAAGTGGGCGTGTTCCATGTTAATAAAGCGTGACCCCATGCAAGTGATGATCCGGGCGCCAGACAAGTACTTAAAATGAACTGCGCATGTGTCGAGATGTGGACGTATCCCCATGCGCATGCGCACAACCACGTCGGAACAACTGCCTAAGATACGCCGAATCACTGTGTACGCCGTGAACATAACCTACGCCCAGTCAAACCCACGTCGGCCCATATTCACAGACGTCCAATGTACAATACGTAGGCTTGTGTTCCCTGGTAAAACTTACGCAAACCACGTAAATCATACGCCAGGAGCAAGTACGTTTGTGAATCGGCGTATCTCCCTCATTTGCATATTTGAATATAAAATCAATGGGAGCGCCACATGCGTCCAGCGTAAATATGCGCGGCGTAGGCAAATTACGTCGGTGGGATGAAGTCTGTTTTTAGACGTATTTTAGTTTGTGGGTCCGGGGCACAGATACGATGGCACATATTTGTACTTACGCGGCGTGTCTGGAGATACGTCGGCATAAGTGCTTTGTGAATCCGTGCCATAGTGTATGCTATTTACACTACGCCGCCGCAACTTACAGGAGCAAGTGCTGTATTCTTAGCAGCGGCGTAGTGTAAATGGGCCCGCGTATCCCCGCGTAATTTAAATTAAACGCGCCCCCCGCGCCAAACGATCTGCGCATGCGCCAGCCGTAAATGTAGCCCAGTGCGCATCCTCCATAGTACGCCGCAAATACATTGGTTTTGACGTCAACGTAATTAACGCACAGCCCTATTGGCGACGAGTTACGTAAACGACGTAAACAACGGAAAAACACGACGCTGTCCCGACGTCCATACTTAACATGGGGTACACCGGACCTACGCAAGGTTACCCCTCATATAGCAGGGGTAACCATACGCTTACGCAAACAATGTAAACTACGACGACGGCACGCAAATACGTTCAGGAATCGGCGTATCAGGTTTATTTGCATATAATCGACGCAGAAATCAACAGAAACTCCACCTAGCGGCCAGCTTAACATTGCAACTTAGATCCGACGATGTAAGTGACTTACGCAAGTCGGATCTAAGCAAATCAATGCGTAACTGATTCTAAGAATCAGTCGTATAGATACACAGCAGGAAAAATAGACATACGATGGCGTATATGGAGCTACGCCATCGTATCTCATATGAGAATCTGGCCCACTGTATATATACTAAATAACACTTTTGAGAAGACTGAAATCTCAGCACTGTTAAGAAGACTAAAAGCAGATCTTAATGAATATAGTTATGAGATTAGAGATGAATATATGCATTATTGTCATTCACCCTCTATTGTAAACTCTCTTGACGTTGGCAGCATATAGTAGGGATACGTGGGCATGTTATAATATGTCTGTGCAGCACATGTTTGCTGAAACTCTTGCAGTACATACAGTATTATTATATGTATACCAGCTTTTGCTGCTGTAATCTTTTGGTTTGAAGTGGAAATTAAGCATCAGTCATACAGTATGACCACAAAGGGTTAACAACCTGCCTGTACACTGCAATTTACAAACTAAATGAAAAGTTGCTTGTATTTACTGGGTGCCCACACATTGCTTAAAAACTGTGCTGAAAATCTCCCCAGTGTTTTTCACCCCTACAAAGAATACCACACTGTTATGCTTTACTTTCCTTGAGTTTAAGTGTATAATTAAATGCCGCACGCAATTCTTTAGGCAACGTTTAGAAAATCTTTGATTTTGTTTTATTGAAATCCCACACTGAGTAATCCATTAATGTACATTCTGCACATTGTCTTTGAATACACTTTGTTCCTGGTCTTCTTTCTCAAAGACACAACATTGCATTTTCTTGTACTGTAGGTGGGAAGTGAGATGGATAAAAATAATATAGATAATTTGCTGTACACTTACGTCTCCTTTTTTCCATTTTTACCTCCACGATTTGTTTGCGACACTAAGTACTTATAATAACATTACATTATTTCTATTATTATTATTATTATTATTATCCGCATCTATGTGGAAGGCATCTGGTTATATTAAAATAAAGAAAAATACATCAGCTGAAAAGAAACATTAGTTGCATTGTGCAAATCCCTCTACCTGCACACGTTTCCACATATATTTGTAAATGCGTGCAACTAAAACATCTGTTTTTAACATAAATTGTTAGACAGTGCCAATTAGTTTCTTTTTTTCAGGCAAGAGGCAGGCTGGTACGTGTGCTGAGAAATGTTCTTCCATGTGCACCTTACTTCCAAAGCTGGGTATAAATTAGGGTGGTTGCATTCACGTATCATTCATGTATCATCTTTTAACAGAGATGCTGAGATTTGAAGAGAATTTAAGATCCCCCTCCATCTGTTTTTAGCAGATCGAATCGGATTGGATCTCGATGGGTGTAAATGAACATAAGGGGCCAGATTCAGAAAGATCCATGGATCTTTCTGCTGGCGTAACGTATCCCTAATGTCGTTGTGTTAAAACATGTAAACGTCACCGCGTTCTAACACAATTGTTTTTTTAACCGATGGTTTGTAGGCACATCAGACCATCAGTCAGCTTCATCGGTTAACCAATGAAAACGGTCCTTTGGACCATTCTCATCGGATGGACTGATCATGTGTACGCGGCCTGAGAGGTTTTAAAGCAGCCAAAGTACACCTACAGCGATTCACACAGCCGTGCCAACCAGCCGCAGTATAATGATCGGTAAGTGGTTAATGTAGCCCATTGATTATTATGGTAATTATTAGTACCCCCATTTGACTTAGGACAAAGAAACTTGTAAAACAGTTTGCAAAGCTCAAATAATTATAAATGCTGTGTTTAGTGGTGCTGGCTGATTGATGTGTCACACCAGTTTTGTCTTCTCTTAGACTAGGCCACCCAGTCTGTTTGGCCTTTCTCTGGGCTTCATCAATCTAGAATGTTGTACAAGGAACAGGCATAGGATTTCCTCTAGCATTGATTGTGGCTCAATCATTCCATTTCAGCAAATTAACAAAGCATTTTGTACTTTAGGTGCAAATGACCAGTAAAGTGTTTCATTCCCACTTCTTCCCAATCCTGGACACTCAGCTTTTACCCTGTGTACATTTATTTTCAAACAGATTGAAGTGTAGCATGTTCCTATGTAGCCCTGTGTTGTTGGTGGTATAAATCATGTGTGATAAAGGTCTGGAAACCATTAAATCATTCTCATAAGCCTTCACATTACTTTCTAGATCACAAAGGCATGCATGTGGCAGAGTGTCTGGATTATACATCCAATGTGGCCATTTTTTTTCCAGACACAGGCTAGAATGACATTGTTTTCATTAGTGTTTGATGTGATAAAAGTTCCTCCATTACATTTTTGTGTTTATTAGCTATGATAATTTGACACCTTTGGTCCATTAATGTCACTTTGTTGTAGTACATTGAACAGGTGTTCCACTTCACATGCATGCGTAAGCAGTGCCTTTTTTCTCAGACAATAGGTACAGGAACTCCCCCTTTCCGAGTCACCCCTTTTCTCCGCCCTCTACCCACCTCCCAGTACTGCCCCTTTTAGACAATCTAGAACAGTGGTTCTCAACCTGGGGTCAGGACCCGCTCGGGGGTCAAATTATAATTTGCCAGGGATCACCAAATCCTGGGCTGTTCCTGAAGCCCACACCGCTCTCCCAGCCTTTTGCGCCCGCCCCCCAGCAGGGCTGTCCTTGGGGCCTGTGGCCGCCCAGCTGGTATGTTCCTGTGGCCTCCCACTAAGGAGTAAGTGAAGGAATAAAAATAGAGAATACATGGAAGGGAAAGGGAAAAGGGGGAAGAACCAAGAAAAAGGGAGAGAAAGAATAAGAGAAATAACAAGAAAGATGGCAAGAGAGAGGGATGGGGGAAAAAAAAGATTAGGATAGAGAGAGATAAAAGGGAAAGAAAGGAGAACAAAGAGAAAGGGTGGAACATCCTAAAATGTACGATTAGGGGTTTTAACACTGTACGAGTGGAAGGGACTCAGGGAGTGCTATATGTCTGTGGGTTAGGGGCGCAAATTACTTGTCTTGCAACGCAAATAATTTTACCATTTGGGGTCCCCACAACTTGGGAAATTTTATCAAGGGGTCACGGTGCTAGAAGGTTGAGAACCACTGATCTAGAACCAAGTATATATTTGTGGTGCTAAGTAATTTGTATGGAATTTGGTAATGATATCAAGAAAATCAGTAAAATAGACCCCCTGCATCCAGCAACAGTAGACCCCCCTAGCAACAATGGACCACCCACAACAAAATTCCCCCCCCAGCAACAATAGACTCCCAACAGATCTCCGCACAGCCAGCGTTAATAGACTCTCTGGCAGCCATCAACAATAGACTGCTCCCACAACTGACCCCCCAGCAACATACGACCCCCAACAACACTAGACCCCCCCTGCAAAAATAGATCCCCAGCAGTGAGCATCAATAACCTGCAGCACAACCCAGCACCCCTTGCCATTACATACATTCAGTCCAGGAGGTGCTGGTACTGTGTTCCCCACGTTCCCGATGAAAAAAAGCCCTGTGTGTAAGACATTCCCCAATCATGTGGTTTAAAGGGGTTGTGTATTGTTTATGTTGACCTTTAAGTCTCATTAAAAGACCTTTACTGCACTTTTTTTTTTTTTTGCGGTACATGTCCCAAATGTCATTGCTAAGTTAACCATGTCCTTTTTTGAAACAAAAGCTTGCACAATGGCCTTGAAAAATGCCAGGAAAAAAAAGAGAAGACATGCCTACTATAGACTTCAGTGGGGTTCACGTGCTATGTTTTGGGTTTCAGGTTGGTTGGGTATGTGGCTCTTCCCCAGTACCAAACCCAGGTTTATTTGCTCATCATTAATAAAAAAAATAGGGATGAGCTTAGTATTCCATCTGAATAAAAGTTAGGACCAAACATGCACTGTTCAGATGTTCTTTAATGTTTAGAACATTTTGCATGGACAAACATGATAGCTTCCTGATGTCAACTATTTCTAGGGAAGCAGTAGGTGCTAGGAATTACTGCATTCTTATTAACCAGAATAAGTTACAATTTAAAGTAGTGAGTGTAGAGCTTGTATAATGGTGCAAATTTGCTGTCCCCTCAAAATAACTTAAAACACAGTTATTAATGTCTAAACTGCTTACAACAAAGTGAGTACACCCCTAAGTGAAAATTTCCAAATTGGGCCCAATTAGCCATTTTCCCTTCCCAGTATCATGTTACTTGTTAGTGTTACAAGGTCTCAGGTGTGAATGGGGAGCAGGTGTGTTATATTTGGTGTTATCCCTCTCACTCCCTCATACTGGTCACTGGAAGTTCAACATGGCACCTCATGGCAAAGAACTCTCTGAGGATCTGAAAAAAAAAAAAGAATTGTTGCTCTGCATAAATATTGGCAAGACCCTGAAACTGAGCTGCATCATGGTGGCTAAGACCATACAGCAGTTAACAGGACAGGTTCCACTCAGAACAGGCCTTTCCATGGTCGACCAAAGAAGTTGAGTGCACATGCTCAGCATCATATCCAGAGGTTGTCTTTGGGAAATAGATGTATGAGGGCTGCAGAGGTTGAAGGGGTGGGGGCTCAGAGTGTCAGTGCTCAGACCATATGCCGCACACTGAATCAAATTGGTTTGCATGGCTGTCATCCCAGAAGGAAGCCTCTTCTAAAGATGATGCACGGAAAAGCCCACAAACAATTTGCTGAAGACAAGCAGGCTAAAGACATGGATTACTGGAACTATGTCCTGTCATTTTTTTATTATGAAATTATTTCTCGTAATGCACTAGGTGTTCTAGTTAGTTTAGTGATGTAGCTGGGGGCAGAGTTGTGGATGGCTGTGTAAATTATTGTTAGTATTTGAATTTTATTTGTTGGGTGAGTGGAAGCCAATGCAGGGATTTGCAGAGAGGAGTGGAGGACACTAAATGGTTGGCAAGGTGGATAAAGGGGGAATAGTGTATGTAAAGGTAATCCAATGAGGAGTGTGTTGCAGTAGTCCAGGCGAGAGATGACCAGTGAATTAAAAGCTTGGTGGTGTCATTGGTTAAAAAGGGGCATATTCTAGAGATGTTGCGGAAGCTATGGTGGCATGTTTTGGACAGGGATTGGATGTGGGCCTGAAAGGACAGTTCAGAGACGAGGGTTACCCCTAGCACCCTGGCATGTGCAGACTGATCTTGACAGAGAAGTCAGGGGAAGAGGCACGTGGGGGAGGAAATATTATGAGCTCAGTTTTAGATAGATTCAGTTTGAGGAAGTGGTGTGACATCCAAGCTGATATGTATGTTAGTAAATCAGTGATGTGTGAAGAGACTGATGGGGTGAGCTGAGGGGCAGATAAATAGATTTGGGTGTCATATAAATGGTAGTGGAGGCTATCAGGTGAACCAGGGAGGATGTGTAGATCGAGAATAGTAGAAGTCCAAGGACAGAACCTTGGGGGACAACAATGTTAAGAGGTGTTGGAGAGAAGGATGTAGAGTTGTAAGTGACACTGAAGGTGTGGTAAGTAGTGTTGAGCGGAATACGCCATATTCGATTTCGCGATATTGCGCGAATATATAGAAGAATATTCGCGAATATTTGCTAATATCGAATATTCGTGATATTTTATCCAAAACAAAATTGCGAAATTTCGCTAATGCGAAAATGATTGCAAAATTCTCATAAACGGAGATCATTTCCTGTATTACTAAACTAATATGCACTAAACACTAACTCTACACTAACTCTACTTAAAAGAAAGGAGAATAAGGGGGCAAAAGAAGGGCGGAGAAGATAATCGCGCAATATTCCTATTGCGCGATTATCTTCTCCGTCCTTCTTTTGCATCAGAGCCAATCAGAATAACTCGAATATTTGGCAAAAGGAATATTGCGCGATTATCTTCTCCTGCCCTCTGGCAGACCGTTTCCAGCAGACAGATTTGATCGTGTGTACGCGGCCTCAGACTACAAATTAATTATTACATTAATTTCCTTGCAGCATTTCTAAATTAACATATTACTCATTGTTGGAAATTTTCAAGGCAACAGCATTGCCGCACAGACTTTAAACAGAATATACAAAACCATATAGGAAGGTTCATTCAGTTCAGGTAGCATTGTTGCACCAAGTATTTTGCTTTTCTGCGAATAATAAACATAATAATGAACATCCATGCAGTGAAAACTGTAAAGAGTGGCACAATGTGCAGATAGAAAGAGCTATTATGCTCCATGAACAAATTCTCACTCTCCTAAGTAATTGCTGCAAAATTACAGGTGTAACGAAAAGCAAAAGGAATCCTGCACATACTGCCCTCTAAAACACTCAGCATTGTTTGTAACACGAAGAACCTTTCCATTTGGAGTGGGCATACTTTTGCTACAAAAATGCATTTTTAAAAAATGTGCTATAGTATATTTTTTTTAGACAACCATTAAATCCACACCAATTTAAAAAAGGTCGGCAACCAGGTGTCCAATACTCATAAAAGACTATTTATTGAATTTCCATCAGGAGTAAAAGATCCATACACATTTAAATAATAATAATAATGTGGTGGTACCTTATAATGTCATGCCTCTATCCCCTATTTGCATATACAAAGCATTAAAAACATGCTCTGTGCTAAGACTAGAGTGAGTCTGGGTTCACACTTATACGAATTGGATGCAGATTTTCCTGCATCCAATTCACATTACAGGTGACTGTGAACAGTCCTCAATGGAGTCGGTTCACACAGCTCCATTTCAGGTGTGACTTCAGGCAAAAAGTCAGTGTACAGGGACTCACCCCCTGCTGGGACCCGCAGCCGCATCACCCAGCCTAACTCTTAACCCATACAGGATTTAGCCTAGGTTCACATTGGATCGATTTGTCATGCGATTTGAGAGATCAAATCGCATGACAAGTCGTAGCCTATTGGCGGCAATGGCACTGTTCCAATCGGTGTGACACCGATTTTGTGGCGCCGCACTGATTTGCAAAAGTAGTTCCTGCATTACTTTTGCCGTTTCCTTTTGCGATTTCTATAGACATCTGTGTGTGAAGCCACACAAATGTCTATCAAGTAGCACCTGAAATCACGCTGACCTTGCTACTTTGAAATCGCACTACTTCAAGTAAAGTAGCATGATTTCAAAGTAGCATCAGTGTGAACCAGGGCTTAAATGTTACTTCTGGACGTTAAATGGAAAGGCGGAGGGAAATCCTGTTGTTTTTCCCTGCATAGCACAGTACAAGTTACAAATACAAGTCCCAGCATGGCCTGCTAGCCTATACCAGAAAAATAAAGTGCTCACTTTTTTATGTTAATCCAGAACCCAGAGAAAATGAAAGGAAAGGTCTTGTGCCAGGAACCTGCAAAACTGGTTTTTTTTTATATTATATTTAAGTAATGTCATTACTTTGGGGAACGTGTGCAAAATTAAATTTGATGAAATCCTTCATAGAAAATGTCATGTAATGCTTTCTATTTAATAATCACATGAAATATTGTAAGAAAATCTGAGTTGGGCTGGTGAATGCTACTCCTCTAGGGAACCTGTGCCAAGAAGTATTTAAGCCACAAGGGCAAGACCACCCAATGTCTGGCCCTAGAAAATAAATTCACTCACCAGTCTCACATCACCACTAACATATTAAATGAATTAAGTCAACATTTATGGCTGTGAGAACAAAAACACCCTGGCACGGGAGTATTGTTCAAACAAAATAACATTTTGGAATCAAACAGCTAGAAGGCACAGAGTTTCCTTTTACTTGTGTGGAACTTATAAATTTTGCACAGATCCTGCTAAAACTGGAAGTTGACACCTACTTTCAAAATAAATATTCTGCACTATAAAACAATATCAAACATAAAATATTGTCTATAATTTACTTTTGCAAAATGAGGGCCAGCTCACACTTTTTATTGGAATTATGTGCATTAAAAAGTAAACTAAAGCCCAATTGCAGGCTCATTAAGCCAGTGCCTTGTCATTAGCATTAGTATTGTCAACCTGCCATTTGAGCTACTTCAGTTGTCTATTGGGCTGGTAGAGCTGTTAGGGAGTCTAAACGACCAACTAAAGGAGTGCACATGAAAGGCTGAACATGTTGCTGTGCAGCATGGTCTAAGGCCGCGTACACACAATCAAATCTATCTGCTGGAAACGGTCGGCCCGACCGTCCCAGCAGACAGATTTGATCGTGTGTACGGGCGAGCAGATGGATTTGGCCAGCCGACAGATTTGAAAGCATGCTTTCAAATCTGTCGGCTGGGAACCCGTCCGCCCGACATGTCTGCTGGTTAGTATGCTAACCAGCAGACATGTCTTCTCGCACACACGTCGAATGGTTTCGACGCATGCGCGGAAGTGTTTTACTTCCTGGTGCGGTGACGTGGTGGCATCAACGTCACCGCCACGTCACCGACACGTCAGCGCGATGTCTGCTGGTGGGGATTTTGGTTTGATCGTGTGTACAAGTGATCAAACCAAAACGGCAGCAACCGATGTGAACAAATCTATTTGGTCGTGTGTACACGGCCTTAGAGTTGCCAACCTGCAACAAGAAGTGCTGTTACTGACAGGATCTCCAAGTAAGAATGTTGGCCACAGATTCATAGAAATCTTAGCTTAAGAAAATGATATACAGGTAGGCATGATGTCAAACAAAGTGAAAAAAAAATGTTGGGTTTACATTTTTATTTTAAAGGATATATAATCCCCAAAACAAAAATATATTGTTTTACAGCTTACCTGTCTTCTGGGGTAGTGCAAGTATAGAAATATACCTGTATATCTTGCTAGAATCCTAGTGTCCTTGCACCTTCATGTATGAATAGGCACTAAAGTGTGTTCCCAAATTGCATTTTTTTTCTATATTTCAATGTCACGTTTGGTGTTTCACATCTCCAAAAGTCTCCTGGGAGAAAAGGGCTGAAGGTAGGCTCAAAGGCAGCTTCTGACCTATATCTGCTGTTGTGTTATATATATATATATATATATATATATATATATATATATATACATATACATATACATATACACACACATACATATACATATATATCGTACCATACATATGACACAATATATAAAGTATATATATATATATATATATATATATATATATATATATATATTATATGTATGGTACGATATATATGTGTTAGGCTGCGTACACACGATCGGACCGGTCCGATGAAACTGTTTCATCATACCAAATCGATCGTGTGTAAGGCCCATCGGACTGTCGTCCATCAGACCAAAGTTTTAAAACTTGCTTTAAAATCGGTCCGATGGACGCCTGACCATCGGACCAAAACGATGGTTAGTACACAAAAGCATCGGGCCAAAAACCTGCGCATGCTCAGACAAAATGAGGGGACGGGAGCGCTCGTTCTTGTAAAACTTACGTTTGTTTTTGACATGGCACATTCAACATTTTAAATATCTAGTGTCTCGTTTATTGCAGCGCATTTTTTTTCTTTGTTCTCTCTCTAGAATAAACACATTGGGCCAGATTCAGAAAGAATTAGATTCCCGCAGAGTATCAGAAATAAACTACGCCGCCGTACTTTACCTGGCTCTAGAAGGAATTCAGAGAGATTTTGGCCCGTAAGGTACGGCGGCGTAGTGTATTTCTCCCGGCCGAATCAAAATACGCGAATAGGGGGCGTGAGGCATTTAAATTAAGCGCGTCCCCGCCGCGATCGAACTGCGCATGCTCCGTTCAGAAATTTCCCGCCGTGCATTGCGCGAAATCACGTCGTTACGTAATTTTTTTTTTGAGTAGCGTAGTTTACGGACATTCCTATTCCCGGACGACTTACGCAAAAAAAAAAAAAATTGAAAGTCGACGCGGGAACGACGGCCATACTTAACATGTGCCGCGTAACGTTAGACCAGCTAAAAGCTGGTTTAACTTTACGTAGCGAAAAAATGACGTACGCGATTCCGAACGACGCTCGTAACTTCGTGGATCTCCGTAAAAAGCTCATTTGCATACCCCGACGCTGAAAACAACGCGAACTCCACCCAGTGGCCGCAAAAAGATCGCAGCGTAGATCCGAAGGCGTACGAAGACGTAAGCCTGTCAAATCGAAGCCCAACGCCGCCGTATCATGGTTTGAGGATTCAAACTAGTGATACGGCGCGCGAAATTTGAAATTACTCCTGTCTAACACCAGTTAGACAGGCGTAATCGCTCTGTGAATCTGGGCCATTCTTTTGCTGATGCTATTTAGACAGAGTTCTCCCATAGCGACATTTTATTTTTTTTGCTTGTGATCTTTTTTCTTTTTAATTTTTGCAAGCCAGATGTCCCAAATTCTTTTTTGTACTCCACATGTATACATTTTTTTTTTTTTTGCAAGTTATCTCAACATTTTTTTTTAATATTTTTTTTTTTTTTTACTTTATGTTGGTCTTTTTTTATTGTTTTTTTTTATTGTTTTTTTTAGTTATCTCAGCATTTTTTTTTCTTTTTTGTTTTACTTTATGTTGGTCTTTTTTTTTTTTTTTGCAAGTTATCACACCAAATGTCCCCCCCCCCCCCCCAAGGAGGTTGTGTCCTTTGTAAATTACACATTGTATTTTGGAAATGTTTGATGGCTATTCACCACAGTAAAACACAATAGACAAGGTTTAAAACGTAAATCAAATTGCCATTTATTCTGGCACAACAAAAAATTCAATCAAGAATGGCAACAATTGATCAGTTCACAAAATACATGCAGACTTTGACACCAAAGGCACATTCCAACATGATCAAGAACAAAATTAACAACCTCAGGAGCCAAAAAACAGAAATTAGAAGCAGCAGCAGATGACAAAAGGAACCCAAGCTGTGGTACTACAACAAGCTCAGTTTGTGGCAAAATCAGCTGGAAGGCAGGGAATCACTTACTTGTCTTCCTTACAGCCTTCCTTCCAGACTGCCTTCCAGTGGAACTTCCACGGCCCCGTCCACGGCCCCTTGCAGGTGGTGTCGATGTGGCAGCAGGAGGAAGAAGATGAGGAGTAGGCCGGGCCGGGTCACCTTAATCAGTCTCCTTTGTCAACAGGTCCCTTCTCGTCCACCACATGACCTTATTGATGACATCTTTCACCAGGCCTCTTTATTGAGGTCACTGGCAAGGGATGAGCTGTAGCTCTCGGTTGGGTTCAGGGGGTCCCTCATGATCTGGCTTGCCTCCCTGATCACCTCCAGGCTCTCCTCCTCCAACTGCCTCAAACGCCTCTTTTGGCCTGGTCGGTGCATCTGGAGGGAAGGCAGCTGGGAGATGGTGCTGAGCCTGGGGACCTGCTGACATCCACTCGGCCCGGCCTCCTCCTGGCTGCCACTCACCCCTTCCGCCTGGCTGACATTTTCTGGAGCTGGCGCCTCCTGGCTGGTCTCTTCCTGTGTATAAAAAAGGGACATGTAATATTTTGCACAGTCAATCACACACATTTATATGCTCTTGACTGTTTTTTTTCTTAATTTAAATTGAACAGACTCTCATTCTGACCCCTGCAGTTGGCATCCCTGACACAATTTTTTATGCCCACGACTTGTGTTTATGTTTCCAAGCTTTCCTTTTTGTTTACAAAATCATCTCAATAAACAAACAATAATTAGCAGCCAAGAAATATGTTGTAAACTACTATACCTCACTGAAGATCAGCAGATCTGGCTCCTCTATGTCAGCCAGCTCCTGGGCGGACTAGGCAGGGGTGTGGGGAACCGTGGAAGTTCCGCTGGAAGGAAGCATGGAAGGAAGGGTGGATGGAAGACTCGAAAGTGATTCCCGGCCCTCCAGTTGATCATCCAAAAAACTGAGTTCCTTGTAGTACCACAGCCTGGGCTCCTTTGGATCATGTGCTGCTGCTCCTGACCTCTGTTTCTGGTAGTTCTTGTATGTCCTCCTGTATGTGCCCCTGAGGTTGTTAATTTTCTCCTTAACCATGCTGGATGTGCACTCCGGAATCCAAGTCTGCATGTATAATGCAAATTAATCAGGTGCTGCCGTTCTCATATCCGTCTTGTGGTAAGATGGGTGCCTTGAATCCCAAAGGCAGAGCAAGTCACAGTATTTTGCAATGAATCTAATGAGATTCTCATGCAGATTAAACTTCTCAATTTTTTTGGTAAATTCCAAAATGTATGTCTAGAATACCAAAATGAAAAATTATTTAAACACTATTTTAGGCTCAGCTTTGACATTGTCAGAATATGTGCACAATCTTTTGAGCTACTACAGACACAGTGTATCCTGCTGCTAAAATGCTTCCCAGCTCTGCCCCATTGTTGTTGAAAAAAATTATTTTACCTGCAGACCCTTTGGTTACATTTCACTAAATACGTGGCATATAACCATGCAAAAGTAATGATAGCATTCATCAAGGCACTATTCATGTGTAGATATCATGCCCCTCAGCATTGATGAGATGATACACTACCTAATTACAAGGGATGAGCTTCGCGTTCGATACGAACGTATGTTCGACTCGAACATTGTCTGTTCGTACGTTCAACGAAATTGGAACAAAAGCGTTCGTTCGCACCAAATTCGAGTGACGCAAATGGCCCATAATTGACTGCGGCATTGCACGCTGATGATTGGCCAAGCATGCTGTATGTCCCGCATGCAAAAAACTAAGAGCCATAATTGGCCAAAGCCTGGGTGGCTTTGGCCAATTATGGCTTAGGGCTTTAGCACACGCCCCACACTATATAAGGCCGCCTGCTGGGCGGCCTCCTGTAGTGTGTTCCGGCTTGTTAATGAGAGCAGTCAGAGAGAAAGAGAGATTGTCTTTTTAGAAAGCTAGATAGAGCAGGCAGGTAGGCTAGTCAGTTTAGCTTAATTTACAGTGTGTAGAGGATATATATACATCCCTAGGAGTTGTACATATATTTATACACTGTATAGCTTAGATAGATAAGTTCTTCCTAATTTACTGGCAGGCAGGTGATTGTGCTATTTAAAGACGTTATCACAGGTATAGACACCCAGCAGGTACAATATTTAAAGGAATTTTTTATTTTTTATTTAAGCATCAATAAAATCACTGCTCCTGGAGCAGTGATTTTAATGATGCTTAACGTAAAAAAAAAAGAAAAATTCCTTTAAATATTGTACCTGCTGGGTGTCTATAGTTTGCCTGTGAAAACGTCTTTGAGAACCCGGGTCTTGCCCGAGGGAACTTGTATCAATGGAAAAAAAGTTTTAAAACGGTAATTTTTTCAGGAGTCCTGCTCCTGAAAAAACAACCGTTTTTTAAACTTTTTTCCATTGATACATGTTCCCTGGGGCAAGACCCGGGTTCTCAAAGATGTTTTCCAACAATAACTTGAATATTGGTCTTTAAAATGATTGTTTTTGAATACGAACGTTCGAGTCCCATAGACTTCAATGAGGTTCTAAATGTTCGCGCGAACGGTCAGTCTGTTCGATGGTTCTGGTGCGAACCCGAACGCAGGGGTGTTCGGCTCATCCCTACTAATTACCTCTGTCCAACAATGACAATCGTTGCCTGATCTGATACACAATAAAATAAAGAGGTAGAGCATTCTCACATATATATTTGGTGATGTCTCCATGCAGATGGAGAGCGAAATTGCATCGGGGGGCCCCAAGATACATAATAGCGCAAGGGTGCAATCAACATATAAAACCCCCATCCCATGACTCAAGTCTCTAGGCCTCGGCTGGGCCCATTTTCAAATGTACCTTTGTTTCTGCAGTTCCTCACTTACGCTCGAGCAGACTCCGCGTAACTTACGTAATCACGTCATTCTCCTTATATACCCCGCGCATGCATTAAACGCTGCCCTCTTTGTCCGCCAGAATCTGCGTAACTTACGGAAATCACGTCGTTCTCATGATTGACCCTTTCCTCTTTTCCACGCCCCTATTTCATTGGAAAACAAAAATATGGCGATGTCACAAGAGCGTGCTTTAACCTTTCATGACCAGGAAAGGACGGAGGCAGGAACGCCACGATCCAGGCCCAGACGCTACAAAGCAACTAATATGTCACTAGAAGAGATGGTGGAGATGGTGAACATACTGCAGAGGAAAGATTACGATGGAGATCATGGGCCATACAAAACCCCTAATCGGAGAAAGGCGAAAATAATGGACAAGGTGGCGAGGAGACTTTCTGACATATTTGGTGTCACAAGGTCCAAGGAGCAGCTCTGAAAACGTTGGTCGGACTTGAAATTGCGTGAGCCAGAGCAGTATAGGAAGATAAAGAGAATTATTGAGAAAAGTAGGTAATTTTACTGCTTTTATTTGCAATTGTCATAAATTTGTTGGCATGTTTATCTCCATCTGCTTCGCTAGCCTGGTTGTACTTTGGATCATGTAAAAAAATGTTATCGATTTTGGCAATAGGAAGTATTTTCACCTTCGCCGTAAACATCGTTCCATCACATCGATCCTCACTCACAAATCCGATGTTGTTCCAGGAAAAGCACACCTGGACATGGCTATTTGGCGTAAAACAGCGTTTATAAACATTGGGCCAGATTCAGGTAGATCAGAGCATCTTTGCTCTGGAGTAACGCTTCTCATTTACGTTACTCTGCCGAAATTTTAGAAACAAGTGCTGTTATTCATGAAGCACTTGCTCCTAAAGTTGCGGCAGCGCATCGCAAATGAGCCGGCGGAATTCAAATTGGGCGGGTACGGGGCGTGTAGTATTCAAACTAAGCGTGATCCCGCGGCGAACGTACTGCGCATGCGTCGAGTGTCAATGCATCCCAGTGCGCATGCTCCAAATTCTGTCAGTGAACGTCAATGATGTCACATCCCCAATCATGAATGTTTTACGCAAGCGACGCAATTTGTTTTTTTTCCGACGCGATGACGACGCCTATACTTAACATAGGATACTCCACTAGGGGGCTGCTTTATCTATACGCCGCGTATCGCTTCCGGAAAAGTCGTAAAGTCACTGCGTCGCGCCCGAAAAAGATCGTGAATTGCCGATTCCCGCTCATTAACATATTTTTTTAGCGTAAATCGGCGGGAACGCCCCCGGCGCCATTTTTAAGTTGAAGTAACGATGCGATGGCGAAATTCAATTGCGCCGATCGCATCGGAACTCCAACCCGGCGTTTCTTGTTTTCTGGTTACAGAAAACAAAAACGCTGGCTTAAAGTGACAGTTAGGCTGGCGGATCCATTGATCCGCCAGCCTAACTCTACCTGAATCTGGCCCATTGTGGAAAAGATGATGGGCCAGATTCAGATAGCCTTTACGTCGGCGTATCTATAAATACGCCGCGTAAAGTCTATTCTGAGCCGGCGTATCTTTTTTCTGTATTCATAAAACAAGATACGCCGGAATTCTGCTAAGATACGAGCGGCCTAAGTCTGTTACACCGCTAGGTGGCGCTTCCGCCGATTTACGCGTCTAATATGTAAATTAGGGAGATACCGCGATTCACGAATGTACTTGCGGCCGGGCGTCGTAGTTTATGTCGTTTGCGTAATCGTTAGTCCGGCGTAAAGTTACCCCTGCTATATTAAGCGCAGCCAATGTTAAGTATGGACGTCGGGACAGCGTCGAATTGTATGTCGCTTACGTCGTTTGCGTAAATCGTTCGGGAATGGGGCTGGATGGAATTTACGTTCACGTCGTTTACATTGACAACTTGTGACGTGATTTCACGCATACGCACTGGGATACGTCCACGGACGGCGCATGCGCCATCCAGAAAAAATGTAAATTACGTGGGGTCATGATTCATTTACATGAATCACGCCCCCACATTACTAATTTGAATTAGGCGCCCTTACGCCGGACACTTTACGCTACGCCGCTGCAACTTATGGAGCAAGTGCTTTCTGAATAAGGCACTTGCCCATAACAGTTGCGGAGGCGTAGCGTAAAGAGCATACGCTACGCCCGCAGAATATTACACAAACTTCTCTGAATCTGGCCCGATGTGTTTGTTCAACCTTACTAGAATGTGAAAGGCAAACAGGATTCATTCACACAGTGATAAAGAAGCAGCTGTTTTCACATCTGGACTCAAGAGCACCTGTGTCTCCCCCATAACAAGAGAGGGTGCAGAGGGGGGAGGAAACTACACCCCAAAAAGACAGAGGAGGACCTAGTGAATAATGGTATCATTAACCTTAGTTCACAACAACTCACTACGGATGAGTTGACAACTTTGAACAGGGGTCTGAAATTTGTTCCATCACGGAATTTGAACAAGTTTTAGACATTTATTGACATACAGAAATTCACCCGTAAACTTAATATGAAGAGATACATCCTAAGCAACCCTGCTAGACAACTAAGTAGAGAAAATCCTGTGGTTATGCACTCAGGAATGGCTAACGCCTCTCTGTTTAATCCAGTGAGTACCCAGGCTCCAAATCTAAACGTTTTTCGAGATCTACTACTGAAAG
The DNA here is from genome assembly GCA_029574335.1 of Rana kukunoris. Lineage (NCBI taxonomy): Eukaryota > Metazoa > Chordata > Amphibia > Anura > Ranidae > Rana > Rana kukunoris. The sequence goes on from CM056052.1 coordinate 142,699,356, forward strand.
ATCTCGAGCAATTAAGGGTTAAACCCGTTCAACTCCATTCCAATTTAAAAACAGGAATGGAATCTCTGTGTGAAAGGAAGGATATTGTAGTACGCCCTGCAGATAAGGGGGGGGGGCATTGTCATTCTTGACAAAACCTCTTACCTAGCAGAGGTGACGAGAATTCTATCAGACTCCCAGACCTACGCAATCCTTCCTATCAACCATACTATACCCTTCAAATGGGAGTTGAAAGCTCTCATTTTGAAGGGTTATGATATGGGTATCCTCAATCAAAAAGAAAAAGAACATTTAATCCCTCTAGCACCGAGGCTACCGGTGATGTATATTTTACCAAAAATACACAAAACCCTGTTAAAACCCTCCGGGGAGGCCCATCATCAGTGGTATTGACTCTATTACCTCAAGAATAGGCAAGTATATTGATTTTTACTTGCAACCACTGGTGATGGGCACCCCCTCATTTCTAAAAGATACTAAACATGTCATAAACCTTCTTGACAACATTGAGTGGAAACCCTCCTATATGCTGGTCACAGCAGATGTGGCATCACTGTACACGTCTATCTCCCACCATCTAGGGCACAAAGCGGTCCAATATTTTTTGTCACAGAATTCTCCTTTAACTAACACACATTGTAGATTTGTGATGGAGCTACTTGATTTTGCTATGGAGCATAACCACTTCTGGCATAATGGTACCCACTACAGACAAATTAGGGGTGTGGCCATGGGGGCAAAGTTTGCCCCCAGCATGGCCAACCTCTTCATGTCTAAGTGGGAGGAAGACACTATACTCCTTGATAGATCACCAAATCTCATCTTCTGGAGAAGATTTATTGATGACGTGTTATGCATTTGGGATGGCGATGAGGACTCGGTTGACTCATTCATCTCCACCCTTAATTCCAACGCTAGGGGTATTGTCCTGACCCATGAGAAAAGTTCTAGCAAGATTCACTTCTTGGATCTAGATATTTCTATCATTGAGGGTAGGATTGTCACGTCGACATTCTTTAAACCCACAGATAGAAATGGTTACATACCACTTGACTCATGCCATCATCCTTCATGGTTGAAAGCGGTCCCTAAGGGTCAATTTCTGTGTCTCAGACGAAATTGTACGGACCTGAATGAGTTCTATAGAGAAGCAGAGATTCTGAAATCCAGATTTCTAGCTAAAGGCTATGATGGGGCAAACCTTGATCTTACCATCAGAGAAGTAGGTCAGAGAGATCGTCGTAGTCTCCTGGCTGATAAACCACCAGAGGCCATTACTAGGGAAGATTTCGGCCTGGCTTTTATAACAACCTTCTCAAGCCAACATTGGGCCATTAAAAGAATTATTAAAAAACATTGGCCAGTTATTAAAAATGACAGGATTCTGGGCCCACTCCTAACCACTAATCCGAGAGTTCTTTTCAGGGGTGCCCCAAACCTCAGACACTCATTGGCACCTAATGTGTTAGATATCCCATCCCAACCTACGTTCTTTGGTGATTTTAAGGGCTTCTACCCCTGCAGAAAATGCAGGGCTTGCAAAATAAATGCCCTTCAGGGTAGACGACACACTGATTATACCTCTACAGGCACTGGTAGAACCTACCCAATTAAAACTTTCATAACCTGTAGTACTAAATGCGTAGTGTACCTTCTGAGGTGCCCTTGTGGGTTAGAATACGTGGGACGCACCACGCGCAAACTGCAGGTCAGATGGGGGGAACACATCACTAATATCCTGGCAGTATTTGACAAACATAGTGTGTCCAAACACTATGACCTAAAACACAACAAGAACCCCAAGGGCACTGTCTTCATAGCCTTGGAGAAATATGTTCCCCATTGGAGAGGTAGTAATAGCAAGAGAACAATCTCCAGGGCCGAAACTAATTGGATACACAAGTTGGGCTGCCATGTACCTGGGGGACTCAACGTTGAGTGGGACATCAACTGTTTTATCAACAACAGTTGAGGGTCTCACTCACATGGAGTCAACCCCATTCCCTGGGGATTGTTCTATTGCTCGTCCTCTTATTTTTTCCTTTTACATTTGTACTTTACCAATGTTTTTCATTATTCTATAGCCTTTATTGTACTTTACCACTATGTGGCACTAGCGTCATTGATTCTCCATGGCATTCTGTGCAGGATATTCAATCTCCATGTCATCTTGTGTTCATTCACACCCCTTTTTAATGCATTTTTTAGCCTTATAGTTGTCATGTTTTTATGTTTATATTTTGCTCAACAATGAGTATTAAATATTCGCACCAATGCTGAAATTGATCATTAAGGTTAATAAGTTTAATTCCATAACAAGGAATATTCATATTCAGGGAATTTTTGGCTTATTGCTTTTCCTGGAGCGGCAATACGCCTTTTTCACCACAAAATGGCATAATGATTTCCATTTATAATTGAGTGGTCATACTAGCCTATTATTCCTATTGCTTTTCTTTGAGCAGCAATACGCCTTTTTCACCACAAGATGGCATAATGATTTCCATTCATAATATCAGCCTATTATTCTTTGAGCGGTAATACCCTTTTTAACCACAAGATGGCATGGTGATTTCCATTCACAATATAGTGGTTATACTAATCTATCATATGCTCCGTTCTATCCCCGCCTCTACTCAATGGTTTTGTCATACTCTTCCTCTGCGCTGTATAAATAGCGTGTGTGCAATGGCGTACGTGTGCCCCTGATGATGTCATTACGACGAAACGATCGTCGGGCAGACACACTCGTATTGCGCATATGCTAACGGTCTTAGGCGGTCTTATATTCATACGGAGCTTTTTATCCTTGCAAGGACTTTTGTATCACTCTCTATGAATGAGAGTATTTTAAGCTGTTTCAATTTTTTTAGTTTTTAAATAAACCCTCTCGTTTTTTACGCCTACATTATGGAATTGTCCCTTTCTTTTTTCCCACATGGTGTTTGATAAACACACGCTCACATACATCTATGCAAGTTCCATTTGGAAGCAGTGGTTAACCCCATGAGGAGCTGTGGATTCTACCATCTAATCTGTGGAGAGATGCGGATTCGTTCCTGACACCCCAAAGGATCAGAATTTCCTGCTATGCCTGTTTAGACTACTCCTGAAAGGGATAGTCACAGGCTTTCTGGTAAGCCTTTATTTCTACTGGTGTTGGGCCACTGATGTCTGAAATCTCCCTCCTTTCTCACCTGTGGATCTCCTAATTGGACTTTCATTGTTTGCATCTTTTCATCACCTGCATTGGAAGGGGCTAATAACTCCCAGATTTTTTCTGTGGACTCTATTTGTTTTGCACCTCATATGCTGAATTGGTGACTTTATTTTTACACTGTTTATTTATCTGTTGATATTTATAAGTACTTTATGCTCAGTGCCATATTGATTGGCACAGTGTTATAACAACCTATGCACTTATAGCTTTTGTGTATTCACATTTTGATTGTTACCATTTATAGATTAACACTGTTTACACCAGTTACTTTAGATACTTATGTGGTATATGCTGTACAGCGCTACACTGTTTTTGCACACGTCTCCCCCATAACTAACATTTTTCTTTTAGTGTCTCCCACAAATATTGTTTTTGGGGGGCATCCATTTGTGTCACTTCCCAAAAAACCGGCATTATCACAGCTTGCTAGAAGTCATAAATAAAAACAAAGGTTATGTTTGGTGGATTGAGCCCAAACAGACAATTGTACCCCACTTCTAAGCAATGTTTTGTATTTCTGCCCTACAATATCTGTGTGCTGAGTATACCTTTTTTGTTTCATGTTATTTAGGGGAAAAAAGAGGACACCATTTGGAGGAGACAAGGAGTCCCAGACTCTCCAAAAAACAACAACCTCAGCATGTGGAGGAGGAGGATGTGGAAGAAGGAGTGGTGGAAGAAAGAGAGGAGGAAGAAAGAGAGATGAAAGAAGGAATTGTGGAACAAGGAGTGGTTAAAGAAGGAGTGGTGGAAGAAAGAGAGGAGGAAGAAAGAGAGGTGGAAGAAGGAATTGTGGAAGATGGGGAGGTGGAGATTATCAGCACAACAGGTCAGTGTCACCCCAGCTTCACAGGGAAAAAGAGATGTAGATAGGCCTGCACATTACTAAAAAAACACTTTTTTTTTTTAGGGGATGAAGATGGTGGTATCACAACATCTGGTAGTCCTCATTTTTCCCGTGCCAGTGCCCAAATCGTCATCCAACAAATTATGGAATGCAGTACTGAAATGGACATTATGAGGGATAGGATGAATGTGATTGAGCAAAATTTAAAAAACATCATTGACATGATGGGCCGTATATGAGATTAACCCCCCCACAAAAAAAAATTCAATGCTATGTTTTGCACAACCGTTTGAATTGGAAAATCCACACGCCAAAATTTGAAGATGAACACACAGTGTGTCAACATGTGCTATCTGCCATCACAGGATATCGATTGTCTGTGCTTTGTGGGTGCAACCCCTTCCTCGCTACTCAAGTAGGTGAGAGGAAGGGTTTGCACCCCCAAAACAAATCCATTGATCACCCATGATGGCAGATAGCACATGTTGACATTTGTCATGGTATCAGGAGAGAAATACCCATTTGGCCACTCACTCATGCATCTTCAAATTTTGGCGTGTTCCGGGGTGACATCAGCCCATCACATGTGTTTTCATTAAAAGGTTGAACTTTGTAAGTTCCATTGTTTGTAAATACTTTTTTTTTGAAAAAAATATGTTTTTTGTACCTACACATACCAAAAAATTTAAATAGAACACAAGTTGTGCCAAATAAAAAACCCAACATTTTTTGGAAACGAAAAATTTTAAAATAAAAAAATATACCAACATTTTAAAAATGGAGTGGCTTCTTCTTTCTATGCTCAATACCCAGTTTTTTTTTATAGATGAGTGACTACTGTGCAATTGTGGTTATTTATACTAAAGCATGAAAACTAAATTTGGCACTAGAAGTGCACTAGTTGGAGAACCAGGAAGACAGATAAAAGAAAACAAAGCAATAATGACAAACAACTGTATAAAGTCCAATGGTCAAATTATTTCTTATTTCTTAATATTTCTTTCTTTTGGGGCCGAATTAGAAAGAAATATGATCTGGCATAGCAATGGCCCCCCGACCCATGAAGTACTCAACATATTTGTCGCGTACCTCACGAGCAGATTGGGTGGCCAAGCCAGCGCGACCAGTGTCCAGGCCAGGAAAGGTATCTGAGGGTAGTCCTGCCTCAGCACCGATGTTGGCTAGGTACGACTGGGAGTGCCTGCGTAAAAAATTGTGCAAAATGCAACAGGCAAATACAACACTGTTCAATATATATTCCGCCAGGTGTATCGCTGTCTGGAACAGGCGGAACCGGCTGGCGAGTATCCCAAAGGCATTCTCGACTACCCTCTGGACTCTGGCCAGCCGGAAATTTAACACCCTCCTCTCCGGGGTGAGGGTCCTCTGGGGAAAAGGCCGCATGAAATGAGGTCCAAGCCCGAAAGCTTCGTCCACGACAAAAACAAACGGAAGTCCCTCCAAATTGTCTTCATCCCGTGGCAGTTCCAGACCACCAGATTGTAGACGCTTGGCAAACTCCGTCCGCGCGAACACTCCCCCATCAGACAGCCGGCCGTTCTTCCCCACGTCCACATACAAAAATTCATACTGTGCCGACACCACCGCCATCAACACGATACTATGAAAACCTTTGTAGTTAAAATAGTACGACACCGAACGGGGTGGCGGCACTATGCGGACGTGTTTCCCATCTATTACCCCTCCGTATTTCGGAAAGTCCCACCGCTGGGCAAATTGGGAAGCCACAGTCTGCCATTCCTGTAGCGTGGAGGGAAACTGTGGGGACAAAAAAGCACATCAAAATTCCGACAGAATTCCATGGGAGTTCTATATTTAAAATACAATGGAATTCTTTCCGATGGGGCATACACATGGTCGGAAGTTCCGATGGAAACATTTTGTCTGACTTTTTCCTTTGGAAATTCCGATTATGTGTATGGGGCTTTAGAAGTTTGATCATTTGTAGTAGGTAAGTATACCTATAATACTTTATATTACATCCCTAGAAATGGGTAACTGTGTCCCAACCCTTTCTGTCCTCACAACATGTGTTTCAGATGAGAAAAGCCAGAGCAGGCCTTTGGTATATTTATTTTAAAAGTAGTCCTTCCCCACAGTGACTACAACATGGACGATCAGCAGGACGAATAAACAAAATTTTCCAGGTCACCGACTTCTCCAGACTTGGTGGATTGTGTTCCATCAACTCCAGAGTAACCAGGAGCTGCTTTATTGTTTGGATCAAATGTGGGAATGATGCTAAGTAAAGGAGACACCAGGTTCTGTTTATTATGATACCATTCACCAGAGATCCTACAGAGCAACAAACAGTGGACAGTTTGTCATGCTGAGGTTAGACACACCATTTAAATTAAGGAACATGAAAAGGTCCTATTGCTTAGGTTAGCCCACACATTATAGTAAGTAACATGTGATGTTCAACAAAGGTTAGAAAGGTCACCATCAAACAAAAAGAAACCACATTTTGCTATTTTGAAATCACTAAGAGGCTTATTCTTACAACATGTCAAATACTACATTAAAATCCCTGTCCCTGGAAAGCGATCATTTTTTTTTTTTCTGAGAAGGGGACATAAATGACAACAGATGGCAATGCTCTCCTCCACAGCAGTCGGGTTATTATTTAGATGCTCAGCTCCTAATTTTAGGCCAAGGCAAGTGCATGTCATTCAAGACATCATTGTGTCTGTTTACCTGCAGAAAAGTTATTATTTTGCCTGTATACTTTACTGTAGACATCTAGGAAAAACACAGTGTAAGCTGATTTGTACTTATACACTTCAGATGGAAAATGTAATTTTGAGTTGTGAAATAAAAGGCAAAGGAGGACAAATGAAGTTGTCTACATAAATACAGAACAATAATATGACATTGAAGTCACCTATACACTGAGTGGAAATACTAAAGATGTAACATTTCTGTACATTTTTTGAGCCTTTGGAAAAAAAAAACGTTTTTCCCAGGATTTTTTTTTACATTTTTTAATTATTTTTAAAGAAAATCAATGTTGGGTAGTATTACAAATTGAAAGTACTGTATTTATTGGCATATAACACTCACTTTTTTACCCTGAAAATAGAGGGTAAACTGTGCCTGCGTGTTGTACGCAGGGGGCTGTGGAAAGTTTTTTTCCTGAAACTTCCCTCTTAAAGTTAGGGTACGTGTTATACGCCGATAAATATGGCAATTTTGTTACGCTGGGAAGGTAATATGTGGTGTATATAAAAGAAATTTGCAAAAAAAAAACAACAATAACAACTTATTCAGTAAATTAACTGAACTTAATTCTTAACATTGTATTTTTTTTACAAATGGAATAACAAGGACTGTATATGTTAAGAACATTTCAACTATACATGGAAACAGGTAACCACTCCCTTTTCCCTCATAATAATTTCTAAGCTTCCTGCCAGTATGCATTTTTAGTCATTGACAATACTGATCCAGTAGCACATATTGCAAGCTTGATCAACGTTTTCTTGATTTCCAGGTGTAATTTTATTTATAAATAAAGGGATTGTGTATTTTTTGGGAAGAAGTGGTTTCCAACACTTTATTACTTGAAGATGCTGCTGGTGAAGAAACATTTTGTGATGATCTAGAAGCAGCAGAAAGAATGTTACCGGAATGAAAACTCTGGAGGGAAAAGCTACATTTTAACTAATTTGTCATACAAATTGACCCTCTTACCTGGCAATTAAGGCTTAAACTATGATCTACTGTATGCCAACAGTCACCCAACTGTACGAGGTACAAGGTGAAGCCCACAAGCAAGCTAAATGGCAATATTTCCCCTTTTTCCCCTATTTCCCCTTTAGTGCCCCCTAGTGAGAGAAATGCTGACAGACCGTCTCAGCAGACAGATTCGATCGTGTGTACGGGCGAGCAGACGGATTTTTCAAGCAGACAGATTTTAAAGCCTGCTTTAAAATCTGTCTGCTGGGAACCCGTCGGACCGATATGTCTGCTGGTTAGTACGCTAACCAGCAGACATATCTGCCCGCACATGCGTCGAATGGATTCAAAGCATGCGCGGAAGTGTTTAACTTCCTGGTGCGGTGACGTGGCGGCGTCAACGTCATCACCACATCACCGCGCTGTCTGCCGGCGGGGATTTTGGTTTGATCGTGTGTACAGCGATCAAACCAAAACAGCCCAGCAGACAAATCTGTTCAAATCGGTCTGTCAGACCGATTTGAACAGATTCATTTGCTCGTGTGTACAGGGCTTTAGACTTCACATAAAGTCTTTTATTAATGTCTTAATGTTATAACATTTGAATGTCATGTCATAGATATATTATTTATCATTGTAAAAGAACATATGCCACGCTTCTTTTCCTATTTCAGAAAAAAAACTTTCCAAAAAACAGCTTTTAAAAAAATGGTAAATAAAATGTTCCCCAATTGTTCAGTTTTTTTTTCCCCAAGCCTTCCTATCTCTAGGTAATACACTGACAATTAAAATATTTTTTGTTTATCTGATAATCATTGGATTTTAAGCATAGACATCTCAAAGAAACCTAGCTATAAGAAAACACCAATGCTAACCTCTATATCTAAAAATGCTAGTTGCTTGACTGTCATGCTAAAACTCTTCTCAGAACGTCTGATTTTCCCCTGATCTTTCTGATCTGCACATTTGTTCTAAGTCAGTGACGAAAGTGTTTACTCCAAAAGTCAGTACATCAGCCAGACAACTAGAGGAATGTAATGGCAACACTAAAATGTGCTCACTGCAAATGTATTATAAATGGCATTGTATAAATCCCTGTACACATGATCGGATATCTGATGGAATCTAATCCGATGGATTTTTTTCATCGGATATCCGAAGGATTTTTTCATCAGATATCCGATGAAGCTGACTTTCATCAGTCTTGCCTACACACCATAGGTTAAAAATCTGATCGTGTCCAACGTGGTGACGTAAAACACTACGACGTTCTGAGAAAAAAGTCCACTGCTTCCGAGCATGCGTCGACTTGATTCGACAGACGATTGATTTTTTAACCATAAGAAAATTTTAAAACAGGTTCTATTTTTTTTTCACCGATGGATAAAAAACCGATGGGACCCACACACGATCGGTTTGTGCGATGAAAACGGTCCATCGGTCCATTTTCATCAGACGAACCAATCGTGTATACAGGGCTTTAGTCTAGGAAGTTGCTTATAAAAACTTTAGGGTTGATTTATTAAAACAGTAGAAAACGGTAACACTGCATAATGAATGTTCACTTTGCTCAGTGAATACAGTGAAGCTGTGTTCACTTTAAATCCTGAGCTATAGAAATTGAAAACAAAAAAGATTTTTCTTATCCATAATGGGGTGATTGAAATGAAGGCAGTTTTACCTTATTCACTGCTCTAAGGAAACATTATTTTACATAAAGAATCTATCCTACTCCATTAGTACATCAACCTCATTATCTTCAATTTCAGCTCTTTAGCTAAGCCACAACTTTCATTCTTGGGCTATATAAGCCTTTTTATAAATGAACCGTGTAAGATGCAATGATTATTCAAACACAAATTTAAACTTTAAATAACTCTACTCAGTAATGTTGTGACACTTTTAATTGATTACACTAGGTTTTGCGCTTTCAAAGATTTATATTAATAGATATGAAAAAATCTTGAAATCATGGCATTGGTAGCAGCGTTAAACTAGACTTTAGGTCAGAGATGATATTGCATGTGCAGAATATCCAAATACTAGGCTGGTCTCAGATCGCTATTAAGAACATTCTTTTTTTATCTTCAGAATGCTTTGATATAGGAAAATTTGTAAGGGCAAATTCTCAGCAACTGTGAGGTAAGCTGTAAGGCTGTGCAGCTAATTGCTTGAGAGAAAGCAGCTTGAATGTAAATCTTCGTTCAATTACAAAACCGCCCCAGGAGAAGAGGGCTTATTGAAATCACATTTTTAGAGATACAAAAAATTAAATAGATCTTATCGGTCAGTAAAAACATCTCCACCTCAATGGCATACTGTACAGGGCTTGAGAATAATCCCCTAAAGACAACATCATTTCTGTAGGTTGCCATTGAAGTTACTAGAGAATTTTTTTTTTCCTTTTTTTATGTAGTGAAATATGCATAGGCTCATCTCATTTGAATAGTCCTAGTACCTTAACTTGGACTATATTTTAACAGGCCTTGGGACTAAATAACTAGTCTGGAGACCATTTATATATATATAAAAAGACAGCATTGTCTTCTTAAAATCTTAATTATTTACATATTTTCTCAGGTCCTTTTTTGTGCTCCTGTTCCCTTCCTCCAGTTGAGTGCTCCCAAAGCAAGCAGCAGCCCCCTCATTCTCCTGATTGGCTAACTGACTTTAATTGACAGCAACGGGAGCCAATGACGCTGCTGCTGTGCCTCTCAGCCAATCAGGAGGGATAGTCCTTGAAGGCCGAGGCACTCGTGTTAATCACTGGATATAGAGTAAGGGCTCGGGTAAGTATTAGGAGGGCTGCTATACACAGAATCCTAATGCATAGAGATGAGCTTTATGTTCGAGTTGAACCTGAGTTCGACTCGAACATTGGCTGTTAGCGCGTTCACTGAACAACGAACAATTTGGGGTGTTCGCGGCAAATTTGAAAAGCTGCGGAACGCCTTTTAAAAGTCTTTGGGAGAAGTCAAAAGTGCTAATTTTAAAGGATAAAGCGGAGGTTTACACAAAAAGTGAACCTCTGCTTTTCGGGAACCCTCCCCCCTACGGTGTCACATTTGGCACCTTTCAGGGGAGTACAGATACCTGTATAATACAGGTATTTGCACTCACTTCCGGCATAGATATCCGAATAATCTGCGGATAATCTATGCCACTTCCTGTCCCCCCCCGCTGTCTTCTGGGAGATAGAAGACAGGAGGGACCATTTTGATTGCGCAGCGCGACTCACGCATGTGCAGTAGGGAATCAGGAAGTGAGGCCATAAGGCTTAATTTCCTGATTCCCTTAGCAAAGATGGCGGCGGCAGCATCCGAGGACCGAGACACGCGTCGGCCTCAGGTGTCGACATTGCGGGCGCGCTGGACAGGTAATTGTCTATATTTTAAAAGTCAGCAGCTGCAGTATTTGTAGCTGCTGGCTTTTAAAAAAAAATTGGTGGACCTTCGCTTAAATATGCAAGTTATTGTCATAAAAAGTGTTTTGGAACCTGGGTTACTGTCCCAGGGGACATGTATTAATGCAAAAAAACTTTTTAAAAACTGATGTTTTTTCGGGAGCAGTGATTTTAATAATGCTTAAAGTGAAACAATAAAAATGTAATATTCCTTTAAATTTCGTACCTGGGGGGTATTTGTAAAGTAATTGAAAACTACGTGCGGCTATAATGAATTGTCAGGTCCCGGGAATAGAGATAAAAAATGAATGAAATTAAATGAAAAAAGAAAGCATGGGTTCCCCCCTTAGTCCATTACCAGGCCCTTTGGATCTGGTATGAATATTAAGGGGAATCCCAAACTACCAAAAAAATGTGTGGTGGCCCCCCTCCCAAATTCCATATCAGGCCCTTCAGGTCTGGTATGGATTTTAAGGGAACCCTGCACCAAAATAAAAAAATGGTGTGGGGTTCCCCCCAAAAATCCATACCAGACACTTATATGAGAGAGCGCCCCCCCTCCTGAACCGTACCAAACCACATGCCCTCAACATAGGGAGGATGTCCCCATGCTGATGGTGACAAGGGCCTAATCCCCACAACCCTTTCCCAGTGGTTGTGGGGGTCTGCGGGCGGGGGGCTTATCAGAATCTTAAAGCCTTATTTAACAAAGAGGAACTCCAGATCCCGCCCCCCTAAGTGAATTGGTAACCCCTACCGTTTCCCCTCCAAAAAAGTGTCAAAATGGAGACACAGACGACAGTTTGGGACAAGTCCTTTATTAAAAATAAATAACAAAACAAAAAAAAAGGTTCCAACGATGTAATCCACTCGAGCGATATTAAAAAAAAAAAAACGCTGCAACGAACAATACTGCCTCATAGGAGGCGCCCGACCAAATGACGCTCTGCTGGGTTGACAGCTCTTTTATAGCTGAGGGCTGGGCCTCCTCTCTGATGCAAGGAGAAATCCCAGGGTTACCCAATGACGTGTATGGGTGACCCCACCCCCTCTTGTACAACGCGGGTTTCCCAATGACGCGTCAGACACATCATTGGAACTTTTTTTTTATTAGAATTTTTTTTATTTTTAATAAAGGTCTCCTGTGGTTTTTACCATTTTGACACTTTTTTTGTGAAATGGTAGGGGTACCCTGTTACCAATTCACATAGGGCGGGCAGGATCTGGAGTTCCCCAGTGTTAAAGGGGGCTTCCAGATCGCGATAAGCCCCCCGCCCGCTCCCCCACAACCAACGGGCAAGGGTTGTGGGGACATTCTCCTGATGTTGAGGGCATGTGGCCTTGTACGGTTCAGGAGGGGGGGCTCTCTCGTCCCCCCCTCTTTTCCTGCGGCCTGCCAGGTTGCATGCTTGGATAAAAGTCTGGTATGGATTTTTGGGGGGAACCCCACAACATTTTTTTTACATTTTGTTGCGGGGTTCCGCTTAAAATCCATACCAGACCTGAAGGGCTTGGTAATGGGCGAAGGGGGGAACCCATGCTGTTTTTTTCAATGACTTTTATCTATATTGAGCACAACATAAGCCTTAACCCTGCATTATGAATGCAAAACACACTCTTTAACCCTGCATTCTGAGCGTAATACGCTCCTTAACCCTACATTCTGAGCGTAATACACTCCTTAACCCTACATTCTGAGCGCAACGCAATCATGATCACTGCATTCTAAATGTAATATACTGGCGAACCCTGCATTCTCTGTATAATGCACTCCTAAACCCTGCACTCCTGTAATATTTATTTTATTTTAGTTCTGAGTAAAAATATTTTATAAAAAAAAAAGATCAGGCTTACTTTTTTTTGGGGGTAGGGCAGTCTTTGACTTCATTAGTGTTGTTTAAGTAGATCTCCATCTCTCGAAGGTTACCTACTCCTGGTGTAGGCCATTTTACATAACTTAGAAAGCCTGACTGGAATACTCCCAGAATGTTGCTAAGACATTGCTGAGTGAGGCCTAGTCATTAATGCTCACCTCCACCATCAAAGGAGCAAGCTCTTAAACGCTGAGCTCAGAGCTACTGCATCAGGGGAAAGAAAGCACATGTGAGGGGGTATGAACCAGAGAAAAAGCTCACTCTTGTGAGGTGTGTAGGAGGTGAGCAGGAATTATTAAGCCTTACTTACTAATGCTCTAGCAACATCCTGGGAGTATTTCAGTTGGGCTGTGGAAGGTATGTAAATGGCCTACCCCTATAGCATTGGTATTATTCAACTTTAGTCAGAGCTGCACATTTTTTTTTTTTTTTTACAAACAACCCCTACCTGCCCAGGCAGTTTTTTGTAAAGCTAAACTAAACCATTAGTGAAGCACCATCCTTCCCCTAGCACCCTCACTCCACCAAAAGACTAATACTTACCTGTCCTTACTTCTGCCAGGTCCCCACTGTGTGGCCTGCTGGAAATCATGCAGCCTAGGATTAAACTCTAGCAACAATATTGTTGCCCCAGTTTCAGTACTAAATTGGCAGGTCAGTGGTGATACTGGGCCTCCTCATGACACCTAACCCTCTTGTGTTTATATGAGGCATTTATCACTCACTTTCCACAATCTCCCACTTTCTTACACATCATATTTTGCTAGAAGGGAAACTCTCTTCCTCACCATCTTATAATGCTTAATAGTTGGCTGTTATATCCACATTCCCCATATATCAGATGACATACAGTATAAGAAGAGCAGTATAACCCCAGCTAAATCTGAGAAAAATATGCTGTTATCTGCTGGATCTATTGATCTTTGGCACGGTCTCTTGCGAACAAACATATTTCTTTTTCAGTCTGCTGTCTTTTTGTGGCGTGACTGAGGTGTGGTAATGTTTTTTTGTAACATTTTATAATGTAACTCCTGATAAAAAAAAATGCATTGGGGCATGATATATGTAAACCAATAAAACTGCACAGCAGGTGCATGCACAGTTCCATTGGTCCAGTGAATAAATTGGGAAGGTGGGTTGTCTTTTGCATGGTCATCGGTAGGCCAAACCTCTAAAAAAAGGCACATTTCCATCACGTAATAGTGCAGATAAGCAGATAAACCCTATACTGTGGCATTGAGATTCTAGTTTTAGTAGTAATGATATATACACAAATGAGTGTGCAATGACAAATTATAACAAAAATTGCAAAGAAACAAATGATCCACATGAACTTTCAAAGGGTGTCCACTATAGTGATTAATTATGACTCCAAAAACAAGTGTCTATAGATGCCTTAATATGGAATCTTGAAAATCCACGCTATTATATAATGTATAACAAAGCCTCTTACCAGAGAAGATGGATCCCAGATTGTAGGGATAAAAAACGCTTAATTTTAAAATGATCAGCTTTAGTACTCCACTTCTTAAGCTCCGTCAGGAGACCTGGTAATGTTGGTCCACCTGGATATGGAAATGTTTCCAATGTATCCCAAAATACTCCAAACTCCAAAGGTAGCCCTGCTAAGTGCTCACCAGCATAAGGAGATAACAAGAAGGAAGAGACTCCATAGTGCAGAACGTTTTAAAAATATTTAATGAACAGTCCATTGCACTTTACAGAATAAAGGAAAGACTTCAGCAAAAAACAAAGCCGCAGACCTTTTCCTTCAAGCTAGAGCGTGGTGACATCACAGATAATTGCTCTACACGATGCGTTTCCCTGTAAGGCCTTGTACACACGATAGGATTTATCCGATGGAAACGGTCCGACGGACCTGTTTTGATCCGATGGCTGTACACACACGTGGTGACACGGCGGTGACGTTGACGCCGCCACGTCACCTAACCAGGAAGTGAAACACTTCCGCGCGCATGCGTCGAATCCATTCACAGTATCCGACGCATGTGCGGACAGATATGTCCGCTGGTTAGGCGTACTAACCAGCGGACATATCCGAAGGGCAGCTCTCCGGCGGAAAAGTTTCAAAGCATGCTTTGAAACTTTTCCGCCGGAGAAATCCATCCTAATCTGTTCGCCGGCCCCTACAGATGAGCGGATTTTTTGGCTGAAATGGTCCGTCGGACCATTTTCAGCGGATAAATTCCCTCGTGTGTACGAGGCCTTAGAAGCATCGACTGGGACCGGAGACTATCACTAGTAGTAATGGAAGCTGTGAAATAAACCATCTACTATGTTATTTTGTATTATGGCATTTATGCTATATATTTATAGATGCTTTGGTAGTTAGTTTACTGTACATTTGCCATCTGTCCTGAGCTCCTGAGCTACCAGAAGACCACTTGTCAATGTATGCTTATGCAGTATCTCTATTACTAATGCTTTTAATTGTTTTCATGGGTATCACTGGCAAAATATTACATTGATAAACCTTGAATTCCTCTTATTCTTCTATTCATCTTTCCCTCGCTCTGCATTCAGTCTCACAGGAGAAAGGACGCGATTGTCTCTGCCAGTACAGATGGCTCTGGTAAGTGCCAGAGACAACCGGAGCATGTCGCGAGTAGGAAGGCCCCCTTCCAACCCCCGATAAAAGTGATCCCACAGCAAAATCCACCACGGAGACAACTTTTATCTGAAAGAGGACCGTCCGCTGTTGAAGATGATACTGGAGTTATAGCAGCTATCTGCTGGCATAACAACCGTATTCCACTTCAAACAGCCAACGTACAATGACGGCAGGCAGTCCACAAGTAGTTAATGTCTATGTATTGAATTATTTTGAGGGGACAGCAAATTTACACTATTATACAAGCTGTACACTCACTACTTTACATTGTAGCAAAGTGTCATTTCTTCAGTGTTGTCACATAAAAAGATATAATAAAATATTTACAAAAATGTGAGGGGTGTACTCACTTTTGTGAGATACTGTATCTCTGTTACTAATGCTTTTAATTGTTTTTATTGGTATCACTGGCAACATATATCCTTGTATTCCTCTTAGGCCGCGTACACACGATCGAACATGTCCGCTGAAACTGGTCCGCTGACCAGATTCAGCGGACATATCCGATTGTGTGTACGACCTAGTGGACAGGTTTTTCCAGCGGACAAATTTCAAAGCATGCTTTGAAATTTGTCCGCTGGAAACCTGTCCGTCGGACATGTCCACTGGTTAGTACGCCTAACCAGCGGACATAAATCTCCCGCATGCGTCGAATGGATTCGACGCATTCGTGGAAGTATTTTACTTCTGGGATTGGTGACGTGGCGGTGTCAACATCACTGCCACGTCACCGCGTTATCCGTCCAAGGGGATTTTGTTCCGATGGTGTGTACATGCCATCAGACCAAATATTCGAGGAGACATGTCCGCTGGAAACGGTCCATCGGACATGTTGAGCGGACATGTCTCCTCGTCTGTACGCGGCCTGATTCTTCCATCCATCGTTCCAGTCATTAGCCACTTATATTTATACAGTACTTAGTACATTTCACCATTTTAATGTAACCTTATTTTTTCAGTTATTGAATTAAATCAGAAATAACCCAGATGTAGCGGCAGTATCAGCCAGCCTAGTGTATGTGTTAATGACTAACACTTTGTATCGGCCGTTCAGAGTTATTAATGATTTGCCTGGAGTGGCAGAGGAGGGGATTTTAAGAACTTAGGGGTGACAAATTGTGTAGGAGAAATAAGGAGGAACTACAGAAATTTAATTTCCTACAATATAATTCAGCACAAGCTGTGTAAACATTTGAGTTCATAAAGAAAGAAATAGTTGAAAAAGAAAACAAATGTTCTAACATTCATGGCAATATTACCATCCACTGCCAGGCCCACCTCTTGATACATTCTATACTGGTTTAAGGATTTGTGAAAGATTTTGGATTAGCAGGACTAGCATGTGTTATGTCTATTGACAGAGAACAACATGGAGGGTCAAAAAAATGAAAATTGTGTTGAACTTTCAAAGTGTAGAATTCTACTTGCTTAAGTCTCTGAGATTTTTGTCCTTAGAATTGCAGATTATAGTAGTTAAGTATGCCTTAGGGTGCCATAAATGTTAAACATTATACTATTTCTTTTGAAAATTAGTATATTGTAGCCTATTAATATTGAACACTGGCTGCTACAACAGAATTCCAAGGTTCTTTAAAATGTTATTAAGTTAAGTTTCTAATCACATAGGGGCATATTTATAAACCAGTGAATGTGACTTTTACTAAACATTTACTGATGATGAATCAATAACGGTCATTAAAAACACATGCACCAGAATGATTTATCAACAGTAATGCACCCATGCGTAAAAAATCAAAAATAATATTTACTATGTTTATTTTATTCTTTTTGTTCATTTATATTGCACCAAAACTTGACTGTACAAATTGCCTAGCTCGCTGCTAGTTAGGAAACCAGCAGCCAAAAGCACCCTAACAACCAGCCTGCTCAGGAAGTTGTCACTTTTAGCATGTGGTAAATAGTGCTGCTAAATGCACCACTTCCTGCTGCAACAGAGATTTTGTGTTTTGCCCGATGGGAAAACTGTCGCGTTTGCCTTTTGTCAGGAAAATCGTCTGTGTGTATGCTCCATAGCAGTTTTCGCAACGAGAAAACTGCCTGCAAACAAATTAGAACCAGCTCTCTTTTTTCCCATCGTGATTCCTGGCAGTCTTTTACTCATTGCGAAAACCGCTTGTGTATGCTTTTCCGAAGGGGGGGAAATGCGCATGCTCAGAATCAAGTATGAGACAAGAGTGCTTGTTCTGGTAAAACTAGCATTCGTAATGGAGATAGCACATTCATCACGCTGTAACAGACTGAAAAGCACGAAGACTGAAAAGCGCGAATTGTCCCTCACCAAACTTTTACTAACACGAGGATCAGCAAAAGCAGCCCAAAGGGTGGCGCCATTTTAATAGAACTTCTCCTTTATAGTCCCATCGTACCTGTTGTACGTCATTGCGCTTTGGTCGGGCAGGATTTGGCATGATCGTCTGTATGCAAGACAGGCTGGAGATGAATCACGTCTGGAAAAACATCGTTTTTTTTCCTGACAGGAAAACCGGTCGTGTGTATAAGGCATCAGAGTGAATACCCTGTTTAGTAAATAAACAAAAAAAAGGCCAAAAATATTGAAAAAAAATTGTTTTTAATTTCTGTTATAACATTTTGCAAGTAAATATTCATTCTTCATAAATTTAAGGCGAAATGTATACTGCTACATTTGGTGAATACATACCTTGGTGAACATAACCCAAATCAGTGTTTATTATTTAGTCTGTAGGAAAGTTATAGTGTCCACAAACCATGGTATATACAGTATAGTGTGTATCTGAAAATGTATCAATCCTATCTCCTATCTCATTTCTTTAAACCCGGAAGTGCCAGGACAGTACAAATACCCCTCAAATTACCTTTTTTGGAAAGTAGACAGTCAGCTATCAAGTAAGGGGCATAGCACATTTTTTCAGGTTGTAATTTTGTTTGTTGCAATTTTTTTTATATACTGTCACCAGTGCAGTACAGCGTCATCATATAACTGATGTGATGGAGACCAGAGACACTGACTGGTGACTGCACTGTATGTTAAAAAAAAAAATGAATACTTTTTTTTTATTATTTAAAAAAAAAATCCTTTTATTTGGTTTTTAAAAAAATAATTAACATACTGTGACCAGAGCATTACAGTGTTACCATAGTAACACCATGCAGCCTCATCAGTGCCTATCAGTGCAGTTTCATTAGTGCCAATCTGTGCAGCCTCCTCAGTGCCCATCGGTGCAGAATCCTCAGTGCACATCAGTGCAGCCTCCTCAGTGAAGAAGATAAATAACCTATTTAAAAAAAAAAATTGTGATTAAACATCACCAAAAGAAAGCTCTATTTTTTCTAAATAACATTTTTAAAAATGTCAGATGGGTACAGTGTTGCATGACCACCCAATTGTCATTCAAGGTGCGATAGCACTGAAAGTGAAAATTGGCCTTGGCAGGAAGGTGTGAAAACGCCCAGTATCGAAGAGGTTAATCACCCAAAGTAGGTCTGTTCATCTATGTAAAATAGTGTGTGAGCACATGCATCGGTGGGCTGGAGGTGCAACCTGATTAAAATGGTATGGATGCCACAATTACTCTATGTATTACACAATACACCTATATGGATACATAAAAAATGGTTTAAGAAGATAGATGCCCTGTTAAGGGAATTAATATGGAAAGGAGGACTTTCTAGGATAGGACTGCAGACCCTGCAGCTGCCAACGAGAGAGGGGGGAATGGCAGTACCCCATCCACGTTGCTACTTTTTGGCCGCACAGCTGCAGCATGTAGGAGTTAAAACGGAACCAGGAGAGGATGTGAATGGAAGTTTAATGATCCATGGGGCCCCCCATGAAATAATCATGGAGGTGATGGAGGCCAACTCATTAATCAACCTGACCCCTACGGTCAAGATGGTAACTAAAGTGTGGAAAGCCATAACGATAGAGGGAGGACAGGTGGGAGTGACAGAGTACACTCCATTGTGGAATAATAGGAACCTTCAAGAGCTCGAAACAGTGGGAGTGATTAAAGAATGGGCAGTAAAAGGGATAACAAGACTGGCTCAGCTATATGAGGGAAGGACTTTAAAAACATTTGCCACCCTGAGAGAGGAATATGAAATTCCCAATTGCACGTTCTACAGGTATCTCCAAGTTAGGCATGCATTAAATACTCAGTTTAATGGAGAAGGACCAAACTGGATAAAGCCACAAATATCTCAAAGGATAAGAGGAGGTATAGAGAAGAAAGGGTTTATTTCCACAATCTACCCATATATATGTGAGGAGAACATAGAGGGATCAATGCAGCTTAAAAGTAAAAAGAAATGGGAGGAAGATCTGGGAATTATAACGGAAGACCAATGGAAGACGGTGCTGGAGAGAGGGCAAATGGTCACAGTTTCACCAGCTCAAAAGATATCCTTCTTAAAGATGATACACAGGGCATATTTTACCCCAAAAAGACTATTCAGTTTTGGTTGGAGAACGGATGCAGGGTGCCCCAGATGTCAGGACACGGGGGACTTATTACATATGTTATGGAGATGCCCCAAATTATTTAGGTATTGGCTAGAGATCATCAGAATTAGGTTAACAAAACATATAGACTAGGTTGGAGATGGACCCTAGAACGTGCATATTGGGAATATGGGAAGAAAGGGGAGAGCTGGCGAGTACCACAAAAGCTGTAGCAAGGTGCCTATTTCTGGCAAGAAAATTGATTGCCCACAGATGGCAAGCAGTAAACCCCCCATCATTAAGAGAGTGGACTAATAGTGTGACAGAAACAATATGGAAAGAGAAAACAGTTTATATCAAAAGAGGAAACATCAAGGAATTTGATAAAATATGGAAACCGTGGTTACTTGAAATAGGATATCTGGTATGAAAAGCCAAGGAGCAAACTGGAAATTAAGGGTGGGAGAGGGAGAGAAGGGGAAAATAAGTATTTACTAGGGGCTAAGTCCAAGATTATGGTATGCGGGGAATTAAAAATGTTTTGTATAAAGAAAATTTTGTATGTAATCTGTTTTTTAAATATGAAAGATAATGAAATAAAGAGAATTAATCAAAAAAAAATTAACATACTGTGACCAGAGCAATACAGTGTTACCATAGTAACACCATGCAGCCTCATCAGTGCCTATCAGTGCAGTTTCATTAGTGCCAATCTGTGCAGCCTCCTCAGTGCCCATCGGTGCAGAATCCTCAGTGCACATCAGCGCAGCCTCCTCAGTGAAGAAGATAAATAACCTTTTTTTAAAAAAAAAAAAACAATAGTGATTAAATATCACCAAAAGAAAGCTCTATTTTTTCTAAATAACATTTTTAAAAATGTCATATGGGTACAGTGTTGCATGACCACCCAATTGTCATTCAAGGTGCGATAGCACTGAAAGTGAAAATTGGCCTTGGCAGGAAGGTGTGAAAGCGCCCAGTATCGAAGAGGTTAATCACCCAAAGTAGGTCTGTTCATCTATGTAAAATAGTGTGTGAGCACATGCATGGGTAATTTGTTGTCAGTCTTAATTTTATTCAAAGCCTACTCTTGTCGGAAGTTGAACTCATTAGTAAGCTTTACAATCAATCAATTTTGTGTCTGTTTTGAGCGGTGTAAGGAAGGCATAATACAAAAACAATTGCTGTAAATAAAAAAACATTAAACTTTATGAGGTTGATAGATTAAAGAAAAAATTCTTATGCAAGTTGACTTTAAATACCCACTAAAGGTTTGGGTAAATGTAATTACTTTCTTTACATAATTCATGTAAGAAAAACATTAGGATCACACTGTATCATTAAACACAGCATGATATGATGGTGGGAAGGATAGTATGAACCAGTAGGTCCAATAAGAGTGCTGGGTGGAGGTGTCGCAATAGCGATCTTGCCAGAGGTATGGAATGCTACCTCAGTCCACCATCGGAGCAGCAGGAGAAAACTCCTTTCTCTTCTCTGTTCTTTATAACTTCTAAAAGCACTGTTGATCTCCCTTATAAGTACATCATTCAAATTGAGGCTGAAAAGAGGGAAGATGCATTGCTGAGGGACATAGTCTCCACCCTCTCCCCTTCAACTCTGTCAGAGCCATCTGTGTCACCTGCTCCAGCAGCTTTTTCCACCAATTTAGGCAGACTATGCTGTTCCAGCAAATTGCCAGCTTGGTTAACCTGCCAGAATATGGGCCAGGAGAGGCACAGTGGCCACGAGGTCAGGAAGAGGAGGAACTGCTGTGTGACAGTTACAAGGGATCAGAGGACCCATGACAAAAGCTCTCAGCATGGACGTCTGCTGCAGGAGGTAAATACAGGTGTTCACCCCCATAATAGTCAGGATGCATGTTCTGTAGCTGAAGAGAGTATTGCTGGATCAGTCAGTCAGTGAGTCAGTGGGGTGTTCAGGAGAACACCCAGGTACTTCTGGGATCAGGAGGATACCTTGCAGCGTGCCTTCATGCAATATACAGCCTCCTGTGGGCAGCGATTCTATATTGTCTATGCATGTTTCAGGGTCCTCAGTTGAGCAAAAATCTACACCCTTTCCATCTTTCTTCACTCCCGGACAGGGTAACGCTTTACCATGTGTTGCACCTGTTTCATTGCCTCACAGATATCATCCACTGGCTTGGAGGTTACATTGGGAGGGAATGTTATTTTAAGTGCAGATTTACGTTATTTTACTTTGCTTCTTCTTTCTGCGCACTAGGATTTGTGTCCAATACAGTTGCTTCTCAGATGAAATAGTATTGGGTGATGGCTTCTGGACCAACAAGCACCATCACATCTGCTCCAGCCTCTCCAGGTGGCAGACGTGATCTCCCCAAGCATTCTTCAGGTGAGTGCATAGATATTTACATTAATAGCACTCAATCTTGTACACTACCATTTACATCACAGGTGTCAAACAGACGGGCCTCCAGCTGTTGCAAAGACAAAACAGAAAGGTCTGGTGTAACCAGTGACACACCTTCATCCCTAAATTGTACAACAAAAAAATCAGAAACTGAATTGAGATAAGCACAGTTTGGCCAATAAACATAATAGGAGTAAACACAGTCTGGAGATGTATTCATAAATGATCGTACATACATGAAAAGCATAGATAAATGCCAAGCCGATAGGATGATGTACATAGTATATAATATTGCCATAATACATGTAAAATTATATAATACACAAGCATCTGAGAGCCGGTTCACACAGGGGCGACCTGGGATCCGACTTGAAGTTGCCCCAAGTTGTGTGGTTGAGAAAATCATGAATCAATGAAAGTGAATAGAACCGTCTTAATACACACTCCTGAAGTCGCTCCAACTTAAGAAAAGGTTCCTGTACTACTTCAATCAGACTTGTAGGCAAAAATAGATTTCAATGGAAGTCGCCTCAGAAGTCGGATCATTGTCTTAACTGAAGCAACAATACAGGAAGATAACATATATTTCTCAGGCAAACCCCTCCCTCCCCCTCCCTCCCCAGAGCTGATTGTTGTTTGATTGGCCACTGGAAAGCCTCCTGTCCTGAAGGTGACATGAAGTTGCCTTGTACTGTCCTGGAGGCAACTTGAAGTTGTCTTGTAAGTTGCCTGATGATTCATACTTCATACTCAAGTCGTGTCCAAGTTGCCTCCCAAAGTCGTGCTGGAAGTTGTGTTGCCCCAGCGTGAACAGGCTCTAAAAGGTCTAATGCGTTTTGCGAGACACAGTTTGCTTCTTCAGGGATGGATGCATGTGTGGTGTATCTAAAATAAATAGACAAAAAAGATGTATATTACAGTAATAATAGTTTTGACAAATGGCAAGAGGGGCCTTGGAGTAGGGGCATTTTAGATGCTTGTGTACTATATCATTTTAAATGTATTATTTCAATTAGTATATACTATATGTATCATCCTATTGGCTTGCCATTTATCTATGCTATTCATGTACAATCGTTTTTGAATAAATCTCCTGTTATGTTTATTGGCCAATTTTAGAAATATAAGCTTTGCTGTGTAAACGATGAATGTAGTGACATATATTTACATATACTTTACATCAACATCCATAGGGGCTATAATGGCTCCCAATCTGCTAATGGTAATAGTAAACAATGAACTATAATGCTCCAAAGTTGTGCAAATAAATCACAAATAAAAATATTAAAATAATAGTAAATGTGAATCCTGAGGGCTGAGTGCCCTGTAAAAAAGTTCACCACACAACTGTTAGGCCGCGTACACACGATCAGACATGTCCGATGAAACTTGTCCGACGGATCGTTTTCATCGGACCACGCTGAAGTGGTCTGTTGGTCTGATGTGCGTACACACCATCGGACCAAAATCCCCTCGGACCAGAACGCGGTGACGTAGAACACAACGACATGATGAAAAAACAAAGTTCAATGCTTCCAAGCATGCGTCGACTTGATTCTGAGCATGCGCGGGTTTTTGGTCCGATGATTTTGTGTACTAACCATCGAACCTGTCCAACGGAGAGGTTTCCAGCGGACAGGTTTTCAAGCATGTTTTGAAACTTTGGTCCGCTGGAAAACAGTCCGATAGGCTGTACACACGATGGAACATGTTCCGCTGAAACTGGTCTGCGGACCAGTTTCAGCGGACATGTTCGATCGTGTGTACGCGGCCTTACTGTGAAGAAAGTTCCATAATCAAGCAACACTCCCAAGGTCAGTTCCTATGTAAAATCCTCAGCTCATTGGTGACTTAAAATGACAAATACACCCAAAGAATAGTGATGAGTTGGGATAGAAAGGTTCCCCCACCTGAAAAACCACTGCCGCTTACCAGCTGTATCAATATCTTTTTTAAGAAGATCGCATTTACCTGTGGTTTATACCCCAGCCCGGGGCTCTGTGCTTGACAGCAAGATGTCCCATCTCCTCTGCTCGAGCTATCCTTAGTATTGCCCATGGTCAGTGGTTTCCAATGTTGGAATGAAAGAAGGCTTCAATAGTGAAATTCAGTAAAACATTTAATAAACATAAAAACAGAATTGCACTTACAATATGTAGTAGATAAAATAGCATGTCATAAATGCATCCGAGCCGGCCAGCTCTCGATAACAGCCCGTTCCTTCCGGGACCTTGCGTTATTTGCGGTGACGACAGCACGCGAATAACGCAAGGTCCTGTACCCTTTCATAATAAAATTGTTATACTGTATACTTTTCCCTTACATAAAATATATACCATTCCAACATACAAAAATTGTGTACTGTAATTGTTGTTTGTTATTAGGGTTCAAATGCTAATGGGAGGTGTGTTTTTTGGGGGGAGTAAGATGAACGCTACACCAGTCAAGGTTTGCAGTCATATTTTGATATCTAAAAAGGATCATCCACTAAAGAAATAAAATGTGCTTGGTGTAAGACCTTCTTTTATTCGAGGCTTGAAAGCAGATGAAATGTTTGCTCTGCCTAAATTTGTCATTTCAGTTATAAGTTGGTGAGGTACTTGAATTGTCTGTTGACTAGTTATGTTTGTTGTCTTGCCTACCAGAGCAAGATATTTGCAACTGAATTATAAGGACTTTCACCCAAATCAGGCATTGAATTATTTTTTATAATTTACACTTTGAAGAACACAGCTTGCATGGGGAGACTTTTACTGCAGGAAGAAAGAGGCACTTTTTTTTATCAAGAGCAGACTAGAAAACTCTAGTGGTAAGCTCTCACCATGGATAATGTGATTGAAGAATGTAAACCATCAGTGGGTCATTAAGCTCCCTAACCATATACCTATAAAATATTACTTGGATGGACTGACATTTTAATGCAGTCAGAGCACAGCACAGCAAATCAATGTCAGTACACATGTAAAATGTACAAGTATTTGGTTGAAATCAAATAAATTCAGGAGCTAAAAGTGTTACTGTAAGTACAAATAACAGGTATGTGTTGAATATGCATTTCATTTTTATTCTTACAAATGTTTAACCACTT
The DNA here is from genome assembly GCA_029574335.1 of Rana kukunoris. Lineage (NCBI taxonomy): Eukaryota > Metazoa > Chordata > Amphibia > Anura > Ranidae > Rana > Rana kukunoris. The sequence goes on from CM056052.1 coordinate 142,724,954, forward strand.
CAGTCCCCACTCATCGTCAATTGACAGCAGCTTAGGGGATCTGAATATCCAAGCTGCCGTCAATTGACGGCATAGTTTTCTCCGGCCACTGGGGGGCGCGCGCGCGCACCCGGCGCGTCCCCGAGATGCCGATGCGCGTGCCTGGCGGTCGCGATGTCCGTCAGGTACCCGCCGATCGGCAGTTTTAGAGCAGGGACGTGGAGCTCTGTGTGTAAACACAGAGCTCCACGTCCTGTCAGTGAGTGGAGACAGATGCTGTTTCTCTTGTACATAGGGAGACAGCATCGGTCACCTCCCCCAGTCACCCCCCTCCCCCCACACAGTTAGAACACACCCAGGACTCACATTTAACCCCTTCCTCACCCCCCAGTGTTAACCCCTTCACTGCCAGTCACATTTATACAGTAATTAGTGTGTTTTTATAGCACTGATCGCTGTATAAATGTGAATGGTCCCAAAAATGTGTCAAAAGTGTCCGATGTGTCCGTCGCAATATCGCAGTCCTGACAAAATTCGCAGATCGCCGTATTACTAGTAAAAAAAAAAAAAAAAAATGTAATCCCTTATTTCCTAGCCACTATAACCTTTGCGCAAACCAATTACTATACGCTTATTGCGATTGTTTTTTTTACCAAAAATATGTAGAATACATATCGGCCTAAACTGAGAAAAAAAATATATATTTTTTAAAAAATTTGATTTTTATTATAGCAAAAAGTAAACAATATTCTGTGTTTTTTTTCAAAATTGTCTCTCTTTTTTATTTATAGCGCAAAAAAAAAAAATGCAGAGGCGATCAAATACCACCAAAAGAAAGCTCTATTTGTGGGGAAAAAAAGACGTCAATTTTGTTTGTAAGGCACGTCGCACGACCGCGCAATTTTAATTTAAAGCGACGCAGTGCTGAAAGCTGAAATTTCGCCTGGGCAGGAAGGGGGTATATGTGCCCAGTAAGCAAGTGGTTAAACAATTTGAGGATGCTAAAAGTTTTTTAAAACTGATTTATTGCACTTCTTTTGACTTGTTCATTAATCCATGCCTTCTCAACTCTAGTGAACCTTAAAGGGGTTCTAAACCCTCAAATATACCCAGTGAAGGAACTGGCCTCAGGTGATACACAGAGATTACAAAATCCTCTTACACAAGTTGTACCTGTTTATCTGCAGCTATTACAATTTTAGAATTTCTAAAACATGTCTGAGCTACCAGAAAATGGAGTGGAGATGTCAAATTACACACTGCAGAGCTCAGTGGGGAGAGCTCTGACAGATGATTGGAGGGAAGGGACAAACCCCTTCTCACACAGCACAAAAGAACAAAGCTGAGGCTATCAATCAGCTTAAGCTCCCTCCCCTGTCACCTTTTTCTTCTTGGTGTCAGGAAAACGTATCCGAAATGATTCACGCTGATAGCAGAGAAATAAAGCAGCAGACAGAAATTACACGTAGTTATCTCAATTGAGACAAGTACACATTATAGAAAGATATGCTTTGTTCTTATTTAATGTCTGTGGTTTACAACCACTTTAAATCAAAAATTGTTCCTTAGTAGTGATGAGCGGAATACGCCATATTCGATTTCGCGATATTTCACGAATATATAGAAGAATATTCGCGAAATATTCGTTAATATCGAATATTCGTGATATTTTATTAAAAAAAAAAAGGATCGCCTCAGCTACTCGGCCCAGGGTCTCTAATCATACCAGCAATGCTTTTAGACGTCGATGGAGATCACTAGGATGTGATCTGTTTTAAAAATAAATTTGAAAAAATACGAATATTCGCAATAGCCAATATTCACCTCGATATTCGATTTATTTGCGAATACTCGAATATGCAACACTATTCCTTAGGCTGCCTATAAATAGAAAAAAGATAAAATAGTATGCAGACATGGGCCTGTGATACAAAGCAGCCCCTTCCAATCAATGCTTCTGCTTCTGCTTCTGCTTCAAGCATTTCTAGTTCCTCAGCTGTAGTTTTTAGACTAGTCAAATATAAACAAGACTGTGTGACCCAGAAGAGAGGGATCTTGGTCACAGGTAAATACCTCAGAGGTAATATTAATATTTACTCAACATAAGCAGCATCAGAGCCAGGAGGACCTACAGTCAGTTTTTGTGTTTACAGAAGAAAAAAATAAAAACTAATCTTGGTTCAATGGATTTCCATGTGTAACATCTGTAGTATCAAAATGCTTTTCATTCACTCTTTTTCGTGTTATGGATATAATCTAGCAAGGCACCATTTAACAGAGAGTCCAGTAGTATGTAATGCACAGGGCAGAGGTCAATAGTGTGCACAGAAGCCATCAGTAAGTAATAGAAAGTGCAAGAGTCAGGAGTATGTAAATCAGTAGTATGTAACAGAAAACAGGGGTTAGAAGTATGTAACGTTCAAGCAGGGGTCAGTAGTAAATAACATAGAGTGCAGGGGTCAGCAGGATTACAGTGCCCTTTTTAGTGTAGTCCCCTTTATATTACAGTGCAGTCCCCTTAATATTACAGTGTCCCTAGTAATCACAGCCTTTTCCATCACAGTTCCCCTCCAGTCTGCCCCCCCTTCCTCTCTCCCCATTCTAATCTCTGTATCCTCTGCTTAGGACCCCTACATTTGGCAGGGCACAGGCTAAGCTTAGTCAAGGCGTCCTCTCCTGTCTCCTCCGCCCACCTGTCCAGTGATGTCACCCCATCAGCAGGCCAGGGATTGGGAGGAGCTCTCCATTCCGATCGTCAGCTTCTCCTGCTTTGTTGAAGCATCATCATATTGCTGGTGAAGTTGTGGTGTGCTTTAGGACGGGGATCCCCATCCCCCAGTCTGCAGTAGGAGGTGAGTGGCAACCGTGGTCTGCCCAGGGCTATCACAGACCTGGACACTGTAAAGTTTAAAGAAAACAGGTATTTATCAGCTGTTTTTCATATTTATTTCATGTTTTTGTTATTTTAGCAACATTTTTACTATTTAGATGTGCATTACTAAATTACCAATATTTTCTGAAAACCTTTTTTTATATTCCCCAAAAAGTGAACCTGTATACTACAAACTGTTCTGTTTATAGTAGAGAGGCATGTGTGCTGAATAGAGCGGTGATTACACTCTGCACTTCCGCGTTCCAGGCTGGAAGGCAAGCGGCGCTGGGTAATGACGTCATTGCGCGGTTACCGTATATGCTCCAGCGTGGAACGCAATACAGCGACAGAGGCGCCGTTTACACACTGTACAGCAGCACAGTGTCCATGTACAGTATTATCCCTGATCACTGTATTAGTGTTACTACAGTGGTTGACCGCGATATTGTGTCAATCTCGCTCCCTTTCTCGGCGAGATTGAGCACTTGCGAGCTCCATCGCGGGAGCCAGCGCTGAGCTGGCTTGCCGCGATGGAGACAAAGCCGTCATAGAAGCGTCAGGGATCCGACGCGGATTCCCGCCAATTCTACACGTGGGCGGAGTTTGTTATGAATCCTGAGAAGGAAGTCCCTGCCGGATTTTAAATAAAAATCCGGCATGGGTTCCCCCCTCAGGAGCATAACGGGCCCTTAGGTCTGGTATGGGTTGTAAGGAGACCCCCCTATGCCGAAAAAACGGCGTGGGGGTCCCCCCACAATCCATACCAGACCCGTTTCCAAAGCACGCCGGCTGGCCGGTCAGGAGGGGAGTGGGGGCGAGCGAGCGCCCCCCTCCCCCCTCCTGAGCCGTACCGGGCAGCATGCCCTCAACATGTGGGGGTCAGGTGCTCTGGGGCAAGGGGCGCACTGCGGCCCCCCACCCCAGAGCACCCTGTCCCCATGTTGATGAGGACAGGGCCCCTTCCCGACAACCCTGGCTGTTGGTTGTCGGGGTATGCGGGCGGGAGGCTTATCGAAATCTGGAAGCCCCCTTTAATAAGGGGGCACCCAGATACCGGCCCCCCACCCTAAGTGAATGAGTATGGGGTACATTGTACCCCTACCCATTCACCTGCAGGAAAAGTGTAAACACAAATAAACCACACAGTGTATTGAAATATTTTATTAGTTGGCCGCCGGGGGGGGGGGGGGTGTATGATCGCTTTTATAAAAGCGCCCCCCCTCCGGCGGGCTTTTGCGGGGGGGTGGGTGCCACTGTTCTTCACCGTCGTCTGGTTCTCTTCCGCCGCCGGGGGGCGCTTTGATAAAAGCGCCCACCACCCGGCGGGCTTCCTTCGACATCTTCGGCGGCGGGGGGGTCTTCTCCCACTCTCCGGGGTCTTCTCCCACTCTCCAGGGTCTTCTCCGGCTCTCCGGGGGTCTTCTCCGCTCTCCGGGGGTCTTCTTCTTCTTCAGGACTCGCCGCCGCTATCTTCGTGTTAGCTCAATTACTAGCGGCGGCGTGTCCCCTCTTCTGTGACGTCTTCTTCTTTTCTTCTCCAGATGTTGACGCGACAATTCCTTCCGCTGTTATGGCTGGCGCGCGGCTCGCAGCGAGTTATATAGGCCTGTCTTGTGACATCGCAGTCCCATCATGCTCCGGTAGGTACCACGTGCTACCTACCGGAGCATGATGGGACTGCGACGTCACAAGACAGGCCTATATAACTTGCTGCGAGCCGCGCACCAGCCATAACAGCGGAAGGAAGCGTCGCGTCAACATCTGGAGAAGAGAAGAAGAAGAAGAAGACGTCACAGAAGAGGGGACACGCCACCGCTAGTAATTGAGCTAACACGAAGATATCGGCGGCGAGTCCTGAAAAAGAAGAAGATCCCCGGAGAGCGGAGAAGACCCCCGGAGAGCCGGAGAAGACCCCGGAGAGTGGGAGAAGACCCCGGAGAGTGGGAGAAGACCCCCCCGCCACCGAAGATGTCGAAGGAAGCCCGCCGGGTGGTGGGCGCTTTCATCAAAGCGCCCCCCGGCGGCGGAAGAGAACCAGACGGCGGTAAAGAACAGCGGCACCCACCCCCCCGCAGAAGCCCGCCAGAGGGGGGCGCTTTTATAAAAGCGATCATACACCCCCCCCCCCCCCCCCGGCGGCCAACTAATAAAATATTTCAATACACTGTGTGGTTTATTTGTGTTTACACTTTTCCTGCAGGTGAATGGGTAGGGGTACAATGTACCCCATACTCATTCACTTAGGGTGGGGGGCCAGTATCTGGGGGCCCCCTTATTAAAGGGGGCTTCCAGATTCCGATAAGCCTCCCGCCCGCATACCCCGACAACCAACGGCCAGGGTTGTCGGGAAGGGGCCCTGTCCTCATCAACATGGGACAGGGTGCTCTGGGGTGGGGGGCCGCAGTGCGCCCCCTGCCCCAGAGCACCTGACCCCCCCATGTTGAGGGCATGCTGCCCGGTACGGCTCAGGAGGGGTGCTTTGGATATGGGTCTGGTATGGATTGTGGGGGGACCCCCACGCTGTTTTTTCGGCGTAGGGGGGTCTCCTTACAACCCATACCAGACCTAAGGGCCAGTTATGCTCCTGAGGGGGGAACCCATGCCGGATTTTTATTTAAAATCCGGCGGGGACTCCCTTCTCAGGATTCATAACAAACTCCACCCACGTCGCTTCTATGACGCACTCGCTGGAATGTGCTTTTACTATTCCAGCGAGTGCGAGATGTCGGCAGCCTGTCGCCGAGAATCAGCGCGATGCTGTCGTGCTATAAACACATTCTCGGCGGCAGGCACTGTAACAACGTCAGATAGTGACACTTAGTGTCCCTCCCAGTCAGTGTTCTTTATTGCCTGCACACTATCACAGAGTCATATCAAGTCAACAATCACCATCGTTACTAGTATAGTGTCTGTCCAAAAGAGTTTCCTGGTCAAGATCAGAACTATACTAGTATTCCCAATAGTATAGTGTCCCCAAACATGGGTTTTTTGCTTTTTACCAAAGACATGTAGTAGGATATATTCTGGCTTACATTATGAAAAATTTCAAGCTGTATAAGGGGCTTACCAAACTGAGGTGGAGACTGCAGGCCTTGTCATCAGGAGCCAAGAAGAATGTAGTACACTGCTTTTCTCAGTGAGTGTGCCCGAGCGTGGCCGAGCGTGCCCGAGTGTACTGCGCTCGGTATATGTCGGCGAAGGCTTCAAACTGAGTGCGGGGATTCGACTCAGAGACAGCGCGGGAGAAGCCGGGAGGACACCACGAGGCCACAGACGGACGCCGGGCAAGACACCAAACTGTAAGTAATAAAATGTTTTTTTTTACAGGAATTTCGGGTCTACTTTAGGGGTGCGCGCTATACGCCGGAGCGCGCAATACCCTGATAAATACGGTATGCATTACTATTTCTTGATTTTCTCAGTACTTTCACACGTAATTCTTCGTGTTTAGTGAGTGCAGCAATACTAAGGCCATCTGTCTAGTATGTTGGCTGTGGAATGGATTTGCCGCGTGGTTCATATCAGTGTTTAAATATCATACTGTATCCAATGTTCATAGGTGACGTCATTGCCCCAGGTTCCTCTGTAAACCTCTCTGCCTTTGCTATTAGCAAGAGGTTCAGGAAGAATATACCATATTTATCGGTGTATAACACACACTTTTTTCCCTTGAAAATATAGTGCAAATAATTTGTGTGTGTAAAGCCCCCTACACAATATCAGCTTTCTTGCAGGTTTTTGTCTTCAGGTTTACCAAAACCTAAAATCTAATATGAGGTCAAACCTCAAGAGTTTCAATTTGTATGCAATCAGGCAGGCCCTTGCACTACATGGTTTTGGTAAACCCGAAGAGAAAAACCTGCAGGAAAACTGATAGTGTGTATGGGGCTTTATATGTAAATATTGTTTTTTTTAAAAACCAATTGGGAGTGGGTGCCGAATCCCACATTTCCTGAATTAACCTGAGACCTTGCTTGCCAGTGAAGGAGATGGGGAGGAGGTGAGACACCGCTGTACATGTGGTGGTCATCTGAGGTCTGTGTGATTATTATACACACACTATAAATGACACTTGCATGCCAGACAGGGAAGGGGAAATGATTAATACCTGCAGTGATTTGTGTTAGGGGGCATTTTGGGAGAGGAGGGGACTTGTGCTAGAAGAGGGGATGGATATGAAACAGCACAAGTCCTCTCTACTCCTAAAGCACCCGTAGCACATACAGTATCCTCACACCCCCCAAATTAAAGAGCTGCTGGGTGCTACACAGGGGACAATCATGGCCTCTGGGCACCCCGCTAGAGATGCAAAGCAATGGCCCCAGGTGCTCACACTACTGCCCCCCTGCCAAGGGGGCTAAGGAAGACAGATGGCAGAACTTTTTTCAGGACTGGGCACCAGGACCCAGGGCCAGTTCACACCATTAATCACATGGGGGAATTGAGGGGTGTGAGGATCAGTACTAGGATAGGGAAGAAGAGGGTATGTGCTGGGTGCTTCAAAGTTCTTTATTTAACCACTTGTCCACGGGAGGACGTCATATGACGTCCTCCACTTTGTGCGGTGATATCTGAATGATGCCTGCAGCTACTGGCATCATTCAGATATCGCCATCTTCAGCCGCAAATTCTGTGCACCATAAGAATGATCAAAGTGGTGGTTCCGCCGCTTTATCGTTCTTATAGGCAGCGGGAGGGGATATCCCCCCTCCCGCCGCCATCCGGTGCTTCTCCGGGCTCTCCCGTGCCATCGGGGGCCCGGAGAGCGAATCAGAGGCCCGGGTGCGATGTTATGACGTCATGCCCGGTACCCAGAAGTAAACAAAGCTGCAATCGCAGCTGTCGGCATGTGATCAGTGATTTTTTTTTTTCGATTTAATGCTTGTAAGCCTGGAGGAGAGATGTGGGGTTTTATTGACCCCACATCTCTCCATAAAGAGGACCTGTCACACTGATTCCTATTACAAGGGATGTTTACATTCCTTGTAATAGGAATAAAAGTGATAAAAAAAAATCAAAAAAAGTGTAAAAATAAAAAAAATAAGAAAATAAAAATAAAATGAAAAAACTTTTTTTTTCAAAACGCCCCTGTCCCCATTATCTTGCCTGCAGAAGCGAACACGCATGCAAGTCCAGCCCACATATGTAAACGCTGTTCAAACCCCACATGTGAGGTATCATCGCGTGTGTTAGGCCGCGTACACACGAGGGGACAGATTTGTTCAAATGTGTCGGCCCGACCGTTTCCAGCCGACGCAGCAAATCTGTCTGTTGGTCTGCTGTGCGTACACACGAGCGGATAGAAATCTCCCCGGACCAGAACGCGTGCACGTAAACCACGTACGACGTCACTATAAAGGGGAAGACCAAAGCTTACGGCGCCGCCCTCTGTTCCTCTTTTGCTAGTAACGTGTTAGCAAAGGTTTGGTTAGAGCCGATTCGCGCTTTTCGGTCTCCGCGCTTTACAGGTCGTATTCTCGGTTCAGTGTGTGCTTGTGGGTGCGTATTTGGCAGTCAGTGCTGGCTGTCAGGTCGTTTCTGCTTTCTGCTTTGCAGTGCGTTTCTGTCCGCGGGTATCTGTTTGTCGAGCGTATTTTGCAGGTCTTGCTGGATTAGGGGGTGCTTTCTGTGAGTGTGTTCTTGACTGACCAGCCGGCCGGTTTGAAGCCATTATGGAGCAGCAGCGTAACTTTGCTAGAGTTCGTGCTGGATATGGGCTTGCTTCTGGATGTTATAATTATTCCAGACCTTTGGCCAGGAACAGGGGAGGAGGAGTTCCTGGGCCAAGAATTGGTTGCGCCAGCGTGACCGATTCTCTCATATGCCTCTGCTTAGGGAAATCCAGGAGAATAATCCTGATGACTTCAGGAACTTTCTCCGTATGACGGACCCCGTTTTCAACCGTCTGCTGGATCTTCTGTCCCCCTATATCACGAGGCAGGACCTGTGATGCGCCAGCGCATCACGGCGAGCAGAGGCTTATTGCCACGTTGCGGTACCTGGCGACTGGGAGGAGCCTGCAGGACCTCAAGTTCTCAACAGGCATCTCTCCCCAGGCGCTTGGGATCATCATACCGGAGACGTGTTCTGCTGTCATACAAGTCATGCAGGAGGAGTATCTGAAGGTACGTTTCCTCTTTTCTGAAGCTCACATTCTCTGTCTTTATAAATGTGATTATTTTTTTTGGTTTGGCATTTGTTCCCTATAATGACCATGCTTTTTCCATGCTGAGGTGTTGAATGTTGCCTTTTCTCCCCATGCATGCATGTTGTTAAGCTTTCCATGTTCTTTTGTTTGGCCTACCTACATATTTTTTCCTTGCATGACTATTAACCTGTCCAGCATGCTATCCTAGGGACAAACACACCTAGCCTTTTTTTTTTTGGTGTCTGTGTGGCATATTTTTTCTTTGCTGCATTGTAGTTCAACCCCAACCCCCCTTAAAATGTTGCCCCTCAGAGGGGTGGGGAGTGTGATAATAAGTGGGATTTTTTAGTGGCCACAACTCCACCCAATAATAAGATAAAATTGTTAATACTGTGTGATGGTGCACAAGTATGGTTTTTGTATTGTGTTTGCAATGTTTATGTGCCTAAGTACTATTTATGTTTATTTTTTTTTGTCCCCACAGTTTCCCTCCACGCCACAGGAATGGCAGACTGTGGCTTCCCAATTTGCCCTGCGTTGTGATTTTCCAAACTGCGGAGGAGCAATAGATGGGAAACACGTCCGCATAGTGCCACCAGCCCGTTCGGGGTCCTACTATTTTAACTACAAAGGTTTTCATAGTATCGTGTTGATGGCGGTGGTGTCGGCACAGTACGATTTTTTGTATGTGGACGTGGGGAAGAACGGCCGGCTGTCTGATGGGGGAGTGTTTGCGCGGACTGAATTTTACAACCGTCTACAAACTGGTGGTCTTGAACTGCCACCGGATGAAGACAATGTGGAAGGACTTCCGTTTGTTTTTTTAGCGGACGAAGCTTTCGGGCTTGGACCTCACCTCATGCGGCCTTTTCCCCAGAGGACTCTTACCCGGAGAGGAGGGTGGTGTTCAATTTTAGGCTAGCCAGGGCCCGGAGGGTAGTCGAGAATGCCTTTGGGATACTCGCCAGCCGGTTCCGCCTGTTCCTGACAGCAATAAATATGGCGGAATATAAATTGAACCATATTGTTTTTGCCTGTTTGCATATTGCATAATTTTTTACGCAGGCATTCCCAGACGTACCTACCCAACATCGGTGCTGAGGCAGGACTACCCTCAGATACCCTTCCTGGGCTGGACACTGGTCGCGCTGGCTCGGTCACCCAATCTGCTCGTGAGGTACGCGACAAATATGTTGAGTACTTCATGGGCCGGGGGGGCCATAGCTATGCCAGATCATATTTCTTTCTAATTCGGCCCCAAAAGAAAGAAATATTACAAAATATAATAAATAATTTGACCATTGGACTCTATATACAGTTGTTTGTCATTATTGCTTTTTCTATTTATCTCTGTCTTCTTGGTTCTGAAACTAGTGCACTTCTAGTGCCAAATGTAGTTGTCATGTTTTAGTAAATAACCACAATTGGACATTACAGCCATACCCCACTTTTAAGTCCACAATAGAAGGGTCACTTCTGCACACAAACCAATGAGATACCAGCATTTATAAAATCTGGCTTAACTGAACAAGCTGGTGTTGGAAGAAAGAATATTGTTTTTTATGCAGAAGTGAGGCTGATATTGTGATTTGCAGCGGTAAGAACTAAACGCTAGTGTGTACTTAAAACCGGGTTTATGGCTGTAGTTACAAGTCACTCATCTACAAACTGGGTATTCAGCATATATAAACAACAAGCCACTCATGTTAGCGTACAAAATTTTTTATCAACAATTTTTGGGTTTGCCACCATGTAACATTTTTGGAGTAAAAACTTTTTTTTTTTTTTTAAATTTTTTATGAAAAAATATGGATTATCCGAAACTTTTTTTTTAGAAAAAATATAAAATATTTTTCAAAACCACTAAAAATACTAAGTACAACAAGGTCATTACTACAACAGTCTCCCAATGTCACCCCGGAACACAACAAACTTGGAAGATGCACACATTCTTGTGTGTGAGTGAGAGGGCCCAAAAATGAGGATTATATCAAATGTCCACATGTGCTATCTGGCATCATGAGTGATCAATGCATGTGTTTTGTGGGTGCAAACCCTTCCCTCTTACCTGCTTGAGAAGGGAGGAAGGGGGTGTACCCACAAAGCAAAGACAATCCATAACCTGTGATGGCAGATAGCACATGTGGACACACTGTGTGTGCATCTTTCTATTTTTATAAAACATTTTTTTTTGTTTGCAAGACGGATGGGTGATGGGGGGGGGGGCCGGGGCAGGGGGATTTAGTCTTTGATACGGCCCATCATATCAATAATATTTTTGTAATTTTGTTCAATTACAACCATTGTTTGCCTCATATTATCCATCTCTGTGCTACACTCCATAATTTGTGGATGACAATTTGTGCACTTGCACGTGAAAAAAGGTGGACTACTGGATGTGCTTGCAGCATCTTCATCCCCTATAAAAAAATATAAAATAAAAATACATTAGTAATGTGCAGGCCTATCTACATCTCTTTCTCCCTGTGTGAAGCTGCGGTGACACTGACCTGTTGTGCTGTGTACTAATCTCCACCCTCTCCATCATCCACAACTTCGCCTTCTTCCCACAATCAATCCTTCTTCAATAACTCCTCCTTCTTCAATAACTCCTCCTTCTTCAATAACTCCTCCTTCTTCAATAACTCCTCCTTCTTCTACAACAACTCCTTCTTCAATAACTCCTCCTTCTTCTACAACAACTCCTTCAATAACTACTCCTTCTTCTTCACCAACTCCTTCTTCTTCACCAACTCCTTCTTCTTCACCAACTCCTTCTTCTTCACCAACTCCTTCTTCTTCACCAACTCCTTCTTCTTCACCAATCCTTCTTCTTCACTAAATACTCCTTCCACATTTGCGTCTCTTCCTCATCTCTCCCTTCCACCACTCCTTCTTCTACCTGGTCCTCCTCTCCACATGGCTAGATTTTTTCTTATGAGAGAGAGTTTGGGCCTCCTTGCGTCCTCCAATTTCTGTCCTGTTCTTTCCCCTAGAAATATCAGAAAACAAAAGGTATACTTATCAGCACACAGATATTTGAGGAGGGCATTAATAAATCATAATCATTGTGTCAAAGTGTTTACTAAACTTTGGATTATTGTCTTCCGCCACCAAACCTTAACCTTTGTTTTTCTAATGACTTCTCCCAAGCTGTGCTAATTACCCTTTTTAGCGAAGAGGGACACACATGGAAGCAGGGCCGGACTGACAACTCATGGGGGTCCCCCGGGCAATAGAATAATAGGGGCCCCCAGGCTTACAAATGCCCACTAAGCCATGGCTTGGCAGTATAGAGGCGGGGCGCTAGGACAGCTACAATCTCAGTCAGTAGTTTCACATCAAAAGCATGTAGGCTTTGGACATATCAGGGACAGATGAGCTAAATTAGCAGATTTTTTACATACTGTCCCTGGGTTGAAATGAGCCTGGCATCTCTGATGGGCCCCCCTAGGGGCATGGGGCCACGGGCAGTGTCCGATTTCCTCAGTGGGTCAGTTGCCCCTGCATGGATGCCCCTCCCTAAAAATTAGGTGTCACAGACTGTTAAAAATGAATCTCATTATGGGGAGACACAGGTGCTCTTGAGTCCAGATGTGAATCCAGCTGCTTATTATCACTGTGTGAATGTGAATGAATCCTGTTTGTCTTTTCACATTCAAATCAGTTAGGAAATCTACATAATTTTATCCAAAAATGTGTAATAACTTTTCTCTATAAATGCCAAATAGCCAATGTCCTGGTGTGCTGTTCTTAGGATGTATGTGGATGACGAGGTGATGAGATGATTAGATGATGGACCGATGTTTCTAAAGAACGATCGTGCATAACTTCTTATTTGGTGTGTGTGTGTGTGTTTTTTTTTCCATATTACAGGAAATATCCAAAAATTAATTCTTCCAAAGTACAACCATTCCAACAAGGCACATGCATAAATATACATATCAAACAATGATATCACACAATTGCAAAACCCCCCCCCCCCCACAAAAATAATACCTACTTTTATCCAGGATTTTCTTTATCTTCCGAAACTGGTGTGGCTCACGCAACTTCAAATCGGACCAGCGCTTGCGTAGCTGCTCTTTGGACCTGCTCACCCCAAAGATCTCAGTAAGCCTCTTCGCCACCTTGTCCATAATTTTGGCCTTACGGCGGTTCGGGGTGCTGTATGGGCCATAATCCCCATCATAATCCTTCCTGCGCAGGATGTGTACCATCTCCACCATCTCCTCCAAACTATATTTGTGGCCTTGTACCGTTTGCTCCTTGAGCGTGACCGTTCCGGCCTGGTTGTGTCCCTTCCTGATCCTCATGAGCGGGTAATGCTCGCTCGTGGGGACATGGCCATATCTTTTTCGTTTTCCCACTGATAAGGGGCGTGGAAAAGAGGAAAAAGTTCCGTCATGGGCGTGGACGAAGGCGGCGTTTCACGCATGCCGCGGATGAATGAACACCGTGTGTTTACGCGGAGCTTACGCGCGCGTTAAAACGATGACATACACATATGCCGGTAACTTGCAATATGAGGCCCTGGATGTTGAAATGGGGGGGTTAAAAACGGGCGGAGACATTGCGAACGAAGAGGGCGGCGGTATAGCTTTGCGCGGCCTATATAAGGAGATCGACGTGATTACGTCGGTTACGCGGAGATTACTCGAGCGTACGCGAGGAGCTACAGACACGAAGGTAAATTAAAACATGGGATCAGCAGAGGCGTCTCAACTTTGAAACCCCATGTGGGGGTGGGGGTTTGGAATGTTGTTAGGAGCGTTTGCGCTAATTTAGGTAGCTTGGGCCACCAATGCAAGTTTTTGACAAAAATGATTGAACACATCACTACATATATATATGACAATGCTCTACCTCTTTATTTTTGTCTTGTGATTCACATCATGCATGTATTGTTCTGTATTGTTTGGACAGAGTAATTAGGTTGTGTATTAGCTCCTCAATGCTGTGTGAGGTGCATGATATCTACACAATAACTAGTGGCTTCATTTTTGGAAAAAATAAAAAAATTGTGGATGATTAAAGAGATGGCATGTATTTATTTTCATGTTACCAAAGGGTCTGCATGTTCCAAAAATGAATTGCACAACAATGGAGTGGAGCTGGCCAGCATTGTATCAGCAGGACACATTGGGGGTTATTTACTAAAGGGAAATCCAGTTTGCACTGCAAGTGGACTTGGAAGGGCATTCTCCCATAGATGTGGAGGGGAAGATCTGAAATGAAGGGAAGCTCTGCTTATTTTATCAACCAATCAGGTGGAGGCTAAAATTGAATATATATTTTTTCTTGCATGTCCCCTTCGGGGCTACAGCGATTGCATTTCCAAGTGCACTTTCAGGCAGTGTACTTTCAAGTGCTTTTGCAGTGCTAAAGTTATTTTTTCTTTAGTAAATAACCCCAATGTGTTTGTATACTAGTTCCACAATGATTGTACACATACATATTCAGAAAATGATAAAGCTGAGCCATTTTTCTTGTGGGTTTTAATTAATTTTTATTTGTATATTCTAGAGCATTAATCTGAACATATAAAAAAAAAGAGAGAGATGGACCAGTTGGCTATCCAAGACAACACTCTTAAATTAATCGAATGTTATCGCGAAAAGCCTAATCTATGGGATACCAGGCACCCAGGCTACCCAAACAAAAATCTCCGAGCAGACACTCTACAAGAGATAGCAACCTACATGCAGACGTGGGTTCCATCCTGCACAGCAAACATGGTGAAGGATAAAATGAGCAATCTCAGGAGCACCTATCGTAAGGTATATAAAGAGGTTAAAACCAAACGATCTGGATCAGCAGCAGATGCGCAAAAGGAGCCCAGGCTGTGGTACTTCCGCGAGCTTGCATTTTTGGATGATGAACTGGAGGGCCGGCCATCACTTTCCAATCTTCCTTCCAGCCTTCCTCCCACGCTTCCTTGCAGCGGAACTTCCCAGGATCCCCACGCCCCTGCAGAGCCAGAGGAGGGCCTGGCTGACATGGACCCAGATCTGGCGATCTTCAGTGAGGTATAGTAGTTTCATAAATATTTATTTGCTTCTAATTTGGGTTTGATTCTTGAGTTAGTATTGTTAAAATTGTAACGTTTGGACCAACAAAAAAAGGCGTGTGCAAAAACTAGGGATCTCAGGGATGCCAACTGAGGGGTCTGAAGGACAGGCAGGTCTATTTAAATTAAGAAAACAAAATGAGTCTAGAGCCAAAATAATGTGTGTGTGTGCTTGATTGAGCTAAATATTACAACATGTCCCTTTTTTTGATACAGGAAGAGGCCAGCCAGGAGGTGGCAGCTCCTCAGGACCATGTCAGCCAGGGGGAAGGGGTGAGTGGCAGCCAGGAGGAGGCTGGGCCGAGTGGAAGTCAGCATGTCCCCAGGCTCAGCACCATAAGCCAGGTCCCTCCCCTCCAGATGAGGCGACCAGGCCAAAAGAGGCGGATGAGGCAGATGGAGGAGGAGAGCCTCAAAATGATGAGGGAGGCTGCTGAAATAATGCGGGCCCCCCTCAACCCCACAGAAGCCTTCAGTGCCTCTGTGGCTCATGAACTGAGCCGAGCGGAGGAGGATCAAAGGGACCTGGCTAAGGACTTAATCAATAAGGTCATCTTTTGGATGCACAGGGGCATGCTGACCCGGGACACAGACCTCAGTGACCCAGCCCAGCCTGCTTCCCATCTTTTGCCTCCTGCTGCCACATCATCAGCACCTGCAAGGGGCCATGGATGGGCCCGTGGACGTTCCGCTGCAAGGCAGTCAGGAAAGAAGGCTGGAAGTAAGAAGAGAAGGTGATTACCTGCCTTCCAGTTCATTATTCTAAAATGTGAGCTTGTTGGAGTACCACAGCTTGGGTTTCTTTGCTCATTTGCTGCTGATTCAGATTTGATTTGTTTTGTGTCTCCTGAGATTGTTCATTTTATCCTTCATCATGTTTTGTGGAATGCACAAGTCTGCATGTAGGTTGCTATCTGATCAAGTGGTGCAGATCATGTTTATTTTAATTTATTTTCTTGCCAAAATAAATGGCTTTTTGTATTTACGTTAAAACCTTGTCTATTGTGTTTTCTACTGTGGTGATTATGCCCCAAACCTACTAAAACTACAAGGTGGAATTTTGGAAGGACACAAACTCCTGGGTGGGGGGGTAGGTTTGGAGTGACAACTTGGTAACCCATGGAAAAAAAAACAACAAAAACAACAAAAAAATGCATTGAAAAAAAAGATCAAACAAAATAAAATAAAAAAGCATTGAAAAAAAGGTACAAAAAATCCAAAAAAATGCATTGAAAAAAAAGATCAAAAAAAATAAATAAAAATGCATTGAAAAAAAGGTACAAAAAAGCCAAAAAAATGCATGGAAAAAAATGATTAAACAAAATAAAATAAAAAAGCATTGAAAAAAAGGTACAAAAAATCCAAAAAAATGCATTGAAAAAAATGATCAAACAAAATAAAATAAAAAAGCATTGAAAAAAAGGTACAAAAAAACGAAAAAAATGCATTGAAAAAAAAGATCAAAAAAAATAAATAAAAATGCATTGAAAAAAAGGTACAAAAAAGCCAAAAAAATGCATTGTAAAAAATGATCAAACAAAATAAAATAAAAATGCATTGAAAAAAAGGTACAAAAAATCGAAAAAAATGCATTGAAAAAATTGTTCTAAAAGAATAAATAAAAACATTGAAAAAAAAGGTACAAAAAAAACAAAATAATGCATTTAAAAAATAGATCCAAATAAAAATTATAGTCATGTGGAGGAAAGCTCAAAACAATTAGGAGATGCAGCAAAAAAATAATTATAAAAAGACAACGCGATATACTACAATCAAACTTTGCTAGATTGGGACAACTCAGTCTATATATAAATGGCATCAGCAATAGAACAGCTTGATTATAGCAAGAGAACGAAGAAAGGCAATAAACGATACAATATAGATAGTTACAATGACGAATGTGCCAACTCACAAACAAACACGAGGTTTACCTGAACGAGCGCTCCCGTCCCCTCCTTTTGTCTGAGCATGCGCGCGATTTTGGTCCGATGGTTTGGTGTACTAACCAGCGGACATATCCGACGGACAGGTTTGCAGCGGACAGATTTCAAAGCATGCTTTGAAATCTGTCGGGTGGAGAAATCTGTCCGCTAGCCCATACACACGAGCGGAGATGTCTGCTGAAACGGTCCATCCGACCGGTTTCAGCGGACATATCCCCTCGTGTGTACGCCGCCTTAGAGTGTGTGCAACAATTCTAGCACTAGACCTGCTCTGTAACTCGAAAATAGTAACCTGTAAAAAATGTTAAAGCGTCGCCTATGGAGATTTTTAAGTACCGAAGTTTGGCGCCATTCCATGAGTGTGCGCAATTTTAAAGCGTGACATGTTAAGTATCTGTTTAATCGGCATAACTTCATCTTTCACATTATATAAAAAAATTGGCCTAACTTTACTGTTTTGTTATTTTTTCCCCCCAAAAAGGGCGTTTGAAAAATTATTGTGCAAATACCAAAAAAAAGTAGCAATGACAGCCATTTTTTCCCTAGGGTGTCTTCTAAAAAAAATATATATATATAGAAAATTATGACAAGCACCTTCGTAATCTCAAATTGGCCCATTATTCCTCAGGAAATAGAGCAGGTAAATTTCTAGCTCAGAGACTTAAAGCAGCGAGAGTCAAAGCTACAGTAGTATTCCATATCTGCTCCATCCGGTGGACAATCATAAAATTGTGAATCCTAAGGAGATTGCTGACTCCTTTGCACAGTACTACTCTAGTTTGTATAATCTACACCAGGACCCTAACACCCCTCAGCCTGTAGATAGTGCTATCCAGGATTTCTTACTTAAGGTGAATCTTCCTTCTCTCTCCCAATCTCAATTAGACGCATTGAACGCTCCTATTACTGAGTCTGAGATCGAACGAGTAATTAAGCAGCTTCCACTAGGTAAATCTCCTGGACCTGATGGCCTCCCTAATGATTATTATCAAGTCTTCCAAAAAAGTTTAGTCCCTACCCTCAAGGAAATATTCTTGAATGCTATGGACTCTGCCTCGTTTCCCTCTGAAATGTTGAAAGCATATGTGGTCACTATTCCCAAACCGGGCAAAGATCCTGTCACACTGGCCAACTTCCGGCCAATATCGCTACTTAATACTGATGTCAAATTATATGCGAAACTGATAGCCCACAGATTACTGCCTATCCTCCCATCCCTTGTAGGACCTGACCAATCAGGCTTTACCGCTGGAAGACAGGCATCTGATGCCACTAGAAGGGTGTTGGGAGTAGTGCAACATGCCAGGGCATCTCAAACGCCTTCTGTGCTCCTTTCATTTGGATGCGGAGAAGGCGTTTGACAGGATACATTGGGGATATATGCGGCAGACCTTGATGAAATTTGGATTTGTGGGACCTATCCTCTCGGCCATTTTAGCTCTGTACTCCTCCCCATGTGCCCAAGTGTACACCTCTGGTCTACTGTCGAGCACATTTTCAATTACAAATGGCACCCGTCAAGGTTGCCCTCTCTCACCCTCCATTTTTAATTTGCTTATTGAGCCGTTGGCTGAGAGGATGAGATCCCACCCGAATATTGAGGGAATCCACACATCTAAAAAGACTTACTCTGTGAATCTTTTCGCAGATGATATAATCCTCTTCCTGACCTCGCCCTCCACCTCCTTGGGTCACGCCCATGCCACATTGTCTGAATTTAGCCTCATATCTTATTATAAGGTAAATTGTACAAAATCCTTTATCCTTGACCTTGGAATCCCCACGGCTCTTCGGAGCCAACTACAGGAGACATTCCCTTATTCCTGGAGTGGGTCCTCTATTACATATCTAGGATTAAAAATAACAGCAGACCCCTCGCAGCTAGTGGAAGCCAATTACACCCCTTTGATCGACAAGATTTTGGGTGAAGTTATTAGATTGGCTAAGGTTGAGCTCACCTGGTCTGGCCGCTTAGCCGCCTTTAAAATGTTACTCTTGCCACAGATATTGTACGTTTTCAGGACCCTCCCAGTTCCTATTCCATCCCCTTACCTTAAAGCACTCATCACCTTACTCTCTAAATTTATTTGGCAGAAGACAAGACCAAGATGCTCAAAAATCTTTCTAGTTAAACATAGGATGGCTGGGGGCATGGGATTGGTCGATATCCGCGGCTATTTCTGTGCCTCGACCCTGTCGCAGCTTCGGGCCTGGATGGATGCAAATTCTGGTGCTGTATGGAAGGACATTGAGCAAGACCTATGCCCAGTTCATGATCTAAAAGACTTTCTTCTCATTGATGCCTGGAGACCATTTGGGTTACAGGATCTCCCCCTGTCTCTGCGGGCCTCTATCCAGGCCTGGAGGGACCTACGTTTCAGAAGCGGCCCTGCCTCCTCCCTCGCAGAGGTCCCCATCCCTATTAATATTTTCTCTCGGGTCATCCCCGACATTTCTCTCACTAATTGGCGAAATGGAGGGATCCAGTTTGTTAATGATTTATTTCATAATAATATGCTTCTTCCCTTTGAGTCCCTACGTGATAAGTTTACTTTGTCCCTAACTGACCACTTTACTTATCTCCGGATAGCTCATTTTTTAAGATCTTTGAAGACGCATCAGATATTCCTCCCTAAGGAAGTCTGGCGCTTCTACAACTCCACTCCTGCCCCCTGTAAAATAATTGCTCTCTTTTACAATTTATTTCAAGACAAGCTTCAATTTATAAAATCCCCCCCATTTATGAAATGGGAAAGTGACTTAGGTGAAACTTATACGGAAGACTAGTGGAAGCGCGCATTCCGGGCCCTGTTCAAGGCCTCGGCGTGTGTGAACCACTGGGAACTATCCCAAAAGATAACTCTGAGATGGTATCTCACCCCCTATAGAATTTCTAAATTCAGCAGGGACTGTTCCTCGCTCTGCTGGAGGAACTGTGGTATGATAGGGAACCTGTTACACATGTTGTGGTCTTGCAAACACCTTACAAGTTTCTGGAACTCAATCTTTTCATATATCTCTAGACTTACGGGCATACTTACACGACCGAACCCTGGTTTGGCGATATTACACTTAGGTATAGATCTCTTCCCACCCAACTTTAGGACAGTGGTTACCCATATCCTCCTTGCGGCTCGGACATTGATAGCCCAACACTGGAAAGAGGATAAGGCACCAAATGTCTCAGAGGTCTTGAAAATGGTTCAGTCTAACTACGTACATGAATCCCTCCTCGCAAGCAGACGAGGAGTCAGAGCAAAGTTAGACGCCAACTGGTCTATTTGGAAATTGTGGTATAATGGCGGGACCTAAGATTATCCATTTTTTGAGATTATGATTATTCTCTTTTTTCCTTTTGTTTTGTGATTGCTACATGTAATGTGTACTGTCCGGCAATCTCTGTACAACTGACAAATCGGACCATGGATCTTCCTACCTTTTCCCCCTCCCTACCACTTTCTTTCTTATCGTTTCTCTGTTGTCTCTCTTTCACTATGCTCTTTATTTTCTTTCTTTCCCATTCGGCCCCTTCTCTTTCTCTCTCTCTCTACTATTCTCTTGTAGTCGGTATGGCAGTAGCCTTTCCTGTTATTCGGTTGAGGCTCTGGAGCAAACCCACAGCTGTGCTGTAACCTGTTGGCTGTTTGATGTATGTCTATGTCACACTTGCAATAGTTATTTCTTGTATAGTATCTGTAATTACTGCTGTGGTGTTCACTGCCGGGCCTGGCTATGTTGTATTTTCGTGTAAAACCCTTTCAATAAAAACGATTTGAAAAAAAAAAAAAATATATATATATATATATATATATATATATATATATATATATATATATATATATATATATAATGTTTGTGGGTTCTGATTAATTTTCTAGCAAAAAAATGTTGATTTGTACATGAAGGAGAGAAGTGCCAAAATAGGCCCGGTGGACAAGTGGTTAAAATGTACGGTATGCGGCATCATGTGATGCTCAAAAAAATACTGGTAGATGTTGCCCTTACAAAATCTGCTAATTTATAACTAACATTTTAGAAAACAAAAAATGCTAGTTGCCCTCCCCTGCCACAATAGCATTTTTTATACATTAGCAATGACACTGGTCGTGTTAACAGGTAATGGTAGAATATATGCAAATAGATATGTGTTTGCATTTCTTAGAATATTAGCATGTGTATTGGAATGGCTTAATGTGCCGTTGTAAATACAGCTGTTTAATAATGCATTAGCTCTAGCTGTTCTGAAGTCTCTGGAGGGATGGTTACAGCAGGATGGCTGAATATGACCTAAATAAAGCCTCTTGTCTGATACACTACATGTGTCATAACAGTTATCGCCCTTAACATGTCCCAAAATGTCACGGTTACCTGACATTCTAATTCAGCTTAGAATAGATACATCAAGTAAGATCTTTTTTTAATATACATTCTTAGTCTGCTTGAATGTTGCAAGATATAGACAGAAGGTGCCGCAGCCTCTGCAACAGCATGCTCTTCTACATAATCACAGGTGTCTATCTAATACATTCAGTAAAATGACTACTTGCTTTAATTCATCAAATCCCAACCTAATTTATTCATTGTTTTTTTTTTTTTAATCTTGATCTTTATTGAAAGAATATTTCATACAGATACCAACAGATAAATACAGACCTCTGTACACTTAATGCCAGCGATCACAAATTGGTGATTGGATCAGGCAAAGAGAGGCATTAGAGAACAAATAGTGCAGCGCTAAATTAGTCAAAAAGACACAATAAATAAAGTGACATATAAAACAATTGACTAAGTGAAATAATCAAAAAATGCAGTGATGGGAATATCCATATATGTGTGTTGTTCACGTATTGTGAAAAACTCCTTCCTTGTCAAAATATCTTTATTATGATCATGAAGAATAAATTGTACAAGTAACATGTAGTAAGAACATTGCTAATAAGAGAAGTTTTTATGCACCTTTGCAAGTTTGTAATTATTCATATAAGGGTATTAATCATTGTAGCTTTAGATAACAAGGGATACAACTTGGTAAGGTAAACTTAAGAGATAAAAGGTCAATTTGTGTTACCTTATCTTCACACTTATGTAAACTCATAACTTGTATTTTCAGCTTAATAATAAATATACATTGCATTAATGATAAGAGTTTCAAGGGTGCAATATCATATCCAACTTACTTAAGAGAAAAGAAAAAGGAAAAAGACAAGAGCAAATGGAAAAAATATGAGATCGAGTATGAAAGAAACAAAAAAGGGAGAAAGAAGAGGGGGGAACAAGGGGGGGAGGGGCTAAAATAAAAGAGTCTGCAGGACTGGGCCAATTGCCATTGTCACTAGTGAGTATGTACAATGGGTAGCAGTGTTGGCTGGGCTACCATGGCATCAATACTTCATTGTTGAACGCACTAGGCATTGCGTACATGGCCCAAGGTTTCCAATTTCTCTCGAACTTGGTGATCGTATTCGTGTCCAGCGCCACCATTTTTGCATGTGACATTGCATTGTTCATTCTGCTTATCACCTCGCTCACTGGTAGGTTGGGAGATTTCCAGGCTTTAGCCAGGGTCTGCTTAGCTGCTGTAAATAGCTGCATAGGCAGTTTAAATTGTATATGTGTTAAATTTACAGGTTTCAGGTTGAGCAGAGCTGTTTTGGGGTCTAGAGGAATTGTCTTTTCTGTTAATATGTCAGCTATGTGGAAAATTTCTGTCCAGAATGCTAGTCCCTTCGGACACGACCACCAAGTGTGGGCAATGTTCGGGATAGTTTGGCACGTATTTTGCTATTTTTGACGGCACTAAGTACCATCTAGTTAACACTTTGTAATTTGTTTCCATTGCTATTATATTCAGGGAGGATGATTTGGTGTTGAGCCATATTTGGTTCCAGTCAGAAGCTTTTAGCTCTAGTTCTAGGTAGACATGTGCAGACTGGAATATTTCGTTTTGTTTTTTCGTTTTCGTTTGGAAAATAAATTTATTTAGTTACCTCCGATAATCTTTTTGACTTATGTCGTTTTCGTCTGGAAAGTTTTCGTCCGAAAACTACGATTTTCGATGCTTTGTCGAATTTTCGTCGTTCAATTCGACAACGCATCGAAAATCGTCGTTTTGAATACAGTGAATAGGTAGAAATTGAACAACGAAAATTCAACGATTTTCGATGCTTTGTCGAATTGAACGACGAAAATTCGACAAAGCATCGAAAATCGACGAATTTTCGTCGTTCAATTTCTACCTATTCACTCTATTCAGAACGACCATTTTCGATGCTTTGTCGAATTGAGTGACGAGCATTCGACAAAGCATCTAAAATCGTCGGATCTGAACGAAAACTAAAATAAAGCATGTTTTATGTCGGATCTTTCGGTTTTAGTTTCTTGCGCTTTAATTTTCGTCCGTTAAAACGATAACGAAAATACCCGATTTTTGGACGAAAATGCATTCTAACGAAAACGAATGCACATGTCTAGTTCTAGGTCCTCCTCCCATTTTCGGACATATGATATCTTGGCAGTATTAGATTGGACTAGTGATTGAGAGTAAAGGGCTGAAATTGTACCCCTAGCATGTGGGTCTTTTTTACAGATATTCTCAAAGATAGATAATTGGGTTGGCAGAGGTGAAGAATTCTCTAGTGGTTTGAAGACATTTTTTATTTGGAGATATCTGAATAATTCTGTTTGTCTATAAAATTGTGCAAATATAGACAGTCCCTGACCACCCATTCCTTGAATGTATTGGGATAGATCCATGCAGGGTAAAATGCTGGATTTTTATAAAATGATAGCATTGGATTATGGGGAGATTGTAATTGGATTTTTGTTTTGGTTCTATCCCATAGGTAGAGCGAGTGCTTAACAATAGGGTTATTTATATTTTTTCGCATTTTGGGAGGGATCCATAGCATGTTGGAAGGTGAGATAGGGTCGCATTCTGTCGCTTCTATCGATACCCATAAAGGTGATTTCTGTTTTGCGTGATATTTAGCAAGGGTTGCTAATTGTGCGGCTCTATAATAATGTGCGAAATTGGGGAACCCAAGTCCCCATTAACCTTGGGGAGGTGCATAACTTGTGACTTTATCCTTGGTCTGGAGGAATTCCAGACAAAAGACGAGACTCTCTTTTGAATTATTCTCAGGAAATAGCCTGGTATTGTGATGGGGAGCACTCTGAAGAGGTATAAAAGTTTTGGTAGTATTGTCATCTTGACTGTGTTGATTCTTCCGAACCAAGATAGTGGAAGTTGGGTCCATGAGTTTAATAGGTTTGATATTTGTTTTAGAAGTGGAGGGTAGTTGTGTGAGAACAGGTCTGATACGGCTGCAGTTAAATGTATCCCTAAATAGGGAATGCTTTTTTCTGGCCATTCAAATGGGAGACCCGTTTTGGCTGCACTAAGTTCTATGTTTGAAAGGGATATGTTTAGCGCTAAGCATTTCTTGGAGTTAATTGCGATGCCTGAGAGTGTTGCGAATTGATTCAAGATTGGAATGAGGTTCAGGCCTGACACTTGGGGGGATGTTAGAAATAGGAGGATGTCGTCTGCAAATAGGCATAACTTATGTTTATGACCTCCTAATTCTATTACTAAAATAGTGGGATCAGATCTGATCTTATGTGCGAGTGGCTCGATAAGAAGGGCAAACAATAGAGGGGATAGGGGGCATCCCTGCCGCGTGCCTCTTTTGATGTCAAATGTATTTGATTTGTATCCTGCGTATTTAACATATGCCTTCGGGTTATTATAGAGTTCCTTGATCCAATTTGTGAAGTTAGGGCCAAAGCCCCATCTTTGAAGTGTATAATTTAGATAAGGCCAAGAAATGGAGTCGAAGGCTTGTTTAATATCCAAAGAGAGGAAACACGCTGGGATGCCTCTCTTTTTTGCTATGTGAGCTAGTAAGCTTGCCCTACGTATGTTATCGCCCGCTTGTCGAGTGGGCGTAAAGCCTACCTGATCTCGGTGAATCAGTTTGCCGATAATTTTGTTAAGACGGTTTGCTAGTACTTTGCCTAGTATTTTAATATCTATATTTAATATAGAAATAGGATGGTAATTTACACTAAGGGTGTTATCTGTGTGCGGTTTAGGGATCATACATATCGTGGCCAATAGTGATTCTTGTCTGAAAGATTTTTGTTTTAATAAGTCATTAAATGTATCAGCCATCCTAGGGAAAATTAGTTCTATGAAGGTTTTATAATACCGAGCTGAGAATCCGTCTGGACCAGGCCTTTTGTTTAGTTTGAGTTCCTTAATGGCTGCTTATATGTCTTCATGTGTGATTGGTTTTTCTAATTGTAGTTTTTGTGTTTGGTTCATATGTGGTAGTTGGATTTGTGAGAAAAAGGAGTCCGCTTCTGTGTCATTGAACGCATTAGTTTCTAAATAGAGTGTTTTTAGATGTGAACTAAATTTCTGAACTATTTTGAGAGGATTGCTAGAGATATTGTTGTTAGCTATCTTTAGTTTTATGGGCTTGAAAGTCTTATTGATACAGTTTAGTGTTCTAGCTAAATATGCACCCGATTTGTTTGCATTTTTATAGAAGGTATGCTTAGATCTCTTCAACATTTTGTTAGCTGAATCTGTAAGAAACAGATCGTAATCTAGGCGTGCTTTATCGAGGCGACTTTTGTTGGTAGGGGTACAATTATTTTGAAGGGCCAAGAATGCTGAGTTATATTCTGTTTCTAGGTGATTCGCCATCTGTTTACGTTTTCTTTTGAGGATCCCTAGTTGCCGTTGGAATGCTCCTCTTAGTACTGCTTCTCTTAGTACTGGTTTGTGGGCTTCCCAGAGCGTAAGCGGGGGTACTGTAGGTCTGGGCTTGTATTATGTTTTAGGGCTGAAGCGGCAGATCAATAAACGTACTGCTACAGGCTGGATGTGGGCCAGTTCGTGAACTCCAAAAAAAGGTCACACGGTTTATGCATATAGTACCTCAGGTATCATTGTAGTTTGAGACACCTCAAAGAGACATATATTGGTAGGATCAAGGGAACTATTTCCCTTGATCCTACCAATATATTCCTCTTTTCTGTGCTTTTATTACCCAGCTGGGTAAAAACGATAAATAGTAGGAAGGTGAAGGGATAGCAAAATAGAAAACAGCTAATTCAGGTGTAACTGGGTATGGAAACAGTCCTGCTTCCTACGACAACTTTACTTTGCCACTCTAGCCAGAGTGGGTATAGTGCTTCTGAACAGGCCTCTCCACCAGCCTGGCAGCCAGAGTGTTACTCGGATAAATAGGATTAAGTCTCTGCCACAGACCCTCCTGAAGATTGGAGACAATTGCGGTCCAAAATCATTCTTGACTGGATTCAGCACCCGGTTCTCCTTCACATAGCTTTTAGTTAAATCAGGAACTGATAGGCGACCCGCATCCAGCCTCTCAGTACCAGAAACACCGGCCTCATGCTCGGTATCTCCCATACAGGTTCCTTATCAGTCAGCTTCGTCAAATTGCACGGACAGCCCAGGACCACTTGGCGAATTAGGGACCCAGTCGACTCACTGGATCCACAAGCTAGATGAATGTGCTCTGGACCAACATGGTCCCAGAGCCAGGAACACTGCCACACAAGCACACACAACAGCCAGAAGGGACACACACGGGGGTGGTGGGACGACTGCCCAGCTCAAGGACTGGAACACAGCAACCTTGAATGTATACTAAATCCACATGCTTCAGCTGTTTTCGCTAAAAAGGGCCTAACACCCAATTACCATTTTCCCTGACCCAGACTATATGGCGAACAGAGCCATCTAGTGACAAGAAAGATAACATTGCCCGCTAACATGTATTTTTTTCCAAATGGATCAATATACATTAGAGTTGTGCAGACCAGTTTTAACTTATGCTTAGGGGAGGGCAAAAAATACCTTACAATAGGACATTGTTTAAATGATCATCACCACCACAACACTGTAAGGCATGTTTGTACTCAGTGTCCAAATCTGAATGATTGAAACTATTGAGTTAAATAAAACCAAAGTACTGTACGCTTTTGTTGAAAAAAATTAAAACCTTAAACCTTAATAAAATCATAATGTTGCACATAGTGTTGGGGTGGTCATACTGTACATGTAACTAAATATTCCTATATAATTTTAAGGGCCGCGACACTAACAGCCTGGGTTTGCATGTTCTCCCTGTACCTGTGTGGGTTTCCTCTGGGTACTCCAGTTTCCTTCCACACTCCAAAGACACACAGATAGGTTAATTGGATTCTGTCTAAATTGGCCCTACTATGTGTATGTATGAACCTGAGTTAGGGACCTTAGATTGTAAGCTCCTTAAAGCGGATCTCCACCCTAAAGTCAAGATCCGCTGATCGGAACCCTCCCCCCTCCGGTGACACCTTTCAGGGGGGTGCAGATACCTGTCTAAAGACAGGTATCTTCACCCACTTCCGGTCCGCAGTCTCGGGCAAAAGACGGGTTTTTCCCGTTGTGTGCTGGGAACTCTCGGCTCCCAGCACACAGCGGGAGCCAATCGGCGGGCGCAGCGCGACTCGCGCATATGCCGTAGGGAACCGGGCAGTGAAGCTGCAGCACTCGTCCTCTGCTGCGGACGCCGCTGGACTCCAGGACAGGTAAGTGTCCTATTATTAAAAGTCAGCAGCTGCAGTATTTGTAGCTGCTGGCTTTTAAAAGAAAAATTTAATGGGCCATCCGCTTTAAAGACAGGGACTGATGTGAATGTACAATGTATATGTAAAGTGCTGTGTAAATTGACAGTGCTTTATAAGTACCTGAAATAAATAAATATAATAAAATACAGTTACATTATACAAGATGATTAGTGACACCTTTTATAAAATAGATTTATTTTGTGCTGTACAAAACATTATGAAATAAGTGAGCTTTGCACATAATTTTAAAAATAAAGCCCATTTTAGATTACTGTGGGAAATTGCATAGAGTTTTGTTTTTTGCAATCTCACTTCCAAATTATATTATTATATAATACTAGACATATACTGTAAGATTCTAATTAATAGCATACACAATATGTAAAACATCCTTATAATCTAATAGTCAGTTTATTGGATTACTGAAGACTATTATTTATATCTAGCAACCTATTACATAATTACAGATACATTTAGATGAATTTTAGTATAAAGATATCACTGTGTACTAAAGCTATAACAGTAAAACTGTCTAATCCATATGAAATTATACCTAGGGCTTAATTATAAATAAAATGATGGTCAAGACCTCCGACATCCGCCCAGTTTTCTTTTAGCAACATTCACCCTTTTCATGAAGCAAAATTGGTGGATATTTGCTCAGCATTCAGACATTTGGGCCCGGATTCACAGCCAACGGTGCATCTTTGTGCGGGCGTAGCGTATCTTCTTTACACTACGCTGGCGCAACTTTGAGAGGCAAGCATGCTATTCACAAAGAATATGCTCTCAACGTTGTGCTGGCGTAGCGTATAGTTGTCGGCGTAAGCCAACGTAAGTCAAAGATGGTGAAAGTGGGCTGGAAGTGGGCGTGATATATTAAAATGAAGCGTGACCCCATGCAAATGATGGGCTGAGCTTCAAAAAACGAACTGCGCATGAGTAGTCTCTTGGACGCATCCCAGTGCGCATGCTCACAGTCACGTCGAAATAGCTGCCTAAGTACGTCAATACACTGCCTACGATATGAACGTAACCTACGCACAGCCCTTATTCACGTAGTACTACGTAAACAACGTAAAATACGACGGCTGTTCCCTGGCCCTAGTTCCGCCACCTATATGAGGAATAGCTTTACACCAGACGTATCCCTTGCGCAAATAGCTTAAAACATGCGTCTTACTCATTGCATATTTAACATGGTTACGCCGAATGCGTCCAGCATAACTATGCGCCCACGATACGCTGGTGAAGGCAAGTTACGTCGGGCGGCTGAAGCCTTGCTTTTCGACGTATCTAGCTTTGTGAATCGGCGCGGAGATGCAAGGACGCACATTTGTACTTACGATGGCGTATCCTTAGATACGTCGGCGTAAGTCCGACGTGAATCCGGGCGTTGGTGTGTAGCAACAGTTTCAGCACTATGCAGAGCTCCAGCCAACGATTTGCCGGCTGCATTAAAAGCCAGTTTGACAATTTACTGTACTTGTGACATTCAGTGGATGTTCACCAGCTATCACATTTGCCTGACGAACATTTATTATCTTATTAATGATGACTGTGAAATGCTAAGTGAATGATGTTTAATAGCTCTAAAGCATTTCCCAGGAAAAAATAACAATTATGCCTAAACTTGTAGTAGTATTAAACCCTCAGAATATTTTTGCTAAACACAATAAAATAAAACATTCCCTAGCACACTATTTGTTAGGCTAAATATATAAATATATATATATACAGTATATGTCCTCTTTAAGAGCCCAGCCGTGGGTCGTGAGTGCCGGTGGCGGCACGCTCGCGACCCGGTCCGAAGCTCTGTGACTGTGCCTACGGGATCCACAGACCCGATCGCCATGGGTGTCCCGCGATCGGGGCACAGGAGCTGAAGAACGGAGAAAAGTGAGTGTAGACAAATCTTCCCCATTCTTCTCTGTGGTATTAGCAGTGATCGTCTGTTCCCTGATATAGGGAATGACGATCACTGACTTCACACGTCCAGCCCCTCCTCCCTACATTAAGAAATACACATGAGGTCACACTTAACACTTACAGCGCCCCCTAGTGGTTAACCCATTCACTGCCATTGTCATTTTCACAGTAATCAGTGCATTTTTATAGCGCTTTTCACTGTGAAAATGACAACGGTCCCAAAAATGTGTCAAAAGTATCCGATGTGTCCGCCACAATGTCGTAGTCACAAAAAAAAAACACTGAAAAAAATAAATAGTAATAAAAATGCCAAAAAACTATTCCCTATTTTGTAAATGCTATAAATTTTGCGCAAACCAATCGATAAACGCTTATTGCGATTTTTTTTTTACCAAAAATAGGTAGAAGAATACGTATCGGCCTACACTGAGGAATTTTTATTTATTTTTTATCTTTTTTGGGGATAGTTATTATAGCAAAAAGTTAAAAATATTGTTGCTTTATTTTTGTTTAAAGTGCAAAAAATAAAAACCGCAGAGGTGATCAAATACCACCAAAAGAAAGCCCTAGGGAAAAAAGGACGCCAATTTTGTTTGGGAGCCATGTCGCACGACTGCGCAATTGTCTGTTAAAGCGACACAGTGCCAAATCGCAAAAAGGGGCAAGGTCTTTAACCTGCATAATGGTCCGGTTCTTAAGCGGTTAAAAGCATTTTTTGGAAAGAAAAAAAATGCATTCCGGATGGATGTTCAGAGGCATTTGAATCCCAAAGGCCTGTAACAGCTTGTAAATGTGTGTAAATGCTGTAACTCGCATTTAGTTGTGTTTCGTTTACAGACATTTAAAATGTTTGACTATTTAAAAAAAAAAAAAACGCTTCTAAATGCAAATGTGGCTAAACGCGGCATGTAAACACGACAAAACAGAAATGTTTAAATGTCGGTTGCTATCTGTCATCTGCATTGATCAGGAGAGGTTGTAAAATGTCCCGTGTAAGTTAAAGCCCTGTACACACGACCAGGAATCACGTCTGTTTGAAAACCATTGGTTTTCCCAATGGGATTCCTGCCAAGCTTGCCTTGAAAAGCCATGTATACACACGGCCACACAAAAGACCCGCCGTTCTATTGAATGGCAAGAACGCGGTGACGTCAAAGACTATGACAAGCTGGCTAAATTACGTTCTATGCTACCGTGCATGCGTCAAATTGTTATCGAGCGTGCGTGGTTTATTTCCCCAGGTAAGCATACAGACGACCCGTTTTCTCGTCAGGAAACACTCTGCCAGGAATCCCGATGGGAAAACAGAGATCAGGTTCTCAATTTTTCCCTAGCGGGAAAACTGCTAGGAAGCATACGCACGGCTGGGATTCCCGGGCCAAAAGCTCTCCTGACAGTTTTTCTGCCGGTCGTGTGTACGAGGCTTAAGCCTTAGGCCACGTACACACGCTCAGTCCATCCGATGAGAACGAGCCGAAGGACCGTTTTCATCGGTTAACCGATGAAGCTGACTGATGGTCTGATGTGCCTACACACCATCGGTTAAAAAAACAATCGTATCAGAACGCGGTGACGTAAAACACAACGACGTGCTGAAAAAATGAACTTCAATACTTCCAAGCATGCGTCGACTTGATTCTGAGCATGCGTGGCTTTTTAACCGATGCTTTTGCATACTAACGATCGGTTTTGACCTATCGGTTAGGCGTCCATCGATTAAATGTTTAACAAAGTTCTCTTTTTTTGACCGAAGTATAACTGAACGATGGGGCCCACACACGATCGGTTTGGACCAATGAAATGGACCTTCAGTCCGTTTTCATCGGTTTAGACTGATCGTGTGTACGCGGCCTTAGAATTTTTACCCTAGCACTATAGTTTACATCTTTTAATTCTGCTGGCTCTTGCTATCTCAATTAACTCAATGAAGTCCCTGAATTTTCGGTTTTCACAGGAAAGAGATAACACTGGAAAGTGCTGTCTCAAGTCAGTCTATTATTATGGAAAAATAAGGGGGGGAGAGGAGTGCCTTGCCATCCTAGGCCTTGGGGCTGTGTGTTTTGAGTGATGCACACAGTGTAGGGAGACACAAATCTAGTACATGCATGCAAGGGTGGCTCCATAGGATGCTGCAAGAGAAATGTGCCACCCCATAAGCACCCTATAGCAATAGCAATAGTTTAAATGGGAAAAAAGGCAGAGATTAAATGATAAAGAAACTGCATACTCAGTAAGTGATTAAATCAGCTACTGGGAGTACTTAAAATACAGAGTTTAACATCACTTAAATAATTTGCTTCATCTTCATTTTATTTTTATTTCAGGTTTTAGAAAGTTTAACCTAGAATTCAGTTTTAAATATGATAAATTTATAGAGTAACATTATAACGTGATATGCTATAATTACAGTTTATTTTGTGTACAGAGTTGCATTTTTTAAAATTATTCAGCTCCATTAGTGATAAGTCAAGGTTTCGGTAAGAACCTAGGTTCGGACCGAACATCGGCTACTTGGAAATTCAGATAAACGTCTCAAATTTTGCCCATTCGGTCCGATGTTCTGTGGAAGCAAAAAAAATCACATATAAAACATGGTATTTCTAAAGCTTCTTTATATAAAGCTTCCCGCTGTCACTGTTTTCTAGAAACAACTGAGATCATCAGGAATCCCCACCCCTTTTAAGTAAAGGGACAGGGATGACAGTGATCTCACTGGCAATATTTGGTCAATGATATCACCTTCATTCCCACCCTTTCTTTTATAGCTGGTAACAGCACAGGGAGCTGTCATTTGGGTAAGTGTGCCATCAGGATTGGTTGTGTGCACTGTTTCTTTTTTTTTTTTTTTTTTTTGGGTGGGCCTTGGACATCATGATTGATGATGAATTTACAAGGAGGAACTTTTTTTTTTAAATAAAGGACTTGTCAAATGTTGTCAAATGTTTGGGTGCCTTTACGTCTAGGTTATAGTCCAAGGGCCATGACAATGATCCTTAAAGAGGCTCATTTATACTTACCTAGGTGGATGCAGCATCGGTCCGATGCTGCATCTGTCCCCCACCGCCTCTATACTGAGAACCGAGCCATGGACAACTGCCCATGGCTTGGTTCTCACATATCCTCCAGTAGAGAGCTGCTGACTGCCAATCAGTAGCTCTCCTGCTCCGCTCCTCCACAATCCCTGGAGAACTGAGCTGTGGAGGCGCGAGGAGCAGCCATCTCAGGTTCTCAGTGGCTCACTGAGAGGCGGAGATGGGTATCAGTCCAGTGACATCAGCAGATAGTGGACTTTAGACTGCTCTCTGCTGAAAATGGGTCACAGGAGTGCAAAACATATTGTACTCCTGTGACCCATAGGAGAAGCCCAGCCAAACGAGTTCAGGCTGGACTCCAGTGTCATCCCATAGACATGTATTGCTGAGGAAGGGATGCCTAACCGGGTCAGTTAGTCTACAGCAGGGTTGTCCAAACTTTTTTTTAAAGAGGACCAGATTTGATTAAGTGAACATGCATGAGGGCCGACCATTTTGCCTGACATTCTTTGAACCAATAAAATTTGGCCTAAGTGTGTTCCTCCGAGCACTAATACACTGCCCAACAATAATTCTTTAGCCTTTGTGGCTGTATGTGATGAAGAGATTAGCTCGGGCGTGTTATTTGGATATATATATATCTTTTATGGCCCCAACGAATACCTGAACCCCACTCAGGACTAAGTATAAGCTTGGGCGTGTTATTTGGATATACAGTATTTATTGGTGTATAAAACAAACCTTCACTTTAAGAAGGAAGTTTCAGGATTTTTTTTAAATTTTAAATAAAGAACTGTGAAGCAAATTAAGGGCCAGTGCGCATCAATGCCACCTAAGCAGTGCCTTTCCATCTGCAGCCTTACTATTGCCATGAATGCAGCCTCACCATTGCCACTGGTGCAGGCTGATTGATGCCCTGGGGAGCCACAACCGATATATAAATTCAAATTACCAGGGGGGCCACATTAACCACTTCCTTACTGGGCATGTATACCCCCTTCCTGACCAGGTGAAATTTCAGCTTACGGCACTGCGTCGCTTTAACTGACAATTGCGCGGTCGTGCGATATGGCTCCCAAACAAAATTGACGTCGTTTTTTCCCCCACAAATAGAGCTTTCTTTTGGCGGTATTTGGTCACCTCTGCGGTTTTTATTTTTTGCGCTATAAACAAAAAAGAACGACAATTTTGAAAAAAAATACAATATTTTTTACTTGTTGCTATAAAAAATAGCCCAATTAAAAAAAATAAAAATTCAGTCTAGGCCGATACGTATTCTTCTAAATATTTTTGGTAAAAAAAAAAAAAAATCGCAATAAGGGACTGGTTTGCGCAAAAGTTATAGCGCCTACAAAATAAGGGACAGAATTTTTTTTTTTTTACTAGTAATGGCGGCGATCTGCGATTTGTATTGCCACTGCGACATTATGGCGGACACTTTTGACACATTTTTGGCACCATTTATATTTATACTGCAATCAGTGCTATAAATAATGCACTAATTACTGTATAAATGTGACTGGCAGGGAAGGGGTTAACACTAGGGGGTGAGGAAGGGGTTAAATATGTTTCCCGTATAGTGTTCTACCTGTGGGGGGAGGGGGGGTGACCGATCTGTGTCCCTATGTACAAGAGACACAGATCGGTCTCCTTTCTCCCTGACAGGATGCTGTCATTGTGAGAGCCGGCAATGAGAAATGATCTCATATGTTTACATATGAGATCATCTCTCATTCGCCGCACAGATCGCATCGCAAACGGCCACTCTGATTGGCCGTTCGCGGCGATCTGTGATTGGCTGTGTCCAAGGGACACGGCCAGCACAGAAGTTCCCCGATGCGCGGTCTGGAGCGCGCGTGGGGTACGACGAAAGGGGCCGCCATGAAAACACAGCGCCCCAGAGAATTAGAACCACCCTGCGGCCGTATATAGTCGTACGGCCGTAGGGAAGTGGTTAAACTGGAATGCGGGCCTGCAATTAGCCCGTGGGCTGGACTTTGGACATGCCTGGTCTACAGGGTCAACTTGGGAGTGCAGACTGTTCAACCATATTTACACAAACGATGCAACTGCTCTTATAATAAAAAAAATCAGTAGAAGTGAAGCTATGAAAAAAAGGTATTTAGTATCATTCCAGTAAAAATGTTATTTCTCTGGCTTCTGTAGCACATTAACACATTACAATTACAGAGCATGGGACAGCCCTACTGAAAACACAATGCAGTGATACAAAACAGTAAAACAACCACTTCAAAGGCAGTGTCCTGAAAATACTTATCTAGTTAAACTCACAAACCTCTGCTCTACCTTTAAGCTGTTACATGTTATAATAAAATAATTAGATTCCAATTTACAGTTTGGTATTGATAACTACATAGGGCTTACTATAGTTGGATTTAGAAAACATAATTAATTTAGCATATGCACTGGATGCCATTTTTAATGATCCTTTTTTTACAAGTTCAACATGTCTGATTGTAAGCATTTAGGAGTTTTTCACATGTCTCTGTGGTACCCAATAACCAGAGTGGAACAAAGGGAACTAGAAAACCATCCTGGAGAAGTAGCAAGGGACCCCTTGTCCTTGTCACTGGAAGTAAATGTAGATTCTCAGTAGAATACATTGTATTGCAGTTTTAAACAACAACACGGCAGAAGAGTAATCTAACCAATGGGTTTAGCACCTCTCTTTAATCAATACCAGGAAAATTTAGAATGGTGTTATTCTTGTCAGTGGGGTGTAAATATAAAGATTGCCCATGTGTTTTCTGTATTACAGGAGGTAATGTGTTAATGTACCAAGTAGTACATTTTCTGCCTGTGCTCGGTCGGTTGAGCGGATGCACACTGTGAAAGCTATTTGTTCCTGTATTATCCTCATACAGATTTCTCCTTAAAAGATGTCTATATCTCAGAGGGGCATTTTCATCATTACAGAGGAAGGCCATGAAAGCTCATATAGCCTTTAATCAAGACTCTGCAGCCACACTGGGCTAGTAAAGCTTATTGACTTCCCAAATATCAATCAACGTCACAGAGCTGAGAGTCCCATCTATATTGCACTAGGAAAGAAATGATTTACCATAGCTCACCCTTCTCTCAGTATTAAAGAAAATTTCCTTTTATGAAGTACAGGTAGTAGCTGTCAACAGCTAGGCTATTAACCATTTATCTCCTAAAATTGCAGATGGGTAGGATTTTCTGAACATTCATTTTTTTAATATTTTTTTATGGTTTTATATAAAAATATTGCTGGCTTACACGGAACATTTTTTTCCCCAAATGGGGTTTGTCCTGCACCAAAGAATGATGCCAGTGTTTTTGAATATGCAAAGCAAAAAAATTGAGCTGATGTGTTCTACACTGTAATTGGACATCTTTTGCTGAATAAATTACCCAAAACACTGGCTAAATCTACGCACGGCATTGCATGTACCCACATAATCCCTGTTGGCTCTCCATCTGGGCCAGACTAAGGGCAGGAATGTAACCACTTGCTGACCGGCCCATTGTAAAAATATGTCATTTGTTTGATGTTAAATACAGGAGTTATAGTAGCAGCTAGCTGCCATAAGCCCAGTATTTTTTTTTTTTTTACTATGGGCAATTCTCTTTCAAAGAAAAGTGGTCCCGCTGGCAGCTTCACTTTTAGAAGGTACCCCTCCCGTCGCATCCCAGTGTTCCCAGACCTATTTGACTGATCGGTAAAGCCTGGGAGAAATCCAATTCTTCCGTTAGCTGGGTAAGGAGAAGAGTAAAACCAAGATGGCAGCCACTTGTCTCTATGCCCTTGGAGGGCCAGAGCGACATCTGGTGTCACTTCTGATGCCTGGGCCATAGTAATTTTTTATTTATTTTTTGTTAAATCAACATTAAAAAAAAAAACATTTTTTTTTTGATCTTTTGCTTTCAATGGTAAATTAGAGATTTGGGGTCTTTTTGACCCCAGATCTCTCAATAAAGAGGACTTGTCATCCTTATTTTTATTACAAGGGGAGTTTACATTTATTGCATTAGGAATAAAAGTGATAAAAAATAAATAAATAGATATAGGGACAGTAAAAAAAAAAAAAAAGTATAATAAATAAGAAAAAGCACAGAAGTGAACGCATTCGCAAGTGGGGCATACGTAAACGGTGTTAAAACCATACATAGAAGGTATTGCCACAAACGTTAGAGAAAGAACAATAACTCTAGTTCAAGACCTCCTCTGTAATGCTAAGCAGGTAAGCTGTAAACATTTTTACAGTGTCATCTATGTTTAAGTACCATAGTTTGAAGCCATTCCACGAGCGTGCAGAATTTTAAAGCATGGCATCTATCTCATTATATTATATTGTGTTTTTTTTTTTTTTTTTTTAATAAAGTGTATTTTTTTCCAAAAAAAGACCAGTGCGCAAATACTGTGCGACATAAAATATTGCAACATTCGCCCATTTTATTCTTTAGGTTCTCTGCTAATATATATATATATATATATATATATATATATATATATAATGTGTAATCTTTGAGGGTTTTAAATAATTGACTAGCAAACTTTAAACTTGTAAGTAAAAATCCATACTGCTTAATTTATTTTATTTTTTTATCCGATTGTTGTACAATTTGGTCAAAATAGTCAAATCCACAAACAACTGAATAGTCATAGCTCCCCTTCCTATCAGTTTATGGTTGCCATACATACTTATTTTTTTTTATATTCAATCAATTTAATAATTGCAATTGAATCTGCAAAAAAAATAAGTAGCTTTAAATTCCCTTCTGAACAATTTAGACTCAGATTCGATCAAACTGAATTCGATTGGCCGGGGTGCAAAATTATTGATTATTTTGCATTGGTCAGCAGCACTGACA
The DNA here is from genome assembly GCA_029574335.1 of Rana kukunoris. NCBI lineage: Eukaryota > Metazoa > Chordata > Amphibia > Anura > Ranidae > Rana > Rana kukunoris. The sequence continues at coordinate 142,762,428 of CM056052.1, forward strand.
TACTTTGTCCATGAACACGATATTTTTTCAAGCAATCAGAAAATAAAGATCGGATTAATAATTTATGATCCTTAGTTACAATTGCATCTTAACTATCGACTGAAATCCACTTTCTAGTGCCCCAGTGTATCAATTGAATTAATTAGTGACTATCTATTAATTATTCTGATCAGAAGAGATCAATTGGTAAAGAAGTTGATCATTTATTAACCCCTTCACGCCGACCATATGCAAATTTTAATTCATTGCTTGAAGGGATTAAACTGCTGCAGGCATCACCCCAGTATCGCTTTTTAGATCCAGCGGTTGGCTTTTTGGTCATAACAACCGATGTGGCTGTTATTCTAAGGAGCGGGAGGGGGTGTCCCCCCTCCTGCCACCTTCCACTGCTCTTCCTGGGCCTCCTGTCCCACCGGGAGACCCAAGCCACCAGTGAGCACATCCGGGGCTCCGATGTAAAATCACAGAAGCATCGTCACAATGTCACTTCCAGTTTACTTGGCTGCCAATGACGCTGATTTATCTATTTTTTTTACAGTATTCAGAATTGATGATTTTGCCGATCTGAATATTTTAAGCGCAAAGGAGGGATTTAAATGATGTTTAAATCACACATGTGAGGTATCACAGTGATCGTCAGAGTGAGAGCAATAATTCTAGCAAAATACCTACCCTGTAACTCTAACCCGTTAACTGTAAAAAAAAATAAAAAAATTAAAGAGTCACCTATGGAGATTTTTAGGCACTGTAGTTGTCGCCATAGTGTGTGCAATTTCAAAGTAAGACATGTTAGGTATCTATTCACTCGGCATAACATTATCTTTCACATTATACAAAAAAATTCTGCTAAATATACTGTTTATTTATTTTTTAATTATGAAAGTGTATTTTTCCCCCAAAAAATCCTGCAAAAATTGTGTTGGAAAGACCACTGCACCAGTGGCGTCTCCAGCTTTCATATTTAGGGGGGGCACAGGGACAAAAGGAGGGGGGCCAACTATAAAATGCAATTATATATATATATATATATATATTTCCTGGGGCCCTTTACTACGATCCCACAACGGGCCCTTCTACATGTTCTGCGGTGAGCTCCCTACGTACTATACTGGGGCCCCCCAGGGTGGCAGAAAACAAGTGATATATGTCACCAGCAGACCAAGAAAATATAAGGGTCCAAAGTAGTGGGAGAATTTTCAGGGTTGCAAAGGTTGTCTTACCACCGGGCCCTGGTGTTCTGCCACTGTGGGGTTCCCCAGCTGTCCTGTCCCTGCTATTGACAGCGCTGGTCTGGCATCTGTCTCCTTGGCAGCGGCGGCAGTCTATTGGGACCTAGTGCTGGTGACATTATGGGTGCATGCAGGGGAAGGCTGGCACTATTGGTTATAGAGAGCCAAGCCCCCAGCTGGTCACCTAGCAGCAGTAATGCTGTATAACCTTCTCTGTTGACATGCTGATTGGGATGTGATGCAGGTGATGCTCCCAGTCAGATCTAATAAATACAGTATTTATTAGCATCAAGAGTACAACCACATATATATGTATATATATATATATATAATCAAACGTATGTTCCGCAGCCATGTGGGCTCTATGCCTGTACAGTGTGGGCTTTGATCAATAAAATCTCTGATATTTAACATTAGGATTTGACTGGGAGCATCACCTGGATTGCACCCCAATCAGCATGTCAGAAAAGGCTCCACTGCTGCTAAGCAATGTGCAGGGAGCTCAACTGTCTACAACCAATAGAGATGGGCTCGGGTGTGTTTGAAATCCCACATGCCTAATCCCGCCAGGAAGCCAACACTCCACAGTGCTAATCACAGGCAGTGAGACATTTCCTGATCTGTGCAGCAGCGGACCGTGAAATCTCTCGCTGCCTGTGATTAGAGCTGTGCAGTGTGGGCTTCCTGGCAGGCTCTGGCATGTGGAATTGTGAACATGCCCAGCCCATCTGTAACAACAAATTGTGCTGGCCCTCCTGTACATCAGCCCCATAAAGTAACCAGCACTGGGTTCCAATGTGCTGCCGCCGCTGCCATGGGGACAGAGACCAGCGCTGTGAATAGCCGGGACAGGACAGCAACTCTGGTTATTCCAGCACTGGTCCACACTGGGAGGATTCCCCCGTCCACTTATAATGTGTAGATGGGGGAATTGAATAATTTCTTTTTTTTTTTCATTCAACCTAATAGTTGAATGAAAAAAAGTGATCAATGTATGGGCTGCCTAAGAGCTAAGACCAGCCATAGACAGTTTAAATCTCAGCTGGTTCAGCAGGAACTGGCTGAGATTTGAACCATTAATGAGCAGATTCTCTTATGATTATCACTAGTGGTTGCTGTATAGCCACTAGTGAGAATCACTGTTTGTCAGGAGAATACAATTGCTGGGCAGGAGGGATATTCCCCTGTCAGCACTGTCTGTGTTGATGGGGGAATCATGCAAGTTTATTTCCTGCAATCTGTGGATGTAGGAAAGAAATTTGCACTGTATATTACCTGCCTAACTGAAAGTGAAAGTGTAACAGAATGGCCCGTGACACCCAGAGACTTTTGAAGGATGGGGGGTACTCGAGTACCAGCATCATTAATGACTCTTGGGTCTAGGGTCATCTTGTGCCCCTTTTGGGCATAGGGTGACTGAGAAATGATAATGATAAATTACATGGGATGGGACATTACTGATAATTCATGTTTTGCAGGATATCTTGAAATATTACAAGTTGTTAAAGTCTGACTCCGACAGGTCAATAGAGTGTTTTCATTCAATGTGGGGACACATGCTTTTGAGGTGTTAATTGAGTCTGCTCCTAGACATTCCTTTGTGTGATGCTAATACTGTTTTGTGTCCATTGTGCTAATTAGATCTGCTCATAAGACCTGTTCATTGTGTATGCTTATGACACTGTTAAGATGTGGAATGTGACTTGTCAAGCTGTAGTAATTAACCCCTCTAAATTCGGAGCCAGATCGTCTGGGTAATGAGTAGTAATTAACTCATCGGAATGTCATTTCTAAAAGAATGTGTATGAAGCCCCCCCATTGTGTGATGTGTGGGTGATGTGAGGGTGGAGTGTTTCTTTGTCCCTGTGATTAACTGTAACATGCTTGTACTGTATATAACAAAGCTAAGTTACCATTAAAGGATTCATTCATTCATTTTGGAACCAGTACCACAGCTTGTTTTGTCTCGGTTATTCTGGGAAATGAAATGGGTCGTGTCTGATGTCTGTCGGACTGTCGGATAAGCTGTTGTGGGGTGATGGAATGAAGTATCGTAAACGGTGGTGACCGTTACAGAAAGTAAATTGTGAATGTCTTGAAAGAACAGGAGAGGGGGAGGGAGACAGATGGGGGAGAGAAGGGATGGAGATAATGCAGTTCAGTGATTACAGTGTACTGCAGTCTGCAGTGTACACACTTACCCACCCACGGTCCAGGCTAGAATCTCAGGCATCATTCACACACATGCTGCTGATTTTCATATTTCCTGAACACACATCCCCTCTCTTCAGATACAGCACACCGAGATAGTGTGGGCGGGACTGAAAGGAGGAGGAGGAGGAACTGTATTCCTCCCTGCTTGTATGTGAGGAGAGTGGGGGGGGAGGTGGACTGGACTCGCTGGGCTGTAAAAGAGTGTCATAGACTGACACTCGGCTCAGCTTGCAGTCATCACTCTCGGAATTTACAGGCTGGTTCTCCTGTCCTAAGGACGGGAGAAATCAGTCTGTTTTTTCAGTAACTGAGATGAAGGCTTGGGCCTCCCCTCCCCCACAGTGCTTATGGAGTCCTTTCTGCAACTCGCTCTTCTCTGTGCCAATGAGGATGCAGGGGAAGGAGCAGATCGGGCAGCTGTGGTTGTGTGAACAGTCACATTATGCAGTGTCAGCGAGCAGAGGGATGGGGGAGGAATGCCCCACAGAGCTGACTGGGGACGCTCTCCCTCTCAGGAGAGACTGTTACTCCAGCGGCAGGGGGGCACATGGTGGGGCACAGCATAATGTTGGGGGGGGTCAGGGCCCCCTCTGGCCCCCCCCCTAGAGTCGCCTCTGCACTGCACAAATACTGTGTGACAATATTGCAACACCATTTTATTCTCTACAGTCTTTGCTAAATATATATATATATATATATATATATATATATATATATATATATATATAAAATGTTTGGGAGTTCTAAGTAATTTTCCAGCAAAAAATACTTGTTTTTAACTTGTAAGCAACAAATGTCAAAAATAGGCTTAGAAAGGGTTAAAGAGTGTATGGCCACCATCAGCCTCAATTTTGATTGGATTTAATCAAACTAAATCAATCAGCCAGTGTGCAATATTATCAATCATTTTGCATCAATTGGCAGCACTAAAATGCTTTATTCATGAATACAATCGTATTGGTTTGATCAGTTTGAATTTTTTTGTTTAAATACATTTTTATTCAGTTTTCACATACAGTAACATCAAAAGAAAACACATATCATTCTTGTTCCATCTAGGAAAAGGCATAAACAAGAATACATTGACAATACAGCATTACTGATGTCGAATTTTAACATTATGTAGTGGAAGCAGAAATGCAATCGATAAGTAAAGCCTGATACACACGATCGGATTATCTGACAGGAATTGTGTGATGACAGGCTGTTGTCAGAAAATCCGACCATCTGTATGCTCCATCGGACAGTTGTCGGATTTTCCGCCAACAAATGTGGGATAGCATGCTTTAAAATTTAACAAATGTGTGTTGTCGGATTATCCGATTGTGTGTACACAAGTCTGTCGGACAAAATTCCAAAGTACAAACACGCATGCTCAGAAGCAATGCTAACCATAACACAACTTTAGCAGAAGTTGCCCAAAGAGTGGCGCTAAAGAGCTGAAAAAAAAACGTAGTTTAGTGTTTGTTGGCCGGCAATTCTTTGCTGTTTGTATGCAATACAAGTTCCTGGCCAACGCCCTTCAGACAAAAGTCCTACGCTTTTTCCGATGAAAATCCGATCATGTGTATGAGGCTATATGATCATTATAAAGCATGGTAAACATGATCGGTGACAGGCACTCTTTGCACTTCAAAGTATTCAGATCGCCAAAAATGGTGATTCTGAATACTGTTATTTTTTTTTTTATTCTGCGCCATTGGCAGCCAAGTAAACCGCAAGTGATGTTGTGCATTGGAGACTGGAAGCAAGCCATTTCTGGCTTTGATTCAGTCTCTCTCTAGCCGGAAGAAGTGCAGACTCGTGCATCGGGTCAGCCGGTGTGACAGGAGGCCCTGGAACAGCATCGGAAGGGGACAGGATGGGGGGACTCCCACTTCTTTGGAATAACAACAAAGCAGCTTTTAGCCGCAATGAGTGTTATCCCTAAAGAGCCAACCGCCCGCTCTAAAAAATGATACTAGGAGGATGCATGCAGCTGCAGGCATCACCCTGGTATAACACCCTGAAAGCCAAATCTGCATATTTGTGTTACGGTCATCGCTAAGGGGTTGTAAAGTTTTTTTTTTTTACCTAAATAGGTTAAGCTAGTGCATTGTTGGTTCACTTATCTTTTCCTTCGATTTCCCTTCTAAATGTTTTTTTGTTCTTTGTTTGAATTTCTCACATCCTGTTCCTCCTCAGTAAGCCTGCCCCATCACCCGAGCCGCTCTGGCTGGGGGTTAGTCAGCGTGCTCGTCCCCTCCCTTGGGACAACATCCCTGCAGGGAGACACTCAATTGATGAAAATGTATTTCCCTGCGTATGGCATATTGATCAATTGGGTTGTCAACTATAAACTGATTATTCTTTTGATCAGAAAAGAAATGGATCCTTTATTGAAGCACAAAGTGTGTCTAGTAGTGGTCATAGTAGGTAATCGATGTGCTATGTGAACGGGCTCAGCTAGCCCGAGTCACACCTGTGAAAAACACCAGCAGGAATCAGCTGATTCCTACCACTGCTATATACACTGGGCAAATCGCCTGTGCAAATGTAACCTAAGACCTGCTGTGACATTAGACCCTTAGCACCAGTGACACCACGGACCTGTATGGTGTAACAAGCCCAATAAGCACCATTAATACAATCTGTTTGATGGTGACTACGATTTGGCTGCTCTTGTACATGAAGAAAGCTGCACTTTAAAACGTACATTTGCAACATTTACCTCTGTATGTAGTTTCCACATAAAACCTCTCTCTCTCTTTTTTCATAATAGCAATTGATTAAAATTCTTGTTCTACCATATGGTAAGCAGTCCTCTCTTAAACTTTTATTCTCACTAATCTTTCCATTTTTAACACAAATAAAATCACTTGTTTGTTTGCTTCTTGCTTGCTCTTAAACAGCCTTGTAACAGGAGGAAATCGCAAACATATGCCCCCCGTAACTGCTGTTCCCTGGAGGTGACCAATGAAAATACAACATGTGGTCTGCTTTTCTGGAGCACAGCCAGAATCTGTGCTCTTTAATTGGCTGTGAGGTCCCCCTACAGCTGCAAAACATTAGTGACAGCTTATCTTCAAATAGGGGATTTTCATTTTAACCTCTTTATGGACAGTGCTGCATAGCATGCAAAGCCCGGAAACAGTGGAAAAAAATGACCATCAAAACCTAATTTCATTTTTTTTTTTACAATTATTTTAAAACTAAACAATATTGGATGTTATATAGCCTCATATTTCTGTTTAAACAATTGCCAGAAATAACAAGCTTCTTGCTCACTCTGACCAGCTACACACACAGTCAGGGCAGTGTCAGACAGGATTTTTGCATGCTGCTGTTTTAAAATTGAAAACTGGAGAGTTCCTCTCCCAGTGCTTAGTTTTTGCAGGGATATTATCCCTACAATATATACAAGAACCCGGCAGTAGATGAGCGGAAAAAAAAAAGTAAATAAAAAACAATTCCTGAAAAATTATTTTACTTAACCAGCCCCAGAAGAATTGGCTGGTTAATGACCGGGCCATTTTTTGTGATTTTGCACTGCGACGATTTAACTGACAATTGTGCGGTATTGCCACACTGTACCCAAATAAAATTGATGTCCTTCTTTTCCCAAAAATAGAGCTTTTTTTGCGGGGGTTCACCCTAAAAAAAAATTCTAACATTACATTGAGCAGACTCCTGATAGTGAGAGTATGCTGCTCTTCTTTTTTTTTTTTTTTTTGTACATACCATTTTAGTGATATTTTCACCCCCGGCTTTCAGGTAGTGAATCCCACGGGAGTGGGCGTTCCTATTAACAGCCTAAGTGATTGACATGCTTCCGACCGGCGCATACAGTGCGTCATGACTTGCCAAAAGAAGCTGAACGTCGAGACGGCTCTATACGGCGCCTGCGCACCGATGTTCGGCTTCTTTCGGCAAGTCGTGACACGCTCTATGCGCCGGTCGGAAGCACGTCAATCACTTAGGCTGTTAATAGGAATGCCCACTCCCGCGGGATTCACTACCCGGAAGACGGGGGTGAAAATATCGCTAGAAAAAAATAGCAGCATACTCTCACTCTCAGGAGTCTGCTCAATGTAATGTTAGATTTTTTTTTTAGGGTGAACCCCCGCTTTAATAATCTCTGCGATTTTTTATTTTTTTTTGCACTATAAACAAAAAGGGAATGTAAATTTTGAAAAAAATACATTGTTTAGTACAATTTGCTATAATAAATACCCTCAGCTTTTTTTAAAAAAAGCTAATTTTTTCTCAGTTTAGGCCAATATGTATTCTTCTACCATATTTTTGGTAATAAAAATCACAATAAGCGTTTATTGATTGGTTTGCGCAAAAGTTATTGCGCCTACAAAATAGGCGATAGATTTACGGGATTTGTATTATTATTATTATTTTATTAATAATGGTGGTGATCTTAGATTTTTTATCGGGACTACGACATTATGGTGGACACATCGGACACTTTTGACAAATTTTTGGTACCATTACCATTTATACAGCGATCAGTGCTATAAAAATGCACTGATTACTGTAAAAATGTCACTGGTAGGGAAGGGGTTAACACTAGGGGGTGATCAAGGGGTTAATTGTGTTCCCTAGTGTGTGTTCTAATTGTAGGCGGGGGACTGACCAAGATGAAATGACAGATTGTGGATCCTAGCTATTAGAAACTCACGATCTGTCTCTCCTCACAGAACAAAACTTGGATTTGTGTGTTTGCACACACACACACAAGTCCCTATTCTGCATCACGTGCACGCTATTGCTCGCAGTCGGCTGTCATCGAGACCACCAGTCACGAGCAATAGCACGCCAGCGATGCAGCGCCCATGCAAGTGCCTGCTATGGTTCACAGGATCTTGCCGACCTGCTGCATTATAATGATGGTGGCTGGTCGGCAAATGGTTAAAGTGAATCTATAAAAAAAAAAATCTGGGAGCTGCAATCACTTTTTTTTATACAGGTTTAAAGAATAAGTTCACCTTTGTGAACATGTTACATGTTCCACCCATTTTTACATATGCCCAATGCTGCAACCTCTGCCTGCTGCCCTCTCTCCCTGTGGCAGCAGTACAGGAAGAAGTTCACCATACAAGCTGTCACTTTGTAAAATCAGCGTTTCAGTGCATGGCTCTGCCACATCTTTCATTCAGTTCAGCTGTGTGTGAATGAACTACAAGCCCTGGCATCCTTTGCAGTTGTTGGCTTGTAGTTCTCAATGAACTAACATGGTGCTATTAAGCGCTATGGTAGTTCAATGATTTGTTCTTGTTAGTGTATCTGCCTGGCCGTACGGAATGTACGGGTATACAGAAATACTGATAGGTCTGCAAGAGACCTGCATTGCACCAGCGATCTTCTGATCACTGGTGCAATGCTTTACAGGCTCCAAAAGAAAGAAAATAATAAATGCAAATGTTTTTACCTGCAAAAAAATTGCATTTTTTTTTCTAAAAGGTGAACTTATTTAGGGTCTGTCACACTTATGCTGTCTTCCTTATTTAATAAGACACTGATCTGTAAACAACATGCCGCCAGAGAAGACTGAAAAGTCAGAAATTCTGTACTACATGCCCACAACTAAAAACCTGTGTGACAGCCCCAAAAACCTGAACCTAGCCCTGCCCTTCAGAGCCAAGCCTAGCTCTGGGAAAAGATAAAAAATGTATTTCCACCAGAGTCTTAACCCGGACCAATATGCAGGTAAAGGACCAGGCCCCTTTTTGCGATTCGGCACTGCGTTGCTTTAACTGACAATTGCAGGGTCGTGCGACATGGCTCCCAAACAAAATTGGCATATTTTTTTCCCACAAATAGAACTTTCTTTTGGTGGTATTTGATCACCTCTGCGGTTTTATTTTTTGGCTATTAACAAAAATAGAGCGGCAATTTTGAAAAAAAAAACAATATTTTTTACTTTTTGCTATAATAAATGTTTTTTTTTTCCTCCGTTTAGGCCGATACGTATTCTTCTACATATTTTTGGTAAAAAAATCGCAATAAGCATTTATCGATTGGTTTGCACAAAATTTATAGCGTTTACAAAATAGGGGATAATTTTATTGCATTTTTATTAATATATATATATTTTTTTACTACTAATGGCTGCCACATTATGGCGGACACATTGGACAATTTTGACACATTTTTGGGACCATTGCCATTTCACAGCAAAAAATGCTATAAAAGTGTAGGGCCAGATCCACATAGAAATAGATGGGTGCAGCGTATGTGAGATACGCTACGCCGCTGTAACTTACTTTTTAAATCTGTCAATCCTCAAAGAATTTGCGCCGTAAGTTACGGTGGTGTAGTGTATCTCTCGGCGCGTAATTCAAATCGGCGAGTAGGGGGCGTGTTTCATTTAAATGAAGCGCGTCCCCGCGCCGATCGAACAGCGCATGCTCCGTTCCGAAATTTCCCGCCGTGCATTGCACTAAATGACATCGCAACAATCTCATTTTTTTTAACGTAGTCGTGAATAACGCCCATCCCTATTCACGGACGACTTATGCAAAAAAAAAAGAAAAATTTAAATTTCGACGCGGGAACGACGGCCATACTTAAAATGGCAAGTCTAACTATACGCCGCAAAATACCAGCTGTAACTATACGCAGGAAAAAGCTGTCTAGAGACGACGTAACAGATTGTGACGGCCGTGCGTACGTTCATGGATCTTTGGAAATAGCAAATTTGCATACTCGACGCGGAAAACGACGAGAACTCCACCCAGCGGACGTCGAAGTATTGGATCTACGATCCGAAGACATACGAAGGCCTGTCGGATCGAACCCAGATGCCGTCATATCTTGGTTTGAGGATTCAAACTAAAGATACGACGCAGGTAATTTGAAAGTACGCCGGCTTATCAGTAGATACGCTGGCGTACTCTCTCTATGGATCTGGCCCGTATTATTTACTGTGAAAATGACAATTGCAGTTTGGGAGTTAACCACTAGGGGGAGCTGAAGGGGTTTAATGTGACCTTATATGTGTTTCTAACTGTAGGGGCGGGGCTGGACGTGTGACATCATTGATCCCCTTACCCTATATCAGGGAACAGACGATCAATGACAGTGCCACTGTGAAGAACGGGGAAGGTGTGTTTACACACACCTCTCCCCTTTCTTCAGCTCCAGGGACCGATCGCGGGACTACGACAGTGATCGAGTGCCGCGGCTGCGGTCACGGAGCTTTGGACCAGGTCACGGGTGTGCGCCGTGGGCGCGCGCCCGCGACCCACGGCTGGGCATTAAACAATCACGTACAGGTAAGTGATTGTGCCCAGCCGTGCTATTCTGCCAATGTATATCGACGTTAGGTGGTCCTTAATTGGTTAAAATGAAAAAGCAGCTTTGACTGCAATACTTACTACTTTTCCAGTGCTGCACCTGCAATAATTAATTTACTATCAATGGATGTTCTCACTTGCAGGAATCATTGCATTTAGAAGACAAAGGACATCCTGTGAGTACAGGGAATCATAGACCCATCTCCATAGGAGGCATCACCATGTTGCCCTGCACTCACATACAATGATGCAACATCACTGAGGACAACCCACTGCCAGGAGGATCTAAAGACAAAGAAGACCCTGCACATAATGTGACCAGCCTAAAGACATCTGACAACAGCAAAGAAAAAAAAAGCCAAAGAAGGTTACATTTTCATGAACATAGGTTAATAAAGCACATATGCCCATATCAAATTTAAAGGGTCACTGATTTAGGTTTATCATAGGATACAGATCTAAGCTACTCACCATAGTATTTGCCAGTTTAGGGCCATTGCTATATAATAGTGGCCAAATAGTCACTAATAGCATGAGGTTCTATATATACAGTAGATAATATCAATTTTTCCTTTTATCTTTATATATATATATTTTTTCCATAAACAATTTTTATTGAATGAGAATGAAACATCGTAAAATACAGACATGGATCTTACATAGATATATATTCATACAAGTGTACATGGCCTATTAATTCAGCAAAAAATGATGCAGGGTCATCATGTCTGATAGGATCTCAATCCCATCATCTGGGACTGTTAAGCCGTAGATGGCTGATAATCAAATCATAACCTAGAATATGATCTAAGAAAAGGGTGGAGAGACGGAGAAGAGAAGAGAGGAAGAAAAAAGAGAGGAAGGAAAGGAGGAAGGAGAGAGAAGAGGAGGAGAGAGAAGAAGAGGAAGGAGAGGGAAAGAAGGAAAAAAAGGGGGGAGGGGGGGGTAAGGGAAAGGGGATCCTCTACGGGGAATCATCGGTGTCGGTGATCCTCCGCCACGACTGCCACGCCATATGGGCAAAGGAACGCTAACTCAGTATCTTCATATTTCTATACAGCTTTTGATGCAATTTATATTCCTCTATCTTTCTATATTTTCATCTTCCCTTTTCTCAAACATTTTAGTAAGTAAATGTATCAATTTATAGCACATAAGATATAGTTTTGAGTTTGTTGTCATTATATATGCTAGACCCAGCTGAGCCCATGCACTGATCCATTGTCCGGCTCTCTATATATTCACTGATCTCTTTGATCGACTGATTTAATGACTTTTATAGAACATGGGTCATAGTCATTTGCATTGACCTGTGCTGGCCCGGCATGACTGTACCTATATCATTGGTAACAACATGTAGTCTGAGATATACACATATTTTTCAAACGGTCTGTTCCCTTATGTTCATTTATTTGGGTTTTTCCTTTTCATTTCTCTTTCCTCCCTCTCCCCCTTTTCTCTTTTATTTCTCCCTTTTTTTCTCCCCCTCTGAAGATAGATAGACATGGGTACATGCCAGCATGGTTTCCTACCATTTAGACACAAATAGATCTTATTATTTGAATCATAACATTGCTCCTAAACACAATGATCTATTTGATTGACCGATTAATTTAATGTAGTTCATAGGATGCATACTTTGGTCATTCGTTGTAATACATGCTTGGATGATGCCGAGATTATTAACTGGTTTACTACATTGTTTCTGAACATATCGATCACATCAACAGATTTATTTTGGTTTTTCATAGGATACAGATCTCAGTTACTCGTTATAGTATATTCCAGTTTGGGGTAATAGCAATACAATAGTGGACAAATAGTCGCTAATAGCATGAGGTTCTATATATAGACATTATGGGCCAGATCCACGTACATCGGGGCAAATATAGACCGGCGTAGCACATCTCCTTTACGTTATGCCGGCTCAATTTAGAGACGCAAGTACCGTATCCTCATAGTATTTGCGTCCAAATTTGCACTGGCGCGACGTAAATTCCGATGCGTAATTCAAAGTGGGAAGGACGTGGGCGTGTTCTATTGAAATGAGCCGTGACCCCATGCAAATGAAGGGCCGGCCGGACTGCGCATGCGCATGACGCCAACTATGGTCAGAGCCTCTCTGCGCATGCTCAGAACTCGGCCCGGAGCAATCAGTGAGATAGGAACTAGGCCCCGTACTTAGTGAGCTACGCCCAGTGCATACATAGGCCCAGACAAATGCCCTTCCATTGCAAAAGTACATCCATTTGTTTCCCTTCCTGAAGCAAGGTGCTTTTGTTCCGTTGTCTGTGGCTGTTTGTTGGTTTGTGTCATGTCGGTGTGTTGTTGGAGAGTGTTTTTGAAAGATGACTGAGAGGTAGAGGAAGTTAAACTTCTCATTGCGGGAGAAGGAGATCATTGTGAGGGTCATTACCCACTTTGGTCGTTTCCTGCATGGCCCTGAGAGTGCCACCACCAGCCCGGCCAGGAGGAGGCAGATACTGCAGGACATCACAGACGAGGTCAATGCCTTGTGTGGTGAGACCCGGACCCGCCATGGGATCCAAAAAAAAAATGATCTCAGGCGTGTGGTCCGTGGGAAGCTGGCAACGATCGTGGCTCATGCCAGGGGCACTGGAGGGGGACCACCATGCACTATTAGGCTGACTGCTGAGGAGCGTGCGGTGGCCCAGTGCTTCCACAGGCAGCAAGTGGAGGGGCTGCCTGGCTTTGACTCCATTGAGGAGGCCGTGAGGACAGGTACGTTTTTTTTTTTCTATCTGGTGTGTAGCATGTGTGGGGGGGGAGGGAATATGTGACAAGTATGTGGATCCTCCAACCTGTGAATGATGGGCAGGAGGGTGCTGGGCCATCTGGCCAGTCCGCAGCCTCAACCGAACATGAGTCTGAGGAAGACCCCCAGGCAAGCCCGGAGTCCTCTGAGGAGGTTGAGGAGGAGGAGGTTGAGGAGGTTGAGGGGGAGGAGGTTGAGGAGGAGGAGGTGCTAAGTGCCAATGAGGTACTTCTTCATTTGGTGGAGTCTCCCCCTAGGGCTGGCAGCAGTCAGGCCTCCATCAGGGGTAGCCCCTCCCACTCCTCCCCCAACAGGGCTTCCCCCCAGGGGTTTCCCCTACTCCCAGGCTACAAGCCCCATCTGGAGGCAGGAAGGCGACCGGCAAGACCAGGGGGGTGGCAGAGGTTCTGCCAGAAAATCTGAGGAGGGATCAGGCCCGTCAGACTTGCCATCTTTGGGCCGGATGGAGGAGAGCCTGGCCTCCATCAAGGAATCAGTTGTGGACATGTCTTGCAACTCCTGGCCTCATAACATGTCTCACCTGCAGGACTGCAGGTGTGGGTCAGGTGCGTGTAACCCAGGCTGTCCAGGCCAACACGGGCCCTCAATGTGGGCCTCACGCGCCTGTCTGGAGGGCAGGCCGCCAGGTGGGCAGAGCAATGCTCCTCCTTCCCCTGATTTCCCCCCCAGTCTCCCCTGAGGAGCCGGGGCTGGCCGCCCCAGGCGTGGGTTACGCCAGCGGCAGTTTTTAATTTTTTCTGTTTTTTTGGGGGGGGGGTTTCATGTTTTTTTTTTTTTTTTTTCAGTGATTAGGATTTGTTTTCTTTTTGTGAATGATGTTTGATTGTGGGGGTGACTGGAAAAGGGGTGACCGGTTGTGGTGGAGAAGGGATGCAGGGAGAAGATCCCCAGGTCCGTGTGAATGGTGTATGAATGCAGTGACATAATTGGAGCCTTGGCGTGGCGTTGCTGCAGTCCTGTGTGGGCTAATCAATTTGATGAGGAGGTGCGTGCTAGGGACCAGAGTGGTGTAACCCAGGCATGATAATGTGTGTGTCCAGGCTAATGCAATCTCCTGGCTGCTCACCCTCGGCGGGGTAGCCCTCAGGGGGGGATGTGGGCAGGTCTCACGTATGTCAATCTCCAGGCCCCTCACGGCGAAGTTGTGCCATGCAACATGCCGATGATTGGACACAAAGTTTGGGGAATACAACAGTACCCCAGACTTATCCGCCGGAAACGGGTCAGGAGGCCAAAGGGCTCCACCACTGCGGGTACGTGCGTGTGAGATCTTTCCTCTCGTGGGGTTTGGGGGTTCCCAGGGGATGCTCAGAGTATAAGAAGGGAAAAGACAGGAGGATGTTAGTCCTTGCCCCCGTGATGTCTGCATCATGGGGTGGGACAGTCCATGACCCCATGTCATCACCAACCAGAGTCTCCCCATTGGGATGGGGCCTGATTGTATATGTAGCTGTTGTGGCTGGACCCGGGGTGTTTGGCACAGATGCGCCATATGAGGCATTGGGTATCGACTATCACCTGTACGTTGATGGAATGCCAATGCTTCCAATTGCGGTATAGGTGCTCTGACTCACGGGGGGGGGCTGTAGTGCCACATGTTTGCAATCAATGGCCCCCACAGTGTGTGGGAATCTGGCAATTCTGTAGGAATCTGTCATTGCCTTCACCCGCAGGTCCTCCTGGGTGGGTCTGATGATTTGGTTGGTCATGGGTCTGAGGATTGCAGGGATAACCTGGTGCACACATCTGCTCATGGAGGATTGTGCCATCCCAGCCACAACTCCACTTGTTCTTTGAAAAGAGCCACTGGCAAGGAAATGGAGTGTTGACAGTACCTTGACCAGTGGCTGCACTGCATGTGAGCGGTGTGTTGGGCTGGTGATGTCATCTTTCAGGGTTGTGGTTAATTCCAGGATGGCAGTAGGGGTGAATCTGAAGATGCGATACACCTCAGAATCACACATGCCAAAGATGCCTATGCATGTGCGGTATACCCTCTCCCGTGCCCTCCCCTCTCCCGTGCCTACTCCTGCGCGCATCTAAAGCCAGTAGTAGAGCTATGACCTGGATGCCCCTGGCATGTTGGCATACAGATTGTTGTCCTCAAGTGTGCGCTCGCTCATCCCTAACGGTGTTCTTTAGCTGACCTGCACTCGCTGGTGCAAAGTAAAGCTGTGAGGAAGAGTATTACGATACGCGTCCGGGGTCAGGAACCACCATGTCACTCCTTGATGTCCCACATCTTTATTTGAGCCCTGTTTATGGTGTTTTATGCCTGTATTTTCTACTTAAATGTGAGTACCCTGCACATTTTATACTCATTGGCTGGTTTTATATACAGATTTGGCCTTTTTCTTTGTTGTCCGTTGGTGCACTGAGGATATTTGCATATCTCCGGGTTCTACAGCTGACAAGTATACATCCTGAGCCATCTGGATTTCCTACCATTTGATCTAAGCGTATTAGACCTTTGGTAAAACAAGGGTCTTTGTGTGAGGTGAGAGTACCCATCTTTGAAGATCACATTTGAAATATTTGAAATATTGTTTTCCAAGTCACATGGTGAAGATACTCTGATTGTCTTGATCACAGGATTTGTTTGCACATTGCAAATTTGGACTTTTATTTATTTATTTTTTCACACTGTCATTAATTTAAATTATGTCTTCACTGGTATGAGCATATTCATTTCAATATTATGTAATTTAGGTTTGCGCTGCACTGCTTTGCTTGATATGCTTTTATAAGTGGTAACTTTAGACCGGACAAACATACTTTTGTGGATCGCCGTATCTCCCTCATTTGCATATTTGCATAGGAAATCAATGGTGTGTCTAGCGCATTTTTGCGCCCACGATGCGCCGGTGTAGAAAAATTACGTCGGTCGGGAAAATCTGGATTTTAGGCCGTATCTCGTTTTGGGGATACGGTGCAAGCGCATATTTACACTTACGCCGCGCATCTCGAGATATGCCGGCGTAAGTGCTTTGTGGATCTGGCCCTATATATATTTTTACTTTTATATTTCCATACAGCTTTTGCTGTGATGTGTATTGCTCATTTTGTTCTATTTTTCTATTTTCCCTCTTTTCAAAAATCTATCTTAATTTCTTGTGTCCCACTCAATTTGTTGTATATTTACATCAATTTACATATACATCTAATACAGAGATTATTCTCATTTATAGAATGTATTTTTCTGATATATACAGTGTCCATCCAGTCTTTGTGTGGTTCCTCTTTACTCCTTACTCCGAATCTTGAGGTTTCTACTATATTTTCTATACCTATTCATTCTTTCTACCCATCACTTATGAATGATTATATTATTATCAAAATATTTAAACCACTGAATTTATTTCATATCGGATTTTTTAACTCCTTGTGGTTACTAAATGAATGGATATGGATGCACATAATGTATTTAATTTATGTTTTTAGATCACATATGTATGCTTATATATATACACAAATTATTTGTATTTCTCATATTTAAACCTATATACATATAGGTAGCATTCTAGGTATTTAGGGCCAGATTCAGAGAGCCGTAACTTCTGTCTAACTGGTGTTAGACTGGAGTACTTTCTAATTAAGCGCGTTTTTTCACTAGTTTGAATCCTCAAACCATGAAAAGACGGCTTTGCGCTTCAATCCGACTGGCTTACGTGTTCGTACACCTTCGGATCTACGCTGCAATAAAATTGCGGCCGCTGGGTGGAGTTCCCGTTGTTTTCCACGTCGGGGTATGCAAATGAGCTTTTGCTGACTATCCACAAAATTACGAACGGTCTATCGCAATCTCTTACGGCATCTTTAGTCATCTTTTTGCTGCGTAATACTATACCAGCTTTTTGCTGGTCTAATATTACACTATATGTTAAGTATGGTCGTCGTTCCCACGTCGAATATCAACGTTTTACGACGTCTTTTTTTTAAACTTTTGACGTAAAACGTCCGGGAATAGGAATGTCCGTAAACGACGCTACTCAAACAACGAATGACGTATTGACGTTATTTCGCGCAATGCACGGCGGGAAATTTATGAACGGAGCATGCGCAGTTCGATCGCCGCGGGGACACGCCTAATTTAAATACTTCACGACCCCTAATCGCGTATTTCGATTACGCGGCGAGATATAGACTACGCCGCCATATCGTACGGTAAAAAATCTACCAGAATTCGTTAGACAGCCTGGTAAAATACGGCTGCGTAGCGTATCTCGGATACGCTTCGCAAATGTACGTGTACCTGAATCTGGCCCATAGTGTCTCATTGTATACTTATTATACAGATACAGACACATATTTTTTTCTTTATATACGAATGCACATACATCCAGCACTTATAGTTATATAATATGAACTATTTCATTTTTCAGCTTCACTCTAGGTCAGTTCACCTGGATACACATATGTACCCCTACAACCAACCACACATGTTTGCTATTAACCAAATTTCATTTAAATAATTGATTTATATACCGTATTTATCGGTGTATAACACGCACAGGCATATAACACCCTATAGCACCCTAATTTTAAGAAGGAAGTTTCAGGAAAAAAACTTTCCACAACCCCCTGCATATAAAACTCAGGCACAGTTTACCCTCTATTTTCAGGGTAAAAAAGTGAGTGTTATATGCCAATAAATACAGTAATTACACAATTGATCACATGTTTAATATGCGTTAGTATATATTTGTAGCAAAGTCTTGTGGTGGTATAGATATGACTAAGCACTGTTGAGAGTGTGAAACGCCTCGGCTTTTTTATTTCTGTACCCTGCTGTGGATGGAACTTTTGTTATTATGCAGTGCACAATAAAGGTGTTTTTATTTGAGTGTGTCTGTCCAGACCTTCCCTCTTCTAATTGCTATATGCACCTGCTGCTTTTACCTTGAGGAGAGTGCCATTTCCACACATCCACCTGGAGCGCTGATCCCTTCCCCTTCTGTTCCTGGATCTGACAAGTTCCCCCACTTGAAAGGCCCCAAAAAAGGCCACCAAAAAGACAGCCTGGAATAAAACCATCTTGCACACCACTGTTAAAATCGCAACCAGTTTGTGAACGAACGGGGAATCAGTCGATACGACCGTCTGTCTTCCTACTCTTTCTTACTCTCATCTGGTTTAACTTTGTCCAAGTTAAACTTCTCCAACGGCAACAAAAAAACTTCTCCACATACTCACCTTTCCATACACGCTCCCTCACTTCCGGCTTCAAATGAGCACCCAAAGGTCCCCGAAACACACATACACTTTGCATTTTGCAGAATTCACCAAACGCACCCCATCCACCCTGGTGATGCCCTTACCCACCGTAGTGGCTTCTAACGCCAGAGCCGTTGAACTCACCGCAGCAAAATAAAACAGGCTGTTGTGAACCAGGCAACACCACCGCTGCCATCCCAGCACTAAGAGAGCCAGCCAAAGCCGTACCTGGATCCGCAGGAGGTGCGACAGGAAGGTCAGCCCCCGATCATCGTTCCTGGATGTGGAAGCGTGTGCTGCTGACCACGCAACAACCGGCGACAATGTGCCAGCACCTCCCTAAGGCCAGCCAGCAGAGTCTGGACAGCACCATCTGCACCCTGGGACCCCACCAAAGCAAGGAGAGAAGAACTTGCACTGTCAACCCCCATTGTAGCCACTCCCCCCTGTGCCTTAGCCCCACCAGAGCCACAGGCTCACCTGGCTGCCGCTGTCTGCATCCAGCCGCAAATCTAGCTTCCTGTGTCGCCTCAGGTAGTTCTCCCTCCTCTGAGCCACTGATTTCCCTTTCTGACAGATATTCTTCTCCCCTGGTAGTCCCTCTTTGCTCCTGGCCTTCCAGGAAGAGTTGGGTAGGCCCCAGGAGCTGGCAAGCGCCTCCCGATGATGTCATTCACCCGCATTGTACTGAAGCCCCCGGGCCTTGTACTGCACACTCCCATGCTGAGCTCTAAGCAGGGCAGGAGAAGCCCCATGAGCCTCATCACCGGATCCTTCATCCGCGCCGACTGCCGCACAATGACGGACCACCATTGGGAATCTTCTTCTGACACAGGGGGCCCTGGCTGCTCCAGGAACTAGGCAAGCACCCCCTGAATGAACTCTCCCGCATCAGGCCACACTCAACTGCAGAGTTGGCCATATGGTCCTGTAGGCAAGCAGATGAGGGGAGGGGGCAGGCTGTAGATGTAGAGTCCCCCCCCTGGGCCTGCCATGAATGGAGATTCCTTCCTTGGAAGGGCTCCCTGAACGGCTCGGACTCTAGATGTCGCCTCTGGGCTAAAGTTTCTAGGAGGCCTTGACCTCCTAGCACGTGGGCGACCATGAGAGGGGCCAGGAGATGGATCAGTGAAGGCCTGGCTGGGCTCCTGTAGTAGGTCAGCAACAGTAGCCTGGAACCATCCAGAGCCGCTGGCCAACGTTTCAGTTTGGAGCTGGGACAACAGGACGTCCAGATCACTCATGCCCCTATCTGTTTTCTTTCTTAGTAGTGTAAGATTTGGGGAATCAGACTCCAGTGGCAGGTGCGTTTTTAAGGGCTTGGTAGCCCACTTTTATTTAAAAACTGACAAAAGGTTCACATTTTCGGCGTAGGGGGGTCTCCTTACAACCCGTAACCGACCTAAGGGCCCGTTATGCTCCTGAGGGGGGAACCCATGCCGGATTTTTCTTTAAAAATCCGGCGGGGATTTCTCCTTCAGGATTCATAACAAACTCCGCCCACGTGTAGAATTGGCGGGAATCCGCGTCGGATCCCCGTCGCTTCTATGACGTGCTCGCTGGAATGTATTTTTACTATTCCAGCGAGTGCGAGATGTCGGCAGCCTGTCGCCGAGATTCAGCGCGATGCTGGCGTGCTGAAAACACATTCTCGGCGGCAGGCACTGTATGCAATAGCATCCCTCGCAGGGGGTTTCCACCATTACTGCATTGTACAAACTAAAGAGCTTAGCCTCCTGGCTTTCAATCCTGGCATCAGACGGCTTCAGGCCTCTAGCCTAAAACCCAAGTTCTGTTCCTCAGAACACACAGCGTTTCCCAGAGATAAGCTCAATCCTTGCTTTTCTCCTAGTCAGCGACTTGCTGCTCAAACATAAAGCGGCATCTGCAACCTGCAGATCTGCACACACTAGCTGCAATCCATGCAGCCTCTCTCTGACTCCTTTCAGAGAGTTGGGAGCTCACCTGGCTCCCAGGGACCAGACTTCCTGTCTGTGGGTGGGGCCCTGAATACTGTTCAGGTGAGCCTTAAAAAGCCCAAAACACAGCTGACCCATTAACATGTGTTTTAGAGAATCTGGCGTAAAGTAGCCATTTCTCACCCCGGACAGGGTCCCATCCTCACAGTAGGCAAAGAGAAACCTTCCTTACCCTGTTAAAAGCTCCGACTGATCTCTGACTGGACACCTCCTCCCTCCACACCCTACTGAACGCCCCCCATCACTTCACAATCATGTAACTGAATACCCCCTTATTAATATAATACTCTAATTCACTCTACCCCACTTCCCACCCCCATCATGCTGGCCCTCCTCCCAGTTTCACTTATGCTCCGGGCCATATACTTTATGTTTTTTACTCTGCTGTACAGTTGTATGCATTCACTCTGCTCAGCTGAAGCTGCTATTCGGGCAAGAGAAGATTATTTGTAAAAACCTGCAAGCAGAGATGAGCAGCGGGTTCAGACACAAATTGTGCTAAAGAACATTATTAAAAATATTGCATTAATCTAGAGGTTAAGCAGCCCATACATTTGGGATTATGTTCATTGGATCAAATATCTATCTATCTATCTATCTATCTATCTATCTATCTATCTATCTATCTATCTATCTATCTATCTATCTATCTATCTATCTATCTATCTATCTATCTATTTATCTATCTATCTATCTGTCTATCTGTCTGTCTGTCTGTCTGTCTGTCTGTCTGTCTGTCTGTCTGTCTGTCTGTCTGTCTGTCTGTCTGTCTGTCTGTCTGTCTGTCTATCTATCTATATATATATATATATATATATATATATATATACATAGTGTTCCCTTTACTTTCAATGGATGTATGAGGATGTAAAAATTCCCACAGATGCATGTGGTACAGATAAGACTGAGATTGATGGCATTAGCAGGCTACCAACATCTCCATAGTAATCTGCCTTGCTGCCCATCTATTACTGTTCCTTACTATCTTTATATTGCTCTTCAACCTGGGGTAACACAATAACAGGTAAAACCTGTGTTATATCGTAAATTATAATATAACTGAGAATAACCTCAATTGGGTAATCAGAAATCTGCAGACCTCTATTGTCACCATTTTCTCATTGCCAGATGGTTAATATAAACTATCTGTTGGATAACAGCAAACAGATTCTATTGCTCCAGAGTAACGCACGTTACTTCTTTCAGCGCAATACTGTTATTCACATAGCAGTTGCGTGTAAACTTGCGCCAGAGTAACGATAATAAATCATATGTAAATGATCTTGTTCAGCGCATCAACCAAGCATGCGCAGTGAGTGAGGCTCCACTCGCCCCCTTTGTGAGCATGCTCACAACTTCCGTCGGCACCACTTCACGGGAAATGCAATGCCATCCGTTGGGCGTTTAAATGCGCCCGTAGAAGCGCCTCGGCATAAAGTATCTGTAAACAATCTGAATAATAGCTGTCAGCCATCAATGGAGACCTATGAATGGCTGTAAAATGACAGACAAGCATGGACAAGGTGTTGTCCTGCAATGCTCAGCTATATCGTCGGTAACGCTGCTGTAACCTGTGGCCATCTGGAGTAAGATAGCCTTTTGTAGAAATAACTTTTGGACGAGATACGCGCGGCGCATGTAGCCAGCGTATGGTGCTAATCCGTTCGTGAATTGGGAAAAATCCCTCATTTGCATATTTGCAGGAAATCAATAGGCGCGACTGATGCGCCCAGCGAAATTAAAAAAATATATATATCTATGGGTACGGGCACATAGAAACACGGCGCATTTACGCGGCGCATAAAAAAAAAAATTGTCTTTTGTTGTAATTCTGACCATTTTTCTATCACTGACCTCCTTGTCACATCTCACTCAGTTCTAAGTAATAACCCCCACTGCTGTAATCTTTGGGGGGAAGGCATCAGAAGAGGTATATTTCTGCTAAATCAGGTTGCAGCAGAAGAAGAAGGGACTTAGCTCACTGAAGGTAAGTAATGTCCCTTGTAGTGATAAACTTAGACTTCTGTACAGCTGTGTGTGGTTGTCATTTAAGGCAATATTTAAATTGCCACCTCCAATCCTATGAAATATAAATACCTACCTCTGCTTCAACAGTCTGACGCTCATGAGGTCCCTCTCTAGTGAAGGCATCTTCTCCCTGGCTTCATTCAGGTGCCTGTCTACAGCCATTTTGATTGACTAGTGCTGGATGGCATCACTCTTAAGTATACAGTTGTTCAGAAGTCACTGGTGATAAATGGGTTCTCAGTTCTTCCATGATTCTGGAAGCTGCTCAGTTCCCACTGACACCTGGTTGAAAGGTGAAAACTGCCTACACTTGTGTAACGTAAAGTGATTGTAAAGGCTTTTTTTTTTTTTTCTAAAATAACAAACATGTTATACTTACCTCCTCTGTGCAGTTGGTTTTGCACAGAGCAGCCTGGATCCCCCTCTTCTTTGGCCCCTTTTTGCTGCTCCTAGCCCCTCCCTCCTTTGAGTACCCCTCAGCCAGCAGCTTGCTACAGGGGGCACCCAAGCTGAGTCAGAGCGATGTGTATCCATTTAGACATGGAGCCCAACTTGGCCCTGCCCCCTCTCTCCCCTGATTGGCTGACTGATGTTGATTGACAGCCGTGGGGGCCAATAGCACTGCTGCTCTATCTCAGCCAATTAGAAGGAGTGTCCTGGATGGTTAAGGGGACCATGGTCATCACTGGAGAGAGAAGGGGCTTTGGTAGGTAATTAGGGGGTGCGGAGGGTGCTGCTACACACAGAAGGTTTTTATCTTAATGCATAGAATGCATTAAGATAAAAAAAACTTTTGTCTTTACAACTCCTTTAAGCGTTAATATGCTATCACCCTATATCAACACACAGAAAATAAGTTACAAACTACTGAATGGTAGAATAATTAAACATATTGAAAAAATATTAATATTTCTTCCTTGCTGCCTGCAGTCCCATAAAATTTCAGTTTTCCACGTTCTTCTGGTCATCAGTTGTCTAATTGGGAAGATAGAAAGTAGTCATCTGAAGACAGTTGGTCTAACTATAAATACATCCATTAATAGCTAGTGGGTACACTCTGTGTGAACCACAAATGAATTGTACATGTAGTACGTAACAGTGTAATGCCCCCTCATGCATGTGCACACTCAGAAATGAAGCACAAAACAGCTAACAATGCTGAACAGTTGCAGTGACATTATCCTGTTGTATTTCCTTGCTCAGCATTCTGACAGAGCACTTTTAATTATTTCATCTTGCGTGAAACAGACTCCTTGTAATGTCACGCTTTACTTGTAATACAAGCCTCTTATTATCATTGTCACCAAGTGGAACCAAGTATGTGAGGTAATATCAGACATTTACTTTCATCTCACATGGGGGAATGCTTGCATAAGGACTTAAATTCATACACAATAATGAAGGAAATATCGCTGTTTCCTTTCTCCCTTGTGTTTTCTCCTTCCCAGGCCACTCCTCATCATTCATCTCTATGAACACAGGTGTCATACTCATAACCCATCTACTATTTACTAGAAAGTGAAGGCCTCATCAATCTTGTTTGTTTTTATTTGTATTCTAATTGTAATAAAGCAAAGTGAACATTTTGTACATTCTATCTTTTTTGTGTGTGACATAAGAAAAGGCTCAGGCCTCGTACACACGGGCCAGAATCTCGTCAGGAAAAATACTTTGTTTTTCCTGACAAGATTCTTGGCAAGAATCTCTTTCCGTCTGAGTGTACACACAGTCCTTTCAAAAGAACCGCGAGAATGCGGTGACGTCATTGCGTACGACGAGCATGCGCTCGTCACATTTGATGCCGTCACCGCCATCTTGCTTCACCCTACCTATGCCGCGGAAGCTACCGTCATTTTGAGAATGCGCGGGTTTCCACGGCAACAGGTAAATATACACTCAGGTTTTTCTTCGGGAAACAGGCCGACAAGAATCTCGACGAGAAAATAGAGAGCATGATCTCTATTTTTCTCGTTGAGATACTGACCAGATTACCAGAAGAAAAACCTGAAAGCCTCGCACACACGCTCGGTGTACTCGGCAGCAGTTTTCTTTCTGGTTCTTGCCGAGAAAACTGAGCGTGTGTACGAGGCTTTACACCTTGCCTAATGATGTCTCAGCTGCCTCTGTTTTACTATGGGCACTATTGAAAAAGCATAGGAATCCAATGCCTGCATATTTTACCTGTGTCTGGAGCTCATTTTGGTACAGCTGCTATCATGAAAGACTGGATATTAGTAGAGTTGGGTGGCAGAAGAGACCTAGAAGCAGAAGTACGGGTACTGTCACCCTAGCATACTCCATGCATGTGCAGATCTTCTGCTGCTCTTGCTCATCCCCCAAATGTTTGTGTTCTGAAAAATGTATCTAACAAAAGTTAGATATAAAAGACTGGCTTAAGAGAAACAAAATCAAATTGCATACTTCTAAAACTAATTGGGGAATGGTGCATGTGATCAGCACATGGCCAATCAGCACTGCCCAGACAGAGGGTCAGGGGTCCTGCAGTCTGATAGGACAGTCAGAGCAGAATGAAAACTCCTCCTACTAACTTTAACCCAATATAGAGTGTATACTTCTATACCTGACTGATAAAAGTCATAGAGAAGAAGTCGCTTCTAAGTGCAGTAATAAAAGACTTTAACCACTTTAATACCAGCCACCACACATACTCCACAGCCCGAAAGATGCTGCTTGCAGGACTTTTTCTATCCTCTTGCAAGCACACCACCCAGTGTGAAAGCACTCGGGTTCTAACATTGGGACTGTAGGGGAGGCGTTTTTAAGGTGCTTTACAGGCACTATTTTTAGCCCAAAAGCGCCTGAAAAATGTCCCAGTGTGAAAGGGGTCTGAAAGTTGCGGCGTGTGATCCCACCAGTGGCCAAAGAGAGAATATTTATTGCAGATAAGAAGATAAGCAGTAGTTCTGGCCAAGATACTCACATCTTGAGGACAACCCATATGTGGCTCCATGAGTAGACTTGCAATGGGCAGGTTGAGGGATTTGAAGACCATACTGCTGCTCTCCCACTGTGAACTACTATCGTACGAAGATTCCTGAATGCGACATTTAAGCTGATGCCATTTGCTAGTTGGAGCTGGCTGCGATGAATGGGAAGAAAAAAAAACAGAAAAAACAGAACAACAAAAAAGAACAGAGAACACAACTGAAGTCCAGTTTCCTGAGTGGAAAAGAACATATTGGACCCAAGGGTTAATTACCCAGGTCAAAACAGTTAATCAATTCGCTTGTGTGCAGCAGGTTGCTGCTCAATAGTAAATAAAGGCATTAAGGCCGCGTACACACGACCGAGAAACTCGTCGGGCAAAACACATCGTTTTTCCTCTTCGAGTTAGTTGTTAGGCTTGTCGAGGAACTCGACAAACTTGCTTTGCGTACACACGTTAACCACTTTAGCCCTGGACCATATTGCTGTCCAGCGTGTCGGGATCCTTCGGGGTAATTGACCACGCTATAGAAAGTGCACCTCAACTCAACTCAACTCAACTCAACCTCAACTCAAGACCAAAGCACTTTTTGTGATTCGGCACTGCGCCGCTTTAACTGACAATTGCGCGGTGCACATACCTCCCGTTCCCCGCTCTGTAATGAGCAATCGAGGGTGCCCGGCGGCAAACGTACCCACCGGGCACGCGCGCGGGACTCGGGGGCGTGCGGGGGGTGCGTCCCCTAGTGGCCAAAAAAGAGAGGACGTAGAGCTACGTGCTCCCACGCGACAGTGCCACCGTCCCGCAGTAATATGACTGCGGGCGGTCGGCAAGCAGTTAAAGACCAAATCTTCTCGTTCTCAAATGCGGTGACTTCAACACATACTACGACAGGGGAAGTTCAATTCCACTGGCACAACTCTTGGGGCTGCTTTTGCTAATCTCATGTTACTGTGTGTTAGGAAAAAGATTGGTAAGAGACATTTGCACTTTTCAGTCTGTTATAGTGTGACAAATGTGCTATTTCCATTACAAACGCTACTTTTACCTAAGGTGCGCAGGTTTCTTTGCATACACACGCTCGAGTTTCTCGTCGGAAACCAGCCTGACGAGAAACTCGACGAGCCAAATTCGACTCCCGTTGAGAAAATAGAGAGCCTGCTCTCTTTTTGGCTCGATGAGTTCCTCGACGGGTTTCTCAGCGAAAAGTGTACACACGACCGGTTTCCTCGGCTGAATTCTGCAGAGGAAACCGGTCGTGTGTACACGACCTAAGTCAATGGTTAAAAGGCTTCTTTTCCACCACCGGGACTTAAAAAATCCTGAACAAATCCCCAGGGTCAGACGTGTTTTTTAGAATTTTTTGCAGTGACCAGCCTCCAATCCGACTCCACTGGTTGAGCTTTTCTCGGCTGATTGGAATTATTGTCCAAGTCTGGGACAATTTGCCATTCCTTGAGCAAGGCTAGACCCTTATTAAGTGGCGACAAAACATACGTGGACCCCTCTTTGGTGATCGTGATTTTGGTTGGGTACCCCCACCTGTAGGATATCTGATAATTCCTGAGCGCTTTGGTAATGGTGGCCAGGCTTCTCATTTTTTTCATTGTGTACTGCGATAGATCCGCATTAAAATTGCAGGTGCTGATATTGGGGTGCGATGCGTTCTTTAGTACGCACTGACGCCAAAATTTGCTCTTTGACGTGATAGAAGTATAATCTTAGGATCACATCTCATTGAACTTGAACAGGGAAAAAATAGGGCTTAGGGAGGCAATGGATCCTGTTGATAGTGATATTCAGAATGGTCAGATAAGGAAGGAGTTCTGTGAATAGGGCAGGGATATAGGCTCTCAGGTCTCCTTGTCGGACAAATTCAGGAATGCCTCTAATTTTCATGTTATTTCTCCTGCTCCTGTCCTCCATGTCTGCCAACTTTGCCTTAATACTCTCCATTTCATCCACATTTCCCGCCTGCACATCCACTAAGTCATTTAGTGGATGCAAATTCCCCCATCTTACATTCAATGTGATCCACCCTCGCCTCCACGCCTTGAATATCTGTGTGAAATGTCTGCATACAGGACACGAATGTCTGCCTGTATAGTACTGCACAGTGAAAGCAGTATATGCTTTAACATTGTGTCCATTACAGGCTGGTTAGTGGAGGGGAAATCCTAATTCCTCTCTGGTAACTCACAAGTGTCCTCCCCTGAATCAACCTCCGTCCCTATCACTGGGCTGCAGCTAGGGTCCTCCAGCCTAAATTTAGCCTTAGCTGGGCTTGCTGATTGTGGAGTGTTGGGGCAGGATTGTGTGCTCACGGTAGAGCTTACATGCTTCCTGCGGGAGGTGAATGCAGATGGTGGGGAACGAGCATTGTGTGCTGGAGTAGAGGAGGTACGGTTGTCTGTTCTCTTTACGCTTTTTTGTCATGGTCCCCGGCTGTGTGTGTCGTTGGTCGCTAGGCTGGGGTGTTCGTGTGACCCTTGGTATGCTGTTTCATGCCGCTATAGGTCCCGAAGTTACGGAGCTCCGCTCTCAAGCAGCCATCACCCCCTGTTGCTAACCACGCCCCCCCCCCCCTGTGAAATGTGTCTAACTGTTAATTATAAATGGTATTTAGCAGTTTATATTGACGAAAACGATTGCATTCAATGTTCTGTGTACTGTGGGAGACTATATAATGAATGCAGAGACAGCAAAAATACACTGTTTTTAAGGTGATTAATTCTTGAGGACACTCCCCACTCATCTGAAAATTCAGTGCATTCCCTGGGGCTGCCCTTTGGGTGCAAAAGGTGCTGGGGACCCTTTCCCTGCATTACCTGCAGATACAGCACCCAATTCAGATGAATGAGCTGTTGTGCCCATGCAAACGTGGCATTCAGGACCTGCATTAGTGTGAACCTAGCCTTATATTTTACTGCTGTTTGTGTGCCTGTTGGAGACATGTATCCTCTTAAAGTGATTTTTATTAAAATAACAAATATGTTATACTTACCTGCACTGTGCAATGGTTTTGCACAGAGCAGCTCCAATTCTTCTCTTCTGGGGTCCCCTCCAACGATTTGGGCTCCACCCCCTGCCGAGTGCTCACCCATAGCAAACCAGTCCTGCTCTGTGTGTCCCTAAAACATACAAAATGGGGCTCGACTTCTCATCACTGGCTCTGATTGACAGCAGCTGGAGACAATAGTTCCTGCTGCTGTAGCTGAGCCAATGAAGAGTTAGAGGGCCTCAGCTTTCATGCACATTGCTAGATCGACATTGGGCTTAGGGAAGGAGCTGCAGGGGGAGCTGCATGCAGCAGGTTTTTTACCTTATCGGTTTTACCAGGATGAATATAGTATAGCTCCCTAGCAGGGAGACAGATGCAAATCATTATTTTGACATGGTTCCAAACCTTCGTCACACAATCGAAACCAGAAAAGCTTTGACTTTAGATGCACTTTAACATTTGTTTAATGCATCCCATCACAATTGCTTCTATTGACTTCACAATTTGTCCTCTGCACACTTTTGCTGTTTGGGCTTTATTTACATGGGTGTATCTATGCGTACATCCATGCAAACAGCCATGCAGATTCCTGTCCATGAATGCAGACAGTGTGGGAACACACACCCACGCCTGCATGGGTACGTTGCTTTGCCTGCCCGAGCCATTCTGCTAACGTATATTGGTGTGAGCCGGTTGGCAAGTGGTTAAAGATGAGCAGCTAAACAAACTTTTGAAAAACACATATGTGAACTATCTGTCTTTAGTTGTCACTACAATGCATACTATCTCTGATCATTAAAGTGTTAATATCAAGTCAGCCACATACACAACAAAAAAGATGTCATATCTGTCTTATTCACTTTAGTTGCATAAACGTGCAACAAGTGTGCCATGTACATTTTAGCCAACATACATTCAATTAATAGAAAATTAAGAGTTCTAGATGAACTCCAGCACTGCAGTCCCCTAGGAAATCTTCACTGGGATGAAAGGGGTTTTGATCCTGTGAAAGGCTCTTAGGGGAATGAATCATTGATCTTCATGTATAAATAAACGATTTTTTGCTAATATAACATTGAGTGTTTGGTGTATTTATATTAGGCTTGCCAAAGTGAGTGCAGAGATAGATTTATCCCTGCAGATAGAATTGCCCATGGGACCATAAGGCTGACACTCATATATAAATAAATATATCTTTTGGAAATATCACTGTGTTTATTTGGTGGTGATGTAAGGAAGGTCAACAAACCTTTCTACTATGGCACAGTTGGAAACAACATTTTTGTGAACAGAAATAACTGAAAGGTGCCCAAAATACACTCAGAACGTAATGACTGATGGAGATGCCAGATGCACATTATGCTTGTGTGCTCGACAGCAATTCCCATTTATTTTACTTTTATTAAAGGACCAGCCAGTCTGAAGGAAAGCGAGCTGCTTAGTGGTAAAGAACTGCTTGCATGAATGTAAAAATAACAATGAAAGCGCAAAAAAGTTGAAATTTTGGCCTCTGTAAAATGTAGCATGATTAGAGCCATATAATCAGTAGGTAATTGATGACAAATAGGCTGCCTTCAATATTTTCTACACAGCAGTGTGTAACTGAAGTTAAAGGCTAAGTCCACCTTTTGGAAAAATAATAATTGCACATATATAGTATTTGCTGCAAAAAATATTTTGCAAATAGGCCTACACAGAATATACATTGTTATTATTGGATTGCCATTTCAACTACAATTACTGTCTCGCAGGTGTAATGCCAGGCTCCTCAAAACTCCAGCTCCCTTTCTGTGTGAATGGACTTCACTACACGTGTATTCTTTGTAGAAATACCACCCCTCAATGCTTTCTACATTTTATACCGTGATTCTACGCTCTTCTATTCTACTTATAGGTAAGAGCCCAGCGGTAAAATACTTTCACTATAATGCCCCGTACACACGATCGGAATTTCCAATGGAAAAAGTCAGATGGATTTTTTCCATCGTTTTTTCCGATCGTGTGTAGCCCCATCTGTGTTTTTTCATCTGAAAATTCCGATGAATTTAATCGGAGTTTAGATATAGAACATGTTCTATATTTTTCTGATGGAATTCCGTCGAATCCCGATGTGATTTGGCCGGGCAAAAGCCAGATTGTGTGTACGCGGCATAAGTGAGATCCAATGGAATTTGTATATATGCTTTAATTATTTTAATAAATGTGAGTGTATCTTAAGCTGGGGTGGTGAGGTTCTGTCAATTTAACACCTTGGGTACTGCACTATTAGAGGCAACAGTGTTTTTATATCACTTTGGAGCTGTCGAAGAGTAATGTGGAGCCAATTTTGATGTAGCCATATTGGAAGGATACTGCACTTTATGCAAAGCGTATCTCGTTCTCAAGGGCATACAAGGAATCGCTGATGACATTTGTGGAGCCATTCTTAAATGAGGATTGCACTGTGTGCAAGGTGTGTTTGACCCCAAGCAAGGTCTAACAAGGAGGTGAGCGTGCATTGCACACGGTGACAGGGGCACTTTATAGAGTGGTGTGGAGTCTCAGTGAAGCAAGTTGGATTGAAAAAGTCCTTTTTTGCACCTTTATAGGAATATTTTTCACATATATGTCACAAATGGACTCCAATTGAACTTGGAGCACTTCATGAACTTTATTGTTGTTTATATGTTGATTTAGTTTATTTATTTGGTTTACCAGCAGCGCTATCACATTTTATTACTTGAGTTTGTTTACACATTTCCTTATGCTCCAGACTCTGAGGCCTCGTACACACGAGCAGACAGATTTGTTCAAATCTGTCTGTCCGACAGATTTGAACAAATCTGTCTGCTGGGATTTTGGTTTGCTCGCGTGTACACACGAGCAAACCAAAATCCCCGCCAGCAGACAGCGCGCTGACGTGTCGGTGACGTGGCGGTGACGTTGACGCCGCCACGTCACCGCACCAGGAAGTTAAACACTTCCGCGCATGCGTCGAAACCATTCGGCGCGTGTGCGAGAAGACATGTCTGCTGGTTAGCATACTAACCAGCAGACATGTCGGGCAGACGGGTTCCCAGCCGACAGATTTCAAAGCATGCTTTGAAATCTGTCGGGTGGCCAAATCCGTCTGTTTGCCCGTACACACGATCAAATCTGTCTGCTGAAACGGTCTAGCAGACCGTTTCCAGCAGACAGATTTGATTGTGTGTACGAGGCCTGACATTGTATCAGGGCATAGGGAAAATTAAGTTGATCTAATGCCAGTGGTGGCCCGTAATGCAGGGTGCATGGGCTCCACCCCTCTATCCTTGCGTCTGGCCCCCTAATCTAGGTGCGAGATGCCAGAAACATTAATTCCAATGTTTTTTTTTTATTTGATTTGAGTCTCAAATAGACTTCAAAAAAGGGTTGGGTCGGGGTGTAGACAACTGCGCCCCGAGCCCACCCTGTTGTACGACTGACCAGTCTGACTGGGGGATTGGCTGTGGATGCATTATTTGTTGCCCCCCCTAAAAATGTACCAGCAGCCACTATTTATTACTGTGACTCAGTGTGACTATCTATAAAATGCAATGGCGACTAAGCTTCCTATTTGTAAAGAAGATAATAAATATTTAGTCTGGGTATATACATGTAGAGTTTCTTCTATCCCACTCCCTGTCAGAATACACTGATCAACATGGCTGATTGAATGCTACTTTTTCAGCCAACCATTTGACAGAAGCCGATCTAACAATCAACTTCTGTCAAACAGAGAGGGCAACACACACATCAAAATTTGACCGGTTCCTACTGAACTGGTCGAATTTTGATACATGTAAACGCAGCTTTAACTCCCCCACTGCTCACGCTGCTAAATGCATGCACACTCTAATAACAATGGCTTTCCTCCTTAACTATGTTAAGAAACCAACATTTTTTGGAGCGCCACTATTGCTGCGCTCAGTGGGTTCTCCAGTTGACAGCAACAGTAATATCCTGTCAATATGTACTGTATACCCATCATGGGAGTTTGCTGATCTGTTCAGGGTGTGTGTTTATTTGATACAGTGTCCTAACCTATGAATGTACTGATAACTGTTGCAGGGACAGTTTATTAACTCAGGAGGTTCTTCACTTAGCTGGACCAGATGCAAAGAAGGTGAGCATTGGACCTTTCTCACCCTACCCAGACCCTGAGCTCTATCACCCAAAATGGTGATATACACAGCACTATGAAGAGTCCTCAGAAAAAAAATATTTTGATCTGAGCTTTATCCTACTATTTTCAACATACTTATGTCAAGTATTTACAATCCAGGAAGCATATGGTGCCTCCACGATCTGAGCCTAGGTTTGCTTTATTGTAAACCTGTCAGAGTTCTGGGAAATTCAAAGTTAAAATATTATAAAAAAAATTAAGATGACAGCCCAACTGAACTCTTGCTAATTGCATTACTGTAATGCAGTTAGTCTGCATAACCAATATTAAATATGGGGCTTTTGTACTTTGTTTAGTGCTGCAACAGGTGGTAAAATACCCTGTGCTGGCTGCACATATAGTCTAACTAGAGTCTAACTGTAGCTCTTTCATACCCCCTTTTTGTTTTCAGAAATCTGAGAAATAGACATATATGTATTACTATATATATATAGACTGTCTGCATTACAATAATAAATAAGGAGGATTTATTTGGGCTTTCACTTTTAACTGGTGAAAAATTAATGATCAGTAGGGATGAGCTGTGTGTTCGAGTCGAACATATGTTCGACTCGAACATCGTCTGTTCGTACGTTCGTCGAAAATCGAACAGAATGGATCGTTCACGCCAAATTCAAGTGACGCGCCATGGCCCATAATTCACTGCGGCATTGCATGCTGATGATTGGCCAAGCATGCGGTATGTTCCGCATGCTTGGCCAATCACAGCGCGCAAAAAACGGAGAGCCATAATTGGCCAAAGCCAGGGTGGCTTTGGCCAATTATGGCTCAGGGCTTTAGCACACGCCCAACACTATAAAAGGCAGCCTGCAAGGCGGCCTTGTGTAGTGTGTTGCGGTGTTGTTAAAGAGATCAGTCCTATGGAAAAAGAGAGAGAGGCAGTGGCCTAGATTCAGAGAGAATTGGATTCTCGTAGCGTATCAGAAATACACTACGCCGCCGTTTTTTACCTGGCTCTACGTGGAATCCAGGTAGATTTTGTCCAGTAAACGACGGCGGCGTAGTGTATTTCTCCCATCGCAATCCATCTAGACAAGTAGGGGGCGTGAAGGATTTAAAATAGGCGTGTTCCCGCGGCGATCGAACTGCGCATGCTCCGTTCACAAATTTCCCGCCGTGCATTGCGCGAAATCACGTCGTTACGTCATTACAAGTTACGAGTTACGCAAAAAAAAAAAAAAAAAATTTTAATTTGACACGGGAACGACGGCCATACTTAACATGGGCTACGCACCATTAGACCAGCAAAAAGCTGGTCTAACAGTACGTAAAAAAAAACAGACGTAAGCGATTGCGAAGACCGCTCGTATCTTCGTGGATCGCCGTAAAAACACATTTGCATATCCCGACGCATGAAAACGACGCAAACTCCTCCCAGCGGCCGCAAAAATATCGCAGCGTAGATCCGAAGGCTTACGAAGACGTAAGCCTCTCGGATCGAAGCCCGAAGCCGCCGTATCATGGTTTGAGGATTCAAACTAGTGATATGGCGCGCAAAATTTGAAATTACTCCTGTCTAACGCATATCCCGACGCATGAAAACGACGCAAACTCCTCCCAGCGGCCGCAAAAATATCGCAGCGTAGATCCGAAGGCTTACGAAGACGTAAGCCTCTCGGATCGAAGCCCGAAGCCGCCGTATCATGGTTTGAGGATTCAAACTAGTGATATGGCGCGCAAAATTTGAAATTACTCCTGTCTAACACCAGTTAGACAGGCGTAATTGCTTTATGAATCTGGGCCAGTGTCTTTATTACTAGTCAGTTTAGTTAAATTTACAGTGTGTAGAGGATATATATATACATCTCAGGAGTTGTACTGTATAGTTGAGCTAGATTAGCTATTGCTATTTGTCAGGCAGTTGATTGTGCTAGCTGCAGTCTTCTAACGTGTTGTATTGCCGTGTGCTGTAAAGTTTGCTCCTAAACGTACTTGGTGTTACTGCACCTGGGCCGTATAGTTTGCACCTAAAGGTACTTGGTGTTACTGCACTTGTGCCGTATAGTTTGCACCTAAACGTACTTGTAGTTTACTGCACTTGTGCTGTATAGTTTGCACCTAAATGTACTTGTAGTTTACTGCACTTGTGCTGTATAGTTTGCACGTAAACGTACTTGGTGTTACTTCACTTATAAAGGGATATTGCGTGAGTGAGAACGTCGTTCACAGTCTGTAGAAAAAGACGGAAGAAACGATCGTGCTGTACGACGATACGCAACTCGATTTTGGACTTTATGATCAGTCTGCTCTCGCCAGGGACCAGATAGACCAGACAGTGATTCTGACAGTCTGCTAGGTAGGCTCTCCACAGCTCCGTGTCTTTCCAGAGACTCACCATCCAGCTCCCCTCAGCTTTACCTGACCCCCCTGGTTCCTTTTTCTCATCCCACAACCAGCAGGTAAGCCACCCACTGTGGATACAGGCGGCCGTCCTTTTCAGGATAGCCGCTGCTACCCACCCCATGCCTCGGCTCTCCCCTTGCCATAACTCTCCATAAACGCCTTTCCTGTACCCCCACACTATCTCCCCCACTCTAGCAACCTATCCGCCACCCATCCGCCACCCATCCG
Organism: Rana kukunoris; assembly: GCA_029574335.1. NCBI lineage: Eukaryota > Metazoa > Chordata > Amphibia > Anura > Ranidae > Rana > Rana kukunoris. Next base: position 142,797,877 of record CM056052.1, read on the forward strand.
GTGCCAGTTGCACCTTTTCGGGTGGTTTTCGGGTGTTTTTCACCCCTCCGCGCCGGCCTGGAAGCAATCGCGGCAGCCGTGACTAGGAAAGGCCGCGGCTTCAACTGCGGCCTAGTGGCGCGCCGCTCCTCGCCATCCCAAGCTCTCCCAAACTCCTGAAACGGCCCAGATACCCCCCCATAGCCCTAGAAAGTAGCTCCTACCCCCACTCGATCCGTCCTGGCCCCTACAGCAGCACCGATCCACCCAATCTGGGAGTTCACCAGCTTGGACTTTGCTGCTGGTTCAGCGGCCATCCCTACTACACCCAGCCCTAGCCCCCCCTTGGTGGACACCGTAATACTTGATCCAGGGTTCGTCCGATCGCCTCTCGAGGGGTCAGGAAGGAATTTTTTCCCTACCACTGCATATTGGCATAGCATGATCAGGGTTTTTTGCCTTCTTCTGGATCAAGTCAGGATAGAGGATTCGGCTAATCCTTGACTATCTTCCCATCACCCCCCCCCCCCTCGGTGTTTGGCAACCATGATAAATCTGCAATACTCAGCAGAGACCATCTGGGGTCTGAGGCGATTTGCCGCAATACTACCAGCCATCACCAAAAAAGCCCTGCAAGCTGAGCGTCTCTTTAGAACCGATCGACGATCGACTATCAAGAGTCGCAGCCGTTTGCCACAACCGAAGCACATATCATGTGCTTTGATTAACACTAGATCGGCAGTAAAACACCGACTAGAAATCCATGACTTCATCCTGCAATACGATTTAGACTGTCTCTTTATTACAGAGAGCTGGCTCACAGCCGACTGTAACACCATTCTAGGAGAATTGGTGCCAGAAAATTATCGTATTATTACGGAAAACAGAATAGGGCAAAGAGGAGGAGGACTGGCGGTGATCCATAAGATTCATCTGGCGATCACAAAACCAGTCTTTCAAAACCCTCTTCCATTCATGGAAACCCTTACTCTACAATTGCAAGCAAACTCCCAGGAGACCGTCCGGATTCTACTCTGCTATAGGCCACCCGGCCCCAAGTCGCAGCTTCTCCCATTATTGACGGACTTTATCTCCACCTATACCCTTAACAGCAAACACCTTTTGCTGCTCAGGGATTTCAACCTCTGGGCCAACTCCCCACAAGACCTCGTTGCTGACGCCTGCATCGACCACCTGGAAGGATTAGGGCTTCAGCAACTAGTATGTGGGCCCACACATGCTTCAGGTCACACACTTGATCTCATTTTCAGACAAAATCTGGAAATAAAAATCTTGGAAAATGAACCGTTGCCATGGTCAGATCACCATGCCATCAAATTCATTCTTTCCAACTTCCCCCCCTTAACAAAAACATCAAATCCAGTGACTACACACTGGACTAGATGCCAGAAGAAGCTCCACTCGGAATTCTTCAAAGCTGCATTAAGGAAAAAAATAAAAACAAGCCAGCCACACCAAACGGCTGAAGAAACATTGGAATCCATAAACACAGCCCTATTACAGTCAGCTGACTTAATAGCGCCGAAACGTAAAACCAACATCCGGAAAACAAACTCCAGCTGGTTCAACAACCAACTGGCGTTACTGAAGCAAGAACGCAGAAGGGCAGAAGCTGCCTGGAAGAGAAGCCCATCAGATGAGAACCTCTCTATCTACAAGGCAATAACTAAGAAATATCACAAAGAAACCTTCAAAGCCAAGAAAAATTATTTTTCTGAGGCTATCAACAGCGCCCTCAACCGCCCCCGCGAACTCTTCAAGCTGGTCACTCAGACCATGAATCCAGGCTGTCTTAAAGCCCCCAATTCGGACACACAAGAATTTTGCAATGAATTATCGGATTACTTCATTAATAAAATCGAGGGAATCCGGCAAAGCATTCAGCAAAACAATTCCCCCCGTAGCCCCTCCGGTAATAATTTACACAACACCTGTAGTAATTCACCCCAACCAGGTAAGTTCACGCTGGAACCTATCACTATCCAAGCCACAAAACATATCATCGGTACCACCAAACTGTTGAAGGAGTGTGCTGACATCCTGGCACCTCCTATCACGCAGCTTATTAACCAATCTTTCATGGGGGGCATAGTGCCCTCCCAGTTGAAGGAGGGTATAATTAGACCCATCCTGAAGAAATCTACCCTGGACCCCAAGGATCCACTCCACCACCGCCCCATAACAAGCTTAAACACTTTCTCCAAGATTATGGAGAAAGCAGTGGTGAAACAGCTGCAACAGCATCTAGATACCCACAAACTACTCGACCCATTTCAATCAGGTTTCCGACCCGGACACGGGACGGAAACAGCATTGCTCAAGATATGGGACGACGCCCTCGAGGCCGCAGACGAAGGAGAATCTTGTCTTCTGTTTCTGTTAGACCTGAGCGCAGCCTTCGACACAGTAGACCACAAGCTTTTATTGACCCGGCTAGCTGAAGTAGCCAGAGTCGCAGAAGGCGATTTATCTTGGTTCTCCTCTTTTTTGGAAAACAGATCGCAAATAGTGAAGTTAGGACCTTTCTTTTCTGAAAAACGCACGGTATCATGCGGAGTCCCTCAAGGATCCCCTCTGTCACCGGTGTTGTTCAACATCTATCTTCGTCCACTTTTTGAGATCATCAGCAGTCAAAAACTGCTCTATCACTCATATGCAGACGACACGCAGCTGTATTTCCGCATTTGCAATAAAAAGGATCACCACCTCAATCTAGAGACATGTCTCTCTTTGATAGAGGACTGGATGACAAAGAGTTATCTAAAACTCAACGGAGCGAAAACAGAACTCCTTCTGTTTCACGCCAAATGTAAGAATCAACCTGCAACAACTTGGACACCCCTGCCCATTCTGGGCAAAATCATCACCCCTAGCGCCAAAGTCAAAAGCCTCGGGGTCTTTTTCGACTCCTACATGACAATGGACGCACAAATAGGGTCAGTGGTCAGCGGATCTCACCATCTGCTGCGTCTACTACGTAGGCTTATTCCTTTTATTCCCAAAGATGACATTGCGGTCGTGGTGGGAACAATTGTAAACTCAAGATTAGACTATGCAAATGCCCTTTACCTTGGACTCCCAAGGTACCAAATCGCTCGTCTACAAGTCGTTCAAAATACGGCCGCCAGACTTGTGACTGGGAAAAAACCTTGGGAGTCCATCTCACCTTCACTGAGAGTCCTTCACTGGTTACCAGTAAAAGACAGAATCACTTTTAAAGCACTCTGTCTAACGCATAGATGTATCCATGGGAATGCTTCCCATTATCTATGCGAAGAAATAAAAGCCCATAACCCCAATCGCGTCTTGCGATCCACTAATCAAAATCTCCTGCAGATACCGAAAGCCGGATACAAATCCAAAGGAGATAGAAGATTTGCGGTCCAAGGTCCCAGACTATGGAACGCTTTGCCAACCAGTATTCGGTTGGAGGAGAACTACTTAGCATTCAGGAGAAAGATCAAGACTCATCTCTTTTGATACCAAAAGAGACAGGAACAACAAGCGCCCAGAGGCGATTCAGTTCGCATGTGCCGCGCTATACAAGTTTTCATTCATTCATTCATTCATTCATTCATGGATGAGTTTGTGGGTTAGATATGATGAGAAAGCTTAGTAGTAAAAGTCTTCACTGACATTAGCTTTTTTTGCTTAATTTTGACTTGCATAAATAATGGCGGCCTTCAGAGAACAGGAGTTCTTCATAGAATTCTTTCAAAGGGGGCCCCGGATGGCAACCCCCCCTTTTTTCTCGATTTTATTTTTTTCCAAAAAGATCATTTATTCAGCCAAGATCTGCCATTGTAATGCCCCCCCACCCCAAAAATAATCAACATATTGTTGCCACACAGCACATGCGCTTTGGGGGGCCAAGCCTGAATGGCTCACGGGCCACCACTGGAACATCAATGGCCTCATCAGGCACAAGTGTCATGTAGTTTGTTGAGGGTCTCTTTAGGAAATTGTGCAATATGCAGCAGCAAAGTATGACATGGTTCAGATTCTACTTAACAAACCTACAGTCCTTGTCTTGTTTGCACCGCCTGTATACTGCTGTTCAAAGTATATAAGGCCAAAGGGTCTTGTCAGGGCTGATCCTCCCTAAAGGCTCACTATGCAAGCCGCTTAGGGCCCCGCAAAGCTGCGAAGGGCCCCCAAATTACTAGAGGCTTCGTCTGGTGAGAAATCATCTTCGCCCCCTCACCCCGCTTCTAAACTCGCTGGCTGAGTCATTTCCAAAAGCAGAACACCCCTCCCCCCGCTTCTCAACTTTCTCAACTTTCTTTAATGTGACATGTCACTGTCGTCAGCGCCCCCCACTTCTCATTTTTAATGTGCCATTTTGCTTAGGGCGTCAGGATCGGCACTGGGTCTTGTAAAGACCTGGTGGGGGTGGGGAAACCCATGCTATTTTTTTCAATGATTTTTATCCATATTGCAGGGACCATACTTGGCGGTATGATTCTTTCAGATTTTAGGTGCTGAAAGCGGTACCATTATTTGCATGGAAATTTGGCGTTTTATACTGTAGGCTTGTAATTCTTAGGAATGACTCACTTAAATCTGACCAAACAAGAGTCTCAGGCCTCGTACACACGATCGGACATATCCGATGAAAACGGTCTGCGGACCATTTCCATCGGATATGTCCGATCGGGAGTTTGATCCGATGGCGTGTACACACCATCGGATCAAATTCCTCGCCGCCGGACAGCGCGGTGACGCGGCGGTGACGTTGACGCTGCCACGTCACCACCACGTCACCGCACCAGGAAGTTAAACACTTCCGCGCATGCGCCGAATCCATTCGGCGGCGGCGCGGCGGCGGTGGGGGACGACATGTCTGCTGGTAAGTGTACTAACCAGCAGACATGTCGGGCGGACAGATTCCACCGGATGGATTTCAAAGCATGCTTTGAAATCTGTCGGGTGGAGAAATCTGTCCGCTAGCCCATACACACGAGCGGAGATGTCTGCTGAAACGGTCCATCGGACCGTTTTCAGCGGACATATCCCCTCGTGTGTATGAGGCCTCATAGGCATCCCGGGTATGAATTTTTTTTAAAAACAAAATTATGAATTATAATATAATAAATAATTATAAATAATTATAACAAATAATAATATAATTATAATAAAAATTATTCAATAATGTAATCAACTCAAAATCACTGAAATTTGCTCAGTTGCAGAATTGTCGTTGTCATTATTTTTTTTTTAAGACAAATTTCCCCACAAATCGCTATCGCTCAATTCTGCAAGTGATTCTAATTTATTAGCGCTGTTTTTAGCTGCTCTAAAACCATTTTTAATTCAATCTTATTTTATTGAGAAAAGAAAAGAACAAGGAACATACAGAAAGATATCATCTCAGGCATTACATACGGTAGAAGTCATTACATCAACATTAAGCATCATGTTTGACATAGTAGAAGCACGTCTAAATTATGGGAGAAAGAAAAAACGGGAATGAGAGCATATACATGTGGATCACCATAGGGTCATATGAGGTAGCAATCACCATATATATAAAGTAATCATAAATTGTAACTATCACCCTTACACTAGGGAGGGGTTCAGCGTTGCACCGCACGCGGTACATTGTAAGATAGTACATATGGATCTGCAAACAAACAAAAAAAAAAAAAACCTATGGGGTCATAAGACTGATACGTAACCATAAGCTGGTCGAGGCCAAGATACTTTGGGCCAGATTCACGAACACTTGCGCTGGAGTATTTGGATATGCGCCGCGTAACTGTGATGATGCGCCGTCGTTTCTATGTGCCCGTACCCACCAAACTAGATGCGCCCAATAACGGGTCATTTGCGACCGGCGGAACGTTCCGACGCCAGAGTATCGTCAGCGTTTATTTTCGCTGGGCGCATCAGTCGCGCCCATTGATTTCCCCTGCAAATATGCAAATGAGGGAGATTTCCCAATTCACGAACGGATTAGCACCATACGCTGGCTACATGCGCCGCGCGTATCTGGTCCGTCCGGCGCAAAGTTATTTCTACAAAAGGCTGCTTTATCTTTACTCCAGACGGTCACAGGTCAGCAGGAGAGCAGCTACAGCAGCGTTACCGACGATAGGAGCTTGCTGAACAACAACACTTGCAAGGAGGACAACACCTCTGTGTGCCAACATGCCAGGGGCAATTGTGGTCCTAGAACTACTGATGGGTCCCCTGGAACCAAGAAGGCGGCCACGTGAGAGGATATACCACACTCGTATGAGCCTCTTTGGCATGGGGGATGAGGAGGTGTATCGCCTCTTCAGATTCAGCCCTGATGCAATACTTGAACTAACCACAACCCTGCAGGGTGACATCACCAGCAAGACACACCGCTCACAAGCAGTGCAGCCACTGGTGAAGGTCCTGGCAACACTTCATTTCCTTGCAAGTGGATCATTCCAGCGTACAAGTGGAGTGGTAGCTGGGATGTCACAATCCTCCATAAGCAGATGTGTGCACCAGGTTGTCCCTGCAATCCTCAGACGCATGTCCAACCAGTTCATCAGACCCACCACTGAGGAGCTGCGGCAGAAGGCAATGACAGATTTCTACAGCATTGCCAGATTCCCACGCACTGTGGGGGCCATTGATTGCACACATGTGGCACTCCAGCCCCCCAGTGCCACAGAGCACATATACCGCAATCGGAAGCATTGGCATTCCATCAATGTACAGGTGATAGCTGATGCCCAACGCCTCATATGGCACGTCCGTGCCAAACACCCCGGGTCCAGCCATGACAGCTTCATATACCGTCAGAGCCCCATCCCAGCAGAATTTAACCAGAACATGTATGGGGACAGCTGGCTGGTTGGTGAGTGACATGGGAGTCAGGCATGACTATCCCCTCCCGTGATGCACAACAGAAATCGCACATGCATGACTAACATTCTCCTGTCTTTTCCCTTCCAGGTGACTCTGCATATGCACTGGGACCCCGTCTCATGACTCCTTTCCGGAACCCCCAAACCAGAGGAGAGAGAAAATACAATGAAGCACACATCAAAACCCGTGCAGTGGTGGAGCAAACATTTGGGCTCCTAAAGTCCCGTTTCCGATGCCTGGATAAGTCTGGGGGGGCCCTATTGTATTCCCCTACCTTCGTGTGTCAGATCATCGGTGCATGTTGCATACTACATAACTTTGCTATGAAAAAAGGCCTGCATATTGACATACGTGATGACCTGACCCCCGACCCACACAGTCCCCACCTGCCAGAGGACACCCAGTCTGCTGATGGAAGAGCAGTCAGGAGGGTCCTCGCTGTAGGCATCTTTGGACACTAAACCAAAACATTAATCACACAGACAGTGCACGCGTGTACACCACTGATGTCCCTAGATCACACACACCACATGCACATCGCATTGGATTAGCCCAAGTCCAGCATGTAGGAGTTGGGAGCAGTAACGCCAGCGTCAAGGCCCCAATGATGTCACTGTCCATTCACACACCTTTCACACGTCATTCATTCAGCCGTGGGGTTCACTTCACCACCACGGCCGAGGGTGACACCCCTTACTTTCAGGAGTGCCACCCCCTCACATTCACACACCATTCACACTGTCCCCTGCACTCCTGACCGTGTGCAGTACAAAAATAAATTAATAATATCATATCCTGATAATTAAAAGAAACAAAATCTCAAAACCTGAGCAAAATAAAAAATAAACTCATGACCTGAGTATGTCCAAAACAAAAATATAAAACCCCCAAAAAAATAAAAGGCCTCATCGGGGATGCCGGGGGCTTCTTCTGGGGGCCCCTCTCTGACTCCGCAGCTGCCTGGATGGAGTGGGTGGGGGTGGGGGGGCATCTGGAGGTGGCTGATCCCCAGGTGGGCCACTCCTGGCAGGTGTGGCCTGCGTGCCCTCCAAGGCCCTGGCTATCCGTCCAAGGTAGGAGTTGGTCTGGGCCTGCATCCGGAGCTGACGGGTGACCTGGTAGTGCTGGGCCCGCCGACTCAGCCTCCCCTGGTCCCGGATGGCAGCACTGTTGGCCTGGACGGCTGCAGTAAGGTGCCGGATATCCCCCTGCACCTCCCCCAAAGTGGTGACCACTGCAGCGCAGTTGCAGCTGACATCCTGCACTGCGTTGCTGAGGTTGGCAACGGAGCCCAGGCTGTCAGACACTTTCTCCAAGTGCACCGCTATGGCCCCCATCTGTTCCGTCTGCCTGGCGTGATCCCTCGCCAACTGGTCCTGTATACCATCAGACACCCCCCTGGTCTTCTGGGTCGCCTTCCTGGGGACAGAAGATGGTTGTCCTCGGGTGGAAGGAGTCGCCCTTGAGGGGCTTCCAAGGATGGGGGAGGGGACGACAGACGGCCCAGGAGAAGGGGAGGAGACAGACAACACTAATGAAAAGTCCTGCTCTGCCACAGCAGGATCCTCCACAACCACCTCGGCAGGTGTGGTGTGGCCACTCTCCTCCTCCACAACCTCTTCACCACCCAGTGGCTCGGGCACACGATGGTGTGGGGGGGATGGGGTGGAATGCACGCTGACAGATGATGGCCCAGCTCCGTCATCTGTGGATGACACAAAGCAGACACATGTTGGTGGTCCCACACACTTGGCACATGTACCCTCCCCCCCCCCAAATGCAAAACAACAAATAGGGGATTATAAAACACTTACCTGTCCTTGTGCCTTCCTCCACGGAGTCATAGCCTGCGACCCCCTCCACCTGCTCCCTCTCCAGGCAGCGAGCAACCACCTCCTCCTCTGCGGTTAGGGTGACAGGACATGGGGGACCACCACCTGTGCCCCTCTCATACCTCCTGATGGAGGCCACCTTGTCCCTCACCTTGCGCCGCAGGTCATTAATTTTTTTTTGTATGTCCCCAGCAGTCCGGGTGGAGTACCCCAGGACATTGACCCTGGCAGCAATCGACTCCAGGATGCCCTGCTTCCTCTCCCGGCTGGTCTTCCGGCTTTTTTTGCCATGGAGAAATTCATTATCCGTCTCCATTGCCGAAATGATCACTGAGACCTCCTGTGAATTAAAGTTGAGGTTCCTCCTCTCTCTGGGGGTAGCGGGAGCAGCCATCACAGCACAAAAGTATCTTCCCTGGGGTGGGGGGAAGCGGAAATACTTTTGCGCCGGAATGGCGTTTCCGCCAGCGCTTTTAAGCGCCCAGCGGAACGCATTGCGCTGACGTTTCCCAGGAAGTGGTGCCGACGGAAGTTGTGAGCATGCGCACAAGGGGGGCGAGTGGAGCCGCACTCACTGCGCATGCTCCGTGGATGATGCGCTGAACGTAAGCCTCTGCGCTGGGCTCCGCCCATCATTTACATATGATCACACCCACTTCCACTTGCGTCGGGTTACGCCAGCGCATTATCGTTACTCTGGCGCAAGTTTAAGCGCAACTGCTATGTGAATTACAGGACTTGCGCTGAAAGGGTCTTCAGAGTAACGTAAATGAGAAGCGTTACTCCAGAGGAAAGATACTCTCATCTACCTGAATCTGGCCCTTTATCTCTAAGGTTCCTGAAGAGAATATGTAGATATCACGAAGAGGATAAGAAGCAGGGACAGACAAAAAGGGGGGCGCAGAGAGAGGGGACAAGAATCCAGGGACAAGAATCAAGAACAAAAACCAAGAATCCAAGAATCACTCCATCATGGCATCAGGCTTACATCATCCATGCCACGCTCGGCCCAGGAGATAAACTCAGAAGAGTATCGGAACATGGACCATGTAGTCCAGGTGAGAGAAAACTGCTCGCTTCTACCACCCTCCTCAGCCAACAGACGCTCAAGGTCCCTTATGCGGTCCACTTCAACAGCCCAATCCCCCAAGGAAGGCATGGTTACTGATCTCCAATGACGGGGGATCACCACTCTGGCGGCCGCCAGGAAGTGTCGTAGAACATCAGTTTTGATGGATTTGAACGTGCCAGGAAGTATAGATAAGAGAGCCACCTCAGGGGAAGGGTGTATAGCAGTCGTCATCAGTTTGCAGTATAGTTTGAAGATCCGCTGCCAGAATCCCTGCACAGGAGGGCATTCCCACCAGATGTGGAGCATGGTTCCCTGGGATGTAAGACACCGCCAACAGGCCTCCGGCACTGCCGGATTGAAATGATGGATAGTTGCAGGGCATCTATACCATCTTGTTAGCAACTTGAACCCCTTCTCTTGGGTCTTAGTGGCCAAAGATAGTTTGTGCGTCAGGGCAAAACACTTCTTCCAATCAGTAAGGGGGATAGAGTGACGTAGGTCCGTCTCCCAGGCTACCGTAAATGGCGGGGGGTCAGGGGAGAAGATGCTGAGCAACAGGGAGTAAAGTTGAGATACCACATGTGTTGGAGGTTCTGCCTGCAGAAGCAGCGCCTCGAACTCTGTTGGTTCAGCAAGGATGTCTGGAATGAATGGGAAAGTTCGAACGTAAGAAGTAATCTGTTGCCTCAGAAGCCACCGCGTGGGGTGTCGGGGAGTCTGATCGGTCGGGGTATCAGTCCTCAAAGTGGGGTCTGCTCGAAGGACCTGGGCAAGTCTCCTGTGTTCCTCCTTTCGCCACGGTCCGAATCTCGCTACAGACATGGCCGGAGGAAAGGCCGGGGTCCCGAAGAAGGGAGTCATAGGTCCCATGTGTTTCGACAAGCCCCTCCTAGATCGCAAGCGATCCCAGATCTGGAGTGTTTGAAGGGTAAGGTCGCTGAAATGGCCCGAACCCCCCCGAACCGAGGGTGAGGTCCATGGGAGAGCGGAGAGTTCAACATGGTTCATGTGACTTTCCAACTGAACCCAGAGCTTGGTTGGAGAATGGTGGAACCAGTCCAGTATACGAGTGAGCACCGCAGCCTTATGGTACAAGGAGGCGTCTGGGGCTCCAGCTCCCCCCTAGCTTTTGGAAGAGACAATGTTTCATAGCGTATTCTGGGACGGGTAGCATTCCAAATGAATTTGGAGAACATCTGGCGCAGCTTCTTGAAGTACGAATTAGGTATATGAATAGGAATGGTTTGGAACAAATATAGGAACCTAGGGAGAACATCCATTTTCAGGGCATTCACTCTACCCAGCCATGAGAGCCGTTTGGACGCATAAGTGGTCAAATCTGCCTGGGTCCTAAGAAGCAGGGGGGTAAAGTTCAGAGAGAAGAGTTGGGATGGATCCGTCGGAATTTGAATACCAAGGTACTTGATGGAGGTGGAACCAGTTTTGAAGGGAAAGGTATTCGATAATCTCCGTAAGTCTGGCTTAGACAAAGATATGTTGAGGATTTCCGATTTAGTGTAGTTTACCTTGAAGTTGCTAACTGCTCCAAACTTCTGAAACTCCTGCATTACTGAGGGTATGGATGTATGCGGGCGTGTCACGAACAGGAGTAGATCGTCTGCAAAAAGGGCGAGTTTAGTATGGGTGGGCCCTATTGTAATGCCCTGGATCGAGGGATTTTTGCGTAGAGCAATGGCCAGATGTTCAATTGTAAGAACATACAAGAGGGGGACAGTGGGCATCCCTGGCGAGTCCCGTTAGATATAGAGAAGGTCGGGGATAGCGAGCCATTCAACCTAACCCTAGCAGATGGGGAAGAGTAAAGGGACATTATCCGCGCCATCATATTAGGTCCCAAGCCTATTTGTTGCAGGGATAGCCGGAGAAACTGCCAGTCTACTCGGTCGAATGCCTTTTCAGTATCAACCGTTAAGAGGCACAGTGGGACACCGTGAGACCGGGCATAATCAGTTAAAATAAGGGTTTTTAGGGTATTCTCCCTAGCTTCGCGGCCACTCACAAAGCCAACCTGATCTAAGTGCACCATCCCTGGCAACAGTGGCTGTAGCCTAAGTGCCAGTATTTTGGCAAAGATTTTCAAGTCGACGCCAATCAAAGAGATCGGCCTATAATTAGCGCAGAGGGTAGGGTCTTTGCCCGGCTTTGGAATGAGAGAGATGTGGGCCTCAAGTGTTTGTGGAGGAAACACTGAGCCCCTAGTCAGGGATTTGAAGACCCTTGTAAGGAAGGGTGCGAGGTGGGCAGAGAAAAGTTTATAGAACTTGGGAGTAAAGCCATCCGGGCCCGGGCTCTTCCCACTCGGTGTACCTGCTATGGCTTTGGTGACTTCGTCTTCCGTGATAGGGGTTTCCAGCTCAGCAATGGCGTCAGCGTTCAATGTAGGAAGTGCAGTATCCGAAATGTAGGATAATTGGTCGTCTTCCCCAGCACTAGGGGAACCTGTCGAGCGAGTCACAGGAATATTATACAGGGATTGATAAAAGTCCCTGAATGCCTCAGCCATCTTGGTCGGTGACGAAATCAACTCTCCCCGTGCCCCCCGAATGTGGGGCACAAAGGCGGAAGATCCCTTTGGATGTAGGGAGCGAGCCAGCGAACGGCCACACTTATCTTGGAATTGATAGCGATGAAAAGCGAGCTTAGCCTCATACGTGCGCGCGGAGGCCTCATACAGCCCTCTAAGTCGTGACCGTGCCCCAGACACATCCGACAGCGTCGACATCGTTGGGGATCGTTTGTGTTCAATTTCTAGGTCTCTAAGTGCTCGAACTGCTGTCTCTATGGCGGCCGAGCGTTCCTTTTTCAGACGCGCACCTATTTGAATAAAGGTTCCGCGTAGTACGGCCTTTAGGGCCTCCCATTGGAAGGGCGCCGCAGTCGTATCCGAGGCGTGGTCAGTTAGAAAGTCAGAGATCGCATCGGAGACCCTCCGCATACACTCCGGATTCGTAAGTATCGAATCATTCAGGCGCCATGTCCATTCCCTAACTGGAGTGGAGGGGATCAAGAACGTCATGTGGATAGGAGAGTGATCAGACCAGACCATCGGGTCTATGCTGCATTCAGGAGACCAATCCAGACAGCTGTGGTCGCTCATCAAGTAGTCTATGCGACTATGAGTGTGATGTACATGAGAGAAGTGGGTATAATCGCTGGATGTGGGGTGTAACACTCTCCAAACGTCTACCAGACGCATATCAAAAAATGCCCGCTTCAGTGCCCTCAGTTTAGGGAATGAGACACCGGACCGTGAGGTGGAGGAATCTAAAAGTGGCTCTAGAGGGGTGTTAAAATCACCCCCCAGGATAAGCTTACCTTCCATGAACCCCGACAGAACCTTCAAGTAGTTCAGCGCGGACGATACTTGATTAACATTGGGAAGATAAACATTAGCTACCGTAAATTTGGTACCCCACAGCAGGAATTTCACGAAAACATACCTTCCATGAGGGTCAGAGAGCTGGTCAAGCACCTCTATGGGAAGCGTCTTATGAAAGGCAACAGACACTCCCTTAGCCTTCTGAGTTGGGTTAGTGCTATGGAACCATCTATTGAAATATCTGTTGGAACAGGTAGGGGTGGAGGAGGAGTGAAAATGTGTCTCCTGGAGAAGAAGCACATTGACTTGGCGTTTGTGCATTTGATAAAGGATTTGACCCCTTTTGGAGGCAACATTGAGGCCATTGACGTTGTAGGAACAGAATTGCAGCTTAGGGTGGGAAACCATTGTGTGGGCCATGATGGAGTGATAAAAAAAAATAAAAAAATAAAAAGGGGGGGGAGGGGAGGGAGGAGAAAGGAAGACAGGAGCGGAGGAATAGGAAACGGGAGAAAGAGAAGGAAAGGAAGACAGTAGGGAAGGAAGAGACACGGAGAAGAGAGGTGAGAGAAAGAATGATCAACGAGAGCACCTTGGAACAGTGGCTCAAAATCAAGGAAACTACCAGTGTCCGAGAGAGCGGAACACCTCGTGAAAAATCACGTGTTAGGCACGGACTGTGCCAATCCTATTTAGGGAGGGAGAACAGGGTTAGAACAGCCGAGTTGTGATCCCGGCAACTTAGCAGGCATATAGAACATAAATGCAACACACCCAAATAACCATGACATTTAGTGTACAACTTCCCAGTTACTAAATAGCGTATTGTATAACTAACATCATTGGCATTTTCGGGCATCCCAAACAATGAAAAAGCAAATATAAAGTAACAACAGGGTAGAAACTAGCTGAGGACAGAATAGAGGCACAAATGGCCTCTTGTGGTCCCTCGGGGACTTTGCACAGATATCGGTGCGAAAGCACGTTAGCTGCCCTGATATGGTTCATGAGTCCCAAGTCACCAGAGCATATGAGACCGGTCTGGAGGGGACTCCCGGGAGCCCCTGGACAAGCCACAGGACTGCGTCCAGGAACCCCCAAGCCAACCCGCAGGCCCACGGCCTCGAGAAGACACAATGACACTAGGGCAGCGGGCTCGTCATATACTAATAGGCAACATGAGCTGCACTGTCCGTCCCACCGGAGCCCCAGCAAGCACAACTGTACCAGTCGGGGGCCGCGGGAGGATCTGCAAGTCAAGTATTACAGTCAAACCATCTATAGCATTCAATGTGGATAATGATCAGTAGGTAATGGGAGGGTACCACAGGCATAAAAAGGAAAAAACAAATAGAACAGAGCAATGGAAACACATTCAAGGCAAACCTGATCGAAGTCCCGGACAGGAGCCGTACCCTCCTCGTGGATAAAAAGTCAAAAAAAAAAAAATATATAACAGCACATGTCTCCACTAAAAGGGTTCGGATTAGTCCTCAGGCGACATGGCTCGCCGCTCTCCAGTGCCGGGAGGCGCTGATCTAGGTTGTGGATATCTTCGACGCTGAAGAGGAGGGCCCGGTAGCCGTTGGCGGTCATCTGGAGGGTCCAACCAGTTCGGGACGGTGACAGGGTCCTGGTCCAGGAAGAGGAAGAAGGCAGGAAGTTGGTCTGGATCTGATAGGACAAATTTGTGGTTATCATCCCTGGTCACTTTGATGCTGAAGGGGTGGCCCCAGGTGTATGAAGCACCAACTTGGCGAATCAGTTCCAGCAGTGGGCGGACCACTCGTCGCATGTACAGGGTGTTACGGGAGAGATCCGGGTATAGGTAAATGGAGGATCCATGAAAGTCCACCAGGCCCAGGCGCCAGGCCTTACGCATGATCTCCTCTTTCAGGGTATAGTAGTGCACCCGGCAGAGGACATCCCGAGGGCGGTCCCTGCGATCACCCCCCATGCCCCCCACCCTATGCACTCTGTCCAATTCGATAGGGGATGTAACCTCCCTGCCCAGGACCTGATTGAGGATAGCGGTGACAGTGGGTTTGAGATCCGCACCCGAGGTTGCCTCTGGGACACCCTGTAACCGGATGTTGTTCCTGCGGCTCCGATTTTCACCATCTTCAAGTCGGAGCTGGTGTTGTCGTAAGCGGGAAAGGTGGGCTGTAGAAGCGTTTTCAAGCGCCGTTATACGGGTCGAGTGGTCTTCCTGGGTGGTAGCCATTGTAGAGATTGCGACTTCCGAAGAGGAGACCCGTTGTTTAAGGGCAGTCAGTTCAACGTGAAGAGAAGCCTCCAGTTTAGAGGCCCAGGTGTCAAAATCAGTCCGGAAGGCAGAGAGCAGGGCGGTGGTTGTGGAGCCCGGGGCACCCTCCGAGGTTGGGGAAGGCATTCCCTCTGGGGTAGCGCTTACGGTTGTGGAAGGGGGCAGTGCGGGTCCGGGTAGTGGATCTGAGGGGTCCATCGGAGGAGAGCCGTCCCCGCCGGGTAATAAAGTCACTGCAGTTTGGGGAGGAGGCTTAGTTTTGCCCAGAGTTCGGTTTGCTGAAAGTTTGTCTTTCCCTGTACGTGGATCCTGTGATGGTGTGCGTAGCAGGTACCGTTGGATAGTGCCTTGTTGTAATTCAGTATGGTCGTTAGATGCAGAGCTGGAAGTCGCCATCAGAAGGTCGGGTGTGAGGTAATAGGAACAGCCTGCGGTTGTCAGGAGAGCACAGAGCTCAGCGGTGCATGTCGTCAGCCGGCCATCGTCAGCCACACGCCTCCATAGGTGAAATGGTGATGCACCGTCTAAACACTTTATAGAGAGAGGACTGCTCGTGCATATAGTTTAGGCAGCGGCGTGGTAAACTGGGTAGGACCCGCAGCCGATGAAGGGGCGCGCTGAGGCCAGAGGCAAGCGTCAGTCAAGGTCGGGAGGAGCAAGATGGCTGCCGGACCTTGCGTTGAAGCCGTGGCGGTCTAAGGGGTAGAGGGTGTCATAATGCTGCGGTCAGGCTGAGCAGCCAGGGGGGCCCCAATGCGTGGTAGGGACAGGCCGCCCCCCCGCAGCACGGGAGCAGCAAAATGGCCGCTGGAGTTATTATTGACAGTGAGACCCTCTGGGCTGGTACTAGGTCTCCCCACTAGCGAGCGGGGGGCTGCCTTCAAGGTGTGGGGCTGGGAAGGAGGGGGGGAACAGGGCCGCTGAGAGGGCAGAGGGTGTCTAAAGATGGCCGCCGCTCACCTCTGTACAGCAGAGCTCTCCTCTGGGGGTCTGGCTGTGGGGTCTCCTCGACGATCCCTCGGTCCAGGGAGGCAGTGATAGGCAAGGTCGGAGCGGGGCACTATACCTCCCGCGATCACGGCACTCCAGCACGGCGATTTCAGAGGCCTTACAGGCCTCAAGATGGCGGCGGATCCTCCGGGAGGGGAGCCAGTTCCAGTCCAAATCGCTGGGTGGTTGGCCGATCCGGAGCCTCGATTCCTGGAGAGCAGGTCAGGGAAGGGCAGATGTCCGCTCCGCGGTCATCGCAAGTGAGCCCGGTGCGTTCCGAGGCCGTGCAGGCCGCACAGGACTCAAGATGGCGGCGGACTCCCGGGATTGAAGCCCGCTTCGGCCTGTATTGCAATGAGGACGGCCCGTCCAGAGGCACAAAGAGGTGAGCGGTTCCTGCAGGGTAAGTCCAGGGGTTGAGATGGTGGGTATTTCAGGCCAGATGCGCGGTATTGACCCGGGATGGCAGCAGATTATTGTCCGGCTTGACAGAGCTCCTCTGAAGCACGTCTATCCCCGCTCATGTCCCCTAAAACCATTTTTGACATAAAGGGACACTTTTGGTTGCTATGGGCAATCTACAGTTTGCAGGGAGAAAGAACACTTTTTATTATGTAAAAGTACATGTAGGACACAGGGCAGACCACTAGGGACAAGGGGGTGTGTATTTTTTACATACAGTACTGTAATCTATAAGATTACAGTATACTGTATGTAATGTGTTTGTTTACATTTTTGAATATGGCGCCGTTCTCCGATCCCGTGCGTCGTAACGTCGCAGGGAACGGAGCTCAGCAGCACACCGGGACACTGTATAAATCACACAGCGCGGATGCATTGCTGGATCCAGGAACAAGGTAAGTAAACCAAGCCTGTGGATTCAGCGAGGCAAGCCCGAGTCTAAATCGGGGTTACCGATCGCAGCACAGAAATCTAACCCCCAGTCAGACTCGGGGATACCGCCAGGGGGATTAAAGCCGCAAGCAGTATTACATTTTTTTTTTCTGAGAGTAATCTCATTTTGTGCAGGGACAGTTTTAAACATGTGCCACCTCACAGGCATACTATAGACATCCAGCAGGTACGATATTTAAAGGAATTTTTTTTTTCTCACTTTAAACATCATTAAAATCACTACTCCAGAAAAAACTACAGTTTTTTTTTTAAATTCCATTGATATATGTTCCCTGGGGCAAGACCCGGGTTCTCAAAGACGTTTTCCAACAATAACTTGAATATTGGGCTTTAAAATGAGCACTTTTGAATTCGAAGGTTCGAGTCCCTTAGGCCGCATACACACGATCAAATCTGTCTGCTGGAAACGGTCTGCCAGACCTTCCCAGCAGACAGATTCGATCGTTTGTATGGGCGAGCCGACGGATTTGGCCAGCCGACAGATTTGAAAGCATGCTTTCAAATCTGTGGGCTGGGAACCCGTCCGCCCAACATGTCTGCTGGTTAGTGCGCTAACCAGCAGACATGTCTTCTCGCACACGCGTCGAATGGATTTGACGCATGCGCGGAAGTGTTTTACTTCCTGTTTTACTTCCTGGTGCGGTGACGTGGCCACGTCACGATCAAACCAATACGTCCCCAGCAGACAGATTTGTTCAAATCTGTCTGTCCGACCGATTTGAACAAATCTGTCTGCTGGCATTTTGGTTTGCTCGTGTGTACACACGAGCAAACCAAAATCCCGCCAGCAGACAGCGCGCTGACGTGTCGGTGACGTGGCGGTGACGTTGATGCCGCCACGTCACCGCACCAGGAAGTAAAACACTTCCGCGCATGCGTCGAAACCATTCGGCGCGTGTGCGAGAAGACATGTCTGCTGGTTAGCGTACTAACCAGCAGACATGTCGGGCGGACGGGTTCCCAGCCGACAGATTTCAAAGCATGCTTTGAAATCTGTCGGGTGGCCAAATTCGTCTGTTTGCCTGTACACACGATCGAATCTGTCTGCTGAAACGGTCTAGCAGACCGTTTCCAGCAGACAGATTTGATCGTGTGTACGAGGCCTTAGACGTCAATGGGGTTCTAAATGTTTGCGTGTTTGGTCCGTTCGACGGTTCTGGTGCGAACCGAACGCAGGGGTGTTCGGCTCATCCCTAATGATCAGTAGATACAAGATTTGAGTTACTGAAATCATATGCAAATATTTTTTTTTTTTTTGTACAGGCCAAGCTTGGTCCATACCATATTCCACTACTAGAGGGGTATAGTATACACTCCCAGTAGGCTTATAGAGTTGACCATCATACTAAAACTAGAGAGAGAAACAGGGGTGGAGCCTGTCTCAAGGAAAGTTAAGCTTTGCAGATAATATCAGATGCCTAAATCATTGAATCTACTGGTAGTTATTCTTATTTTAATTGAAGTTAACCTCTGCTTATGTATTGTTTCATTATATGTGCATTTGGAAAATTCCAGTTTTGTCACTGATTTACTAGCTAATAGGTGTAAGTGAAAAAATGAAATACTGGTACATGCTTTTAAAAAACTTCCCTACTTTTCTTTTTTTGCATTCATTTTAACCCCTGCGGCAGTTTGGCACAGTTGCGCGAGCCGTTGTAGCTGTACGTCAGCTCTTTAAGATTCTGTAGCGGGCACGCACGCATGTCCGCAGTGTATCCCCAAAGCCGATGCACGTGCCTGGCGGCCATTATGACAGCTGGGCACCCACGATCGCTCGAGGCAGAGTGAGAACCGGGATCTGTGTGTGTAAACACACAAATCCTGGTTCTGTCAGGGGAGATGAGACAGATCGTGTGTTCCTACTAAGTAGGAACAATGATCTGTCTCCTCCCCAGTCAGCCACATTCCCCCCACAGTTAGGAACACACATAGGAAACACAGTTAACCCCTTGATCGCCCCCTAGTGTTAACCCCTTCCCTGTCAGTGATAATTATACAGTAATCAGTGGCTATTTTTAGCTCTGACCGCTGTATAAATGCCACTGGTCCCAAAAAAGTGTTAAAAGTATCCGATGTGTCTGTCGCAATGTTGCAGTCCCGATAAAAATGCCATAAATCCTTCCCCTCTTTTGTAGACGCCATAACTTTTGCACAAACCAATCAATATACTCTTGTTGCAACTTTTTACCAAAAATATGTAGAAGAATACATATCGGCCTAAACAGATGAAGAAATTATAAGTGAGAAATTATGGGTATTTATTATAGCAAAAAGTACAAAATATTGTTGTTTTTTTTTTCAAAATGTACGCTTTTTTTTTGTTTATAGCACACACAAAACAAATGCAGAGGTGATCAAATACCACCAAAAGAAAGCTCTATTTGTGGGGAAAAAAAAGGACATACATTTTGTTTGGGCACGACATTGCACGACCGCGCAATTGTCAGTTAAAGCGATTCAGTGGCGTAACGCAAAAAAAGGCCTGGTCAGGAAGGGGGCAAATCATCTGGGGCTGAAGTGGTTAAAAGGGACTGCTGGCAGCATCCCATGGGAGTTAAATTCAAAAACTAGATAAGTGCTGAAAATACTACATCACACCAAAATGCCATCATGTTAGAGTATAACTGCATTGTCTCTAAAACGTTCACAACTGTGCATGTCCCAAGAGCCCCTTAAAAAAATACCAGGATGCTGGGTTATCTTTACTAAAGCCCTATTTCCATCAACATTGCCTGCAGCTGCCTGTCTCTGAGAATTTCCGGCTGTGCTGTTGGGAGAGAGGAAGCTTGTTCAACCTAAAGTAAAGCATGTCTTCTGTCTCTAAATAGCACCTTCTAGTGGTGGCTGGGGGCAGCCTACTTACAGCAAAACAAAACAAATATGCACTGCGCTGTGGTGGGGGCAGCAGCTGTCATACCAAACTTGTAGTAATATACCAAACTAATAAGACCCCTTTCACACTGGGGCAGTTTTTAGGTGCTTTGGTGCTAGAAATAGCCTCTGCAAAGCACCTGAAAACCGCTTCCCATTTATTGCCGTGTGTCTTTTCACACTAGGTCGGTGAGCTTATGGGATTCTACAAAAAATCCTGCAAACAGGCGGGTTGGGGCGGTTTGGAAGCGCTGTATGTAGCTCTCCCAAAATGCCCTGCCCATTGCAATGAATTGAAATCGACACAAAACTGGAGTTTTTACACTTTTTTGGTGGTAAAAAACGCCCCCTATTGGCCGAAAAATAATTACAGATGCGCTGCTAAAACGATGCTAAAGCGCTGCAAAAACAAGCAGCCCTTTAGCACTAATAGACGGTTGTCTCAATGTGAAAGTAGCCTAAATAATCTTAAGAACAAAACGTGTAGCGCCAAAAGTAGATTGAAATGAAATGTGAATACTGTGTTATAAATGGACAGCACATTGAATAACATGTATAAAGTGCAAAATAGTGTTAAAGTGAAAAAATGCTAAAGTGAAATATATATATATATGTCCAATCTTGAATGAAAATCAACAATAAAAAAAACAATATAGAGAAAAATCTGGCTGCCATTACAGCACAAACACGCACTAAGACCCCTTTCACACTGAGGAGTTTTTCAGGCGGTACAGCGTTAAAAATAGCGCTGCTATACCGCCTGAAAAACCCATTCACTGCATACTCAATGTGAAAGTCCGAGGCGATGCGCTGGCGGGAGAGAAAAAAATCTCCTGTCAGCAGCATCTTTGGAGCCGTGAGAGGAGCGGCGTGTATACCACTCCTTCACCGCTCCTTCCCATTTAAAACAATGGGAAACCGTGGCAATACCGCCCGCTATGCGGGCGGTATTAACCCTTTATACCGCACCGCTAACAGCCGAATCCCACAGTAAATCCGACGGTATATCGCCGCTATACAGTCACCGCGGCTCCCGCCCCAGTCTGAATGGGGCCTTAGTGTAGATCTGACATCTATTGTGGGAAGGCTGTTCAGCAACTCTCACCATCCAAATGAAAGATCATGTAGTAAATAAAGCTCACGGGAGCCAGGTGAAGTCTTCATAATGTAGTATTTATTGGATTTGTATGTTAAAAGCCAAAATAAAATGAATCATAAAAAGATATGACAAGGAGTGCCACTGACAACCCAGTATCGGACAGTGGCCTGACATCAGCACTAGTGTCTCCTCCCTGATGTGTTTCGTCCATTGGGATGTTATCAAGGGGTCCTTACAGCAAAAAACTATGCAAACACAGAACCATACTACATAACAATTTGAGATTTTCCTACCCTCGGGGACGGAAAATATGTATTTTATTAAAAACAGGAGGCGAATATTATGCTTGATCTTTCTTTTACTGTCATCTAGCAGCAAGAGGGTTAATAAAAAGAAAAAACGTTACACAGGTGGGTATGCAAATGAACACAGGTGGACTGTCCAATCAGGTAACAGGAGTATGTTATAAAGGTAAGGTACAGGTGATATTCTTCCTCTTTCTTGATGATAAAACTACACTGTAAATAACTTGAACTGGAAACTAATTGGAACAACTTGAACTGGAACTCATTCTTCAATATGTCATGAAGTCAGCAGTAGAATAGGCGTATTAAGCTGAAAAAGAATACATTATGTAAGAGCAAAGAAATCTTGAAGGGTAGGGTATTAGGGTGGGATAATATTCGCCTCCTGTTTTTAATAAAATCCATATTTTCCGTCACCGAGGGTAGGAAAATCTAAAATTTTATGGCAAACAGGAGGCTCATATTATTCTTGTTCAAAGCTGAATACACTAGAGCATTAAATAAACGTACAACCTATAGTTATAATACATTCATAGACACATGAGATTCCGTTCTAAAATAGAAATTCTTAAAAGTGGATTCTGAAGACCAGTTTGCGGTTCGCATTAAATCTGATAAAGAACCACCTGATTGAAATACCTTAGTGGCCATTGCCCCTCTGGTGGAGTGGGCGCCAAATATGGAAATGTCAATGCCTGCCAAATCCATGGTTTGTCTCACCCATCTAGCCAAGTTGGGTGAGGAAACTGGATGGAAGGGTTTGCAGTAGGAAATTAGTAATTGAGATGAGTCAGGGTCTCTAAAAGGTTGAGATTTGGTTTCATAGGTTTTTAGACATTGGACTACACAAAGGTTTGGATTGAAGGGAAAAACCGGATAGAAGACCGAATGTAAGTTGGTCTTTGTGCGTCTGAAAATGGAAAATTGAACACCCTGGGGAGAGAATTGTCTATGGGATATATCTAGGGCTTTTACATCCACTACTCTTTTAAGGGAGATGAGACAAAGTAGTACTGTTAGTTTGAAAGATAGATGTTTTAAAGACAGATTCTCCTTATCGCCCCAGGAGTTAAGAAAATTTAAGTGGATGGATACATCCCAAGTAGAAAGATATTTGGGTTTAGGAGGTCTTTTGAATTTTATGCCTTTCATTAATTTGCAGACCAATGGGTGTTTCCCTATTGGTATAGAATCTATGGGTGAGTGACTCAAGGAAATGGCTGAACGATATACGTTAATAGCTCTGCAGGCCTTGCCGGAAGAAAAAGAGTCAGATAGGAAATTTAATATGTGAGGGAGAGGTGCATGTAAGGGATCCAGATCCCTTTGCATGCACCAATTAGACCAAAGTTTCCCAGATGATCTGTAAGCTGTTTTGGTTCCTGGAGTCCAGGCTTCTGACAAGATGTCTCTAGATGTCTGCGAAAGTTCTGAGATAATTCCCGATCGCCTGATATCTTCCAGGCAACTAGGGAAAGAACTCCTGAGATTATTAGAGGATGAGGATTCTGAAATGGGTCTAGTAGAATAGAAGGGAATACTGGGAGTAATCGTAGGTAGTCTATGATCATCTCCAGAGCCTGAGGGAACCATGTTTGGGATGGCCAGTAAGGGGTTATCAGAACTATGTTCGATTCTAGGTAACGTGTCAGAAGGAGAACCCTTGATATTAGAGCAAAGGGAGGGAAAGCGTAAGATGTTCCTTTCGGCCAAATTTGTAGAAGGGCATCTGTTCCCAATGCTTCTGGGTACGGACGCCAACTGAAATATGTTGGAATCTGTCTGTTCAGGCGTGATGCGAACAGATCTATCTGGAAAGGACCCCACAGGGAGTTTAGATGTTGAAAAATTGTCTGGTTCAACATCCAATCGCTGGAATCTGTTAGATAACGGGAATTCCAGTCTGCAATGGAATTGGATAGGCCTGGGATGTATTCCGCCTTCAATATAATGTTCTTGTCCAGGCAAAAATGCCAAAAATCCTTTGCAATGTTCGCCAAAGGTTTGGATTTTGTACCTCCTAAGCGATTGATGTATTGTACTGCGGATATGTTGTCCATGCGTAGTAGAATACAACAATCGGATCTGTCTCTCGCAAAACTCTTGAGAGCAAATGATCCCGCTAAGAGTTCGAGACAATTGATATGTAACAGAGCTTAATCTGGGGACCATTTCCCTCCTGTTGTAAGAGGGCGGCAGCGAGCACCCCAACCTGAGTTGCTTGTGTCTGATTCTATTATTAAATCCGGATGTGGATGGAAGATAGTCTTCCCATTCCACATCTGGATGTGAGTCAGCCACCAAAGTAATTCTTCTTTGGTGTCCGGAGTTAGTGTTATCTCGTCTGAATATGCCAAGCCGTCTCTTAGATGTTGTGCTTTTAGTCTCTGTAGTGCTCTGTAGTGTAGAGGTGCCGGAAATATCGCTTGAATGGAAGCTGATAATAGACCGTCAATCCTCGCAATTGTCCGAAGAGACATTTGACTTTTGTTCAGGACTGAGCGAATCTCTCTTCTGAATGTCTTCAATTTCCTGTTTGGAAGACTCAGAAGGGATAGTTGGGTATTGACAAGAAAACCCAGAAATTCTACCTCCTTTGAAGGGGTTAGGATGGATTTCTTGTAATTGATTATGAATCCCAGCATGTTCAGAAGGGATATCGTCCATTGAATGTGTAAATGAATAGTCTGAAGTGATTGTGCCATGATCAAAATGTCATCTAAATATATTATTAGACGAACACCCCTGCTCCTTAGAGCTGCTACTACTGGTTTCAGTAGTTTCGTAAAGCACCAGGGGGCAGATGACAGACCGAATGGGAGACTGGTGAATTGCCATTTCTTGTTTTGCCACAGGAATTGGAGAAATGGTTGGGAATTCTCGTGCATGTGCACTGAAAGATAGGCATCTTTCAGATCTATTTTTGCCAACCAGTCTCCTTGTAATAAAAGGTCTTTTAACAGGTGAATACCTTCCATTTTGAAATGGCGGTAATGGATGAAATTGTTTAGATATTTCAGATTTAATACCGGTCTGAAACCTCCATCCTTCTTTTTGACCAGGAACAGGTTGTTCACAAAACCTGGAGTTTGCAAGGGAACTTGAACTATGGCCCCTTTGGAGTAAAGCTCTTTTATCTCCAGTGAGATGAGCTTTTTGTCCTCTTCTGAGAACCTTATTGGAATAGGATCCTGACTTTGAGTCGGTAAAGAGGTGATATCTATCTGGTAACCTAACACGGTGTTCAGAACCCATGCCTCTGAGGTTATCATATTCCAATTTTGGAAAAAATACATTATCCTTCCTCCCAAGGGAATTGTGGAAAAACACCTCGTATGGGGACTTACCAGATGAAGGTCTTGACCTGGGAAAACCACGATGGCATCTCGCTCTCCAAGGTCTACCTCTTTGTGGGAAGAATGGGGATTGTTGATAGGTGTTAACTGGTTGGGTCGAGTGATCTGATCTGGGAGGGCCTCTGGAGAAATGACCTTCGGTAGAAGATCTGCTGGGAAATCGGCCCTTGCGTTTCCCAGCTTTGGGAAAAAATTTTGGTTGGAAAACCTTTTTGAGTGATGATTGGGCCTTGTCTAAAGAAGTAAAGAGAGCTACGTATTTTTTGATCTCTTTTATAAAAGAGTCACCAAAAAGTAGACCCTAGGTGATGGAAGATGGTTGAGATGAAGCGAGATGCATAAGCTGTGGATCCAGCTTTATCAGAATCGATCTTCTTCTTTCACTAGAGATGGCCGCATTGGCGTTGCCAAATAGTACAATGGCTCGCTGAGCCCAACCTTTCAAGACATTTAAATCTATTGGGGAGTTAGATGAAACTGCTTCTTCTATTAAATCTAGAATTTTAGCTAAGGGGCCTAACATGTCCAATCATTTATTTTGACAGAAACTATATGATCTGTCCACTCCCTTTTGTGAGTTTTAGAAGGAATTTAACTAGTGCGGGGTCTAATTCGGGTGTATTGGCTAACTTCTTTGGGAGGGACGGTCTCGGGCACTCTGCTCTTAACTTACTAGCTTTGTTCTTATCTAATGGTTTCTGGATCCAGAGGCTTAAAAATTTCGTAACTAGGGAATGGGTGACCCATTCCCCTGAACGGGGATGTTTAATTTTACCTGGGTCGAAATACGGATCACCAGAGCCGTCTATAATAGCATCCTTGGATTCCTCCTTTTCAAGGGGTATTCCTTCTTCCGCATCAGAGACATTCTCATATTCAGAGTCTCTTCCTTCTTCTGATAAAGATTCCTCATCAGAAGAAGAATTGCTGGAAGAGGTACGGTAAGAGTCTGGTTTTTGCCTCTTCGAGGCCATTTTTACCCATTGTAAGATCAACTCCTCCCGGGCAGAGGGTATAACGTGTGACCTCTTGTCACTGACAGTAGCCTTTCTTTTACTAGGAGGCTTAGAAGATTCACCCTGGTTCTCCATCAGGACCATTCGATTAGAATGGGAGGGACTGGTATGAGATATATGATGTCGTTTTTGAGACACTTTACCTGCTTTTTTCAATCCCTGAATCATGTGGGATGTAGAGTCCTCCGCTGACCAGTAAATGTCAGATGGGGTAATAGGTAAAGGTTGAGGGGTAACCTGAGGTTTACTTTGAGACAGGGCCATGACAACCGATTGTGTAATGGAGTCATGCATGGAAGATATGGCCGTCTGCATAGCAGATTGGATTGATTTATCTACTATGGATAGGATTTTCTGGTTTTCCTCAGGGATATCTGAAGGGATAACAGTAGTGGAATCTTTATTAGACATCGTGAGGTGTGAGTAAATGTGATTGACTGAGACAAATTATTCTGAAAGAGAAAATATAATAGAACAACTAATTAATATATGCATCAGAACTATATATATATTTTTGTATCTATATATATATATAAAAGTATATATACATATATCTATATGCACATATCCATATGAACAAACATATGTTTATTTACTGTAAATATGTTTGTGTTACTATGTGTGTGTGTGTGCCAAACATCCACCCCTGAACCTAAACAGGGTTCAGGGTTGTTATGTGGCAGGCACACACCCACACAGGAGAACGGACTTCCTGCCTGTGTCTCTGACAGAAACTTTCTGTCAGGGAACGGCGGTATAGCAGCGCTGCAGCGCAGTGAGGAGACACACTGCATGTCGGGCTGCAAATTCGCGCAGGGCCGCGCCACAGCTGAGCACCAGCTGTGAGGAAACGATATCCCGGACTGCTGGGATACCGCCAAACAAGTGAGTGTGCTGTAAGCGGGGGTAATGGAATGGTGAGGAGACCAGGCAATGCTGGGACTGCTGTTAAGGATAAAAAGTACGGCCTTGCAAACTGTGACAAACGCAGGGTTGCAGGGAAATTCTGCAGAATATGAATATAAATATATATGTTACGTACCTGGATACCAGAGTCTGATGCAGAGTAGCCTCTCTTACTACCCTGGTTCGCTAGCCACTGAAGTGGGAACAGCGGACTCGGAGCACAGTGGGGTAGGAGTGCTGGGGTGATGTAGAGTAGAAGCAGATGGGCGAATACCTCTGATGTGAAGACGTAGGAGATGCTGAAGACGCTGAAGCGGAGGTAGGGTCAGCGACCCGCACGGAAGCTGCGACTACTGCGGCACAAGCTGGGAAGGTAAATTGGTGGAATGGACATCAACTGGAGCAGCAGGGTCAGACAAGCCGGGTCATAACAGGTAAGCAGAAGGTATACAGGCAGATGGCTGAAGAGTAGTTGGTGAAGCAAGCAGGTAGGTCTGGCAACAAGAGTTCAATCAGGCGGATGGTCAAACAGGAGCCGGGTCAGAGGGTTGAAGAGGTAGGGATGGTCAGGCAAGCCAAAGTCAGAGTTCAAACGGGTATTCCAGGCAGGTAATCAGAGTACAGGTCTCAGGTAGGGATCAGGCATAAACTGCAGATCAGGCAGCAATGAGCTGCAAACAAACACAGGTTTTAAAGTGTCCGTTTGGCGCCAGACCCATTCACGTGCACGCGCGCGCTCCCGCGCGTGCCCCCGCGCGCCGTTGGAGCATGGGACGTGCGGCGGTGATCCAGGGACATGGAGGAGGAAGGCTGCATGGAGGAGGTAAGTCCCTGACAATATATATATATGTAATGATTTTATATATATATATATATATATATATATATATATATATAATATATGTAGAAGCGCCTGAGGAAAAAATTTCAATGCACTTATCTTGGCTGGAGCAGCAAGAAAGAGGAACAATATCACCTGTACCTCACCTTTATAACATAGTCCTGTTACCTGATTGGACAGTCCACCTGTGTTCATTTGCATACCCACCTGTGTAACGTTTTTTCTTTTTTATTAACCCTCTTGCTGCTGGATGACAGTAAAAGAAAGATCAAGCATAATATGAGCCTCCTGTTTGCCATAACATTTTTGATTACATTAATTATCTATTATAGAGTACACTGATTTTAATTTGGTAAAGTTCACTTTAGGACAGAAACACAATGCTCAAAACCAGTTGCAGTACAATAGTTAGTAGTTGTGTATATGCATTATATATCAGTTTAGGAAAGTGCTGTTTATTTCATCATTTATATTCATATTGCTTATACTTATAAATGTAAATGAAAATGTAAATGAATAAGCCTGAGAATATAGGTGGGAACAGGGGGGCGGGTAGGTGTGGGGCTAAAAGGAACCTGCATATTGCACTGCACCAAACCATATTTATTGCCAACATAGTGTCAAGGGTTGTGGCACACCACATTGAGAAGTTAAAAAGAGGTGCAAAATACGGTCTAGCAGTGGCGTCAGTTTGAGCAAAAAAAATCTATGCATTGGTGGTGTCACTTGAAACATAAAATGCCTCTGTGTCAGTGTCAAGGGGAGTAAAATGTGCCTTTGTGTCTGTGTCAGTGAGAGGAAAAAAGCTGCTTCATCTGTGTCAGTGAGATAAAGGAGTTACTATAAAGCCGTGTCCCCATTGGCTGCACCAGTAAAGGAGATGTCTCTCCTTCACTGTTCTGTTGGTTACAAATGAGATTTTGCAGCATTTTGAGCCAGGGAGGGAACACTCCATTAGGCTAAATGGCTGCCTTAAGCAGCCATAGAAGGTTCAGCAGGACCAGCCGAGATTCAAACCATGTATGGGGAGGCTGAATGTACCGATTGATCAATCAACTTGGGTACAACCAGATTGCAATAATTTATACCTGCTAGCAATTATCACTGTGCTCTCCCAGCAGGGACAGCTTCGCCTGCCCCATTGGTTGGACTCAGTTTGGTAGCTCTACCACTAGTCTTGTGTATGTGTTGCCTTTGACTTTTATGTCTTCCGAGTGGACTTTCCCCATTCAAATCCAGAAATATATGCCATTAGAGCAGTGGTCTCCACAATGTGGTCCTCAGGCCAAATGCAGCCCTTGCTTGGTTATATCTGGCCCTTGGGGCCCGGTGATGAGGCACTATGCTTTTCACTGACATCAACATTGAAGCATGATTAGTCCCATTGACATCAGCAACATGGCACTATTCCTCTGACCAATATCCCCTTCCTACCACAGGCACTTTATATTTGTTTTCTCCCACTGACCACCAAGCTTAAGGCTTTGTTTACTCTCACTGACACTGGTGCATCTTCTTCTCCCACTGACAGTCCGGCCCTCCTACAATCTTAATAAAAGAGAATTTACGGCTTTGCTGTTGGGAGAGAGGAAGCTTGTTCAACCTAAAGTAAAGCAGGTCTTCTGTCTCTAAATAGCACATTCTAGTGGTGGCCGGGGGCAGCCTACTTAAAGCAAAACAAAAAAAAAATATGCACTGCGCTGTGGAGGGGGCAGCATCTGACATACCAAACTTATAGTAATATACCAAACTAATAAGACCCCTTTCACACTGGGGCGGTTTTCAGGTACAATCTTAGGAAAAGAAAACACCTGCATTAGAGGGTGGAAGAAATAGATTACTGTGACATGTGCCCACCAAATTATCCATAGGCAAGCCGTGACTTAAGCTTTCTCTTGCGTGACAGGAGTATAGTCAATGGATGGAATCAAATTCTATTCAATTGCACCCAAAACTTGGAAACATGGAACTTTTCCTACAGCTTCTGTTATAAGTGTTGCACAGAATATAGAACAACTAGTAGTTTATCATAATGTTTTCAGCATTTTTTAAAGATTTTGTAGATGTTTTTAGCTGGTTGTCATTTTTTAAACCCAAGAAACATGAACCCACTATATAAAAAGTGCTAATTTGTACTTCAGAAATGAATTAGTGTGCTTTAAGTGCACTGTGATGAAATCTGGATCTCGGGAAGAGAAATTATCTATTTCTCCTTCCCATCAAGAGCCTGTAAGTTATGCTTGTTTTTCATTTTAGAATGAATAAATAAATCCATAACAGAACGTAATACATAGAGAATAAAGTGCTGAATCGTTCCCAGTAAGACCCAAAAATAACAGTATCAGCAAACTGAGTGTCTATTTGCATGTGATAAAAAGCAATGTGGAGACGTTTTAATTAAGAAGATTTAGGTAATATATCATTTATTACTGAGATAGCTTGCTTACTTACTATATGCAAAGGGCATTTATTTAGTATAGTATTAGCATTACTGGATGCTGTCACTATATATATATATATATATACTGTGTAGGTAGCTGGTTTCTTTCCTTTCCCGAAATTTAAACAATTCAGCAGCTTTCCACGTAAATAGTGCTTATAATAAGCATTCTATTGTCTACCAAATAGTATAAAAAGGGAAAATTACAGAGAGACAGGAATTTTCCTGTTGGAGGTCATCTGAAACTTACAGTCACTCATAGATGCTGAACATAAAGTCACCTATCTACATGGTATACATACAATATCCTATGCAACCATTAAATAGCACATTTTTAGTAAAATGTTCTCTGATGAAGTTCCACCAGATAACACAACGCACCAGCAGGTTTAGCACCGCCCAGGGATGCACATCATTGTCCTAAGGGAGAGAGGTCCAGTTGTAAGAACGCTAAGCTGACCACACAGCGGTATTCTTATATGAGCATATTAAACGGTTTTATTGTGAGTAGATTTTATTGAGATAAATAAACCTGTTAATGCAATGGGTACTGCTAAGATTTGATTCCTTTTGTCTTCCATTTGAGCGCTGTTTGAACTCTATTTGAATGTGAGATCTCAACTTCTAGTGAGGCGGCTTATTTGCATAGAATGTGGTGGTGAAGGTACATGGGGTGCATAACTGAAAATAATATCAGAATGTTTATACTGAAATATTAAACATTTTTATATTTATGAAAATAAGCATAAATCTATGGTTAAGAGCCGGTTTACACTTCCGCGGCACGACTTCGGGGGCGACTCTGCAAGTCGTCCTGAGGACGATCTCAGAGACAACCAGCAAAACGACTTCTGTATAGAAGTCAATGCAGGTCGCCCCGAACCGCCCCCGAAGTCGCGCAGGAACCTTTTTCTAAGTCGGAGCGACTTGCGTTGTTCCTATTTGAACGGTTCCATTGCATTGAATGGGACGCAACTCGTCAGGCGGCTGAGCCACCTGACGAGTTGCCCCAGTGTGAAACGGCTCTTAGGGGATTTTCACTTGTTTCCACAAATCAACAAATAACTAATTTGTTTTTCTCGCTTACCTGAAGACAAAAGGAATACAAAAAGATGTGCAAACATATATATATTTATTTACTAGAAATTTAGTGCAAAATAATATCAAAAAATATCAATAATGAGAATATAACCACAAACTCTTGTTTCAAAAATACCATTGTATCAAAACATAGTAACTGCTTGGTAAATAGTTTTTCAGTGGCTCAGCAGAATGTGACAATACATATAACGGAAACCAATTAGTCCTTGTAGCTTATAGATTTAAATTTAAATATGATTATAACTGCAGTATGAGTTGTGTTCCTGTTTAAATCAAAAAGAGAAATACACATATTTGTATAATCTTATAAGGCTATTTTCACTTTCTATTAAATGACTTAGTTATGATGTATGCTTAAACATAACATTTGTTAGAGATTTATCTTTACCTTAAATATAAGTCTTGGTTAAAATACCAAGTATGTGTACATGTTATAACCAATTGGTCCATGTATAGTTTTTGCTTGCAAGACGTATGTTGTCTGAAAGAGGTCACATGTCAAATCAACACCTTGTTGTTAGACCGGAGTAATTTCAAATTACCCGCGTCGTATCATTAGTTTGAATCCTCAAACCATGATATGGCGGCTTCGAGCTTCGATCCGACAGGCTTACGTCTTCCTACGCCGTCGGATCTACGCTGCAATCTTTGTTCCGCCCACTGGGTGGAGTTCGCGTTGTTTTCAGCGTCGGGGTATGCAAATTAGCTTTTTCCGGTGATCCACGAAGTTACGATCGTCCGTCGCATTCTCTTATGGCATCTGTAGTCATCTTTTTGCTGTGTAAAATTAGGGAAGCAAAAATCTGGTCTATAGTTAGACAGCCCATGTTAAGTATGGCCGTCGTTCCCGCGTCGAATTTCAATTATTTTTTTTTTTTGCGTAAGTCGTCCCGGAATAGGAATGTACATAAACAATGCTACTCAAAAAAAACTGACGTAACGACGTTATTTCGCGCAATGCACAGTGGGAAATTTCTGAACGGAGCATGCGCAGTTCGATCGCCGCGGGGACGCGCCTAATTTAAATGCTTCACGCCCCCTAATCGCGTATTTCGATTTCGCCGCGAGAAATACACTACGCCGCCGTAACTTGCGGGCCGAAATCTACCAGAATTCGTCTTAGAGCCAGGTAAAATACGGCGGTGTAGTGTATTTCTGATACTCTGCGCCAGGGCAATTGTACCTGAATCTGGCCCAGAATTCCTATACATTTAAATCATTCAAACATACTACTCTCATATTAATATTATATATACTGATATATTTCAATGAGTGCCATCCAACATTCTATCATGAATATGTGTATGAATACTGTAAATATACATAAACAAAATGTGACATTTTTCAATCAGGCAGGCATATAAATGCTCTCTATAATGTAATAATAATACAATATAAATTATTGCTAATATAATTACTTGTTATGAATAATATTTGTTTATAAAACAACTTTTCTTGAAATAAACCTTTTTTTTGTTTTCCCAGTAATGAGAGAAAACAAATCCACATCTCTGTTCATTGTTCAATTTGAGACATGACTCTTCATTCTCATATAACACATATGGTCCATGGCCATCCGTATCTCGCCTGGGTGTCTGGAATTCACAATTTACAACTTGGGAGAATAGGTGATAAGACTTGTAACATCTCTTGTAAGATATTCTTTTCATAAGCAATTAACTTACATTCATCCTTCTAACAGATCAAATGGTTTCCTATATGCTCATGAAACCATATATGAAATGCATAGGGCTTAGAAATTAATTATTTTTAATCTCAATAGTTATGACAACATGACGATTATGCATGAGAATTGCTTGTTATTGGGACTATAACACTTAATACACTGGACTTTTATGTATAAAATGGTCATGTAGTTAGAAATTATATATTTTTTTAAGTTTTAGTACACCATTAATACATAGATGTATTAATAATCCTATTGATTGCAGTTTCTAAGCCCAACCTGTACTGTGCACACACCTTGTTGTACTCATTCTCTGCATAACCAATGGAGTTACTGGTGCCTGGGTGGCATAGGCAGTCACTGCTGAAATTATTCACAATAATCATAAAATCATAGTAGTTTTAAATAATATGCGACAACAAGTGAAAAATAAAGTGTTTGTTAACCCCCCCAAAAAATGTATAGATCCTGGTCTCTTAACCACTTGCTGACCAGCCACAGTATAAACTGTGTATACTGTGGCAGTTTGACTCTCCTGCACAAACCAACATACCTGTACATCGATCCGTACATGTTAAACTGTGGGCGGATGTCCGCCAGCCACCCGCGATCAAAGTAAACAAGGCGGATCCCCATTCTATCAGGGGACAACTCTGAGATCTGCTGTTCCTAATGATCAGGAACAGAGATCTCTTTGATGTCCCAGGCAGCCCAGCCCCCACACAGTTAGAACACAACCAGGGAACTTGGTTAACCCCTTTATCGCCCCCTAGTGTTAACCTCTTTCCTGCCCGTGTCATTTATACATTGATCAGTGCATTTTTATAGCACTGATCAATGTAATAATGTCACTGGTGCCTAAACAAGTGTCACTTGGGGTCATATTTGTCTGCCGCAATGTCTCAACCCTGCTTAAAACAGATCATCGCTATTACCAGTAAAAACATAACAAAAAAAGTTTGTAAATCTATTCCCTATTATGTAGATGCTTGTTTCAAACCAATCAATATACTCTTATTGTGATTTTCTTTGCCAGACATATGTAGCAGAATACATATTGGCCAAAACCGATTAATAAATTTTTTTGAGGGATATGTATTATACCCTTTTTTGTTCATAAAACCGCAGAGGTAATCAAATACCACAGAAGCAAGCTCTATTTGTGGGAAAAAAGGACATCAATTTTGTTTGGGTGCAGCATTGCACGCCAACGCAATTGTCAGTTAAAGCGGCGCAGTGTCGTATTGCAAAAAATTATCTGGTCATCAAGGAGGTAAAACCTTCTGAGGCTGCAGTGCTTGTGCTATGTAATCTACCCCTCTCTAAACTGTAAAAAACCTGCCTGATACTGTCACTTCCTGTATCCCCCTCTCTGCGCTGACCACGAAAATCAGGGCTGCTGAGCCCTGACCACCGTGATCGGTAAGCGTACATCCCTACTCTGCTCTCATCTCTCCCCCTCACCCCTCCTCCCTTTCTGTCAGCTCCGTGTCTCTGTCTTTGCCCCTTCCCCCGCTGCAATTAGTACAAATAAAAATAATACAAATAATAACTTTGAAATGGTCACTGCCAGACCCTCTATTATAGCCTGGCATACCACACTATTATTCTTTTATAAAAACAAGGCTTGTAAATATCTGTTTAGAGTGATCTTCAGGCCAGTCATGTGACTCTTGGCCAGTTCCAGGAGGGGTTGAGCGGCCAAGTGACCTCCCCAGCTGATATCAGAGGGAGATCTTGACCCCTCCTGCAGAAGCCATCAATCGGAGCTGTACAGTGACCGTGAGTCTTGTGACCCACCTGAAGATAGCTCTTAACAGGTATTTACAAGTTTTGATAAAAGACTTACACTGTGTGCTATGCCTGCCTATAATAGAGGGGCTGGCATAGATATACTTATATGGCATAATAAACACTTTAAAGATCTCCTAATATTCATTCAGTGTCTGGATGCTAAATTTATTCCCCCACAGTTGTCAACACTTGAAAATTATTTCAAGGTTTCCTGTAGTGTAAAATAGGTTAAGTAAGGTTGTTTTGGACCAGTGATAGAACATGTGTGCCACTCAGGCTACAAGGGAAAGCAATCATGTGTCCCCCACTGTGAGTGCAGGCCAGGGAAGTCTCAGCTCCGAACAACTCTTGGGCAAAGGAGTGATCCCATGAAGCCGCACATCAATGCAGACCCCCTGATATCAAAATGAATGTCAGTCTCAGCCTGGGCTCCCAACAGGCCACGCCCTCAAGGTTGCTTTAAATTGACCATGCACCCTTATGACGTCACCCCAGGTGCATGATAGGACGGTGACGTCATAGGGAGATGGGGTCATCGGATGACATCACCCGGTGACCCCGACCCCTGACTATATAAGTCATTACACACCGCACACACAGCATTACAGCGGGAGAGAGCATTGTGTCAACATCAGAAAAAGACAAGAGGGAAAGAGACAATGGTGCAAGAGCTAGCAAAATAGTGGGCAAAAGAGCAGAAGAACCTGGAAGAAAACAACTGCACAGTGGAGGAGAACTGGAGAGCTTGGAGAAAAGGCCAGAGAGAGTGGAGAAGAAGAAAGAGACCCCCGAAGTCGGAAGTGATCCCCGGAGCTGCCTAATAAATTACATTAAAAACCTGTGTTTTATTTTTGACACTTTTTTTCAGGTGAATGGGTAGGGGTACCATATACCCCATACTCATTCACATAGGGTGGGGGGATAGGATAAAGGGGCCCCCTTATCAAAAGGAGGCTCCCAGATTCTGATAAGCCCCCATCCGCAGACCTCGACAACCAAAGGTCAGGGTTGTCGGGAAGTGGTCAGGACCTATTAAAGTTGTCTAAGGAAGGAAAACTGGCAACAGGGTTATGGGTCAAAATGCTTAAAACTTTAAAACTGGTTCCAATAGAAAGGTGTCAAGACACTCAGCTCATTGCAGTTTGTTGCATTTGGGACTGTGTACCGTCAGACCAGTCAGAGTGCCCATGCTGACCCAAGTCCACAGCCAAAATTGTCTACAATGAGAATGTAAGCATCAGAACTAGACCAGAAAGCAATGGAAGAAAATGGCAGGGTCTGATGACGTCAAGAATGGTTTGAGGAACACATAAAATAATTTGAGGTGTTGACTCCAAATTGTCCAGATCTTTATCCATCCAATAATGTATGGGAAGTTCTGGAAAAAACAAGTTTGATCCATGAAGGTCCCACCTTCCAACCTACCAAGCATAAATGATCTGCGACTGGCAGCTTGGTGCCAGATACCACAGCATAACTTCAGAGGTCTAGTGGAGCCCATGCCTTGATGGGCTACGTGAGTAGTCATAACATTATGGCTAATTGGTATATATACTATATATACACTGTATAATCTAAGTGAGAAACACATAAACACACAGGCAACAGTAATGTATGAGCTGGAGATGAAAATGCAACTCATTATTTTTTCTTCTTTTTTGTCTCTGTGTTGAACCAGTGAAAAGAAAGCAAAATCTTTCTGCAAAAAACACTTCTACCATTGCACTCACACATGCTGTCTGTAAAAATCCTCTTAAAAGTAAATCCTAATATATAAATTATTGTTGCAAATCAACCTTAAATGTTTGAAATGTTGTTCTTCCCATGCTGGCATTGAGCCCAGGTTCACACTGGGTACAATTTAGTTTGATTTGAGATGCAATTTCACATGTGAAATCGCATCTCAAATCGGCGGCATTTTCCGGCAATTGCCGGCAATGACACCGTCCTAATCGGTGCGACGCCGCATATGCGGCGCTGCACTGATTTCAAAAAGTAGTTCCTGTACTACTTTTTGCGATTTCAGGACGCGATTTTACATTGACATCTGTGCAGAAACCTGCACAGATGTCTCCTAAATCGTGTCCGAAATCGGGACTGCCAGCGGGAGTGAAATTGTGCGAGTTCAGCTGAACTCGCACGATTTCACTCCCGCAGCCCAGTGTGAACCAGGGCTCAAAGTAACAGAATCTTATGAAATGCACACAAAAAGTAATACTAAGCAGAAACACTGTGGTACATAGACTGTCACAAAGTGTTGAAATATTTCAGCCTGATGCTGAACGCATTGTTAAGTATCTATTGACAGACACTAGCTTAAATGTCTCTTATATCAATCAGCAAAAGCTACAGCTACTGGATAATATGCAAGGGACAAGGTGAGGTATGATAAGTCTCAGTTTTTCCCCACATAGAATACAAAGATTTAAAAGGAAGCACTGTGTGCGTTTCTACATGTTTGGCAGAATGTTCACATTCCATTGTATTTACATATTATACATTCACTGATTTTCTATATATATGTAAAGGCAAGCTGTTAATTTTCCTGTGTATTTGGCATGCAAAGTACTATAATATGGTAAAATCTATGGCAACTAATCAGCTTTAATAACATACAGACTATTAAAGTGAAGCTGTCACATTTGAGGCAAGATCACAAGATCATGGGGTTGGCTGAGACACTACAGAAATCACTATTACACTTTATATCAATGCTTTATTGCCAAATTATTAGCACTGAAAGATCTGTGTTTTGTTTCACTTTTTATTTACACCTTTAAGGCCGCGTACACACGATCAAATCTAGTTGCTGGAAACGGTCGGCCCGACCGTCCCAGCAGACAGATTTGATCGTGTGTACGGGCGAGCCGACGGATTTGGCCAGCCGACAGATTTGAAAGCCTGCTTTCAAATCTGTCGGCTGGGAACCTGTCGGCCCGATATGTCTGCTGGTTAGTACGCTAACCAGCAGACGTATGTTCTCGCAACATGCGTCGAATGGATTCGACGCATGCGCGGAAGTAATTCACTTCCTGGTGCGGTGACGTGGCGGCGTCAACGTCACCGCCACGTCACTGACACGTCAGCGCGCCATCTGCCGGTGGGGATTTTGGTTTTATCGTGTGTACACGATCAAACCAATACATCCCAGCAGAAAGATTTGTTCAAATCGGTCTGTCCGACCGATTTGAACAAATCTGTCTGCTCGTGTGTACAGGGCCTAACAGGTTTGTAAAGAGCAGCCTTCTGTTTGTTATACAGAAGCTGAAAAGAGTACAATCCATGGGTTTTGATTTCTAGACACATGCATTCTAAAAACCAATGACTTCACCAGTTGATAAGGAGGATGTTTCTTGCCTCCACAGCATCGTTGTTTGACACTCCTGTGCTCCTCTCCCTTAGCTGACTGATGGAGAGAATTGAGGGAGAAGAGAAACATTGGAATACTAGCAAGTACCAGCATGAAAAAGTGTATTTGCTTTGGAAGAATAAATCACCTCTAACATGGGGCTCCTACGTGTGGATGTTGCTGGATTGTGAAAAACTGTCAGGCCTTGTACACACGATCAAATCTGTCCGCTGGAAACGGTCTGCTGGACCGTTTCAGCAGACAGATTCGATCGTGTGTACGGCCGAGCCGACGGATTTGGCCACCCGACAGATTTCAAAGCATGCTTTGAAATCTATCGGGTGGGAATCCGTCCGCCCGACATGTCTGCTGGTTAGTACACTTACCAGCAGACATGTCGTCCCGCACCGCCGCCGCACCGCCGCCGAATGGATTCGGCGCATGCGCGGAAGTGTTTTACTTCCTGGTGCGGTGACGTGGCGGCGTCAATGTCACCGCCACGTCACCGACACGTCAGCGCGCCATCTGCTGGCGGGGATTTTGGTTTGCTCGTGTGTACACGCGAGCAAACCAAAATCCCAGCAGACAGATTTGTTCAAATCTGTCGGACAGATAGATTTGAACAAATCTGTCTGCTCGTGTGTACGAGGCCTTAGAATAGTTTTTACATTTTAGAATGGGGTGCCTTTAGACTGTCCATAATTTTAAAGGGTGCCTTGACTTAAAAAAGTCTGAGAAACACTGATATAGACAAACCTTTCTGAACCAGGCTTCCTCCAGAGGTTGTTAAGGGTTTCTTAAGCAGTGGGCATTTCCCAACTCTTAAATAAGTAATCACTGGCACCTATGGTCTTCTTAGATCTACATCTTATATATGTAAGGACGGGGGGGGGGGTATTGGATTCTTCCCAATGACCAAGTGTAAGGAGCATTATTCCCACAGTCCATCACACTAATGCTGCATACACGCAGTCAGAATTTCCGACAACAAATGTTCAATGGGAGCTTGTTGTCAGAAAATCCGACCATGTGTATGTTCCATCGGACATTTGCTGTTGGAGCTTCCGACAATAAAAATTTGAGAGCTGGTTCTCAAATTTTCGGACAACAAAATTTGTCGAGCGTGTATTCACAATTCCAACTCACAAAATTACATGCATGCTCGGAAACAAGCAGAAGAGCCACACTGGCTATTGAACTTAATTTTTCTCGGCTACGTGTTGTACCTCACCGCGTTCTTGATGTTCGGAATTTCTGACAACATTTGTGTGATCGTGTGTATGCAAGACAAGTTTGAGCCAACATCCATCGGAATGTTGTTTCAAAATGTCCGATCGTCGGTATGTGGCATAAAGCTAGCCATGCTGTACACATTTTTGTTATTCAGACAGATAGCTCCAAATTAGACTTCTACAGTACATCCAAACTAATTTTGTGGTAAGAGGAATCCCCCCTCTGGGTCAATGTGTTTGGAAAATGGAACCTGCTGCTGTCAAAATACACGGGTCAGCATCTGCAGCAAATTGGCTGCACAGCTGATTGAGAAAAATGTTTTAACCTGTCCCTTTAACAGATGCCTATCAAATAATCTACTTCGTTCAAGTGGGGATGGCTGCACACTAACTGAAATTGGGCTGATTCCTGCTGAACCAGTTGAAGCTTGATCAGTGTATGACCATTTTTATGCACTGTGAACTGTAGCTATAGTCATTGGTACCAGGGGTTCACTGAGCTTGTAAAGTTTTTTCAAGGGATTCTCAGCATTACAAAAGGTTGAGAAAGGCTGATCTGGAAGACTTTGGGGTTGAATTACTAAAGGCAAATGGGCTGTTTGTTTGTAAAGGAATTTCCCTTACCTTTAAACTGATGAAAAGTAATTTTGAAAATAAAATAAAAAATTTAAAAATAAAAACAGCACTTTTGTTTGCACATAATTGAATGAGGTTAAAGCCTCACCTCATCCGATAAGCTTTGGGGGAAATTCCTGTGCAAAGTCAACATTTCCTAAAAAAAAAATTAACATTGTTTTTGACTTTAGTAAAACAACCCCTTTGTCTCATTACCAAACTGCAGTATGCCTGGGTGTTCTTGCTTAGGTGATGGAAACCTATCATGACAGAAATGCCTAGGCAGTTGTTTGTTGTCAATAATTTGTCTGTCACACTGATTCTTTAGGATAAGTACTCTCTTCTATAATTGACTAGGACCAAGTATGCAGCAAGTAATGTTAAAATCAGAAGTAAAAAATCTGCCTACTAGTTCCATTAAAGCGATTATAACTTCTTGTTTTTTTTTTTTATATTAATAAACATGTTATACTTACCTGCTCTATGCAATGCTCCAAAGCCTCAGCTCAGTGTGTCCATTCACACACAAAGCCTTGGCTCGGCACTACCCCTCCATCTCACGATTGGCTCACTGGCTGTGATTGACATCAGCGGGAGCCAATAACCAATCAGGAGTGTGAGTACCCAGAGAGCCAAGGCTCTTGAGGACATCGCTGGATTGAGAGGGGGCTCAGGGGAGTATTAGGATGGCTGAGGGGGGGGGGGGGGCTGCTGTACACGGAAGGTTTTTCACCTTCATGCATTGAATACAGGAAGGTAAAAAAAACCTTGTGTCTTTACAATCACTTTAATGGCTCAAAAATATGGGCAAGTATGAGTAGCAGCATGCCAGCCAGGCAGGTAACATTTTCCAAAGAAGGTCAGTAATGATACCCTCTTGCTTTTGTTTCCCTGAAACCATGTACATCCATGTACACAAATCTATACAAGCTTTAGCAATTCTCTGTTTTTGCTTCTCCCCAACTAAAATATGGGTTTTGGGTGGACTGACCATTTACATCTGCCTGTTCTTAGTTTTGTAACAATCTGTTTTACATGAAGAAAGAATTTTACACTTATGTTGGTATGTATTTCCAGCATCCTTTTACCATTAAATTGTACTCAAGAAAAAAGTGGCGATTACTGCATGTGATAAATGTATTCACGATGTGTTTAATGTGGAGGTGTAGAGATTTGTAATTTATAAATATAACTTGTGTCCATATGTACAGCATATGTAAGTGTTAGTTACACATTTCTTTGACAAGGCTTTACATCTTGTGTTTTCTTCAGTATTTGTATCTAATATGGAAGATATATATCTAGATGGCAAATAGTGCTGACTGTACAATTACTATGTAGTAGTCACTAAATCTGTCATTTTTGTGTGTATTCCTACCTCTAACAAATTAATTTGGTATGCTGTTTGTCAGTTACAGTGCAGAAAATAAGTATTTGAACACCCTGCTATTTTGGTTCTCCCACTTTACTGAAATCTTGTGTTCCACTTGAGAGACATAATAAATTCAGTATTTGTATCTAATATGGAAGTTCTCAAACGTCTATATGCCGCACGCGCCCGTCTGCGCAGCGCGGCGATCGGTGATGCGGGGTGGCAACCTGCATATCTCGGTAACGAGCTCCGGCGGACTGTACAAGCCGTGTCCAATACTCACGATGTAGTAGTCACTAAATCTGTCATTTTTGTGTGTATTCCTACCTCTAACAAATTAATTTGGTATGCTGTTTGTCAGTTACAGTGCAGAAAATAAGTATTTGAACACCCTGCTATTTTGCAAGTTCTCCCACTTGGAAATCATGGAGGGGTCTGAAATTGTCATCGTAGGTGCATGTCCACTGTGAGAGACATAATAAATGGGGAAAAAAAAAATTCCAGAAATCACAATGTATGATTTTTTTAACTATTTATTTGTATGATACAGCTGTAAAGAAGTATTTGAACACCTGAGAAAATCAATGTTAATATTTGGTACAGTAGCCTTTGTTTGCAATTACAGAGGTCAAACGTTTCTTGTAGTTTTTCACCAGGTTTGCACACACTGAAGGAGGGATTTTGGCCCACTCCTCCACACAGATCTTCTCTAGATCAGTCAGGTTTCTGGGCTGTCGCTGAGAAACAGAGTTTGAGCTCCCTCCAAAGATTCTCTATTGGGTTTAGGTCTGGAGACTGGCTAGGCCACGCCAGAACCTTGATATGCTTCTTACAGAGCCACTCCTTGGTTATCATGGCTGTGTGCTTCGGGTCATTGTCATGTTGGAAGACCCAGCCTCGACCCATCTTCAAAGCTCTAACTGAGGGAAGGAGGTTGTTGCCCAAAATCTCGCAATACATGGCCCTGGTCATCCTCTCCTTAATACAGTGCAGTCGCCCTGTCCCATGTGCAGAAAAACACCCCCAAAGCATGATGCTACCACCCCCATGCTTCACAGTAGGGATGGTTTTCTTGGGATGGTACTCATCATTTTTCTTCCTCCAAACACGGTTAGTGGAATTATGACCAAAAAGTTCTATTTTGGTCTCATCTGACCACATGACTTTCTCCCATGACTCCTCTGGATCATCCAAATGGTCATTGGCAAACTTAAGACGGGCCTTGACATGTGCTGGTTTAAGCAGGGGAACCTTCCGTGCCATGCATGATTTCAAACCATGACGTCTTAGTGTATTACCAACAGTAACCTTGGAAACGGTGGTCCCAGCTCTTTTCAGGTCATTGACCAGCTCCTCCCGTGTAGTCCTGGGCTGATTTCTCACCTTTCTTAGGATCATTGAGACCTCACGAGGTGAGATTTTGCATGGAGCCCCAGTCCGAGGGAGATTGACAGTCATGTTTAGCTTCTTCCATTTTCTAATGATTGCTCCAACAGTGGACCTTTTTTCACCAAGCTGCTTGGCAATTTCCCCGTAGCCCTTTCCAGCCTTGTGGAGGTGTACAATTTTGTCTCTAGTGTCTTTGGACAGCTCTTTGGTCTTG
Organism: Rana kukunoris; assembly: GCA_029574335.1. Taxonomy (NCBI): domain Eukaryota; kingdom Metazoa; phylum Chordata; class Amphibia; order Anura; family Ranidae; genus Rana; species Rana kukunoris. The sequence goes on from CM056052.1 coordinate 142,840,725, forward strand.
GCCATGTTAGTAGTTGGATTCTTACTGATTGTATGGGGTGGACAGGTGTCTTTATGCAGCTAATGACCTCAAACAGGTGCATCTAATTTAGGATAATAAATGGAGTGGAGGTGGACATTTTAAAGGCAGACTAACAGGTCTTTGAGGGTCAGAATTCTAGCTGATAGACAGGTGTTCAAATACTTCTTTGCAGCTGTATCATACAAATAAATAGTTAAAAAAATCATACATTGTGATTTCTGGATTTTTTTTTTGATTATGTCTCTCACAGTGGACATGCACCTACGATAACAATTTCAGACCCCTCCATGATTTCCAAGTGGGAGAACTTGCAAAATAGCAGGGTGTTCAAATACTTATTTTCCGCACTGTATATACTGTAAATTAATGTGTATGACCTGTAGTGCATGCCTTTTGTTAAACACATGCAGATTTGATACTTAGCATATGTGTGTCAGTATTGCATAGGAAATATTCTCTTCAATTCGCTATACTGTATAACTGCCATCAAAAGAATGGATTATGCTGTTATCTATGGTTGCAGTAAATTACTCATAATAGATGCCACAAGAGCCTGCAAAAGGCCTAAGAAGGATAAAGGGTCTAAGCTCCGGGTGGCGGAGTGAAACGCACATTGAGACGTGGCCTGGTTGAAGTCCAGGCTGAGGTTGCCACTCCATTTATTGCAGTAAGACATCGTAGATGTGTGACTTCCAGGGATTATCCTTCCTTTCTTGAACATCTGGTAGGTGTGTTCTGCTTTGATGATGTCTATGATGTGTCCCAGAAGATTGCAGGCAGGGAAAGGAGGAAGGAACTTCTGGTGGAATCGCCTAGGCAATTCAACTGGAAGTGGCAGCGGGTAACTGTCATAACCAGGTACCCGCTTCCCTGCCCAAAGAAACGTTTCAAAGAAGAAGAGGAGGGGAGAGGAGGACATAAATAAAAACTTTACTTTTAGGGTGAAGTTATGTGTTAAGTTCTGAGGGTTGCATATTTAAGTTAGGATAAGACTTTATGCACACTAAAGCTGATAAACTGCAGTTTATTGGCGTTTTGGCTTTTTTTTTTTAAGCCCATAAACTGAACTCTATGTTAGCCTATGTGCCCATGCACACCTGGGCGTTTTTTAGTGTTAATGAGCTTTGGAGTTTATTGTCTTTTTTCTGAACGCCCAAAATTTGCGTTCAAAGTGCAGTTTTTTGGCGGGAAAAAAACGCAAAAAACATTGAAAAATCATTCATTAGTAGGATAAATATAAAATACTGCATATTAATATTCACTTTCATCCAGCAAGCCAACAAGTGAAACTCTACCTACGTCTCTGCAGATGTTATACTAACAAAGACAGAGGAGAAACTCAATCCTCTCCTCCATTTGCTGCTAGGTTGTATCTTACCTAGTAGATTAACACAATATTTCAAAAATCAAACTGGGTAATAACAAAATTAAAATAGTGAAGTGCAACCACACCCAGCTGAGCAGCAGGGTGTATTAATGAGTCAATTAGGTGAAAATAATCAAAAGTGAAAACAATCTATATAATCTAGCAATATGAAAAACAAAATGTCCATAAAATATATATATATATATATATATATATATATATATATATATATATATATATATATATATATATATATATAGGGACTGTTGCTAGTAGATTCAAGACATGAAATCCAAAAGAAAAACTATTCTCAGTGCACATGTCCATATCTTCATAAGTGACAAATCAAAAATAAGTGATCAAGCACACCACCGGTCTCTATATGTGCTCACCTCACATAAAGGCCGACCATAGGGTCTAATGGCACCTTCCCCTCAGGGGTATAAATCCAGCAATCTGTTGTTCCTCTATCCTCATAAGAACTCACAATCACTCAAAAGCTGTTCCTCGTAGTTATATGTCATAAGGGCAGGACAAAACTAAACATAGTGTTTTACCATTTAAAAACAACTTTTAATAAAACCACAGTAAAGAACTCACATTTGCAGATGCACTGTCCTGGTGCATGCAGGTAAAGCACTTGTATGATAAAGATGGACAACCCCTGGATCACTGAAACATCCACAGATCCTTGGCCATGTGTCCCCAGCGGCTCGTGAACTGCTTACTAGATGGATGTAATGATATCACAGGCTCCGCCTCTCTGCGTTTCCTCACTGTACTTGTGACTATATCAAGAGGTGTGAGTCTAGTGTCATTGTTTTACCTTTATAGTCAGAATAACCAATCATTCATGTCAATTATTTTGCCGTAGCCCATCTTAGCGGCCATTTTGTGATAGTCTGTCTGCAGATAATACAATCAGATATCCTACCTAAATTTTTTAGACTAAGTCATGTCAAAAGATAAATAGTAAAAAGTAATCTTCAATGTAAGAGACTTGAGCACCTAAGAGAGCCTATACTAAATCTAAAATAGCCCAATACTAACCTGTGAATCACTAGGAAAGTAATACGGAATATTTCCATCAGTCATTTGGTTTTGTACAGGGGTGTCCAAACTTTTTCAAAGAGGGCCAGATTTGATGAAGTGAACATGCGCGAGGGCCGACCATTTTACCTGACATTCTTAGAACCATTACAATTCGGTCTAAGTGTGTTCGTCTGCGCACTAATATACTGCCCAACAACAATTCTCTTGCCTTTGTGGCTTTGTGTGGTGAAGATATGAGCTTGGGTGTGTTATTTGGATACATACATATCTTTTGTGGCCCCCAACAAATCCCTGCAGGCTCGCTCTGGACTAAGGATGAGCTTGGGAGTGTTTTTTGGATATACCGTATTTTTATCGGCCTATAACATGCACCTTCACTTTTAGAGATAAGTTTCAGGAAAAAAAAAATTAAATAAAGAACTTTGAAGCAAAATAAGGGTCAGTGTCCATCAATGCAGCCTAATCAGTGCCCATCTACAGCCTCACCATTGCCATGGATGCAGCCTCACCATTGCCATGAATGCAGCCTCACCATTGCCATTAATGCAGCCTCACCATTGCAATCAATGCAGCCTTACCATTGCCCTAAGTGCAGCCTGATTGATGCCCATCTGCAGCCTTGGAGGGGACAAGGAGGGGGGCAGGACGAGCGCCAACAGATTACATACAGGAGAATCTCCTGCTTACTCAGTGGCCTCTTTAATGCAAAGTTCCTATGATAGACAAAACAGTCATCCAATGGCAGCCCAGGAGATGGGACTTCCTATTACAGATGCTGCTGAGTAAACAGGAGATTCTCCTGTATGTAATATGACCGTGCCTGTCCCGCCCCCTCCCTGTCCCCTTTGTAGCAGCGTAGATTAATACAGTATAAATGTTTTGTGGCCCTGGGGGCCAAAAAATATATATATATACAAATAACCAGAGGGGCCACATTAAACCAGAACGTGGGCCGCAATTGGCCCGCGGGCCGGACTTTGGACATGCCGGGTTTTCGGGAATAACTGGGTAATAAAGTCACAATAAACATTAAAAAAAAGCATTTAACGTACAATTAATCAAAACCTATTATAGTATACCTTTGAGTGGTGTTGGAACATGAATGAAAATTGGGAGGAGGGACCTCAAAAAGGACCCTCTGGTGATGGACAAATTATGTCCTGTACCTCATCCTGGAAATAGATTACATGAAAACCCTAACTAGATAAAATACTTTATCGGTACCAAATGGGTAAAAAGTCAAAAAGATTTTATTATACAAAGTTTAAAATACATAGACATAACATGGAGAGGTATAAATATGCCACAGACAGATAAAACAAAGAAAATATTATAATGCTCTTAGTATTTTCCCTCATCAACCCCACTGCAGTTAGGGGGTGAGTCTCACTGTAGCTTCTCATCCCCTAACTGTAGTGGGGTGATGAAGAAAAATACTAAGATCATTTATAATATTTTCTTTGTCCTATCTGTTCAGGGATATTTATATACATGTTATGTCTATATATTTTAAACTTTGTAAAATAAAATCTTTTAGATTTTTCTTCCCCATTTGATACCGATAAAGTCCTTTATCTAGTTAGGTTATTTTGTGTGATGTTGGGACATGATGACAACTATGAAAACTTGTTTTCCCTTTGGAAGAGAATGTACATGTGTGCCCCAAAAATCATCACAGAAAATGGATGACTTTGGTCAGACTAGATGGAGCATAGTGGAGTTAGGATAAATGTTAGGGTTGGGAGTTAAAGCTGGTCATACTCCAAAATAATTTTTGTTTGAATTTTTTGTTTTTTGAAGGTTTTGATTTTCTAATGATGAGTAGGGTCAAATCTGCATTGGTTTTCAACCATACAATTGGATAAAAAAATGTTTCTCAAATGAACAAAATTTTAAATGTAGATGTGTTTTTTATTCAGAAAAAAATCATGCATATTGTAATGAAACCTGTTCAATATGTCAGGGACTTTATTCAGCTAGCAGGTCTAGGCAAACATTTAAGGGAAAATGATTTTTCTATGAATGTTTAAATGAAAATGTAACTGCAAATTGCCACCTTTAGGGCCAAATTAAGGTTTAAGCTTTAGCTACGGATATCTATGTATTTATTTAATTTGTATTAATAACTCACAGTCTGTAAAGGTAAAGTGGAGGGGATGAAATATAATACCAACATTTTTAAGTGAAGATATTGTCTAAGGTGTCTCCAAGCCCATAAACACACAGAAGCTTTGCAGTCAGGTTAGTATTACAATTAGGTGCCCATATTGATGTTGTAAAGCCTGTTTAGTTTTGATGAGTGCACGTTTATTTTTTCTCTTTCCAATCACCTTTTCTTACACATTCCACAGCCAAGCCTGTAACCGTGCCAAGTATGCCTTGTACATCAGGCTACAAATGCCATTTACATGTAATGTGCCTTTCTGTTTGTCATTATATAAATGTCTGGGGTGTTCATATTATTTATATAACAAATGCTTGCTGTCTCAGAGAGTTTAGAGTAGCTCCCCTAGTGAGCATGTCTAGGCTTCCAAGTACAAGAGGTTTACTGCATGTTAATTGCTGTTGTTAATACATTCTTCCCACATTGTAAGCATCCCAAGGGTGTGTGCCGTCCATAGCTCATTACAACACACACTAAAAAAATTTTTTTTTTTTAGTTTTATGGTTACATCTACCAAGAATTGTTCACATGAATATAGATAAAGGTTCCATTTGAACTTAAAAAACAGAGCTAGTGTGGAAAACAATTTGGTGTATCCAACTTTGTGCTATAATGTTTTTTTTGTTTTTTGTTTTTTTTTTGCTGGATTACCCTGCTTACCTGCATTAATAAAATCAGTGGTTAATCATACAGTGATAATATTTGACCACTGATATGCTTATTTTTTTCAGAACGGTACTAGAACATGCATACATATATCCCGTGATTGCTTTTCTTAGATAAGACTCATCTCTGCACAATCTCTGCACAGTTTAAGGTACAATCAGCTAAGGTAATCCAGCCTGCCTAGTGCACGTTTTACTAAAATCAACTATAGATCAACTAAGAAAAGCACCTAGACAGACTAGAAACCTCTTTCCTATGATCTGCCATTCTGACCTGCCTCCACCTTTAAAACCCTGACATGCACACTTGAGATACATAATTTACATAATATTACGTATGCATATTTACCAGGAAAATTCTCCCTGCACATATGACCATGTTTAGAGTTCTAATGCTGCTTTAGGTGTTATTTTTTATTAGTAGGTTAAATGGAAAATGCTAGAATATATTTCACACTTTCAGCCAACAAGTGGAACTCTAAACATATCTCTACAGATGGTATGCTAACATAGACCTTAAAGAGACAGAGGAGGGACACAACCCCCCCCCCCCCATTTGCTGAAAGAAGAGGTCACATCTTACCTAGTGGATTAAAGGAACACTAAAGGTTCATTTTTTATTAGATCAATTGATTGCTGTAAGCTAGAGCATTTAAATATCACTTACCTCATTTATCTCTTTGACCTCAAAAATACAGTAATCCAGGTTTGAAAATGCTATTTCCTGTCTCTCCTCTTCTTGCTTTTCACCAGCACCTGAGCTGTTTGGCATGGTGGAAAGCAGAGTGTGCTCACCCCCTCCCTATGACTACAGCCCTGCGTGAAGATGCTCTCTTATCCCTCACAGTCATGGAGGCTAAGCCTATTGGGAACTGTAGTTCCCATTAGGCCGTGATGCAGCAAGAATGAATGCGCACCGCAAACCAGGAAGTCAGTGAGAACAACAATTCAGGAGTGATGGAGGTGAATAAAACAGCTCGATTTCAACAGGTATCGAACTACTTATAATGCAAAACATTACTTTTTACTTTATCAGCTACTGTCAGACTTTAATTTAAGAGGAAAATATTTTTGTCTTTACAACCTCTTTAACACAGTATGTTTGGAAGCAAACTGAGTATTAGTCGTTCCCCAAAATGATGTAATATAAGTGGTCACTTAACTTTATGATTTAACCATATCCAGTCAGCCAGATATTGCACCACATGCATAGCTTTCTGTAGATCTAATAGATATTGTATAGTCAGATTGTAAGGATAATGTGAATTTTAACGTATGTGAAAACTTCCAATGTCCTCAGAATTTGTAAGGTCACAGTTAGTCTATTAACTTATTGGCTGTTGTTTATTTATTTTCTGTCATGTATAGCCATTGGCTTTGATGGTATTCTAAGTTCTCCTTACATTAAAACGTTTAAAGAATATGTAAACCTTAATCTTTATTTCTAGCAGACACATCACCATCATTAGGCTCTTATCCTCTGTAGGGCTGGTGCAATGGGCAATACTAAGTTGTAGTGGGTCATGTTTTCTAGAAGTCTATCTAAGACGAAACCGGTCGGGTACGCTGGGTTCATTCACAACTTTTTGCACTTTCTTTGATATACTCCTACCTATCCAAGGTGGTGGAGTTAAGGTGCATATTTTATTCTGTGATGTGGTTTCCTATTGGGACCAAATTATATATTTTGATTGGAGTGTGATATTTTGCTGTGGGACTGCCAATTTTTTATGTTTTTAATAAATGTTTATACATTTTCACACTATGAGAATTTTTTCTCCTTTTTTGGGTGTGATTACCCACTGATTGATTACACCATTTTCGGTTTATGGAGTCACATCCCTGTATTCTTGGTCGTGAATACAATCTACAAACACCGGAGGCCCTTTGGATCCTGACATTTCCTTGATGACATCACGTAGAGGACAAAGGGGAGTCAGCCACGGATTGATCTATGCTCTCTAGACCCTCCACCGTACGGTGAGTCACGGGTCCACAGAATCTGGTAAGAGTACCTCATTATTCTTACATTACCATATTATTGGATTATATCCTCTGGAGTGTATGAGCTTGCTTACACCTACCGTGGGAAGAAAGGTTCCGTTTATGAGACCCATAGAGTGGGTGGACTTACCTTTTCCAGTTTCAGGACTATCTCTCGGACCCAGTGTCAACGTCCTGTGGAGACCTTGTTTAGGCTTATGAACTTATTCATATATGGTGTTTGATCATATAAACCTAGTATACTCACAACCCCCTTCATTTGATTGTGCACATTGTTTGGAGGTGTTACTGTGATCACTATTACAGACTAACATTTATTTATCGGTCCAAGTTTTGATACTTGAGGCCCTTGTTTACATTGTTTGTGCAACACGAATTTCATTATTATTTTCATATTTTTATGTTTTTATTTGTTTTTCATGGTAAGGCAGATCACGGCCATACATGTTGATATTATTTTGATTATTTGTTTTTTCACATTTGATATGCAATAATCACTTAAGGCAGAGACGCCCCTAGCACTAGTGGGAAAGGGGACTGGAGTCCATGTCTCCACTTTCCACTTCACAAGTGGAGTTATTCTTCTTGGCGCTACACTTACTTTTTTATAATACCGAACTGCTATACACTGTGATGACAGCGAGGCACCATAGATGAGCTGCTGTCAATAAAGTGTCTTAGTCTGTACTAAGGCACCAGCAGCAGGAAGAATCAGTGAGCAAAGTAATGGGCTTTAGTTGTTTGGAAGTCAAGAGGCAATCATTGCAGAGGCCAGATGAGCCTGCAGATTATTGCCACAAACAACCAAGAAGAACAGAATTAACAAGTATTTAAAAAAAAAATTAAGACGTTTAGTAAAAGGTACACACTTTATTTTAAATTAAATTGGAAGGATTTAAGATTTACAGAACAAGCAAGAACAAACAGAAAGATTGGGTAACAGAGAAAACATTTACTTTATGAAGGGTGGTGTCTAACCAAAGGCCTTACTCAATATAATAAATGGACGCAGTCATTATCATTGTCACAAGTTGGTGATCAGAGGTTGGTGAATGATCCAGCTACCAAAAATATTTATTTGCCTTAAAATGTACATATACATGGTTACTAGTGTGTTCAACTAGTGTGCATATACTGTCTACAAACACAGTAGACAATCCTGAGAATTATAGCCCAAAAATGTTTCCATGTAGAAATGTGTTGCAGGATCCCTTCTCCTATTAAACAAAAGCTGGATATTGAGCAGTTCCTGATATCAGCAGTTTGGCCAATCCACCTAATTCATTATAGAATAAGTGGCAGAGGAGTCAGCTTGGAACTGAAACTACAGTTAAATATCTTTATAATTGTTTCAGGCATGGATGTCCAGAAAAGCTCCAAAAAAAAGTCAGTTTTGGTGCTTAAACAGAACTCTGCTAGAAACAATTTAATTAAACATTAGTGTGCATCAGGTTATCTATTTTCCAGGGAAAAACAAAACCGTTGGCCTAAAAATGTGCATAAAGAAATACTACCTGTCATTATAAAGATCATCTCCCAGCAGTCCTTGTTGTAATGTTCCAAAGACAAATGCACAATTAAGTACTATAATATAGCTCCGGTAAATGTTGAGCACAAATATTGTTAAAGGACAGAGTCGCCATTGACTTTAGGAAAGTGTCCAGTAACAGTACATATATATAGTGCATGCATCTCTGAACAAACTACAGTCTGTATGAAAATGTCTGTAATTATTCTCTCCAAAGACTGTGACAGTTTTCTACTAATTGTAGAGATGAATAATGGTTCCTTGAAGTTTCTGGTATTTATCTGTATGCCAATTTGTATAAAAAGTGGGGGATAGTAGAAATAATTCAGAAGTCCAATGAATACAGCACTAGCTGAACACCAACTGCTAAGCAAAGCTATACTAATAAGATACACTATGTAGGAAAATTACACAAAGGTTAACATATAGTTTTATGTCCCCTTAGTTTTGATGTATTAATTCATTTTGAGCCTGAAAATTAAACAATATAAGATGTCAGAACAAACTTTCCATGACTTCTACTAAATCTAGCGTGGTAATTCTAGTTGTGACTTTGTTTGACCCTGTCTGTATAATTTGATCTAGCCAGAGTTTGCTTTAATAAACTTTGTTTCAAAGCAATGTATGTGATATTAGAAAGTGTTGTGTATGCAGACAAGGTTATAGTATAACATAATCCCAAATTAACAGTTACACCAAGTAAACCCTCCCTCATGTCCTGTTTTATTAATGCCCTGGGTCTACCTCCATCACCAAATCCAGTTTACAAGGCTTTGCAAGTCACTGATGTATGCAATTAACATTGTTCATATGTAAATAATTAAACTCTTAAGAAAGGTAAGCTTAACACAAATTGCAGAACACATTGTTTATATTGAAGGTAAGAGACACAAATTAAAATAAGTGGTGGATTAAGTGGGAAAGAAATTGGGAAGTCACATGGTCATGTATTGACGCCTGACTTGGTAGACTAGCAATAAACCTATTGTATATATAATCTCTTAGCTGGGACTTTCAATTCATGTGGTGACATACATACATTGGGGAAAAGTTAACATGGGAATTGCAGCATTGTAAAAAAAGCTGAAGTTAACTTTATTTCACAGTGCTGCTTTTCTCACTTTATTTGTTCATAATATTATAAAGATTAACTCTAGCATAGTAAAGATGGCAACCATCTGTAATGTTGACTATTTAAAAAAAAATATTCCACAGAACTTATGATTTAAAACATTAATGACTGCGGTCAGGGGCGGACTGACAACTCATGGGGCCCTTTGGGCAATAGGAGATTATGGGGCCCCCAGGCAATAAATTATGGGGCCACACAGTACTGTACACACAGACACACACACAGTATACATACACACACTGAGAAAGTAACGGAGAGGCAGGGCAGCTATAATCTTGGGATTTTTAGACCAAAAGGATGTCGGTAAGGGACATTTCAGGGACAGATGTAAAAAAACACAGATTTTTACATACTGTCCCTGGTTTTACTGAGGCTGGTGAATGGTTAGTCCGCTCCTGACTCCGGTTGATTTACTAAACCTGGAGAGTGCAAAATCTGGTTCAGCTCTGCATAAAAAACAATCAGTTTCAAACTTTGGCGTTTTCAATTAAAGCGTTACTAAACCCACAACAGTAAAAATCAGTGTGTATATGCAGTAAAGCATGCCTGTCATACACACTGTGGAACCTAAAGGGTTATTCCTCCACATTGTGTAAAAAGGCTGTTTTATCCTTCTCTACTTACACTGTCCCCAATCCATTTTATTATAGAACAGAGCCTTGGGGGCACTCTGCACATGCTCAGTTTGGTGTGTATTGCTAGAGAGTTTTTTAGTTTTTTTGGGAGGATGCTTGTGATCAGCACGGGGCCAATCAGCACTGTCCAGGGTCAGGGGTCCTTCAGCCTTATAGGATAGTCAGAGTAGAATTATAACTCCTCCTACAATCTTTAAACAGGCATTGATAAACATCAGACTACTATATACTGCTGATGAAAAAAGATATTTAGCAGTTTATATTTACTAAAATAATTGCATTTCCATGTTCTGTGTACTGTGGGAGACCGGATACAGTGAATGCAAGCCCCTGGGTTTAGTAACAATTTTAGCTTTGACAAACAAAACTGGAAGCTGATTGGTTTCAATGCAGAGATGCACCAGATTTTGCACTCTCTAGTGTGAGGCCTCGTACACACGATAGGTTAAACAGAGGACAACGGTCTGATGGACCATTTTCATCGGTAAAAAACGATCGTGTGTGGGCCCCATAGGTTATTTAATCATTGGTTAAAAAAAGCCAACTTGCTTTAAATTTTAACCGATGGATTCCTAAACGATAGGTCAAAACCGATCGTTAGTAGGAACGACCATCGGTTAAAAATCCTGCTCAGAATTAAGTCGATGCATGCTTGGAAGCATTGAACTTTTTTTCAGCACGTCGTTGTCTTTTACGTCACCGCGTTCTGACACGATCGGTAATTTAACCGATGGTGTGGGCGTGATGGACCATCAGACAGCTTCAACCTTCAGACCGTTCTCATCGAATGGACTGATCGTGTGTACGCGGCTTTAGTAAATCAACTCCACCGTTTCTGAGCACCAATGCGACCAATGTCTAACCATAGAGATCCAAGTACAGTGAAGGTCCACAATCATATGAGCACACAAATCCAGTCACAATACATTGACAGCTATGGTTTTTTTAGTTATTTTTTCCCGAGGTCATTTTAATAATCTGTCAAAAAGTGCATTTGCGTGAAAATTATATTATATCTTTTCATGTGACAACACTTTGCTACAATGTAAAGTACTGAGTGTACAGCTTGTAAATTTGCTGTCCCCTTAAAATGTCTAAACCGGCAACAAAAGTTAGTACATTCCTAAGTGAAAATTGGGTCCAAAGTGTCAATATTTTGTGTTGCCACCATTATTTTACAGCACTGCCTTAACCCTCTTGGGCATGGAGTTCACCAGAGCTTCAGAGGTTGCCACTGGAGTCTTCTTCCACTCCTCCTTGATGCCATCATGGGGCTGGTGGATGTTAGAGACCTTGCATTCCTCCACCTTACATTTGAGGATGCCCCACAGATGTTCAATAGGGTTTTGGTCTGGAGACATGCTTGCCCAGTCCATTACCTTTACCCTCAGTTTTTTTTAGCAAGGCAGTGGTCGTCTTGGAGGTGTGTTTGGGACCAGTCTTCGAAGGGAGAGGATTATGTTCTGCTTCGGTATGTCACAGTGCATGTTGGCATTCATGGTTCCCTCAATGAACTGAAGCTCTTAGTGCCGGCAGCACTCATGCATCCATAGACCATGACACTCCCACCCCCATGCTTGACTGTAGGCAAGACACACTTGTCATTGTACTCCTCACCTGGTTGCCGCCACACACACTTGACACCATCTGAACCAAATACGTTTATCTTGGTCTCACCAGACCACAAGATGTAGTTCTAGTAATCCATGTCTTCAGTCTACTTGTCTTCAGCTAACTGTTTGCAGGCTTTCTTGTGCATCATCTTTAGAAGAGGCTTCCTTCTGTGACAACAGCCATGCAGACCAATTTAATGCAGTGTGCAGCATATGGTTTGAGCTCTGACAGGCTGACCACCCCCACCCCTTCAACCTCTGCAGCAATTCTGGCAGCCCTCATATGTCTATTTCCCAAAGACAACTTTTGGATATGACACTGAGCACATGTACTCAACCCCTTTGGTTGACCCTAGCGAGACCTGTTCTGAGTGAAACCTGTCCTGTTAAAACCACTGTATGGTCTTGGCCACCATGCTGCAGCTCAGTTTCAGGGTCTTGGTAATCTTCCTATAGCCTAGGCCATCTTTATGTAGAGAGCAACAATTTTTTTTTTGAGTTGTTTACCATGAGGTGTCATGTTGAACTTCCAGCGACCAGTATGAGAGAGAGTGAGAGCTATAAGACCAAATTTAACACAACTGCTCCTCATTCACACTGTGACCTTGTAACACTAAAGAGTCACATGACATTGGGGAGGGAAAATCGCTAATTGGGCCAAATTTGCATATTTTCACTTAGGGATGTACTCACTTTTGTTGCCAGCAGTTTAGACATTATTGGTGTGGTGAGTTATTTTGAAGGGACAGCTAATTTACACTGTTATAAAAGCTGTACACTCACTACATTACATTGTAGCAAAGTGTTAGTTCTTCAGTGTTGTCACATAAAAATGTATAATAAAATATTTACAAAAATGTGAGGGGTGTACTCACTTTAGTGCAATACTGTATATATATATAGCAGTAGGGCAATGAACTACTTTAGACCTTCATTAAAGGGTTGGAGCTAATACCATGCCCCCCCCCCCAATTATTTTTTGTTTTCTAATTTATTTATTTTCAGTTGAAGGGGGTTTTGCATTAAATTATGCAATGATGAGCCAAGCATTTAACTTGTCGCCTGTCAAATTGGACTGCTGAGTTAAATTTGCCTCAGCAGCAAATCAAAGATCTGCTACTGCAATATGTGTATGAACTTACCCGTTCAATTTTAGGTGGGCAGTCATTGGGGTGGGGGTGGGGGGGGTTAAGTGCAGATCAACCCCCTTTTTTTGCCACCTCCTTGCAACCCATGTGAAAGTCCCGTGTTGCTATCTGTTTGTATGTTTGAAGTGAAGAAAAAAAATATTGTTAATGCAGTAAATTTTTTGACTATTTCTGCAAACATTTCTACAAACTTTTTTCCAAACTTACAGATGCAAAAGTCAAAAGATGAAAGAAAAATAATGCAAATCTCTTCATATTTCCTCAATCATGTTTGCAGTAGAGAGGTAAATTATTTACATGGTTCTCACTGTCTCATTTAAGCTTGATGGTTTCTGCTAAGGAACTCAGCTTTAATGCAGTCCCTCTAGATATTAAACTTGAGCCATTGTAACTATCATTGATCTCTATAGTGGTTGCTGCTGTCAGTACACATTGACGGAGCACTGATTTCAGCTGTCTTAGGGATCAATTTATTTTATATTTTGGGCCACGTACTATGTATCTGAGAGGAAGATGACACAAATAGCAAAACCACTGATGTGCACTTACCCTAATATCCTTGAGTAAAGGAGTTTGTGTAAGAAAACAAGAAATTAAATGCAGATGGAAATAAATTGATTAAGACATTATAAATGTAGGCTTAAAACCCTCTTCTGTAATTGGTTCTGCAGCCAACAGAAAACACTAAAAACATGTTGTAATAACATCAGCAAAGCACGTTTCAAGTTGCTCAATCTAGAAGAAAGGTCCTCCACCAGTTCTAAATGCACCTAAGGAGGTATGAATGCTGGTCCATGGACTATTTCATTTTGTTAGAACAAATGGATCATAATACTTTACAGATTCTAAACTAGTAAAATAGAGCTGAGTATACATTTTAGCTTGTAGTAACACTGTTGTGCTGTATCACATGCAAGTTTAAAATAATTATGACAAAATAGTGCCCATTACTACATAAATCAAGACAAGCACCAGTGTCAATGAATGAAATAAACAAATATCCCTATTAATGGATCAGCTGCTATCCATAATGGAGTGCCGTGAATAGCCAGTGAGACCCTCCACCTAAAAAAGCACACACAGCTTCTTACCACACTTGGAGACCCCAAATTATAAGTGGTCTAACAGGCTTGTGGCTTTGAGAATCTGGGGATAAGCATCATCTATTCCAGGGCAATCTGAAACACCTTCGTGGCTGTTGTTCATAACTGAGTGGTTGCTCAGTCTCACCCTTACCGGTGTCCCACTACGTGGTGGAACAAACACCTTTGCTAGAGTTTAATGATTCCTTCTGCCTTCATTTCGCTGCCAGCAAATAGTAACACAGCAAAAAAGTGCCTCTAATAATGCAGTACTGTCAGGTTTATTGAAGTTAAAATCAGATAAAATCTACTCACAAATCATTCAACGAGTCATGCATATAAAACAAACAATGTGTGCAGCTAGGGCCGGCTCCAACATGCACAGGGTAACGTCAGCACAGATTCCACCCTCTGCCCCCCCTGCCAGGAAACACTGATCAGTGTACCATTGGCTGTGAGCACTTATCAGATGCAGGTCAGCTGCTGGTTCTCCAGCATGCCTGTTTGACAGAAGCCAGACAGGCTGAACATCGGCCAGTTTCTGTTGAACCGACTGAAACCGGCCAACTGAAATGCAGCCAGTGTGTATCAACCTTAAAGCGGAGTCCCCCCCCTCCAAAAATTAAAGGTCACTTACCTGTCCAGACATCCAGCGGTGTCCTCAACCGATCCAATTCTTGAATCGGCTCTAGGGTGCTGGCACCGCTATGTCAGCTAAGGGAAACCAGCAGTAAAACCATGTGGCTTCACAGCTGGTTTCCTGCTGCACATGCACTCTACTCTCTACTGCTCTAATTGCACTCTGTGAATGGGCCAGCAGTGGGGGGGGGGGCTGTCTCACTTTGCCATCGTGAACTGAGCCAGAAGTGGGAGCAGGTACCTGTCAAAACCAGGTACCCGCTCCCCCTCTCCTCCCAAAAGGTGCCAAATGTGCAGAAAGGGGGAGGCAGACAAGCAAAGCTTTCCCTTTTGGGTGGAGCTCTGCTTTAAGCTGTTCACACACTGTGAAAAAAAAAACTGAAAAAATTGAACAATGGTGCAGTGCTAAAAAAATATATACTTCCTACCTCTAACATAAAGGAATGTGAAATTATACATCTCAGTCACCTAAACCTAGTGGTGACATAACAAACCCCACTTATTCAAAATGTAATATATACTCATTCACAATATAACAATATCTCACCTGAATCCATAGCAAATAACATCATACAATAATGCACATTAACATATATTGCAATAAATATCCTTAAAGTGTCCAAACAATAAACATTGTCTATATAAAAGTGTGCAATTCACCTCCATGTAAAAACTGCAGATATTCAGATCTTTTGGAAATTGCAGAGCATATCACACGTACTTCCCATTGTGAAAATGCACTCACCTTCTAGATTTGACCCAGACTAATGTATATCAGAGGTCAAAATAGGCTTATGTAGTTTCCCAGGTTCCCACTGATCACAGATCCACCTCTGGGTAATTCAGAATTACTCATGAGCAAGGTGAGAAAAAGACTCCCAGACAAGGCCCAGCAATCGAATAGAAAATTCAATATTTCTCACAATCAAGGAGAGAAAAAGAGCCACCTTGTGTAAAACTATACAATTAGCTTTATTAAAAATATTAAAATCCACTTACATGGAATCAGCTTTAAAGTGCTTGCACCAGAAAGTAAATATTGCAGATTGCCATTGCCATTAAAGTTTTACTCATAGGTTTTAGTAGGGACTCTTAGGATTTTGTATATCTGACCATAATATTCCAAGATTTACACAGCCTGCCAAACGTAAGAGCAAGGTTGGCAAGTTGTCTCCACTATAATGCTACTGCAATACAGCCTGGTCACCTCCTTGCCCCCAATTAATATTGACAGTGGATGATAAGTTCATTTCTTTGCTCCCTCATCCAGTCAACATGTTTCTTGTTAACATATGTGTACTTACTGATTGGCCTCTTGTGCTGCTCCAATTTCAGTCTGATATTTTCTGTACATTGCAGGGTTCTGATATTAGGACACAATCAGCAACTGTGATCAGGAGCCCTGGGAGGGGGAGCAGGGGGAGATGAGCTACAGACAGAATTACTTTAGTGCTTCTGCTTTGAATTGTGAGGATAATTTGCTTCACCTTGTCTGCAACTACAGAGGTCATTAATGAAAAGCTCCAGCATTTAATTGCCCCCCACCTCCCCTACTTAACAAAGCCCCCACCACCTAGTATTTTTTATGTTACATATACCCTATACAAACCTTTTTTCCTTCAGTCTCCAAGGCCATTTGGTGATATCATGGCAGCCTCCTCTTTTTTATCCAGCAGCTGTGGGGGAAGCTGATCATTCTTCCAGGATTGAGTGTCGCTAATGTAATGATGTGTGAGTGTTGCTCAATCCTGGAGTATTGTAAGTGCAGCCATAGGGTAATGTAAATGACAGATCGGGCTGACAGGAAATGAGTGGAATGACATGGCTAGACAATGGAAGAAGCCATGGACAGCTTTGGAGTATAGAGGAGTTATATGGAAATGTAAAATACATGTTTAGCATGGGGGGGGGGGGTATTTAAAAAACAAAATAACATGTTCAGCTGAGTTCCTGAGTTGAATTTTGTAGATGACAATAAGCACCATAAAATTCCCCTGTACAAATCATTAGTATGACCTCATCTGTAATATACAGTTCAGTTTTGGGCACCAGTTCTATAAAAGGATATCAGGGAACTGGAGAAAGTGCATAGACGGGCAACCAAACTGATAAGAGGCATGGAGGAGCTCAGTTATGAGGAAAGGTTAGAGGAACTGAATCTATTCCCTCTGGAGATTAAGGGGAGATATGATCAACCTGTACAAATACATAAAGGTGTTGAGTTATTCACTTTAACCACTTGCCGCCCGCCAATGACAGATTGACGGCGGCAAAGTGGTTGCTAAATCCTGACTGGACGTCATATGACGTCCTCAGAATATTGAGCCGCTGCGCGCCCCCGGGGGCATGCATCGCGGCAATCATTGTTGCAGGGTGTCAGTCTGACACCCCGCAACACCGATCTAGGTAAAGTGTCTCTCACGGAGACACTTTACCACGTGATGAGCCGTGTCCAATCATGGCTGATCACGATGTAAACAGGAAAAGCCGGAAATCGGCTTTTCCTCACTCGCGTCTGTCAGACGCGAGTAGAGGAGAGCCGATCGGCTGCTCCTCTAAAAGGGGGGGTTTGTGCTGATCGATTATCAGCACAGCCCCCCCGAGGATGTCCACTGGACCACCAGGGATGCCCACTGGATCACCAGGGATTTAAAACAAAGGTATTCCACCCTAGACCATCAGGGATGACACATAATGGATGCCAATCAGTGCCACAATGGATGCCAATCAGTGCCCACAATGGGCATCACTGATTGGCAGGCATTGTTTGGCACTGATTGGCATCCATTAGTACAACACATTAGTTAGTGCCCATCTATGCCCATCCATGCCGCCTATCAGTGCCCATTCATGCTGCCTATCAGTGCCCATCCATGCCGCCTATCAGTGCCCATACGTGTCGCCTATCCCTGTTCATCTGTGCCGCCTATCCCTGCCCATCCGTGACGCCTATCCCTGCCCATCCGTGCTGCCTATCCTTGCCCATCCATGCCACCTATCAGTGCCCATACGTGTCGCCTATCCCTGTTCATCCGTGCCACCTATCCCTGCCCATCCGTGCCCCCTATCCCTGCCCATCTGTGCCACCTATCCGTGCCCATCTGTGCCACCTATCTGTGCCCATCTGTGCCGCCTATCTGTGCCCATCCGTGCTGCCTATCAGTGCCCATCCGTGCCGCCCATCAGTGCCGCATACCTTATCAGTGCGAGTCAGTGCAGTACCATCAGTGCTCATTAGTGAAGGAGAAAACGTACTTATTTACAATGTTTTATAGCGGAAACAAAAAAAAATATGTTTTTTTTCTAAATTTTCGGTCATTTTTTTTTTGCAGAAAATAAAAATCCCAGAGGTGATCAAATACCACCAAAAGAAAGCTCTATTTGTGGGGACAAAATGATACAAATTTAGTTTGGGTAGAGTGTAGCACGACCGTGCAATTGTCATTCAAAGTGTAACAGTACTGAAAGCTAAAAATTGGTCTGGGCGGGAAGGTGTATAAGTGCCTTGTATGGAAGTGGTTAAGGGCATAACAGAGGACAAGGAGGCACTCTTTACTTCTAGAGGAAAAATTATTTAATCTCCAAATACGGAAAGGTTTCTTTACAGTAAGAGCTGTGAGAATGTGGAATAGACTCCCTCCGGAGGTGGTTCTGGCCAGCTCAGTTGATTGCTATAAAAAAAGGCTGTATTATTTTATAAATGTACACAATATAACTGGGTACCAACATTTATAGGTAAAGTTGATGTAGGGAAAATCGATTGTCTCTCGGGGGATCAGGAAGGAATTTTTTCCCCTGCTGTACCAAGTTGAAGCATGCTTTGCAGTTTTTTTTTTGCCTTCCTCTGGATCAACTGTGGGTTTAGGTTTGTGTATATGGAATTGTATTTTGAATTTTTTTTTTTTTGGGGGGGGGGGGGGGGGGGGGTTGAACTTAAAGGAGTTGTAAAGGATTTTTTTTTTTCTTTGCTGAAATTACTGTTTACAGGATATAGAGACATAATAGTTAACTGATTCCTTTTAAAAACAATTAAAAAAAATAGATACAAATCAATCATATAATGTACCTATAGTTTCTAGTTTCATTTTTGCATGTTTCCTGCTTCTCTGCTGTACAGAGCACACAGATCCAATACAGGGCAGTGATGGTTTGGAAAACGAAACTGATTGGTGCTGAGGGGTTTTAGACACACAGTAATCACACCTTCTTGATTAGTGACCATAGAGAGAAAGCTCCCAGGACTGTGGTCATCAGGAAACAGACAATCAGGGAGTGTGGCGATCAGAGAAGAATTACAGCAAACGAACAATGAGGACATAAAAAAGCACTGCATTAATGTAAAGGAAGCTATTAAGATACAAAAATAAAAAAATCCTTTACAAACCTTTTTTTTTTTAACCTGACTAACTATGTAATGCAGATATAGTATAGTGCAGGGGTCTCCAAACTTTATAAACAAAGGGTCGGATTACTGTCCTCCAGACTTTAAAGGGGCTGGACTGTGGCCATCAGGAGTACAAAATCCCCCATCATTGGTGTCATTGGGAGAAATTCTGCCCCATCACTGGGAGGAATTTTGCCCCATCATTGGTGTCATTGGTAGGAATTCTGCCCTATCATTGGTGTCATTGGGAGGAATAAAAAATCACCCCAAGGGCCGGATAAAGCAAAGGGCCGCATCTGGCCCCCGGGCGGCAGTTTGGAGACCACTGGTCTAGAGTAAGCCCATGAAATATAAGTCTATGCAGTATCAGTGGGCTGTGCTCAGATAAGCCTACAAAGCTATGCAGCATTAACTGAAATACACTACAGGGAGGCGGGTGTTCATCTCTGTTACAGAGCAGGCAACAGTGATGGATTCACAGACAACACATCAGAAATTTATGTTCGCTGAGAAAATTACTTGTCAAGCAAGTGTCTTGTGCCCAAAAGCAAATGCATTTATTTGTCTACATGAACCCTTTGAAAATAGTTCAGCAAAAAATGTAGGAACCATTAAACTTTTCAAAATTACAATACTTCAGTACTCAGTACAAGGGGACAGCAGAAATAAAACAGTTTTTGGGAGTATTTCACTTTATGAAATGTTTGTTCTAACAATAATTAAATCACCGTTTTTGCTGTCAGTTCTTTTATAAAATAAAGTAGACAGACTTCAAACAACCTAAAAAACACATTCTGAAGTCAGACACAAGCCAGGACTGTTACACATAGCCTAATCTAATAAAAACATACAGCTTTGAACTCAAAGGCTTTCCACAAGAGGCTCTTTGTAACAAATGTTACACTCTTTCCACAACATTCTATGCTGATATATCAATGGTTTAGGAATAATAGCATTTAAAGAAGATATTATCTGTTTGTTAGATGTGTTCTAAGCTTAACCCATGGGTGAAACTCTGTAGATGTCTGAGTCTTCCTGCACAGACATAGCAGTTCACTGTGTGAAGGGAAAGGAGAACCACTGTGTGAAAATCAAGTGTCACCATATTTGATTACATTGTATCATGTCAATGGGGTTGATTTACGAAGGGAAACTAGGCTGTCCGCTTTGCATGGGGGAGCCTATTGAATGTGGCGTAATCTCACTTTCCAAAGAATGTCTAAAAATGTGCAAGGAACATTTTAAAAACAATAGGTCAGATTCAGAGAGCCATTACGCCTGTCTAACTGGTGTTAGACAGGAATACCCCCTCGAAGTAGACCTGGACAAATTATGCGCGCCGTGGGTCCTCTACTACCACTAGTTTGAATCCTCAAACCATGATACGGCGGCGTTGGGCTTCGATCTGACAGGCTTACGTCTTCGTACGCCTTCGGATCTACGCTGCGATCTTTTTGCATGGAAGCCACAAACGCCGCTGGGTGGAGTTAACCAGTGACCACGTCCCACCGTTTTCAGCGTCCGGGTATGCAAATGGGCAATCCACGAAGTTACGAGCGTCGTTCGCAAACGCGTACGTCATTTTTTCGCTACGCCAATAAAGTTAAACCAGGGTACTATTAGCTGGTCTAACGTTACGCGGCCCATGTTAAGTATGGCCGTCGTTGGAGACACTTGTTGACGGCTACGCGAATCGACTTTCAATTTATTTTGTATTTTTTGCGTAAGTCGTCCGGGAATAGGAATGTCCGTAAACGACGCTACTCTTGGTAAAAAAAAAAAAGACGTAACGACGTGATTGAACTCGCGCAATGCACGGCGGGAAATTTCTGAACGGAGCATGCGCAGTTCGATCGCCGCGGGGACGCGCTTAATTTAAATGCTTCACGCCCCCTATTCGCGTAGTTTGATTCCGCCGGGAGAAATACACTACGCCTTGGAGCCGTACTTCCCCTTACGGGCCAAAATCTCTCTGAATTCCTGGCAAACCCTAGAGCCAGGTAAAGTACGGCGGCATAGAATTCCAGTATCTCTGATACTCTGCGGGAATCTAATTCTTTCTGAATCTGGCCCAATATCCACTTTTACTTGAACATAATTAGATGATGTAAAGTGTTTGTAACCCTGAACAAAAAACTGTCTTGAAAAGCCATGTTTCTTTAAAGCATGAACAACAGCACAGTGCTTGTGATGTGTAATTTGCCCCCTTGTATCATATTAAATACCTGACCAGCTTATCCTGCCTGTTTCTGCCAAAAGTACTCCCCCCCTGTAAACTGAGCTTCTTGTCATGGTATCTTTAGCTGGAATTAACCCAGGAGTCCAGATCCTGAGCCCTGACACCGCGGTCAGTTTATGTGACTCCGTCATCCATAGCAGGAGTCTCCTCTGTCCTCCTCTCCTGGGCCCCCTTAGAGGCGGGCCCTTGCCTGTCAGCTCCGACTGCAGCTATAATTTATGAGACCACCAACTGGAGATTCTTTCTACAATCCCCTCTGTTACATCCCAAGTAAATAAACAATTGCAACTGCCCTAGTGTATGTGTTTTAAAAAAAATAAGCCGCTGTATACCTTTTTCATAGCGCGGCTCAGCGCTCACATGACCAGTCATCTTTCTCCTCCTCTCCTCATCCCTAGTGGGGGATTCTCAACACCTCCTGCTGTAACTGTTAGATCAAGAGAGGAGAGAGGTAACCGGTCATGTGATCACTGAGCAAAGCTATAAAATAAGGTATATAGCGTCTTATTTAAAAAAAAAACACATACACTGGGGAAAATTATTTAATGCAACAGAAGGGATTGTAGAAAGAAGAATTTGTGGCTTTACAACCACTTTAAGCTCTGGGGGAAACTACCTTGAAACTGCAACCTTAAAAAGTAAATAGTCTATTTGCTGTTAATCAACTACAATGCCTGTATTACCTCCACCAGGCTTTTTGGCATTCAAGACTTACAGGAGTGTCTTAATTCTTGTGTTTCCCAGAAGCATGCACTGGTTCTTGGGAACAAGCCTCTTTGCGTGACCAAATATCCTCCTGGACACAGCACTTGGGTGAAAAAATCCTGTGTGATGCATATTTATACCTTAGGCCTCTTTTTTTTCTTTTGTGGGAACAAGCCTCTTTGCAAAAACTTGGGGAAAAGTTATTAAATCCTGTGTGATTAAACCTTTTTACATGCACACTATATTGTCCACATCAATACCTGACCTCACAAATGCGCTTCTGGAAGAATCTTCAAACATTCCCATAGACACACTCCTAAACCTTGTGGACAGCCTTTCCAGAAGAGTTGAAGCTGTTATAGCTACAAATTCTGGGCCACATCAATATTGAACCCTACTGACTAAGGCTGGGATGCCATTAAAGTTCATGTGCGTATAAAGGCAGCCGTTCCAATATATAAACAGAATCTTTATGCGACTTTAGGTCGCGCTTTGTAATAAGATTTGTGTGACCAAACATCCTTGGTCCAGGACGCTGAGTGTTAAATGTGTGACAGCTCTTTTTTGCCCAAACAATTGATTTATAGGCCTTTCTGTGGAAAAAACCTCTTCTGTGTAACCAAAATTCTTGGGGAAAAAGTGAAGATACTAATCAGTAATTATAACAGATACTATAAACCAAAAAATTATATGTGAATTTCATAAATGGATAGTCATCACAATGTACAGTCCAACATAGAGAAAGAAAAGTTCATAATGGATGGTCTCCCAAGTGAAGAGGTCAACGAAACAACCCAAGAAAAAGGTGATGAGAAAGGTACTTCCACCAAGATCACATACAGCCTCTTACCGAATTCAAATGATCTCTAATTTATAGGAGATCAAATGCAGCATAAACCGATGATGTCCTGGGAAAAAATTAATCCAGATCTGGATGCTCAGGATGGTGGATGGTCTCAATCGATATGCCAACACAGGATATATGTGTAAAGGAAGAAAGGACTTAGCCACATAGTGTAAAATCCTCATGTTTACACAATAAGGAGAAAAAGGTGTAAAAACCTGTAGACTTTTGAAGCTTCCCCTTGCACTTACATCAGCTCCTGTCTCCTGTCCTCTGAGTGTAAAGCTTTTATCCAAGCTTTCTAAGTAAGCCGGCCGGCTTTGTTTCAAAACAAACAGGGGGCCCGTATCTTTTTTTTTTCCGGGTCAGAACACAATGCGCAGTGACATCATGTTGGGGGAACGTCACCTCATTGCCTACGTTTTGTCTCGAAGGGGATGTGGTCACGGTATCTTTCGAAGTCTCTTCAGAGGAAATAAGTCCACCGCAGGTGGCGATCCCTCTTTATACTTTACCCCTGACCTTATTGTAATCAGCCGTTACTTTTAAAGCAGAGGCACTTAACATATTGTATATATACAGAGACAATGTGGCTGAGAACTATCTAGGGTTATCTTGATGGAATTTGTATCCAACTCACACAAGGTGTTTTTGTGTCCCCCTAGCTTTACAGCTCTGGTCCGGCCCTTATAAGCCTTCTCTGCGAGTGAGCCGGTGAGATGCAACATTACTAGCGGATAATAATATACAAATAGATTAGATATTTTTCTTAATAATGATAATAAAAACAATTTTCCTAAAAATGTGGTACTACACCAGAAAGATTTTTCATTCATACAGACCTAAACTCAATCATTATAATTTTGAATAATATTCAAATATGTAGGCTTTAACATGATCATTTAATTTTCAAAGTACTTTTACTTTCTTAAATCTGTAGCTTTCATTAGGACCTTATTCATACTTTTTGTTTTAATGCATGCGTTGTAAAGAAAGAAAAAGCATGTGTTATAAGAAGCAATTTGTTGGTGTATTATCATGCACTATGATTCCCAATAGAGTAATGGAAATGTGTGTAAATGAAGTACAATGCATATTTAACATTGAACTAAAAATGCATATGAAGATGTGAACCTGGCCCAAAATAGTACCTTATGAGACTGCATACACACAGTCGGAGTTTCTGGCAGAAAATGTCTGATTTTCATCTGATATTCCGACCACGTGTACGACTTTTTCTGCCGGAATTTCCAAAAGACTTAGGCGGCGTACACACGAGGGGATATGTCCGCTGAAACCGGTCGGATGGACCGTTTCAGCAGACATCTCCGCTCGTGTGTCCTTATGGGCTAGCGGACAGATTTCTCCACCCGACAGAGAGATTTCAAAGCAAGCTTTGAAACCTCGTTCTTCTACCGAGGCCCGGGTCCGTCCACTGCTATGAAACCTGGACGGTCCGTCGGATATGGAGGTTTTTTACATCCGCTGGTTAGTACACCAAACATGTTCATCGGACCAAAATCGCGCGCATGCTCAGACAAAAGGCTCCCAGGGGACGGGAGCGCTCGTTCAGGTAAACCTCGTGTTTGTTTGTGAGTTGGCACATTCGTCATTGTCCAACTGAAGGTATCTATAACCCACATTGTATCGTTTATTGCCTTTCTTCGTTCTCTTGCTATAATCAAGCTGTTCTATTGCTGATGCCATTTATATAGACTGAGTTGTCCCAATCTAGCAAAGTTTGATTGTAGTATATCGCGTTGTCTTTTTGTAATTATTTTTTTGCTGCATCTCCTAATTGTTTTGAGCTTTCCTACAGAGCCACATGACTATACAGGGCAGTGATTTTTTTTTGGATCTATTGGTTGAGGGGTTTTAGACACACAAATGCATTTTGTTGGTTTTTTTTTGTACCTAGAGAGAAAGCTTCCAGTTTTTCAGGAAACAGACAATCAGGGAGTTTTTGGCGATCAGAGAAGAATTATTTTTTTAGAACATTTTTTTCAATGCATAAAAAAGCACTTTTTTGGATTTAAGATAAAAAAATAAAAAAATACCTTTTTTTCAATGCTTTTTTTTTTTTTAACCTGATCATTTTTTTCAATGCATTATTTTGCAGGGGATTTTTTTTCCTTTTTTTTCAATGCTTTTTTATACACAAAGGGTCGGATTATTTTCCAGACTTTAAAGGGCTGGATCATTTTTTTCAATGCATTTTTTTTGGATTTTTTGTACAAAATCCCTTTTTTTCAATGCTTTTTTATTTTATTTTTTTAGAACATTTTTTTCAATGCATTTTTTTGGGAGGATTTTTTGTACCTTTTTTTTCAATGCATTTTTTTGGATTTTTTTGTAGCTTTTTTTTCCATGGGTTACCAAGTTGGGAGGAATAAAAAATCACCCAAGGGCCAAAACTACCCCCCCCCAGGAGTTTGACCACTGTCCTAGAGTAAGCCCATGAAATTCCACCTTGTAGTTTTAGTAGGTTTGGGGCATAATCACCACAGTAGAAAACACAATAGACAAGGTTTTAACGTAAATACAAAAAGCCATTTATTTTGGCAAGAAAATAAATTAAATTAAACATGATCTGCACCACTTGATCAGATAGCAACCTACATGCAGACTTGTGCATTCCACAAAACATGACCCTTTGAAGGATAAAATGAACAATCTCAGGAGACACAAAACTTTTCAAATCAAATTTCTTTCTGAATCAGCAGCACATGAGCAAAGAAACCCAAGCTATGTGTTATATGGTACTCCAGGTGTGGACAAGCTCACATTTTAGAATAATGAACTGGAAGTCCCCTCCCAGGTAACCCCCTCACCTAGAGGGAGTCTCTTCTTACTTCCAGCCTTCTTTCCTGGCTGCCTTGCAGCGGAACGTCCACGGGCCCATCCTTTGGGATAAGGGCGGGCTCCTTGCAGGCCTCAGGCAAAAGATGGGAAGCAGGCTACCCGGGCCCCAAACCTGTTTTGCCTATAATGTCACTGAGGTCTGTGTCCCGGGTCAGCATGCCCAGGACTGTGCATCCAAAAGATGACCTTATGCCAGGGTGCTATATTCCAGGAAGTGGGTCCTTAGCCAGGTCCCTTTGATCCTCCTCCGCTACCCACGGCTCAGTTCATGAGCCACAGAGGCAGTTTGCTGAAGGCTTCTGTGGGGTTGAGGGGGGCCCGCGGGATTATGGTTCGACAGCAGCCTCCCGGGGTAACCTAAAAGGGGGGATAGCCATTTTGAGGCTCTCTGGGCAACTGTGATCCTCCATCTGCCTAGAGACAGGATCCGACACCTCTTTTGGCCTGGTCCCTCATCTGGAGGGGAGGGCCCCCCTGGCTTATGGTGCTGAGCCTGGGGACATGCTGACTTCCACTCGGCTAGTAAAGATCCAGCCTTAAAAGAGTCCTACCTGGCGGGAGTTTTTGCCACTCACCCCTTCCCCGTTTCTGGCTGACATGGATCTCCTGAGGAGCTGCCACCTCCTGGCTGGCCTCTTCCTGTATCCAAAAAAGGGTACATGCACGCGCGCGTTGTAATATTTAGCTCAATCAAGCACACACACACATTATTTGGCTCTAGACTCTTTTTGTTTTCTTAATTTAAATAGACCTGCCTGTCCTTCAGACCCCTCAGTTGGCATCCCTGAACAGTGATCCCTAGTTTTTTGCACACGCCTTTTTTTTGTTGGTCCAAACGTTACAATTTTAACAATACTAACTCAAGAATCAAACCCAAATTATTTGAAGCAAATAAATATTTGGAGTGGCAACTACTCTTTTTTTTATATGTTCAGGGGATTATGTATGCTCTAGAAAATATACAATTATTTAAAAAAAAAAAATTAATTAAAACCCACAAGAACCAAATACAGGCCCTCAGTTTGTGGGGACACTAGTATCACTTTCCCCTAAACTCTGAATATGTACTCCTGTGCCACTACAATCATTGTGGGCGGAAGTCCCTAGATTTTTTATATGGCTTCAAACACAGGGTTGGGGGTCAAATTTACAAAAAAGACCAAAAAATCAAAAGGGTTCCCTTTAGCACTGCAAAAGCACTTGAAAGTATGCCATTCTTTCCCCGCAGCTATTAATTTAAAAGTGCACTTGGAAATGAGCATTAGGGGGATCTGGTCGGAGGCTGGCCCGGTCAGCCCAGCCTGTGTTTATCCGAAGGGATGCTAGCCGTATCCCTAGGGGGGCTAGAAAGAAAAGCAGCATATTGCTAGAGCTATTCTGGTAAGAAACGGGTTAGATCCCTCATCACCTGATTGGTTGATATCCTCAAATAAGCAGAGCTTCCCTTCGGAGGAATTAGAATCACAGGAGATCTTCAACTGGACCTGAACCAAGAGGGTTCAGGGATTGAGGGTCTACCTCTGGAGAATGCCCATTTTCCAAGACTCCCAGACAGAAAGACTTGGGTACAGTCTTTGCAACGGACTGGATTTCCGCCGGCTTTAGCTTGCCATTACCATAACCCAGGTTCCAATCCGGTATCCTCCTGGGCTCTTTGAGAGCCCCGTTACAATGCAGTTTTTCCGGCCAGCTCCACTCCATTGTTGTGCAATTCATCTTTCGGGATTGGACGGCCGGACAGGGTTTTTCTGCCACCGAAAAGACCCTTTGCGGTATTTACATGGAGGAAAATTCTCCAAAATGGAAGCTCCCAGTAGTGGATGCAGCCATCTCATGTTGAATAATCACTAACTTGCCCGGTGGAACAATACATTTTTAGAGATCCGGTTTTTCCAAAAATGAAGCCACTAGTTATTGTGTAGATATCATGCACCTCACACAGCATTGAGGAGCTAAGTGGTACACAACGGTAGCTAATTACCTCTGTCCAAACAATACAGAACAATACATGCATGATGTGAATCCACAAGACATGCCTACCCAAATAAAGAGGTAGAGCATTCCCAGAGTCATATATATATGTAGTGATGTAAAAGTTCAATCCAGCAGGCTTTTTTGTCCAAAACTTGCATTGGTGGCCCCAAGCTACCTAAATAGCGCAAACGCTCTTATGGTTAACAACATTGGGCGGCAAACCCCCACCCCCACATGGGGTTTCAAAGTTGAGACGCCTCTGCTGATCCCATGTTGTAATTTACCTTCGTGTCTGTAGGGCGCTCCTCGCGTACGCTCGAGTAGGATCTCCGCGTAACCGACGTAATCACGTCGATCTCCTTATTTCAAATAGGCCGCGCAAAGCTATACCGCCGCCCTCTTCGTTACCGCAAAAAGAATGTCTCCGGGCCCGTTTTTAACCCCCCCATTTCAAGGCAGCTTTTTCCTGTCTCGGGGCCTCATATTGCAAGTTACCGGCATATGTGTATGTCATCGTTTTAACGGCCGCCGCGCGATCCAACGTAACAGTAGCTCCAGGGACAAACCCCTGGGGGTAAACACGATGTATTCATCCGCAAGCATGCGTGAAAGGCGCCCCTAAGTCGCCTTGAAGGGGCGTCCACGCCCACTCTGACGGGTGGGGGGAAGGCTTCGTTCCTCTCAGAAGTTTGGGAAGCCAGCCCCTTATCAGTGTGAAACAAAAAGATGGCCATGTCCCACGAGCGAGCATCTTACCCGCTCATGAGGATCAGGTTAAGACTGGACATTTCAACCAGGAATCCGTCACGCCTCATTTTCAAGGAGCAAACGGTACAAGGATCCACAAATATGAGTTTGGAGGCCTCAGATGGTGGAGCCTTGGTACACATCCTGCTTTGCAGGAAGGATTTTAGAATGCCAGCCCAAGAGCAATGGCCTAGGTTTCTATTCCAATGGCCTTTGTCATACAAAGCACCCCGAACCGCGATGTAAGGCCAAAATTATGGACAAGGTGGCGAAGAGGCTTAAACTGAGTTATCTTTGGGGTGAGCAGGTCCTTCCGGATGGAATCCATCCGGTCAGCAGCTACGCAAGCGCTGGTCAGAAGAACGATTTGAAGTTGCGTGAGCCACACCAGTTTCGGAAGACATAAAGAAGGCTTATCTTCTGGATACCAATCTGTCAGTTGCATCAAAGGTATTATTACGCTTCGCGGTCGGGCAGCGACACTTCCAATTCAGGGGCTCCCTTTCGGGCTGGCCACGGCCCCCCGGGTATTCACGAAGATCCTAGCCCCAGTTTGGCAATTTAAGAATCCAAGGAGTCACAGTCCTGATATCATTGGACGACCTTTTAATATGTATATTTATGCATGTGACGGGTTGCAGAAGGCAGTAAACCTCACGGTTCGGTACTTTGGAAGAATTATTTCGGCTTGGATATTTCCTAAACCAGGGAAAGTCAGCATTCCAGCCTACAACAGCAGTGGGAATACCTCGGCAGAGGTTAGACACGAATCGTTCTTTAGAAACATCGTTCAATCACCTCGTTTCATCCACATACTATGGCCTAAGGAACAGCACACCAGGACATGGCTATTTGGTTCATGGTTATAGAGAAAAGTTATTACACATTTTGGATAAAATTATGCTAGATTTCCTAACTGATTTGAAGCTGTGAAAAGACAAACAGGATTCATTCACATTCACACAGTGATAATAAGCAGCTGGATTCACATCTTTGGACTCAAGAGCACCTGTGTCTCCCCCATAAGGGAAGATCCTTCAGCCCTGTTGTTGGAAGGTAGTTACCACAGACTGTGCCAGCCTGGCAGGCTGGGGGGCGGTCTTCGAGGGGTTCTCCCGCCAGGGAACTTGGGTGAAAGCAGAGAGGAGCTCTCCATCAATATCTTGGAAATCAGACAGCGGCTCGCCTAGGGCCCTGTTGGCGTGACCTCCAGATTAAAGGGGTTCCCGGTGAGAATCCAGTCAGACAATGCCACGGCGGTGGCATACATAAACCACCAAGGGGGAACAGGTAGCCAGGCCGCTAAAGGGAAGTGAACTGATTTTTCAATGGGCAGAGGCTCATGTACCCTGCATTTCAGCGATATTCATTCCAGCTTTTGAGTGGACAACCTGCAGGCAGACTTCTTAAGTCGCCAGAGTCTGTACTGCCAGGGGAGTGGTCTCTGCATCCCCAGGTCTTTCAGACAATCTGCCAGAGGTGGGGAACGCCAGACCTAGATATAATGGCATCCAGGTTCAACAAGAAACTAGACAGGTTCGTGTCGCGAGCGAGGGATCCTATGGCTGCGGAACCGATGCGTTGTGTGCCCTTGGCATCAATTAAACTTCTAATGTCATTCCCTCCACACAGTTACTCCCCCGCTGTTGCGCAGGATCAGAGTGGAGCACAAGCCAGTCATTCTAATAGCTCCAGTTGGCCCCGGAGGGCTTGGTACTCGCTGTCCTGAATATGGCAGTGGGAAGACAATAATCCAAAGTTTATAACCAGACCACTCTGACACAAGGCCCGATCCTCCACCCTACATTACAACGTCTAAATTATGACGGCCTGGTGGCTGAATCCCTGATTCTCAGGGGTAGGGGTCTGTCAGGCAGGTAATCCCTACCCTGATTAAGGCTAGAAAGCCGGTCTCCAGGGTAATTTATTACAGGGTGTGGAGGAATTATAAGAAGGCTGGTGTGATCCAGGGAAGATGGAATTGCCGCAAATATGGAAGGACTATTGATAGGGTGTTTAAGTTTTCTCCAGCTAGGAGTGGATGAAGAAAAGGCCTGGCACTGAAGCAGAAATCAAAGGACAGATCTCAGCTCTGTCAGTGTGGTTTCAGAGGCCGCTGGCCACCCACTCGTTGGTAAAGACCTTCTTACAGGGGGTCTTGCGTATTAATCCTCCTGTCAAGTCACCAGTTTGTCCTTGGGACTTAAATCTTGTCCTGTCCACTCTACAGAAACAGCCTTTTGAGCCTCTGGCTGAGATTCCTTTACTCTTACTGACAAGAAAAGTTGGTTTTCTTGGTCGCCATAGTTTCGGCCAGGAGAGTGTCAGAATTAGAGCCTTATCGTGTAAGGAACCATATCTTGTTTGCATAAGGACAGGGCAGTTTCCGGCCCCATCCTTCCTTTTACCAAAGGTTATATCCAAATTTCATTAAACCAGGATTTGGTACTTCCATCCTTCTTTCCAAAACCTACATCTAGAAAGGAGGGGTTGCTGCATACCTTGGATATTGTCCGGGCCATGAAGGCCATCTTAACCGCAGCTACAGAAAAGATCCGGAAAACAGATGTGTTATTGTTCTACCAGATGGCCCCAAGAAGGGGCAGGCAGCTGCAAAATCCACCATCTCAAGATGGTATTAGACAATTAATCATTCATTTTTTTTAGCCTACG
This sequence comes from Rana kukunoris, assembly GCA_029574335.1. Classification (NCBI taxonomy): domain Eukaryota; kingdom Metazoa; phylum Chordata; class Amphibia; order Anura; family Ranidae; genus Rana; species Rana kukunoris. Next base: position 142,872,203 of record CM056052.1, read on the forward strand.
GGTTGAAGAGGTTGCCTCCTCCGTTGTCGGTAAAGGCCATTCTCCAGGGTCCATGGGCGCCTCTTGGTGCAGCACATCATCAGATCTCTATGGCTCAGAGAGATATGCAAGGCAGCAACGTGGTCATCAGTCCACACGTTTACAAGGTTTTATCAACTAGACGTGAAAGGAATGCGGATTCTGCCTGATTGGACAGGCAGTACTCAGGCTGCAGTTTGAAATCCTCTGGGATCAGAAACACCCTTGGTTATAAAAAAAAAAAAAAAAAAAAAGTTTTTTCTTGACTACAGTTGGAATTATTATGATTTGAGTTTATCTCTAAATTGAATCCTTTCTTTGGAAGATGTCTCCCTCCCCTCATTAAGAAAGCATTGCTTTCGGACATCCCACATAGTAATGAATATGCCGCTCTGTGTCCCGTGATGTACGAGAATAGAAAAATGGGATTTTTAAATACAGCTTACCTGTAATAATCCTTTTCTTGGAGCCCTCTACATCACGGGACACAGAGCTCCCACCCCTTCTTTTGGGTGACCATTTTGGGAGGCATACTGCTTGCTACAAAACTGAGGGACTCCCTCTAGGGGAGGGGGTTATATAGGGAGGGGACTTCCTGTTTGAAGATTGCCAGTGTCCACACCTGAAGGTTACTCCATTTAACCCAATAGTAATGAATATGCCGCTTTGTTCCCGTGATGTACTCCAAGAAAAGGATTTTACAGGTAAGCTGTATTTAAAAATCCCTTTATTTCAGTACTCAGTACAAGGGGACAGCAGAAATAAAACAGTTTTTGGGAGTATTTCACTTTATGAAATGTTTGTTCTAACAATAATTAAATTACCGTTTTTGCTGTCAGTTCTTTTATAAAATAAAGTAGACAGACTTCAAACAAGCCTAAATAAACACGGTTCTAAGTCAGACACAAGCCAGGACTGTTACACATAGCCTAATCTAATAAAAACATACAGCTTTGAACTCAAAGGCTTTCCACAAGAGGCTCTTTGTAACAAATGTTACACTCTTTCCACAACATTCTAGCTGATATTCAATGGTTTAGGAATATAGCATTTAAAGAAGATATTATCTGTTTGTTAGATGTGTTCTAAGCTTAACCCATGGGTGAAACTCTGTAGATGTCTGAGTCTTCCTGCACAGACATAGCAGTTCACTGTTGTGAAGGGAAAGGAGAACCACTATTGTGTGAAAATCAAGTGTCATGCATATTTGATTACATTGTATCATGTCAATGGTGGTTGATTTACGACAGGGAAACTAGGCTGTCCGCATTGCATGGGGGAGCCTATTGAATGTGGTGTAATCTCACTTTCCAAGAAGAAGAGATAAATAGAAAAAGCAATTTTAATGACAAACAACTGTATATAGAGTCCAATGGTCAAACTGGTGTTAGACAGGAGTATTTCAAATTACGCGCGCCGTACTTTTGTACCATATTTCTTCGATCTTTTTGGGGGCCGAATTAGAAAGAAATATGATCTGGCATCGTTTTCAGCGTCCGGGTATGCAAATGAGCTTTTTCCGGCGATCCACGAAGTTACGAGCGTCGTTCGCAATCGCGTACGTCATTTTTTCGCTACGTAAAGTTAAACCAGCTATTAGCTGGTCTAACGTTACGCGGCCCATGTTAAGTATGGCCGTCGTCCCGCCTCGCACCGACTTTCAATTTATTTTGTATTTTTTGCGTAAGGTCGTCCGGGAATAGGAATGTCCGTAAACGACGCTACTCAAAAAAAAAATGACGTAACGACGTGATTTCGCGCAATGCACGGCGGGAAATTTCTGAACGGACATGCGCAGTTCGATCGCCGCGGGGACGCGTTAATTTAATATGCCTCACGCCCCCTATTCACGTAGTTTGATTCCGCCGGGAGAAATACACTACGCCGCCGTACCTTACGGGCCAAAATCTCTCTGAATTCCTCCTAGAGCCAGGTAAAGTACGGCGGCATAGAGTATCTCTGATACTCTGGGGGAATCTAATTCTTTCTGAATCTGGCCCAATATTTTTACTTGAACATAATTAGATGATGTAAAGTGTTTGTAACCCTGAAAAAAAAAAAAAGCCATGTTTCTTTAAAGCATGAACAACAGCACAGTGCTTGTGCTGTGTAATTTGCCCCCTTGTATCATATTAAATACCTGGCTTATCCTGCCTGTTTCTGCCCTCCCCCCCTGTAAACTGACCATGGTTTAGCATTGTTCCTGAGCCCTGACACCGCGGTCAGTTTATGTGACTCCGTCATCCATAGCTCTCCTCTGTCCTCCTCTCCCCCCCTTCCTTGCCTGTCAGCTCCGACTGCAGCTATAATTTATGAGACTTCTTTCTACAATCCCCTCTGTTACATTAAATAATTTGCCCTAGTGTATGTGTTTTAAAAAAAATAAGCCGCTGTATACCTTTTTCATAGCGCGGCTCAGCGCTCACATGACCAGTCATCTTTCTCCTCCTCTCCTCTCCTCATCCCTAGTGGGGGATTCTCAACCCCTCCTGCTGTAACTGTTAGATCAAGAGAGGAGAGAGGTAACCGGTCATGTGATCACTGAGCAAAGCTATAAAATAAGGTATATAGCGTCTTATTTTAAAAAAAAACACATACACTGGGGAAAATTATTTAATGCAACAGTATTAACAATTTTTATCTTATTATTGGGGTGGAAGTTGTGGCCACTAAAAAATCCCACTTATTAATCTACACTCCCCACCCCTTGATGGGGCAACATTTTAGGGGGGGTTTGGGGTTGAACTACAATGCAGCAAAAGAAAAATATGCCACACACACCAAAAAAAAAAAGGCTAGGTGTGAATCTTTGTCCCTAGGATAGCATGCTGGACAGGTTCCAGAATAGTCATGCAAGCTGAAAAAATATGTAGGTAGGCCAACAAAAAGAACATGGAAATTAAATTTAACAACATGCATGCATGGGGAGAAAAGGCAACATTCAATATATACACTCAGCATGGAAAAAGCATGGTCATTATAGGGAACAAATGCCAAACACAAAATTCAAAAAAATCACATTTATAAAGACAGAGAATGTGAGCTTAAACCAGAAAAGAGTGAAACTTACCTTCAGATACTCCTCCTGCATGACTTGTATGACAGCAGAACACGTCTCGGTATGATGATCCCAAAGCCTGGGGAGAGATGCCAAGAAAAAGGTGTTGAGAAAGGTCCTGCAGGCTCCTCCCAGTCGCCAGGTACGCAACGTGGCAATAAGCCTCTGCTCGGCCGTGATCGCTTGGCGCATCACATGTCCTCTCGTGATTTATAGGAGATCAAATGCAGCATAAACCGGATGATGTCCTGTCATACGGAAGAAATTAATCCAGAATCTGGATGCTCAGGATGGTGGATGGTCTCAATCTGGATATCCCAACACAGGATATATGTGTAAAGGAAGAAAGGACTTACATAGTGTAAAATCCTCATGTTCCTGGCCAAAGGTCTGGAATAAAAAAAGTTTAAAAAGAATTGCACTTACATCAGGTCAATGAGTGTAAAGCATCCAATAAGTAAGCCAGCCGGCTTCCAAACAAACAGCCCGTATCTTCCGGGTCAGAACACAATGCGCGGTGACATCAGAACGTCACCTCCCTACGTTTTGTCTCGAAGGGGATGTGGTCACGGTATCTTTCGAACTTCAAATAAGCGCAGTATACTTTTCTTATTATCAGCCGTTACTTTTGGTAACATATTGTATATATACAGAGACAATGTGGCTGAGAACTATCTAGGGTTATCTTGATGGAATTTGTCTGTTTTTGTGAACATGGTTTATAAAGTTGATATTACTAGCGGATAATAATATACAAATAGATTAGATATTTTTCTTAATAATGATAATAAAAACAATTTTCCTAAAAATGTGGTACTACACCAGAAAGATTTTTCATTCATACAGACCTAAACTCAATCATTATAATTTTGAATAATATTCAAATATGTAGGCTTTAACATGATCATTTAATTTTCAAAGTACTTTTACTTCTTAAATCTGTAGCTTTCATAGGACCTTGTTCATACTTTTTGTTTTAACGTGCATGCGTTGTAAAGAAAGAAAAAGCATGTGTTATAAGAAGCAATTTGTTGGTGTATTATCATGCACTATGATTCCCAATAGAGTAATGGAAATGTGTGTAAATGAAGTACAATGCATATTTAACATTGAACTAAAAATGCATATGAAGATGTGAACCTGGCCCAAAATAGTACCTTATGAGACTGCATACACACAGTCAGAGTTTCTGGCAGAAAATGTCTGATTTTCATCTGATATTCCGACCACGTGTACGACTTTTTCTGCCGGAATTTCCAAAAGACTTAGATAGAGAGCAGGTTTTCTATTTTTCCGGCAGAAATTTTCAACTGAGTTTTTCCCGTTGGAAAAGTCTGGCCGTGTGTACATGGCATTAGACAGCCTTTGTTCAGGCATTTCCTGCTATGGGTGCCCCTGGTTGAGACTACAGGTGCTCATGGTGACACACAATGGGTAGAATTGTTTCACAGATGTCACTTTTAAGAAACTAGTTCTAAATGATCGGTCCTGGAACAAGTGTATGAAGACAGCATGTAGATAGGAAGTTACTATAAGGCCTGGTTCACACTGGTACGATTTGAGATGCCAAATCGCATTTGCCGGCAATTGTCGGCAATGGCACCGTCCTAATCGGTCAGGCACCGCATCTGCGGCGCTGCACAGATTTCAAAAAGTAGTTCCTGTACTACTTTTTGCGATTTCGGGACATCTGTGCAGAAACCTGCACAGATGTCTTTGAAATTGCGTCCAAAATCGGGACTGCCAGCAGGAGTGAAATTGTATGAGTTCAGCTGAGCTGGCACAGCTTCACTCCCGCAGCCTAGTGTGAACCTGGGCTAATAGGAAGCACCAAGATGCAATAAAGGATAAAAAAAGGTGAAAACAGTATATTTTTTTTTTTAAACTGTTGGTTATACGATGCTTTAGCAAACAACATTTCATCAAATAAGGGATTAGTTCTGTTTTTTTACGCATTTGTTTTCTTCTGGCTTTAAATTAAAAAACATTAGTGTGTCTCTGGATTAGTTATGGAATGGCAGTTTTAATTAACTGGAGGATGTGTTCTGTTACACCACTGTGAAAAGTTACTACATTTATTTCCAGAGTCAGCCACTACAAAGACAGAGGTGTCAGAAAACCCCTTGCAGCTGACTTAGAATTTTTTCCTTTGGTTTTATAGATCTTACTCTGCACTTTGTTTATAACATTTTCCTAATTAAGCTGTGTATATTGAGGCCCCACATCAGTGACCTTCCTCTCCCTTCCTGTTGTCTGGATCACCTACTGTCTACCTTCAGGGACATTTCCCACAAGAAAATCATTAAAACAGCAACAGTGCACAGTTGAAAGAATTTATCATGTTGGTCCAACTCTTGCCAGACCCCTGGCCCAAGGGCTAGTGTTCATTACTGTTCTGTAAAGAAAAAAAAAGTGTCTCTTGAAGAAATAAGGACAAAGTGTTTTCCCATACACTAAGGTTTACACGTCGGATTTCTGCTTTAGTGTGCTGTTCTCTTTTACACATGATCATACTATACGCCATTCACAAACCTCTTTATTTTTTTGTCTTTACATTTATGTAGCAGATATAGGCACTAAACCTATTAGTCCAAAGAACACTCTTATGCCCCATACACACGATCGGAAAATCTGATGGGATAAAATCCGATGGAATTTTCTGTCAGAATTCTGTTCAAGCTGTCTTGCATATACACTGTCAGACCAAATTCCGACCGTCCAAAACGCAGTGACGTAAAACACTGTGATGAGCCAAGCAAAATGAAGTTCAATGCTTCCGAGCATGTGTTGACTTGATTCTGAGCATGTGTGTTTTTTTCTCCGTTGGAGTTCCCCACAGACGATCGGAATTTCACATTCAAAAATAAAACATGTTCTCTTTCTAAACTCCGATGGAAAAAAGTCAGATGGGGCCCACACATGGTCGGAATATCCGATGAAAAATTTCAGTCTGACTTTTTTCATCTGAAATTCTGATTGTGTGTACAAGGGAGTAGAAATGTTACCCATTTATAAAGTGAGCAGATCAAGGAGTAAGGATTATCCATTTGTTATTGACCTCTTTTCATCCACTGCTGTTCCTTGGTATTAGCCTTTCTGAAGTTTCATGGTCATGATGGTGGAGCTTTGTTCTTGGTTATCCCTTGGAATGTAAACAGGTAAAATATTGCTGAGCTGTCACTGATAGGAGTGATGTGCCCACTAGAAGAGTGACCACTTTCAGTGGGGATATAGAATTATAAGCTGTAGTCAGCATAGTGTGGAAAGTTTTTCTTTTAATTATCAATAGATTTAGGAGGCAAATGGATACAGGTAAATTGGAAATACTACTTAATTATGGAAACAAAGAACATATTTAGAAGGTACTTCTCCCATTTTCTGTGTGATAATTAAATTAACATATACAACAGTACAAGTAAAAATAATTAAGGAAAGTCTTGGTTTTACGCTTCCTTGCAATTTTCGACAAACCACAGTCTTGTAAGAGTTGTGAATTGCTTCTGCATTGAGACACTTTTTAAGCAGTGAAGTAGAAGAGAAAGCCAAATTATAACCCTCCAATTACTGATGTAAAGTAGATTTTTGTGCAAACGGGCAAACATTTTTGGGACAATGATAACAAAATATTGGAGCTGGACTTTGGCTACCAGTATATTTAAAGTTCAAAAAGAGATTTTGGAGTGGCTTTGTATGCCTTAAATATATCTACATATGATGAAATATAATGTACAATACAAAATATGGTTCACTCAAAATATAATCTGTATTTCTCTTTTTTGCATAGACAACAATCCCCTTGAAGAAGACCAATAATTAGAATGGTTGAAGCATGTAGGGATATCATGTGAAACATCATGGTAATATAATGGGTTTCATGTAATATGTGTTGCCTCTTTCTCTATTGATGGGTTGTATTTTTTATGTCCAACCCAGGATTGCCTTTTACAACTTTCATTTATTTACAAAATTCTTTTTGATATAGTACATTTTTTTTTTTAATTAAACATTGATTATTACCCAAGTCCTACTTTTGGCTGCTAAAAAAAACCCTGAGGGAATTTCTATTCTATATGTATGCCTTTTGTTTACCAGTACTTGAGGTGTTAAAGTAAAAATGTTGTTCAGAAATACAGGGGTTAAGTGGAAAATCTTGTGTAGCTGTGCATGGTAGCCAATCAGCTTCTAACTTCAGCTTGTTCAATTAAAGGGTAACGCCACTTTTATGGGGAAAAAAAATTGCAAAAATTGCGATTGCGCGGAAAATACAAATGTTTGTAATCCAAAGCACTCTTATATCTAAGCAAATTTTCTCATAATAAATATTGGAAACTCAAATGATTAGTTTCACAGCCATTTATTTTATTAAGTTTATATGATTAGTTTATAATCCATATAAAATAGATTGTAGCAATGTGATTGTGTTAAAATAAAATGTCCACAGCGTCCCCCCACAGGGATGCAGTCAGTTCACAGCATCTCCCCGCAGGGATTTAGTCGCAAGGGAGGGGGCGAGCATGCTGACTAACCCCCAGCCAGAATAGCTTGGATGATGGGGACAAGCTTGCTGAGGAGGAACAGGAAGTGAGAATTTCAGAAAAAGAAAAAACATTTAGAAGGGAAATCAAAGGAAAAGGTAGGTAAACCAACAATGCACTAGCTTAAAGGAACCTATTTAGAAAATAAAAAAACAAACCTTTACAATCCCTTTAACCCCAGCAGACTGTAAGTGAGAATAAATAGTTGTAACCAGATTTTCATTATCCGAATATGACAGTAGCACCTCCAGAGGCGATTCAGAGAGCCCCTGGGTCAGGCCCATAAATTGTGCCTGGATGGCATGACGTAAGAAAAGATATTTGAAAAATAATGTATTCATCACTCCACACCATACCTTTAATTCCTCAAAGGAAGTTAATGCATTGTCAACAAAAATGTCGGAGGCATGGGTGACACCAAGTCGTGTCCACCACAGGAAATCTGGGTGACCCAGAAGCTCTAAGAAGTTAGGATTGTGCCACAGGTGGGCCTTGGGAGACACCCCATCCGAATTTGTAATCACCTTATTACCCTCATGCCAAACTAACCAGCTAACTTCTATCAGAGAGCCACGAGAGCAGCATTTGGGTAGAGACCTGTGTAGTGCATCAACAACTGGGGCCCTAGAGCAGTGATGGCGAACCTTGGCACTCCAGATATTTTGGAACTACATTTCCCATGATTCTAATGCACTCTGCAGTGTAGGTGAGCATCATGGGAAATGTAGTTCCAAAACATCTGGAGTGCCAAGGTTTGCCATCACTGCCCTAGAGCCAACCAGTGCATTCAATAGAGCAATGGAACAAGACAAGGAGGCCTCCAGAAACCAGTCATAGACATATGCGAGCTGTGACGCTAGAAAATAGTGTCATAGATTAAGGAAGGCTAACCCCCCATCAAGCTTAGCAATTTGTTGGCTTGACCCCTGCCAGAGGAAGGTAGATAAAAGCGAATTCATTTTGTTAAAACATTTTTTTAAACAAAAAGACTGGGGATGCCCGGAAAAAAAATCCATGTAGTTAAACCCATTCTTTGCTGTATACTGAAATATGTACTTCAGAAAAATTACAAGAAGTAAATAGTGACCTGACTGGCTTGGTATTGGGTTAACAACTTCAAGAAAGTTCCAAATATTTGTTTCAGTGTGGTCTCATGTGTTGCTAAAAGCTATTAGTTTTTCTAGTAGCTGCAGGCATATTTTAACAAGTTTTTTTTTTTTAATCTAGTTCTTACACTTTTATATAATAGTCTAGCCTGAGCTATTTTTACCCAATTAACTACCTGACCACAACATTTTCACATGGTGTATTTTTTATTTGCTTATGGCACAGATCCCTTTTATAAATGAAAGTTTCCTGACCAAAGTTTCTAGACTTTACAGTCTTCATAATTAACTCATTTCAGTTATACATACATGCTCATACTTTATGCATATGCATTTAATCCCCCATATGTTAGTCATAGATGTGTAACTACAAACAATATAACATACAAATCAGAAAACCTGGTTTTAGAATGGCTTATTGCTAACAACATAGGATTTTTTGATCAAAGTATCATATCAGCAATGATGAACACCATCAAATTGCATTACAAAACAAACTTCATGCCTGCTGGAGGAATATGTTACGCTAACATTTAATATTTCTGATATGTATATTTTGTACCATGTACTTGTGTTACAAAGGGGGTGATTTACCAACACTGGAGCACTCAGAATCTGGTGCAGCTGCTCTTGGTAGCCAAACAGCTTCTAACTTCAGCTTTTTCATTTAAGCTTTGACAATAAAACCTGCAAGCTGATTGGTTTCTATGCAGAGCTGCACCTAATGGGCCAGATTCACGTACATTGGCGCATATTTTGACCGGCGTAGCGCACCTCCTTTACGTTAGACCGGCGCAATGTAGAGGCGCAATGTAGAGGCACAATCACCGTATCCTCGTTGTATTTGCGCAGAAATTTGCGCCGGTGTAACGTAAATTCCGAGGCGTAAGGCGGAGTAATTCAAATTGGGAAGGACGTGGGCGTGTTTCATTGAAATGAGCCGTGACCCCATGCAAATGAAGGGCTAGCCGGATCGCGCATGCGCACATGAAGCAGACCATGGTCAGCACGCAAGAGCATTTTTTCTTTGGGGGAGAAACAAATTATTGCCCGGGCCCTTACCCAATATGGGCGTTTCCTGCGCGGCCCAGAGGGTGCCAACACCACCCCGGCCAGGAAGAAGGAGAATTTTCAGAACATTACCGACCAGGTAAATTCATTGGGGGGGGGGGCCGGACACGCAAGGGGATCGTCAAGAAGATCAATGATCTCCGGCATCTGGTCCGAAAGAAGCTGGCCAAAATGGCAGCCCATGCCCTGTTAGGCTGACAGCGGAGGAGGGTGTTGTGGTGGCCCAGACCTTTAATAGGCAACAAGTGGAGGTCCTGCCTGGCTATGACTCCAGTCATGAGCCCGTGATGACAGGTAAGGTTTGTTTTTCCTATCTGGTGTGTAGCATGTGTGGGGGGGAAGGGAATATGTGGCAAGTGTGTGGATCCTCCAACCTGTGAATGTTTTGTGTCATCCACAGATGTGCAGGAGCGTGCTGGGCCATCTGGCCTAAGTGCACCATCCCCGGGACACCAGTCTGATGAGGACCCCCAGACAAGGCCGGAGTCCTCGGAGGAGTTTGAGGAGTAGGAGTTTGAGGAGGAGGAGTTGGAGGAGGAGGTCATGTCGGGCAGTGGCTTGTTGTTTTTGGAGGACTCTTTCCCTCTGGCTGGCAGAAGCCAGCCCTCCATAAGGGGTAGACCCTCCCACTCCTCCCCCAACAGTGCTCCCCTCCTAAGGGCCTCCCCTTCTCCCCGGCCACAAGCATCAGCTGGAGGCAGGAAGTCCTCCCAGAAGACCAGGGGAGTGGCCGAGGTTCTGCCCGCCAATCTCAGAAGGGACCAGGCCCTTCAGACCCACCATCTGGGACAGGTCAGCCAGACTTTGGTGCGGATGGAGGAGAGGCTGTCCTCCATAAAGTATACGCTTGGGGACCTGGACTGCCACTCCCGGGCTCTTACAAACTGCCTAAACGAACTGCAGACTACTACAGCAGACGTTGGGCAGGATGTGAGGGCCCTCACCCAGGCTATCCTGGCCAATACGGCAACACTAAGTGCTGGCCTGACCAGAATTGCTGTGGCCTTGGAGGACAGGCCGCCAGGTGGGCAGAGACCAGGGGCTGCTCCTCCTTCCCCAGATCCCCCCCCCATGAGTCTCCCCTGAGGAGTCGGGGCATCATCCTCATTTGTGGTGGAGAAGGGTTCCCCAGGACCAGGGAGAAGTGATCCCCAGGTCCGTGTGAATGGTGTATGAATGTACAGTGACATAATTGGAGCCGTGGCGTGGCGTTGCTGCTCACAAGTCCTGCATGGTGGGCTTGTGCTTATCCAATTTGATGAGGATGTGATGTGTCTGTGCTAGGGACCACAGTGGTGTGCATGCATGCATTCTCATTGTGCCATGATTAATGTGTGTGTTTAACGTGCAAAGATACATAATGTGAGCTGTCTCCTGGCTGCTCTTCCCTCAGAAGACGGGGTATCCTCGGTTAGGGGGGGATTGTCTGGTTCAGGGGTCAGGTCATCACGTATGTCAATCTGCAGGCCCTTTCTCACTGCAAAGTTGTGCAGCATGCAACATGCACCAATGATCTGGCACACAAAGTTTGGGGAATACAACAGGGTCCCCCCAGACTTATCCAGGTATCAGAAACGTGACTTCAGGAGGCCAAAGGTGCACGTGTTTGGGCGTGGGCTTCATTGTATCTTTCCTCTCATGGGGTTTGGGGGTTCCGGATAGGAGTCATGAGATGGGGTCCCAGTGCATATGCAGAGTCACCTGTAAGGGAAAAGACAGGAGGATGTTAGTCATGCATGTGCCCCTTGTGATGTGTGCATCATGGGAGGGGGGGGGCAGTCATGCCTGCCACCCATGTCACTCACCAACCAGCCAGGTGTCCCCATACACGTTCTGTCCGAATTCCATTGGGATGGGGCTCTGATTGTATATGTAGCTGTCATGGCTGGATCCGGGGTGTTTGGCACGGACGTGCCATATGAGGCCTTGGGCATCGACTATCACCTGTACGTTGATGGAGTGCCAATGCTTCCGATTGCGGTATATGTGCTCTGTCTCACGGGGGGGCTGGAGTGCCACATGTGTGCAATCAATGGCCCCCACGGTGCGTGGGAATCTGGCAATTCTGTAGAAATCTGTCATTGCCTTCAGCCGCAGGTCCTCAGTGGTTGGTTTGATGATTTGGTTGGCCATGCGTCTGAGGATTGCGGGGACAACCTGGTGCACACATCTGCTCATGGAGGATTGTGACATCCCAGCCACCACTCCACTTGTTCTTTGAAAAGAGCCACTGGCAAGGAAATGGAGTGTTGCCAGGACCTTGACCAGTGGCTGCACTGCATGTGAGCAGTGTGTTGGGCTGGTGATGTCCTCCTGCAGGGTTGTGGTTAATTCCAGGCATGAGGGGTGAATCTGAAGATGTGATACACCTCAGAATCACTCATGCCAAAGAGGTCTATGTGTGTGCGGTATATCCTCTCCCGTGCCCTCCTCCGTGCCCTCCTCCTTCTTTGCTCCTCTAAAGTCATTAGTATAGCTATGAGCAAGGATGCCCCTGGCATGTTGGCATAAAGTTTGTTGTCCAGCAAGTGTGACTGCTCAGCTCCTCACTAACAGTGTTGCTTTAGCTGACATGTAGATGGATTGTCTAATTTTATTCCACCTTTTATATGGTCTAATTTGAGACAGGACGTGCAGCTGTTGCGCACAGCGCGTAGCCTGCGCTGCACCAACTTACTTTTGTTGATCCCCGTAACTTCCTCATTTGCATATTTGAATAGCAAATCAATGGTGTGTCTAGCGCAGTTTTGCGCGGACGGATACGCCGGTCTATCGAAATTACGCAGGTCCAAAAAAAAGTAGATTTCATGCGTATATCGTTTTGGGGATGCAGCGCATCGATACGCATGCGCAGATTTAGACTTACGCCGCGCATCTTCTGTAACGCCGGCGTAATGGCTCTGTGAATCTGGCCCAATGTATTTATGTTTTGTTGCTTCCTTTATGTGAAATACCTGGTAAACCTGCAAGGCCCTCTGCTTATTTATTTTAGCCTGACCACACAAGACACAAGAGCACACATTCGTCTCAGTGTGGTCAGTTTTCTGGCTGTGCCGGGAAAAGAGCCTGCCTGTCCTCCAATGCTCAGACTTAAAGGGGTTGTAAACCCTAGCATTTGTTCACCTTAATGCATTCTATAAAAAAAACTTCTGGTAGTAACCACCCTCCGGCCCCCTGATTTACTTACCTGAGCCCTGTATTTCCCTCAGCAGAGTTGCCCTGTTCCTCTCTGCACGGGGTCCAGGCTCTTGATTGGATAGACTGATAGCAGCGCAGCCATTGGCTCCCATTGCTGTCAATCAAATCCAATGCCATGGGCGCCGGGGATGGGGACAACCGGTATTCGTGTCTATGAACGCAGAATGCTGGACTCAGGAGAGCGCCCACAAGGTAACCCTCTGGAAGAGTGCATCTCCTAGGGTTATCTATTGTGGGGAGGAGCCACGAGAGCCACCAATGGACCCAGAAGTCAAGGACCAGGGCCACTCTGTGCAAAACGAGCTGCTCAGTGGAGGTAAGTATGACATGTTTGTTAATTAAAAAAAAAAAGAAAGCCTGACAATCACTTTAAGCTGGCATGCCCCCCCCCCCCCCTTCCCTGCACAGCCTAAAGGGAAGATAAGTGAATCGGTATTTCTCCATCTCCGCCTCTCTAAGCCCCTTATGCAGCTGAGAACAGAGAATGTGGGGTTGATTTACTAAGGGCAAATAGACTGCGCACTTTGCAATTCTGCAAGTGCAGTTTTTTCAGAGCTTAGTAAATGAGCAGAAGCTCTGCTGACTTCCATACTTCAATCATGTGCAAGCAAAAATGGAAGAAAACAAAAATGCAAACATTTTGTTTTTTTAATTTCTCTTGTTATGTGATTGGGTATACTTTGCAAAGCGAGGATTTACCTCATTTACGAGTCTTTGGAGCCACTGCACTTTGCAAAGTACACGGTCTCTTTGCCTTTAGTAAAGCAACCCCAATGTGATCACTTACAGTATATAAAAATAAAAAAAAGGGTATTTGTAAGTGTTATATATACAGCATATACCGAAAGGTTTTACCTTTCATTAATATTTTAAACTGAACAGTTTTTTTTACAGGTACAGTTAGGGTTAAAGCAAGTCTAAACCCTAAATGGAAAACATTTAGTTATGTACATCATAAACAATATTCATGTTTTGGGGTTTTCTCATCCTTCTTTGCCTCTCAATGCCACTGATCTCCTCCAGCCTCTCTAAGCCAATTCATGTCTACATGCGCTTCCTCCAGAGGCAGGATCACATTATAGACCATACCTGAGCAATATGTTATTTGAAGGAGTCTAATCAGCCCTCCTACTTCTCTCAACTAACTACAGAATACCTCTCCTTCCTGGAGATGAAGAGAGGTGTTTTTCCAGTTCAGCAAAATAGGGCTGGGCTATACTGAAAACATCCCTCGCAATTTCAGCACATCAAAAGGAAATTAGGAGTGCATTTCTGGAAAATTAACATGTATGTGTCTGTATTTGCATAAAACGTGGGGTAATGTGCATGCATTTCATAGATGTGTTGCTCTTTTTTGGTCTAACATACACTTTAACCTACAATAAATGTTAAAAAAATAACCTTTAACACTTAACCATCATGCTTACATTTTACTTAACCCTGAAAGGGATTTCTTAACACTTAGGCGGGCCGTTTCAGCAGATAAATCCGATCGTGTGTACGGGCAAAAGGACAGGTTTGTCCATCGGACAAATTTCAAAGCATGCTTTATAATTTGTCCGCTACAAACCTGTCCATTGGATCCGTCCACTGGTTAGTACACTAACCAGCGGACATATCTTCCGGCGCATGCGAATGGATTCGACGCATGCACGGAAGCATTTTACTTCCGGGTTCGGTGACTTGGCGGCGTCAATGTCACTGCCACGTCACTGCGCTGTCTGCCGGCGGGGATTTTGATCCGATGGTGTGTACACGCCATCGGACCAAAATAGCCCGGCGGACAGATCCGATGAAAACGGCCCGAGGACCGTTTCCATCGGATAAATCTGTACGTGTGTACGCGGCCTTAAAGATGAACTATAGTGTAAAAATCATCTTGACATTAAAAGGTCCTTGCAATAATTCTACTACAATTATTTTTAGTGTTGTGCTAAAATTAGGAATTCCTATTCCAACATGATGCAAACAGTGACTTCATGGCATTTATGGAAGTCTTGCAATACTTTGCAACACAGCAATGAGTGGTAAGTCATTCACTAATATGAGCAACAGAGGAAATTTAGTGACCTACAAGAAAAAGGCAGAAAATGTCAGAATAATGCTGCCAAACATAGAAAAATACAACATCTATAAGCCAGAATTAACCTGCACAGAATTGGGAACACTGAGCTCACTTTGGAGGAGGTTGCCTTCCTCTGAATCACTGAATCAACTGTGGGTATCTGAAAGTGTATATGGAGGGTTTTGATTTGTGATTTTGTTCTCTTTCTTTGTTTTTTGGGTTGAGCCTAATGGACTTGAATGTGTCTTTTTTCAACCAGATTAAAGATGTAACAGCTTGGAAAGATTGTCAGGTTCAGCTATAATAATGTTTGTTTCCTATAGGTATAACAGTCTGGTTGCAAACAAGTGGCATGGAGCTAGGCACTGCAAAAAAAAAAATTTCCCAGCTCCATAAGAACCAGCCCAAGTGGGAAGCTGTCACAGTTAGTTTGCATTTTCACTGAATACAACCAGTCTGAACTTGAAGCTCATCTCAATATACTGTATATACAATATATATCTTGTGACTGGTAGGGTTGTGGATGGTATGAATGTGTCAACTACACATTGAAAGGGACTGCAGTGTTGGTACCTTTCATGGAGAAGGCAACATTTTTGTCTTCTCACATGTTAATAAGTTCTGGATTGGGTCCTAGGGCCTGGAGGCGTTGTAGAGCTTCAAGTGGGATACAGCCTCTATCCCTAGGTCGACATCTTTTATTTAAAAATACCCCATTAATTAGTCTCAACTGTGACAGGTCTATTTATATGTGAGCTGACTGGAGCTAAGGGCTCTCACTCTCTCTCTCTCTCCCATTCTCTCTAATATGAGAGCCTAACTTTTGAAATAACACTAGAAAAGTTTGTGTGCTTCTTGTTTGTTTGGGGAACCCTGCAAGTCACTATAGCAGGATACAGACTGGAGTAGAGTGGGGTCATGGAAGCCGGAAACAGGCTGGAATACACTGGGAACACTGGAGGAACAAACTGCATGGGGAATGCTGTAGTCACTGAGATAACGCTGAGAGGCACTGAAGTTCACAGGAGAAGTTGATGAGGAACACAAGCAGTCTTGCTTGCAGGTGTGTGGATGTGTTGCTCAAATACTGAGCCATGCACAAGCTAGCCTTGTCTGGCCTAGTGCACCCCCTGTGTTTGTCTGTGGTGCCAAGGAAGCAAGATGACAGCAGCCACACATAGAGAAAAGGACTTAGTGCTGGAATGTGGAACTTATGAGTGTGACAAGTTTAGTTGGTGGTTCAAAAAAGCAGGTGTTTTTCTATGGACGTAATGTACAAAGCCCTACTGCATTGAATTATATTTGTTTACTGCTTGCTGCATAAAGGTGCTGGACAAACCTGTTGGATTGTTTTTTGGTGTTCCTGTCTCATTACGACTACTACTACAAGCTGAGCCTGTCCTCTTTGCAATATACAATATATAAAAATATAAGTATATACACACAATATACACATACACAAACACACACACTTTTTTTTTTCAGATGCTATTTTTCCATGACACTAAATGATGTAGTAAAAGCTTGATATACCCTGTGAAGGTCTCCGAGACCTGCTAGACTATAACTGGGAGAATATATTTCTGATAGGCACCTTGTGGTCACTATCCACTAGCAATTCAGTTAGAAATGAGAAGCAAGCTGTGAAAATCATTTTCATTGTATGCCGGAAATGAAATACCCTTCTCTAGTTTCCAGCTTTGCTTCTTATAGAATTGTGCTGTGTGTTAGCAAATGTGACTGTTAAATCAATCAGAAAACTGAAAGTGCAGAAGCGATGTGCCAGGTGGATACCAGTAATAGAAAGAAAAGCACCATGGAACACACCATAAAGGACATTAGAGTGATGGGGTGCCATGAAGTCATTTTTTGAAGACAAATCATGGCAGTTGTACAGCAGCTCTACGTTGGACATTCCAACAACCAAGTAGCAGAAGCAAATCACAATATGTAATACTTCTGATTAAAATCTCATATTCTTGGCTCCTTTATTCTAAGAATCATTGTGCTTTTATATTTCAATCGTTTTTATTTGAAGAAAACCATGATTACAGAAAAGGACATTGCATCAAAATATATGACATTGAAACATGAGCATAATAAACCAATCTAGAGACTGACATGTGTATATATCACATTATTAATAGCAAAAATAGCTATCTTGGGTACTAACTTAGTTGGATAGAACTATTATATTGACTATAGTAAATGCAAAACTTGTTCAATTATTAAAATCCATAATACCCCCCCCCCCCCCCCTCTTTGGGGGAGTTATAACCAGATTCCCAGTTGGCTTATCACATCTATATCAGAACCTGCCAAAATTACCAGATTACTTGTCCTAATGAATATCTTTCTGAAAATAAAAAAAGACAGTTATCCCAGCAATGGGGGCGAGGGGAGGGAGAGAGTCGGAGGAGAGAACCAAGCCCGTCGCTACAGGACAGGCAAAACAAACAAATGCTTGGGGCCTCAAGCAGGCCTGGGGGCCCCCAACGTCCCCTTCCCAGGCTTTAGCGTGGTCGAGCTCCTCTTCCTTCCTTCCTCCTGGAGTCCTGTCAGTCCAGCCGGGTACCGCCCGTGGTACAGGAGATTCAGTTTCCTGTTTCTGGCCAGACTGACAGAAGGTCCACACTGAGTGCTCACTTTGTTTCAGTCCAGCCAGGAACACAGGAAACTGAATCTCTGTGTACCACGATAGGGGACTGGAGACCCATAATGATAGAACACCGGACTGACAGGAGGAAGAAGAGCTTGACCACGCTACAGTGGCAGCCTACAGGGAAGAAGGGGAGGTAAGAATAGAAAAACATAGGGGGGGGTAAGAACATGGGTGTAAAAAATTTGTGAAGTGCTAACGCAGGCTTTGCGTGTGGGGGGGTGGATGCTTGGGAACCCCATTTTGCTTGGGGCCCCCGAATTCCTTCAAATGGCCCTGGAGAGAACTAATGGAGGAATAAAGAAAAAATATAAGTTAGGCATCAGGGTTTTTCAGGGATTAGACAATAGCATAGAGGATTATAGGGGCTGGTTAATGTATACGCTCCACTTTTCTCACACAGTCTCAAATGTCTTGGAGGTGTCTAGGAGGATGCTGACCACCTTCTCTTGTACCATTATCCATGAAATCTCTAGTTTGGCTGCTACAAATGACACAGTTTTCCTCCATGCTCTATCCAAGGTCATCTTGTCCCCTAGCAATATGAAGTACGTTTTAGAAGATGCCTCGAGCATCCGATAAGCTTGCTGTTCAGCAAGGCAATCTCTGGAGTTTTAGATTGTCAGGCCTGTGCCCTTGCGCAGCAAATTACAGATTCTATTCCAGAAGCCCCTAATACATGGGCATTCCCACCAGGTATGAAAGAGAGAACCCACATGGCCACATCCCCTGAAACAAAGAGGAGAAGAGGTCGTAAAAATGATTGCCAGTTGGGAGGGCACACGGTATCATCGGGTAATCAGCTTCACACTCGCCTCCAACATTGACTATTCCTTTAAATAACCTACGGAAAAGATTATACCATGTGTCAACCTCCCAGCTGGACTTCAAATCCCTCTCCAACTTCTGGTCTCGGACTCCAGCACACCATTGTGCATAAGCCGTGATACATGGGGGTTCAAAACTCCAAAGTGAGAGCACAAAGTGTTTAATTTAAACATTTGATGCTGCATCTACATACAGTAGGTGAGTATGATTGTTTATTTTTTTTGAATCTCACACTTTTAAATTGTAAATCCCTGATATATTAAGTTATTAAAAGCTATACCATTATTTAAACTGCAATAAATCTAGTAGATAACTCATGGCACAATATTGAGTTTAACCAGTTCCCACCCGGCCTACAGACAAATGATGGCTGGGCAGTGCATTTGTCATTCCAGGTAGACATCATATGATGTCCTCCCAGAACGGGCCACGCTGCAACACGGTCTGTCACCCACGGTCTGACACAGCATTACACATACACATCAGTGTGTACCGACCTCTGCCGGTATGATGTGATCGCTGCGACTGTTTAGATTCAGCAGCCAGCTGGAATGTTGAGATACTCTCAGGCCTCGTACACACGAGGCAATTCATTTGTTCAAATCGGTCGGACCGACCGATTTGAACAAATCTGTCTCTTTGGATTTTGGTTTGCTCACGTGTACACACGAGCAAACCAAAATCCCCGCCAGCAGACGGCGCGGTGACGTGGCGGTGACGTTGACGCCGCCACGTCACCGCACCAGGAAGTAAAACACTTCCGCGCATGCGCCGAATCCATTCGGCGCCGGTGCGAGACGACATGTCTGCTGGTAAGTGTACTAACCAGCAGACATGTCGGGCGGACGGGTTCCCACCCGATAGATTTCAAAGCATGCTTTGAAATCTGTCGGGTGGCCAAATCCGTCGGCTCGCCCGTACACACGATCAAATCTGTCTGCTGGGACGGTCTAGCAGACCTTTTCCAGCAGACAGATTTGATCGTGTGTACGCGGCCTCAGATACGTAACTGAAAGCAGGCTAAGCCTTCCAGTGTGACCCTGGGAGCCTGCCTCCTCTACTGTCTGGTGTTCCAGTGATCACCAGAGGCTAAAGTCACTGCTCTGTGCTCAGAGGAAACCTGAGAACTGAGTGATCAGCAGTCTTTGATCACTCGTTGCATAGGTGGCAGGGGACAGCAGCAGACTGATACTGCATTTACATACAGTAGGTGAGTATTATTGTTTATTTTTTTCTAATCTTGCACTTTTAATCTGTAAAGCCCCAATGAATTAAGATAATAAAAGCTATACCATTATTTAAACTGCAATAAATCTAGTAGATGACTCAAGGGACAAAATGGAGTTTAACCAATTCCTGCTCGGTCTACAGACAATTGATGGCTGGGATGTACATTTGTCATTCTGGGGTGGACGTCATATGACAGTTTAAAGATGCTGTACTAGATAATGTAAACACTAACCCATAAGATGGCAATTAACTGAATTGTAGTCATACTATCCAAATTATACCTGGTGCAAACAGGGTCAAAGGCCTCCTTTTACTTGCATTGTACTGTGCCCTTTTAAGGACTACATTTCCCAGAATCCATGGTGATCCCCTGCTTTTAGGAGGGAGGAAGGCAGGCAGATGTGAGCAGGGGATTTCACACAGGCAACGCTCTTTTTACACAGCAGGGAAGTGAGGGGTGAGAACCTGCTGCACAACATACAGAAATCCCAGCTCTGTCACTAGGGATGGTTAGGAAAAGTAAGGCCCCTTTCACACTGAGGAGTTTTTCAGGCGTCACAGCACTAAAAATAGCGCTGCTATACCGCCTGAAAAACTCCTGCCCAGCCTTCTCAATGTGAAAGCCTGAGGCCTTTCACACTGAGGCAATGCGCTGGCAGGAGAGAAAAAAATCTCCTGCAAGCAGCATCTTTGGAGTGGTGAGAGGAGAGGTATGTATACTGCTCCTTCACCGCACCGCTGTAATACCACCCGCAATGCGCTTCTGCAGAGGCTCATTGCGGGCGGTATTAACCCTTTATTGTCCACTAGGGGGGGTTAATACTGCATCGCTAGTGGCCGAATCACGCTGCAATTCCGACGGTCAATCGCCGCTATTTTTAGCGGCGCTATTCCGTCACCGTGCCTCCCATTTGAAAGGGGCCTAAGAGAGAGCTGCATACACCTGGCTAGACTCATAATAATTATATGAATATCACTGAAACCAATATCTTAATTTAGAGTCCAGACACCTGTCCAAATTCTCACGAGCATACCATGATCTAATAGAATATTTCACGATGATGCATCACATAACCTACTAAATCACTACTGAGTGCTGCATGTGTTCTTTGTCTGATCAGCCATACCACCTGTGGTGTCACTCTACACATACATCCTCCAGTGCCACAGTGGCCCCCAGTTAGAGAATAGCTGTGATAAATAAACATTCACTTTGCTAAACAGTCTTTACTCTTTTAGTAAATTAACCCCACTAAACAGAACTTACCTTGATTAACCCCATCGTGTCTATCTTCCATCCTTTCAGAGCTGCCTTGCACCACCTCCCATCAGAGTAAACCACTTAAACACAGAATGACAGATATGGCAATTCAGTTTAATAACAACCAGCCCGGTGCATCATTATATGAGAAAGTGATACCCCAAACCTATAGTATCTCACAAAAGTGAGTACACCGCTCACATTTTTATAGCTATTTTATTATATCTTTTCATGTGACAACACTGAAGAAATTACACTTTGCTACACTGTAAATTAGTGAGTGTATAGCTTGTATAGCAGTGTCAATTTGCTGTCCCCTCAAAATAACTCAACACACAGCCATTATTGTCTAAACTGCTGTCAACAAAAGTGAATACACCCCTAAGTGAAAATTTCCAAATTGGGCGCAATTAGCTATTTTCTCTCCCTGATGTCATGTGATTCATTAGTGTTACAAGTTCTCAGCTGTGAATGTTGAGCAGGTGTGGTAAATTTGGTGTTATCGCTCTCACTTTCTCATACTGGTCACTGGAAGTTCAACATGGCACCTCATGACAAAGAACTCTCTGAAGATCTTAAAAAAAGAATTGTTGCTCTACATAAAGATGACCTAGGCTATAAAAAGATTGCCAAGACCCTGAAATTGAGTTGCAGCATGGTGGCCAAGACCATACAGCAGTTTAATAGGACAGGTTCCACTCAGAACAAGCCTCACCATGGGCGACCAAAGAAGTTGTGTGCACATTCTCAGCGTCATGAGTGCTGCCAGCATTGCTGCAGAGTTTGAAGGGGTGGGGGTCAGCATGTCAGTACTCAGACCATACACTGCACACTGCATCTAATTGGTCTGCATGGCTGTCGTCCCAGACGACGATGCACAAGAAAGCCAGCAAACAGTTTGCTGAAGACAAGCAGACTAAGGATATGGATTACTGAAACCATGTCCTGCTGTCTGATGAGACCAAGATAAACTTATTTGGTTCAGATGGTGTCAAGTGTGTCTTTCCTAAAGTCAAGCATGGTGGTGGGAGTGTCATGGTCTGGGGCTGCATGAGTGCTGCTGGCACTGGGGAGCTACAGTTCATTGAGGGAACCATGAATGCCAACATGTACTGTGACATACAGAAGCCGAGCATGATCTCCTCCCTTCAGAGACTGGGCTGCAGGGCAATATTCCAACATGATAATGACCCCAAACACACCTTCAAGGTGACCACTGCCTTGTTACAGAAGCTGAGGGTAAAGGTGATGGACTGGCCAAGCATGTCTCCAGACCTAAACCCTATTGGGCATCTGTGGGGCATCCTCAAATAAAAAGTGGAAGAGTGCAAGGTCTCTAACATCCACCAGTTCTGTGATGTCATCATAGAGGAGTGGAAGAGGACTCCAGTGGCAACCTGTGAAGCTCTGGTAAACTCCATGTCAGAGAGGGTTAAGGCAAGGCTGGAAAATAATGGTGGCCACACAAAATATTGACACGTTGGGCCAAATTTGGACATTTTCACTTAGGGGTGTACTCACTTTTGTTGCCAGTGGATTAGACATTAATGTCTGTGTGTTGAGTTATTTTGAGGGGACAGCACATTTACACTGATATACAAGCTGTACACTCACTACTTTACATTGTAGCAAAGTGTAATTTCTTCAGTGCTGTCACATGAAACTATATAATAAAATATTTACAAAAATGTCAGGGGTGTACTCCCTTTTGCGAGATACTGTATATAGATACAGTATAAGATCTGTTACAATAGCTTTACAAATGGCTTGCATTTTTGTCCCCAAAGAGATTCTATATAATCAGTATAATAACATCTCTGACTAAATCCATCCATGCTGAAATGATGCATCATTATTTATGTAGTCTGATAATACCAAAATATAGACAGCAGCAAGCAATTGGAGTCATTTATACTTTAAATACAATTCTAATAGTTAAATTAATATGTACCCCTGCTAAGAGAACACTCAAACCTACTGGCTGCTTTAATATGCATGCCATGCAATGTGTCTGTCTCCTTAGGCTTGCTGTTGGCGTGTGATTTAATGTGGCAGTTATGAAAGCTTCTCAGGCTGAGATCGATTCGCATGATAATGAAGCTTATATTGCAGTCTCCTAACTCTCAAAGGATACACCTTGTGCTTCAGCTGCTCCTTCTACAAGTACCACTTCACAATGAACAGAAAAACACTTTTGTTGGAAATGGAGGTATGAAGGGGAGGAGAAAGTGGCTTTTTTTGCTGTTTGCTAATGCAGTTGTGCTACCAGTGATGAGAATGAAAGATAGCAGGACAGGCTCACATACAATGCTTTAGAATTGAGCCAGGCAGTGGATATGTTTCACCAATTGGTCTCCCAGCTGAGCTATATGAAGTACAGTTAATGAATTCAAAACTCAAGAGTTTTTGACAGCAGTAATGGATAATATACTATAAGTAAGGATATAATTGCCGTCTTAATTCCAGGTGTTGCTGTTCAAACCAGATTGCCATGAAAGAGCTACTCAAGTCAACATGTAAAATAATTTAGTGAACTGCTAATGCTAATCCAGGAAACAAATCAACTATTCATGTTGAAGTCAAAATGGTCTCTTATTTTATTTTTAGCATTACACGGTCCAGTACTGGTTTGTTTCCTTTACAGCCTCAGTTCAAAACATGACTTGCTGGAGGTAAACTAGTTGTGATTTTGAAACCTGTTATTCAGTGGTCAACTTACCAAGAACAATAGGGTTGCCATCATTACCAGGACAGCCGAGTTGGATAGCACCCAATCTGCTACAAGCTCAAAAATAGAATCCAGTTTACACTTAAAGCCCATACACACAATCAGACTTTTCGACAACAATTGTCCAACGGACATGTTTGATCGGACAATCCGAACGTCTGTATGCTCCATCGGACACTAGTTTTCGGGTTTTCAACGGACAAATGTTAGCTGTGCATGCTCTCAAACTTTCCGACAACAAATGTCCAATGGAGGATCGTGTGTACACAAGTCCATCGGTCTAAAATCTAAAGTACAAACACGCATGCTCAGTACCACTGCTAAACATCAGACAACAATAGCAGAAGTTGCCCAAAGGGTGGCGCTAAAGAGCAGAAAAACCATGTAGTTTTGTGAATGATGGCTGAAAAAGCCGTCTGCCGTCTGTATGCAGAACAAGTTCGCGGCCAACGCCCTTCGGACCAAAATCCACAGAAAAGTCAGATGGAAGTCCAATCATGTGTATGAGGCTTTAATTATTACTTCAGTTTTTGATTTTGATGTGGCTCTTAGATTAGGCCTAGGGGAGTGAATGACACCTAATAATTTTGTTGCAATCCTAATGACATTATCTTGCATCTCAGGCTAGGAGATGGCAAATATGCTACTATAGGTACCAACTAAATGATTTGAGTCTAGAATTTTTTTTTTGATCCAGAGTATATTTATACAAATTAAATTTAGGAAACCAAGCTGAACAGGTACAATCAACCAGCCATTAAAAAAAGCAGATTAAACTTCCGCTAAACAATCCATTACGAAACTGATTAAGAAGATTACAGTAAATGGGACAAATCTTTGTGTAACATACCGTATAATTACAGGAAAAAAATGGGTACTACATACATGGTAGGGAGCCAGAGTCAACAGGCTTTGGTCTTGTTTTGATTGCATCAGACTGACATCCATTTGGGGCCTTTTTTTGATCATTTAAAATTCATTGACAGGTACATATGATCTGCAGCTGACCACCTTCTGAGCTGCATTTTAATTGCCATGAGCAGGTTTGTATTCCCATTGACTTATATGAGAATACAAGCCCATCAACATAGACCCACAAGGCAAGGCAACTTCAATTAAATAATAACAGTCCTTTATTTCACTGTACACCACCATTATTTACAGGGCTTGATAAACAAATTTTTATTCATGACATACAATTTTCTTTCAAATAAGTATTTTATAAGTATTTTATTGATGGTGCCACAGCAGCATGGGATACTACATGGAAATTCTGAATGTATGGCTCTATGTCATAGTTTTTTTAGAAACAATTTTTTAAAAGTTGAGGAAGATCATGTGGAACAGTGGAATAGTTTTCCCTGTTACCTTATTAAAATAAAGTATAAGCTTTCATGAATATATTATTAAAAAAATAACCTGGTAAGCTGGATGCAATAAAACAGATCAGTCTATTCTTAGGTTTATATTGTATGCAGATATTATCCATCTTTATTATTTAACATAAACTGACTAAAGAGATAAATACAGCTATTTTTCAATGCAATTTATTGTATCCATTATAAAATTATAAAATGACATTCTGCAAGATTTGTGTTAGTTGACAAATGTTTCAGATCAGTGAATGCCATCAGAATTATGAAAAACCATGCCATATGAACATTTGTTTTCAGACAAATTTAGCCTATAGTCTTGTAGTACATTTAGCTTCTGTATCCAGAAAAGCAAAAAAAATTATACCATGATGTGCAAATCTGTTTATTTCAGCCCGTGGTGATGAATGTCTATTAGAAAAAAAATGAAATGTGGAAAATCTGACAGTCTTAAAAAGTGAAGCTCTAAAATTTCAGATCTTATTTAGTGTTGATAGGCAATGATTGAAAGTTTAATTTAGAACTCAGATTTTAACCGTACCTCTGTGTATTGTCTATTAGGAAATGTTATTGCTTTGCAATTTAATGCCCAACTTTCTTAAATCCAGTTGGCTATGGCACAGACTCTTCAAAGTTTTAATGGACTTTGAACGCTATCTGTCTCCGTACATATGACACAAAGCTCTTTTTGACCTTGCCAAAATGAAGTGCTACCAGCATCTGAAGCTTTGTAAGGTCAATATTAAGGGAATATCTCCTAATATGAAACAAAGAGTGATTGTTTCTTTCTTACAAATACCTAACTAAAGAGTTAAACGTATATAAAAGAAAAAAAAAGGAAACTCAAACCACATGCTTGGTTACACCCATTTTAATCTGGTTTTCAACAGACTGTCATGGAGAGGTCGTTGTTATTAAAAAGGTTTAATACTGCATTCCAAAACACAGACAAATAGTAAAAAGCCTACTGTATATGTGCAAAGGTATTGTTAAGAATTCTGAGGTTGCACAATATTTGAACAATGGTTTCTAGATGTGGTTCTGAAAACTCAGTTCTCTAAATGCTTTGCCGTTTTCATATACGTACAATGACCTTTGACTGTACTATGAAGAAATCTAATTTTAAAACAATATGGAGGTATTTTTTTTCTTGGGGATAGTAGGAGTAATGAAGGACTTGCAGAGATAACCACACTGAGAAAAGAACAAGCAACCATACTTTATAGATAGAAGTGGTGTTTTTGATAATATGATATCTCAAAAATATCTGTGCTAGTATATACAGCATTTATAATAAAAAATAGCATAATAAAAATAAGCATATGATGTATGTACATCTTAGCATATCTACTGTGTCTCAGTTTTGAAAGGTCACCACTTCACCTTTTATCAGGAAATCCAGATGGAAATTCGTAAGAATGCAAGACCTCACTGCATAAATAGAGGTCAGTATACACAGATAAAACATTGGCTAAAGTGGCTCCAAAAGGATTCCCAGTAATAGATGATCCTCCATGTAATACATTAATAAAAAAAAAAGCATGAACAGTTTATCCAGCACTGAGAAATCCTCACCACTTTATTGCTGGGTTAAAAACTGACACATGAGAAGAATTTGTGTCTCCACACCCCCGCTGTTGTGACTGACATTTGATGTATTTCTCTCATGCACAAGCATGAGATCAGGAGGAGCGTGTTCAGGATTCCAGCAGCAGATCACCTCCTGCTACACACAGGCAACAGGTAGCTTTGACATGCAAACATTAAGGGGGCCGCGCATACTCTGTGTGTGACATGCATGCATGTGGGGACTGCTGTGCGCTCCCTTTCCTATGTTCCTGAGCGAGGCTCAGCCGTGCGGCTCTGCTTGCTGGGAGGAGTGTAGAGATGGAAGGGCAGGCCTGGGATGTCACAACTCCATCTCCCGAGCTCCGGCATTGAGACCAGCCCACCAATGCCTGATGTTTATAGGGACCAAAAATGGAAAGGTAAAAAAACTGTTTTATTTGGGAGATGTGGGCACATTATTATGGTGCATTTGTATTTATTTTTTGTATTAGATGCCCTGAGGGTTAACAACCACTTTAATGTCGTGAAATATCACTCTGCAAACAACATCTAATTACATGCTAGAAAAACACAGTATTTTTGTTTGCACATGATTGGATGATGGAAGTTAGCAGAGCTTCACCTCTTTCACTTGGCTCCGGGGAAAATTCCCTTGTGGGAAGTCAGCTGTCTATTTTGTAAATCAACAACACAATCTTAAAGTGGAAATTCCCCTATAACAACTTCTTTAGCAAGAAACATACATTCCACATTAATAATTATGCTACCACAATTAGTGGGTACTGTCAATTGCCTTCAGCATTGCTCCTGTTTCTCCTTGCCAGAGGCTGAAATTTTCCTGAAACTCAGAGTTCCTGAGCAGCAGTAAATATTTAGGTTGTCAGCATATTGGCCTCTAGTGGCTCTGATTTGCGGCATAGTGCTGACAAATAGTGAGCAACTTAGCGCGTGCAGAGTGAGACAGTGTATTACTGGATTTGAAATGTTATAGGCACTTATTTTTAATGTATTACTTAGCTATACCTTCAAAAGGGATCAGAAATAAGTAATCTAGCAAGACTTAATTTTTCTGATTACAGTTCCACTTTAAAGTGGTAATAAGTTTTACCTGTAGGTACAGTAAATATCTCCCAAATGTGCACTGTTTAGGGGACATTTACTTTAGCAGAGCCAATGATGTCACCAGTGCAAGCTCACTGTGCTCTCAATGGACAGTGCGCCATCCATAGAGAGGGCCATGCTGCGGGGAGTGTTGTCATCATGGCTTGTCCAGCCAAACGACCACAGCCTGCAAAACCTGGAAGGAAAACCGTGTAAAGATAGAAGCCCCGGGGGACCCATGACTGCACTGCCATTTGTTTTTAGGTTAGTCTTTCATAATGTGCTAGTATGTTATGCATACTAGCACATTAAGCTCTTAAAGAGGTTGTAAACCTTCCTATTTTTTTACCTTAATGCATCCTATGCATTAGGATAAAAAAACTTCTGACAGTGACTGGCCCCCCAGCTGTTTTACTGACCTGACCCCTATACCTATACCCCTATACGCGCTATACCTCTCTGCCCCATTCTCTTGAATGGATAGATTAATAGCAGCGCAGCCATTGGCTCCCGCTGCTGTCAATCAAATCCAATTACAAGGGCGTGGGGGGGGGGGGGCAGGACCAAGTCCTACATTCTGCTTCTATGGAAGCAAATGCTGGACTCGGGAGCACGCCTGCAAGGTAACCCCCAGGGAGAGCGCTTCTCCTAGGGGGGTTATACGATGCGAGGAGGAGCTGCGAGAGCCACCGAGGGACCCCAGAAGAGGAGGATCAGGGCCACTCTGTGCAAATCTTACTGCACAGTGGAGGTAAGTATGACATGTTTTTCTTTTTTTTTAAAACCACAAAGCTTTAAAATCACTTTAACCTGCAGCGAGAAGATTTTTTTGCAGTTTAATAGCACTTTTGACATAAATTGTCTCTTTAGGTTTGAACTTGATGGGCAACTGCTTGTTTTTTAACTTAACAATACTGCACCACCGTATATAACTATATCTGTAAGATTAAAAAGATATAGATAACTTCTGCGCTACTATGTGTAAAATAATATAAACACGTGTAAAAACTGTAATAAGTTGTGCAAATTGTAAATAAGAGAGGTGCCGCTCAACACTTAATGTGTTCCCAGATAATCATAAAATTCCAAACATTGTGAAGCGCTACCTCACCCAGAACCTGCCTTGGTGGACACCTGCATATACTCCAAATAATGACTAGTATATAAATTACAATTTGTGAAAGCCAATATAATATCTTTTAAAGCCCCTGCGGGGGTCCTAAAGATAGCTCTGTGTACTAAGAAACAATCAAAGTAATCACAGTGTCCATAAAGTAAATTAATAGCAGTTAAAGCAAGTAAAGAGCTTGATATGACGATTCATCCAATCCATTCAGTGTCTAGATATTCCATAGTGAAAGTCCCAAGATAATAACCTCCTCCCACCAACACTATAGCCGAATGACAGCTACAGCACAGGCTGTCAATAGACATCCTGCCGAGCATGCGCTGCCAGTACATCCCTGCAAGGTACCCATCACGCTCTGTGATCACTAAGTCTATGAGACTTGACTGATCTCAGATCGGAGTAAGGGGCCCTTTTCCACGTGATCAGCTGTCAACCAATGACAGCTAAACTCACGTGATGTAAACAGAAAATCAGTAATCTTTTTTTTTTCCCTCACGCTGATAGCACAAGGAAAAAAAAACCCGGCTTCTGTCAGATGGACATCTGTCCCTCACACATATAGCCTATCAGTGCCACCTCATCGGTGCCCATCAGTCCTGCCTTATCAGTGCCTGTCAGTGAGGCCTATGAGTGCCCATCAGTGCAGCCGCATCAGCACACATCAATAGATAAAAAAATGAGAAAAATTACCTTTTTCAAAATTATCAATTTATTTATTTTCTGGATTTTTTTTTTTTTGTATTTTCAGCAAAAAATTTAAAACCCAGCTGTGATTTAATACCACCAAAATCAGCTCTATTTGTGTGAAAAAAATTATAACATTTGACCAGGCAATTGTCATTCAAAATGTGTCAGCGCTAAAAGCTGAAAGTTGGGCCTGAGCAGGAAGGGGGTTTAAGTGCCCAGTAGGCAAGTGGATAATAACTGCTGTGCGCACCAAAGTGCCCTTTATCAGTCACACTATGCGCACACCTCCCAGGGTGACCCACACAAGTGGTACAAGTGCTCCTTATCCTTTATACCAGGCATGTCCAAAGTCCGGCCCGCAGGCCAATCGCGGCCCACATTCTAGTTTCGGATGGCCCATCTGGTCATTTTGACATGTATGTCTTTTGTGGCCCCAACGAATCCCCGAGCGCCAGGGGCCACAAAAGAAATACATGATGGCTGCCTTGAAGGAGGCGTGACAAGCTCTGTGCATACAGGAGTACTTCCTGTTTATACGGCAACCTGTGTAAAAGGAAGTCCGGTCTCCTGCGCTTCCATTGGATGACTGTTCCGTCCATCACAGGAGGCGGGACTTTCGATTAAAGAAGCCGCCGATAAAACAGTAAAATTCTCCTGTATGTCTGTCGGCGCTCGTCCCGCCCCCTCCACGTCTCCTCCAATTCTGCAGATGAATTCATGACAACCGGGGTGCTGCATTCATGACAACTGGGGTGTTGCATTCATGACAATGGGGGTCCTGCATTCAGGACAATGGGGGTGCTGCATTCAGGATAACGGGGATGCTGCATTCAGGACAATGGGGGTGCTGCATTCAGGACAATGGGGGTGCTGCATTCAGGACAACGGGGGTGCTGCATTCATGGCAAGAGGTTTGCTGCATTTATGACAATGGGGGTGTTGCATTTATGAGAATGGGGGTGTTGCATTTAGGGCAAAGGGGGTGCTGCATTCAGGGCAACAGGGGTGCTGCATTTATGGCACTTAGGAGGCTGTATTGATGGGCAGTGATTCACAGTTCTTTATTTAAACTTTAAGATTTTTTAAAGTGAAGGTGCGTGTTATACGTCGATAAATATGGTATATCCAAATAACACGCCTGAGCTCATCTCTTTTTTTTTTTTCAATTATTTTTATTGAGTTTTACAAAAGCATACAAGTTTCAACATCATACAAGGAGTAAGCATCGTTTAAAGTATATATCAATCAAACATGACACTAGTGTAACAGTGTGTAATATAGTTGGTAGAGTCAGATAAAAAAGAAAAACAGCAAAAGGAAAAAGACATACTGTAGATGATCCCAATTGCGAGTAATTCTTGGAGTACTGGGCATTTACATTAGTTTAAACCGTCAGTGTGCTTCTTTCTGGTAGGCCACCCCTATTGGGAACACTTTTGTGGCCCACCAGGAGAAAGCACTTAGTGCCCAAGTACCACAAAGTAGGCAGTATGTCAGCTACAAATAGGCATAATATCAAGTACACATCTGAGAGTAACATTTGAAAAAAGAGAATAAGATGATAAGATGATTCACAGTAAAGGGACAGCTTTGGGACTGGATGACCAAGAAAACCAAGCCTTCCTAATTTTGGTAGTCTGGCCTGTAGTAGTAGCCATAATGTACTCGTGCGAGAAGTGGAGGTTAACTAGGTCTATTTCCTGGGCCACCACTGGGGCCTCCTCCGATCTCCATCTCCGGGTAATACATAGTCTGGATGCTAATAAGATATGGGAAGTAACACATCTGAAAGGTGGCGGTATGTTGTCTATCGTTAAACTTAGTAGAGCCAACTCAGGAGTAGGAGCAAGTACTGTTCCAATAGTAGAGGATAGGAGGTGAAATACATCCATCCAAAACGATTGGATCTTTAGGCAGGTCCATAAAATATGGAGAAGGTCACCTGTGGCGGAAGTGCAATTCCAGCAGAGATTGGAGGTTTTGGGGTCAAAGGTGGCAATTCTGGCTGGAGTCATGTACCAACGAAGCGTGATTTTTTGCATGAGTTCCCACAGGGCGGAGCATTTAGTGGATTTATATGAGGTGCTTAGGGCGGAGGACCATTGGTCCGCGGAGAAAGAACGAGAAAGTTCAGATTCCCAGCGGGCGTGGGCAGGCAATTTGGTGAAGTGTAGTTTGTTTTGGAAGACATTATAGAAATGTGATATTCCTTTGAGTTTGGGTTTCTCAGCTGACAGGAACTCTAACGTCTGAGTCAGGACTACATACAGAGGGAGAGGGATTGTTGGAATGGGAATGGGAGATTCTCGAGTAGGTGAAAAACTCAGATTTTGGGAGGTGAAATTCTAGCTGGAGTTCTGGAAAAGATTTGAGGTTCTCTCCCTGAAGGATGTTCTGCAAAAAAGAAATCCCTCTAGATGTCCACCTGGAGACGGATAAGTCAGGAGATATGAAATGAAGGGATTCTAAGGCTATTTGGGAGGTAGTGGAGGAGTCCCTCTCTGTGCGGGCAGTAAATTTGCTCCAAGCTAGCCCTGTCGCTTTCATGGTTGGAGGGAGGGAGGAGGGGGTCTTTGGATTTAACGGGATACTAAACACCCAAGCTCGTAAGTTCTTGTGGTAAGGGAAGGAGAGTTATATTTGTGCCCAAAGGGTCTCAGGGTGGGTACGAAACCAATCCGCCGTCTGGGCGAGAATGGAAGCTAGGTAATAATTGCCAAATTCAATAGAACCAACGCCTCCTGCCAATTTATTTTTAACTAGGTTAGAATGGGCACACCTGGGTTTTTTGCCTTTCCACAGCAGGGCATTAAGGATTGTTTGTAGGGATTTAAAGTATGATAAAGGGATCGGGATAGGTAGCGTTCTAAATAGGTAGAGAATCTGTGGGAGACACATCATCTTAAAGGCCGCTAACCCGCCTGACCAGGAGAGTTCGTGTTTAGCTATCTGCAAGGATTCTTGCCGTATTTTGAAGAGTAGTGGAGAGGAAGTTGGATGAGAACAATAGTTTTGTAGACCTGGTTAACTTAATACCCAAGTAGGAGATATCTTTTTCAGCCCATTGAAAGTCATATTGCATTTGAAGTAAATTCTTAGTAGTGGCATCAAGATGCAAATCCAGAATGTATGATTTGGTTGCATTTACCTTATAGTAGGATACCCTACTAAACCATGTAAGTAATTTGTGTACCTCTGCCAAGGAAGAGACTGGGTCCGTGAGGATCAGTATCACATCGTCAGCGAACAAGCTGATTTTGTGTGTAGTTTGATGTATTCGTATGCCCGATATTGACGGGAGGGTTCGGACATGTGTCGCAGGGGGCTCCATCACCAAATTAAAAATGAGGGGGGATAGAGGGCATCCCTGACGGGTACCGTTAGTAATTTTGAAGGGACGGGATATCATATCCTCAGCAAAAACCTGGGCCGAGGGGTTGGAGTAGAGTGCCATAATGGCGTTAAAGATTAGGCCAGTAAACCCAAATTTCTGCAGTACTGAGGCAAGGTAGGTCCAGTGTACCCTGTCGAACGCCTTCTCTGTGTCTAGAGAAAGAAGCAGAGAAGGCGTTCCTGTAGATTCAGCGTAGTGGATTAGGTCGATCAATCGCCTAGTGGCGTCAGACGCCTGGCGGCCTGTAGTAAATCCCGACTGATCTCTATGAATGAGAGAGGGCATGATTTCTAGAAGTCTCAGGGCTATAGCTTTAGAGTACAATTTGATATCCAAATTGAGGAGTGATATTGGGCGAAAGTTTTGGGCAACGGACGGGTCCTTCCCTGGCTTATGTATGGTAACAATAAGTGCCTTGAGCATTTCTGGATCAAAACATGAAGAGG
The DNA here is from genome assembly GCA_029574335.1 of Rana kukunoris. Lineage (NCBI taxonomy): Eukaryota > Metazoa > Chordata > Amphibia > Anura > Ranidae > Rana > Rana kukunoris. The sequence continues at coordinate 142,905,659 of CM056052.1, forward strand.
AGACAGTGCAGTTAAATACCACAACTAGATGAGGTACTAAGTAGTCGGAGTAAGTTTTGTAGTATTCCCCCGAATAGCCATCTGGGCCGGGAGCTTTGTTGGTAGGTAAAGCTTGTATCGCTCTGCGTATTTCTTGGGCCGAAAAGGGAGCATTTAACGTCAGAAGCTGGTCTTGGGTAATAGAAGGAAGGCGGACTTTGTCTAGAAAATCATTGATGTCGTCTTTAGTGGGTTGGGGCGTCAATCGGTCGGTGTTTAGATTATATAAGTCACCATACTAGTCATTAAAAGCGTTTGTGATGTCCTGGGGGTTAGTCAGCAAGGATAGGGTATTTTATGAATTTTGGACTTAACACGTCTACCTTGTGATGATTTGTGGAGTGGGTCAAGGGCCTGGATCTTAAGAGTAATTTCATCTATACGCTGCGTCCTCTTCCTTTTATGAACAGCAGATAGTTTCATCAGAACACCTCTTATGAACGCTTTGTGGGCTTTCCACACTACCACTGGGTCAGCCACAGAATCTTTGTTGAGCTCAAAGAATTCTTTGATGTGAGTAGCAATATCGGAGGAGTAATCTTTATGTTGGAGTATAAAGTTATTCACCCTCCATTAAAATGAGTTATGTTTCTTATTCGCATCTCCAATAGAAATTGTAATTGGGGAGTGGTCTGACCAAGTGGCAGCGTGAATCACCAATGTTGTGATGTTTTGTAACACCCACGAGGAGAATAGTATTAATAGTCCTTTTCTGATCCATGGTGGCACCTCCAGACATCATAAAGGTCATTCACCGCCATGAGGTGTTGTAGTGGGGATGGCCTCCTCTTGGTGGGAGACGTGGAGTCCAGGGAAATGTCTGGTACTAAGTTGAAATCCCCGCAGATCATGAGACGACCCCTCCTGAGGGGTTGAGCAGTTCTAAGGACCTTTCGTAAGAATCGTATTTGATGCACATTTGGGGCATAGATATTGATCAGTGTGTATATCTGATCGTCGATTGAGCACTCCAATATTATGTAACGGCCATCAGGATCGACAGACACTTCTAATTGTCGAAAGTTCAAGGAGTCCCTGACCGCAATCAGGACACCTCTGGATTTAGAGGAGTGAGGAGAATGGTACATTTGTGAAAAGTTACGATGAGTGCAAAGCTTCCAATCAGACTGAAGTAGGTGAGTCTCTTGTACAAAAACCAGATCACTCTGAAGGGCCTCAACAGTCCTCCAGAGTGAGTGTCTCTTGACTGGTTGGTTCAGTCCATTAACATTTAGTGAGAGGAGTGAGAGTGGCATGATGGCGCCAAGTGTGCTGGTATGAAGTAAAAACGTACAGTTAGACGTAGCACTCAGGTATCCGGAATCGGATGAGCAGCCAGTGGCGGCTAGATGTAGGTGGTCTCCAGCAGTCCTGTAGTATAGTTATAGCGCTGTGAATGAAAAACATAGAGTCAAATATCTGAAGGAACTGTCGGTAAGAAGGGAGAACACAGAGGCCACGGGAACACCAAGAGGAGCAGAGAGATCACGTTTACAGTTGAGAATAAGGTATCTAGCTAGGTGGTCCAAAAAAGAGATACAAAAAAAAAAAACGCTGACCGGAGGTCGTGTCACACTAGCGGTAAAACAGAGGGCGAGCTAAATGCTCGGAAAAAACCCTCTTCTTGGGGGTTAACGAGAGTCCAAGCTCGAGTGAACAGCTGGAAAAAAGAACAAAAAATAGATAAAATAAACCAAAACCGATCATCAGGGCCCAGGGGAACGGGCAGATCAGGCATTCCAATGCAATGCACCTGTAGGGTAGATGGAGCCGAAGTACTGCAAGCTGTGGTTCTATTGGATCTCTGCGGAAGAGGTGCAGGTGGACCTGTGGTAATGCCCCAAGCCTGGAGCAGTTTTAGGCCTTTCTCAGGATCGTTGATAACATGAGATCTGTCATCTTTGGTGACGAGTAGGGTTGCTGGGTACTTCCATTTATATTGTATCTTATGGTTCTGCAAACCCTTGGTCACTGAGCTTAGTTGTCTGCGGAGTTGGAGAGTAAACTTGGAGAGGTCAGGCAGAAGTTGTACCTCCGTGAATGGAGACGGGAGAGGTTTCCTGGCTTTGAGGCCCATCATTAGATTTTCTTTGATATGAAAGAAATGTACTCTCATCAGAATGTCTTTTGGTACTGAGGCCGCCAGATGGGATGGTTTGGCAATTCTGTGGATTCTATCTATAAGGAGATCTCTGGGGGATGCATCAGGCAGTATCAAGTGCATGAGCTCTCTCACATACTTGGGCAAATCAGCAGGTACAATGGGTTCTGAGACACCTCTCAGTTTAATATTATTGCGGCGGGAGCGATCTTCTAAATCCGCTAACTTTGCACGCATCCATTTCTGATCCTCTATTAACCTTGTAAAACAGGGAGGAGAGATCAGACATCAGGGAAGTTTGTAGGGACAATAACATGTCCTTTAGTGTGGAGTCTAGTACTGTTTGCCCCTAGGTAGGGAAAGAGGCCATGGATGAATGTGGGGCCTGGTTCGATGTGAGGGGGTTGAAAGCCGGGGCCTCAATTTCTGCTTGGTCCATGCGGTGGGGTGGGGTATCCAGCCACATTTTTGCTTTGGCCGGGCTACTCGTGAGCGGGTCCCTCTCAGGTGCTTGACCCAGTGTCTCTAGGGGCGATAAGGTGGATATATCTGCCGGCATATCGTCCGGCAGACCAGTGTACGAGCGCCGCAGCGCGGCGTGGCCGGTGCCATCTTGGGAGTCACTCATCCTCTCTGCCGGCTTGAAGGCGAATGCCGGCAATTTCTGGGGCTTGTAGTCGGAGAATCGCTTCCGCGAGGAGGTCGCCATGGTCCGGGAAGGTTCCTGCAGCAGGGTGATCGTAAGTCGGTTACCCAAATAGGCTGTAGTCGCTGTAATGTTCCCCTGGGCTGACGAGCGAGGTATTCAAGCAGCTGCTTCCATCGCCGGACGGCCACGCCCCCACCTGAGCTCTCATCTCTTCATCACACACAGCCCAGGGAATTCTTGTTGGAATTCTTTTTGGGCATTCTTGTTGGGCATTGTGTATTAGGCTCTGACCTGATGTGTTTCACCTCTTGATAAAGTCACGTGTGCAGTGACAAAACGCGTCAGTGCGGGGGCCTGTGACATCATTGGGTACGATCGGGAAGCATAAAGCGAGCCTCTTGTGACACAGGGCCTAGGATCTGCAGATGTTTTAGTGATCTATGGGGAAATTCACCCCAACCACACAAGCGAATCACCTGTGTGCACCAGGCATAGTGCATCTGTAAATGTGAGTTTAAACAGTTTATTTTAATAAATTATAGTGTTTTTATACAGTTAAACACTATGGGCCAGATCCACAAAGAATTCCCGCCGGCGTATCTTTGTTTTGTATCCACAAAACAAGATACACCAGAATTACGCTAAGATACGACTGGCATAACGTTATTACACCGTCGTATCTTAGTTGCATACTTACTCTGGACGCTAGGGGCGCTTCCGTCTTTTTACCGCGTTGAATATGCAAATGAGCAATTTACGGCAATTCAAGAACGTACGAGCAGCCGGCGCATTCCTTTTATGTCGTTTGCGTAAGCGTAGGTCCGGCGTAAAGTTACCCCTGCTGTATAGAGGCGTACGTAATGTTAAGTATGGACGTCGGGCCAGTGTCAAATTTTCCGTCGTTCACGTCGTTTGCGTAAACCATTCGCGAATAGGGATTTGCGTAAGTTACGTTCACATCGTTTTCATTGACTATTTTCAACGTGATTTTGCGCATGCGCACTGGGATACCTCCACGGACGGCGCATGCGTCGTACAAAAAACACGTAATTTACGAGGGGTCACGCTGATTTAACATAAATCACGCCCCCATCTTCTAAATTTGAATTGTGCCGCCTTACGCCACCAAGATTACACTACGCCGCCGTAAGTTACAGCGGCAATTCTTTGTGGATAAGGATACGCCGCTGTAACTTACAGAGGCGTAATGTAAATTAGATAAACTACGCCAGCGGCCATTCTTTGTGGATCTGGCCCCATGTCAGTTCTTTCCTTACCCTTATACTTACCTATGAGGAATACCGTATAAGGAATCAGGAGCGCTTGTACCGAACAGCAGATTGGTGGATTGATACTCCTAAGGGGAAGGAATCTGGAAGGCACATAGTGTGCAGTGGAGCTTGTACCGACAGTGGAACAGCTTTACGTAGTGTGAACGGTGGAGGGCATTTTGGTGTGCACAGCAGTTTATCCCTACCCTCGAGGAGCTTATAACCTAAGGTCCCTATTTCACATTCATACATATACTAGGGGCAATTTAGACAGGATCCAAATAACCTACCAGCATGTCTTTAGTTATTATTATCACTGGACATTCACTATTGGATATCTATACACTTGCACAGTGCATATCGATGAGAGCACTAATTGAATGGATTGGATAAATCATCATATCAATCTTAATACTATTGCTTCAACTGCTATTAATTTACTTTTTATACACTGTGATTACTTTGATTGTTTTTTAGTACACAGAGATATCTTTTATGCCTCGTACACACGGTCGGACCTTTGACCGTGCAAAAGTCTGCCGTGAGTCTGTCGGAAGTCCAACAGAAAGAAAAAGAACATCTCTATCTAAGGTCCATCGTACTTCCGACAAAAAAAGTCAGATAAAGGCTACACACGGCCAGACTTTCTGAGAAAAAAAGCCTGCCAGACTTTTTTTCTCTGAAAGTCCGGCCATGTGTACGAGGCATAAGACACACGTAGGGGCTTTATAAGATATGTTGGCTTTCACAGATTGTAATTTATATACTATTCATTATTTGGAGTATATGCAGGTGCCCAGCAAGGCAGGTTCTGGGTGAGGTAGCGCTTTACAATATTTTGCATTTTGGTATCTGTAAGATTATTTAACGCTTGTTCATATCAGCCTCATTGGGATACATTGGGCACATTTGTCCAGTATTCCTAATGCATACACAATGAAATTTGCTTTACATACCATTATATCCCATATCTCACAACCATGTGCTGTGTTGTTGTGCACTGAAAAAAAAAAAAACATATTGAATTTGCTGATGCACTATAATGCATGAGCAATATGCTGTTGTGCACAGAAACATAGAGAATAAATAGAGTGTAAAGTTGAATAAAGTTTATAAAAAAAAAGCAGTCCAGCACAGCGTGTGCTTTCTGGTGTGAATGAGACTTTACATTGCATTGAGCAGATTCACATCAATAAATAAATAAATAAGTAAATAGTCTTCTCTTACTCTTTAAAGGATACCTTTACAAAATGAGATAACCTTTTTCCTATTCCAAATCTGCTATTTTTAGAAATGAACTTTTATGTTATTTATAAAAATTAAGGGCAAGCGTATTTTGATGCAGAACACCACAGTCTTGGTAACTACGTGCTAAGCTTTCAGGTCTAATTTTTCTTGAGAAAATCTCTGTTTTTGTAGGAGTTGGAAGCAAGGTGTTATTTTAAAATATATTACATTTCTCCATAAAAAAGAAATGAAACTTTAGGACAATAATTAAAAAAGCAGCACTATTCTGTAATGTGAGGTACTACCACACTATAAGCACTCATGCAGTCTTAGCAGTAAAGTGGTTCACGGAACACAAACTCACAGTCACGTGTATATTTCTACATGACTGAGCCCATATTTCTATGTTTATACAAATGAATAGAATACCTGGAAATTAAACACCTTCTTACATTACCTGCTGGTGTTCCAAGAGCAAGCCTTCTGCCCTGCTCCTTAAAAGACGAATTGATTAAAGTGCTAATAGGAGAACTCGACAGGAAAAACTCTGAGCGAATTAGCTTGCTGAGCCGTGGCAAACATCATCTGAGTTTATATATGTTTCATTAAGAGGAGCTTTGACAGCTTTATGGGGGGAACAGTGGTGTTTCCACAGCATGAAGAACCCCATAGCATGTTGCCAGATCCTGTACCATACAACCCATTTCATAGACAAATATTTAGGCAGTGAAAATGTCATTTTAAATGACTGGTTTGATAATCCCGTAAGCTTTTAAATGATCTGCCAAGTCTGGCAGTTTCACCAATGGAGTTGAATTCCAGTAGAACATTAAATAATAATGTGTAAACATGAAAAGGTGCTTTCGCACTTCCATTCATGGCCTTTTCCTCACTGCCACTTATCATAGATTAAATGAATAATTGCAAATCCTGTACGGATGTCTTTCCATTGGCATAGGAACGGTGTAATATGATATCAATTTAATTTACAGAAGTACCAGGTTCAAAGCTGTGTACTTTTCTTTTCTACAAACAAGAAAGAGGAAGATTGGTTTATCAGTGTTTGCATTAAATATTAATCTGACAAGATGTATAAATCAAACACACACACAATCCGAAGTCGGGAAAAAAAAGGATGATATATGTGATTTTGTGGGTATTGTGTTCAAAGCTGAACACCAGGCAGTTAAAAAAAGACAAAAATAATGCAGCTCTGTAATAGTTAGGGTTGAAAATAATTTTATTGAGATAATAGTCAAAATATATAAACAAGTCATTAAAATAATGGAATAAAATGGTAATTTGGATCAATGGCTAGTGCCCACAGTATGACTCATACATATTACAAAACCGTACATGAACTATGATGAGTGTCGCTATAAGACACAATTCTAGATTTTCCTAGCTTGTGACGGAAAATATTGATTATATGAAGACAGGAGGCGTGTATCTTATGCATGATCTTTCTTTATTCATGCTCACAGCAGAAAACCAACTTTAGTGAAATCTATAGAAAAAAACTGTTTCTTTAAAAACTGTGAACAAAAACTACGCCCCCGGCAGCCCTCTAGGTGGGCCTGCCAACCACGGGACAGTCCAGACAGTATATAAAGGTCAGTCTCTTTAGGAACCTCCTCTTTCTTGAAGCGAATTGTAGAAAAAAAAACTGCCGGACACTGACAACAGATCGAACCTCTATACCTTGGAGCTGGACTTTTGGAACCGAAAACAATTGACCGCCGGTCACTTGGATGCAGTGGGAGCCCCCACCTCCGATCCGCAAAGACGCGCAGTCCACGAACGGTCCAAGTGTTGAATCAGGGACACACAAGAAAGATCCCAACAGGAGATCAAACGGGACGCTGGAACAATCAGCCATCGAACTGGAAGATGCGTGGATCAATACCCTAAAATAACAGAGAGATAATATCATGAAAGGGATGGGTTGGGAGGGAAGATACTCGCCTCCTGTCTTCATATAATCAATGTTTTCCGTCACAAGCTAGGAAAATCTAGAATTATACATCAGACAGGAGGCTCATATCTTATGCAAGTTTAAAGCTAACAAGCATACATGAAAAACACATGAGGCATAATTACAACACTGACATAGAAACGTGTTCCTCCGGTCTGAAATAAAACTGACGGAATGTGGTCGCTGAAGACCAGTCTGCTGCCAATAACAGGTCCGACAGGGAACCTCCCGAGGTGATGACCCTAGTCGCCATCGCCCCCCTGGAGGAGTGAGCGCCAAACAGGGCCGTGTCAATCCCTGCCATGTCCATGACAGAGCGTACCCACCTGGCTAACGTGGCCGAGGAAACTGGAAGGTGAGGTCTGACATAAGAAATGAGAAGTTGAGACGAAAGTACGGATCGTAATGTGGACGTCCTAGACTCATAGGCTTGAAGGCAGCGAACCACACAAAGGTGTGGGTGTGAGGGGAAGAAAGGGTAGAAGACCGATTGAAGGCCTGTCTTAGTTCGGCGTACGACCGAAAATCTCACCCCTAGAGGAGAGAACTGGCGTCTAGAGATGTCTAGAGCTCTGACGTCTGACACCCGTTTAATAGAAATCAGACATAAGAGAACAGTCAATTTGAAGGACAGTAATTTCAAAGACAGGGCGTCATTGTCGCCCCAATCCGAGAACATGGAAAGGACCTTGGTTACGTCCCAAGTATTCTGGTACCTGGGTCGTGGGGGTCGTTGAAACCTAACGCCCCTTAATAGGCGACACACCAAAGGGTGTCTACCCACCGGGAGCGAGTCCACAGATGAGTGGTAGGCTGAGATCGCTGATCGATAAACATTGAGGGAATTATAGGACCTCCCGGATTCATAGGCATCCGCCAGATAATTGACCACTAGGGACACAGGTGCTTGAACGGGATCAACCTGCCGTTGATCACACCAATGAACCCAAAGTCGCCAGGCTGATCGGTATGCCGATCTAGTCCCGGGGGCCCAGGCCATGGCGATGAGATTCCTAGCCGTTCCTGAAAGGACGCTGCCTGCAGCGGGCATCCCGAGACCAACCACGCAAGGAGAGGAAGGGAGTGGTCCGTGATTAAGGGGTGTAGCCAGGGCCGATCCTACCCGGGGTGCAGAGGGTGCAGTGCACCCAGGCGCCACAGAGCTGGGGGCGCTGAAGTGCCAGAGTGCTTCCCTCAAATCCCTCTCCGCTCTCCTTGTTCTTGTAGCGCGGCGCCGGCGGCTCTCCCCGCCGCCGCTGCGTGTGTAATGTACGGCTGTCAGTGCCCCCCCTTCCTCCTCCTGTTAGAAGAATCCAGAAACGGAGCGGCTGGCTGTGGGGGCGGTCTATGATGCCGGACATTCTGCTCCTCTCTGTGTCATACGAGGACTCCTGTCTGCGGCGATCTGTGATCCACCCGGGCGGCGCGGCTGCATGCGCTGTCCCCTCCTCTGCAGCTGCCGCCCGGGTGGATCACAGATCGCCGTGAACAGGAGTCCTCTTATGACACAGAGAGGAGCATGTTTTTATGTATTGTAATGGAGAGGAGGGGTTTGTCCTGGGGGGGGGGGGTCTATAGTAATGTAGGGGGCGTTTTTTCCCTGGGGGGAGTTTGTACTAATGGGGGGGGTTTGTCCCTGGGGTCTGCACTAATGAGGGGGGGTTGTCCCAGGGGGTCTGTACTAATGGGGGGAATTTGTACTAATGGAGGGGTTTGTCCTGGGGGTCTGTACTAATGGGGGGTTTGTCCTGGGGGTCTGTACTAATGAGGGGGTTATCCTGGGTGGGTCTGCACTAATGGGGGGGTTTGTCCTGGGGGTCTGTACTAATGGGGGGTTTGTCCTGGGTGGGTCTGCACTAATGGGGTGGTTGGTCCTGAGCGGGGGGTCTGTACTAATGGGGGGAGTCTGTACTAATGGGGGGCTTGTCCTGGGGATATGCACTAATGGGGGGGTTTATCCTGGGTGGTCAATACTAATGGGGGGTTTATCCTGGGGGGGTCTGTACTAATGGGGGGTTTATCCTTGGGGGTCTGTACTAATGGGGGGTTTGTTCTGGGGGGTCTGCATTAATGGGGTGGTTTGTCCTGGGGGGTCTGTACTAATGGGGAGGCTTGTCCTGGGCGTATGCACTAATGGGGGGGTTTATCCTGGGGGGTCGGTACTAATTGGGGGGGTTTGTTCTGGGGGGTCTGCACTAATGGGGGGTTTGTTCTGGGGTCTGTTCTAATGGGGGGTTTGTCCTGGTTGGGTCTGCACTAATGGAGGGGGATTGTCGGGGGGGGGGGGGTCTGCACTAATGGGGGGAATTTGTACTAATGGAGGGGTTTGTCCTGGGGGTCTGTACTAATGGGGGTTTGTCCTGGGGGTCTGTACTAATGGGGGGGTTTGTCCTGGGGGTCTGTACTAATGGGGGTTTGTCCTGGGGGTCTGTACTAATGGGGGGGTTGTCCTGGGTGGGTCTGCACTAATGGGGGGGTTTGTCCTGGGGGTCTGTACTAATGGGGGGTTTGTCCTGGGTGGGTCTGCACTAATGGGGTGGTTGGTCCTGAGGGGGGTCTGTACTAATGGGGGGAGTCTGTACTAATGGGGGGCTTGTCCTGGGGATATGCACTAATGGGGGGTTTATCCTGGGTGGTCAATACTAATGGGGGATTTATCCTGGGGGGTCTGTACTAATGGGGGTGTTTGTTCTGGGGGGTCTGCATTAATGGGGTGGTTTGTCCTGGGGGGGTCTGTACTAATGGGGGGCTTGTCCTGGGCGTATGCACTAATGGGGGGGTTTATCCTGGGGGGTCGGTACTAATTGGGGGGTTTGTTCTGGGGGGTCTGCACTAATGGGGGGGTTTGTTCTGGGGTCTGTTCTAATGGGGGGGTTTGTCCTGGTTGGGTTTGTACTAATGGAGGGGGGTTGTCGGGGGGGTCTGCACTACTGGGGGGGTGTTTGTCCTGAGGGAGGTCTGTACTAATGGAGGGGGGGTTGTCCTGGGGGGAGTCTGTACTAATGGGGGGGTTTGTCCTGGAGATCTGTACTAATGGAGGGGGTGGTTTGTCCTGAGGGGGGTCTGTACTTATAGAGGAGGGTCTGTACTAATGGAGGGGGTCTGTACTAATGGGGGTTGTTTTGTCCTGGGGTCTGTACTAATTGAAGGGGATGGTTTGTCCTGGGGGGTCTGTACTAATGGGGGGGTGGTTTGTCCTGGGGGGTCTGTACTGAGGGAGGGGGTTTAGACTTAGTTAGGAGTCTGCACTGACGGAGGGGGTCTATACTTAGTGGAGGGGGTCTGTACTGAGGGGCAACTATAGGTGCAGGAAGGGGGGTGACACCATGTTTTACCTCAACGGGTGACAACAAGCCTAGTGATGCCACTGCAGCTGCCGGCTATTTATTCCTCCTTCCACACCCTCTCCTCCTTCTCTTTACGCGCAATGGGAAATGCACCCAGGACTCTAGAGGGAGAGGACAGTGTTGAGAGAACACCATCAGAGAGAGACCCCCGCAGCCCACACAGCCTAGTGCCATCCCTGGAGGAGAAAGGAATGGAGTCATTGCCAGAATACAGATCTGGGCTCTACCCAGCGGAGTATCCATGGGCAATTCAGAGTGAGCTGACTCCTGATCAGAGGAACTGTTGTTGCTGTATCGCTGGGTCAGGTGAGAGCCGATCGGCCATTATCTACTTATGCCAATAGGAACTGCAGTCTCTGACCATCTCCTGTAGTATATCTCCAGTCACTGACTGTCTCCTGTATTATTTCTCCAGTCACTGACTGTCTCCTGTAATATGTCTACACTCTCTGACCATCTCCTGTACTATAATTGCAGTCTCTGACCATCTCCTGTACTATGTTTTGGGACACTTTCTAACAGTATCAGAGAGGTTCCCCTCTAGGTCTCATTAGTGTACGCTCTTCCAGTATTTTCTTTATTGTTAAAAGATCATGGGAGGATCCCAGGGCAACAAATACTTCTTAGAGGAGCATCTCTGTGTTTGAGTCATTGCCATAGAAACATTTGTAAAGGGGAGGAGTTGGTAAGATGACCACGCCCCCTTTGTGGGGCGCCAGAATAATTTCTGCACCCAGGCGCCTGTGACCCTAGGATCGGCCCTGGGTGTAGCTCCCCGTTCGGGCCGGTGAGAAGGTGAGGAGAGTAAGGGAGGAGCCTGGGGAGGTCCAACGTCATCCCCAGGAGGAGGGGAAACCATGGTTGCGTCGGCCACCACGGGGTGATCAGTACGACCGACGCTCTCAGGTTCGTAATGTGAAGGAGGACCCTGAGGATTAATGAGAAAGGGGGAAACGCATAGTGCATCCCTAAAGGCCAAGTCTGGCGCAGGGCGTCTACTGCCTGCGCCTCCGGATCCGGTCTCCAGCTGTAAAAGTGCGGGAGCTGACGATTGAGACGGGACGCGAAAAGGTCTAAGGTTAAGGGACCCCACAGGCGAGCGAGGGTTAAGAATACTGACTGATCCAGCCGCCAATCGCTGGAGTCGGACAGATAACGGGAGTTCCAGTCCGCTACCATATTGGAAACACCCGGAATATATTCCGCGATCGGAACAATGTTGCGTTCCAGGCAAAAATGCCAGAACTCTGTCGCCAGATCCGCTAGGATTTTGGATTTGGAGCCCCCCTGTCATGAACAACTTCGGCCACCAGATGGCGCTAGCGGCGCGTTGGCGCGATCGGGACGCGCGCATTCGCGGCAAGGTCGCGAGCGCGATCGCGACATTGCGACGGGAGCGGGCGCGCGCGTTCGCGGCAACGGTGCGCGCGCATCGCACGAACGTCATTCTGGCGCCAAAGGAGGATATTTAAACTTGCTGTCAGCGCTTGCCTCTTGCTGTCCGGTCTACAGCAGTTCCTGAGACTATCTGTATCTACTTACCTAAATCTGTTCCAGACAACCCGGCCTGTTCCTGACTCCGCTTGCCTTCCGCCTGCCCTGACCTATTGCCTGCCTGACGATCGCTTGCCTTACCCTCTTGCCGCTGCTGCCAACTCTGTTGTTGCTCCGGTCTGACTCCTGATCTGCATTGCCTACTATACCTGCACCTGACCCGCTAGCCGGCCTCAGACTCTCCTGCTGGGGGCTTACCTCCATTGGACTACGGTACACCTCCCGCTCTGGTGATTCCTGTGCCTCCAGTCATCTTCACCTGCCATCAGCGGATACAGTCCATACTTGCCACTCTGCGCAGCACCAAGAGTCTTCTGAAGCCTTCCGGCCCAGCACCTGCGCTGCAACCGGCGCTCGTGCGACTCTGCACTCCCGCACTCCCTGTTCACTCTACCAGGGGGTCCCGGGATCAGAGGAGCAAGGGCAGCCACTCCTTGCATGTCGGGCTCGTCCACCAGGTACGTGACAGTACCGGACAGCCATGACCGAGCCCGCGCAGGGAGTGGATCCTATGCAAGAACTGTGTCGCCACCTGGACGGACTGACCCAAGCAGTCCGTACCCTGCAAGAGGGCTACACGCGTTTGGAAAATCGCGTCCAGGCATTGTCTGCTCCCGCTTCCACCTCTGCTGCTTCCGGCACATCCACGTCTCCCTCTGTCATCATGCTACCACCCGAACCAAAGGTTCCTACGCCAGAAAGGTTCTCCGGAGAACGTAGCAAATATCGGGCATTCCGCAATGCTTGCGAACTTTACTTCGCCCTACAACCACGGACTTTCTCTCTAGAAGCTACTAAAGTCGGTTTTGTCATCGCACTACTTTCGGGTGAACCGCAGGCCTGGGCCCATCGCCTGATGGAACAAAAGGACATTGCACTTGATGACCTGACCACCTTCTTTCAGGCTATGTCCTTACTATATGAAGATCCTCATCAGACCGCCTCCGCGGAAGCTGCCCTGCATGCTCTACAGCAGGGTCGCCGCCAGCTGAGGACTACGTGTCTGAATTCCGCAGATGGAGTTCGGATACAAGGTGGAATGATGCGGCTCTCTGTTACCAGTTCCGCCTAGGACTTTCCGAATCACTCAAGGACGAACTGGCCCGGGTGGGAGTCCCAGAAACTTTGGAAGCATTAATTAACCTGACCATTCAGATTGACCGGCGTCTGAGGGAGCGCAGAACTGAAAGGGCCACGGCCCCATCTCGTCCTGTCTGGATGTTGCCACGGGTACCGACCGTTTCCAATCCAGCTCTATCAACTCCATCTGCCCCAGATACTTCGGAGCCGATGCAATTAGGCCTCCTCCGTCCTTCCCTCACCCCTGAGGAACGCCAACGCCGTAGAGCCAACAACTTGTGTCTGTATTGCGGGGAAGCTGGCCACTACGTGAGGACCTGTCCCGCAAAGCTCCGTAAGTGTCTGTCCACGTCATCTGTTCATCTACCTGTTCCCCCAGGCAATTCCACTCACCTAGCTGTCCCCGTTTTCTTCCAGCTTCCAGACAAGACTATCCAAGTCAGCGCCATTATTGATTCGGGAGCCTGCAGCTGTTTCTTGGATCAAGCCTTCGCCTCCAGACATCAGATCCCTCTTCGCCCTAGGGCTACTGGACTCTCTGTATACTTAGCTGATGGCTCCACATTAAGATCCGGACCGGTCACCCGGGAAACCCAGCCTTTAGCCACCACCATCGCTGGCAACCACCATGAGCTACTGCGCCTGGATGTGATTAACTCCCCCCTGTTCCCTGTCATACTGGGCTTGCCGTGGCTACAGGCCCACAACCCACGGGTCAACTGGACCACGGGAGAGATCAGCTTCCAATCTCCTTATTGCCAACAGCACTGCCTGCAAGTAGTATCTCCGCCTCCGTCCTTACTCTGCATGGACTCTGATCTCGAAACCCGCCAATCTGTCCCTGAAGTTTATCATGACTACCTAGATGTCTTCAGTAAGAAGGGAGCAGAGACCCTTCCGCCCCATAGGTCCTACGACTGCCCCATTGAACTTCTCCCGGGGGCCGAAGTCCCTTTCGGTAGGATCTTTCCCCTAACGGGTCTTGAACTTGAGACTTTGAAGACCTACATTGAGGACAGTCTAAGAAAGAAATTCATCCGCCCATCTACATCACCAGCGGGAGCAGGGATATTCTTTGTTGAAAAGAAAGACCACTCTCTTCGTCCCTGTGTGGATTATCGGGAACTCAACAAAGTCACCATCAAGAACCGGTATCCGCTACCCCTGGTGCCTGAACTGTTCCAACGTCTGGGGGCCGCGGTCATCTTTACTAAATTAGACCTCCGCGGGGCCTACAACTTGGTCCGCATACGTGAAGGGGGACGAGTGGAAGACCGCCTTCCGTACCCGTTTCGGACACTTTGAATATTTAGTTATGCCCTTCGGACTTTGCAACGCCCCAGCGACGTTCCAACACTTTGTGAACGACATCTTCAGAGACTTCCTCGACCTTTTTGTAATCGTTTATCTGGACGACATCTTAATTTTTTCCCCGTCCCTGGAGAAACATCGGGGACATGTCAAAAGCGTGCTTGAGCGACTCCGAACTCACGGACTTTATGCTAAGCCTGAAAAATGCGAGTTCGAGCGCTCGAGCATACAATTCCTGGGGCTCATAATCTCAGTAAAGGGGGTGGAAATGGATCCCAAGAAGGTCTCCGCAATCCGTGATTGGCCAGCGCCGATAGATAAGAAGGGCGTCCAGCGTTTCATCGGCTTTGCGAATTTCTACAGAAAGTTCATCAAGGCCTTCTCCAGCATAATTTCTCCAATAACCGACCTAACTAAACAAACTACCCGGTTTCGCTGGACACCAGAAGCCCAGGCGGCCTTTGAAGCTCTGAAAGACCTGTTCACCTCTGCATCCATCCTCAGGCATCCCGATGCAAACCTGCCCTACATCTTAGAAGTGGATGCTTCCGAAACGGCGGTCGGGGCAGTGCTATCTCAAAGACAGGGCCCCAAGGCTCTCTTACACCCTGTCGCCTTCTTTTCCCGTAAACTGTCAACAGCCGAGAGAAATTATGATGTAGGGGACCGAGAATTGTTGGCAATAAAGGCCGCTTTGGAGGAATGGCGGTACCTCCTGGAAGGCGCGGCGCACCCAATCTTGATTTACACAGACCACAAGAACCTGGAATATTTGAAGGCGGCCAAAAGACTTAAACCCGCGCCAGGCCAGGTGGGCACTTTTTTTTACAAGGTTTTCCTTTCACATCACTTACAGACCAGGGTCCAAGAATACTAAGCCTGACGCTCTATCCCGCATGTATGGTAGTTCTGAGTCTTCCAACCCCCCGGATACCATCCTGCCTTCAGGAAATTTCCTACTACTACAAAGGGACCTATTGCCCCAAATCAGGCAAGCCTCTGCTGTGATTCCCCCTTCTCCAAGTCTGGAACTACAATCTAGGGACGGTTTACTTTGGCATCAGGACAAGATCTTCGTACCTGAAAACCTACGGGTCAGCGTCCTGAGTTCTTGCCATGACCACAAGCTGGCGGGCCATTTCGGGGTACACAAAACTTCTGAACTCTTGCAACGCTCCTTTTGGTGGCCCCAGCTCCTGAAAGATTGCAGGGACTACGTGGAATCTTGCACCACGTGCATTCGAAACAAGGGGAGCAAACTCAGAGCCTGGGGACTCCTGAAACCACTGTCGGTACCAGAAAGACCATGGAGAATGATCTCCATGGATTTCATCGTTGAGCTGCCTCCGTCAGAGGGTTTCACAACTGTCTTTGTGGTAGTAGACAGACTCTCTAAAATGGCACACTTTATACCTCTGAAGGGTACACCCTCCGCCCCGGAGACGGCCAAAGCCTTTATCAAGGAAGTGGTTAGGCTTCACGGTGTTCCTGTGGATATTGTGTCTGATCGAGGGGTGCAATTCACCTCAAGGTTTTGGAAGGCACTTTGCAGCAGTCTCAAAATTGGTCTATCATTCTCATCAGCATACCATCCGCAATCAAACGGGCAGACAGAGAGAACGAATCAGACACTCGAACAGTATCTCCGCTGCTTCTCCTCCTTCTCGCAGGAAGATTGGGTGTCCCTGCTACCCCTGGCGGAATTCGCATACAATAATTCCGTCCACTCTGCCACCAAACAATCGCCCTTCTATGCGAATTACGGCTTCCATCCTTTGTTCTTGTCCAATTCCGTCCCGGAGTGTTCGGTACCCGCCGTCCAGGAGACTCTGACCTTCTTCGACACAAATAATAAGATTCTGCAGGAGACAATGTCTAAGACACAAGAGCGTAATAAAGAAATTTTTGACAGAAAGAGAAGAGGGGAACTCAACCTGGAACCTGGAACTAAGGTTTATTTGTCTACCCTGAATTTAAAGCTTGCATGCCCCTCGAAGAAACTAGGCCCTAGGTTTGTGGGTCCTTTTCCTGTCAAGAGGAAGATAAAATGAGGTTGCCTACGAACTTGAGTTGCCAGAAACCTTCCGCATCCACCCGGTCTTCCATGTGGCTCTGCTTAAACCAGTCGTTGCTGATCCCTTCCCTGAGAGGAACACAGGTCCGCCGGAGCCGGTCCTAATAGACGGCGAGGAGGAATTTGAGGTTGAATCCATCCTGGATTGCAGGAAGAGACGCAACCAAGTTCAATTCCTCGTCAAGTGGAAAGGGTACGGACCCGAGGAGAATTCATGGGAACCGGAGGACAATATACACGCTGAAAGACTAATCCAGTCATTTAAAGACTCCCACCCGCTGGAAATATCCCGGTTGGGCATCCGGAGGCTGCCCATTGGAGGGGGGCAATGTCATGAACAACTTCGGCCACCAGATGGCGCTAGCGGCGCGTTGGCGCGATCGGGACGCGCGCATTCGCGGCAAGGTCGCGAGCGCGATCGCGACATTGCGACGGGAGCGGGCGCGCGCGTTCGCGGGCAACGGTGCGCGCGCATCGCACGAACGTCATTCTGGCGCCAAAGGAGGATATTTAAACTTGCTGTCAGCGCTTGCCTCTTGCTGTCCGGTCTACAGCAGTTCCTGAGACTATCTGTATCTACTTACCTAAATCTGTTCCAGACAACCCGGCCTGTTCCTGACTCCGCTTGCCTTCCGCCTGCCCTGACCTATTGCCTGCCTGACGATCCGCTTGCCTTACCCTCTTGCCGCTGCTGCCAACTCTGTTGTTGCTCCGGTCTGACTCCTGATCTGCATTGCCTACTATACCTGCACCTGACCCGCTAGCCGGCCTCAGACTCTCCTGCTGGGGGCTTACCTCCATTGGACTACGGTACACCTCCCGCTCTGGTGATTCCTGTGCCTCCAGTCATCTTCACCTGCCATCAGCGGATACAGTCCATACTTGCCACTCTGCGCAGCACCAAGAGTCTTCTGAAGCCTTCCGGCCCAGCACCTGCGCTGCAACCGGCGCTCGTGCGACTCTGCACTCCCGCACTCCCTGTTCACTCTACCAGGGGGTCCCGGGATCAGAGGAGCAAGGGCAGCCACTCCTTGCACGTCGGGCTCGTCCACCAGGTACGTGACACCCCCAGACGATTGACGTACTGGACAGCGGAGACATTGTCCATGCAAAGTAATACACAACAGTCGGACGCGTGAGGAAGAAGACTCCTGATGGCAAAGAAGGCCGCCAAGAGTTCCAACGCGTTGATGTGAAGTAGTGATTCCCCTGCGGACCACGTACCTCCTGTGGAGGATGAACCGCATCGAGCGCCCCAGCCATGCCGGCTGGCATCTGACTCCAGAATAAAGTCCGGGTTGGAACTGAATATGGTCTTGCCGTTCCACTCGACGGCATGACGTAACCACCATCGGAGCTCCCCTATGGCCTCCGCGTCCAAATGAATCTCGTCCGCATAGCGGAGCCCTTGGCGGAGGTGAAGGGTTTTGAGTCTCTGAAGAGCTCGGTAATGAAGGGGGGCAGGGAAAATGGCTTGGATCGACGCAGACAACAGGCCGACAAGGCGGGCCAGTCCGCGTAAGGACACCCTCTGCTTGTTGAGCACGAGGCTGATTTCTTTGCGTATGGCAAGGAGTTTGGCCTTGGGTAAACGGAGGACCGCCTGGTTGGTGTCCACCAAGAAACCTAAGAACTCCATCTCTTGGGCTGGGACCAGGACCGACTTTTCGTGGTTCACGAGAAAACCCAGGCCTTGAAGTAGGGTAACTGTCCAGGATGCGTGCACGTTTGCTAGATGGGGGGAACGTGCCATAATGAGTATGTCGTCCAAGTAGATGATCAACCTCACACCTCTGCTCCGTAGGGCTGCTATCACCGGTTTCAACAATTTGGTGAAACACGACGGGGCCGAGGAGAGACCGAAGGGGAGACAAGTGAATTGCCATACCCTGTTCCTCCACAGAAAACGGAGTAAGTGTTGGGAGGATGGATGGATGGGAACCGTAAGGTAGGCGTCTTTCAAGTCTACCTTGACTAACCAGTCTTCGGGGCGTAAGAGGTCCCTTAGGCAGTGAATGCCTTCCATCTTGAAATGTCGGTAAACGACATGTTGATTGAGGTTTCTCAAGTTTATAACTGGCCGGAAACCCCCACCCTTCTTCCTGACTAGAAAAAGGTTGCTGAGGAAACCCTGGGAAAGAGGATCTACTTCTATTACCGCTAACTTGGACTGGAGGTCTTGTAATTCGTTGTCCATCAGAGTGGCGTTTGGGATAGAAAACCGAATGGGGTGAGGGGTTCGGTCCATCATCGGAAGGGCATGTAATTCTATCTGGTAGCCCGTCACCGTATTGAGTATCCACGAGTCTGCCGTAATCGCAGACCAAGCGTGGATAAAATGTTTCAACCTTCCTCCTACAGGTATGTGGGAAAAAAGAAGAGGTGTCGTACTCACCGGAAGCTGGTCTGGAACGGGGGTAGCCTCTACCTCCTCGGCCTCTCCATGGACGTCCCCGGGGGGGAAAGAATGGAGCCGGTTGTGCAACTGGTATTGAATAGGGCGACGGGGACTGGTACTGCGCGGGAGCCCTCTGGTATGGCCTGGAAAAGGAGGAGCGGCCGGCAGAGCGGCCTCTATATCTGCCGGCCTTGGGAAAAACTCTATTGTTAGACTTCTTCAGCGATGTCTGGGCCTTATCCAGGCTGGAATTAAGCCCGACCATCTTGTTGATGTCCTTTATGAGCGAATCTCCGAACAACATGCCGTCGGCTGACGGGCCTGGTTCAGATTCGGCAAGATGTGAAAGCTGGGGCTCAAGCCTCATGAGTATTGAGCGTCGGCGCTCCATGGAACATGCAGTATTTGCTGAACAAAGGAGGCAGATTGCTCTCTGGGTCCATCCCCTGAGTTGGGGTAAATCGACAGGTTGTCCAGAGGCGGAAGCCTGTTCACTAAGGTTGAGAATCTTAGTGACCGGGCCAATCAGATCTAAGATCCTGTCCTGAATCATTTTGAAGGACCGCTCTATCCCCTTTTTTGAATACTTCCCATTTTTTGTGAGGTATCTTAGGAGGATGGGGTCTACCTCAGGAGTGCTCACTACTTTTTTGGGAATACAAGGGCGGGGGCATTCCGCGCGTAGTTTGTTTCTGTTGGCTTTGTCGACTGACCTACGAGCACAGTATTCAATGTATTGAGACACATCGGGCAGGGGTGTCCAGTCACCGGATCGGGGGTGACTAATGGCTTCAGGGTCAAAAAATGGTTCTCCATGGGAGTCTAATAGAGTCTCACCCTGGGGTATAGGGTTGGCGCCGTTCTTAGCCGGCAAATGCCCACTGTTCTCGTAATTCTCATCATCCTCATCATCTCCAGACTCGTAGGCGTCGAACGCCTCGGACTCCGCGGACGACTCAGGAGAGGAGTCCACAAAGGAGTCCGGTTTTGTCCGCCTGGCGGATCGTTGCCTCTGTAAATTTAACTCCCCGAGGCCCAGGGGTCGTACAGAGTCTGGGAGAACAGTGGGTTGACAGTCCTGGGATGGTACTGTCTGGGGCATGAGTATTACTTCCCCTGCCGGGGAGTCGTGAGCCACGTCAATGTGGCGGCGTTTCTGAGACGCCTAACCCTTTTTTATGGGTGGGATGCCGGAGTCGGTAGTTCCGGACCCATGGGGCATAGGAGGGGTAAATACCACCGAGGCCATGGCAGCCTGAACAGATTGGTTGATTATATCCTGTATTTGTGTAGCTGACATAAACACAGGTGTATCCTGTGGGGGGTCTATTAGTCCTACAGGAGTGGCTGTAAGGGGGAGACCTCTGTCCTCTGCCATTGTGTAAGTTGTAAAATATCCTGAGATAATGAAGTATTAATGCCCAGACTAAGGGGAAGCTAGGGATGCTGACAACTATCGTTCCTTATTTAGGGACAGCACCAGGTTAAGGGGGGAGAATAGGGAATAAATCCCTAGAGTTATCAAAAGGGTACCAAAGGGCTCCGTTCTCCTCGCTGCTCGCCTGCTCAGTGAATGAGCGTGATGGCGGGATCGGAGCCCGGGGGAGGAGACGTAGTCTCGCGAGATTCCAGAGAAGAAGATGTGACACGCCTCCTCCCTGTGAGAGCGCGCTCAGAAGGGAAGCGAAGGAGCGAGGAAGCGCAACGAAAATGGCGCCGACGTCTCGCGGTGTCAGAGGGGTACACGCGCAGCGAGAATGGCGCCGACGTCTCGCGGTGTCAGAGCGAGTAAGTGATTTGAGACCGGTCGGAGCGCCAGAGATGCGCGCTGACCGGGGTTACGATAGAAGGTAGATAAAGGAAACCACAAATAAGAGAGAAACAAAACTAAGGAGAAAACGGAATTCCATGATAAGGAAAGAAGGCTGAAGTGAACACCCAGAGCCCCAAGGGGGGGGGGCGGGGGAGGGGAGAGAAAGGATAAGTAATGTTGTAAACCAAATAATGATAAGATATAAATTACTGAAATTAGTTTACTTATCTGAGTTCTGATCTGTGAGCAGAAAGAAAGAGGAGGTTCCTAAAGAGACTGACCTTTATATACTTTCTGGACTGTCCCGTGATTGGCAGGCCCACCTAGAGGGCTGCCGGGGGCGTAGTTTTTGTTCACAGTTTTTAAAGAAACAGTTTTTTTCTATAGATTTCACTAAAGTTGGTTTTCTGCTGTGAGCATGAATAAAGAAAGATCATGCATAAGATATGATCCTCCTGTCTGATGTATAATTTAATTTTTTTAGGGGGACACAGACAACAAGCTGATTAGAACATGCCCATTAGACTTTATAATGTGCTAACTTGAACATATACAATGTTCATAATACAAAAATATATAAATATGGGCGGGGTCCTGTGAAATCACAGCCTCAAGCTACAGACAATGTATGTATTTTATTGTCTGGTGCTGTTGTGTACTGTTGTGGAAATTTTATGAAGATGTATTTAATATGTATTGTCATAGTGTCTCCCAGTGTTAGTTCTCCCGCAGTGTAATGCTTCAGGCAGAGTTGCTATAATGGGTGGTGAGGATCACAGCTTTGGAAGTCTATGGATATGGAATTCTTAACAGTTAACTTTAATTTGGCAGAGATCAGGTAGGAAGACTCAGGTGGGAATGTAAGTGGTTTTATTTAGTCTGGTAATACACAGCCACAATGTGGAGCATCAGGGTTAACTTAAAGCATTAGTAAAGGAATTTTTTTTTTGTCATTTAAAATAACAAACATGGTATACTTACCTCCACTGTGCAGTTCCTTTTGCACAGAGTGGCCCCGATCCACGTCTTCTGGGGTCCCACGGCAGCTGTCTCTGGTCCTCCCCACAATTAATCACCACAGTAATGCGAGAGCTCGCATGGTAGTCAGTAATTGTGGGGGCGCTCCCGCGATACAGCGAGCGGCCATAGCCACTTACTGTATGACTCAACCCCACCCCTCGGCGCGCCACATGACTGGATGTGATTGACAGCAGCGCCAGCCAATGGCTGCACTGCTCTCAATCCATCCGCTCTGGCCAATCAGCGACCAGGCTAAGCGGCGAAGACTTTAGAGGGGTCAGATAAGTATAACGGGGGCTCAGGGGTGGCCAGCATTATGAGATGTTTTTTCACCTTAATGCATAGATTGCATTAAGGTGATTTTTTTTTTTACTTTACAACTTTAAGTATAGTAGCAGTACACAGGAATACAGTTTATTGTAAACCTAGGGATACTTGCTGTAAGTGGTCTTCTGTTGTTAGTGCCATGCAGTGGCTTCTGGAGAGATATACTGGTCTGCTTGGAGTAGTGATGTAGGTAAGAGATTCTGCCTGTAGAGTAGACTGACTGAGGATAGGACAGTAGAGAGCCTCTGACTACCAGCATAGAAGGGGCTCTGTCCGGGCCAAAATCTGGAAGTTGGAGGGGCGCTATCTGGCCCAATAGTTGGTAGTATGAGGGGCTCTGTCCAGCCCAAAAAGGAGATGGCAGTCGGGGCTCTCTCTGGCCCAATAAGGAGTTTAAAGTCAGGGGTCTATCTGGCCCAAAAGTGAAGGAAGGCAGTCGTCAGCTACTGGAGCTATTTGCCTGGCATCAGGTTCCTAGCACGAACATCAAGCAATAGGCATCAGCTGTTTAAATAGGGATATGAGGAGGAGCCAGGTGAGGTTTTTGTGACGTCATCACCCTGCGCCAGAGTTGGTGGAGAGGTCAGAGCCTCGGTGGAGAGATTGGAATATTACAGGAGCCCCGGTGGAGAAATAGGAATATTACACGCAGCCCGCTCTAAAGAGCAGACTGGGGCAGACTGATGCTGGTTGGGATCCGTCTGCTAGTCAAAAGCTTCTTGGAGATGCAAGGAAGTGTTTGCAGAGTGGGGATATGTCCGCCAGGGAAGGGCCCCTGTGCGATGCACAGAACAATTGTCTGGGGGGATGTGTTCGCTCTGCAAAGACATTATCGGTTAGGGGATGTACGCTCGTGTGTCTCTGTGTGTCTGATTAGTACATGGCGGGACCGTAGCGTGCAACTGCAGATAATCTCACATCCACAGGAACGTGGGAATTTGTACATACTGCCCCTGCCCAGACACACCCATAAGACTCCCCTAGTCATTGTTCATTGGTTGTTGTATAACCCCTCCTGTTTGAAGGAATGCCTGTGCTTTATTGGTTGATTGTGAAACCATCAGGCTCTACTGTTATATCACTAAAGATTGCTCCCAGGATCAGGTCAGTTGGTCAAGCGGGGGACGTAAGCACGTAAGCATGGTGGTCATGTCAGTGTACTTTTACGGGAAGCGAGTTTACTAAGATGCATTATACCAAGAGGCTGAGAAGGGCGCTTAAAGCGCAGAATTACGCATGGCGTATAGTGAAATTTCCATTACATACTTAATCCAATGCAAAATATGTAACAAAGGATCTTACATTGGCAAACCAGGACAGTAGTTGCAAATGGGTTTAATGTACACAGGATGTTTTACAACCTCTCCGGAATGATTTAACTTGACAGATAGTAACCAACATTTTTTACAGCTCACCAGCTGCTCCTGGATGCACAGGCTGTTGTTTTTTTCTACTGCCCCTACAGGCTTATGCCACCAAATGCCTCTGAAAGTTTATGTGTTCATGGACACATAGGCTAACATGAAGGGGGGTTTAGAGGCAGAAAAAAATGTCAGACGCCCCTAACAACAGCTGTAAAATCGTCCTGTGTGTATGAGCCCTTACTCATTATCCAACAGTTTTATGACCCCCCTTGTGACTGTCACCCCCCCCCCCCCCACACACAGAGTCTACAGCTCTCCCTCTGTCTCATTTTACTAACTACAGTGGGGATCGAAAGTTTGGGCACCCCAGGTAAAAATTTGTATTAATGTGAATAACAAAGCCAAGGAAAGATTGAAACATCTCCTAAAGGCATCAAATTACAGATTAGACATTCTTATAATATGTCAGAAAAGTTAGAAAAACAATGGCGTCTTCAAAAGTTTGGGCACCCTGCAGAATTTATAGCATGCGCTGCCCCCTGGATTTTTCTAAATCATCGTCTGGGAAGAGCAGGTTCTCAAAGGTTTTAAATGCCCAGACTCATCTGACCTTGCCCAAACAATCAGCACCATGGGTTCTTCAAAGAAGTTGTCTAGAAAACTGAAACTGAAAATAGTTGACGCTCACAAAGCTGGAGAAGGCTATAAGAAGATAGCAAAGCGTTTTCAGATGTCAATATCCTCTGTTCAAATGTAATTAAGAAATGGCAGTCATCAGGAACAGTGGAAGTTAAAGCAAGATCTGGAAAACCAAGAAAAATATCAGAAAGAACAACTCGCAGGATTGTGAGAAAAGCAATTCAAAACCCACGTTTGACTGCACAATCCCTCCAGAAAGATCTGGCAGACACTGGAGTTGTGGTACACTGTTCCACTATAAAGAGATACTTGTACAAATATGGTCTTCATGGAAGAGTCATCAGAAGAAAACCTCTTCTATGTCTTCACCATAAAAATCAGCATTTGAACTTTTCAAATGAACATATAGACAAGCCTGATGCATTTTGGAAACAAGTTCTGTAGACCGATGAGGTTAAAATACAAATTTTTGACCGGAATGAGCAAAGGTGGATCAATCATGCTTTGGGGTTGTATTGCAGCCAGTGGCACAGGGAACATTTCACAAGTAGAAGAAAAAATGGATTCAATAAAATTTCATTTTGAATGGTAACGTGATGCCATCTGTGAAAAAGCTAAAGTTAAAGAGAGGATGGCTTCTACAAATGGATAATGATCTTAAACACACCTCAAATCCACGGGGGATTACATCAAGAGGCGTAAACTGAAGATTTTGCCATGGCCTTCACAATCTCCTGACCTCAACATAATTGAAAATCTTTGGATAGACCTTAAAAGAACATTGCGTGACAGACAGCCCAGACATCTCAAAGAACTAGAAGACTTTTGTAAGGAAGAATGGGCAAAGATACCTCAAACAAGAATTGAAAGACTCTTGGCTGGCTACAAAAAGTGTTTACAAGCTGTGATACTTGCCAAAGGGGGCAGTACAAGATGTTAACTCTGCAGGGTGCCCAAACTTTTGCAGACACCATTTTTTTGTTTTCTGTAATCTTAATAGTGCAAATGATGGAAATAAAATCTAACTTTTTTTGACATATTATAAGAATATCTAATCTGTAATTTGATGCCTTTTGGAGATTTTTCCATCTTTACTTGGCTTCGTTATGCTCATTAATACAAATTTTTACCTGAGGGGGGGCCCAAACTTTCGATCCCCACTGTATGCTAGTTGTATTACCATTGCCATTTACATTTGTTTGTGTGTGTTTGTTTGTTTGATTATATTTCCTTTACCTCAAAGATTGTCTATTTTAACATTCTGCTAAAACTTTTGTGAATTACTACTTCTGAGACCTTTGGACCCTTGTCCTGAAAAACTGTATTTTAGTGCATTTCAAAAAAAATATCAAGGACAGTACACAATTGCAATTTCATAGTGAAATCAATTTCTCTGAAAACGCTCAGCTCATTACTATTCAACACTTTGTTCAGCTAATCCCAGCATACACTGTCAAAAGCCTTATCTGCATACAAGAACAACATAGCTGTAAATAGCGAAAGGCCCCTAACAGTCTTCACTTTACGTACCAAGTCTACTTGTGCCTTGCCTACTAATATGGGCAGCAGGATTTCAAGGTGGTCAGCCAAGGTCTTTTATATGTTTAGTATCTTGGTTTAATAAATATATTGGTCTATAAGTGCTTGGTTGAATTTGTTATTTTCCTTTTGTTGGGTGGGACCTTAACCACTTCTGACCAGCCCCACGTCCAAAGACGTCATTTTTTTGAAGATGGATATCTCGGTAACGGCAGCAGCTGCTGCCACAACCGAGATATCCATCTCTTCGTGGGGCGGTCCTGTTAACGATAACGGCGGTCATCGCGGTGGATTCGCCGCGAGATCGCCATTACTGGCGGCGGGAGAGGGTGCCCCCCCCTCCCGCCGCTCTCCCGCGCCCTCCGCCGCTTACCGTAGCCGTCGGTAGCGGCGGAGGCGATCAGGTCCTCTTGCTGGCTGTCCGGGGATGCGACTGAGGGAAAAAATGTCCCTCAGCCATCCCCATACCTCTGCTGGGCGGAAGTGATGTCAAAACATCATTTCCGCCCAGCGTCTTAAAGAGACATTTAATTTGTTTACATTTTGACTTTTTTTTTTTCTTTTTTTTTTTTGCATTTAAGCCTGAATATGAGATCTGAGGTCTTTTTGACCCCAGATCTCATATATAAGAGGACCTGTCATGCTTTTTTTCTATTACAAGGTTTACATTCCTTGTAATAGGAATAAAAGTGATAATTTTTTTCTTTTTTTTCAGTGTTAAACATTATAAAATAAATAGAAATAAAAACGAAAACCAAAAACATTTTTTTTTAAAGTGCCCCGTCCCGACGAGCTCGCGCGCAGAAGCAAACGCATACGCGAGTAGCGCCCGCATATGAAAACGGTGTTCAAACCACACAAGTGAGGTATCGCCGCGATCATTAGAGCGAGAGCAATAATTCTAGCCCTAGACCCCCTCTGCATCTCAAAAAATGCAACCTGTAGAATTTTTTAAACATCGCCTATCGAGATTTTTAAGGGTAAAAGTTTGACGCCATGCCACGAGCGGGCGCAATTTTTAAGCGTGACATGTTGGGTATCATTTTACTCGGCGTAACATCATCTTTCACAATATATAAAAAAATTGGGCCAAATTTATTGTTGTCTTATTTTTTAATTCAAGAAAGTGAATTTTTTCCAAAAAAAGTATGCTTGTAAGACCGCTGCGCAAATACGGTGTGAGAAAAAGTATTGCAATGACCGCCATTTTATTCTCTAGGGTGTTAGAAAAAAATATATATAATGTTTGGGGGTTTTAAATAATTTTCTAGCAAAAAAAACTGTTTTAGTCTCGTAAGCACCGAATCTGAAAAACAGGCTCGGGGCTGAAGTGGTTAATGCATGCCTGGGTAATCTTGTTACTATTTATGTCTGTATAAAAAAAGGCTAGGGTTTTAAAAATATAATTCTTCAGGGCTTGGAGATTGAATAGACTCTCAGGTCCTGGTGCTTTTGCGTGAGCAGAACATTTAATTGTTTACAATACTTGCTCTGACATTACATTAACATGAGTTAGATTTTCCTCAGAGATAGAGCATAGAGAGTGTTAATCCCCTGTAAAGGTAGAGGAGTGTAAAGAAGTATTTTTTTTTTAATTAGTTAAACCTACTGTGCTGTTTCAGACATTCTTCTTGGCTGGACATGATTCTGTCTCTAATTGAATTACGAGAATCAGTAATATAATGTTGTAATCATTTTCAGTCAATTTGTAGTTTATTTATTTGTTGTTGGATTCATATATTTATATATTGTTTGATTTACATGATTGTATTATCATTACATTACATATAGCTGTGGTTTATTGTTTTTTTTATTCACATTACATGTTTTGTTTCAATAAAATAAATTTAACAAAATCAGAAAGATACTGGGAATTGAACAGGAAGGTTAAAAAGACCGAGGCCCTGTACACACGACCGGTTTTCTCGGCAGAATCCATCAAGAAACTTGAACTTGATGGGAGATGTATTCTACCGAGAAAACCGGTCGTGTGTACA
The DNA here is from genome assembly GCA_029574335.1 of Rana kukunoris. Lineage (NCBI taxonomy): Eukaryota > Metazoa > Chordata > Amphibia > Anura > Ranidae > Rana > Rana kukunoris. The sequence goes on from CM056052.1 coordinate 142,933,384, forward strand.
CTTTTCACTGAGAAAACCGTCAAGAAACTCATCAAGCCAAAAAAAGAACAGGTTCTCTATTTTCTCAATGGGAGTCGAATTTGGCTCGTCGAGTTTCTCGTCGGGCTGGTTTCCGACGAGAAACTCGAGCGTGTGTATGCTAAGAAACCCGCGCACCTTCTGTAAAAGTAGCGTTTGTAATGGAAATAGCACATTTGTCACGCTGTAACAGACTGAAAAGTGAAAATGTCTCTTACCAAACTTTTCAGTAACATGAGATTAGCAAAAGCAGCCCCAAGGGTTGTGCCAATGGAATCAAACTTCCCCTGTTATTGTATGTGTTGAAGTCACCGCGTTTGAGGACGAGGAGATTTGGTCTTTAACGTTTTTATGCAAAGCAAGCCTAACAAGGAACTCGACAATGAAAACGATGTGTTTCGCCCATCGAGTTCCTCGGTCGTGTGTACGTGGCCTAAGAGGGAGAGACAAGAAAGCATCACTGAGGAGGCAGAAAAAGATGCAGAAAGACAAGATCTAAAGATGCTTTGCAAAATCCCCAAGATGCTACAAGGAGCTTTCTATAATAGTGACAGTCCTGTGAAGGACAAGGAAGGAAAATTCATAGTACACAAAAGTCGAAAAGATACCAGTTATAGATGCTAGCCCCATGTCGATTACTGAAACTCCCTCCTCACTGGCTTACGTCTACACCCCTTCAATCCATCATGAATGCTGCTGCCAGGCTTATCCATCTTACCAATCGCTCTGTGCCTGCTACTCCTCTCTGTCAATCCCTCCACTGGCTTTGGCTCACCCAACAAACTAAATCCAAAATACTAACAACTACTTACAAAGCCATCCACAATTTAGCCCCAGCTATATCACTAGCCTAGTCTCTAAATACCAACCTACTCATTCTCTTCATTCCTCTTAAGACCTCCTGCTCTCTAGCTCCCACGTCACCTCCTTCCATGCTCACCTCCAGGACTTTTCCAGAGCCTCTCCAATTCTATGGAATGCCTTACCCCAATCTGTCTATCTATCTCCTTCTCTATTAGCTTTTAGAGAATCCCTGAAAACTCTCCTCTTCAGAGAAGCCTATCCTACTCCTACACCTAACAACTGTATTTTCATTTTCTCAATCAGCTCACCCCCCACAGTTATTACCTTTTGTTCCACTTGACCCCCCCCTTTAGATTGTAAGCTCTAACTAACAGGGCCCTCTGATCCCTCCTGTATTGTTTTGTATTGTAACTGTACTGTCTGCCCTAATTTTGTAAAGCACTGCACAAACTGTTGGCGCTATATAAATACTGTATAATAATAATAATGATACTGTCATGCTTACCAGTAATGCAAGTGGTCACGCACTATAGCTAGCTTCTGTGTTCTTCCCCTATAGCAGCCCCCTTTCCCATAAGGCAAGCAGGTCTACTGGTACTCGGTTGCTCCCAGAACTTATACACAATTCTACAGTACCTGGTCACCATACAGGGGCATGCACAAACTGAGTAGTCAAAAGGCAGGCACAATTTGAAGAATAGTCCAATATCCTATCCAAGGTCGACAACAAGGGAATCCATATAAAATAAAGAAAGAAAATGTGACTTTGCATGAGGCATGTCAATGTGTATACTACTGCATATATTATTAAATCTATCTGTATTGGTTTGGCACCTCAATATCATAGGGTAACATGATTATAGAAAATTAATGTATCAATATCAATCTTTTTCCAAAAAATGTGTAGGAGGTGTCGTGCCTGTAGAGAGGTGAATAGGTCAGTGAGGGCCCTTTAGAATTTTATATCTACCTCAAATAATAAGGAATTCACCATTAGAAAATGTATTACATACAACACTTCCTACGTGGTTTACGCCCTTCAATATTTATATAGGCCGTACTAAGCGACAATGAAAAATCAGAATTGCTGAGCATATTGGTTTTAAAGATCATAATGTGTTGTTACAATTTAAATTATTTCACAACCAAGACCTTACTGGTCTCAAACTCTGGGGCATTGACCATTTGAAACCATTGTGGAGAGGCTCTAATTTGGTTAGAGGCTTATCTAAGGCCGTGTACACACGATCGGTCCAAACCGATGAAAATGGACTTAAATCCAGTTTCATCGGTCCAAACCGACCATGTCTACGGCCCATCGGTCCTTCGTCCGTTGGACCAAATTTTTAAAACTTGCTTTAAAATCGGACCGATGGACGCCTGACCATCGGTCCAAACCGATAGTTAGTACGCAAAAGCATCGGTCCAAAAACATGCGCATGCTCAAAATCAAGTCGACGCATGCTTGGAAGCATTAAACTTCATTTTTTCAGCACGTCGTTGTGTTTTACATCACCGTATACTGACACAATCGGTTTTTGAACTGATGGTGTGTACGCACATCAGACCATCAGTCTGTGAACCGATGAAAACTGTCAGTTGGACCATTCTCATTGGGTTGGACCGATCGTATGTACGCGGCCTAAGAGGTGCGTGTCATATGCCGGCGCGTATTATACGCTGATAAATACGGTGTGTATATATATATATATATATATATATATATATTGTTACATTGTTAAGTTGAAAGAAGACACAAGTCCATCTAGTTCAACCAATAAAAAATAAACATGGAATGCCATATACACAATTTTACACCCACAGTTGATCCAGAGGAAGGTAAAACAAAAACAAAAAAGAAACAGCAAAACATGATCCAGTTTGCTACAGCATGGGAAAACATTCCTTCCTGAACCCCTGAGAGGCAATTGGATTCCCTGGATCAAATTTACCTATACATGTTAGTATACAAATATATTATGCACATTTATGAAATAATCCAGGCCTTTTTTAAAGCAATCTACTGAAATGACCAGAACCAGATCTTGAGGGAGTCTATACTACATTTTCACAGCTCTTATGACGCGAACACACACTGTTTTTCATGACGAGAAAACTGCCATTTTTTAGATTGATAGTGAAAACCAGTCGTGTGTATGCTCCAAAGCAAGAAAATTAGAACCTGCTCTATTTTTTCTTGTCGTTTTTCCCGTCGTTCTTTTTCTCATTGCGAAAACTGATCGTGTGCAAGCTTTTCCAAGGGGAAAAAAACGTGCATGCTCAGAATCGAGTATGAGACGGGAGCGCTCTTTCTGGTAAAACTAGTGTTCGTAATGGAGATATCACATGCATCACGCTGTAACGAACTGAAAAGCACAAGGCTGAAAAGCACATATCGTCTCACAGCAAACTTTTACTTACATGAGAATCAGCAAAAGCAGCTCCAAAGGGTGGCGCCATTTGAATGGAACGTTCCCTTTATAGTGCCGTTGTACGTGCCGTCGAGAAAAACTTTTTTTGCATGACAGGAATAACAGTTGTGTGTATGCGGCGTTACTGTGAAGAAGCATTTCTGTTTTTGGAGATTATATTTATTTTCCTTTAGATATAAAGAGTGCCCCCTTGTACTCTGTGATGACCTTAAAGTGAATAACTCAACACTAAGTTCACTATATGGACCCGTTATTGTACAGTATTTGTACATGTTGATCATATCCCCCTTATTCTCCTCTTCTCAAGAGTGAATAAATTCAGTTACTCTAATCTTTCCTCATAGCTGAGCTCCTTCATGCCTCTTATCAGTTTGGTTGCCTTTCTAAGAAGGGCATTATAAAGAATGATTTACTATTTTGGGTTTAGTAACACTGTAGGTTGGGTTCAGTATGGAACAGCTCACAACAAGGGGCTGGTGCATCCCTGTTCACCGTCAGGTCCAATTTTGGCCTGAATTTTTAGCTGAATTCAGACCTGAAACGATCCAAAAGACGCACAGGACTCCAGTGCAATTTGCTCCGGAGCCGTGTGAACTGGCTCCATTAACCACTTGCTTACTTAGCACTTAAACCTCCCTCCTGCCCAGAACAATTTTCAGCTTTCAGCGCTGATGCACTTTGAATGGCAATTGCACAGTCATACAACACTGTATCCAAATTAAAATGTTATAATTTTTTAAGAAGAGGAGGCAGAAATGCCTTCTTTCTCTTCAGGACCGATGTCCCTTTCACATAATCTGATGATCGGCTTTATTTTCTCCTCACACTGTCAGCATGAGGAGAAAGAAAAACGATTACTGGCTTTTGTTTACATCAAGTGATCAGCTGATCACATGGTAAGGGGCCGGGACCAGTCCCTTACTCAGATCTGTGATCACCCGAGTGTCAGTGACTTGGGTGATCACAGCGCGCATCGCGAAGGGGAGGACCTCTATTGACGTCCTCCCGGCATTTGGGGCCCACACTGTAGCCGTCATTCGGCTATAGCGCGGGTGCCAAGTGGTTAAAAGCCAGTCACAATCTCCTGACACGCAAATTGGATGTGAGGAAACCATCATCCAATTCCCAATAGTGTGAACCCAACCTTAAGTTAGCTTTGTTATCCCCTTCATTGTAATTCCAAAAAGCTTTTCACATGTTGTTATGAAAAGTTATCTTGTTATGTATAAAGTTTCAATTATCAGATTCAAACTTCTTAAGCAGGTTTGATATCACAATAAGCAAAGAAAAAACATTCTTTCACTTGTGTCCCCACCATTATTTCATTCTGTAAATGGTGTCTAAAAAAATATGAGGGACTGTGAATATTTCCCTTTTAGTGTCTTGTTGCAGACATGCTCCTTTTTCATGGCTGTTGTTTGTGGCATTCAGTGGTGTCTCTAATGTTCTCTAAAATACATACAAAATGACTGACTGTGACTATAGATCAGTCAGCAAATGTGTGTTCCTTGCTAGTTAATTAACCCAGCAGGAGTTATGACTTCTACCTGAGAGCTATGTACGTTGTGTTCTGTTGTTTTTATTTCAAGAGTCTAGTAATTGCTTTGCAAATACTGAATGTACTATTCCTTTGTGAAAAAAGTGAAGAGTTAAAAAAAGACAAATGTCAAAGTAATTGCAGATATTTTTTACTGTATATGGAAATGGTTCAGACATATCAACATAGACACAAAGAGGTTCATTCCATGGAGTGAGATGAGAACATTGACATAATAAGTTTTACGGGCTCATTAGAGTATCCATGATAAAATGCACATTTTAGGCCTAAAGAGTAGGTAAAGTGGTATTAAATCAAAATCAAACATTTATTATATTACAGCTTACCGTTTCTTATGTGTGATGGCTGTATTTGTTTTATTTTTTAGGCTTTCTTTCTTCAATTTTCATCTGTCGATCCAGTAAGTCTGTTGTCTTTCAAAAGAAAAAGCTCTCCTTCAGAATGTACCAGTTACAGAGATGAGGCAAACCATTTAACACTAGCAGGGGTTCTTACAATGATCAGCTTTTATTTATGTAAAAAAAGTTTGGCTCCAATTTGTTAGTGTATTTAAACCTGCTAGTACATCCAACAACCCCCCCCTCCCGACTGACAATACTGCTGTCCAAAGGTGCCCACTGTGCTTATTCATCCAGAGTTAGGACACAGGTGGTATGTTATTGGCCAGATCACCAGGTGAAAACAGAGGAGAAAAATCCTAATGCCTGTACACGTGATCAGAAATTCCGACAAGAAAACCATTTTTTTTTCTGACGGAATGTTGGCTCAAACTTGTGTTGCATACACACGGTCACACAAATTTTGTCTGAAATTCCGACCGTCAAGAGCGCAGTGAAGTACGAGCCGAGATCAATGAAGTTCAATAGGCAGTTTGGCTCTTCAGCTTGATTCTGAGCATGCGTGTTTTTTTTTGTGCGTTGGAATTGCATACAGACGAGCAGAATTTCAGACAAGAACTTTTTCTTCTGAAAAATAGAGAACCTGCTCTCAATCTTTTGCTGGTGGAAATTCTGACAGAAAGTGTTGGATGGAGCATACACACGGTCGAAAATATCCGACCAGAAGCTCACATTCAACTCGGGTGTACAGGTCATAGGAAAAAAAAACTGCTGCAGCCACCATATCTAATGATTGGTAAATTGCAATATACAGTAACACATTTTGGTTTTAGGTTTAATACTGCTTTAATCTATCCAAGCAGTATATATTTTATGAAAGCAGAGACCCTGGAGAATTATTATTATATAAAAAAAATCAAACCCATATTTTCAGTAAAAAATACACAAATACACAAATACACAACATTTAGGGCTAGATTCTCGTAGAAATGCGGTGGCGTAGCGCCGCAACTTAACAGAGCAAGTGCCGTATTCTCAAAGCACTTGCTCCGTAAGTTGCGGCGGCGTAGTGCAAATGGCCCGGCGTAAGACCGCGTAATTCAAAGGGGGCGGCTTGTATTTAAATTAATCACGCCCTGCATCGATCGAACTGCGAATGCGCCGCCCGCAAAAATAGCCCAGTGCGCATGCTCTAGCTCACGTTGGAAAACGTGAATGAAACCGACGTGAGCGTCGTTTACGTAAAACCCTATTCGCGAACGACTTAGTAAAACGACGTAACCGACGGAAAAAGACGACGCTGACCCGACGCCATACTAAACATGGCATACGACGGAACTTCGTAAGGTTACCCCTCATATTAGCAGGGGTAAACTTACGCTTACGGAAACGACTTAACGACGACGGGGCGGTGTAAAAACGTTCGGGAATCGGCGTATTAGGCGGAACTAGGAATCACACGCATAGAAACCCATTGAAAAAAACTGAGATACGAAGGTGTATCTGAGATACACCGTCGTATCGCAGCTGAGAATCTGGCCCTTAGTGTGTAACATATAAATGTGGAGGTCAGGAATAAAAGTAATGTACAGTCCAGTGAATAGAGTGCAACAGTCAGAAGTATGTAACATACGCTATATTACCAAAAGTATTGGGACACCTGCCTTTACACGCACATGAACTTTAATGTCATCCCAGTCTTAGTTTATAGGGTTCAATATTGACACTGTTCGATTAGTTCTGCCTTACTTCTTGGACGGACTTTAGGTCATGACACAGGAAGAAGTTGACCAGCTGATCTGATTAGCACACACCCTGCATAATCCACCCTCTGCTGGTCAACTCCTTCCTGTGTCATGACCTAAAGTCTAACCAGGAAGTAAGGCAGAAGTAATTGAGCAGTGTTTTTAAACATCCATAAAGAGAGTGAGGCAAGAGTGTGTAGAATAAATATAAAGCTGTTTTATTTTTGCAAAAGAAGTACATCAATGTTATATTTGTATGTAGGGAAGCTGGAATTTGGAAAAAATAGAAAGGTGAACTTAGCCTTTACGTTGAACTGTGTTAGGCAGCCCGTGTATTTTAAATGGGTTGGGAGAGCACCCTAATGCACTGGAAAACTCAAATGACACTTTTTTTTAGCAGAGCACCACATTGCGTGACGTGTTGCATTCCACCTGTGTTTCCAGCTATTGTAATAGTACTTTGGGGTGCCATTCGTGATTCAGTACAAGAACACAATACCTCTAAATTACCAAACTATTATTTTGTTTCCAGTGCTGAGCTAGTGTGACTGAGTCATACAAACATTTTTTTTTTTTTTTTTTTTTAGTTTGTTTTGGTGGTATGTAATAAGCACTGCTTCCTTTTTTTTTTTTACTATACCAGAGAAAAAATAACCAAAAATATAAGGAAAAAAAAAAACTGTTTCTAAAACACATTGAATAAAAATGCCAGGACAATATGAAAACCCTCAAATTGAACCTTTTAGAAAATAGACACCTCCCATGGTAAGCTTATAAAATACCACAATTTTTTTTGAAAATGCTCTGTCTCTAGGACAGATAGCTAAACCTGCTTGTCCCATAAACTTCAGATACAATTTTTCTGTGATCTCAGTTTTATTAAACCAAGCCAGATGAAACTACAAAATAACATAAATAGACCTCAATAAGTACAATATTGCATACAATACAGCAAACATTATAGAAAAAAACGATCTACAATATAGGATGACATAATAAAACTTACTTTTTAGGTTCTCTAAGGGGTGATGACGATAGATTGAGAAATACATGTCTTGCTTCCTGAAGTATCTTCTCAAAGAATGGTGGCTGCCTCACTTCCTGTGAAGATTCTACTCAGAATTCCCTGCTTACTAACAACTTCCTTGACTACACATACAGTAATCAAATAAACAGAACAACTGCAGAAATACCAAAAAAGGACATTAGATGGAGCCTGCACTCCACATATGATTGTCTTATGTAACCTACAAACCTTACATGTAATTTTAACAACACAGGTACAGATAGTCAACATAGACATCTGGTGGACAGAAATAGGGAAGCATGTTAGTGTTTTGGGGGTTAAAACCAGTGTTGAATACGCAATATTCGATTTTGCGATATTTCACGAATATATAGAAGAATATTCGCGAAATATTCGTTAATATCGAATATTCGTGATATTTTATTAAAAAAAATTTTTTGCGAAATTTCGCTAATGCGAATGCAAAATTGATTGCGAAATTCTCGTCCGCGCATGCGCATGCGCGCGAACAACACATTATTATGCTGGGTATTCTGGTACATGACTGAGCCAGATCACTAAGCAATTTTTGTCTTCCCTCTGTTTTATTTTGCTATTATATAGATTTATTTTAAAAATGGCAATGCTGCAGCTCAATTGTCTCTGTTGCCTAAAGCTTTCACAGCAAGATTGTTTATTTGACTAGCAAAACCAGGTAACATTTGCCTTTCCTGTACAAACTTCTAAAATGACAATTAAAAGTTGTAAGCCCCTGTTTATACATTTACTTTCTAATAAATCCTTTCGATTTACTTGTACATTCTATTTTTTTTTCCTACGTTCCTGTCATAAGGTCATTTCTACTTTTCATACTATATACTTGTTAGCCCTTCAAGTGAATTAATCTGTTCCTATTGGTTGCTATGGAGGTTGCTAACCTCTGACAACTGTGGTAGGAGAACTCTGATTGGCTCTGATGCAAAAGAAGGGCAGAGAATGTATTGGCGAATATTCGTAATATGAATATTTGCATTGCGAATATTCGGCAACATAAAAGGATCGCCTTAGCTACTCTAATCATACCAGCAATGCTTTTAGACGTCGATGGAGATCACTAGGATGTGATCTGTTTTAAAAATAAATTTGAATAGCGAATATTCACCGCGATATTCGATTTATTCGCGAATATTCGAATATGCAATATTCGTAATGAATATTCGCAATGCGAATATTCGTGAGCAACACTAGTTAAAACACAGAGCTTGGTAATGATGCACTAGATACATTAAATGTACAGGTCATACACAGAGGGAGGAGGAGCAGAAAGGGTTAATATACAGTGGGATAATGGAGAATGAGGGAATTATTGTACAGATGTGCCAAATAGGTGAGGTGAAGGGGTTTATACACAAGGATCAGATCAGCTCAGTACACTGTCTGTGAACCCAGTAGGCTGATGATTGCTTCGTTTACAGCCATTACCGAGCTCACTGGCTCCCCGAAGGGGATATTTGCAGTTCCGTTTATCAATGGTAGAGCATTTTATGCGCTATAACCCAATCTGAAAAGCTATCCATCTATAATAACTACATTATCTACAAGAAGAATACACTGTTTGCCAACTTAAATGCCTCCATGTTTATTTGAACCTTCAGAACAGACCCCATGCAGCGTGCCCAGAGACAGAAAATGGAAAGAAAAATAATAAATCCCTTTTTCAGTCCAGCCAAATTTCAATCCCATTGACAGAGAGAAGATCACATTTCCCTGCTTTACTGAAGGTAGGTGGTTCCAACAATATTCACGTGCTTCTTTTGTGTCCATCTGCAATAGTTCACTGATGGCCTTGCAAAGCCAGCTGTGAAACACAATAGAGTTTTCAGGTCAGCCTTTTTATATTTGTTTGCTTTTTCCTATGGGTTTCTTTTTTGCTGCTAGAATCACAGAAATAAACTGTTATAAAAAACGCAATAGGAAAGAAAATAGGAAAGAGAAAGATTTTAAGGCTAAATTGTTTATGTGCTTGAAAAATATACCGCCTTATCTGTATCTGTATCTGGTTTTCAAATTAACTCTTAATTTTCCATGTTACTGAAAAGATCCAGGAGATCGCACATATCGTGGGGACTTTTCTGGTTATGAATATGTCAAAAGACCAATCAGAACTAGAAAGTAGAGATGGCCACATCACAAGGAAGTGGTTCACGTGCCAATTTATAGTTTTTTATCTACTTTGGGAAAATGTTAAAGAGGGCTTTTAGGCAACCTCAGATTTCTAATTGTGAACCTTCCATGCATCAACCCCCTCAACATTAGAGAGACTAAAGAAACTAAAATGGCAGCTTCCTGTATAGAATGTGGTAGTATACTCTCTTCCCTAATGTCTCTCCATTCCAGCATTGCAGCTTCCATCAAACTCATCAGTATTCAACACATGCTGTGATCGCATCCTCTGACTCCTATATTACTGCTGTGTCCCTGTAGTGAGGTACAGGTCAGAGGAAATTACCACTGCGTGTGATAAAGGACATTTTCATTTCTTTAGAGACCTAACAGTGTGTCTTTGAAATGAATCTGTGCTCTGTCGATGCAGAGCAAAAAAGTAGGTTTACTGCAATATAGATATCCACAGATGCATATGACTACCTTCCATTCTTTCCTCCTCTATCCCATTCAGCCACTAGGAATGAAGAAAAGTACAGTATGATCTACAAGTTACAAGTCGTGGCTTACACAGGGATATGAACTTCCCATGTAATACTGTTGATATGTCCATTCCCAGATAGCAAGCAATTGTTCTGCAAGTTTGAAAAGTACTTTCTAAGCTATTTCTAGACTTCGCAGGCATTAAAGTTTGTTGCACAATTGCAGCAAGTCTGCATTGATTTCAGATCAACTTTCTTTGCAAATATTCTGCAAGTCTGCTGCAAGTTCTAGTTGAGTTATGTTATGCAATAGTCATCCCACTACAGGGGTTACTGTGGCTGAATTGTCATGCTGTAGACTTGCAGAGCTCTTGCTGTAGACTCACCACTGCAACTTTGCTCTTGCTATAGTCTTGCCATGCAAATTTGCTTCAAATTGGAAAAAATGTCAACTAGAACTTGTGCTTCAAGTGCTCAGCAAGTGTACAACGTGTCAGTGAAAATGTGAAGCAAGTTAACAGACTTACAATTCAACACTGCCACATATTTGTGGCCAGTTATTCTTGCTATCTGGATTATTGTCACTTGCAGTGAATCATATGCTCAAAAGTATAATTATTATTCAAGATTTGTATAGTGTCAACAGTTTGCACATTGCTTTACAAAATAAAGGAAGAAAGTACAGTTACAATAAAAGACAAAAGGGTTACATAGTTGTATTGTTACATAGTTAGTCAGGTTGAAAAAATACACATCCAGTTCAACCATAAAAAAAAAAAATATATCGCACAATCCCATATACCCAATTGTATACCCACAGGGTTAGGGGGTCAGGGTTTGTGAGAGCTTACAATACAAATGGGGAGACAAGTTATACAAAAAGTAGTAACTGTGGAAAGATGAGTTGCTTGAGAAAACAAAATGCAGTTGTTAGGTAGGGGTAGTATAAGCTTCCCAGAAGAAATTAGTTTTGCTGGTTGCCTTAAGGCAGCAGAGTAGGAGACAGTCATGCAGGTTGTGGTAGACTGCTCCAGAGGATGGGAGAATATCTGAAGAAGTCCAGGAGGCGAGCATGTGAGAAAGTGGTGAGGGAGCTAAAGCACAGGAGGTCCTGCGAGGAATGAAGAGGACCGTTTTGGGGATATTTTGAGATAAGGTTGTGGTGTAGCTAGGAGCAGAGTTGTAGATGGGTTTGTAGGTCGCTTTTAATATTTTAAATTGTATGCTTTTGCTAATAAGGAGCAGAGAGAGAAGGTGGCTACTTAGCAGTTGGTAAGAAGATGATTGAGTCTTGAAACAACATTCATGGTAGTCTGAAGGGAGGATTGCCTATGTAGAGGTATGCCAATGAGGAGGGAATTGTAGAAGTCAAGGCGAGATAAAACACGTGAGTGGATTAGTAGTTTAGTGGTGTAGTTGGTTAGAAAGTGGTATACTGTATTTGCTGGCTTTTAAAACTACCTTTTACACTTAAAAAAAATGGCCAAAAAGCAGGGGTCGTCTTATACGCCGGGTTAGCTGCTCGGATGCCTGCTTGAAGTGCGGTAATACTGTATGTAGCTTTGGCTACATACAGTAAATACGCTTAGCCAATCCCAGTGAGTGTTGTGTTCAAATGAATACAGAACCTGCTTGGATTGGAGTAACAACCTCTTCCAATCTGAGGGGCAACATACAGTGGCCTGCTCGGATTGGCTTTGAGAGTCAGAGAGGAGTGGGCTGATGATGTTACAGCCTCTGCCAAACCAAGCAGGCTTTGTATTCATTAATAGAATGCATCGCTCACCGTGATTGGCTCCAGCAAGAAGGAAGAAGAATATGGCTCCTAGCTCCAGCAAGAATAAAGAAGAATATGGCTCCAGAAGGAAGAAATATGAAGTGTTGCAAGACTCGTAAGGGGGGTCGTCTTATACGGTGAGTACAGGCAAAAAATCTTTAAAAGCTGTAAAATTAGGGGGGCGTTTTACACGCTCGGTTGCCTTATACACTGGCAAATACGGTATTTCTTTTGGCTCTTGGTGTTAAACAGAGCAGAGGAGAAAACAAATTAAAGGTGAGTATATTCTGGAGATGGGGGTTAAAGAAAACATATTGCTTTGGAGCGAATGGCCAAAATACAGATTTGCTTTAAACTAGAAAAATCTGCATTACACATGGTTTGAATGAGGGTTTACAGTATGTAAATAAAAAAAAAAGTACCTGTGCTGTAGTGATACAGCCAAGAAAGGGCATCTAACCACATCGGGCCAGATTCAGATACATTTAGGCGGGCGTAGCGTTTCTCAAATACGCTACGCCGCCGTAACTTTGAGAGGCGAGCATGGTATTCTGAAAGATTTTGCGGCCGAAGTTACGGTGGCATAGCGTATATGGGCCGGCGTAAGCCCGCCTAATTCAAATGTGTTTGATGTGGTCGTGTTTTATTTAAAATAAGTGTGACCCCACGTAAATGACGTTTTTTACTAACGGCGCATGCGCCGTCAGTGGGCGTAACCCAGTGCGCATGCTCCAAATTACGCCGATAAGACTCATTGGTTTCGACGTGAACGTAATTTACGCCCAGCCCTATTCACGGACGAGTTTCGCAAACGGCGTAAAACGTGAAAAATTTGGCGCGGTCCCGACGTCCATACTTAACATTGACAAATATATGTGCCACATGAAACAATGATATATGCTGAAAAAAGGTCCAAATGTGAGGATTGACCATGTGAGGATTGACTTCATCTGCATGAACTAGGAGGTTTGATGAAACTGAAGAATACGTACTCATAGTTGCTGTACCTTATTTTTAGGAACACCTATTTTTTAGTTTGGAATCACGGTGCATATGTATTGGATTTATATTTGGACCTTTTTCAGCATATATCATTGTTTCATGCGGCACATATATATGTCACTTAGGTGTGGACTTGCCCACAGTTGGATTCACTGAGCAATTCACACTGCTTGATTTTCAGTTATTTGTTAACCCTATATGGTGTTGTTCACTGCACGGTTCACATATATTAGTTGTAAATTGTAGCGAATCTTTATATATATATTTTTCATCTATATTTGGTTTTGTGCACCTTCACTTGATGCAGCTTGTTACATTTGGTTATTAATATTTTGTGTTGTAGTTATTTATTTAGTAGCGCTGTATTTATAATTTTATTCATACTTAACATTGGCTGCGCCATCTTTTTGGTGGTTTATCTTTACGCCTGAAAACGCCTTAGGTAAACAGCAAATCTTTACTGCGACTGCCGGGCGTACGTTCGTGAATAGGCGTATCTCGCTGATTTACATATTCTAGGCGTAAATCAGCGTACACGCCCCTAGCGGCCAGCGTAAATAGGCAGCTAAGATACAACGGCGTAGGAGACTTACGCCGGTCGCATCTTAGCAACATTTAAGCGTATCTGAGTTTGACCATACACTTAAAGTTGCGACAGCACAGATTCTGACTTACGACGGCGTATCTACTGATACGCCTGTGGTAAGACTTTCTGAATCTAGCCCATTGGTTTTAGTTGTTCTCATACTCTAAAGCTGGCAATGACCTGTGAATACTTAGGTAAACATTTTTTGAAATTCTCTGAGCACAGAGGATACACTGTATACTTTTTTTTTATGAATTCAGAATTCAAATTCAGCAATGGCCATTGTATTTCCATAGTGTATTTTGTTTAAACCAACTTTTGTAACTTTTAACTTCCAAAGACAAAGAAATTATAAAGCAATCTGCACTTTGTTGTAATTTGTGTCAGTAACTAGCAGACAAGCGCCGTTAATGTAATTTTCATTTTCACTTAATTACAAGACACCATCGCAGCTTCATTAAAAAAAGGCCATATTACTGTAAGTAATTGAAGCGCTGTACACTCACCTAAGATAATATACAGCTAGTTAAGTTTACTACTGTAGCAGAATTTATGCATAATGAGAATCGTGTGCAGGAATGGTGCAGGAATTACAGTATTTACAATGAAACGGCTGCTTCTTTTAACGTGTTTTCTTAATGTGGATTTTGTACAGCCACCTGGAGGATAATTCTCATTTAAACATTCCTTCTGTGCTCATCTTACAATTCCATGTTTTCCACTCACCCAATCGACAAATTTACATTGTGACTAAAGGAGTTGTGTGACGGGAAGTTTAAAGAAAAGTCGTATAAAAAAAGAAAAAATGGAGCCTGACTGTGAGCCAAAGCTTCTTTCTCAGTACTAACATTAATAATTTATCTACTCCCAAGCCTGTTCTCTGAGAGGTATTCATTGTGCCAAAGAACTAATTTAGAGTTATTTTATTAACAAGAGGAAAACCATATATTTTTATATTCTCCTACCCTCGAAAAATTCCGCTTAGTGTGTCACCAAGAATAGATAGACTGTAACAAAGAATAGCATTTTCTTATAAAGTTTTTCAGCATGCACCTTTTTGTCTATCGCACTTAATTACAGTATGTTGTTAACAAGGCATCCAAATTTGTCATCGGGGGGAAAAGGTTCCTGGACTTAAAGTGTTATATACACTATATAGCCAAAAGTTTGAGGAGACAAGACCATCACATATAAGTAATATAAACCATTGCTGTTATATCAGGTTAAAGTGTTGTGGGGTGGTTTGTGTACCGGGCAGAAATTTCTCTTTCAGCACTTCATGATTTACCTGTCTTCAAGTTCAGTGTGCTAAATTGATTGGCTAACCGCAAGACAGGGTGGAATAAGGACTTCATTGTTTCCTGTCTACGATTGTGTGTAACTCATCTATATGATATGCATTTAGCAAAATATGTATATGTTTAAGTTTTATCTGTTTAAAGCAAGTGAAGAACTTTTTGAGCTCATCCACTAACCTATATACTTATCAGCAATTAACCACTTCAGTCCCCGGAAGATTTGGCTGCTCAAAAGCCATTTTTTGCGATACGGCAGTGCATCACTTTAACTGACAATTGCGTGGTCATGCTATGTTGTACCTAAACAAATGTAACTTTCTTTTTTTTTTCACAAATAGAGCTTTTTTTTGGTGGTATTTGATCCCCTCTGCGTTTTTTATTTGTTGCGCTATAAACAAAAGAAGAGCGTCAATTTTGAAAAAAAAAAACACAATGGGGGTTATTTATGAAAGGTAAATCCACTTTGCACTACAAGTGTAAACTACAAGTGCAAAGTTCATTTGAAATTGTACTGAAAGTGCACTTGGAAGTGCAGTCTCTGTAAATCTGAGGGGTAGATCTGAAATGAGGGGAAGCTCTGCTGATTTTATCATCCAATCATGCGCAAGCTAAAATGCTGTTTTTTTTTCCTTGCATGTCCCCCTCAGATCTACAGTGTCTGCACTTCTAAGTACTCTTTCAGTGGAATTTCAAGTGTACTTTGTACTTGCAGTTTTCCTTTAGTAAATAACCCCCATTATCTTTTACTTTTTGCTATAGTAAATATCCCAATTAACAATATATATATATATATATATATATATATATATATATATATTTTTTCCCTCAGTTTCCTCAACTTGTATTCTTCTACATAATTTTGGCCAAAAAAATGCAATTAGCGTATATTCATTGGTTTGCACAAAAGTTATATCATCTACAAACTATGGGAAAGGCATTTATATGGCATGTATATATATTTTTTTTTACTAGTAATGGCGGTAATCTACAATTTTTAGCGGTATTGCGACATTGCAGCAGACAGGTCAGACACTTTTGACACATTTTTGGGACCATTGACACTATAAATATGCACTGATTATTATGTAAATGTCATTGGCAGGGAAGGGGTTAACACTAGGGGGTGATCAAGGGATTGCCTCTGTTCCCTATGTGTGTATTCTAACTGTGGGGGGGTGGGACTAACAAGGAGAGATGACAGATCGCTGTTTCTACTTTGTAGAAATACATGGTCTGTCTTCTTTCCTCCCTCCAAGGATTTGTGTGCTGCTCATGCATGCAATCGTGCGTGGCCAGCGCAATCACGCCCACCAGCGCTCGCGCATCGGGTCCCCCACTGTACAGCATGCCCACGTGCAGGCTTCCGGCGGTGCTCATGCGCCCTCTGGTAGTTCTCCTGGGCAAAGGTAGCTCTCCTTTTGTGGATAGAGTTTTAGGTTTGAATTGAGTGGAGAAGGTTTAGAACATATGTCATTTTTTAAGGCTGCCTTACTCTATTCCTGTCTTGGAGACACAGCAAGAAATGAGAGGAAATCTCAAAAGCAAAGAGAAATCCAAAGATTAACAGTTGTCATTGGCATATGTATCTCCATTGGGAAAGTTCCCTCACCCTCTGTTCCAATGAAAAATGTAACATCCCCATGATAATCTCCACCAAGAATGAAGGCAAGTGTCAGTCTTCTTAGTCTACCCGACACTAGAAAAAAAAATCGACTAAGGTCCTCCTCTACGGATCAGTTGATTCACCTCCCACCACTGCTCTGATTTTAGACTGCTCCATTATTATTTATACTCCCCTGTTACAGTGTTTACACACATATATACCAAATGCATTAATTCAGGGGGCAGGTCAGTAATGTGGTATATGTGGTAATGCTATTCTAACACTTCAGCGGTGACAGGGGGGAGGTTGTTCAATATTCGCTCCATAAGATGCACAGACATTTCCCCCCATTTTTTGGTGGGGTGAAAGGTGCGTCTCATGGAGTGAAAAATATGGTGTATATATATATATATATATATATATATATATATATATATATATATATATATATAGTGCTCAGCATAAATGAGTACACCCCAACAGATTTGTCATAAAACCTTTGATTTCCTTTCAGAATCAACATTTTCTTTGGGACACAATACTACAAAATACTCCCACAAATGTGGGCCATTGTTGCCAACCAAGATTTTCTAATTTGCACACACAAAAAAAGCCCTTTACTAACAAATTTATTTAAGACCATGTTGCAAAAATGAATACACCCCAATGAAAGTCTTGGCAACAAAATCCTAATTAACAAGAATTCAACTGGAGCTGAAGCTCCCCATGGTGGACTTTCCGGATTGGAGATTGAATAACTACAAACCATCACTACAAAGATCAGAACAATGGCAACAAGTGCCAGTTAAAAGTCTACAGGAAATTGATGTGGATAAGACAGGTCTATAATCCGGTCATAGAAAGATATGTCCAAGTTGTGATGTAAAGTGAAAAAGGCTAAAAGGAAAGGAACAGATTGCCTAGAGTTGACTGGGGAGAGTTTACCACCCTAAATTATTTTTTTGTTTCCTCCCCTGTGGTGGGAATTTTTGAGGCAATATGCTGAAATACCGGAAAAAATAATGATATAAGAATATTAATGGAAACCTGGGTTTCACGAGGTACTCTGTTCATGTTTTTATTCATCTTTCACCAATATGTCGGTCCCCACACAAGGGACTTTATTTTCTGCCAAAAGGCGGAAGGGGGGGACTCCGGGCACAGGTGGTGCATCTCTGCCTGGATTCACCCTCCCTTTGGGTCTGCATCAGAGGTCATGGGTCTTACAGAAAACGTCAAAAAGCACCCAGAAATGGTTTAAGACAAAGTGCTGGAGTACTGAACTGGCCAGCAATGAGTCCAGATCCAACTCCCATCTCAAAACAGCAGTTGGGGAAAGGAACGTCTTCCAATCTGAGAGACCTGGAGCAGTTGGCAAAAGAAGAGTGGTCCAAAATATCAGTACAGATGTGTAAGAAACTCATTGATAGTTACAGGAAGAGATTGATTTCTGTTTTTTTTTCAAGGGGTGTGCTACCAAATATTGAGGGTGCCAATAATTTTGTTCAGTCCAATTTTGGTCAGATTTGGCTTTTTATTTCTCTGCTTTTTTGTGTCAAACCAATACAAAGAAATAAACATGAGAATGCCTAAACATTTGTAATTGCAACAATTTTCTGGGCTAAGTGGTGCATTATATGACAGAAATGCAGGGGTGCCAATAATTTTGTGCATAACTATATATATATATATATATATATATATATATATATATATATTATATATATATATATATATATACATACTGTATACTGTATATAGTTTAAGTATGCAAAGTATGCAAGCAGTCTTTCAGAATATTTGAATATAGTGCAAAGAAACCTGTACAATTAACGCCAAATTAAATTTGTTCTTCTTCCCTCTGACAGGTATAATAGAAACATACAGTTACAATATGCTGTGCAGCAAGGTTTCCATGGAGGAATAAATAGGAAATAAAGCATCTGGCAAACCTTCTCAACGATAATCTAATACTTGTCGAAGTAAATTAAAAATTAGATTTTTATGCAGGAATGCCGCTGGGTGCCTTCTTCTTTTATAGGAAGAACAGGGGACAAGATTATAATGTGAACATTAGTGACTGTGATCTGCATTAATCTCACATTTCCACAATACATCATGAAGTGCCTTGAGTTGTTTGACTCCATCAGATGGTGAGATAGCTGTGTTGGTGGAATCCTCAGGCACCAGGCTCGTAGTGAAGGCTGAATTTAATAAGCTATATGTTTATTCTTTGTTGTATTGTTCCTCTGTTTTTCTTCTCTAGTATGATAAACAGTCGAGCACTTTTAGTTTGGTATGTGATGGTCTACTTAGTTTGCCACATGCAAAAAATGTGTTCAATAAAAAATGTTCCCATTGCTAATAATGTGAAAGGAAAATAATAAATGTCAGTTGGCAGGAAAACAAAGTAATAAGAGATATTCAAGAATATGTTTTCCAGTTCCTTCATGCTTTAAAGGCATGATAAAACAAAGAACCCACCATTACTGAATTATCCTTTTGACAAATCCAGTTGCGCGGCTGACCTTGATTTTGACCTTATTTCTTCAATAATTTACGTAACTGTACTACTGTACTACAACAATGATGCAGCTAGGGCGGGGGGGGGGTATATTATTGTACTTACCCATATCCTCGTGATTTTTTTTATACTTACCTTGAGATCTTGCAAGACAATACTGTACAATACTGCAAGATCTTGCAAAACCTTGCTGTATAGGTACAGGACTTCCCTGAAGGCAATGGTGATGTTGCCTTCCTAGGGGACATCTATGCGGCTGGAGCTACATTACCAATCCCTTCTGGAAAATTGGAATGTAAAATAAATAAAAGTTAAATCAAGCAAAAAAACTAATAAATGTGTTAGGCGATTTACACATCAGCATGTAGAGATGCATGGTGATTTGAAATGTAGGGAAAGGGTGGAAAGGTCCAGTTTAAAGACTTTTGACTTTTCTCCAACTCTCCAAATCTGCTTGCTTGCTCTTGGTTAGGACAGGAGTAGGTGAAAACTGTTCAGTGCTAGTTCAAAACTATCTACATGGCAGCAATAAAACAAGCTGCGACAAAACGGGACTGGGCAGAAAACCCCTAAAAAAAAACCATATATAACATATATAATATTTGTCTATCACTGGTATTTCTCTGAGGAGCTCTATAATGAACCTAACTGGCTCCTCCACATGACATTACTCCACATCTTGGTAAAATAAAACACTGAGTAGCCAACAGTGAGTAAATACAAATTGTGTAATATCTGCTGAAGTTGGATTTACCCAGCACCTCAAACTTAAAGAACTCACTGCTACATTCACCAAGAATATTTAGGACACCAATGGGTGGTTCAAGCCATCAACATTTATCCAAAACAAAAAGTACCTTTAAGTAGATTGGCTATTTGTTTGCATCTAGAATCTGAGACTTATGTATCAAAACAAAGAGGAAAAAGGGATTGCTGTGTAACACTACCTCTAATACTGCTTACACACGGCCATTTTTCAGGTTCTAAAAAATAAAAAATAAATTTATGTCATTAAAAACGAGCGTGTGTGGGCTTCAGAGCATTTTTCACGATCTAAAAAAATGGGCATTAAAAATTTCGAACATGCTCTGTTTTTTCACAACGTTTTTAACGTTGTCGTTTTTAAGGTCGTGTGTGGGCTTTAACGACGTGAAAAAAAAAACATGCATGTTTAGAAGCAAGTTATGAGACGGGAGCGATTGTTCTGGTAAAACTATCGTTCGTAATGGAGAAAGCACATTCATCACACTGTAACAGACAGAAAAGCACGAATCGTCTTTTACTAACACAAAATCAGCTAAAGCAGCCCACAGGGTGGTGCCATCCGAATAGAACTTCCCCTTTATAGTGCCGTTGTACTTGTTGTACTTCACCCCGCTTCACTAGAGAATTTTTTTTTCACGATCGTGTGTAGGCAAGGCCGTTTTAATGATCGGGTTGAGAAAAACATCTTACCAGAATGCCATAGCTTACAGACATTATAAGGTATAGGGTATATAACACATCGAGGGTCTCCACATCTCAGCATAAACCACTCTCATAAAGCGACAAGGATAGTCTCCAGCCAGAGTATCCACTATAGCCTCCACTGTCCACTCATGTACAGCAGCACCAATCACATCCAGATGGAAGAAATGCACCCCATAAAGGAAATAAAGAGGTGCATAGCGAAGCCCACACAAGATTCCTTTAAGAAAAAATTATCAAGGACTACTCACCAAAAAAAACGTGTAAAACAAGCATGGAAGCGAAAAAACTTTCAAAGGAACTGTGGAAATGGTATGCTTATGTCCTCACTACATCACCTGATGCCTTTCGGTCTATGGGCCATCATCAGATGCTCGTTTTACAAGTTTTACAAGTTTGTTTTGTGAGCTGCTGTACATGACTGGACAGTGGAGGCTATAGTGGATACTCTGGCTGGAGACTTTTCTTGTTGATTACACTGTATGAGGGTGGTTTATGCTGAGATGCGGAGACACTCGATGTATTATATACCCAAATGCATGTAAACTATGGCTTTCTGGTAAGAAGATTAGATGTGAGCACGGTGGTGTATAGTCTTTGAAGCTGGTGTGAGGATCTTGCTTCCTTGGTTTACCATTCTCCTCAAACTTCATCTAATTCCTACTTTAGCGCTACTCAGGGCCGGCCTTTGGGTTGTGCGAGCTGTGCGGCTGCACAGGGCGCCATGGGCAGCAGGGGGCGCCGTGCGCCACACACAGCTCACAGAATATGAGTCACATCAGGGCCCATCCTAGATGGGGTGCAGTTCATCCAGGCGCCACAGAGGTGGGGGTGCTCAAGCGCCAGAGTGCTCCACTCCCTCCTCCTCCCCCTTGTTGGTGTCTCTCTCTCGCTCTCACAGCCACTGCGCTGTTCACCAGGTCCGTCCTGGCCCCCCCACACAAAGCCGTACGGGGGGGCTGCCTGCCTGTAACACTCCCCCCATCTAATGATGTCCCTCAGGGATCTCCAATGTCTCCGGAGGCAGCCTGAGTTGGTGGGCGTAGCTGGGGGTGTGGCTGCTTCCTAAACTCTTCTCACAGACTCCTTCACTCTGGCTGATTCCACAGCTGAAGGAGAAAGAAACGAGGACACAGCAGCATCTCCAGGCACGCAGTAAATTAGTTACTGCACTGCTGCACAAAACCCCTGATTTTAACGCATACTGTTAGACAGGTTAATTGGTTTTTCTGCAAGCTGGTAGGTAAGTAGGCTTGGTTTTTCCCTGGGTCCTATGCCATCACACCCTGCTCTATACCACACCATCCTGCCCTATGCCACCCCAGCCTGCCCTATATCACCCCAACCTGCCCTATATTACCCCAACCTGCCCTATATCGTCCAGCTGTCCCAATACCACCCTATCCTTTAATTTACAGGGGCCGTTTGGGGGGGGGCGCCACAAGATTATCTCGCACGCACAGGGCGCCTGAACACCTAAGGCCCGCCCTGGCACTACTTATAGACTTATTACTTTTATATATTGCAATCAACAATGTTTTATGCTGGCTACTCTCCATTTGCTGTTTTTATGTGTGTTGTTTATATTCTGAGTGCAGATACGGAATATATTTACACTTTCTGTAACAACAGGTTATTTTATCAGCTGACAGCTGAATGTAAAAAAAAACAGCGCTAGCAATATAAAATTGTGGAAAAAAAAAACAGTGTGGGGTCTTGGTACAGATTTTAAGGAGAACCCTCCTAAATCCATACCAGACCCCTATCCGAACAAGCAGCCTTGCAGACCAGGAAGGGGGGGAGCGAGAGAGCCCCCCCCTGAATAATACCAGGCCACAAGCCCTCAACATGGGGGGGGGGATTTGGGGCAGGGGGGGTACACATTGTGGTTTTGCACTTTTTCGTTTTAGTTTTAGTCTTGGTCTTATTTCCTTTTAAGCCTGGTTGAATGAAAATGACTAGAAGCAATTATAAGACTACAAGTACAGATACCTTTAACTTGGCTGTGAATTTGAATCAGGAAATAGACACATAGGGCCAGATTCACGTACATCTGCGCATTATTGGACTGGCGTAGCGCACCGCCTTTACGTTAGACTGGCGCAATGTAGCGGCGCAATCACCCTATTCTCGTCGGTTTTACGCAGAAATTTGCTCATGCGCAACGTTATTTCAGAGTCGCAAGGCAGAGTAATACAAATTGGGAAGGACGTGGGCGTGTTACATTGAAATGAGCCGTGACCCCATGCAAATGAAGGGCCGGCCGGCTCGCGCGTGCGCGCTTGAAGCAGACCATGGTCAGCACCTCTGTGCGCATGCTCACAACTCGGAAACGGCGCAATCAGTAAAATTGGAAGTGGACTAGGGCAAATTAGTGAACTACGCAAACAGCATAAATAGACAGAGACAAACGCACTTCCTTTGCAAGTACATCCCTTTGTATCCCTCCCTATACAGCAAGGTGCTTTTGTTCTGTTGTTTATTAGCGTTTGTTTGTTTGTGACGTGATGTGTCTTTGAGATATTTGGGGACTGTTTTGCAGAGTGATTTTTGTCTTTTATGTGTTTTCTTTGTTGTTATTTTGTTTAAATTATATTTTTGCTGGTCAATTTTTTTTTTTTTTTGGTTCTGTTTGTGTATGATTTGGTAATGCGGGGGTGACATTCCTGCCGGAAAAGGGGTGTCACCCTCATTTGTGGTGGAGAAGTGATCCCCAGGTCCATGTGAATGGTGTATGAATGTACAGTGACATAATTGGAGCTGTGGCATGGCGTTGCAGCTCACAAGTCCTTGCATGGTGGGCTTGTGCCAATCCAATGTAATGAGGATGTGATGTGTCTGTGCTAGGGACCACAGTGGTGTGCATGCATGCATTCTCACTGTGCCATGATTAATGTGTGTGTTTAACGTGCAAAGATGCCCAATGTGAGCTGGCTCCTGGCTGCTCTTCCCTCAGAAGACGGGGTAGCCTTGGTTAGGGGGGTTCCGTATAGGAGTCATGAGATAGGGTCCCAGTGCATATGCAGAGTCACCCTGAAGGGATAAGACAGGAGGATGTTAGTAGTGCATGTGCCCCTTGTGATTTCAGCATCATGGGGGGGACAGTCATGCCTGCCACCCATGTCACTCACCAACAAGCCAGCTGTCCCCATACATGTTCTGTTCGAAATCTGTGGGGATGGGACTAAGATTGTATATGTAGCTGTCATGGGTGTCATGGGTGCTGTCATGTGTTGGGCTCCTGCAGGATTGTGGTTAATTCCAGGATGGCATGAGAGGTGAATCTGAAGATGCGAGACACCTCAGAATCACTCATGCCAAAGATGTCTATGCGTGTGTGATATATCAAGTGAAGAGTGAGGGGCTTGTATCAGATTAGATTTTTATATCCGTCAAGGTTTTAAAGGGCTATTGAAAGATAGTGAGACCGTGTTTGTAATTTGTATGTATGTTATGTATTGATGTATATATGTATGTATATTTTTTGTAAAAATGTTTCTTAAAGCAAAGAATTTTTTTTTGTAAAAAAAAAAAACAACCTCTCCCATGCCCTCCTCCGTGCCTCCTTCTTTGCTCATCTAAAGTCAGTAGTATAGCTATGAGCATGGATGCCACTGGCATGTTGGCATACAGATTGTTGTGCAACATAGTGTTGCTCACGAATATTCGCATTGCGAATATTCGCTACGAATATTGCATATTCGAGTATTCGCGAATATCGCGGCGAATATTCGCTATTTCGAATATTCGAATGTTTTAAAAAATTTTTTAGAACAGATCACATCCTAGAGATCCCCATCGACGTCTAAAAGCATTGCTGGTATGATTAGAGACCTTGGGCTGAGTAGCTGCAGCGCTCATTTTATATTGCCGAAAAATCGCAATGCGATTATTCGGCAAATAGCGATATCGCGCGATTATTTTATATTGTAATATATCACGAATATTCTGAGCCAATCAGAGTACTCCATTCCGCATTTCTCGAAATTTCGAAATTATTTTGTATTGTAATATATCACGAATATTCTGAGCCAATCAGAGTGCTCCATTCCGCATTTCTCGAATATTCGCAATTATTTTGTATTGTAATATATCACGAATATTCTGAGCCAATCAGAGTGCTCCTTCCGCATTTCTCGAATATTCGCAATTATTGTGTATTGTAATATATCACGAATATTCTGAGCCAATCAGAGTGCTCCTTCCGCATTTCTCGAATATTCGCAATTATTGTGTATTGTAATATATCACGAATATTCTGAGCCAATCAGAGTGCTCCTTCCGCATTTCTCGAATATTCGCAATTATTGTGTATTGTAATATATCACGAATATTCTGAGCCAATCAGAGTGCTCCTTCCGCATTTGCCGAATATTCGCAATTATTGTGTATTGTAATATATCACGAATATTCTGAGCCAATCAGAGTGCTCCTTCCGCATTTGCCGAATATTCGCAATTATTGTGGATTGTAATATATCACGAATATTCTGAGCCAATCAGAGTGCTCCATTCCGCATTTCTCGAATATTCGCAATCGCAATTCGCAATCGCATTCGCATTCGCGATAGCGAAAATTCGCAATCATTTCATTTCGAAAATATATCACGAATATTCGTATTTAGCGAATATCTGTCGAATATTCGACTATATATTCGAGATATATCGCGAATTCGAATATGGCATATTCTGCTCAACACTAGTGCAACACGTGTGACTGCTCAGCTCCTCACTAACAGTGTTGCTTTCTCTGACATGTAGACGAATTGTCAAAATTTATACCACCTTTTATATGGTCAAATTTTAGACAGGCCGTGCAGCTGTTGCGCACAGCGCGTAGCCTGCGCTGCACCAACGTTTTTTTGTGGATCCCTGTAACTCCCTCATTAGCATATTTGAATAGCAAATCAATGGTGTGTCTAGCACAGTTTTGCGCGGACAGATGCGCCTGTCTATAGAAATTACGCTGGACAAAAAAAAGTAGATTTCTTGCGTATCTCGTTTTGGGGAATGCGGAGTATCGAAACGCATGCGCAAATTTAGACTTATGCCGCGCATCTCCTGTTACGCCGGCGTAATCGCTCTGTGAATCTGGCCCTTAATCATTTAGTGGTAAATTAAGTCAGTGTATTATTAAGGATTAGAATACATGGTGCTTTGAGCATAGGTGAGCACACAGAAGGTAGGTTCAGACACAATCCGCTAGAAAGGATAATCACTGTGCCAAAGTCACTTAGAATAGAGTTCTGTACCACTAGATTACTAGACTGGAATCAACACATACCGGTACATCAGCAAAGTCAATGATAAACAGTGCACATAAGTATTAACTGCAATGAGAATAATAATACTATTTCTAGTTTAAAATACACTCTAAGGCCCCATACACACGAGCAGACAGATTTGCTCAAATCGGTCGGACAGACCGATTTGAACAAATCTGTCTGCTGGGGACGTATTGGTTTGATTGTGTACACACGATCAAACCAAAATCCCCGCCGGCAGACGGCGCGCTGACGTGGCGGTGACGTTGACGCCACCACGTCACCGCACCAATAAGTAAAACACTTTCGCGCATGCGTCGAAACCATTCGACACGTGTGCGAGACGACATGTCTGCTGGTTAGCGTACTAACCAGCAAAATGTCGGGCGGATGGGTTCCCAGCCGACAGATTTGAAAGCATGCTTTCAAATCTGTCGGATGGCCAAATCCGTCGGCTTGCCCGTACACATGATCAAATCTGTCTGCTGGGACGGTCTGGCAGACCGTTTCCAGCAGACAGATTTGATCGTGTGTACGCGGCCTTAGAGAATGGCTGTTATATGGTGCAATGTCCTCTTAGAGCAGGGGTTTCAAACTGGTGGCCCTCCAGCTGTTGCAAAATTACAAGTCCCATGAGGCATTTCAAGGCTGACAGTTACAACCAAGACTCCCAAAGGCAGAGGCATGATGGAACTTGTAGAAGCTTGTGGGCCACCAGCTGGTGGGCCGCCAGTTTGAGATCCCTGCCTTAGGCCCTGTACACATGATCAGACATGTCAGATGAGACTCGTCTGATGGACCGTTTTCTTTAGACAACTCTGAACTTGTCTGATGGTCTGATGTGCGTACACACCATCAGACCAAAATCCGATCAGACCAGAACGCGGTGACGTAGAACACAACGACGTGATGAAAAAACTAAGTTCAATGCTTCCAAGCATGCGTCGACTTGAATCTGAGCATGCGTGGGTTTTTGGTCCGATGCTTTTGTGTACTAACCATCAAATCTGTCCGACGGACAGGTTCCATCAGACAGGTTTTAAAGCATGTTTTAAAACTTTGCTCTGACGGACAACGGTCTGATGCGCCGTACACACCATCAAACTGGTCTGATGAAACTGGTCTGCAGACCAGTTTCATCAGACATGTCTGATCGTGTGTACAGGGCCTTAGAGGTATCTCTTAGCATTCACAATAAGTAAATGTCTCTGTGTAGCAGCTGTAAAGGGGCAGTATTTAATCCTAATTCTTCAGCCAGCTAGCGTACCATTGGAGCACATGAGAATAGTCCCATTCAACCCTCCAGGCAGCAATAGGGTTACTAGATGGCTGTATGGTCAGTTCCAAAAGGGCTTGGTCTCTCTATCAGCAGATAGTAAATCCCTACAGCAGCAGCTCACCATCTTGTCACACAAAGCAATTGGTTCACTCTCTGCTATTGCACCCAGGCGACTCTGGCTGTCAGCACATCTGGATGCAGAACTCCAGATCCTGCTAAGACCACCTTTATGCAGCAGTGGGGGTGCACACTGGACAGATATGTGCACTCCCTGGGCTCCCTCGTGGCAAGACCCAGCTGTCTCCTGTATAGCCTAAAAAAATGCAGCTCTTTTCCTTGTATTCTCTCTTTGGGAAATGAAGTTCAGTGGTCAGTAGGTGTCCACAGTATGGCTCCCTTCCTGAACTTCATTTCCCACATTCCACTGCAGCGGGAATAGACGTCTATGGATTTCTTTGACTTCCTGGCTCCTCCTGCTGGTGGGATGAAGACAGTGAGATGAATCAGCTTATCAGTTTAGTGATAATGTAAAGAACCGCTGCAAACTGTCATAAAACTGAAAAAAGAATTGTTGAATTTATAAACCCTTCTGAATACATGCATGAGGATTTGACTAATCTTTACAGGATCATATAACTTATAATTGTCTGTGTGAATCTCTGCAGGTCTATTAGTGACAAATACAGCAATGTACATGCGTTCTATCTAAATCAGCCTGTGGTTGGACTAGTGCAAGAGTTGGGGACAGGGAAGAATTTACAAAATTCTCTTTTTACAATTTGAGCTTATTTCTCTTAAATTCTCTGGAAATCAGAAAGATCTACACACAGGAATTTTAGCCAATCAAAAAATGATTTGATCATCTCTAATTGTTGCCTGTAGCAAAAAATAATTGCTTTTGGCTGTTTATCAGCTCCAGCTTCAATACCAAACAAGGTTGAATTTTGTTTTGACCTCTTGCCTGAAATCTTACTAGTGTTTGGAATTTGATTGACTACCTGATTTCCTGACTGTGTATTACCGGTGGTAATGCTGGTCACAGTGCATTATGTCAGATAATATTCAAATCAGATGGGTTTATTATCAGAAAACATGGTAAACAAGACCAAAGTCAGTGATGGTTTTTGTAAGGGAATAATTTACTTTCCTGAATAACCTTAGGAATGTTTTGAATTTATTTCACACAGATAGAGTTTTTTTGGTGGTATTTAATCACCACTAGGGATGAGCTTTATGTTCGAGTCGAGCATGAATTTGACTCTAACATTGGCTGTTCGCCCGTTCGGCGAACAGCGAACAATTTGGGGCGTTCGCGGCAAATTCGAAAAACAGTGGAACACACTTTAAAAGTCTATGGGAGAAATCAAAAGTGTTAATTATAAATGATAATATACAAGTTATTGTCATAAAACGTGTTTGGGGACCTGGGTCCTGCCCCAGGGGACATGTTTCAATGCAAAAAAGTTTTAAAAACTACCGCTTTTTCGGGAGCAGTGATTTTAATAATGCTTAAAGTGAAACAATAAAAGTGAAATATTCCTTTAAATCTTGTACCTGGGTGGTGTCTAAAGTATGCATGTAAAGTAGCGCATGTTTCCCATGTTTAGAATTGTCCCTGCGCAAAGTGTAATTTCTGAAGGAAAAAAAGTAATTTAAAACTACTCGCGGCTATCCATGAATTGTTGGTCCTGGCAATACAGAGAAAAGTAATTGAAAAATGACTTTTATCTGTATTGCTGGGACTTGACAATTCATTAATAGCGTAGTTTTAAATTACTTTTTCTTTTCCTTCAAAAATTCCATATCAGGCCCTTCATGTCTGGTATGGATATTAAGGGGAACCCTGCATAACTTAAAAAAAATGATGTGGGTTCCCCCAAAAATCCATACCAGACTGCAACCTGGCAAAGGGGGGATGAGAGAGAGCGCCCCCCTCCTGAACCGTACCAGGCCACATGCCCTCAACATGGGGAGGATGCTTTGGAGGTCTGGAATGCCCCAAAGCATCTTTTCCCCATGATGGGGACAAGGGCCCCATCCCCACAACCCCCAGATTCCATTGGTAACGGGGTACGTTGTACCTCTACCATTTCACCAATAGTAGGCGCATAGTTACGCTGGACGCATTTGGCACTCCCATTGATTTTCGATGCAAATGAGGGAAATACTCCGATTCACATACGTATTTCCGCCCGACTCATGTTTTAAAGCAATTTGCGTAAGGTTTACGTCCGGTGTAAAGTTATTCCCCATATTGGAGGCGCAACTCATGCAAAGGTATGGACCAGGGAACGAACGCCGTCAAATTTTACGTCGTTTACATAGTATGTGTGTAGGGCTGGGCATAGGTTACGTTCACGTCGTAGGTAGTGATTCGACGTATCTTAGCCAGTTGTTTTGACGTGATTATGAGCATGCGCACTGGGATACGTCCAAGGTACGATGCATGCGCAGTTCATTTTAAGTACTTGTCTGAAGCTTAGCTGATCATTTGCATGGGGTCACGCTTCATTAAAATGTATACACCCACTTCCAGCCCACTTCCACTTATGCTGCCTTATGCCTACGACTATACGCTACGCTGGCGCAACGTTGGGAGCATTTGGTTTGTGAATTACATGCTTCCCTCTCTGCGTTGCGCCAGCGTAGCATAAAGAAGATATGCTACGGTGGCATAAAGATGCGTCGATGTATGTGAATCCGGGCCAATGTCATTAAGAACTATCTTCAGGGTAAAGAAGAGCAAGGAATCCTGGAAGTGATGCTTTGGCCCCCACAGAGCCCTGATCTTAACATCATCAAATCTGTCTGGAACTACATGAAGAGACAGAAGGATTCGAGACAGCTTACATCCACAGAAGATCTGTGGTTAGTTCTACAAGGTGTTTTGGACAACCTACCTGCTGAGTGTACCTAAAAAAATGAATGTTGTTTTGAAGGCAAAGGGTGGTCACACCAAATATTGATTTGATTTGGATTTTTCTTTTTGATTATTTACTTGTTTGTACTCATCTTGTTAAATGAGAAAAATAAACTATAAACACTTCTATTTACGAAAGCTTTTTTAAAGCAGAGTTCCACCCAAAAGTAAAACCTCCACTTATTAGCTTCCTCCCTCCTCCGGTGCCGCAATTGTCACTTTTCAGGGGGGAGGGGCCTTTGACAGGTCCCTCCTCCCCACTTCTGGAAGATGACACCGTCCCTCTAAAGTTTGGCCCCTTTCCTTCTTCCTCCGCTGCCAGGCCAATTAGAAAGCGCAGCATGCCAGTTCGGAAATGCTTCATGGCCGGTTTCCCTTAGTGGAGATGGTGGCAGCAGTACCTGACAGCTGATATGAAAATTGGCTGGGTTGCCGACATTGTGAGCTCCCTGGACAGGTAAGTGTCCATATGTGAAAAGTCAGAAGCTACAGTATTTGTAGCTGCAGACTTTTAAATTGACAGCATTTTTTCACACCTGCCTAAAATGTTGGAAGAGTACTGTACATGCCGCAGTGGGCTCTCACCCTGACAATCCATATCAAATTGTGTCAGATCGTGTTGGAAATCTGAATGATTTGTAAGAATAAGACCAATGTACTATCCTCAGAGGACCTAGAGATGCAGAATCTTGATGTTATACCATAGAATTTGCCGTCAGCTAGTTTGCACTGAAAGTCAAGTATGGAGTTTTGTTTGTATGATGTAGATGCTGGAAAACTTTGTCATGCAGACCAGGTTTAAACAGTGGATTCCCTAAAATGAGGAATAAAGGCAAGGTGGATGGGGATATTTTATAGGTTGTGAAGGCTTGTTTACAAATATGCCATGTTGATGAGATTTGGAGTGTTTACAGAGTTCCTTTACTGGAAAGGTGGAACACCACAAAAAGAGATGTAAAGGAGTCGGGCAAACAGCTTGTTCCATACTCACCCATTGTTTTATATTGAGATGTCTATGTCAATCCAGGGCTCTGGTTGGGTGCACTTAAACTTGATATAAGCTAACATCTGGAAAGGGCTGTATAGTACAGATTTGGAGGCCCAGACAATCCTATATTAAAGATGGACTGGACATTTTTAAAATGTTAAATATGGTGATATATGTATCGGTATCGTTTGAAGGAGATACAAGATGCAGGGCAATAGATTTAGTTTAATCGTGTTTTATCTCCCCATCCAGGAAAAATTAATAGATGCCCAAGATATCGGTTCACCTTTAAGTGTAGTGAGAAGTGATATATAGTTAAAAGGGTGACATTTTGAGAGATCTCCAGGCAACAAGATACATAGATACTTAATGTGGACAGGCACCCACTTGAAAGAGACATTTTTCTATAATCTGTGAGTCGATTATGTTGATAAAGTCAAATTTAGGCCCCCGATAATTCGCCATATGCAGTAAACTTAGTCAATAGATTCGAAATAATAACGCCAGGCTTACAAGAAAAAAAAAAACAGTAGGGCATCTGTTTAAGCAGAAATCTTATGTTGTTGCCCCCTATTTGTACACGAGTAATACTATTATAATACTATATATAATATATATATATATATATAATATATATATATATATATATATATATATGATAATACTATTTGCTCAGACTTGTGCTTGTTTGTGCAGACAGGGTGGAATATGGAGTCCCAATCCACTGATCTATACTGTATATGGACCCAGATCTATACATTCTAAGATAAGATGTATAAACGTCCAGTCAGCCCTGTCAAATTTCTTCTCTGACTGGGCTGCCTGGATTATATTTACAGTATGGCTCTTATGGTTCCATTCCTGGCTTCCCTGGTACTGCCTGTAATTTGACTTTCTTATGCACTTGCTTGTTTTAGATAAATATTAAGGAATCATGTATGCAAGAAACAGCCAGGCACCTAATATTCTTAGGAAGAGTTTAACAATAGCAGGCCTTGTATTACTCTTGGTAGTATTTTCCTTTAAAATAATAAAAGTGAAAGTGGTCTGACTTTCCTTGATTTCATGGCTCTTTCATGCCAATTGCCATTTCCCTGTCCAATTAAACATGTTTTGTGGCCTGTAAGAGCACTCTGTTTGAACAGTGGGAGGACAGCTGGAAAAGATTGGACGAGGGAAAATGTAAGGCCAGGCCCTAGAAAAATGTTATATTAAATCCTAGAAGGGCTAATGCTGCGTACACACGGTCGTTTTTTGCGATGAAAAAAAACGTCGTTTTTTAAAACGTCATTTAAATTGATCGTGTGTGGGCAAAACGTTGTTTTTTGTCTTAAAAAAAACGACCAAAAAAAAATTCCAACATGCTTGAATTTTTTGTGTCGTTTTTCAAAACGTCGTTTTTTGTTTCACAAAAAGTCACCGTGTGTAGCAGTTTAAAACGACGTTTTTCAACCCGCGCATGCCCAGAAGCTAGTTATGAAGCGAGCTTCAATGGAAAAGAGTGGTGAACGTAACCTAGTTTTTTGTGAAAAAAAACGATGGTGTATGCAACATCGTCTTTGAAAGTGACGTTTCAAAAACGTCGTTTTTTACTTCACAAAAACGTCGTTTTTTCATCACAAAAACGACCTGTGTAATAATGAGTAGTTTATATAGTAATACAAGTAATAGTAGGGTGCCTTCTCTTAGGCAGGACTTTATCGTTCAAAGCATTGTTCATTTAAAAGCTAAGTTCACTAAGAAGTATTTTAGCATGGGTGCAAGTAAGATGGATCCCTGACTTCCTATAATATTTTGGGACCCTGGTAAGAGATGTTCTATGCGCAGGCAGATTCTTGGTGTGCTTGTTAGGATCCACTACCAGCATTGGAGACAGCCAAGCTTAAGGAGCTCCACAGACTTGTATTGTTCTGCACTGGACTGTGGGAATTAAAGTCCAGAATGGGAGCAATGCTGTGGAATTCTATGCATTGAACTACAGGACCCACCAAAAGACAGAGAGGGGGAGGGAGAGAGAGGGGGAGAGAGAGAGGGGGGGAGAGAGAGAGGGGGGGGAGAGAGAGGGGGGGAGAGAGAGGGGGAGGGAGAGAGAGATCCCTTGCCCTGTCCCTATCTGCAGTGCCTCCTGCCTCCTATATCCTATTGTCCCAGTCTCTGTCTGCAGATGGGTATGTGTATGTTTTGGCCAGAACGGTACCTTCCATGCCAGTCTGTCTCCTTTTTCACCTGCTTTGATCTTTCCAGGGGCTCCTTCCCCATCTGTCTCCTGGGGGGGTGCTTGCGGCGATCGCCATCTTCCCCGTCCGTTTCCTGGGGGGATGTGGGTTGCTGGTGCAAGGATCTTTGACACCCCAAGCGAAACCAAATTTTGCCCCCCTCCCCCGGCTGCGCCCCTGACTTCACTTTACTCTGCCCTTGCAACACATGTGATCTATCTGACCCCTACAGTGACCTACCTGTCCCCTACACTGACTTGACACATACACTGACCTCCTTATCTGACGCATACACTGACCCCCCTTACCTGACACATATACTGACCCCCCTTGCCTGACACATACACTGACCCCCTTACCTGACACATACACTGACCCCCCTTGTCTGACACATACATTGACCCTCTTACTTGACATACACTGACCCCCCTTGTCTGACACATACACTGACCCCCCTTGTCTGACACATACATTGACCCTCTTACTTGACATACACTGACCCCCTTACCTGACACATACACTGACCCCCCTTGTCTGACACATACATTGATCCTCTTACTTGACATACACTGACCCACTTACCTGACACATACACTGACCCCCCCTTGTCTGACACATACATTGACCCCCCCTACCTGACACATGAACTGACCCCCCCTACCTGACACATATACTGACCCCCCTTGTCTCACACATACACTGACCCAACTGAGTACTACTTCCTGGACTACTCACACACACACACACTGACCCCCCCACACACACAGCTCAATGTAGTTCCGTGAGGATCCGTCCTCCTCCCTTACCTCTGCTGTTTGTGGCTTCATCGACCATAATCAGGGCTCTGCTCAGGGACCATGCCAGTGCCATCCACCCGCTCCATTGAGTCATTGCTTGGAAAGAGCCGGGAGGTCAGCTGCTTCTCTCAATGATCCCATCTGCGTTGAGCCCCGCCTGCACACACAGACACACAGCGCGGAGGGACAGGCTGATACAAAGGAGTCCCGGACAGTGCTTGTGTGATATTCGGTCCCCGTCTGTCTGCTGGGGGGGGATTTGGGTCGGCGGTCGCCGCCTCGTGTCTATCGTTCGAGACACTCAGAGAAAAACGGGCGCGGCATTTGTTTCCCAGACAACAGTGACAGGAAGCTAGGCGGGCGCAATTTGCCGCTCCCTTGAAAGGCCGCCTGGTACCTTGGGACCAGTGGGTCCCATAGTCGGGCCGGCCCTGGTTCTAGGGCATATTACTGTCTCATTAGATATGCCACAAGGACTCCAGCCATCATAAATGTAGGGGCACTGCTGCAGTAGATCTGGGCTATAGTATAGTCCCCCCTAGAGTGCACTCCAATAACATAGCATACTACTAGCAGGAAAGGTATGCCAAGACTGATTGTCATTACTGTTTTTGTGGGTTGTACCTTCACTTAACACTGATTTGCAAGTCATCAGATATAGAGCCATTAAACTGTTGTGGTCATTACTTTAACCACTTAACCACCAGCCGCCATCAAATAACGGCGGCAAGGTAGTTGCTTAACTCTGGGAGGACGTTATATAACATCATCCCAGAATCGCGCTCCCTCGCGCCCTGGGGCGCGCACACGGGAATGTCCGTGACCGCTGGGTGAATTGCCGCTGATCGGGGCCGTTTACCACGTGATCGCTCCGTCCAATGACGGAGCGATCACATGTAAACAAACATTGATCTGTACAGTGTGAGAGGGGGGAGTGCGGGTGTCAGCAGCGCTGTGGCTGGATCTGTGACTATTGCAGTCACAGATCCAGCCATCCCTGCTCAGCCATCCCTGCAACCCCCGCCCCAATACTCTGCAATACCCCCTGCGCCAGTACTCTGAAATACCCCCTGCGCAATACTCTGCAATACCCCCTGAGCAATACTCTGAATAACCCCCTGCGCAATACTCTGCAATACCCCCTGCGCAATACTCTGCAATAGCCCCGCGCAATACTCTGCAATACCCCCACGCAATACTCTGCAATACTCCCGCGCAATACTCTGCAATACTCCCGCGCAATACTCTGCAATACCCCTGCGCAATACTCTGCAATGCCCCCGCACCATACACTGCAATACCTCCTGTGCAATACTCTGCAATACCCCTGCCAGTACTCTGCAGTACCCCCTGCCAGTACTCTGCAGTACCCCTTGCGCAATACTCTGCAGTACCCCCTGCGCAGTACTCTGCACAATACTCTGCAATACCCCCGCACAATACTCTGCAATACCCCCCGCACAATACTCTGCAATACCCCCCACACAATACTCTGCAATACCCTCATGCAATACTCTGCAATACCCCCGCGCAATACTCTGCAATGCCCCCGCACAATACACTGCAATACCCCCTGCGCAATACTCTGCAATAACCCTGCCAATACTCTGCAATACCCCCGCGCAATACTCTGCAATGCCCCCGCACCATACACTGCAATACCTCCTGTGCAATACTCTGCAATACCCCCTGTGCAATACTCTTCAATACCCCCGCCAGTACTCTGCAGTACCCCCTGCCAGTTCTCTGCAGTACCCCTTGCGCAATACTCTGCAATACCCCCTGTGCAATAATCTGCAATACCCCCTGTGCAATACTCTGCAATACACCCGCCAGTACTCTGCAGTACCCCCTGCCAGTACACTGCAATACCCCCTGCGCAATACTCTGCAATACCCCCTGTGCAATAATCTGCAATAACCCCGCCAGTACTCTGCAGTACCCCCTGCGCAGTACTCTGCACAATACTCTGCAATACCCCCGCACAATACTCTGCAATACCCCGCACAATACTCTGCAATACCCCCCGCACAATACTCTGCAATACCCCCCCCCCGCACACTACTCTGCAATACCCCCGCACAATACTCTGCAATACCCGACCAATACTTGGCAATATCCTGGCCAATACTCTGCAATACCCAGAAAATACTCTGGGGAAAACAATGAGTTTTAACCACTTCCCGCCCACTTCATATGAGTCCTTTGTGCAGCTACAGGCATCATTCAGATATCATTTTTTTCAGCCGGTGATTCTCTACACCATAAGAATGATCATGGCGGCTGTTCCGCCTCTTAATCGTTCTTACGGGAGACAAAAGGGAACGACCCCACTCCCTTCGCACTCTGGTACTTCTTCCAACTCACCGCTAGGATTGAAGCAGGATCGTTTTTTTTTCCAGGCTTCCAAGCCTAGAGGTAAGATGTGGAGTCTTATTGACCCCATATCTCACTGTAAAGAGGACCTGTCATGCTATATTCCTATTACAAGGGATGTTTACATTCCTTGTAATAGGAAATAAAGTAATCAAAAAATTTATTTTGGGGGAAAAACGTGTCAAACTAAAATAAATAAAGTGAAATGAACAATTTTTTTTTTTTTTAAAGCGCCCCTGTTCCCGCGTGCTCGTATACAGAAACGAACGTGCACGTAAGTCCCGCCCACATATGAAAACGGTGTTCAAACCACACATGTGAGGTACCGCTGCAAACGTTAGAGCGAGAGCAATCATTTTGGCCCTAGACCTCTTCTCCAACTAAAAATATGTAACCAGTAAAAACATTTAAAGCGTCACCTATGGGGATTTTTAAGTAGCGAAGTTTGGCACCATTCCACAAGCGTGTGCAATATTGAAGGGTGACATGTTGGTTATCTATTTACTCGGCGTAACTTCATCTTTCATATTATGCAAAAACATTGAGCTAACTTTAATGTTTTTTTTTTTTTTTTTTTTTTAAAGCACAAACCTGTTTTATTTCCAAAAAGAATTTGTTCGAAAAATTGCTGTGCAAATACCATGCGAGATAAAAAGTTGCAACGACCACCATTGTATTCTCTAGGGTTTTTGCTAAAAAAGCATAAATAATGTTTTGGGGTTCTATGTAATTTTCTAGCAAATAAATTATGTGACCACGCTGTGTAAAAGTCTCACACATGTGGTATCGCCATACTCGGAAGGAATAGCAGAATGTGTTTTGGGGTGTAATTTGTGGTATGCATATGCTGGGTGTGAGAAATAACCTGCTAATATGAAACTTTTGTGGAAAAAAAAATAAAAATATATATATTTTTTATATTGCAAAGAATTGTGGGAAAAATGTACAACTTCAAAAAACTCACAATGCCTCTTTCTAAATACCTTTGAATGTCTTATTTCCAAAAAGGGGTCATTTGGGGGGTATTTGTACTTTTCTGGCATGTTAGGGTCTCAAGAATTGAGAGAGGATGTCAGTACATCAGGTATAATCAAATTGATCAATTTTCAGTAATTGGTACCATAGCTTGTAGACCTTATAACTTTCACCCAGACTAAATAATATCCAAATGTTTTTTTGTTTTGTTACCAAAGATATGTAGCAGTATACATTTTAGGCCAAATTTATGAAGAAGCATTTCTTTTTTGCAAAATTTTATAATAGAAATGAAGAAAAATTCATTTTTTTACAAAATGTTTGTTATTTTTTCATTTATAGCGGAAAAAATAAAAACCGCAGAGGTGATCAAATACCACCAAAAGAAAGCTCTATTTGTAGGAAAAAAAGGACAAAAATGTAATTTGTTTACAGTGTTGTATGACTGAGTTATTGTCATTCAAAATGTGAGAGCACCGAAAGCTTAAAATTGGTCTGGTAAGTTTGCTGTCTTGAGAGTTATATTAGATATACATTCTACCTGTCTCTATATGTGTATATTTGTAACTTCCTTCAATTCAATTCAATACAATACAACATACTTTTTTTACTTTGGTACAACAGCTTCTATCTGT
Organism: Rana kukunoris; assembly: GCA_029574335.1. Classification (NCBI taxonomy): domain Eukaryota; kingdom Metazoa; phylum Chordata; class Amphibia; order Anura; family Ranidae; genus Rana; species Rana kukunoris. The sequence goes on from CM056052.1 coordinate 142,971,636, forward strand.
TTAACCTGGTGTGTCAAAGGGGCCAAGGTCATTCATAGAATGGAGACAAAGAACAGAGGACCCAAACTACCAGCTTCTCTGGGGATAGTCCTACACCTATCATATTCTTGGTTCTACTTTAGACCCCACACTTACTCCTACACTATCGAGAAATTAAGCAAAAATGCTTTGTTCCTCTTCCTTCCTTCTCCAGTGTGCAAAACATTTCACTATGTAACTATAAATATAATAAGCATCCTGGGTTGGGGCCGAGGCATTTTTACAATGATTGGGGCAGGTGGGGAGGGAAAGCCTTGTCTGTTATTGGTACTGATTTGACTTTGCCTGTAACTATTTGCATGCATATGATAAACTGTGACAATGACAGTGTATGCTTTTTTTTAGGGCCATGGTATGTAGAAGAGATATTTCGCATTAAGTCACATAAAAGTAAATGCTTAGGCTATTTTATGCTTCTTTGAAACACCAAAGACAATGCAGGAATTTTAAATTATCCACTGACCTTCAAGAGTCACTTTCCTTCCCTACTTCTCAAGAACAAAACTGTGCATTGCGTATTTGCTTTTGGCTTTATGCAGCTCTTCTATATTGTATGACAATGCTGCAAACCCTTGCAGAAGAGGAACAGCAATTATGAAAATTACATTAAAATATTGAGCAGCCATTAAAGCAAAAAATGGAAACATTAATCTTGAACTTTCATCTTTTCTCAGATGACAATGACTCTGTGAGATTGTTTACAGAATACAAAATTTACAAAACCAGACCCAAAAATAATTTGCATTGCATAACCTGAACTTATTAAATTTTTTAATGCATTACCATACTTATATCAGTCAGCAGAGTAGCACTTTCAAAATAAAATGGAGTGATTTGCACAGTGGTATATGTATGATTATAGCAAAGAATTTCCCGACTGTAGCTTCAAGAAATATATCCAGTCTAGACCATTTAGTTATGCAAATTCAGTCAGACCATGAAGTGTAACTTGTACCTACAGTATATCTTTAACCTGGAGCAACTGTGTAACTGCATTTACACTTGTTATAAATTCTGTTAAACTATGTAGATTATGGTGGGAAGAGACTAACACAATCAGAAAATCCTTGCTCTATTGGGAAAAACAGGAAAACCTTTACAAAATAAGAAGAATATTTTTCACTTCAGGAATGTGGATGAAGCCATGCACATCTGTGCTTTATCCCACTGGCTAGATACACATCCAGAAGCATTGGTGAATATTGTAACAATAGCCCAATATTATATAGTCATATTTATCAACTTGCATAGACCTGTTTCTTGTTTTTTGCCCATTATTAGTGCATTGTGTGGAAACCATAGCTTCTACAGATTGTGGCTTGGGCAATGAGACAGTATAACTATACAGGTTATATTGGGAATTAACTAAAAGCAGGGGTCCCCAAATGGCCTGTTGAAGGATGGGCCACGCGACAAATGGTGGGCAGCATGAGAGTAGCTGGAACAACACCAGAGGATGCCCGTTCCCCCTTCCCTCTCTGTGGTCCCCTTACCTATGGAGAGGAAGGGGGAGAAGAAAGAGAATGGGAGAGAGGAGTGCCAGGCCAGGGTCATAGACTACTGGTTGAAAGGCAGCACACCCCCCAATCCCCCCTCCAGCGGTGACAGGTGGGTCACTTTTCCATGGCGATTGTTGGCAGATGTAACAGTGAACTGGATCATTAACCCTTCATGCACATTTGACCATTTATAATCTGATGGTCACATCATTTTTGCCAGAGATTCTTTTGTGCACAGAGTTGAAGTTGGACATTAGCTTGAACAATATTTTTGTTCTTGGTGCATATGGACACTTTAATGCAGTGGTCATCAACTAGGGTGACCACGTGTCCTGGATTGCCTGGGACAGTCCCGCATTTTGCAGGTCTGTCCTGGGCACATTCATTCCAGGACAATACAGTGTCCGGGAATTAAACTGACACAGCCACCCCCCTGGGCCAATCCGATGCCCCCAAAAAAGGCCACCACATCACCGCTTTACTCACTGACAGTACTTGTCCTGGCCGGGAATGCCTGGAGAAGCACAATCCCGCCCCCTGCTTGTGATTGGAGAAATCATAAATCCCGCCTCTTGTGTCCAATCACTGTGCTGTGATTCGTTACATCACAAGCTGATTTTTGGAAAGGGAGAGTGTCCCTGAATGGTAGTTTGGATATGTGGTCATCCTATCATCAACCCTGTCCTCAGGGCCCACTAACAGTCCAGGTTTGCAAGATAACTGAAATACATCACATGTGATATAATTTGCTGCTCAGTGATTGCAGTATTCTAGTCTGAATCTCCCTAAGGTAATACATAAAACCTGGCCTGTTAGTGGGCCCCAAGGACAGTGTTGGTGACCACTGCATTAATGGACAATTTCTGTTTTTATTTATTATCATTTTTATATCTTGGTTTTTCATTATTTGACAATTGATGGTGATGTTAAGTATGAATTGCACATATTAATTTAGTTTTTTATAAATAGCACTGCACATTTGAGCTACAACGGAGGTGACAGACCTACCCCCCTCGACAAACACCCCCCCCGCCTCGATCCGTGAAGGTGTTGTTGTTTGCGTGGCCAGTCCCTGGTACCAGGAACATTGGGGACCACTGGACTAAAACATTCAAAAATCCCTCACTCTAATCTGTGCACAGCATAGTAAAGAGTTTTTTTTTTTTATAAACAGAATGCATGAACATGTCACATGTCACCCTGCCAGGCCCCGCATTCACATCCCAGACATTCCAAGACAATGAACAGTCCGTTACTTTGTTTTTGTTATTTTATTGGGTGAATTCAACTTGGATGGGGTACTTTAGGACAGTGTGTGGAGCAATGCAAATCGGGGCTTTACGCCCCATTGGCCAATTGCACATCCAGAACCACTGAAAACAAATCTTAAGATGCTTTACTGTGTTCTGCACTAATTCGGATGGAGGCTTTTTTGTTCACTTTAGTCCATTCTACCTATAATCTGCATGGTTAAACTGCTTTGTTGGTTCCCAAGCCCTGCTCCACAGATGCCATGGTTTGCATATACTACATTGATGATGGCCAAAAAGCCCAAAACAGTTATCTAAAGGTTTTAGTGGATGGGTCTGTAATATTAGGTTATGTCTGCACTAGGGATAAGCCGAACACCCCCGCGTTCGGTTCGCACCAGAACCGTCGAACAGACCGAACGTTCGCAAAAACATTTAGAACCCCATTGAAGTCTATGGGACTCGAATGTTCAAAAGTGCTCATTTTAAAGCCAAATATTCAAGTTATTGTTGGAAAACGTCTTTGAGAACCCAGGGAACATGTTTCAATGAAAAAAAAAAGTTTTAAAAACTGTAGTTTTTTCTGGAGCAGTGATTTTAATGATGCTTAAAGTGAAAAAAAAGGAAAAGAAAAATTCCTTTAAATATTGTACCTGCTGGGTGTCTATAGTAGTGGCATGTGTTTAGAAATGTCCCTGCACAACATGAGATTACTATAAGAAAAAATAAATGTAATATTGCTTGCGGCATTAATGTAAATGTTTGGTCCCTGCAATATGTATAAGTACAGTAACACCAAGTGGGTTTAGGTTCTACTACACAGAACAAGTGCAGTAACAGCAACTAGGTTTAAGTGCTATTAAACTGGACAAGTACAGTAAAACCGAGTATGTTTAGGTGCTACTACACAGCACAAGTGCGCTTACAGCAACTAGGTTTAAAGGGGTTGTAAAGACAAAAATATTTTCCTCTTAAATTAAAGTCTGACAGTAGCTGATGAAGTAAAAAGTAATGTTTTGCATTATAACTAGTTTGATACCTGTTGAAATCGAGCTGTTTTATTCACCTCCATCACGCCTGAATTGTTGTTCTCATTGACTTCCTGGTTTGCGGTGCGCATTCATTCTTGCTACATCACGGCCTAATGGGAACTACAGTTCCCATTAGGCTTAGCCTCCATGCCTGTGAGGGATAAGAGAGCATCTTCACGCAGGGCTGTAGTCATAGGGAGGGGGTGAGAACATTCTGCTTTCCACCATGAAAAACTGCTCAGATATTGGTGGAAAGCCAGAAGAGGAGACACAGGAAATGGCATTTTCAAACCTGGATTACTGTATTTTGGAGGTCAAAAGGAAAACAAGGTAAGTGATATTTAAATGCTCTAGCTTACAGCAATCAATTTATCTAATAAAAAACGAACCTTTAGTGTGCTATTAAACTGGACAAGTACAGTAACACCGAGTACGTTTAGGTGCTACTACACAGCACAAGTGCGGTAACAGCAACTAGGTTTAAGTGCTATTAAACTGGACAAGTACAATAACACTGAGTACGTTTAGGTGCTACTACACAGCACACTGGAAATACAACATGTTAGAAGACTGCTGCTAGCACAATCTACTGCCTGACAAATAGGAATAGCTGATCTAGCTAAGCTATACAGTGTATAAATATATGTACAACTCCTAGGGATGTATATATATCCTCTACACACTGTAAATTAAGCTAAACTGACTAGCCTGCCTGCTCTATCTAGCTATATAAAAAGACAATCTCTCTGTCTCTCTGACTGATCTCTGTTCAGCGCTGGAACACACTGCACGAGGCCGCCCAGCAGGCGGCCTTATATAGTGTGGGGCGTATGCTAAAGCCCTGAGCCATAATTGGCCAATTATGGCTCTCCGTTTTTTGCGTGCTGTGATTGGCCAAGCATGCAGGGTCATAGTGCATGTTATGCCAATCATCAGCGCGCAATGCCACAGTGAATTATGGGCCGTAGTGCGTCACTCGAATTTGGCGCGAACGACCCGTTTTGTTCGAATTTCGTCGAACGTACGAACAGACAATGTTCGAGTCGAACATACGTCCGAATCGAACGCGGAGCTCATCCCTAGTCTGCACTACAATATATACCTGTGCATACATAACTCCTCCCATGAACCAGCCTACAGATTGAATCAATGCTTGGTGCTTTTGAAAGGAGTACTGAGGCAGAGTGTTGTCATTATTTTAAGAAGCTATGCACACCACCCTGCTGCTGTTTTCTGTCTGCTTTGCAAGGAGTTGCACAGAGACCAATTTATGACTTCCCTGGCTCTAAAATATGTATGCAATTAAAATGAAAAGATTTTATTGAAAACTGTAATTAGTATGCCTACTATTTGGAAGCATCTTATAGTACAGCATGCTAGTACTCGAAAAACAAGTACAATGTACACAGTCATATTGTATTGTGTTTAGCTGCTTTCTTGATATCAGAGCACAAGATCAACCTCATAAATGATTCTGCCACAAATTTAGGAATATTTTAAAGAAAACGGAACTGGGATCCACTACAGTGGTATTTACCATTTTACTGCAATGCTGTCTGTCAAGAAGAACAATAAAAGACTGAAAAAACTCACACTGACTTTTATAGCACCTAAAGAATTGCATAGATTAAAGAAAACTCTGCATCAGTCCTCCTTTTGAAAACACGTATTTCAAAACACAAAGAACTTTTATGTGCTGTATCCTTATTTGGCATTCAATCATCTATTATTCTTCAGAGACATATTTCAAAGTAATTGCTGCTCCTACCGACTCTGAATGATTTTATTTTAGATCATGCTGCTGAGTGAAAGTTGACTGAAATATGTTCTACAGACAAGTCAGCTTTCCTGCTTTACTGCTATAAAGTTGCTAACCTATCATTCAGGTTTTTCATATTGAACAAAAGGCCATCTTCATTCTGGCTAAGAGGCCATCATAAAACAAAATATTAATATGAACAATGTATATGGCAGTTTTGTTTTATAAAATTGTAGTTTGGGGGGACAGCCCTGACGCCAAACCGAGGTGCCCAAGCATTGGGGCGGGCCCAAGATCATGGAAGGGGCTCCTCAACTATAGGACGGGGAAAAAAGATCCCCGGAAAAGACATTCCATAGGTGGAACAACAACCCCTGAGTAAAAAGAAAATAAACTATAGAAAGGGGGGTGAGTGATAGTGCTGAGGGGAGACGCAGCGGTGATAGCCCCCCAGCTGAAATAGTGGTAGATGATCAACTGCAAAAAAGAACCTTGGGATTAGCAGAGAAAGGACCCCCGACAATGGAAGAGGACTCGGCAATGGGGGAAGAGAATCAAGTAATGGACTTTTCCAGCAACGGCCTTAGATCGCAAGGAACTGAATCGATCATGCAAGCTATACAAGCTAAAAATCCCATAAATTTGTTACTTGGGGAAGAGGAGAAGCAGCCCCTGGTTTCCAATGGGAGGGAGGGGGGTGCAGTGAATGACATTAAAGAAATTAGGGAATTGTTGAGAGCCCTTTGCACAAAGAATGATATTCAACAATTAATTAATGCAGTAGAGCAGTCCTGCATGCAAGCAGTAGATGAGTTAAGAGAGGATACATAGGCATTGGGGCATAGAGTAGAAAGTGTGGAAAAGAGTCAGGATGTAATGGGGCAGGCAATGGCAGATGTCCAGGAGTCAAAAGTCTAAATTCCTACAGGGACCAGCTAGACGATTACGAGAATAGGGACAGAAGGCAGAATATCCGCAAAAAAGGACTACCTGAGGGAATACAAACTGCGGAGTTAGCCACAGTGGCCCTAAAAAAAAATTGGGCAGATTTTGGGGGATGTCGCACCAGAACACATTGAGTTAGATCGGATACACAGAGTCCCCACATATACTACCCCAAACATGGAGAAACCTAGAGATGTTATATGTAGAGTACACAAATACACAATAAAGGAAACCATTATGAGAATGGCCCGTAGTAACCCCGAAATTGTGTTCGAGGGCACGAGCCTGTCACTGTACCCAGATTTAACCGTAGGACCATGTACCAACGTAGAGTGGTCAGACCTTTGTTGGAAGCCATGCGCTTGATGGGGGTGAACTACCGTTGGGGCTTTTTCCGTTTAGCTTGACGGCCTCTAGGAATGGTAAAACAGCAACGTTACGTACTAAAGACGATCTGAAGTTTTTTGTTGATACATTGGACCTTGCAACAGTAGACTTTATAGACTGGAGGACATATAAAACAGAGACTCCCAATGCGACGATCAGAGCAGTGGCAGCAGGCACACTGTAGGGGACAAGGAAAAAAGGATTAAGGGAGATTGGTATACTAAGGGGTCTAATGGACTAAAAAATTTGAAATGAAAGGGAATATGGAAAATGCAGCCAGCAGAGCTAAAGAATTTGAGAATATAGTTAGAAAATTGTGTTGAGGGATTAGGAGATTAATGGGGGGTAGCCAGGAACAATCTGGTTATTTAGGTTGATCCCGATATTTTGGGATTTGTGAACTGATATCAGTAAAGGGGTGGAGAGACTAGGGCACAAGGTGTGTGCGCGGATCTCTCTACCAGGTAGGTGGGATGTTCCGGGGAAAGGGACCAAATGGAGTATCTCTGAGGGGGGGCGCTTATCAAGGTCAAAAGGGTCGGTTTTGTGTTTTTTTCTTTTTTTCGCTTCTCTCTTTTTCTGGTCAAGGGCAAAAAGAGTACAAGAAAATGGCTGGTATTTTGAAAAATGGCCACAGCATTAAAAATGGTGTCATATAATGTGAGAGGACTATGCTCGAAGCATAAAAGGGGCCATTTGTGGCAGGAATTACATCATTATGCTGCGGACATAGCCCTCATACAAGAAACTCACTTTAGGGAAGGCGGTATACCCAATATGCCGGGACATATTTTTAACCAGTGGTATCATGCAACATCTCCTATTGCAAGGGCAATGGGGGGTCACAATTGAAATTAAGAAAACATGCCCATGGGTTTTGATGTCTATACAAGCGGATAGAGAAGGTTGTTTCTTGTTTATTATAGGAACAATATATGGACAGCGATATACGTTGGTGGCAATATATGCTCCAAATACTGGGACTAGTAATTTTATTGTTAAAATGTTGAAGATGTTGGAAAAATTCAGGGAAGGTTGTGTGATAATAGGGAGTCACTTCAATAAGGTGTTAGACCCGAGTATGGATACAACATCAGGAAAAACATCTTTATCATTTAGAGCCTTAAAATGCTTAACACAATTTCTACATACACAACACTTGGTTGATAGTTGGCGGGTGATGCATAATGGAGTAAAGGACTACAGCTATTATTCGAAAACACATAAAATGTATTCACGAATCGACATGTTTATGGTAGATCATTTTTTTTTAGAGAAGGTCAAAAACAGCACCATTGAGTCCATAACCATTTCAGATCATGCACCCATAACACTGACACTGTCCCCGATTGAGACTGGTGAACGTGGAGATTGAATGAGTCAATACTGGATAATAAAAAAATAGCAGATGAACTGGCAGTTAAATTAAGGGAATTTTTTGAAAGAAATACAATAGAGTGTGTGTCGGTCCAGACCGTGTGGGAGGCCCATAAAACGGTGATAAGAGGAGAATTAATAGCCTACGGCTCTTATATCAAGAAAGAAAGAACTAAAGAAGTGACAGAACTACTAAAGAAAATTAATATATTAGAAATCAAACATAAAATAAATCTTGAGCCTTCAGATAACCAACAACTACGGAATCACTGAGCAGAGCTTGCACAGTGCCTGGACCGAAAAATGTATAATAAACGTAGATACTTTGCTCATAGGTTCTATGAGCAAGGAAATAAATGTGGTCGGCTACTTGCGAAACAACTTAAAAAACAACAAGAGTCCAGACACGTGTACAACCTATTAATACAAAATCGATTTGTATAGATTAATGGGCCATAGCGAAAGAATTTCGCACATTTTATTAAAATGTGTACAATATCCAGACACCTGAACCAGTACAAATAGAGGACAGGGAGGACCATAGAAGGGAAGAGATGCAAAACTATATAAGAGGGTCTTTAACCACTTAAGACCCGGACCAATACGCTGGTAAATGACCCAAGGTGTTTTTGCGATTCGGCACTGCGTCGCTTTAACAGACAATTGCGCGGTCGTGCGACGTGGCTTCCAAACAAAATTTGCGTCCTTTTCTTCCCACAAATATTGCTTTCTTTTGGTGGTATTTGATCACCTCTGCGATTTTTATTTTTTGCGCTATATACAAAAATAGAGCGACATTTTTGAAAAAAACCCACTATTTTTTACTTTTTGTTAAAAAAAAAATCAAATAAACTAAATTTTAGTCAAACATTTAGGCCAAAATTTATTTAGCCACATGTCTTTATTAAAAAAAAAATCGCAATAAAAAAAAATAGCTACCTAGCGGGAACAGCGAGACTAATACAGCGATCAGAAAAATGATCGCTTAGTGATGCTGGCAATAGGGAGTGAAAGGGTTAACTAGGGCGGTGATCAGGGGGTTAAAACTTTATTAGGGGGGGTGGGGGGGCTACCCTGGACCTAACACTAACTGTTTTTTACACTGCCTGTCACACTGACACTAAATGCAGTGATTAGATCACTGCATTCAGTGACACTGTGACAGGGGGGTGGGGGGGGCGATCACAAGGGGTTAATGTGCCTATGTGAGTGTGTGTCAGTGTTGTGTTGGTGCACACTTACTTGTGATGTCTTCTCTCATCAGCAGCGGTGGGAAACACCGCTGCGATGAGAGATTACATAATTTCCTCCTTCCTGTGTAAACACAGGAGGAGGAAGTGACAGGAGCTGGGAGCGCGCGCATTGGCTGGGAGCGATCGCGGGAGGGCGGGTAAACGCCGACATCCGCCCGCTCATCCCGGATCGCTCCCGGAGCCAGGGGGACCCCCGCACTGCCATTCTGTGGCCGTATATGTGCGTGCGGGGGTCCTTAAGTGGTTAATGCCCACCCTATCGGAAACAACAATAGCGGAAATGGAGGAAGAGTTGAGGAGAGCAATAACAGCCTTGCCGACAGGGAAAAGTTCTGGCCCAGACGGACTGACAAACACCTATTATAAAAAAAAATTGCCAGACTTAATAAAACCATTACGCAACTACTTTAACACAGACAATATAACTAATCCATTACCCCCAGAAGCCCTGGTGGCATTTATTACGGTAATACCAAAAGAAGGGAAAAATCCCCAGAACTGTGCCAATTATAGGCCTATTTCTCTGCTCAACTCAGATACTAAACTGCTAGCAAAAATGTTAGCGCTACGATTACAAGAGCATATTGGAGCGCTAGTGCACCCAGACCAGACAGGTTTCATAAAAGGACGCGAGGCAAGGGACAATACAATCAGGGCACTGCACCTTCTCCATTGGATGCAATATGGACCAAAGAAAGCCCCAAAGGATCATACTATCGATGGATGCTGAGAAAGCATTTGATAGGGTGAATTGGGGCTTTATGAGTGAAGTACTGAGGGTAGTGGGCCTGGGGGACCGCATGATGGAATGGGTAATGGCCTTATACGCAGGCCCAAGAGTGAGGGTCAAAGTTAATGGCACAATATCAGATTATCTTAATATAAGAAATGGAACGAGACAGGGCTGCCCACTTTCACCATTAATATTTGCTTTAATATTGGAACCATTCCTTTGTAGGATTAGAAGCAATGGGGAAATAATAGGAACACCTATTGGGGATGGGAACACAAGGTGACAATTTATTATTTTATCTCTTAAAACCACAGACATCATTGGCAGCTTTAATGCAGGAGGTTGATAGATATGGGTGCCTATCTAACTTTAAAGTTAACTTTGAAAAGTCAATATTGTTACCCAATTATGTATCTAAAGAGATGGCAGGGACTCTGAAGAGGGCATACCCCTTTGTATGGAAGAAGGACTCTCTGTTCTATCTGGGGGTACATATTACCGCAGATCAAAAAATGTTATATAACCTTAATTACTCATCCCTATTGATTAGATTAGTGGAAGACTTAAAGAAATAGGCAGGACATTATCTGACATGGTTTGGAAGAGTGAGTGCTATTAAAAATGTGTATATTACCCAGAATTATCTATATATTACATACAGTCCCAATTAAAGTACCAGCAACCTTTTTTAAGCAGATACAGAAGGCATTTGTAGCTTTTGTGTGGAATGCCTAACGACCAAGGCTAGCCTATGACAATCTTCAAAGAAGTAAGGTAGAGGGAGGAATGGGCCTTCCAGACATATCGGTATATTACAAGGCAATGGCTTTGGTTCGAATTTTGAACTGCATCAACTGTGGGCATGGAGTTGGGTGTATGGGATTGTACTGTGTTTTTTTTTGTTTGTTTATTTTTTTATGGTTGAACTGGATGGACTTGTTTTTTTTTTCAACCTGACTAACTATGTAACTAACTATGTAACTATGTGCCACAACCCGGAAAAAAAGGTGGGCCCTACTAGAAGAGACAATAGCAGGGAGGAACCTGGCAGGGGCCCCTTGGATCCTGAGTGTGTCGAGAGGACTTGCGAAGTGGACATCCCCCTTGACCCTGAACACCTTGTCAATATGAGACGGGCTGAATAAAATGGTAGATTATTCACCAGGGGTGTCCCCCCTAGCTCCATTGGAGGGATTCCCATGGTTCCCGCCGGGGGAGCGGGGGGGATTCCTGGGACCATGGAGCCGGGGAGGAGATGTCACATGTGGCAGGTTCGCTCCACAGGGAACCCAATAGCCTATCCGGACTTGGTCACAGCTTTAGGGAATATACCCTTAGCAAGATGGAGATACTATCAAATGACAAGATTCCTTAATATGATGAAACCCACTTTGAGATCATTAAGCTCTACTACGAAGTTTGAGGAACAGTGCGTGCACCTGGGGGAAGCAAGGCACTTGCTGTCCCAGATGTACAAGTTGATACAAGGGGCCCAAAAGAATAAAGTACCATAATTCATTAGGTAATGGGAAGGAGAATTAAATACAAGGCTATCAGATGAACAAATTTAAAAAATGATTCAATTAACTTACTCCACATCTATAAGTTTGCACATCCAGGAAATGGCCTATAAATTTATGACAAGGTGGTATAGGACACCGGTAAGGTTAAATAAGATGTACCCAGCGGCAGATGCCCGGTGTTGGAGAGGATGTGAGCAAAGGGGTACATACCTACACTTGTGGTGGGAGTGCCCAAAAATTAAAAAATTCTGGGAAGCAATTGCACCGTGGATTGAGAGATTGACCCCAACTCCTATAGAGTTCACGCCCCTATGTTTCCTACTCCATGGAACACCTGGCCCTACTAAAACATACAGGAATAGTGTTGTGCCACACTTGCTAAATGCAGCAAAATTATTAATCCCCAGATTTTGGAAACAGAGTACTTGTCCAACATTAGCAGACTGGAGAAGGGAGGTTAACCGGGTAATGGAAGCTGAAAGGTGGACTCAAGTAGTGAAAGAAAAAAAGGGAATTTGACATGACGTGGGCAGGCTGGATACAGTATGTACCTGAAATAGACCTGAAGAGAAATGGAGTGGAAGAAAAAGGGATGTAACAGACATGTGAGACACAGAGGGTAATTGCATACAGATCAAATTTCGAAAGAATAAAGAGTTAGAACAAATTATTGACCAGAGAGGAGACATTTAAATTTGTGTTATTTAAATTTTAGTTTCTTTTTTTCATTCCTTTCCTCTTCCCCTTCCCTATTGACTCCCCTAGGAGGTCCCTGCTCCTTTGTCTTTGTGGAATTTATCATATATTTTTTATTTTTTTTGCACAACGTCACTTTGGGGGGGGGGGGCAAGGAGGAGTATATCACTAAAGTGGGAAGCAGGTCAATAGGACCATTAGAAAGAATGAAAGTTGAAGACATTATTTTATCAGTTTTTAAAAAAAAAATACATAGACACTGTCATGGACCACGAAATACTGAAGTGTTTCTACGTGAAATCCTAATTCATGTATTACAGAAGATGGGACGAATATGGATAGTTCATATTCCAGGATGTCTTGAGATTACAGGAGATTTTATTCTGAACCGCAACCTGGTCAATAGATATACTCATTGTCCATTGTGTGATAACCCTATCTAAAGCCTTTTGATTATCAGGTGTAAATGTCTTCTGCCCTGTCTCAACTCTCCAGACGGTTCCATTGCTCTGTGGCTGGCTATTGTGTACATTGATTGCCCCCCTGGGGCTTTTGTTTGAATACACATAAAAGTCTTTCTGTTCAAACCTTTCTGACCAATCCCTGCTGTGTCATTTTCAAGTCCTCATTTACATGGTTAGGGAGGACCTGATGGGAGACTGCCTGGACTTTGAAAGGGACCAATAGGAAAGCGGTTGTTGGGGGCGGGATGTTCCAAATCCTGTATAAAAGTGTGCTGTGTACTTTCAATAAAGTGTGTCCTGTTTACATCCAGCATTAAGCTTTGGCTCATGTGTGGATTATTCGGTGATTCCAGGGATATTCCTACTCGTGGAATATTGGGTGATTTTCTTTTAATTCAGAAGAAGGGAATGGATGACGGGTATATGTTCTACTACCGTCACAGACACATATTTGCACTACGGCCTTAAGGCCTCTTAAGAGAACTTGACAGAAGTAACCAAGCTGAAGAAGTTCACGTCATTATAAGATTCCAATACACACATACATAATTCAACACTATGGTCACAAGGCCCCTTACGAGGGGAGGGTAAGGGTCAACACATTTTATTTATACAAGAACCATATAGATATCATTTTTTTTTCTCAGGGGCAATACAAGACTCAACAAGTTGAAGAGGGTACAGGGTTAGAACATCTACACCTCAATGCATGGAGGGAAGAGGAAGAGGAGGACAAGCCCTAAAAAAAAAATCCTTTTTTTTTTCTTCTTTCTTCCTATTTTAGCTTTTTTGCTTTTTCCAATCGGGATACATGTAATCGTGTATTTAATAAAAGATAGAGCATAAGAATGCATAATCCTGTATGAATTGTAATGAATAAAAAAAAAAAAAATTGATTATAAAAAAAAATAACATTGTAGTTCATAATTAATTATAAAATAATCTCTTCATCACACTATTTGGTTTTCTGCAGATGAGGCTGCACTGATGGGGACTAATGAGGAGGCACTGATAGTCACTGATAGGTGGCACTGATGGACACTGATAGGTCGGCCCTAATGGGCACTGATGAGGTGTCACTGGTGGGCACTGATGAAGATGCACTGATAGGTGGCACTGATGGGAACTGATAGGTGGCACTGAGGGTAACTGATAGGCAGCACTGATAGGTGGCACTGACAGGCAGCACTGAACAAAACTGATAGGTGGCACTGATAGGAACTGGTAGGCAGCACTGATATGCACAAATACAAAAAGGAACTTGGACAGCCGCACTCCAAAAAAACATTCCTTTAATTAACCACTTGACTACTGGGCACTTAAACCCACTTAATAACCAGACCAATTTTCAGCTTTCGGTGCTCTCACATTTTGAATGACAATAACTCAGTCATACAACACTGCAACCAAATGAAATTTTTGTCCTTTTTTTCCCACAAATAGAGCTTTCTTTTGGTGGTATTTTATCACCTCTGCGGTTTTTATTTTTTTCACTATAAATGAAAAAAGAACGAAAATTTTGTAAAAAAATGAATTTTTCTTCATTTCTATTATAAAATTTTTGCAAAAAAGTAGTTTTTCTTCATAAACTTGGCCTAAAATGTATACTGCTACATATCTTTGGTAACAAAACAAAAAAAATTTAGATATTATTTAGTCTGGGTGAAAGTTATGGGGTCTAAAAGCTATGGTACCAATTACTGAAAATTGATCAATTTGATCACATCTGATGTACGGACAGCCTCTCTCATTTCTTGAGACCCTAACATGCCAGAAAAGTACAAATACCCCCCAAATGACCCCTTTTTGGAAAGAAGACATTCCAAGGTATTTAGAAAGAGGCATTGTGAGTTCTTTGAAGTTTGTAATTTTTCCCACAATTCTTTGCAAAAGCAAGATTTTTTTCATTTTTATTTTCTTTCCACAAAATGTTCATATTAGCGGGTTATTTCTCACACACAGCATATGCATACCACAAATTACACCCCAAAACACATTCTGCTATTCCTCCAGAGTATGGCGATACCCCATGTGTGGGACTTTTTGACACAGCGTGGCCACATGGAATGGCGCCAAACTTTGCGACTTAAAAATCCCCATAGGTGACGCTTTAAATATTTTTACTGGTTACATCATTTTAGTTGGAGAAGAGGTCTAGGGCCAAAATTATTGCTCTCGCTCTAACGTTCGCAGCGATACCTCACATGTGTGGTTTGAACACCGTTTTCATATGTGGGCGGGACTTGCGTATGCGGTCGCTTCTGCATGCGAGCTCACGGGGACAGGGGCGCTGTATGCCCAGAGTATTGCGGAGTATGCCCAGAGTATTGCGGAGTATTGCGGAGTATGCCCAGAGTATTGCGGAGTATGCCCAGAGTATTGCGGAGTATGCCCAGAGTATTGCAGAGTATGCCCAGAGTATTGCAGAGTATGCCCAGAGTATTGCGGAGTATGCCCAGAGTATTGCGGAGTATGCCCAGAGTATTGCGGAGTATGCCCAGAGTATTGCAGAGTATGCCCAGAGTATTGCAGAGTATGCCCAGAGTATTGCGGAGTATGCCCAGAGTATTGCGGAGTATGCCCAGAGTATTGCAGAGTATGCCCAGAGTATTGCGGAGTATGCCCAGAGTATTGCGGAGTATGCCCAGAGTATTGCAGAGTATGCCCAGAGTATTGCGGAGTATGCCCAGAGTATTGCGGAGTATGCCCAGAGTATTGCGGAGTATGCCCAGAGTATTGCGGAAGTATGCCCAGAGTATTGCGGAAGTATGCCCAGAGTATTGCGGAAGTATGCCCAGAGTATTGCGGAAGTATGCCCAGAGTATTGCGGAAGTATGCCCAGAGTATTGCGGAAGTATGCCCAGAGTATTGCGGAAGTATGCCCAGAGTATTGCGGAGTATTGCCCCCCATAGTATGCCCAGAGTATGGCAGAGTATTGCCCCCCCCCCCCAGAGTATTGCCCCCCCCCCCCCCAGAGTATTGCCCCCCCCCCAGAGTATTGCCCCCCCCCCAGAGTATTGCCCCCCCCAGAGTATTGCCCAGCATTGCAGAGTATGTGCAGCAGGGATGGCTGAGGAGGGAGGGAGGGATGGATGGATCTGTGACTACATTTGTCACAGATCCAGCCCGCAGCACTGGCGCTGCCATCCGCTCCCTCCCCTCTCCTCTCACACTGTACCGATCGGTACAGAGAGAGGAGGGAGGAACCGGCGTCAGCACATGACGCCGGTCTGTTTACATCTGATCGCGCCGTCATTGGACGGCGCGATCACGTGGTAAACCGCCGCTATCAGCGGCGATTTACCGTGATTCGTGACCCGCCGGGTCCTCTGGACCCGGCGGTCACGGACCTTCCCGTGTGCGCGCCCCAGGGGGCGCGCGGGAGCGCGACTCTGGAATCACGTTATATAACGTGATCCCAGAGTTAAGCAACCACCTTGCCGCCGTTAGTTTTCGGCAGGTGGTTGCTAAGTGGTTAAAATGAATCACAAAAATAGTCATGCCACAGCAAAACTGGAACAAAAAGCTAACGTTTTACACTGTAGCATCAGTGCTTAGTCATAGCTAGTACACTAGCTATGACTAAGCACTGAAGCTACAGTGCGAAACGTTAGCTTTTTGTTCCAGTTTTGCTGTGGCATGACTATTTTTGTGATTCATTTTAATTAAAGGAACTTTTTTTGGAGTGCGGCTGTCCTAGTTCCTTTTGTATTATTGCATCTCCATTGCATTGTCGGCACCCAAGGTTTGGATCCAGTGAAGGAGTTTTCTGATTGCTATTGAGCGGTATTTTCTCTCTCTATTTTCGTCTTGAATTTTGCAAAGGCAGCACTGATAGGTGACACTTATGAGGAGGCACTGATGGGCACTAATAGGCAGCACTGGTTGGCACTGATAGGCAGCACTGGTGGGCACTGTTGGGACTGCACTGATCATCAGTGTAGATGTCCCTTTAACACAAGCTGGTTATCGGCATGGAATGAGCAGCACATATTCTCATTCTAGTACAAAATATATTTATATATATTTTTTTTATATAGACAACAACAATATAAATGATATTATATTATAACTAATTTTAATATATTACATTTAATATATTACATTTACAATCCAGTAATTTACAGTTTAAAAACATCACGTAATCTTTGGTTACATTACAGTATTTTACAGTTTAAAAACATATATCTTTGATCCACACAGGAGGCCTTCTGATTCTTTGAATGTGTCTAGGCGGTTCAGGTTCCTGGTCTCTAATTCAGTTGGTAGCGGTACGAATAAGACATTTCTGAAAAGTCTTTTGCCTAACAGGGCAACCAACATACAGTTCATTGGTGTTAGATGCTTGTTCACTTGTCACTCTAATGCCGCGTACACACAATAATTTTTCAATTTTTTCAACTTCATTATTAAAAACAATGTAGCCCACACAACATTGTTTAAAAAAAATGATGATGAACAAAGCGCGGTGACTTACAAAACGTACGATGGCACTCTAAAGGGGAAGTTCTATTCGCCTTTGGGCTGCTTTTAGATGATTCCTTGTTAGTAAAAGACGATTTGCGCTTTTTTGTCTGTTACAGCGTGATGAATGTGCTTACTCCATTATGAATGGTAGTTTTACCAGAACGAGCACTCCCATCTCCTAACTTACTTCTGAGCATGCGCGGGTTTAAAACGTTGTTTTAGCCCACACACAATCATTTTTTACAACACAAAAAATAACATTTTCAAAAACGACATAAAAAATTAAGGCATGTTCGATTTTTTTCAGAAGACAAAAAACAATGTGAAGCCCACACACAATCATTTTAAATTACGTTTTTAACCACTAGCCGACCAGCCGCCGCAGTTATACGGCGGCAGGTCGGCTCTCCTGCGCGAGAGCCCGTAGCTCTACATCGGGACTTTCGCGGCCACTAGGGGGCGCGTGCGCGCTGCCGGCGGCCCGCGCGCGCGCCCCCCGCTCGCCCCCGAGTCCCGCGCGCGTGCCCGGTGGGCGCGAACGCCGCCGGGCACGCGCGCTCGTTCGTTAGAGAGCAGGGAACGAGAGCTGTGAGTGTAAACACACAGCTCTCGTTCCTGTCAGTGGGGGAAACGCTGATCTTCCGCTCATACAATGTATGAACGGAAGATCAATGATTCCCCCTAGTGAGTTCACCCCCCCCCCACACAGTAAGAACACAAATAGGAACACACTTAAACCCCTTCCCCGCCCCCTAGTGTTAACCCCTTCACTGCCAATGGCATTTTTATAGTAATCCAATGCATTTTTATAGCATTGATCGCTATAAAAATGCCAATGGTCCCAAAAACGTGTCAAAAGTGTCCTATGTGTCCGCCATAATATCGCAGTACTGGAAAAAAACGCTGATCGCCGCCATTACTAGTAAAAAAAAAATATTAATAAAAATGCCTTAAAACTACCCCCTTTTTTGTAAACGCTATAAATTTTGCGCAAACCAATCAATAAACGCTAATTGCGATTTTTTTTTACGAAAAATATGTAGAAGAATACGTATCGGCCTAAACTGAGGAAAAAAATGTTTTTTTAAATCTTTTTTGGGGATATTTATTATAGCAAAATGTAAAAAATATTGCATTTTTTTCAAAATAGTCGCTCTATTTTTGTTTATAGCGCAAAAAATAAAAACCGCAGAGATGATCAAATACCACCAAAAGAAAGCTCTATTTGTGGGAAAAAAAGAACGCCAATTTTGTTTGGGAGCCACGTCGCGTGACCGCGCATGACCGCGCAATTGTCAGTTAAAGCGACGCAGTGCCGAATCACAAAAAGTGCTCTGGTCTTTGGACAGCAATATGGTCCGGGGCTAAAGTGGTTAAAAATGTCATTTTATTTCATCACAAAAAACGGCCGTGTGTATGCGGCATAAGGGAATTGAAAAACTTGGAACCACGTTCCCAATTGGTATACACCTTACTTTTGTCTTGTTGATTTTTAACAGTTTTAGCAACTGATGGTTTCAGAGGCTTTGGACTTTTTGGAAGTTGTATGTCTGCAACATGTATCTCAGATAAGTAGTTTGGCTGGTGATGCTTGTGTATTTGCATGTCTGGTCACTCTACAGACATGTAACAACTCTGTCGTAAGATTTGCAAACCAAAGAGTTTTTTTTAAAACTCCCGTTGAATCTTTTAATCTCTCTATTTGCTTGGGGGCAATAAGCAGAAGATTTCTTATTCACAATATTTCTCCCTCTCAGGAAGGATTGTGGTCTACTGTCAGACATTAAGGCAGACCATAGATGACTAAATGTTCTTTCCTTATATTAAATTACTGTATTATACATTCCATCTACTGCTAGTATAGTATAGAAAAAATGCTGTCCCATGCATAATAACCTTTTCACGCCTAATGTCACATACACATGATCAGGCTTTTTCCCGGCCAAATCACATTGGAATTCCATCGGAAAAATATAGAACATGTTCTATATCTAAACTCCAATGGAATTTATCGGAATTTCCGATGAAAAAACTCAGATGGGGCTACACACGATCGGAAAATCTGATACGATCGTGTGTACGGGGCATTTTTAGCAGAGACCCTAGAGAATAAAATGGTGATTGTTGCAATATTTTATGTCACACAGCGTTTGCACAGCGGTCTTTCAAACACACTTTTTGGGGGAAAAAGACACTCTCGTAAAATGTAATTATTATTTTTTGTATAATGTGAATGATAATGTTATGTTGAGTACCACGTGCTACCTACCGGAGCATGATGGGACTGCGACGTCACAAGACAGGCCTATATAACAGCAGAAGGAAGCGTCGCGTCAACATCTGGAGAAGAGAAGAAGAAGACGACGTCACAGAAGAGGGGACTCGCCGCTAACACGAAGATAGCGGCGGCGAGTCCTGAAGAAGAAGAAGACCCCTGGAGAGTGGAGAAGACCCCCGGAGAAGACCCCGGAGAGTGGGAGAAGACCCCGGAGAGTGGGAGAAGACCCCCCCGCCGCCGAAGATGTCGAAGGATATCAAAGCGCCCCCCCCGGCGGCAGAAGAGAACCAGATGGCGGTGAAGAACAGTGGCACCCACCCCCCCTCGGAAGCCCGCCGGAGGGGGGCGCTTTTATAAAAGCGATCATACACACCCCCCCGGCGGCCAACTAATAAAATATTTCAATTCACTGTGTGGTTTATTTGTGTTTACACTTTTCTCGCAGGTGAATGGGTAGGGGTACAATGTACCCCATACTCATTCACTTAGGGTGGGGGGCCGGTATCTGGGGGCCCCCTTATTAAAGGGGGCTTCCAGATTCTGATACGCCTCCCGCCCGCATACCCCGACAACCAACGGCCAGGGTTTTTGGGAAGGGGCCCTGTCCTCATCAACATGGGGACAGGGTGCTCTGGGGTGGGGGGCCGCAGTGCGCCCCCTGCCCCAGAGCACCTGACCCCCCCATGTTGAGGGCATGCTGCCCGGTACGGCTCAGGAGAGGGGGGGCGCTCGCCCCCACTCCCCTCCTGACCGGCCGGCCGGCGTGCTTTGGATACGGGTCTGGTATGGATTGTGGGGGGACCCCCACGCCGTTTTTTCGGCGTAGGGGGGTCTCCTTACAACCCATACCAGACCTAAGGGCCCGTTATGCTCCTGAGGGGGGAACCCATGCCGGATTTTTATTTAAAATCCGGCGGGGACTTCCTTCTCAGAATTCATAACAAACTCCGCCCACGTGTAGAATTGGCGGGAATCCGCGTCGGATCCCCGTCGCTTCTATGACGGCTTTGTCTCCATCGCGGCAAGCCAGCTCAGCGCTGGCTCCCGCGATGGGGCTCGCAAGTGCTCAATCTCGCCGAGAAAGGGAGCGAGATTGACACAATATCGCGGTCAACCACTGTATGTGCGTACGTTTTGGTCTAAGGGGTTTATAAAGCATTTTTTTCCAACAGCAGTTATGTCCTCTTAATTAACAACAAGTATGTCATTCTCAAACATATGAATCCAAGCAGTAAAAGGTATTGCAGGCACTCCAGCATGTGCAAAGAAAGGTACAGGCTTTTGTAGAGGTGAGGGAGACGTCCTTGTCGCCAATCATGTTGCGTCTTGTAGTCTGGAAGGCAGAATAATTATAGAGTGCTTTATTAACAAGTTCAGACTTTCATAATAGATGTGCAGGCTTCTGATTGTGGCATAATATGATCTAAGAACAAACTTGTTCTGAGTATAGAAAGTATTATATGTAACATCTGTAAATAGTGACATCTACTGAACAGAGGAATGAACACTAGACATGTGCACACTGAATTTTGTTTTGTAATTTCGTCCGAAAAATAAATTTATTTAGTTACTCCAGAAATTTGTTTTTATTTATTTTTTCGTTGCATTCCTCCGAAAATCCAAATTAAGGTTGAATCTGTCATTGAAGGCTTATGGTGTCTGTCGAATGTTCTAAGAAAAAAAAAAAAAAAGATGCGACAGAATCTTTAAAAAAAAAAATCGACTCTTCATGTCTCTCTATTTCGAATCTTCATGTCTCTCTATGTCGAATCTTCATGTCTCTCTACTGTATATCGAATCTGTCATTGAAGGCTTATGGTCTCTGTCGAATGTTCTAAAAAAAAAAGGAGATTCGACAGAATCTTAAAAAAAAAAATCGACTCTTCATGTCTCTCAATGTCGAATCTTCATGTCTCTCTATGTCAAATCTTTTCTCTCTATGTCGAATCTTTTCTCTCTATGTAGAATAATATTGGACTAATAGAGTTAAGGTTAGGCACATTCGACCGCAACAAAAAAGAAAATAAAGCATTTGTTTATGTTGGATCTTTTGTTTTTCGTTTTCTGTGCTTTCGTTATCGTTTGTTAAAACGATAATGAAAATACCTGAAATTCGGACGAAAATGCATTCGGACGAAAACAAATGCACATGTCTAATGAACACCACATGTGACCCTCCATGACATTCTAGCTCACTTTTGAAGCCAGTTACCACTTTATATTGTGTTTCCCCAGTGGCTTTGAACCGTGGTGGTAGTTACATTGGTTTATATTGAGTAGTAAGATTCATGTCATTTATTTTGGATCAGCTGTCTCTATTGCTTGAGCACTGTGTGCGTTGGAAGGTTTATTGTATGGATGAATTGAAAACATCTGACGTGGTTTATCCTGGATATCTGGACACTTTTTAATGCCTGTACATATTCGTATTCATATAAGGTTTACAAATACCACACACTTGGCAGGTTCTTGCAAGATATTATTCTCACTGAATGTCTACCACTGCCAAATTGTATCAGAAGGAGGGGCTTGGGGAAAATTGTTTTTTAAGTTTAATCTACATGCCAAAATATCATCTTCAGTTTGGCTTCAAGAAAAACGCAAAGCACTGAAACTGCTCTTATTCTTTTAATTAAAGGGTTTGTAAAGGATTTTTTTTTTATCTTAATAGCTTCCTTTACCTTAATGCAGTGCTGTTTTCATGTCCATATTGTTCGTTTTTGCTCTCAAGTTGCTGTAATTCTTCTCTGATCTTCACACTTCCTGGTTGTCTGTTTCCTGATAACCACAGTCCTGGGAGCTTTCTCTCTGTGGTCACTAATCGAGGAGGTGTGATTACTGTGTGTCTAAAACCCCTCAGCATCAATCATTTTTGTTTTCCAGAAGTCCATGGTAAAGCACTGTGGAGACACCCCCGGGACAAATGTAGCTACTCGTACCAGGACCATATACCATCTCATCAGAACCTTATAGTTGGCCTCTATTAAAGAGGTGTTAACAAAAGTCTGATGCCGCGTACACACGATCATTTTTTGTGATGAAAAAAAAACCGACGTTTTCAAAAACGTCATTTAAAATCACAGTGTGTGGGCAAAACGTTGTTTTATGTCTTAAAAAAAATGTCCAAAAAAAAATTCGAACATGCTTGAATTTTTTGTGTCGTTTTTCAAAACGTCGTTTTTTGTGTCATAAAAAGTGATGGTGTGTGGGCAATGTGATATGTGACCTGAGTGCTTGTCAAAGGTTCTGCAGAGGTGTTCCATAGGTGTAAATGTCAAAAGGTCAGAAGTGTGATTCAAAGTCGCTAAAAAATTGTCTATTTGGGCGTAGCGGAAAGACTCCGAATTCAGAAGGTCATATCTCTCTTGCAGGACCAAATTTTGACAAAGCTCCCCTATGATCACAGGGGAGGTCCGCTATTCTTAGTAGACCCTTATTGGTCCACCAGGAAAAATCCGGGGTGAACAAAGGGTTATGAAAGAGGGACACCATCAGTGTGTGGGGCGATTTAAATCTACAGTATATGTAGTTGCTAAACAATCCCACAGGCTTAGGGAAAATGATAAAGCTGGGCATAGCACGGGTGGCCTATCCTTTCCCCTCAGCCACATTCGGTGACTGATCTCTCTGTCTGGGTTCAGAGAGGACTCCAACCCCATCCAGAGTGGCCTGGACTGACATTTATGAAATCAAATCAAGTGGGCTAATTGAGCTGAGTGATAGTATTTAAGAAGGTCACGCAAACCCATACCTCCACCAGATTTAGGGGTGTACAATGTTCTTCTGTTCACCCTAGGTCTCTTATGATCCCATATATAATCAATCAGTTTGGATTGAAACTTTTTGAGGTCCATTCCCACTATTGCTATCGGGAGAGTTCTAAATAGATATAACACCTTTGGTAAAATTGTATTTTTGACCAAATACAGCCTACCGAACCATGACGGGGGTTTGTTTGACCACCGTTAAAGGTCTTCCAACAATTTTCTAAACAAAGGGGGATAATTTCTCTTATATTATGTAGTAAGAGTTGGAGTTAGAAAGATGCCCAAGTAGGGTAGGGCATCCTCTTACCAACTGAAAGGAAATGATCCTTGCAAGGCTTGAACTATGCAAGGTTATAAGGAGACACTAAGGGCCTGAGATTTAGAGTGGTTTACGCGCAAACCTGTAAACGTCGCAAATTGTCCCAACACTACATTTAGATTTGGCAATGAGGTAACCCGGGGAGGAGAGGAGCAGAAGTATCATCTGGGGGTTTTGGGTAACATGGCCATTCTTCGATTTCAATTTGGGAAGAGCAGGGTTAAACGGCCTAGGGGTTAACTTTATTGCCAACAACTTGTTCAGTTTATTGCCCAAAGTATAGAACCTATGACGCGCCCACCGAAGATATTTCTCTGCTTTCGTTGTAAGACTCAAGTTCAGTGCTGTATGCGCCTCATCAATTTGATTTCTTAAATCAAGTTGAGGGTTGTTTTTTTGTTTGTGCATAAGACGACATAGCTCTCCTTCCTGCCAACGAATTGTTTGTATCAACGTACTGCGGATAGTAGCCTTATGGGCCACCCATAGCGTCACAGGAGAGGAGACCGGTAAAGAATTATCTCTGAAATATTGATGTATGGCCCGCTCAATTTCTTTCTCAAAAATAGGATCATTCAGCAGGGACTCGTTCAATCACCACGACGAGGGGCTCGATTTGGCCCAAAGATCCATCAACACAACTTGAACCGAGGAATGGTTCGACCATGACATGGGGAGTATCTTAGCGATCGATATATATATGGAAGTAGAGGGGAGAGCATGAACACATGATCTATGCGCGAATACATTTTATGGATATGGGAGTAGTACGTAAAGTCCCTATCAGAAGGATGAGCATCTCTCCATACGTCAATCAAATCATAGCTATGTAAAAGATGCGCCATTGCACTACTCTGTCTGGGGTGTGTTTCAGCACTACTTTCCCAGGATCAGACTTATAAAGAATCCAGTCCAAAGAGGTATTACTATCCCTGCCAAAGACCACGTGACCCGTCACGTGGGGCATTATAACTTCTAACATAGTGTGAAGAAAAGCCAATTGGCCCACATTAGGAGCATAGTAAGATAGAAAGGTAACCTCACTATTGTTAATCTTCCCCACCACCATAATATACCGGCCCTCCTTATCCCTGATTACAGTAGGGGGCGTAATAGGGAACCTTCTTGGCAAAACATATAGTGACTCCCCGTTTCTTATTGAGTCCATTCGATAAATAGACCATTGTGTATCTTGCATTTAAGTACTTCAGTTCCGAAGTCTTGGAAAAATGTGTCTCCTGTAAGAGTAAAATGTCCACCCCCATCTTATAATATTGTTGGAAGGCCTTCGCTTGTTTAGCAGGAGAATTAAGACCATGCACATTATGTGTTAAAATGGTATACTTCGCAAAGGGTCTGTTAGCCATGATGGTTCGGTGTGCCGTACTCGCGCTTCTGAAGCTGTAAGGGGCCAGTTCCGTAAATCCCCGGCCATCCCAATTGTATTCTATCCTGGCAGGGGAATGCACCCAGAGAAAGATAAGCTTGGAAAGAGGAAAAAAAGTCAGGCTAAAGGAAAAGAAGTGTAGAAAAAACAGCACAATATTCATCATATCATTATTAAACAATTAAACTAACTAACTAAATAATAATTTCTTTAAGAAAAAAGGAATCAACGCGCTTAAACACGCCGTGTCTACGGGGGCACAAAGCACCAGTTAACCAGCATGAAGTCACCTCCACTAACAAAGAAGAGGTAAGTTCACCGCAAGTGGCATGCGTTTCCACCTCGGCCCATCTCACTCGCCAACTGAGAAGGACAGGCGGGACAAGCTTACCGGACATGGTAACAATAAGGGAAATTAAATCCCCAACCAGGCTCAAGACCTCTCTCACTATAAACAGTTAACAAAGCCATAATAGATTTGAACAGAAGTCATTCCTGCAACATAAAGAAATTAGGACTATTAGGCCTTTTCAATCAATCCTCTCCTGTCCAGAAAGGACAAGCCCCAGAAACCTGCCAAAAAGGAATACAAAAAAAATAAACTGTCCCGAAATCAAGTGTTCAAAGGGGACCTCCTGGTCCTTGAAAGATTGGAAAATAGGGGTAATACTGCGCTGTCTGAATGAAATACAAATACAAAAGAAATTGCAAGCAGCTTACAATAGTGAGATACTCACAACCAAAACAGTAAAAATAAAAAACAAGCTGCGCAACGATGAGAAACTCTTAGGTGATAAAGAGCAATACCAAACAGTCAATGCATCTATAAAGTCCATCAAGCTATTATTACAAGTGGAAAAACATCTGATGGTATAAATCGGCAGTGAAATTCCTTGTGTTCAAGCAGATGGTGACATCACAACCAGGAACCTCAGATAGGGAAAACACCTCCACCGATGGAAAACACTGTCCCTTACCGGAGGGGAAGATCCCAACTAGAGACCTTCTGACCGCAGATGGCTTTCTCCCCAGCCAGGGGGTTCGATGACACGAAGTCCTGTGGTCAAAAACTCCTCCCGTAGTGGACAGGTGATCAATGTTGATTGATGCCGGCCAGCCCACTGACAACTGGATCAACCTACTGTATCTAACAGTATGTGTTAAAACAAATACATGCGTAAGCCACAGAGCCTCACCACGGCACCCTGGTATCTGTGGTCCTATCTCTAGCTTATGAGAGACTCTCATAAGCTAGAGATAGGACCACAGATATCAGGCTCTGGATCCCGGCATCCCCCTCCCACCATACCTTTTCCTCCTGGCGCCATCTTAGTCAGGGAGGCCTGAAGCTGAGGAGGACTGTCTTTCACTCCACCGTCCGATCGGGCTGTACCGCCATCCAGGGAGAGTGCAAATGTGACTGGGGGTCATGCCTGGCTGCGTCTCCCCCTCCCTGCTTCACCGTACCTGGCTGTGTCTTTAGCTGGCTCAAGGAGCTGCCACGCGCCGCGTCTCCTTTACCCGGCGGCATCTTGGGCTGCGGGGAGTGCTGCTGGGCCTGCGAGGATCGGGTTCTGCGGGCGTGCTGGGAGGATCGACACTGGTTAAACTTGTTACCAGCCGCCCTCCGCTGCATGATCCGAACCCAGTATGTGCGGTGCTAGCCGGGGAGTGAACCGCCTGTCCGGGAGCTAGATAAAAGCCATTTAGGGCCGAGGCTGTGCGGAGCTCGATCAGACCATGTCCTTTTTGACCCAAGACCTCATATTTAAGAGGACCTGACATGCCTTTTTTTCAATTACAAGGGATGTTTACATTCCCTGTAATAGGAATAAAAGTGACAACATTTATTTATTTTTTTAAAAACAGTGTTAAAATAAAAAAAATAAAGTAAAATAAATAAGAAAAATAAATAAATTTTAAAGCACTCCATCCCTTTCGACGTGGACGTAACTTAAGCACAACCCTTTTCGACGTAGACTTAAGCAAACGACGTAAACTACGGAAAATTCAACTCTGTTCCGACGTCCATACTTAACATTGCCTGCGCCCCATATAGCAGGGGTAACTTTACGCCAGTCATACGCCTTACGTAACGACGTATATCAATGCACCGGGCACAACTACGTTCGTGAACCGGCGTATCTAGCTCATTTGCATATTTTTTATGGAAATGTCGAATGCGTCCAGCGTAACTATTAGCCCACGATACGCCGGCGTAGGCAAGTTACGCCGGACGACTAAAGCCATGTTTTTTGGCGTATCTTGCTTTCTGAATCGGCGTAAAGATGCGACGGCGCACATTTGTACTTACGACGGCGTATCTTTTGATACGCCGGCGTAAAACCTTTCTGAATCTGGCCCAATGCGTCTGAAAAACAGGCTTAAGTGGTTAAGCTCCCGGGAAAATTCTTTAAAGTAAAACTTTTCTTTTAAAGTGGAAGTCTATTTTCTTTTAGTAAATCAACCCCTGTGTCTTATACCTTAGACCAGGGATAGGCAAACTGGGGCCCTCCAGCTGTTGCAGAACTACAAGTCCCATCCTGCTTCAGGGAGTAATTGTAACTGCCAGCCTTGCAATGCCTCATGGAAAACATAGTTCCACAACAGGTGAAGGGCTACTGGTTGCCTACCCCTGCCATAGACCATAGGCTTATTTGGTTGGGTTATACCATATTTATCGGCGTATATCGCACACTTTTTTGCCCTGAAAATCAGGGCAAAATCGTGGGTGCGCGATATACGCCGATCCCTGCTTCCCATGATGTGTTTGAACCACTGCACCGACATATACCTAGCGCAGTACACTCGGGTATAGTCGGGCAGGCTCGGCTCCACTCACGGTCACGTCCTGTGCGTCCTGTACGTCCTTTACGCGAGAGGAGCCGAGCCTACCGGACTATACCCCGAGTGTACTGCGCTCGGTATATGTCGGCAGAGTGGTTCGAACACAGCGTGGGAAGCGGGGATCGAGCGGGGAGGACACCACGATGGCCGCAGAAGGACGCCGGACCGGACAAGGCCGCCGATGGACGTGATGGACGGTGGGCAAGACACCAACGAGGGGCATCCAAACTGTAAGTATTTTTTATTTACAGGAATCAATAATGATAGAATGGATAGACGCTCATTAGTATTTACATTCTGTTTTACAAACGCACTTATTTATTATAATATAACAGTATGAAGTGAATACAGCAAGCAATCAATGCAACTATTGATGGGTAAGAGCAGCTCCCACCTATCTCCCCGGTTTTCTCCCTGGTCCCCTCGGATCCGCCGCTCTCTGCCCTCAGAAAGGTAAGCCCCTAATCTATAGGGCTCTCCCACCTCCCTGAGCTCCGTTGGCGGCCGTCCTTTTCAGGATAAGCTGCGGCGGAGGCCTTCACGCCATCCCTGGAACCATTCGCGGCCGCCGCATTCAGGAAAGGCCCCGGCTTTACCCGCGGCCTAGTGGCGCGCCGCTCCATTCACCAGATAGAACCACCACAAACCCCCCGGACACCTGCAGAACCCCCCAGCCACCACCAGCCACCCCCTGAGCTGCCCCCTCACTGAATCCAGCCGCATAGCTCCCCACAGTGACTCGGTATTTCCCCGGCTTGCGGCCCCCCCCCTGATACATCATCCACCTGCCAGCTACACAGCTATCCCCCCTGGACACCAGCAGGACCCCCCACTTTCCCTAGGGCTAGAACTGCATCCCGGTAGCTACCGGTGCACGCTTCCTAGGAGTAGGACGTGTGGCCCACGGGATGTAGATAGGTAGGGCCCCCCCTCCACCCCCCCTTCACTGCTGCTACCCGCCAGCCGCACATCTATCCCCCCCTTGACACCAGCAGGACCCCCCTCTTCCCTAGGGCTAGAACTGCATCCTGGTAGCTACCTGCGCACGCTTCCTAGGAGTAGGACGTGTGGCCCACGTGATGTAGATAGGTAGGGCCCCCTCCACCCCCCCCTTTCACTGTCACGACCGAGTGGCCCCCCGCACCTTCCCTCCAGATACCAGCTTGCTACCCCCGTGTAATTGGGTCACCTACCACCCTCTCCTGACTCAATAACTACCAGTTGGCAATCCCCCCCCCCTTGAGGTCACCACCCTGGCTCTTGCAGCCGGAGTGGTAGCCATCTTGCAACACCCAAGCCCCATTCCCCCCTTCCTCAATACTATTTAAACTTAATCCAGGGTTCGCCCGATCGCCTCTCAAGGGGTCAGGAAGGAATTTTTTTCCCTGTCCTAGCATATTGGCATAGCACGGACAGGGTTTTTTTGCCTTCCTCTGGACCAAGCCAGGATCAAGGATTAAGTTAATCCTTGAAAATCCTCCCCCCCCTTCTCCCCCTGGTGTTTGGCGACTATGGTTAATCTGCAATATTCTGCAGAAACCATTCGGGATCTGAGGCAATTTGCCGCAATTCTACCAGCCTTCACCAAAAAAGCCCTAAGAACTGAGCGACTTTTGAGAATCGATCGACGATCGACTATCAAAAATCTCAGCCGTTTACCCCAGCCTAAGCATATATCATGTGCTTTGATTAACACAAGGTCGGCAGTAAAACACCGACTGGAAATCCATGATTTCATCCTACAATATGATTTAGACTGCCTCTTTATTACAGAGAGCTGGCTCACAGCCGACTGTAACACCATTCTAGGAGAACTGGTGCCAGAAAACTATCGTATTTTAACTGAAAACAGAATAGGGCAAAGAGGAGGAGGACTGGCAGTGATCCATAAGACTTGTCTTGCGATCACTAAACCAGTCCTTCAAAACCCTCTTCCATTCATGGAAACCCTTACTCTGCAACTTCTAGCAGGCTCCCAGGAGATCATCCGGATTCTACTCTGCTATAGGCCACCTGGCCCAAAATCGCAGCTTCTACCATCATTGACAGACTTTATCTCCACCTATACCCTTAACAGCAAACATCTTTTGCTGCTCGGGGACTTCAACCTCTGGGCTAACTCCCCGCAAGACCCTATTGCCGACGCCTGCATCGATCACCTTGAAGGATTAGGGCTACAACAAGTAGTATGTGGCCCCACACATGCTTCAGGTCACACACTCGATCTCATTTTCAGACAAGATCTGGAAATAGAAATCTTGGAAAATGAACCGTTGCCATGGACAGATCACCATGCAATTAAATTCATTATTTCCGATTTCCCTCCCTTAACTAAAATTTCAAATCCAGTGACAGCACACTGGACTAGATGTCAGAAGAAGCTCCATTCGGAACTCTTCAAAACCACGTTAAGGAAGAAAATAATTACAATTCAGCCGAACCAAACGGCTGAAGAAACACTGGATACCATAAATACAGCCCTATTACAGTCAGCTGACTTAATAGCGCCGAAATGCAAAACCCGCATCCGGAAAAATAACTCTAGCTGGTTAAACAACCAACTGGCGTTACTGAAGCAAGAGCGCAGAAGGGCGGAAGCCGCCTGGAAAAGAAGCTCTTCAGATGACAACCTCAGCGTCTACAAAGCAACAACAAGAAAATACCATAAAGAAATCTTCAAAGCCAAGAAAAACTATTTTTCTAAGGCTATTAACAGCGCCCTTAATCGCCCACGCAAACTGTTCAAGCTGGTCACTCAGACCATGAATCCAGGATGTCTTGAAGCCCCCAATTCGGACTCACAAGAATTTTGCAATGAATTGTCGGATTACTTCATTAATAAAATCGAAAAGATCCGACAAAGCATTCGGCAAAGTAATTCTCCCCTCAAGCCTCCCTGTAATTATATACACAACACCTGCAGTAATTCATCACAACCAGGTAAGTTCACGCTGGAACCTATCTCTATCAAAGACACTAATAATATCATTGGTACTTTGCGTAACAGCACCGCGCCGAATGATATCATCCCCACTAAACTGCTGAAGGAATGCGCCGACATCCTGGCACCTTCTATCACGCAGCTTATCAACCAATCTTTCAGGGAGGGCATAGTGCCCTCCCAATTCAAGGAGGGTATAATTCGACCCATTTTGAAGAAACCCAACCTGGACCCCAAGGACCCACTCCATCGTCGTCCAATAACAGCCCTAAATGTACTCTCAAAGGTAATGGAAAAAGTAGTGGTACAACAGCTGCAACAGCATCTAGATACCCACAAGCTACTTGACCCATTTCAATCGGGATTCCGTCCTGGACACGGGACGGAAACCGCATTGCTCAAAATATGGGACGACGCTCTCGAGGCCGCAGACGAAGGAGAATCTTGTCTTCTGGTTCTGTTGGACCTTAGTGCAGCCTTCGACACAGTAGACCACAAGCTCTTATTGACTCGGCTATCTGAAGTAGCCAGAGTCGCAGAAGGCGATTTATCTTGGTTCTCCTCTTTTTTGGAAAACCGTTCGCAAATAGTGAAGCTGGGACCCTTCACTTCTGCGAAACGCACATTATCGTGCGGAGTCCCTCAAGGATCCCCTTTGTCGCCGGTGTTATTCAACATCTATCTTCGCCCTCTTTTTGAGATTATTAGCAGCCAAAAACTGCTTTATCACTCATATGCAGACGACACGCAACTGTATTTCCGCATTTGCAAAAAAAAGGATCATCACCTCAATCTAGAGACATGCCTCTCTTTGATAGAGGACTGGATGACAAAGAGTTATCTTAAACTCAATGGAGCGAAAACAGAACTTCTCCTGTTTCACGCCAAGTGTATGAATCAACCTGCAACAACCTGGACCCCCCCGCCCATTCTGGGCAAAATCATCACCCCTAGCGACAAAGTCAAAAGTCTTGGGGTCATCTTTGACTCCTACATGACAATGGACGCACAAATAGGGTCAGTAGTCAGCGGATCTCACCATCTGCTGCGCCTACTACGTAGGCTTACTCCTTTTATTCCCAAGGAAGACTTGGCGGTCGTGGTGGGAGCAATTGTAAACTCCAGACTGGACTATGCAAATGCCCTTTACCTCGGACTCCCCAAGTACCAAATCGCTCGTCTACAAGTCGTTCAAAACACGGCCGCCAGACTTGTGACTGGAAAAAAACCTTGGGAATCAATCTCACCTTCACTGAGAGCACTTCACTGGTTGCCAGTAAAAGACAGGGTCACTTTTAAAGCACTCTGTCTAACGCATAGATGTATCCATGGGAATGCTCCCCATTATCTATGCGAAAAAATAAAAGCTTATAACCCCAATCGCGTTCTGCGATCCACCAATCAAAAACTGCTACAGATACCGAAAGCCAACTACAAGTCCAAGGGAGAAAGAAGATTCGCGGTCCAAGGTCCCAGACTATGGAACGCTTTGCCAACCAGTATTCGGTTGGAGGAAAATCATTTAGCGTTCAGGAGAAAGATCAAGACTCATCTCTTTTGATACCAAAGGAGACAGGAACAACAAGCGCCCAGAGGCGATTAAGTTTGCATGTGCTGCGCTATATAAGTTTTCATTCATTCATTCATTCATTCATTCAGAAAGATTTAACAAACATCATATTTTTTGATTCTACCCAGAATTATGGCAGAGAAAACCATTAGACTTACATTTAAAGTGGTTGTACACCCTAACATATACCCAGTGATACACAGATAAAACCCATGGGCCTGGATTCACAGACAGCAGGCGCGCATTACACCGCTGTAGCGTATACCCTGTCAGACAAGCATGGAATTCAGGAAGCCAGTGCTCCCAACGCTGCGTCAGTGTGGCGTAGGTTTTGAAGGCGCAGGCCGGCGTAGGTGGAAGTGGGTGTGATCCCATGCAAATGATGGTCCGAGCGTTGTGCAGTGTTTTACGCCCGGTGTATCATGAACGGCGCATGCACCGTGACGTGGACGCATGCACAGCACCCCTATGCACATGCTCACAACCACGCCGGCGCAACTGCCTAAGATACGCCGCCCCCGGCCTACGCCAAGAACATAAATACGCCTGTCCAGCACAAAATTACGCCCACTTGTTCCCTGCTGCAGACCCGTGCCAAGATGTCCGATCCTGAGACTGAGAGGGAGAAGAGGAAGAACATTTTTTCGTCTGAGGAGAGGGCGATCCTGACCTCTGCCATCTCCAAATACGATTCCTTCCTCCATGGTGCACAGAGCAGGAATACCAGCAAGACCAGGAAGCAGGAGATCCTCCAAAAGGTCGCCCTGGATATCAAGGCCCTTGGCCTTGAAACCAGGACCTGGAAGGAGGTGGGCAAAAAAATTAATGATATGCACCAGCAGGTCAGGGAGAAGCTGGCCAAGAAGAAAAAAGGCACCTCAGGGGCACGGGAGGCGGACCCTCTACCACTGTGAAGTTGACAGCTGAGGAGGAGGTGATAGCCAGCTGTCTGGAGCAGGAGCAGGTGGAGGGTCTGGAGGGTTTTGACTCCAGTGAACAGGACTTGAGGAGAGGTAAGTGTGTTTTATTCCCCATCCGGTGTGTAGCATGTGAGGGGGTGCAAGGGAACATGTGACAAGTGTGTGGGTCCACCAACATGTGAATGCTTTGTGTCATCCACAGATGTGCTGGAGGGAGCTGGGCCATCCTCTGCTGCTGGACGACCCACCCCATCCAGGGAACATCCTCTTCCAGAGTCTGACCCCCTGCCAAGCCACGTGACATATGCTGGTCTTCAGGTCATTGAGGAGGAGCAGTTGGATATCCATGAGGAGGATTGTGTATATTTAGAAGAGGATTCCATCTTGGCCGGTCCCTCTGACACAGTGGCCCCCTTGACCCCCTCAAGGGCTACCCCGTCCAGGGGAAGCCCCTCAAGGGCTACCCTGTCCAGGCAGACTCAACCAGCTATTTCCCCTAGGAAGGCTCTGGCCAAGACTAGGGGTGTATCCGGCTCCCTCCAAGAAGAGCTTGAGAGGGAGCAGGCACTGTAGACGCGCCACATGGCAGATATTGCCTGTGACTAACTAACCTGAGCCCCATGGATCCAGTGATGTGCACAAGTGCCTCAGCCAAGGTCAGTTATCCAATGAGGAGAGAGAGGGGGTGAGGCTGAACTGTGGCTCAATGTCTGAATGGACAAATAAGGCAAGTGATTCAGCTTGGGTGCCCCTATAGCAAACTGCTCACTGTGAGGGCACTCAAAAAGAGGGAGGGTCCAGGAGTGCCAAGAAGTACCCGAGAAGAGGAGGATCTAGGCTGCTCTGTGCAAAACCAACTGCACAAAGCAGGTAAAAATGACATGTTTGAAATAACTATTTTTTTTATTATTATACATATAGTTCAAAAAAGCCCATCCAAATTTAACATTTTGTTTATTGGAATTAACCCCTTCATGCCTGCGCTATAGCAGAAAGACTGCAACAGCGTAGGTCTATATTGCTGGGAGGGCATCCATGTATGTCCTCACATGCATGAGCTGCCTGCACGTCCCCTGCACGTCCCCTGCATCAATGAGACTCGGCTGATCACAGATCGGAGAAAGGGGCCGATCCCGACCCCTTACCACATAATAAACTGTCAGCCAATGACAGCTGATCACGTGATGTAAACAGACAGTAATCGGCAGTTTTTTTCCTCACGCTGACAACGGTAGGAGAAAAAAAAACAGATCACCGGCTTCTGTCAGAGGGACATCAGTCCCGAACACAGAGAGCCACCGCCTCCTCTGTGCCCACCAGTGCCACCTACCAGTGTAAATCAGTGCCCACCAGTGCCACCTATCAGTGCTCACCAGTACCACCTATCAATGCCCACCAGTGCCACCTATCAGTGTTAATCAGTGCTGCCAAACGGTGCCCATCAGTGCCTCATCATCAGTGCTGCCGATCAGTGTCACCTACCAGTCCATATCAGTGCCACCAATCAGTGACACCTATCAGTGCCCTTTAGTGCCACCTATCAGTGAGATTCAGTGCCACCCATTAGTGCCACCCATCAATTCCACGTATTAGTGCTACCTATGACTGCCCACCAGTGCTGCCAAACAGTGCCCACCAGTGCCTCATCATCCGTGCTGCCTATCAGTGTCACCAGTCCATATCAGTGTCAATCAGTGCTACACATCAGTGCCACCTGTTAGTGCTACCTATCAGTGCCCATGAGGGCCACCTTATCAGTGCCCATCACTGAAGCCTCATCAGGGCATACCAATGAAGGAGAAAAATGTTGCAAAATGTTATAACAAACTATAAAACGTTTTTTTTTTCAGAATTGTTGGTCTTTTTGTGTTTGTTTAGCATAATAAATACCACCAAAAGAAAGCTCTATCTGTGTGAAGAAAATGATAACAAGTTCATATTGGTACAGTGTAGCATGACTGCGCAATTGTCATTCAAAGTGCAAGAGCACTGAAAGCTTAAAATTGGCCTGGGTAGGAAAGGGGTTTAAGTGCCCGGTAATCAAGTGGTTAAGTCACTAAAGGCAAATAGACTGTTCACTCTGCAAAGGAATTAACCCCAAAGCTTGGTGAATGAGGAAAAGCCCTGCTGTCTACCATCATCCAATCATGTGAAAGCAAAAATGATGTTTTTTGTAATGATTTTTTATTTTTCTTGCATATTATTGGGTTTTCTTCACAAAATCGAAGCTTCACAATTGCAGAGTGCAAGTAAACCCTCTATTTGCCTTTAGTAAATCAACCCCATCGCATGCATTGCCCCATTCACTTTTTGTGATCCTGACGCACTGCAGATGTTGAAGATGCATGCAAGGCTCTTATTTTGATGACCATGTACAGTAAAAGAGGCATTAAAAAAATGAGTCAAACCTTAACCACTTAAGACCCGGACCAATACGCTGGCAAATGACCCAAGGGGTTTTTGCGATTCGGCACTGCGTCGCTTTAACAGACAATTGCGCGGTCGTGCGACGTGGCTCCCAAACAAAATTTGCGTCCTTTTTTTCCCACAAATAGAGCTTTCTTTTGGTGGTATTTGATCGCCTCTGCGATTTTTATTTTTTGCGCTATATACAAAAATAGAGCGACATTTTTGAAAAAAAAACAATATTTTTAAATTTTTGTTATAATAAAAAACCAATAAACTAAATTTTAGTCAAACATTTAGGCCAAAATTTATTTAGCCACATGTCTTTAGTAAAAAAAAATCGCATTAAAAAAAAATTAGCTACCTAGCGGGAACAGCGACACTAATACAGCGATCAGAAAAATGATCGCTTAGTGATGCTGGCAATAGGGAGTGAAAGGGTTAACTAGGGCAGTGATCAAGGGGTTAAAACTTTATTGGGGGGGGATGGGGGGGCTATCCTGACACTAACACTAACTGACTGTCACACTGTCTGTCACACTGACACTAAATACAGTAATCATACATGTATGATTACTGCATTCAGTGACACTGTGACAGGGGGAGGGGGGGGGCGATCGCGGGGGTTAAATGTGTTTTTGTGTGTGTGTAAGTGTGCTGTTGGTGCAGACTTACTTGTTGTGTTGTGATGTCTCCTCAGCGGCGCTTGAAACAAACGCCGAGGGAGAGATCAGATAGCTTCCTCCTTCCTGTGTTTACACAGGAGGAGGAAGTGACAGGGCGGGCGGGCGCGCGCATTGGCTGAGAGCGATCCGGAGGGGGCGGGTGAAAACGGATAGCCGCCCCCTCTTGTCGGATCGCTCCTGCAGCCGCGCGGACCGCCGCATGTACGGGGGGGGGGTCCGATCGGACCCCCGATCCCCCCCAAGGCACCAACGTATATATACGTTGATGTGCCTGTCGGTGCCATTCTGCCGACGTAAATGTACATGCGGCGGTCCTTAAGTGGTTAAAGAAATTTGCTGGTTTACAGCGTTCACTATGTGCAGCAGAGCAGAGATTTGAAGATCATGTTTATAGTTATGCTATAATTATGTTTAGCATGAAAACACATCAGCAAACCTTAAGGATTCCAATTAGATGCTTAATTAACCATAGTGATCTTAGCGTTATGAAGCAGTAGACTGTTGAAAATAAGTCACTGGTATCATGACAGTATAAAAAAGAATGCATGCAGTGATTAAATCATCTCTTACATAAAAAGTAATTTGTAGTAATATTTAAATATGTATAGTTTTATGATAACACTATGGCTGGAGAGGAAAAAGATTTGGTGTTCCAAAAACTGTATCCTGTGTAGCTTACTGCATTTAAAGGATTACTCTACAAAACTATGTAAATAAGCAAATAGTAAAAAAATTGTTCTAAATTGGAGTTGTAATACGAACAACAGGGCTAATCACAAATAAATAAATAATGCATTTCCTAAACACAAGTAACCCAAATCCTATACAAAGTGCTCTAGTGATCCAGAAAGTGCGTTTGTATATCCCAAAGTGCAAAGTCCATGAAGCACATATATGTATTCATAGGGCCAGATTCAGGTAGAGTTAGGCTGGAGTATCAGTGATACTCCAGCCTAACTCTCACTTTGAGCCGGCGTTTCTGTTTTCAGTAAGCAGAAAACAAGAAACGCCGGGTTGGAGTTCCTATACAAGCGGCGTAATTGTATTTCGCCATCGTATCGGAACTGCAATTTTAAAAATGGCGCTCGGAGCGTTCCCGCTGATTAACGCCGAGAATATGTTAATCAGCGAGAATCGGCAATTCACGATCGTATTCGGGCCCGACGCAGTGACTTTCCGACGTTTCCGTAAGAGATACGCGGCGTAAAGAAAAACCAGCCCCTGGTGGAGTATCCTATGTTAAGTATGGCCGTCGTCATCGCGTCGAATTTAAAAAAAATTGCGTCGTTTGCGTAAAACGTCCGTGACAGAATTTGGAGCATGCGCACTGACAGTCGACACATGCGCAGTACGTTCGCCGCGGGATCGTGCCTAGTTTAAATAATACACGCCCCCTACCCGCCCAATTTGAATTCCGCCGGCTCATTTTCGCTACGCCGCCGCGAATTTAGGAGCAAGTGCTTTGTGAATACAGTACTTGCTCCTAAAGTTTCGGCGGAGTAACGTAAATGAGAAACGTTACTCCAAAATAAAGATTCGCCCATCTACCTGAATCTGGCCCATAAAGCGCAAAGTCCTTTAATGCAGATGCCAATTTAGGGAGAAATGTTTTAACTCCTGTTCTTCCATGTTGTTACTTCCCTATGCACATCCAAATGGGGTGCACTCACTTGGTATAGTTGGTCAATTGTTGTTGACACACAAAAAGGCTGCATGCACATGACCATAAAGTGGTGCAGATCTCTCATATTAGACTGAGCGATTGTTAATAGCACTGAATGTCAAGCACCAAAGGGTGTAAGTGCATTTTAGTTGTTTTAACTGATATAATATATACTGTATTTATTGGTGTATAACACTCACTTTTTTACCCTAAAAATAGAGGGTAAACTGTGACTGTGTGTTATACACAGGGGGCTGTGGAAAGTTTTTTCCCTGAAACTTCCCTCTTAGGCCATGTACACACGATCAGACAGGTCCGATGAAACTGGTCTGCAGACCAGTTTCATCGGACCAGTTTGATGGTGTGTACGGCCCATCAGACCGTTGTCCGTCAGACCAAAGTTTTAAAACATGCTTTAAAACCTGTCTGATGGAACCTGTCCGTCGGACAGGTTCGATGGTTAGTACGCAAAAGCATCGGACCAAAAACCCACGCATGCTCAGAATCAAGTCGACGCATGCTTGGAAGCATTGAACTTTGTTTTTTCATCACGTCGTTGTGTTCTACGTCACTGCGTTCTGGTCTGATCGGATTTTGGTCCGATGGTGTGAACACACATCAGACCATCAGACAAGTTCAGAGTTGTCTGGTGAAAACGGTCCATCGGACAAGTTTCATCAGACCGGTCTGATCGTGTGTACAGGGCCATAAAGTTAGGGTGCGTATTATATGCCTGTGTGTGTTATACATCGATAAATACAGTAATCTAAATATGCATTTTTTTGGATCACTGGAGCACTTTGTAGAGGGTTTGGTTTAATCAGGCTTATAATTTTTCAATGTATTTGTGAGCACTATTTTAAGTATTACATTCTTCAGTACCTATTTTATATTTACACAGCAGATGGGTTGGGACAATTTTTTTGATGTAGTTTACTAAACTGGAGTTGTCCTTAGCAAACAATCACAATTATCTTTATACAATTAGGAGCAAAGGGAGTCTGGTCTTCTCCTGCTGGTCTAATGAGAGGACCTCTGACAAGCAAGAAGGGGGGAGTGGTAACTTGGAGATGTAACTGCAACTGGAATGATAAAGAGCATCTTAGGGAATTACAAGGGTACCAGTGAACACACTCGTAGTTCATTAGCACTTCCTACAGATTACAAACAGAAATCTGTAGGTAGTGCTTGCAGGAGCCTGACATTGCACCCGCAATTTGTTGATCATGGGTGCAATGCTCTGTAGGTTCTTGAGAAATAAAATACATTTTTATCTGCAAAAATATGTGCATTTTGTTATATATATATATATATATATATATATATATATATATATATATATATATATATATATATATATATATATATTTAAGGTGAACTTAGCCTTTAAGGCTCCATTTAGACCTTTCTGACCTACCATATTAACACCCACTGCATTAAACAGTAAAATGTAGGCAAGGAAGAGATCAATCATGATTTGAATTTGAATAGGCTGCCTATGTACTACAACAGACTAGGAAAGACACCTGCACATTTTTTCCCGACACGGTACCATATTTGTGATCCACATGCTGAAGTCTTGTTTGCCTATTTATCTGTGGGATTGAACAATGAAGGCCTCCTGTAAGCATGTTCTCAGTGTTAAGCTGACAAGCATTCTGCAGAGGCTCACATTGCTTCCCCTCATCCCAGGTGTATAGAGGGTTACAGGTGTCTGGCATCTATTTTAGGATTTTTATTAGATACAGTACATAACAAGAATAAATAATTTTTAAATTCTTGACTCGAGTTCCCCTTTAATTATTTCTTTCCTCTACAGACATTCTTTTAACAAATTACATCTTTATAAATATTAAATGCATGTTTCAGCACTTTTGAACTTCAACTATGTTACAGGTTTGATCATTAATATTAGAATGCAAGTGTACAATTCTCGCTTCGCTGGAAACATTCCAGCGAGGACCTCGGCCGTGTTACGGTCTCGGCAGCTTCCCGTCGGGAAGCTCGTCGAGCCGAAAAAGAGAGCACGCTCTCTTTTTTCTCGACGGCCCGCCTGGAAGAATGGCTTTATCGCCGAATCGACGGCCGGGAGAGAACCTCGACGGGCGGAATGTGTTCTGCCCGCGAGGTTCTGGGTCGTGTGTACGCG
The DNA here is from genome assembly GCA_029574335.1 of Rana kukunoris. Classification (NCBI taxonomy): domain Eukaryota; kingdom Metazoa; phylum Chordata; class Amphibia; order Anura; family Ranidae; genus Rana; species Rana kukunoris. The sequence goes on from CM056052.1 coordinate 143,011,993, forward strand.
GCCTAACTCTGCTATGGCTTTTAAAACTAGACTAATGGGGTCAAGGAGCAAAATATTTCATGTATAATCTATTTTGTATTTTTTCTTTCTCTAATTAGAGTAAAAACCATAAATTACATTAAATGAAGTGCTTATTAATATTTATTCTGCTGTGTTCTGTATATACTTATTTTATATTACGAAACCCCTCTTTTAGCCAGTTAAATTGGTACTCCAGCTTAAATATATTTCTTTAGTTTTGAATAGGTAGAGGGGGTTAAAAGCATTTTAAACTTTTCATTTCATTATTATTGCAGCCCAAGTTAGTCTTAGGGAGAGTTTAACTTTCTCCTCTCCTAGTATTAACCATTCTCTGTCAGGAGAAAAGTAAAGAAAATCTAAAGAGGTTTAGAATGTGATGCCACCTCCCCATCTCTCCACTTTGTACATTCAGAGAACACTTTGCATTGAAAATGCAAAACATCCTTTGCATGGCGCCTGTGCTGAGCGGCCAACTTCCTGTGTTCATAATGCATCAGGCTGGCCACTTAGCAATAGACCCAGAAGCAAGTGAAGATCACTAGAGTCTGTGTGGAACTCCAACAGAGAAAAAACATGCATGCTCAGAATCAAGTCGTTGCATGCTCGGAAGCATCGAACTTCATTTTTCTTGGCTCATCGTAGTGTTTAACTTCAACGCATTTTGTACGGTCGGAATTTAGTCTGACAGTGTGTATGCAAGACTGATGGAAGACAGCTTGAATGGAATTTTGACATAAAATTCCATTGGATTTTAGCCAATAGGAAATTCCTATTGTGTGTACAGGGCATAAGTGTGGAGTAAATGTAAATTAAGTGTCACACAAGGTCCTCACTGTTGGGATACAAAGGGGTTCTACAGCTGTGGAAGGTGCTATAGCTGTAGTAGAGTTCCCAGAAATATGAGGAAAAGAAAATCATTTGATATCCCGGTAACCCATAGATCATATGACATCCATGACTGACATGTGTTTTTCTCAAGGGGGTATATAGAAAATAGAGGTTTTGTTTTTAAGATTTTAAATATATAGTTACAGTAATTGGTAGAAAGGGTGCAATGTTCTGCACTTAGTAGGAGGCCTTCAGATATTATGACATATGTTTTTATTGCATTTATAATATATTTTTTATTTTATTTTTTGTAAAATTTGATATAGAGATATTTATATCCTACTTGATAGGTGGATAGAAGGGTTTTGTGCAGACAAGTATGTGTTTTATGCAGGTTAATGTGGCTCATGTGACAGAAATCATATAATGGATAAACATAAAGGAATCGCTGTAGACATCAGGACCTTTTGCTTTTGGGGCATCTCTAGTACTTGGGACATCTAAGAACTTCAGGCCCGTTGGTATGAAGCTGCGATATTTTGTCAGTTAGTTAAGAATTAGCTCCAGTGTATCAATAAGTAGCCAGTGGTCTTCGAGAAAAAAGGCGACGTCCCGAATGGTGGAGATAATGTTATAATGGGCTCCGGAAAAATGGAGGTGTTTCAAACTATATAAAGAGCCCTCAATTACCATTCAATAGAATCCCCCTGAGGAAGCCATGTGATCCTGTGGCATAACACGTAGGGGAGGGGCAGGGAGGATGGAACTGTGGGTGCACCAAGCGGGAGTAATTGCCAACGAGCTGCTGATGTCACAGAGGCAACATACTGCATTTAATTGTCAAACAAGTTCAGAGTGGTGCACTACAAGCACCCTGAATATATGAGTAGTTATTTGTTGACACTTTAATAAAGTGTTGGTTTTAAATGATATAAGCACTATAGGAGTGTATTTTTCTTGCAAACCTAAATCCTATGGTAAGAGACATTGCCACAGCCAAAGAGGATTGAAGGGAGAAAGAACATCCTTACTCATTAGTCTGCTGGTGACTAAAAAGCGAACACTAATCAAACTTAATTGTCAGGTCATTGCCACGGATTTGGGAGCACACCCAGAAGGGGAGCACGAGTGGGGTGTTATCACTAGTTATAGTAGCACTTTTAAGGATTGCACAGCAAAAGTGATGACCACATACAAAAAAAAATTAATTGGACTGTTTTTAATTTGTTCTAGATTTTTAAAGATTGCCCAGGAGTCGTGACCATATACTGTACAGAACCATTTAAATTGGATCGCTTTTGACATTTTTAGTTTTTTTATATATTTTTTCTTTTGATGAAATACCATGTAACAAAGACTGTATGGTTCATATATACTCATGTGTCACTTTATTTTTGAACACTGATATTGGTATTGTTGTGATTTATTGTGAGATAAGAAGTTGACAATATAATATTGCATATATTTTTTTATTTTTAGTTTTGTTATTTGCACACACGGATTTATTACATACGTACTTGATGTTATATGTGAATTATACAGTGGTACATAGTGTCTGTTTAGAATGAGGTTTTAAGGTTGGTTTAGAAGTGCAGCACATTGATTATATTGTAATTACTTTGGACAAAGTATGGGAGTGTAAGAAGTGCCTGCTGCTGATAATATCAGGTGATAAAGCATTGATTAGCTATAGGTTGCTTGCAAGAGTGTTTGATTGTTTTGTAAATCAATTTAGTTGAAATTACTCTGCTCATCCCTAAAATACAGAGAAAAGGCCAGTGAACACTGCTCCATGCTGGCTGCAATTTATTTCTTGCACCTTGTGAGAAACCGGGACAGGAGCTTTTGAAGAGAAGTAGGGGCTAGCCTTCTACTCACTAATTATGGCCAACGGAGGAGACCAGGGATTTTGTCTGCTTTTCCCATTCAGAGCATGGTAAAGAGCTCAGCTCATGGAGGGAGCAAATAATTCTATATTGATGGACAATAACGTGATGAACGCTAGAGCGAGGCTTGGATTAATTCTCTGAATAAGGACAAAAAGCTTCTCTTCTAAAGTGTTTGCACAAATGTTATTTGCACATATATTGTCATTTATTGCACATTAATTGTTTTTGCACTATTTATATTAACTCAGTATTTATCGGCGTATAACAAGCACAGGCATATAACACGCACCTAACACTGTATCCTGGTCTAGGCCAACAAGGCCCAGGCCTAGGGCAGCACTTTGCAGGGTGGCAGCACGCAAAGAGTCCCCGCCGCCTTTCACTACACTGTTAGTGTAGCGCCAGTCTTATTGGGGGGGATTGGGCTGAGAGGCAAATTAGTCTAGTGCCCCCATAAAGCGGTCGCACTGCTTCTGGTATTCCGGTATGTGGGCGGACGGCATTCCGCAACTGTGGGGGGGCTGCTTCTAATTTTGACTGTCCTATCATCCTGGACCACAGGGTTATAGCCCCTGTCAGTTTATTTTTTACCAGCCCTGTCTCATTGCAGAGATTGCCTTTCACTTCCTACCCCATAGCCAAACAGGAAGTATAAGGAAATCTATACAAATTAAGGGAATCCATTGCCACCCCCAGGCTATCAGAACTAGTGTCCGCACTCAAAACAATTACAGGGTGGGTCCTAAACAGGAAGGGGTGTGGCCTTGACGGTAAGGGGTAGGTAAATTAGGGGGATGCACAAGGTTAGTCAGGCCTAGGGCAGCACAAAACCTAAATACACTACTGCACGCACCCTAACTTTAAGAGGGAAGTTTCAGAAAAAAAATTTCCACAGCCCCCTGCGTATAACACACAGGCACAGTTTACCCTCTATTTTCAGGGGAAAAAGTGAGTGTTATACTCCAATAAATACAGTATTTTTGCACTATTTATGAATAATGGGTACTGTTATTATGCATCATATTTGGGATTTATAGATTGTAGTTTCAGTTATTATTAGCAAGCACCATAATACCTACTGTTTATCAATTTTGCTTAGTGAGAACACCTTTCTGTTGGCAGCTGCTGGGTTTGTTTTTTAGTTATATTTTGACCCTTGTGGTTTGCGCATTAGTAACTTCTTTGTACATTTAATTTAGTGAATAAACATCACCATTTAGTGATTAAACCCCCCACATCACCATTTAGTGAATAAACCCCCGCATCACCATTTAGTGAATAAACAACCCACATCACCATTTAGTAGACATGTGCAATATTTTGTTTTGGAATTTAGTTTTCTTCTGAAAAATAAATGTATTTAGTTACTCCCGAAATTCGTTTTTATTTATTTCGTTTTTCGTTAGAAATTGCATTCGTCCGAAAATCCGAATAAATTAAGGTTGAATCTCTCATTGAATACTTATGGTGTATGTCGAATGTTCAAAGGATATTTGACGGAGCAGCGAAACTGTACGTCGAATCGTACATTTCCGGTCAAATGTTCCGCCCACAAGCTATAGAAGAATTCTAATGTTGTATGACACTAGTAATAAATATATTTATTAATTATTATTACTACTATTATTCAACCAACATTAGAATTTTTCTATAGCCTATGGGCCGAGGATTTGACCAGAAATGTACGATTGCGGCATCGTACAGTTTAGCTCAGCCCTCAAAAAATCCACTCGCCTGCTCGCATTTTGCGAGTGTATTTTGAGAGGGGGGTGAGTGTGGGCTGCCTGGGGGCGAGCACCGCCGTTGGCCAGGTTTTATTGCCTTTGTCCTAGCGATCGTAGGGGATGAGAGGGGAAAGCCGCTGCCCCCGCTGCCTGGCTGATAAGAGCGCTGGGGGACATGACAGCTTTCTTTACAATAGCTGTGGGTCTGGGCACTTTGATAGATAGATCACTGTCCAATCCTGGGACGGTGATCTGTCTATCAAAGTTCCCTGAACAAGGGGGAGGGGCTGTATATGGCGGGGAAGCACAGCGGGGAAACACACAGCTATTGTAAAGAAAGCTGTCATGTTCCCCAGCGCTCTAATCAGCCAGGCAGTGGCGGCAGCTCTCCCCTCTCATCCCCTACGATCGCTGGAACACAGGCTGAAACTGGGGGGGACACACAGGCTGAAACTGGGGGGACACAGGCTGAAACTGAGGGAGAACACAGGCTGAAACTGGGGGGGGCACAGGCTAAAACTGGGGGGGAACACAGGCTGAAACTGGAGGGACACAGGCTGAAACTGAGGGAGAACACAGGCTGCACTGGCGAACACAGGCTGCACTGGCAGACACAAGCTGCATTGGCAGACATAGGCTGCATTGGCGGCCACACAGGCTGGACTAGTTGACACAGGCTGCACTGGTGGACACAGGCAGGCTGCATTTTTGGGTATGGATAAAGTTGTTGTTAATATTTTTATAACTTAATTCTGCATAGAACATTTAAGTGTAATTTCATTAGATAATATATAAGGACGTGTTTAGGGACGGGATTAGGGGCAGGGCAGGGTAGGGGTTGGGCGGGGCAACTGGTGGCGAGTAACCCCTGAGGCCTGGCTAGTAGCTCAGGACTTGAAATTTTGAGCTCTGGTTTAGCTGCTCCGTCGAATGTTCTTTGAACATTCGACAGACACCATAAGTACTCAATGACAGATTCGACGTTTGTATGTTTTTCGATGCTTTGTCGAATCTTCGTAGTTCATGTTGAAGTGTCAAGTTAGTTCTAGCTATTTTACTGCTCCTCCTCTTTGGCTACAATCAGCCAATAACATTCATCGTCATCATTATTTTTATTTTACTTCCCCCACCCAATTCCAGCAGCAATCTTTTCTCTCTATAATGTTGAATCCTTTATCTCTTGAATCTTTCCTCTATAATGTCGAATCTTGTCTCTCTATAATGTCAAATCCTTTCTCTCTATAATGTCAAATCTTTTCTCTCTATGTAGAATAATCTTGGACTAATAGAATTATGGTTAGGCACATTCGGCCGACGATAACGAAAATAAAGCATGTGTTTATGTCGGATCTTTTGGTTTTCGTATTCTGCACTTTCGTTTTTGTTTGTTAAAACAATAACGAAAATAGCTAAAATTCGGACAAAAACTAATGCACATGTCTACCATTTCGTGAATAAACCCCCCACAGCATAGCCGAGCGCTGTGAGATGAAAAATGTAATCTTCATCTTCAGGCAACTGGTTTACGCTTAAAAACTCACGCATCAGGATGCAGGCAGTCAATCAAATTCCCCCAGACAAATAGGCATCTGGTAAAAGGAATCTATTGGACAGCAGTTTTATATTTTTAATTTCTGCATTTTGCAACAGCCCTGTAAATTAGTTTTTTCTTTTTTTCTGTAATTTTTTGTAAATAAGTAAATTTTCTTCTTCAATTATGGGCACTGATATTGCTGCACTAATGGGCACTGATAAGGTGGCACTGATGGGAACCATTGAGGTGGCACCAATGAGGTGGCACTGATGAGGTGGAACTGATAGGTGGCACTGATGGGCATTGATAGGCGGCACTGGTATGCGGCACTGATAGGCGGCACTGGTATGCGGCACTGATGGGCACTCATAGGCGTCACTGATGGGCACTTATAAGTGGCACTGATGGGTACTTATGGGTGGCACTGATAGGTACTTATGGGTGTCACTGATAGGTGGTACAGGTGGGCACTGATAGGTGGGCACTGATGGGCATTGATGGGCACTGAGAGGTGGCAATGATGGACACTGAGGGGTGGCACTGATGATACTGATGGTGGCATTGCTGGGCATCACTTGTTTTATATTGTCGACAGTCAGTGGCCATGTTGCCACACAGTGCCCAGTCAGTCCAGGATAACAGAACCACTTCCCGGACATCAATCTGCTATCAACTGGGCGGGAAGTTGGTAAACTAACTGCACTGTATGCAGCTTTTGACAGGCTGTGCAAGGAGCCCCATATCTCTGCAACTATAGTTGCCAGGAGCCCAACATTTTTACCAGTGTTGGGGTAGAACTTTGGCTTTGACCCAGGCCACCAAGCTATGAGCCTTGATCGTTTTTTTGTTTTGTTTTGTTTTTTATGTTTATGGCAGGTGAGGCTGCTCTGACTGCACATCCCTGGTGTAATGTATGTTGTGTATTTGTGGAACTGGCACCAAACTTTCTGAGCGGGCACTGACCTGAGTCACCTAGGCTTGTCTAAGTGACTAGCTGTTAATTAGCTTACTGTTAAATAGATTACGGTTAGCTGTTGGCTCTTCCTTAGATGTGCTGATGAGATTACTGTTTAAAGTTTGCATTGTTTTGCAGCTATTATCTGATTTTGCGTGGTATATATTCTGTGTGAATTTAGTTCCAGTTTCCGCCTAAACTAGGGTCGTCTAGTTCTTGGGTGCAATTCTCAGCTATAATAAATACCTGGTACCTGGTTCCAGAGAGAAGGGAGATGTACCTTGGTGGAGGCACCCAGGCTGGCTGCCAAGAGGTCCATCACATACCTATTTTTAAAAGTATATAGCACCTAAGCTTTCCGTATACATCATTCAAATTTCTGCATAGAGAACAATAGTTAAAAGAGCAGTCATAAATACTGTACTTTTTGACGTTTTACAGCACTGACATACATAAATAACATAAATCAGTAAAGATAATTAGAGGTATAACTTACATAACAGACAATATAAGTTAATACCTGTATGAAATTCCAATTAAACAATAAATAAAGTAAATGTACTCAGTGAATTAGTTATTACATTGTGCCTGTATGTCTTACATTTTAACCTGGAATGAACATGGAAATAGAGATCTTAAAGACACAGAAATACAATATATTAGCTGTTGTAGAACATGCTCATTTCTCTACACCTTTGTTCAAAGGAATTAGCATAATCGTTGTCATTATAAACTAAATGGAACTAATTAGTATAATGCACTAGTGCTATTTTTTCCCACAGCAAGCAGTCACCAAGATTCATTTTCCCCTGGGTAAATTAGCGAAAACACATTGATGCATCTGTCAGCCCCTTTAAAGCTGTAGGGCCAGAAACCTGTCGCACTTCAAAATTGTCTGAACACACTTGGCATGGCAAAAGTCTTGCCTCTGTGATACTTTAATGTATATTTACTATATACCTTTATCTTTTGACTATACTTTGTCGATTTTACTCCCATGAAGAATCCTACAGGTTTTTGATAATTTTGTATTCTTTTACTAGAAACGTGGTGTGTAATTAAATGCAAGCAATAGGTGATTTCAGGAATAAGGTAGCAGCATACTGTTATGAGTGTTATTAGATAGTATAGCCCATGTTAAGCAATGGGCTACAGAGGGCTACAGAGATTGCTGCAATGTGATCATGTAGATAGAAAGTGGCTGCAAAGTGGATGGAGGAGACTAGTTAGTAAAAAAAAAAAAAATAGATAGGAAAGTACATCATGATATGATTTTGCCTGACTACAGTTACCTTAAAGAAGAACTTCATTAAAACCAGTAACTATTAAGATAATGAACACTTTGGTCAGGACTATGTAATGTACAACACACTGTATATGGAGTGATGAAGTCAGGATTTTTTAGGCCCTGTGATATTTGTGCAAATGTTTAGTAAAACAATATTTTCACTAAAAATACACTAAAATCATTATGAGCTGACACAAACACAGCAAAACTTACAAAATCAAATCTAAATTTTAAATTGTTTCGTTATTTGTATATTTTTTTCCTTTTTTTTTTTTTTTTTTAAAGTGTATTTTTGTGCGTGAACTCGAGAGAGAGGAGCCGGACTGCAGGAGTTGGGAGTAGGCAGACCCTCCCCCCGGAGGCAATCGCCATCCTTCTCCATGCCCCTGGTGGCAATGGCGGGTGTGAAGGGGGGCCTCCCACTCACCCCGTCCTACCTGCTCCTCTTGGGAGCCCAACTGGGGCCCAACGGGACCCCAATGGGGCAGAGGGACTCCCCCTATGAGGGAGTGAGGGGGCCTAGCCCACCCAGCCAGCCCCGTAGGTCCTTCGCCTCTCTTTTTATTTTAAGAGACCGCATGGCCAAAGTGCATGTGTTTTAAACCAATTTTGTGTGCGTGCAAGTGTGGTGGTTTTTGTGGGGGGGGGGGGGGTGGGCGTACTAAGCACAGGTGTACCCTGCATAGCACACCCACCGGGAGCCGGGCTGAGACCACCAAACTCAATTCACATGTAGCCGAGACCGGGATCCGAACCCTTGGCTGCAGAGGTGAATGGCTTGTCAGCGCAGTGCCAATCACGTTGAGCCACCACAGCTCCCTTAAATTGTACCTTTTTTTAGTAAGCAACTATAAATATGCAATTTAGTCTAAAAATCTTTTTTCACTTACAGTTTTCACAGTTTGTAAAAGACCCCTCAAATCATACATTTTCTGAAAGCACATGACCCTATTGATTTTTTAGGCCCTGCAATAGTTGTCTAAATGTTTATCAAATCACTATTTTCACAAAATAGTCTTGTGCATATGCGAGCAGGCAGTCAGATTCATGTCAATTGGGGCGTAGTGGCTGCATGGACACAGGAGTTGTTCCCAATCCAACATCCGTGCGGATGTAGGTCCATGGCTCTGAATGCAGTCAATGTGAGTACAGGGACATACAATACACCTGTTCCCACCCCCACACAAATGTCCTCCTGGGAGCAGTATATTTGTCCATACAGCCACTGCATCCTAATTGACAGGGACTGTCTGCATTGGGTTGCATGGAACAATTGTGCATTCCTGTGCAGGTAAGCATAGCCTCGCATGGGCATATGTTGTAGTATACCCTGTGTAATTGAGGCCTTACTAGGTTTCTTTTTTTATATACAATGTCATTTGTAATATTTTTTCCTTTTTTTGGGTGGGGGGGGGGGTTTGGTAAAACATCAGGGATCTGAACAGACCCCTGATGTCTCTTTTTCTGAAACAGAGAGTGGAAATGAGGACATGGAGTCTTCAGTTCCTTTCTCTGCACCATCAGCTGTGCTGCAGATGAATGAATAGAAGCCTCTGTTCAGAAACAAACTGAAGCACAGTAAACACTAGTCCACTATGCTCCAGTGATGAATGAACACAGCACCATCGGTAACAATTGCTCACTGTGTTCATTTATGAAGAAGCTGGTAAACATGAAATTTTTACAAGCTCTCCATCCTGACACTGAACTGCAGCCCCAACAGCAGTTGCAGTCAGTAGGAGGAGGAAGGGAATCTAGCAAGCAGTGCTGCAGAGAGGGAGCACTGGGGGATCAGTGAGGGAGGGCAGTACAAGAGGGGTCGGAGCAGTGGGGGATCTATTTGGACAGCTAAATGCCCCTATGGCTCTCCTGGAGCACCTGAAGCCAGCAGGAGGGGAAAGGAGAAGAAGCCAGCAGCTACAGGGGAGATTCAGGGGATCAGTGCCCTGGGTGGGAATCAGTGCTGCTGCGGGGGAATGGTTGGATAACTCCAGTTGTACAATGTATGACAGGGCACAGTGGGACACCCTTCCCCTGGGGCCCATGTGCCCCATGAGTCCTGTACACTTGCACAATGGATGATACACCCACTGGCCCTTTTATATTGGGCCATTTTATTGGTTGAGTGGTTGCTTTGTCTTTATTTATTATAGTATTACAGATACAGGTATAGGTATTACAGGTACTGTAGCACCGACAATTTACACAGTGCTTTACATATACAGTATATATATTGTACATTCAGATCAGTCACGGCCTTCAAGGATCTTACATTCTATGGTGTTTGGATTAAGGTTTCTGTGCTACCTGTGTTTATATAAATGCTGGGCAAGTTCATGACCCTCATCAGAACTGAAGTGACTTGGATAAGCTATGAAATGTCTTCATCATTATAGAGTAATGTCACTAACTGCTACTAGCGAAACAATGAACTGGATAAATGAGAACTTTCACAGAATTTTTTTTAAGAGCATCATTTTCTAGGTTTGATGTGGGTGCATAGGGAATTAAGAGGTATATTTTTATTTAACATACATATGTTTTTTTAAATCAGTAAGCTACATGCAGTTTTACAGTAACAATACAACAAAGTACACACTGTTTACTTTAATTGCATGATGTTTAATAAAACATTTTTTTTACAGGTACATTCTCCATCAAGATCTGAAGATGTAATAGCACGAGGCACCTGCTTAACCCTCTTTGCCTCCCATGTTCCCCTGCCTGAGAGTAGCATGTAATGTTTGGTACTTGTTGTGCAGCCCTTGGACCCCATTAGTTTGTAGTGGAAAGAATAGGCAAGAGCAGTGGTCTCTACTAGCCTTGTGTAACATGTTTTACTGTTGTTTGTAGCTCTCATTAAGTCTCAAACTAAACCTTTAGCATGTGTACATTCTCTGAACATCACTTGTTAAGTCACCCGGCCACTCCTTAACAGCTATGAGAATAATAGCCATAGTTACTGCTTTTCTAACCTGCATAATCACTATTCGGCTCCAATTGACTTCAAGGGGTTCAGAAAAGCAATGTTTGCTGATCCAGGTACGTTTGGATCATCCCTACCTATAATCTAATACCACAATTATAAAAAAAAGCCTACTAACTTTTCAGTATGTTTTTGGGCTCAGAGGAAACTTAGCCTCTGGAGAAAACACATGGAAAACAGAGAAATTCTATTTACACAGTTAACCTAGTAGCAACTGAACCCCAAGTGCAGCGTCATACAAGAGCTTTTCAAGTCAATGATTTTTTAAATTGAAAATCACAGCTTCACTGAGCTGTTAATCTCTACTTCATCTCAATGTGGAAGTCAGCAGGAAATGCTCTGATCCATCAGACATACTGAGTTGTTTAGGGGGAAGATCCACTTAGAAACTTTGTTGCTTTACTTAACTGGATTAGATGAGATCTGGAAATCAGATATAAAGAAGACAGCTGAACCAAGGTGTAGTAAAGGATATGTTGACTACATTACTATATTTTCACTATATATAATTTATGTAGCTACACACAATTCAGCCTTGCTATGGCTTAGCTCAGCCATTATTAGCTATAACTAAGTGAGAATCTGGCAAAAAAAATATACTGTCGACAGTACTCACTGAGCCCCAACAGTATATGGCCACCTAAAATTTAAAGGGGTGTCACAAATCTTTATATGGAATTAATTGCTGTTTATGGAACTACAAAATGGTAATCATAAACTATTTAAAGATGAACTTCCCCTTATAAAAATGACAACATTTCTATTTCTATTTGATACCTTTGATTTTGATGTCAACAAATTGATTTTAAAATGTCAACAAAAATGCATTTCTTTCTCATACATTGGAGAACACAGACATTCTTAAACGTTTGAATTATACTGCTTCCTAAAGGATAAATGGACACTGATAAAAAAAAAAAAAAAACAGTTGGCCAGTAGGGATGAGCCGAACATACCCGCGTTCGGTTCGCACCAGAACCGTCAAACAGACAGACCATTTGCGCAAACATTTAGAACCTCATTGAAGTCTATGGGACTCGAACGTTCAAATTCAAAAACGCTAATTTTAACCACTTGCTTACTGGGCACTTATACCCCCCTCCTGCCCAGGTGATATTTCAGCTTCCGGCACTGCGTCGCTTTAACTGACAATTGCGCAGTCGTGCGACGTGGCTCCCAAACAAAATTGACGTCCTTTTTTCCCCACAAGTAGAGCTTTCTTTTGGTGGTATTTGATCACCTCTGCGGTTTTTATTTTTTGCGCTATAAACAAAAAAGAGCGACAATTTTGAAAAAAATACAATATTTTTTACTTGTTGCTATAATAAATATCCCAATTAAAAAAAAAAAAAACGTTTTTTTTTCTCAGTTTAGGGCGATGCGTATTCTTCTACATATTTTTGGTAAAAAAATAAATAAAAAAAATCGCAATAAGCGTCTGGTTTGCGCAAACTTTATAGTGCCTACAAAATAGGCAACAGAATTATTATTTTTTATTAATTTTTTTTTACTAGAAATGGCGGCGATCTGCGCCGTTATGGCGGACACATCGGACACTTTTGACACATTTTTGGCGTCATTCACATTTATACTGCGATCGGTGCTATAAAAATGCACTAATTACTGTATAAATGTGACTGGCATTGAAGGGGTTAACACTAGGGGGTGAGGAAGGGGTTAAATGTATTCCCTGCATAGTGTTCTAACTGTGGGGGGAGGGGGGTTGACTGGGGAGGTGACCGATCTGTGTCTCTATGTACATGAGACACAGATCCGTCTCCTGCTCTCCAGAGACAGAACGCTGTCTCTATGTAAAACGGCAATGAGAGATGATCTATGAGATCATCTCTCATTGGCCGCACAGATCGCATCGCAAACGGCCACTCTGATTGGCCGTTCGCGGCGATCTGTGATTGGCTGTGTCCAAGGGGCACGGGCAACACAGTGTTTCCCCGCAGCGCGCTCTGGAGCGCGCGCCGGGAAGCAGCTAGTGACAAGCCGTCAATTGACGGCTTGTTGACAATTTAGATCTGCGCTAGAGCCGTCATCCGGCTGTAGTGCGGATCTCAAGTAGTTAAAGACCAATATTCAAGTTATTGTTGGAAAACGTCTTTGAGAACCCGGGTCTTGCCCCAGGGAACATGTATCAATGGAAAAAAGTTTAAAAAACGGTTGTTTTTTCAGGAGCAGGACTCCTGAAAAAAATGACCGGTTAGGGCATTTTGGAGGGTAGTACTGCTGAATTTGTTTTATGGGGAATTGTGTGTTGTCTCTCCGTTGGTTTTATATGATTTTTATGGTTTTATATTGTATCGTATTGGTTTTTGGTTCTATATTGTTGTTATATTAAGTGATTTTAATCGTGGTAAATATTGTATATTGTTACTATGTTAATTTATGCCTGTAACACCCGGTCTCGTTGTGAATTGTTAAGGTCTGGAAGCGTTTCGATACCTTCGGGTGATTCTACGCTATACAATAGGCATGTGCATTTCGTTTCGTTCCGAATCGAAATTCGGACGAATTTTCCATTATTCGGACATTCGGATGCATACGAATTCCCGAATTGCTATAATAGCGAAAAATTTCGACCGTTTTCGGAATTCGTTCGTTTTCGACCGAATTTCGAAAAAAAAAAAATGGTCGAAATCGAATTTTTTTTTTTCGAATTCCAAATCGAATACCCGCGGACTAAATTCGATCGGAATTCGAAAAAATAAATAAATAAATATTTTCGGATTTAATTCGAAAAAAATTCTATTCGAAAAGAGACTATTTGTTTTCTAATCTGGTTGAAATATTTTCGATTTCGACTGTTTTTTTTCGAAATTCGGTCGAAAACGAACGAATTCGAAAAACGGTCGAAATAATTTCGATTTCGACCGGATTTTTCGAAATTCGGTCGAAAAAGAACGAATTCCGAAAACGAATTCAACACATGTAACGAACCTAACTTAACGAAATTTATTAAATGACGAATTGAAACGAAACGAAACGAAACAAATTTTTCACTTTTGCACATGCCTACTATACAAGCAATAAACAATAAACAATAAACAATGGCGGTCCTGCCTTTCAGCCTCTGTTTTGCACCTCAGGTTTTCACCAAGATGCCCAGTTTTAGCCTAGCTGTTCTCTTGTGTCATCCCCTATATAAGAAATTGACATGACCTTCTTTTGAAGGCATAGGTGTGCGCAGCCTATTGGATTAGGGTGTGCACCCCAAAGCTCAAACACATGCTACGATCACTCACTGCATTCACTCAGAAAGGGAAAGGGACAGTAAATCACATATTTACCGACCCCTTCCCCACTTATCCTAAAACATCACCCTGTGTGTGCCCGCAGCAGCAGGTGGGAGAGGAGAGGAGGAAAGTTGGAGGGACTGTGGGGGGAAGGGGGGCAGGGCAGTATGGGGAAATCTGTGCTGTACAGGATGATTAGGGTATGCCTGGGCACACCTGGCACACCCTGTGCGCACGCCTATGTTTGAAGGAATAGTTGGTGCAAGCTCTGTTGGACAATGTAGCTTTGACTTTTCAGATGTTACAGCAGATTTTATGGATCCTAAACTTTCAGAAACTATCCTTGGAACCGACTTATCATTTGAGGTATCTTGATCTAGTTCTGGAAACAACTCAGGCCAGAGTGTTTCTTCTAGGAAAAACTTCAACCTCTCTAATCTCAGATTCAAGCTCTCCAGTGCAGGATCCATCCTGCTCTCGAATTTTGAATAAGAATCTTGGGCCTGATGCTAGCCTCTAAAGGTTGCTTCTGAAAGTAGTCCCATGTGTCCATTTGCACTCCAGATCTTTTAAAAAAAATGTTGTTGCCTTTGGACTAGTCTACCTGGAGGTATTTTTCCAGGTCCTGTGTCATAGGTGGAGAATGCTCTATGCGAACAATTTTTCCAGGTACAGGGGTTCTCTAAGGGAAGCAGTGGATGCTCTGGTAGCTATGTGGGATCATTACACTCTTAACTAAGCCTATCCTCGCCAATGCTTTTTTCTCGTCTGCTTTGTAAGATTGAGATGAAGGGCTTTTTGGCGATGCTCATTGCTCTTAACTGACCTAAAAGGATGTGGTCTGATTCCTGGCAGATGCTCCACGGACCCTTTCAGATTGTCAGGATCTTTTGTTTTGAGAAACATTTTACAATCCTTTCTTTAAAGTGTTACTAAACCATAACAGTAAAATCTGTCTGTATATGCAGTAAAGCATGTTTGTTATACTCACTGTGAAAACACCCCCCCCCCGGCGACAAACTGGTTTGTGTTTACACTTTTCTTGCAGGTGAATGGGTAGGGGTACCCCATACTCATTCACTTAGGGTGGGGGGCTGGTATCTGGGGGCCCCCTTATTAAAGGGGGCTCCCAGATTCCGATAAGCCTCCCGCCTGCATACCCCGACAATCAACGGCCAGGGTTGTCGGGAAGGGGCCCTGTCCTCATCAACATGGGGACAGGGTGCTCTGGGGTGGGGGGGCCGCAGTGCACCTGACCCCCCCATGTTGAGGGCATGCTGCCCGGTACGGCTCGCTCGCCCCCACTCCCTTCCTGACCGGCCGGCGTGCTTTGGATACGGGTCTGGTATGGATTGTGGAGGGACCCCCACGCTGTTTTTTCGGCGTAGGGGGGGTCTCCTTACAACCCATAACAGACCCAAGGGCCCGGTATGCTCCTGAGGGGGGAACCCATGCCGGATTTTTATTTAAAATCCGGCGGGGAGTTCCCCCTCAGGATTCATATCAAAACGCTGCCCACGTGTAGAATTGGCGGGAATCCACGTCGGATCCCCGTCGCTTTTATGACGGCTTTGTCACCATCGCGGCAAGCCAGCTCGGTGCTGGCTCCCGCGATGGGGCTCGCAGGTGGTCAATCTCGCCAAGAAAGGAAGCGAGATTGACACAATATCGCGGCCACCCACTGTAGCAGTTCATTTAAGAAAACCTGTAAATTTAACCTCAGTGTTGCTTTTTATGTATAAAAGTTTCTAATCCTTAAAAACATACTGTACACATTATGTTTTACACATCTAGACAGCATGGTAGCTTAGTACCGTATTTATCGGGGTATTGCGCGCACCCGCGTATAGCATGCACTCCCAACCTAGAAGAGAAAATCCTGAAAAAAAAGTATAGTTACAGTTTAGATGCCCCTCGTCGGTGTCTTGCCTGGCGTCCATCGGCAGCCTTGTCCGGTCCGGCGTCCGTCTGCGGCCTTGGTGGTGTCCTCCTCGCGTCTTCCGCACTGTCTCCGAGTCGAATCCCCGCTTCCCGCGCTTAGTTTGAACGCCGCTGCCGCTGCCATAGAGGCTAGGAGCGTGACCGCGAGTGAAGTCGAGCCTGGCCAAATATACCTGAGTGTACTGCGCTCGGTATATGTCAGCGGAGGCATTCAAACTAAGCGCAGGTATCGGCGTATATCGCACACCCACGATTTTCCACTTATTTTAAGGGGGAAAAAGTGCGCGGTATACGCTGATAAATACGGTGCTCCAGTTAGTGATGGTGTTCTAGGTTCAACATGTGATTGGAGTTTTGATGCTTTCCCAATGTTTGCTTAGGTTTTGTTTTGGGTTTGATTAATCTAATTTCCTGATTTAAAAACCCTACTGGTAGGTGAAAGGGAAATTGCACATTTCGGGCCAGATCGTATCTCCCATCTATGCGACTGATTCTTAGAATCAGTTACGCATAGATTTGGCGTAGATCCGACTGGCGTAAGTCACTTACACCATCGGATCTTAGATGCAATTCTACGCTAGCCGCTAGGTGGCGTTTCCGTCGATTTCTGCGTCGAATATGCAAATAAGCCTGATACGCCGATTCCTGAACGTATTTGCGCGCCGTCGTCGTAGTTTGCGTAGTTACCCCTGCTATATGAGGGGTAAGCTTGCGTAGGTCCGGCGTAAACCATGTTAAGTATGGACGTCGGGACAGCATCGTGTTTTTCCGTCGTTTACGTAACTCGTCGCGAATAGGGCTGTGCGTTAATTACATTGACGTCGAAACCAATGTATTTGTGGCATACTATGGAGCATGCGCAGTGGGATACGCAGTGCGCAGTTCGTTCGGCGCGGGGGCGCGTTTAATTTAAATACAAGCCGCCCCCTTTGAATTACGCCGGGCCATTTACACTACGCCGCCGCAAATTACGGAGCAAGTGCTTGGAGAATATGGCTCTTGCTCCTGTAAGTTGCAGCGGCGTAGTGTTAATAGGAAACACTATGCTACGCCGCCAGCAACGAGAAACTGGCCCTTCATATTTACTTATTGTTATTATTGGCTCACAATATCTAATAATGAATTTTTTTTATTTTTTTTTATTTTTTTTAAGTTTCAAAAAGAGTTTATTGTGAAATATTACAGTACAATGAAAAGAAAAACAAAACCTTCATTTCTTGGAAAAGCTTCACATATTTAAATATAAACAGTATTGAATAATGGAGACATCTAACAACGTATCATCTCTTCATATAGAAGAAACATAAATACCAGTTTCTTTCCTCTAAGAGCTAAAAGGGGGGGTTAACAAATTAAGACGTCAGCCTAGCGGAGAAATACATAAAAGAAAAAGTCACCGGACCAGGTGCCCCTTCCGGGTGCACTCATTACCTGGTACCGGAAGTACTGTTCTTCACTACAACATCCCCACTATTATAAGGTTGCTCCCTGGACCCAGAAAAAACAGAGAACTCCTAGATCCAAAGAGCAACCTGAGAGTAAAATTGAAAAAGTAATAGTTAACTGGGACCCCAACTAAAGAAGGTGTGACATAAAAAATAAACAAAATTTAGCTCTGAAAATCGAGGAAGCTCCTATAGGAAACACAAAGCCTAGAGGGTTTGAAGAGATAAAATTCCCGTCCCTTAGGTACATTTAGGTAACAAAAATAAAGAGGATCAAAAAATCAAATTGTCCCAAGCTGAAGGTTTAAAGGAAAGAGGATGAAGGAAGAAAGGGAAAGATGGGAGAAGAAAAGTGCCAATCCACAGAGTAAGCTATCATTTAAAGAGATCATGTTCCATTTGCTCCCGGTATAAAAGAAATGCCCAAATAGGTGGCCCAGGGTTCCCAAGTTGTCTCAAAATTAATGGTCGTATTCAAGATATGGCTAACCAGTTTCTCCTGTGTCATTATCCAGGAGATCTTTCTCTTGGTCGCTGCTAGAGAAACTGAAGGCTGCTTCCACGCCTTAGCCAAAGTAATTTTTGCTCCAAGGAGCATAAAATAAATCAGTCTACGAGTATATTTGGAGGCTTTTGGGAGATCAGCATTTAGCAAGGCTATCTGGGGGGATTGCTTTAAAGAAATACCCGTAACTTTTCTAATAAGACAAAATAACCTATTCCAGAAGCTACGGATTTTCGGACATGCCCACCAGACATGCCACATAGAACCCTGGGCCTGACAACCCCTAAAACAATCAGAAGAGGTAGACGGAAACATTACAGCAAGCCTGGTAGGTACCAAGTATTCCCCACCTCCATCAAGACTTTTAGGTTAGCCTCACGTGCGGGATCACTCTTGCTCCTCTGACCCCGGAACCCCTGGTAGTTAACATTAGCGCCTACTATACCTTTAAATGCAGATGTCTGGCAGATCTCGTTATGCTGGCCATTTTGTGCCAATCCTGTAGATCCCAGGTTTGGCAGACAGCAGGAGGAAGGTGTTCTGAACATGGCAGGCAACCGATTCCCAAGCTACCATGAAGCGAAATTTGGATGAAGGATTCAAGTCGGGTCCATCAGAGACAGATCGGGGCGGGCAGATCAGATAGAGATACCTCCTCTATGTTCCTTTCCCTGCCCACACCATTGCTCATAGGTGCCGCGAGTGCGCGCCGAACCCTCGACCACGACCATGACAGGCTCCGATTTATGTTTCATGAGGGAAGAGATAAAGTGTGAAATTTGGAGGAATCTAAATTCTTCAGACTCTGGGAGACCTAGTGTAACTCGACAATATTGGAGGGAGATAGGACCCGAGGGGGAGAAGAAGTGTCCTATTCTATATAGACCTTTATCCAACCACCATTGAAAGGCTTTAATATCCAATCCTGGACTAAATTGGGGATTGTGGAATAAATTGGCTAGCGGTCTAGTAATCGAGGTCAGCGAGGGTGACTGCTTCATACTATCCCAGAGGGACAGAGATTGGGATAAAGTAGGGGACAGGATCGGGGGCCTAGAAGAACGGGGACACCAAAGCAGGAAATCTAAAGTGTATGCTGGTGCAGCCTGTTGCTCAATATTTAACCAATCCGGCTTTTCAAGTTTAGAATAATTTAATGAAAGTTGTGCTAATCTGGCTGCCTGAAAATATTTAAAAAGGTCAGGAAGTCCCAGACCCCCCCCGTGTTTTATGACTACAAAGAACAGAACGAGAGAGCCTATAGCCCTTTTGACCCCATATGTACTTAATTATTTTCCTCTGAATGGCCTTAAGGTGACCCCTGTTGATCCCGATAGGGAGACATCTAAACAAATACATAATTCTTGGGAGCAAAGTCATTTTTATCGAGTGGATCCTACCTATCCATGAAATATTAAAAACTAGACCATTTCTTAAGAGTAATAATGAATTTTAAACTTGGTTAAGGGGCCATACAAGACATATAAGAATGTTCACTTTAGCTGATCGCATATCAAAGGAATGTCATTGTAAACTACATGGACAAGTCAGCCCAATATTATTTTTTTAGGAATGTGCCAATTTTCTTGGAGGTTTATTTTGCTCCAGTGAGGGTGGGTTGGCCACTCCTTATATACAGTACAAAGCCTATATACTACAGTTATACCTTGGGATAGTCAGTTTCATACCAGAGCTGCTGGTCTGATTATCTGGCCATGCCGTATGATGAGAGGACAGGACTCAGTGGCAAAACAGTATCTTTAGTTAAGTGTTATTGTTATATTTCCGAATATTATTTTCTGTATCTGTCATTACTTTTATTACATTTTATACTTTGTATTTGTGTGATCTCTCTTTGCACACATCAAATACAACCCCCAAAATATATATATATATATATATATATATATATATATATATATATTATGTGACCATGATAAAACAATAGGTGAAATATATATGTATGTTGAGGAAAGAAGGACTTCCACGGTACCCCCCAAGGATAACTCTGCAACAGTTTTTTTTTTTATTGTAGAGTTATATGAAAACACATTTTTATTAAAGCAAAATCTAATCAAAAGCATATACATATACATGCGGTTCCCAGGTTACAAACATCCCACTTACAAACAACAACAGGAAGTGAGAGGAAATCTACCCCTAGGAAGGGAAATTCACTCCTGTAAGAGTTATAATGGGAAAAAAGTGTCTCCACTAAATCTTTATCACCCATCCTTGTTTCCACAACAGCCCAAAATTTTCAAAATCCAATTATAATAGGGATAGAAAGTGAGGTGAAATCTTTTGAACAGGGGCACTGACAGCAAAACAAATATTACAGGGGTGTCAACCCTTCTCTATGCTATGCAAAAAAATTAAGAAACATTAAATATTGGTTTAAGCTACACTTAAAAAAATATATCTGCTCCAACTTACAAAGAAATTCAACTTAAAGGGTTTGTAAAGGATTTTTTTGTTTTTGTTTGTTTGTTTTGCACAGAGTGCCCTCTATCCACGTCTTCTGGGGTCCCTCGGGGCTGTCTCGGTGGTGAGCTCGCATGGTGGACACTAATTGCGGGCGCGCTCCTGTGATACAGCGACTGGCCATAGCCGCTTGCTGTATCACTCGGCCCCACCCCTCAGCACGCTGCGTCACTGGATGTGATTGACAGCAGCGCCAGCCAATGGCTGCGCTGCTCTTAATCCATCCGCGCTAGCCAATCAGTGGCCAGGCTGAGCGGCGAAGAGAATATCGGGACCGCGCGGGACTTTCAAGGAGTTAGGTAAGTATATAACGGGGCTCAGGGGGGCTGGCAACATCAGATGTTTTTTCACCTTAATGCATAGATTGCATTAAGGTGAAAAAACATTTTCCTTTACAACTCCTTTAAGAACAAGTCTACAGACCCTATCTTGTTTGTAATCCGGGGACTGCCTGTATTATGCCTTCTCAAGAGAAACCAGTTCGATAGTGACATTGTCCCCATGTAATATGAACATACAATTAGAGCTGGGTAAACAGTTTGAGCCAATCAAAAGTTTGGCCCGAACATTATCTGTTCGCCCCGTTTGGTGAATGGCCAAATTTGCTGGGTGCTTAACGGTATGTTCACCCGCCAAGTGCCCCACAATGCTCTGTGTACTGCACTTCTGCTTAAAAGAGAAGTATGTTTTTTTTTAAAGATTAATACTTACCTAGGTGGATGCAACATTGGTCCAATGCTGCATCTGTCCCCCGGCGCTTCTACACTGAGAACCGAGCAATCGAACACCGCTGATTGCTTAGTTCTCACAGCTCCCCAATCAGATACTGTCAGTCACAGCTCTCTGCTCTGCTCCCTCTGCTCCCATTCGTTGGAGCACTGGGCTGTGGAGGGGACAAGGGCAGTCAGCTCAGGCTCACAGTGTCTCACTGAGAGGCTGAGCCAGGTGTCGGTCCAGGCACCTGGTGGATCCAGACTGCATTATTATGATGATGTGGAGCCTGGATCGACTTCTGTGACAAAAACAGATCACAGGAGTACACAACTAACTGCACTCTTGTGATCCATAGGAGAAGTACAGCCAAACAAGCTTTGGCTGGACTTCTCCTTTAACCGTTTCCCGACCAGCTCCTGTACATATACATCGTCAGAATGGCACGGTTGGGCAAGGTAATGTATATACAGTATATATGTCACTGTGACCATGCCCGCGGGACCCATGGACTCGATGTCACCGGTGTCCCGCGACCCGGATGCAGAGCTGCAGAACGAGGAGAGGCAAGTGTAAACATGCCTCTCCCTGTTCTGCCTAGTGACACTGTCACTGATTGTCTGTTCCCTCTCATCAGGAACAGCAATCAGTGACATGTCACTCGTAGCCATGCCCCCTAACAGTTATAAGCACTCCCTTGGACACACTTAACCCATTCAGCCCCACCTAGTGGTTAACCCCTTCACTGCCAGTGCCCTTTTCACAGCGATCAGTGCATATTTATAGCACTATTCGCTGTAAAAATGACAATGGTCCCAAAAATGTGTCAAAAGTGTCCGATGTGTCCGCCTTAAAATCGCAGTCACGATAAAAATTGCTGATCACTGCCATTACTAGTAAAAAAATAATAATAATAAAAATGCCATAAAACTATTCCCTATTTTGTAGATGCTATAACTTTTGCCCAAACCAATCAATATATGCTTATTGCAATTTTTTTACCAAAAATATGTAGAAAAATACGTATCAGCCTAAACTGTGGAAAATACCACCAAAAGAAATCCTCTATTTGTGGGAAAAAAAGACTTCAATTTAGTTTGAGAGCCACATCTCACGACCACGCAATTGTTATTGATGCCAAAAATTCTCTGGTCTTTGCCAAGCGAAATGGTCTGGGGCTTAAGTGGTTAATGGAACGCATATTGGTGTTCCTAGTCTGTATTTCCTGCTTTTTACCTTCTGCTTACATGTAAGTGCATTTTTACCTTTTTTGCCATTAATACAATAACTATACTGCACTATTAGAGGTTTCCTCATCTCTTTTTTCCTATGCTAAAGGGGCACTGCCACGGTTTTTAAGGGTCCAGTGGCAATTTAAAGGTACTGGGACAATATCCATACAAGGACATGTGATTGTTTGAAAAGGGCCCGATGATCATACACCATCCAAGGAGGAGAGGCCGTGTGTTGGAAAGCGCTTGAGGTCAATAAGTTCTGGTGAATGCAGTGTGTACACTATGGCCTTGTACACACGAGGGAATAAATCCGCTGAACATGGTCCGACGGACCGTTTCAGCCGAAAAATCCGCTCGTGTGTAGGGGCAAACGGACCGTTCTGGCCGGATTCCTCCGGCGGAAAAATTTCAAAGCATACTTTGGAATTTTTCCACCGGATAGCTGCCCGTCAGATATGTTCGCTGGTTAGTACGGCAAACCAGCGGACATATCTGCCCGCACATGCGTCGTATCCTGTGAATGGATCCGACGCATGCGCGCGGAAGTGTTTACTTCCTGGTGCGGTGACGTGGTGGCGTCAACGTCACCGCCACGTCACCGCGCTGTCCGCCAGCGGGGAATTTGATCCGATGGTGTGTACAGCAATCGGATCAAAACATCCCGGCGTAAATATGCGCTGTAAACGGTCCGGGGACCGTTTACAGTGGATAAATCCCATCGTGTGTACAAGGCCTATGAGTGTGAAGGAGCATGTATTATATGGTGTCACTTCATGTGATCACATGGCCGGATTATTAACAGTATTAGGCACTTTAGGTTTCACATAAATTTGATAGCACTTCAGGAATATTGATTGGCCCAAGTGCCCAAACTTCAACAGCTGTACAAAGTGGCGTGTCAGAGGTCATGTGATTGTGTCCAGAGGAGGGGGGCAGAACTACACTCACCCACCATTTGCGAGGAGATCACACATGGTCTGCTACTGTATGAGTCCCTCAAGGAGCCCCTGCAGGTGCAGTGCCCTCTCCTCTCTCACTTGTGCACCTTACTCTGAGCCCTCAGTAATCCCCATCCTCCAGGGGCAGCATTGACACCCAGCACTGTTCAATGACACGCCCAGCATTAGATTATAGCCCCAAAGTCACTTACATGGTAAATCTCCATACACCATAGAGCCATTACCAGCGTACACTCTCCACCAAGCACAGCACTGCCCCTTCCTCCCCGGCCACTCATTATATAGAGCTGGTGTTTGCCGTGAGCTGAGCGTGGTGATTGGGATAAGCTGCAGCGAGGATCTCCCTCTACCTGCGATCACCGGACTGCACACTCCGGGGTTTTCAATCCACCCGTGTCTGTCTCAATGTACCAATCACAGGTGGTCTGGCTAGAGGTCATGTGACCCGGGGACTTAGCTTGCATGCCCACAGAGAGGGATCTCTCAGCTGTGGCATGCGTGCCATAGGTTCACCATCACTGCCCTAGGGGACGTTTGGTTTACAAGGTACACAGGGAAATGCAAGGGTGAGGACACTTTGTGGGGGTGGGGACACTGTGGGGAGATCAGAAGAGTATAGCTGCCCCTCCCCCTGATGGTGGCAGCCCTGGTGTCTCTAGACTTGTAAAAAATAAAAAGTACACAGTCTCACCTAATGTCTGTAATAAGACCTCTCACGATGTGCTGCTACCCACTGGACTCTCCTCTTTATGTCCTGGGTAATGTAATGTACACCTGGGGTGGATGGGAGGGAAGGAGGGGCCAGAGGGGAGCAGTGCGCCATGAGAGGTCTTATTTCAGCTGCTGCTCGTGCTAGACTGTATGTGTTGCAGTGTTGCAGAGCCTCCTATGGGGACCCCCTAATGGCCCCAGGCCCTTGGGCAGTGTCTGAGTGACAGATGGGTCAGTCTGCCTCTGGTCATTAAACAGTCCACATTCAGTGAAAGCTCATGTAATGTGTGCGATTGTGCGTGTGTGCAAGGCCCAAGCAGCCAAATAAATATAGTGCTCAATATGGAATAAATAAATTATAAATATGCATAGCTAAAAAAAAACATAAATTAAGTGTAATAAAGTGATGTATGTAACAGCTGTTCACAAATTCACTTTATTACAGTTTATTTATGATATCTATGGCTATGCATATTTATTTTATCCACTGAGCACTATATTTGGCTGCTTGCTTCTGGTTGGCAGTTGGCACACACACATCAACATGATGACGATCAAAAAGTAGTACCTGGCTGCTACCCTGGGTGCTGCTGGAAGTTCCCAATCAGGCCGCCATCCATTCCTTCTCCTGTCCTCTCTTCTACTCCTCACCTCAGAAGATGATGCTGCGCAGAGGAGTGTAGGAGGAGCATTAGGCTCCGCCTCCACAACTGTTACCCTACATGAATTCGGTCATCATGGGGGCGCCTGTCACTCCCCTCCCCAGACCAATATTAGCAATTGCTGTGCTGGCATAGTGCTCCAGTAGGCCAGCCGTGGCGCTGGGGACTATATTAGTGCGAGAGGCAACCGCGGGAGGATGGGTGTTTTTTTTTGTGTGGGGGGTGGCTTTTTGCCGCCCCCATGGCGTCCATGGCACTTGCCATGACTGCCATACCCTTCACTGGTACTGAAACTTTAAATTTGAGGATATGAGCACAGCCTCTGATTCAGGGGTGACAGTACAATATCTGTGTTTTTACAGATTAAGCAATACCCCAAAATGGAGCCAGACTTCAGCATGCTTATATGAGGATTGGTCAACAACAAAATAGCCTGAGTGTATTCAATGTAAGCCTCAAAAGTCCAATCATTGGGAGTAAACTTGCCTTATCCATCTGTTGATGTGTAACTTGAGAAAGGCTTCAGAGTACCTTAAAGCTCAAATCTGGATCAATCCCTCGGTCACCCCCTTTGCCTTTTAGGCATAGTACCTTAAGGCTCAACTCTGGATTTGCCCATAAGTCACCCTCATTGCCTAACATGCAGCCCCCCCACCAACTTCTTTATTGCTTTATTATTTTTCTTATGCTTACTTTTCCAGATGTCTTTAGGCTGGTCACATAATGTGCAGGGTCCTCGTCACCTCTTAGCTGGGTGGCATTAAACTTAGAAGACTAAAGACATCTTGTGGCAAAAATATTTCTTTAAGGTAACAGCTCTGTAAAGGGGATCACGTTTTTATTTTTAATATCAATACCAAATCTAGCCTGAAGCTGTGCTTTAAATATTACGTTTCCACAAATACTGATATATTTCTGTGGGGTGCTAACTAAATATTCCACTTGAGCCATATACAAACCTTCTCATTGTCAAAAGGTTAGTATTTTTAAGCTGCTGGTGTATAGTATTCCAGTGTCATGAACTGCCTGTTGGATCCCACTTGCTTGTTACCGACAACTGTACTTAGTAACCTATTGAGTCTATTGAACAGTATGGAGGAGAATATTTTGAAATCAGTATTTAAAAGAGCATTTGTCTGATAACGCTAAGCTGCAAGGGTCTTGAAGATATGAGGAGATTTTTTTATGTCTTTTTGTAATTATAAACTAATATGGGATAAAGGCTTTGTAGCAGGCAAATCATTTCATGATTTTTTTGATAGTAGGTTTAATTTAACTTATCTTCATTTAGGGGAGCTAGAGTAGTAGTAGAAAGACAAACTATGTGCTCCATTATTGAATTGCTTCATTCATGTTGTTTTAGGGAATCATACTTATATGAATTAAATACATATCCCTATGCTACTCATAATAAAACTAGTTATAGGTTATTGTAATGAATACTTACCAAGCATTTCCTGACATCTAGGTTGGGTGTATGGGTCAGTTCAAACAGGCACTTATTGAACTCTCTTTTCTGTGTGCTGTGTGAACTTTGCATCTCTTGTCTCCAGTGATAGTGCAATCTTTTTATCATTCCTCCTGAATCTGCATTATGTTCAGTTTTGAAGCTACTGAACTTTTTACAAGCTGTTTTACATGTTTAGACTGTTTTTAAACCCTTACATATACCCAGTGAAGAGACTAGCCTCCGGAGATACACAGAGATTAAACAAATCCTTCATACATTAAAACCTTGGATTGCGAGCATAATTTGTTTCAGAATCATGCTTGTAATCCAAAGCACTTATATCAAAGCAAATTTCCCCATGAGAAGTAATAGAAACTCAAATGATTTGTTCCACAACCATTTATTCATAAGTCCTTCAGTTTATAGTCCATATAAAAAAATTATAGCAATGTGACCAGGTTGTGTAACCATAAAATGTCCATCCACAAATGAAAGCCTCCACAAGGAGATTAGAAGCAAAATCTAGCAGGAGCTACAGGGTATAAGAGAGAAGAGAGGCTCCTCTAAGTGTAGCAATATGTTGCTAAATTTTGTACCCTCATTAACCACTTAAGGACCGCCGCCGGTAGATATACTTTGGCAGAATGGCACGTATAGGTCCTATATACAAGGGACACACCATCAGTCCCCTCTCCCTGACAGGACTTGGATCTGTGTGTTTACACACACAGATCCACTTTCCTACTCAGTTACTGAGCAATCGCGGGTGCCCTGCGCGCACGCCCCCTAGTGGTTTTTAAAGGCGCAACATCATATGACGTCCACCCAGGATAACAGAGTCTTCCTCCCGTCATCTTTTGACGGCGGGCGGTTGACAAGTGGTTAAAGGGAAAGTTCAGGAAGCAAAAAAAAAAAATCATACAACCCTATATGGCTGCAGCATCATTGTGCAGCTGTCCCTCACTTGCACTAAACTCAAAAACTGAGCAATCAAAAAACTGCTGATAGGATTGATATCCCTTAATTTGTCTGTAACATGGAACATGATTTGGCATTGCTGGAAGATTGGTCAAAGAAGTGGAAACTGTAGTTTAATATTTTTAAATGTAAAATAATGCACCTAGGGAAAGAGAATCCCCTGAGAGAGTACAACATTGGGGTACAGTGTTAGCTAGCACTACAGAGGAAAACGATTTGGGGGTACTTATTTCAGATGGTTGCAAAATGAACAACCAGTGTGACGAAGCAGTGTGAAAAGGGAATAGGATTCTAGGATGCATCACTAAAGAGATCACCAGAAGGAGGATGGAGCGCCTGATTCCCCTATATACTGTAGATCAGGAAACTTCAAACTACGTCCCTCCAGCTTTTGCAGAACGATAAGTCCCATGAGGCATTGTAAAACTCTGACATTCACAGATATGACTAGGCATGATGGGAATTATAGTTCTTGAACAATGGGAGGGCCATAGTTTGGAGATCCCCGCTGTATATCTTTAGTGAGACCTCATTTAGAATACTGCATCCAGTTCTGGAGACCTTAGTTACACACAAATATTGATAAAACAGAATGAGTCCAGAGATGAGTAACAAAAATAGTGAAAGGTTTGGGGAATAAAATATATCAAGAACGACTTCAGGAACTTAATATGTACAGTCTGGAGGAAAGAAGGGAAAGGGGAGACATGATTGAAACCTTGAAATATATCTAGGAGGTGAATAAGGTTTAGGAGGGCAGTTTTTTCAATATGAAACCAAAATCAAGAACACAGGGACATAACCTCAAACAAACCCGGGTAATGTTCACAACCAATCTTAGAAAGTATTATTTTACTGAAAGGGTTGATGCTTGTAATAAATTATTAGCAGAGGTAGTCTACAGCAAACAGCTTTAAAAATGCTTGGGACAAATGTATATCTATAGTCAGACAATAGAGTTAAAGAAGAAAAAATAAATAAAAATGGGCAGACTCAATGGACTACTCAGTCTTTTTCTGCAGTCACTTCTCTATGTTTCTTTGCTGACCGCCCAGTTCACTGGTCCATTTTGAGCACAGAGTGGCTATTGTAAGTCACTAGTCTGTGCTCTGCCCATCCAGCACTCACTGGAGCACCGGGTAGGAGAAGGGGTGGGAGCAGCCGGCTCAGGCTCTCACTGCGGCGTGCACACTTTTGTGACCCACAAGAGAAGTATGGCCAAAAGAGCTCGTTATTTAGGAGGATTAGATATGCTTACCTAGATTTCCTCTAATGTGAGTTATTCATCTATGGGTATATTTAGGTTACCATAAATATTAGGATCCCTTTAAAACTAGCAATCCAGTTGAGCAGGTGCTTCTTTGACACCATAAGAAAGTAAAAAAAAATAATGTACTTTCCAAGTAATATTTTGAATGTAGCATATTCTATTTGTCTGTACTCTGGAAATCACATACTATAATTAAATACCACTGTCTTGGCAAACTAAAAAGACTCATAACCTGCTTTATAAAACACTTTTTTTTTCAGTGATCAGTAGGGCTGCAAACACCCTTTAATGTCCTTCCAATAAAAGTAGCAGTAACACATTTCCCTAGGTCCACACTCCTCACATTCCTGCACTTCTTATGACATTATAAAGTGGTTCCCCTCACAGCAGTGCGCAGGCCAGGGCATCTGAAATCACCCTAGTGCTAAATAAAATGCTTAATAATCTTTAAAGCTGCCCACCGCACCATTTCCTGCCAGTTTGCAGGATGTTGTAAAATGTTACAATGCCTAATTAGGGTTGTCCTCACACCTCAGCAGCACATAAAAGGGAAGTTTTACCACAAGTCCATGTAATTGAAACTGCCTGAAATTCTCTTACTATTGCAATTTCCAATCAGTTATTGTTGGCAATTACTGAAAGAGTCGCTGAAGTGATTTACTGGCACATAATTATTTCTGCATATATCCACTACTAACAGAAAAAAATAAAAAATACACAGGATTCAGCCAAATATACAATGTGCTTTACGTCTACTGTATGTGACCATTTTGTAAATACTGGTATGTGCAAATATATTGTATTAACATTATTGTACCTGCCAAGTTCTGTTTAAGTCAAGAAATGTACAATGAGTCCCTCTGTCACAGGAGGCCTCTTGAAGCTGTCATTACCAACAAAGGATTTTGTACAGAGTATTACTGTATTTACTGGCGTATAAGACTACCTTTTACACTTAAAAAAACTGGCCAAAAAGCAGGGGTCGTCTTATACGCCAGGTCAGCTGCTCGGATGCTTGCTGACCCGGCGTATACATACAGTATATACCGCTTAGCCAATCCCAGTGAGCGATGTATTCAAATTAATACAGAGCCTGCTCGGATTGGAGTAACAACCTCAGCCAATCCGAGCAGGCTACATACAGTAGCCTGCTCGGATTGGCTTTGAGAGTCAAAGAGGCGTACAGATTTCAAAGTTGGGGGAGATGGTGTCATCTAGGGTCCACCACCAGTTATTAATATTTGATCTGGTATTTACAATGTTTATGTTAACTAACGTTTTGGTTTAAATAAAAGGCCGTACCGGCCATTTTAACTCCAACATTATTTCAGTGTCATCACTTAAGTTAAGGGTTATTGTACAAGTGAATATGGTAGGGGTAATCTGAACTACCCTAGTCATGTGTTTTCACCCTGTCACACCCTAATCTGATGGAAACTACTGATGAACTTATGCCCTGTACACACGATTGGTTGCTTTCATCAGTCTTGCTTACACACCATCGGTTAAAAATCCGATTGTGTCCAACGCGGTGATGTTAAAAAAACGACGTGCTGAGAAAAATTAAGTTAAATGCTTCTGAGCATGCGTCGACTTGATTCTGAGCATGCGTGGATTTTTGACCGATGGATTTCCCCACAGACTATCGTTTTTTTTCTATCGTTTTTTTAACCATCAGATAATTTTAAAACAGGTTCTACGTTTTTTCACCGATAGGAAAAAAAATGATGGGGCCCACACACGATTGGTTTGTCCGATGAAGACGGTCCATCGGACCATTTTCATCAGACGAACCAATCGTGTGTACAGGGCATAAGTGTAATTTTCAAAACACGTTATGATGGCGTATTTCAATGTTTTTACTATCATGAAAGCCGCAATGAGAAATGTGATGCAGTCACCTGAACGTATCAGAAGTACTAAGGGGCAACTTAGGATAAAAAAAAAAGTTAAAACAAGCATTTTGTCACATTAAATGCCACTCCAGCGCATGCACATGGGAGCCGCCAGTCACAGCACAATATCCTTTAGAAATGGCACGATCGCTGTTTCTAAAGGTTTCTATAGTGTGCCTGCGCCGTTGTCTAAGGCGCAATGCGCCATATAGACAATGGCTCCCGTCTCTTTTACAAATATCTCCTAAACCATGGAGGTTTAGGAGATATTTCGAGCGACTACAGGTAAGCCTTAATCTAGGCTTACCTGTAGGAAAAGGTGGTTGTTAAGTGTTAACAACCACTTTAAATCCACTGGCTGAAAAGGAGGAGCGCCAGTGGTGGGACCCAAAAATATAAGGGATTGTGGCAGCTCTGTCCAAAACCACTGTCCAGAGTGGGTAAGTATAATATGTTTGGTATTTTTTTTTTGTGCGGACCGCCGCATGTACATTTACGTCAGCAGAATGGCACAGGCAGGTACATCAACGTATATATACGTGCCTGCCTTGCCGTGGGTCGGGGGTCCGATCGGGACCCCCCCGGTACATGCGGTGGTCCCTGTGGCTGGCCGAGCGATCCGGAATGAGGGGGCGGCTATTTGTTTTTGTCCGCCCCCTCTGGATCGCTCCCAGCCAATCCGCGCGCTCCCGCCGTGTCACTTCCTCCTCCTGTGTAAACACAGGAAGAGGGAAGTGATGTGATCTCTCCCCTCGGCGGTATTTTCAACCGCCGCTGAGGAGAGATCACATCGCACAGTAAGTCTGCACAACACTACACTGACACCAGGACACGCAGGCAGACTCAACCCCTTGCGATCACCCCCCCTCCCCCCTGTCACAGTGTCACTAAATACAGTAATCATATATGTAGGATTACTGTATTTAGTGTCAGTGTGACAGGCAGTGTGACAGACAGTTAGTGTTAGGTTCAGGGTAGCCCCCATACCCCCCCTAATAAAGTTTTAACCCCTTGATCACCACCCTAGTTAACCCTTTAACTCCCTATTGCCAGCGCCACTAAGCGTTCATTTTTCTGATCGCTGTATTAGTGTCGCTGTTCCCGCTAGGTAGCTATTTTCTTTTTATTGCGATTTTTTTTTACTAAAGACATGTGGCTAAATAAATTTTGGCCTAAATGTTTGACTAAAATTTAGTTTATTTGATTTTTCTTATAACAAAAATTAAAAAATATTGATTTTTTTTCAAAAATGTCGCTCTATTTTTGTATATAGCGCAAAAAATAAAAATTGCAGAGGCGATCAAATACCACCACAAGAAAGCTCTATTTGTGAGAAGAAAAGGACGCAAATTTTGTTTGGGAGCCACGTCGCACGACCGCGCAATTGTCAGTTAAAGCGACAGCGACGCAGTGCCGAATCGCAAAAAGGGTCCTGGTCCTTTACCTGCATTTTGGTCCGGGACTTAAGTGGTTAATAAATGTTTTTTTTTTAACGAATGCTTAATGTCACGTTAAAATATGTATTTTGCTTGCACATAATAACTGACTCAAAAATGTTGGCATTTGCACAGACCTTAATCATATAAACATCTACATTTTAAAAGGCTTTACCTATTTTAAAACACTGACAAATCTTTGACTGGATATCATCCAGAATAATATTATTAGTGGTATAGAATCAGCTGCTGTAATGCAATAATGGAATCTGTTACAGAGTTAGAAGGTAAGGAGTTATGCAGAGGGGCATGTCAGTGGGAAGTGTGGTGGAGAGATACAGTACAGCAGTACACTGAACTTTCCAGTAATGAACTATGCTAAGGGTGTGTCAGTAACTCTGACCATTTGAGTACAGGCAGACTGTGTTCCTCAGTAGAATGCAAAGATGAAAGCTGACTACTCTGAGATGGATGTGCTTCCATGCCTCGGCATGGTCAGTTTGAAATAGGAAATTAGGGGGAATGGCGAGATCACCAGCTATTTCACACAAAGCAAGCAATGGAAATAGTACAGAATAATTTTTATTACACAAACATGGTAATACAGACTATCAGAAATATGAAATGCTAGGGTAACATGCACTATAACCGCTTCCTGCCCTGCTTACGCTGCACTACTGCACTACTGCGGCAGAACGGCTCTCCTTGGTTGAAACCCCGTACGGGTACATCCTTATCTTGTTCGGCCATCGGAGGCACGCGCCCGCTGTGCAGCGGGGAACCTGGTGAACGTGGCCGGTGGGCACGATCGCTGCCGGCCATGCACGATTGCGTGCACAAGTGCCAGCACTGGGATTTGTGTGTATAAACACACAAATCCCTGTGCTGTCAGGGAAGAGGAAACGTGTTGTTTGTTCCTACTAAGTAGAAAAAATGATATGTCTCCTCTCCTAGTCACACCCATCTCCACACAGTTACAATGAAGGAACACACAGTTAACTACTTGATCATCCCCTAGTGTTAACCCTGCCCCTGCCAGTGACTTACACAGTAATCAGTGCATTTTTATAGCACTGATGCTGTATAATTGTCAATGATCCCAAAAGTGTCCAATCTGTCCGTCACAATCTCACAGTATCACTAAAAATTGCAAATCACTAAATGGGGTTAATTTACTAAAACAGGAGAATGCAAAATCTGGTGCAGCTCCGCATAAAAACCAATCAGCTTCCAGGATTTTTGTCAAAGCTTAATTGAAGCTGAACTTAGAAGCTGAT
Source organism: Rana kukunoris (assembly GCA_029574335.1). Taxonomy (NCBI): domain Eukaryota; kingdom Metazoa; phylum Chordata; class Amphibia; order Anura; family Ranidae; genus Rana; species Rana kukunoris. The sequence goes on from CM056052.1 coordinate 143,045,422, forward strand.
TGGCTACCATGCAAAGATGTGCCAGATTTTGCACAGTCCAGTTTTAGTAAATCAACACCAATTTGTGGCTGATATATTGAGGCTGATTTACTAGCAGCGTTTGAAATATTCACTCAATAAATTGTAGCTGTGTTCACTTTAAATACCCAATTATGTGCAGATGAAATAAATAAACGGGACTTTTTCACGTGATTGGACAATTGATGTAAATTGTAATGGCCAATCCCCTGCTTAGGGTGGCTGATCTAGAGATATCTCATTTTTATTTAATTCATTGAGGAGCGGCTAGTAAACATGTGAAGGCCATGTAAAAAAAAAAAAAAAAAGAACAGAAATATATAAAGAAAACCCATTACCAAGTAGACATTGCATTCATCTATCTAGTCCTGATGTATCTGCCCACAATCATGGCAACCTAATTTTGAAGTTTACTCATAGTGGTGAACAGCAAAGTGGACAAACTCACTCTATATACCGTATATACCGACCCGAGTATAAGCCAAGTTACCTAATTTTACCTCCAAAAAACTGGGAAAACGTATTGACTCGAGTACAAGCCACGTAAGCAGAAAATATGGTCAACAATGCCCATTTGCACGCCTCACTTTGCCCATTGCAGCCTCACTGTGCCCATTGCAGCCTCACTGTGCCCAACCTCACTATGCCCATTGCAACCTCCTGTGCCCAACCTCACTGTGGCTAGTGCCACCTCACTGTGCCCAACCTCACTGTGCCCATTGCCACCTTACTGTGCCCATTGCCACCTTACTGTGCCCATTGCCACCTCACTGTGACCAACCTCACTGTGCCCATTGCCACCTCCTTGTGCCCATTGCCACCTCACTGTGCCCATTGCAGCCTCCCTGTGCCCGAGTCAGTGTACCTGAATTTTTTGACAGGCTGAGGAAGTTCATTCATTGTTTAAAAGTCGCGGTCTCCTCCTGGTCCCGTTCCGTGACAGGACGTCTTCTTCTTCTCGGACTCGGTTTCCCAGCACACACTGTGTTCAGTGTTCCGCCTATCACAGATGTTCTCTTGTGTGAGGATGAAGAGGCGTCCGTGATTGCCGGAACACTGAACTATCACAGATGTTCTCTTGTGTGAGGATGAAGAGGCGTCCGTGATTGCCGGAACACTGAACTTATACTCGAGTATATACAGTAAATACCCTGCTCTGCTAAAAGTATATATTACATTGTTATTGTGCAAACATATACAATACAAAAGAACTAGCAATATACAAGAGTAACAATGCTAGTCAATTAAATGTGCATCATATTATTGGCAGCTTGCAGAATGATATATGGTACAATTCTTCTCTCAGTTATATAACCTGAGCATGTCTGCACAGTGCCTATTATCAAATTAGTGTCTGGTTAGAGTAGTCTTTTAACGTTTGCTCTAAACCCAGTAGCAATATCCATTTTCCTCCTTCTTCGTGTGTCTCCTTATTATTACAATCTATTGATTGTAAGACTCATGTAGCCATACTCAAGACATCTGGTCTGCACCATGTTCCCCAAACCACATGGACATTTCATTATGTAAAAAGCATTCAAAGGAACATGTGTAAAATATCTTGACAGAAGTACAAAGCCTTGGGAACGGTATTCAATAGCATCACCTCTTATAATTGCATTACATTTCCTATACCCTAGACATGGATATGTGCTTCTATATTTATCATAATATTTGCTGTAAGTAAGAAAACAAATTGTTCTTTAGGTTTTACCCCTTATATTTTCAATACTTGCATATGTAAATCCTAATTTGGAACTTATGTTAGTAACTTCCTGTAACCTTTTTCTATCCAGCTGGTTTTTGATTTCTCAAAAGAATGCCCAATTCTGAAGAGACTGTTGGGTGTGTAGTTGTATTATATCATAAGTCTGTATAAATTTATGGGTTCATAATTCACTACTAATCTGAAATTGCATCATGTGGTTGTACACCTGAGGCGTTACTAGAATACTTTAGAGTCCTGGTGCAAAAAAATATTAAGGCACCCCATTCCCACTCTTTACTCCCATAATGGACCCTTTATTACAGCCCCACAGTGAGTCACCTTCCTGCCATATTGGGGTCACCCACACAGTGGTGGAACACCAGGGGAAGTCTTTTTTTTATTTAATTTTTTTTTTACCATTTTATTATATATTTTTTTACAATTTTATTTTTTATTATTTATTACTTATTTTTTAGGACTCCAGTTTTGGGCTTTGGTGAAATATCAGGGGTCTAAACAGACCCCTATTGTCTCACTTTTGAGACAGAGAAAGGGAAGGAGGACAGATTCATCAGTCCCTTTCTCTGCAGCCTCAGCTGCACAGAATGAATAGACAGGAATATCTCTGTACAGAGCTTTTTGTGCATTCATAAACTGAGGCATAATAAACACAGTTGGGCCAGCAAATAACACATTTACCAGCCCCTTCCCCGCTCTCCATCCTGACAGATCTCCTGCAGCATTTAGCAGGAGGTGGGAGGTGCGCACGGGGCGGGAGGCAGGCCAGGGAAGCCCACAGGGGCCTGGGGCAGGAGGACAAGGATAGGGAAGTGGCGGGAGTGGCATGTGAAAGAGCCAATGCCCTTCATTTCCCTCTTGCAGCTGCTGAATGTCTGCAGGATGGAGAGGAGAAGCAGAAATTCAGATACATGGAGGGATCAGTTCCTCTATATGCCGCTATCCAGGCATACAGGGGGCCACACTAGCCCCATGGAGCATGGGGTTGGGTCGCAATGGTTACCCCTGTGACCCCTGTGCATACGCCACTGTTGTACCCTCATGTTTTCTGTTACTGCAGCAGTTGGCTGACAGTGAAGGAGACAGCCAATCTGATTTCAACAAGGATTTGCATGTGTGTGTGTGGGCAGTAGGAACCGTGATGTAAGGAGCTCACAAAATAGCAGTGGTTGAATCACCCCTGCACAAATCACCGTAGCTGTATGGAGGCTGCTTTAACCACTTGCTTACTGGGCACTTAAACGCCCCTCCTGCCCAGAGCAATTTTCAGCTTTCAGCGCTCTCACATTTTGAATGACAATTACTCAGTCATGCAAAACTGTACCCAAATGATTTTTTTGTCCTTTTTTTCATACAAATAGAGCTTTCTTTTGGTGGTATTTGATCACATCTGTTTTTTTTATTTTTTGCACTATTAATGAAAAAAGACCGAACATTTTGAAAAAAAAAAAAAAATTCTTAGTTTGTGATAAAATTTTGAAAATTATAAATTTTTCTTCATAAATTCTGGCCACAATTTATACTGCTACATGTCTTTGATAAAAATAACCCAACATTTTTGGAAATTATTTGGTCTGTGTGAAAGTTTTAGAGTCTACAAGCTATAGTGCAAATCATAAAAAATTATCACATCTGATCACACCTGATGTACTGAAGGCCTATCTCATTTCTTGAAACCCTAACAAGCCAGGAAAGTACAAATGCCCCCCAAATAACACCTTTTTGGAAAGTAAACATTCTAAGGTATTTATTAAGAGGCATGGTGAGGTATTTGAAGTTGTAATTTTTTTCCCACAATACTTTGCAAAATTAAGATTTTTATTTATTTTAGCTTATTTCTCTCAGATGGCATGTGCACACCACAAATGACACCCCAAAATACATTCTGCTACTCCTCCTGAGTAAAACGATACCCCATGCGTGAGACTTTTTACTGCCTGGCCACATACAGAGGCCCAACATGCAGGGAGTGCCATCAGGGGTTTTAGGAGCATAAATTGCACATCTAACTAGTTGACTACCTATTACACTTTTGAAGGCCCTGGAACACCAGGACAATGGAATTACCCACAAAATGACCCCATTTTGGAAAGCTAATACCCCAACGTATAATCTATGAGGCATATTAAGTCTTTTGAACGGTTTATTTTTTTCCAGCAATTTTTGGAAAATGTGGAAAAAAAAATGAAAATATTTTTTTTTTTACACAAAGTTGTCCATTGATAAGATATTTCCAACACATAGCATGTATATAGCATGTATATAGCAAAAATGACACCCCAAAATACATCCTGCTACTCCTCCTGAGTAGAACGATACCCCATGTGTGAAACTTTTCCACTGCCTGGCCACATACAGAGGCCCAACATGCAGGGAGCGCCATCAGGGGTTTTAGGAGGATAAATTGCACATCTAATCATTAGGCAGAAGAATGATCGAAAAAACAGTCCAGGGTCAGTTCCAGATCAAGCAGAGGCATTACAGAATCGTTAGGCAGAAGAATGGTCAAAAAACAAGCCGGGGTCAGTTCCAGATCAGGCAGAGGTATTACAAAATCGTTAGGCAGAATCGTGGTAAAAAAAACAGAGCAGGCAGTGGCATAAGGGGTGTGAAGGTGTTTGAAGGCAGGAACGGAGAATTAATAATTTAGTTTTCTATGGTAACGGCGAAAACAGTCAGTTAGACAGAGGTCAGGCTGGGAAGGATAATCGGCACAATGGTAAGATGTGTCTCATCTGACTCCTTCACTGGCACACACCTTACATCTTTTTTGACGTCGTCGGCCTGTTTCTGTGGGAGGGACTTTATCGGGAAAATGACGCTTGGCGAGACGACTTAAAACATCAGATCGGATGGTTTTGGGTGCATCGTTCGGAAAAATAAGGGCAGTGATAAGGTCCTTTTGGTAGCCAAGGAAGCGTTTGGGGTTTTGGGTGGAGTTGCGGTATATGACATATGAACTATATATGGCCAATTGAAAAAATGTAATGGCAACTTTTTTGTACCAATGGTACATCCGCCTTGTGGCAAGATAGGGTTCAAGCATCTGGTCATTGAAGTCGACCCCCCCATAAACAACTTGTAGTCCTGGATGCATGTGGGCTTTCGGATGGTGGTGCCATGCCTTCTGTGGGTTTCAACGACGGTGTCATTGTGGATGGTAGATAACATGTACACATCCCTTCTGTCCTTCCACTTCACTGCCAGAACCTCCTTGTTTCGCAGACTTGCATCCGCGGACCGTTTTCATCAGACATGTCTCCTTGTGTGTACGGGGCCTTACAGGTGTTTCATTCATTATTAAGTGGAAGAATGGGTTTGAGAATAAAGTTGGCAGTGCCTTTACCCAGGACAAGGCCTTCCTTCCTGGGAAATTAATCAGTAATCTAAACAAAGTTATGGAGAGCAAAAGAGCTATTGCGACCGTCATATAACATTAACAATAAGCATATAGATGCACACCAGTATAGAAATAATACAAACTTTATATAAGAAAGGATTAATAACAGTACATACATCTAATGTACAACAGATATAATCAGCTAAGGGCCCAAAAAAGAGTTCTTGTGCAACTGTGCACATATACCCAGGTATATATGGTTATTAATAGAGATATCGCCAGATGAATTTTGCAGAAAAGTCCATTTGCAAGGGCCGCTGAGAATGATGAGGCATCTGTCTTTGTGTCGGACACCTAATGACAAGATCAGCGATCATGGGGAAATAATCCAAAAGTTGTCCAACCAGCCTGGAATGGAGGTTCTTACTTGGAGGAATTGGCACTGGAACTCAGAGTCAGCTTACCTGCTCTGTGATTTAATCCCTACATAGTAGTTTCTAATCTGTCATGCCACCGGACTTCTAACTACCAGAAGGGAAAGAGTAAACTAGAACAGGGGCTGCATATAAAATATATTTCAATAAACAGGTCCACCTACTAATATACCAAAAGGTACATACATGCAATAAGTTATGGGCAGCTGCATTTTAAATATTAGAACTTTGGAATACTTGCATAAAGGTCTCTGCTTCTGATCCGGGTAAAAATAAAGCAGTGGAAGCAGCTCCTATGTGTATAAGACTATGTAGCTCAATTTTCTGTCTCTCTCTGCTCTTCATCCTTCTGGTGGTTCCAAAGCCCCTCCCTATGGTAGGAAGTATTAATACATAACAATGTGATATTAGGACCTTACAGTAGAAGGCATCAGATCACTATATTACCATTACCCTTTAAAAATGTCTTCTGTAATATGCAATACATATGTTTTTTCCACATAATCAGATCAGTTTGCAGAGTTAAAACCCAGCTGGAAAAATTTAGAAATAAAATATTATTTGCTGGGTGTACCAGAAACCAGATAAAACCCAGATATTTATTACTGGCATACCACTTACACAATAATAAAAATTTGACAGAGAAATAAAATAACACCAATTATTTGCTGGGAAAAATGTACCAGAAACAAAGAAAAATGTGACAATGATAGATGTGTAAGCTCATCAGCTTACACATTTAATATAAGACAGAGTAAATTTCTCATGGACGGAGATATTTACTGTATAAGGGCTTGGCAGTTTTGTGATTAAATTATATACCACTTACACATGAAATATTTCTGGTTATAATAAGACCCGGACCAAAATATAACCTTGCCCCTTTTTTTATTCTTATGACACGGTCGTGAGCAACATTGGCGTCTCATAAATGAGCTTTCTTTTGGTTATTTACCTCTGCGGTTTTTATTTTTTGCGCTAAACAAAAATAACACAATTTTAAAAAAAATGCATTTTTTACTTTTTGCTGCTGATTCTTCTGTATTTTTGGTAAAAAAAATGTGATCGGTTGGTTTTGCAAAATTTATAGGCAAAATAAGGGATAGTTTTATTGAAGCGGCGAAATTTTTTTCGTGTGCGACATTGGCGGACACTTCACAGCATTTTTGGGAAATTGTCATTTTCACAGCAAAAATTGCATTGTTTACTGTGGAAATGACAGTTGCAGTTTGGGAGTTAACCACAGGTGGCGCTGTAACTTTCGCTGTGACTGTGTGTGTGTTTACAACTGTAGAGGGGTGTGGCTGTATGTGTGACATCATCGATCGCGTCCCCCTATTACAGGGATGACGCGATCGATGCTACGGCCACAGAGAAGCACGGGGAAGCCACAGAGAAGCACGGATAGCCGCACTGCAGCGGCGATCGGGTCCGCGAATCCCGTGGTCCCGGTCCTGGAGCTTCAGACCGGGTCACGGGCGCGCGCCGCGGGCGCGCGCCCGTGACCCACGGCTGGGTACTAAAATCAACGCGCCATTCTGCCGACGTAAATGTGCAGTAGGCGGTCCTTAAGTGGTTAAAGAGAAGGGAATAATATACACAATATTTTATATAGTTGTTTGTCTATAGGTTTCACCATATGGACCGGATAAAATTGACCTAAAACTAGTAGGGGCAGCTGGAGCACTATTGCCACGTACACACGACCGTTTTAATGTCATGGAAAAAGCAAAGTTTATCTTGACATGATTCTTGACAAGCCTGCCTTGCATACACACGATTGTGAAAAAAAAAATGCTTGAGGAAAGCATGGTGACGTACAACATGTACGACGGCACTATAAAGGGGAAGTTCCATTCGAATGGCGCCAACCTTTGGACTTGATTATGCAAATTTTCCTTCTCATAACATATCTGAGCATGCACGTTTTTAATGCCCATTTTTCACGTTGCAAAAAATGCTCTGGAGCCTACACAATTTAAAAAATGCAATTTTTCTCATCATGAAAAACGGTTGTGTGTATAGCCCTGTACACACGGCAGAGAACCTCGACGGGCGGAACACATCGTTCCGCCCGTCGAGGTTCTCTGCCGGCCGTCAGAATCTGCGACTGCGAATCTGCAACCAGCCATTTTTTTTACCATTTTATTATATATTTTTTTACAATTTTATTTTTTATTATTTATTACTTATTTTTTAGGACTCCAGTTTTGGGCTTTGGTGAAATATCAGGGGTCTAAACAGACCCCTATTGTCTCACTTTTGAGACAGAGAAAGGGAAGGAGGACAGATTCATCAGTCCCTTTCTCTGCAGCCTCAGCTGCACAGAATGAATAGACAGGAATATCTCTGTACAGAGCTTTTTGTGCATTCATAAACTGAGGCATAATAAACACAGTTGGGCCAGCAAATAACACATTTACCAGCCCCTTCCCCGCTCTCCATCCTGACAGATCTCCTGCAGCATTTAGCAGGAGGTGGGAGGTGCGCACGGGGCGGGAGGCAGGCCAGGGAAGCCCACAGGGGCCTGGGGCAGGAGGACAAGGATAGGGAAGTGGCGGGAGTGGCATGTGAAAGAGCCAATGCCCTTCATTTCCCTCTTGCAGCTGCTGAATGTCTGCAGGATGGAGAGGAGAAGCAGAAATTCAGATACATGGAGGGATCAGTTCCTCTATATGCCGCTATCCAGGCATACAGGGGGCCACACTAGCCCCATGGAGCATGGGGTTGGGTCGCAATGGTTACCCCTGTGACCCCTGTGCATACGCCACTGTTGTACCCTCATGTTTTCTGTTACTGCAGCAGTTGGCTGACAGTGAAGGAGACAGCCAATCTGATTTCAACAAGGATTTGCATGTGTGTGTGTGGGCAGTAGGAACCGTGATGTAAGGAGCTCACAAAATAGCAGTGGTTGAATCACCCCTGCACAAATCACCGTAGCTGTATGGAGGCTGCTTTAACCACTTGCTTACTGGGCACTTAAACGCCCCTCCTGCCCAGAGCAATTTTCAGCTTTCAGCGCTCTCACATTTTGAATGACAATTACTCAGTCATGCAAAACTGTACCCAAATGATTTTTTTGTCCTTTTTTTCATACAAATAGAGCTTTCTTTTGGTGGTATTTGATCACATCTGTTTTTTTTTTTTTTGCACTATTAATGAAAAAAGACCGAACATTTTGAAAAAAAAAAAAATTCTTAGTTTGTGATAAAATTTTGAAAATTATAAATTTTTCTTCATAAATTCTGGCCACAATTTATACTGCTACATGTCTTTGATAAAAATAACCCAACATTTTTGGAAATTATTTGGTCTGTGTGAAAGTTTTAGAGTCTACAAGCTATAGTGCAAATCATAAAAAATTATCACATCTGATCACACCTGATGTACTGAAGGCCTATCTCATTTCTTGAAACCCTAACAAGCCAGGAAAGTACAAATGCCCCCCAAATAACACCTTTTTGGAAAGTAAACATTCTAAGGTATTTATTAAGAGGCATGGTGAGGTATTTGAAGTTGTAATTTTTTTCCCACAATACTTTGCAAAATTAAGATTTTTATTTATTTTAGCTTATTTCTCTCAGATGGCATGTGCACACCACAAATGACACCCCAAAATACATTCTGCTACTCCTCCTGAGTAAAACGATACCCCATGCGTGAGACTTTTTACTGCCTGGCCACATACAGAGGCCCAACATGCAGGGAGTGCCATCAGGGGTTTTAGGAGCATAAATTGCACATCTAACTAGTTGACTACCTATTACACTTTTGAAGGCCCTGGAACACCAGGACAATGGAATTACCCACAAAATGACCACATTTTGGAAAGCTAATACCCCAACGTATAATCTATGAGGCATATTAAGTCTTTTGAACGGTTTATTTTTTTCCAGCAGTTTTTGGAAAATGTGGAAAAAAAAATGAAAATATTTTTTTTTTTACACAAAGTTGTCCATTGATAAGATATTTCCAACACATAGCATGTATATAGCATGTATATAGCAAAAATGACACCCCAAAATACATCCTGCTACTCCTCCTGAGTAGAACGATACCCCATGTGTGAGACTTTTCCACTGCCTGGCCACATACAGAGGCCCAACATGCAGGGAGCGCCATCAGGGGTTTTAGGAGGATAAATTGCACATCTAATCATTAGGCAGAAGAATGATCAAAAAACAGTCCAGGGTCAGTTCCAGATCAAGCAGAGGCATTACAGAATCGTTAGGCAGAAGAATGGTCAAAAAACAAGCTGGGGTCAGTTCCAGATCAGGCAGAGGTATTACAAAATCGTTAGGCAGAATCGTGGTAAAAAAAACAGAGCAGGCAGTGGCATAAGGGGTGTGAAGGTGTTTGAAGGCAGGAACGGAGAATTAATAATTTAGTTTTCTATGGTAACGGCGAAAACAGTCAGTTAGACAGAGGTCAGGCTGGGAAGGATAATCGGCACAATGGTAAGATGTGTCTCATCTGACTCCTTCACTGGCACACACCTTACATCTTTTTTGACGTCGTCGGCCTGTTTCTGTGGGAGGGACTTTATCGGGAAAATGACGCTTGGCGAGACGACTTAAAACATCAGATCGGATGGTTTTGGGTGCATCGTTCGGAAAAATAAGGGCAGTGATAAGGTCCTTTTGGTAGCCAAGGAAGCGTTTGGGGTTTTGGGTGGAGTTGCGGTATATGACATATGAACTATATATGGCCAATTGAAAAAATGTAATGGCAACTTTTTTGTACCAATGGTACATCCGCCTTGTGGCAAGATAGGGTTCAAGCATCTGGTCATTGAAGTCGACCCCCCCATAAACAACTTGTAGTCCTGGATGCATGTGGGCTTTCGGATGGTGGTGCCACGCCTTCTGTGGGTTTCAACGACGGTGTCATTGTGGATGGTAGATAACATGTACACATCCCTTCTGTCCTTCCACTTCACTGCCAGAACCTCCTTGTTTCGCAGACTTGCATCCGCGGACCGTTTTCATCAGACATGTCTCCTTGTGTGTACGGGGCCTTACAGGTGTTTCATTCATTATTAAGTGGAAGAATGGGTTTGAGAATAAAGTTGGCAGTGCCTTTACCCAGGACAAGGCCTTCCTTCCTGGGAAATTAATCAGTAATCTAAACAAAGTTATGGAGAGCAAAAGAGCTATTGCGACCGTCATATAACATTAACAATAAGCATATAGATGCACACCAGTATAGAAATAATACAAACTTTATATAAGAAAGGATTAATAACAGTACATACATCTAATGTACAACAGATATAATCAGCTAAGGGCCCAAAAAAGAGTTCTTGTGCAACTGTGCACATATACCCAGGTATATATGGTTATTAATAGAGATATCGCCAGATGAATTTTGCAGAAAAGTCCATTTGCAAGGGCCGCTGAGAATGATGAGGCATCTGTCTTTGTGTCGGACACCTAATGACAAGATCAGCGATCATGGGGAAATAATCCAAAAGTTGTCCAACCAGCCTGGAATGGAGGTTCTTACTTGGAGGAATTGGCACTGGAACTCAGAGTCAGCTTACCTGCTCTGTGATTTAATCCCTACATAGTAGTTTCTAATCTGTCATGCAACCGGACTTCTAACTACCAGAAGGGAAAGAGTAAACTAGAACAGGGGCTGCATATAAAATATATTTCAATAAACAGTTCCACCTACTAATATACCAAAAGGTACATACATGCAATAAGTTATGGGCAGCTGCATTTTAAATATTAGAACTTTGGAATACTTGCATAAAGGTCTCTGCTTCTGATCCGGGTAAAAATAAAGCAGTGGAAGCAGCTCCTATGTGTATAAGACTATGTAGCTCAATTTTCTGTCTCTCTCTGCTCTTCATCCTTCTGGTGGTTCCAAAGCCCCTCCCTATGGTAGGAAGTATTAATACATAACAATGTGATATTAGGACCTTACAGTAGAAGGCATCAGATCACTATATTACCATTACCCTTTAAAAATGTCTTCTGTAATATGCAATACATATGTTTTTTCCACATAATCAGATCAGTTTTTGCAGAGTCAGATAAAACCCAGATTACTGGAAAAATTTAGAAATAAAATATTATTTGCTGGGTGTACCAGAAACCAGCTCATCAGCTTACACACTTTCTCATGATATTTACTGTATCTTGGCATACCACTTACACAATAATATATAATTTATTCTTATGACAGAGCAACATCTCTGATTATTTAACTTAACACCAAGCTGCTGATGTAGATGTGATCTGGGCTGAAAAATGTAGACAATTCAAAATTTTGAAAGTAAGACAAACAAAGAAAAATGTGACAATGATAGATGTGTAAGCATTAATCACTGTTTCCAGAAATCAGCACATACATTGTTCACTAGACATTTAATATAAGATGCCAGAGTAAATGATGTACTTTAAAGATAATAATATTTGCATTGGACGGAGTCTACTCATTCTTTGTAGTTCATAAGAACTATAAGGGCTTTGGTGCAGTTTTGTGATTAAATTATATAGCAACATCATTGTGAAGTTCAGACTCATGAAATATTTCTGGTTAGTTAACCACTTAAGACCCGGACCAAAATGCAGGTAAAGGACCTTGCCCCTTTTTGCGATTCGGCACTGCGTCGTTTTAACTGACAATTGCACGGTCGTGCAACGTGGCTCCCAAACAAAATTGGTGTCCTTTTTTCCCCATAAATAGAGCTTTCTTTTGGTGGTATTTGATCACCTCTGCGGTTTTTATTTTTTGCGCTATAAACAAAAATAGAGCGACAATTTTAAAAAAAATGCAATATTTTTTACTTTTTGCTATAATAAATATCCCCCAAAAATATATAAAAAAAAACATTTTTTTTTTCCTCAGTTTAGGCCGATACGTATTCTTCTACGTATTTTTGGTAAAAAAAATCGCAATAAGCGTTTATCGGTTGGTTTTCGCAAAATTTATAGCGTTTACAAAATAAGGGATAGTTTTATTGCATTTTTATAAATTTTTTTTTTTTTTACTACTAATAGCGGCGATCAGCGATTTTTTTCATGACTGCGACAATATGGCGGACACTTCGGACAATTTTGACACATTTTTGGGACAATTGTCATTTTCACAGCAAAAATTGCATTGTTTACTGTGGAAATGACAGTTGCAGTTTGGGAGTTAACCACAGGTGGCGCTGTAACTTTCGCTGTGACTGTGTGTGTGTTTACAACTGTAGAGGGGTGTGGCTGTATGTGTGACATCATCGATCGCGTCCCCCTATTACAGGGATGACGCGATCGATGCTACGGCCACAGAGAAGCACGGGGAAGCCGTGTTTACACACGGCTCTCCCCGTTCTTCCGCTCCAGGGACGGATAGCCGCACTGCAGCGGCGATCGGGTCCGCGAATCCCGTGGTCCCGGTCCTGGAGCTTCAGACCGGGTCACGGGAGCGCGCCGCGGGCGCGCGCCCGTGACCCACGGCTGGGTACTAAAATCAACGCGCCATTCTGCCGACGTAAATGTGCAGTAGGCGGTCCTTAAGTGGTTAAAGAGAAGGGAATAATATACACAATATTTTATATAGTTGTTTGTCTATAGGTTTCACCATATGGACCGGATAAAATTGACCTAAAACTAGTAGGGGCAGCTGGAGCACTATTGCCACGTACACACGACCGTTTTAATGTCATGGAAAAAGCAAAGTTTATCTTGACATGATTCTTGACAAGCCTGCCTTGCATACACACGATTGTGAAAAAAAAAATGCTTGAGGAAAGCATGGTGACGTACAACATGTACGACGGCACTATAAAGGGGAAGTTCCATTCGAATGGCGCCAACCTTTGGACTTGATTATGCAAATTTTCCTTCTCATAACATATCTGAGCATGCACGTTTTTAATGCCCATTTTTCACGTTGCAAAAAATGCTCTGGAGCCTACACAATTTAAAAAATGCAATTTTTCTCATCATGAAAAACGGTTGTGTGTATAGCCCCGTACACACGGCAGAGAACCTCGACGGGCGGAACACATCGTTCCGCCCGTCGAGGTTCTCTGCCGGCCGTCAGAATCTGCGACTGCGAATCTGCAACCAGCCATTCATCCCGACGGGCGGGGCGAGCAGAGAGCGTACACACGGCCGAGGTTCTCGCTGGAATGCAGCTCCCAGCGAGGTTCTCGCTGGTTTCTGGCGAGAACCTCGGCCGTGTGTACGGGGCCTATGCAGCATGAGGCTCCTGATTCAGCATAGTTGAAACACTGTGTAGCAGTATTAACTTCCTTCATTGACATTTTCCTATAGACAGATTCACCTGGGATATCCTTGGAAGCCTGAAAATATGCAAAGCCACTTCTGATCTTTAGTGAAAGATTTTCAACTGGTATCCTCAAGTGATATAAGAAACAAATGGATCACTTTTAGATAGACAGAGCTTTTATTTCCCTACTACTTAACCACTTCAGCCGGAAGATTTGGCTGCTTAATGACCAGGCCATTTTTTGCTATATGGCACTGCATCGCTTTAACTGACAATTGCGTGGCCTTGCGATGCTGTACCCAAACAATATTGATGTCCGTTTTTTCCCTTAAATAGACCTTTCTTTTGGTGGCATTTGATCACCTCTGCAGTTTTTATTTTTTGCACTATAAAAAAAAGAAGGGTGACAATTTTGAATAAAACACAATGGGCCAGATTCAGGTACACGTACATTTGCGAAGCGTATCCGAGATACGCTACGCAGCCTATTTTACCAGGCTGTCTAACGAATTCTGGTAGATTTTTGCCCGTACGTTACGGCGGCGTAGTCTATTTCTCGCCGCGTAATCGAAATACGCATGCTCCGTTCAGAAATTTCCCGATGTGCATTGCGTGAAAGAACGTCGATATGTCATTCGTTGTTTGAGTAGCGTCGTTTACGGACATCGGAAAACGTTGATATTCGATGCGGGAACGACGGCCATACTTAACATGGGCTGTCTAATATTAGAGCAACAAAAAGCTGGTATAGTTTTACGCAGCAAAAAGATGACTAAAGATGCCGTAAGAGATTGCGATAGACGTTCGTAATTTTGTGGATAGTCGGCAAAAGCTCATTAGCATACCCTGACGCGGAAAACGACGGGAACTCCACCCAGTGGCCGCAATTTTATTGCAGCGTAGATCCGAAGGCGTACGAACATGTAATCCAGTCGAATTGAAGCCCGCAGCCGTATTTTCATGGTTTGAGGTTTCAGACTAGCTAGAAAACGCGCGTAATTTGAAAGTACTCCAGTCTAACACCAGTTAGACAGGAGTTACGGCTCTCTGAATCTGGCCCAATGTCTTTTACTTTTTGCTATAATAAATATTCCAAATAAAAAAATAATTGCAATAAGTGTACATTGATTGGTTTGCGCAAAAGTTATAGCGTCTACAAAATAGGGGATAGATTTATGGAATTTTTATAATTATTATTTGTTTACTAGAAATAGCGGTGATCAGCGATTTTCTATCTGGACTGCGATATTGCACAGACACATCGGACACTTTTGACACATTTTTGGGAATAGTGATAACTGTACAGCGATCAGTGCTATAAAAATCCACTGATTACTGTGTAAATGTCACTGGCAGGGAAGGGGTTAACACTAGGGGGCGATTCAGTGGTTAACTGTGTTCTGTAGGTGTGTCCTAACTGTAGAGGGGATGGGACTTACTAGGATGAGAGAGAGATTGGTGTTCATACTCAGTATGAACACACGATCAATCTCCTCTCCCCTGAGAGAACCAGGATCTGTGCATTTACATCCTGGTTCTCGCTCTGTTATGAGTGATCTTAGGTGCCTGGCGGTCATTGCGCCCGTCGGGCACTTGCTTTGGCTCCGGGTACACACTGCGGATCTAGTGGCTAAAAGGCAAAAGCGAAGTAAGGTAACGTAGTTTTGCCCAGCCATGCCATTCTGCCGCAGTAAAACTGTGGCGGCTGGTCGGCAAGTGGTTAATGAAACCAATTTATTAAAGAATGTTATAATATTCACACAATAAATAGTGTGAATATTCAATTCAATTATCCAATCAAAAAAAAAAAACTATTTAATCTGAAAATGAGTGCATAATTAAGCTGAATATGCACACAGTTTTTTTTTTTTTTTTGTGCAGACATTTTCAGATTGTTTAGTAAATCAGCTTGATTGTAATCTACTATCAATCAAAGTAAACATGAAGTATACAGGAGGGTTTCAATGTAAATAAAATACTAATAAAGTAATGAAAATAGTATAAAACAATGTAACATTTACTGTAAGTTACTGTAGGTGCAGTACAATAATGATTTCTAGGGAAATATTATTTTATATTGTAATTGACCAGATGTATTTATGTGGTTATGGGGCAATATTAACCAGAAACATTTCTTAAGGGAACTATAATTAAAAATGAAAAGCAGTATTCTTCTCAGCTACAGCTCACAAACTTGGAAATGGTTATAGTTACTAGTCTTTTATATTTTACAATCTTTGTGTGTCTTTCTTCCTCTCCCAAACTATTTTAAAAGGCATTGGCACACAGTTTAACTTACTGACAGTTAAATATACAGCTGGGATTTTAGTGATTAAAAACATTAGAACTAAAACAAACTGTCAGTACTACAGAGTTCTATCTAAGGTGGGGCATACATATACTACATGTTTATGAATGCCAACGCATAGCATTAATCCGCAGTTTAGGTAGTTTTCTAGGTTACCCACAGATTTTTCCAAAACTCTTTTAACGGCTTGATGATTAAAAGATAAATAATTACATGACAACAAACAAGGATATAATGCTTTTGCTATGTACAATAATTGAGCCTTCCTTCATATTTCTTTTTTGTTATTACTGCATGTGAGTGGGTGAGGAGATGTCTCCTTTGACTTCATTATGAGACTAGCAGCACTCATCAAGATTTTATTTGTATGCAATTATGTTCAAAAACAACTCAGAGACAATGAGTAAATTCAATTTGTAAAACTGCTAATGCTTTATATGTTAAAGACAGAAAGTATATGTATTTAATTAAACTTAGGCCGCGTACACACGAGGAGACATGTCCGCTGAAACTGGTTCGCAGACCAGTTTCCGCGGACATGTCCGATCGTGTGTACGGCCTAGAGGACAGGTTTCCAGCGGACAAAAGTTTCTAAGCATGCTGCTGAAAAAATTAAGTTCAATGCTTCCAAGCACTTGATTCTGAGAATATGCAGGTTTTTGGTCTGATGCTTTTGCGTACTAACCATTGTTTTGGTCCGATGGTCAGGCACCCATCGGACCGATTTTAAAGCAAGTTTTAAAACTTTGGTCCAATGGACAACGGTCCGATGGGCTGTACACACGATCGATTTGGATAAGGCCAGTTTCATCGGACCGGTCTGATCGTGTGTACGCGGCCTAAGGTCTTGTACACACGAGTGAATAAATCCGCTGAACATGGTCCGACGGACCATTTCAGCCGAAAAATCCGCTCGTGTGTAGGGGCAAACGGACCGTTCTGGCCGGATTCCTCCGGCGGAAAATTTCCAAAGCATGCTTTGGAATTTTTCCGCCGGAGAGCTGTCCGTCAGATATGTCCGCTGGTTAGTACGGCAAACCAGCGGACATATCTGCCCGCACATGCGTCGTATCCTGTGAATGGATCCGACGCATTCGCGCGGAAGTGTTTACTTCCTGGTGCGGTGACGTGGCGGCGACGTTACCGCGCTGTCCGCCGGCGGGGAATTTGATCCGATGGTGTGTACAGCCATCGGATCAAAACATCCCGGCGTAAATATGCGCTGTAAACGGTCCGGGGACCGTTTACAGCGGATATATCCCATCGTGTGTACAAGGCCTAAGAGTAATAAAAACAAAGTGTTTTAATCTATCTCCATTTGGTCAAGAACTAACAAAAAAAGATTTGCCTTTAATTATACTTTAACCACTTGTTTACTGGGCACATATACCCCCTTCCTGCCCAGGTGAAATTTCAGCTTTCAGCACTGTCACGCTTTGAATGATAATTGCGCGGTCGTGAGACGTGGCTCCCAAACAAAATTGGCGTCCTTTTTTTCCCACAAATAAAGCTTTATTTTGGTGGTATTTGATCACATCTGCTTTTTTCATTTTTTGCGCTATAAACAAAAATAGAGCGACCATTTTGAAAAAAAACTAAATTTTTTACTTTTTGCTATAATAAATATCCAATAATAAAAAAATAATAATATTTTTTCTCAGTTTAGTCTGATACATACTCTTCTACATATTTTTGGTAAAAATAAAAACCGCAATAGGCGTATAGTGATTGGTTTGCGCTAACGTTATAGCGTCTACAAAAGAGGGGATAGAATTATTATTTTTTATTATTATTTTTTTTTTTTTTTTTACTAGTAATGGCTGGCGATCTGCGTTTTTTGGCAGGACTGTGATATTGCGGCAAACACATCGTACACTTTTGACACATTTTTGGGACCATTCATACAGCAAACAATGATATAAAAATGCACTGATTACTGTATAAATGTGACTGGCAGGGAAGGGGTTAACACTAGGGGGTAAGTAAGGGGTTAATGTATTCCCTAATTAGTGATTCTTACTGTGGGGGGAGGGGGTGACTGGGGGAGGTGACCGATGGTTGTCCCTATGTACAAGGGACACACCATCAGTCTCCTCTCCCTGACAGGACATGGAGCTCTGTGTTTACACACAGAGCTCCATGTCCCTGTCTCCGTGACCACCGATCGCGGGTGCCTGGAGGACATTGCGGCCGCCAGGCACGTGCATCGGCACCTGACTGACGCAGCGGGCATGTGTGCCCAGTTGTAACGGCATACGTTTTTTTTTATCCTAATACATTCTCTGCATTAAGATAATTTAGGGTGATCAACCCCCCAGCCCCCCTAAATGCTTACCTGGCTGCTTTTTCAATCCAGCACTATGCCGAGAGCAGCACCACCCTCTCTGCTCACAGGACACAGATGCCATTAGCTCCTGCTGCTGTCAATCAAATCCTGTAAGAAGGGAGAAAATGCACACAGCCATACACATGAACTGAAGTGAGCCGGATGTGTGCCCCCATAGTAAGCGGCTTGCTGTGGTGGTGCAAGCTGAAGAGGAGGAGTGGACAGCGTGGGTGGGGGACCCTAGAATAGGAGGTTAAGGGATGTTCTGTGCAATGTCATTGCCAAGAGCAGGAAAGTAGAATATGTTTATTATTTTAGGGGAAAAAATAGCAGCCTTTACAAGTGGTTTAAAGTTTCATGCAGCAGAATAAAATACAGAAAGGCATTATTGCTCCAGGTGGACACTCAGATCATCCACCGCCCATGGTTGCATAGGGATCCAGATACAAACCAATAGGCTGCACTTCCACAGTCTGATTTTATTTTTTATATACAGTGAAAGTATTCGGCCCCCTTGAACTTTGCGGCCTTTTGCCACATTTCAGGCTTCAAACATAAAGATATAAAACTGTAATTTTTTGTGAAGAATCAACAACAAGTGGGACACAATCATGAAGTGGAACGAAATTTATTGGATATTTCAAACTTTGTAATCAAATAAAAATCTGAAAAATTGGGCGTGAAAAATTATTCAGCCCCTTTACTTTCAGTGCAGCAAACTCTCTCCAGAAGTTCAGTGAGGATCTCTGAATGATCCAATGTTGACCTAAATGACTAATGATGATAAATAGAATCCACCTGTGTGTAATCAAGTCTCCGTATAAATGCACCTGCACTGTGATAGTCTCAGAGGTCCATTTAAAGCGCAGAGGGCATCATGAAGAACAAGGAACACACCAGGCAGGTCTGAGATACTGTTGTGGAGAAGTTTAAAGCCGTATTTGGATACAAAAAGATTTTCCAAGCTTTAAACATCCCAAGGAGCACTGTGCAAGCGATAATATTGAAATGGAAGGAGTATCAGACCACTGCAAATCTACGAAGACCTGGTCGTCCCTCTAAACTTTCAGCTCATACAAGGAGAAGACTGATCAGAGATGCAGCCAAGAGGCCCATGATCACTCTGGATGAACTGCCGAGATCTACAGCTGAGGTGGGAGACTCTGTCCATAGGACAACAATCAGTCGTATACTGCACAAATCTGGCCTTTATGGAAGAGTGGCAAGAAGAAAGCCATTTCTTAAAGATACATGTCTTTTAAAGTTTGCCACAAGCCACCTGGGAGACACACCAAACATGTGGAAGAAGGTGCTCTGGTCAGATGAAACCAAAATCAAACTTTTTGGCAACAATGCAAAACGTTATGTTTGGTGTAAAAGCAACACAGCTCATCACCCTGAACACACCGTCCCCATTGTCAAACATGGTGGTGGCAGCATCATGGTTTGGGCCTGCTTTTCTTCAGCAGGGATAGGGAAGATGGTTAAAATTGATGGGAAGATGGATGGAGCCAAATACAGGACCATTCTGGAAGAAAACTTGATGGAGTCTGCAAAAGACCTGAGACTGGGACAGAGATTTGTCTTCCAACAAGACAATGATCCAAAACATAAAGCAAAATCTACAATGGAATGGTTCACAAATAAACATATCCAGGTGTTAGAATGGCCAAGTCAAAGTCCAGACCTGAATCCAATCGAGAATCTGTGGAAAGAACTGAAAACTGCTGTTCACAAACGCTCTCCATCCAACCTCACTGAGCTTGAGCTGTTTTGCAAGGAGGAATGGGCAAAATGTGCAAAACTGATGGAGACAGACCCCAAGCAACTTACAGCTGTAATCGCAGCAAAATGTGACGCTACAAAGTATTAACTTAAGGGGGCTAAATAATTTTGCACGCCCAATTTTTCAGTTTTTTTATTTGTTAAAGTTTGAAATATCCAATACATTTCGTTCCACTTCATGATTGTGTCCCACTTGTTGTTGATTCTTCACAAAAAATTACAGTTTTATATCTTTATGTTTGAAGCCTGAAATGTGGCAAAAGGTCGCAAAGTTCAAGGGGGCCGAATACTTTCGCAAGGCACTGTATAATCAAAAAGCTTTATTTTAAGTAGTGTAAACTGTGGTGCATTGCTCACAGCCACACCCTATTCATCTATTTGACAGAATGAAGAAGTTGTGAGTTTGTACTACTAGCGATAAAGCTTGTCAAAGTGCAGCCTGTTTATTTATATTTTCCAATTCTTTTCATTTTGGACAGAGTAGCAAAAGGTTTGAACCCGTCTGTTTTTTTTGTTTTTTTAATTGTTGTCTATTTCATCACTGGAAAATTCACCTCATCCTATTAATTGGTTGAACAAGAGAAATCGGTTGATTTCCTCATCCATGCTAAATCACATGGATGAAGGAATCTACACTACCGACTATTGTATTCAGGAAGCTACAGCATCAGCGGTTACCTGAATTCACAAATGGTGACTGGACCTGATTGGATGTAGTCAGTATTTTCCAAGAATTGTCCACCTGGCTCAGTTGAGTTTAAAATCAGCTTTTGCACAGCCATGTAGAGCTGACAAGGCCTCTAGGCTCACATTTTATCCAATTACCGCTGAACTTTGAGCTGATCATGGTTAGAGTAAGTGGTATCATCACTTTCTTACACTTATAAAACCCAATGCACTTACATGGGTAAAACATAATAACACCAATGCATTGTGTTAGCCATTTTGTCTGTATTCATCATTTGCCATTTTTTACATGCTGTTTTACAAGTTGTGATTATGTAAGTGCAATATTTTATATAACACTATATTGAGCCCTTACTTTGTATATGATACTCGCTGCTGAGAGCGTTTTGGAGCTGGTCTGTTTTCTGGATAGATTTTCATTGCTGGTGAGAGGTTCCTGTGCTGGTCTTTATTACTTCCATGAGATCCATCCCCTTTTTTTGACAGAGCGAGTTTTTACCACTTTGAATAAGAGGGGCCACTGGTGTTCCAGTAAGCCTCCAGTGTGGAGTTCAATGTTTCCAAGCATGCACCGACTTGATTCTGAGCATGTGTGGATTTTTCTCCGATGGAGTTCCACACAGACGATCAGAATTTCTTATTGTTTTTTTTCCATCTAAAAATTTAAAACATGTTCTATTTTTTTACACCGATGGAAAAAAGTCATCGGAAAAAACAATTGTGTGTACACGGCATAAGGAGCAAAGAAATGCCCCTTCTCTTCTTAACATGCCGTAAAACAAAGTAAAGGAACATTTCCCCAAAGAGAAACCAACACCAAAAATAACTTTTGGCTTTAGATACACTTTAAGGATTGGCACAAATAAAGCAACATTTTACAGGGACCAGATGCTAAAGGTGCATAGGCTACAATGAATTTAGCTGCATTATATATAAATATATATATATATATATATATATATATATATATATATATATATATATATATATATATATATCACATACTTAGTATTTGCTGCCCATATGAAATAACTCCACAAACTAGCAGACACCTAGCTGATCTGGCAAATGCATGAACTGCCAGTATGGGCAGGATTGTAAATAATACCTGATTATTTTTGTAACCTTGACATACAGTGGAAGCTTACATCATGCTGACTAATTCTTATTAGTATGCTGAGAATTCCTTCAATTTCAACAAAATTAAAACTCAAAATGAAAAGGTTATTTTTTCATGCCACATTATAATGTTCTATGTTTTTAATTACAAAACAAACGTTGCTTACACGACTTTATTTCATTTCATTTTACAACCAGTAATACTTTTTGCTGTAATTAATATGCTTGCACTTGAAGTTTTGTAGCTCATTTATGCTTAGCAGGGTAAATGGTATATGGTTCTATAATCATAAGATAACTTGGCACCATACCGCAAGCTGAAACATATTAGCCATATATCTGGAATAATCGTAAGTAACAGAATTACACGGCTGTATTAATAACACAGAGTGGTTCAGGTGACATTGCCATAAACCACAAGAGCCAAGCTCCAGTGTTTTATGTCACCACAACTAAGAGATGTTATTACCACCTAGTAAATTCACACTTGCCTAGTCTTTATTTAGTGAAAGGGTGTACCTGGACCTCCAGTGCAATTAACAAGGGGACTGTGAGGAGGAATTCATGACTCCACTAACTCACACTGCTCTTGTAAATGATTTGATGATTAAACTGAACAATACGACAATGTGCTTATTGTTTCTTGTTTGTGGTTATTGTTTATGTTCAATTTATACGTCGCCCAATGAACGCCACATTGAAGTCTTTGTGTGCTTTTTTTTCACAGATTGTTTGGTGTGAACAAGGCTGGTAGAAGTATTTTTGTTTCCTTAAACACAAGCTAGTTTCCAATTTCTTGCATGCAACATGGCAATGATTCCCTTATTTTCTAGCAGTTATGAAGTGTAACTGTATTGTAGATTGTAAGGATTAAAGCTTTGAGATATGCAAATGGCAGATATGCAATGGCAGCAGACACACGTGGACATACATTTCTTCCAAAAGCTACAGCTCTGTGCAGGATTAAGACTGTGTCCCTGTCATCATTGTCCTTTTAGCATTTTATTAGAGGCAAAGGTGTTGGGGTATGCTGTACTGCCTATTAACTTTATCTATATGGCAATACATTTTCCATGCCATATATCCTGGGAAAGGACCACCCTAATCCAGTGAAGTCCAGCATTTGTTCCATCTAGTTTTTCCATCATTGCCATAGCTGGGATCAACTATAGCTTTTCATATCATCATATTGAGATGTTCCAGTGGCTCCCATGCTCGCCCTGGGTCTTCTTCCTTGGCGCCCCCCTTTGCGACTGCCTGGTGGCTAGTTATGGACGTTGGGTATCTATATACTCTATACTTTCCTGAAGAAGCCGGTAACTGTGAAACATGTTAAGAAATTTGATGATCCATTAAAAAAAAAAGACCTGGAGTAAACATCTCTGTGTGAGGCGGCTTCCATGGTGGGGGTGAAGGAACTGTCTAGAGGAAATTGTTTGTATACCCTTTTTGTCTTGACAGACTTTTTTGTTACTGTTTCTGTGACAACAATCTTCAGAGAGTGCAACACATTTTTATGCACAAGGAATTCACACTTTATCCCCCAATGAAAACGGGAATGATGTGCCCACCACAAAATCTCTTCTCCTTTCAACTGGTTTGATGGACTCCATTAACAAAAGGAGGTCAAACTCGTTTTTTATTATAAAGATGTATCACAGCTTTCATCTAGGGCCACTCTTTATACTGGCCATTGGTCTCTACAATATAGATGTCATAGAAAATAAAAGGCAGAAGAGTGCATGCCGCAAACCACTATTTTATTAAAAAATTTTTTAAAAATACACTCACATGGGAGAAAGTGTAAAGGTGCTTCCTTCACTATACATAAAACCCTCAACAAGATGGCAACCTAGCTGATACATATTGCCAAACTGGCTTTCTCAAAGGCTGAGCAACACATCAGCTTCATGCTATATTTACACTGCATCCTAGTATTCATAGCAGCCAAACACAAAAAAAACCAAACATATTACTAAAGACCAAGCTACAAACCAATACACAGATACAGCTGCCATATTAACATACTGTAGATCTTGAAAAGCGCCATGTAACTCTACTTATACTGCACACAATATACAGTATATACCACAGCTGCCATACACATAAAGTGAACATTCCTAGATTGTAACTCTAACCAGCAGGGCCCTCTGATTCCTCCTTTATTGAATTGCATATTACTGTACTGTCTGCCCCATGTTGTAAAATGCTGCGCAAACTGTTGTTGCTATATAAATCTTGTACAATAATAATTATAATAAATACATGCGATTTCGAGCATATATAAACTACGTATAAAACCATCATATTGACATCATGGGAGTGGGCAAATTAATGTAATGTAAAAAAACACTGGGAAAACCGAGGGGAAAACCGAAAACCTGCTCGGTAGATTTTTCCCCCTACACGGTTTTCCCGGCGGGCTTTTTACATTGCATTAATGCTCCACTGCAGGTTTAAAAAACGTGTTTTCTTTTCCCGCCGGGATTCCCTGCCGTTTTCCTGTTGGGAAAACTGCGATGGAGCATACACATGGCAGGGAATCACAACCAAAAGCTCTCGTGGCAGTTTTCCTGACAGAAAAACGGGTCGTGTGTACGAGGCATAAGGCCGCGTACACAGGATCAAATCTATCTGCTGGAAACAGTCGGCCCGACCGTCCCAGCAGACAGATTCGATCGTGTGTATGGGCGAACAGACGGATTTGGCCAGCCGACAGATTTTAAAGCATGCTTTAAAATCTGTCGGCTGGGAAACCGTCCGCCCGATATGTCTGCTGGTTAGTACGCTAACCAGCAGACATATCTTTTCGCACATGCGTTGAATGGATTAGACGCATGCGCGGAAGTAATTTACTTCCTGGTGCGGTGACGTGGCGGCGTCAACGTCACCACCACGTCACCGCGCTGTCTGCTGGCTGGGATTTTGGTTTGATCGTGTGTACAGCGATCAAACCAAAACGGCCAGCAGACAGATTTGTTCAAATCGGTCGGTCTGACCGATTTGAACAAATCTATTTGCTCGTGTGTACGGGGCCTAAGAGGGAAATATGCTGTTGTAAGCGGGGCACTGAAGTATGGAGAAGTTCTAATGCAGAAAAGGCACTATTGGAAGGGGGGAACATTGTAAGGGGGATCTGAAGTAAGTGGGGACACTGTAGGTGCCCACTGCCCGCTGTGCCACACTGCCACTACCTCTAAAATATAACTGATGATGATGATATTGATAATCATTAACCCTCGATCTAGCTTGGGATTGAGACACCAAGCTGGAACACACAGAGCAGAACTCAGATCACATTACAAAGTCTCAGATAGTACAGAGCCCAGTGAGATGACCAGACCACCACCAGCTGATCAACACACCAAACCCCCCTTCTCCTTGCGGATCATAAAATGGATTCCCAAAGAGAGGGCATCTCCCTGGGCATTTATTGGAACTTGATGGATAGCGGAGTGTGGACAGAAGGTGTCAGTGTCACTGACACTGTGTAAGCCTGCCCCATGGGTACTGCTGCTGTTGCCTCCTGCCTGTGCGTGCATCTCAAGTTCAGCAGAGGGGCGGTTGGTTCTCGCTTTGAGTCACTCACTCCCTTCTAGCAGCCAGCATGTTTGGTCGGATCCCAGTGCGGTGTGGGCACCTGTCACAGATCGAGCAGCCACCTGCCTGGTTTGTTCGGCGGGTCTCTTTAGGTGCAGGCAGGTAGCACTGTCAGAAGCGTTCAGCCATGGCCACCTTATCCCTTGAGTAAGTTAGGTTGGCTGGCAGCCAAGTGCAGACACTCATCTTATCACACAATTTGGTTCCCAGTAGTGGGTGGCACCCCCTAAAGTTGGCGCCCAGGGCACAAGTTCCCCTGCCCCCCCCCAGTTTTGGGCCCTGGATCTATGGCACAGTAAATGAGTCTAAGATTCCCATGCACACTGGTCCTTACTCAGTTAAAGCACTCAATGATTTGATTATACCTATAAGGTTGGAAACCTTTCAAAAGCTGCACCAATAACTGTTCCTGACTTCTGCAAAAGAAACACATTTCACACAGTTTTCCAAGGAGGATACTAGAACTGGTATCACTTGGAGTGGTATCACCTGTCCCTAAATGAATGGGCTCATGCAAGGGTCTGTAATAAGTGTGTTTACAGTAGGTATCTTGTTCTTGTTAATCTGCTGAAGCTGTTGTCACCACAACAGTACATGAGGGGTAACCTTTTTCTCCAATGAAACCTCAGATAGCAAGAAAACCTGACTAGAGTTCTTATTCTTCCCCACCTATTCAAAACTAAAATAAAATAGCATGTTGGGTTTTGACTGGGCACCAGCTTTAAGCTCTTCTTAATAGGATATTAGTCTATTATATACATGTAAAGTTTAAAAAAAAAAAACTGTGTGAAATTAAATGGAAAAACAAATAATTATCTCCTTGGAAAATTGTGACAAATTGAGGCCAAACGTGTTTATTAAAATATTTTTCCTTATATTACTTAAAATTGCTGTCAATAAAGGAGCACAATATGTTTACAGAAGTATAACTATACATAATAAATGAGCTCACAGTACTTACATAATGTACAATCAACTTTGGCAATAGTAGAAATCGGCCTGTAGTTCAAAAGTCCAGTAAGCATTTTAATAAACATTTCCTCTGATAGCACTGAATCAGATTCCAGATGTTTCTGGCATGTGTAAAATATAACAGTTTACATCTCAGGCAATAGCATCACTTTCATCCCTTTTCACAGCTGAGTAAACAGTTTAAACTAAATAAATAATCTCAATAAATATTTATCTAATAAATATCTGAACTTCTCTGAACTCCATACTGTGTTGGCCAGATGAACAAGTTTATCTCTGTACAAGTCAGTATATTACATGGCCAGATATACAGTAAATAGGAACGGATGGAAGTGTACTTGTCATTCATATTAATAGAGCCATTTATTTTCCCCTTTTATTTTCCCTTACAAACTGTCAATAGCTGTTCAGACCCAAAAGAGAAGTTAACATTGTTTGACTAGGTGGGTATAGGACCCTGCCATTCCTTCATAAGGTAAAGTCCCCCATCCTGACTAATGCCGGAGATGCGATGAGCCAGGTGGCACTCATCTTCACATGCGGTGGTCCTGCCCTCGAATCTGACCATTCTGGAAGTCCATCTTCAAGTTACTGTAACTACAAGAAACTGAGAGACCTGTGGTTTGTTTGGATGGAATTATCCACGTCATCTGAATTACTACCCATTCTTAATTAATTGACACCTTTGTATTTGTTTATTAGAATGCGTCTTTTCATCGCTCCCGCCGGACACTTCTCTTTCCTTTTCTCTTCTCTACCCGGCTTCTTTTTTTTTGTTTTCTCATTGTCCTTCATCTCTCCTCTTTCTCTCTTCCACATTTTGCAAAATAGTATCCTTGTACTAAAATTGTCTCAGACTCTTGAAGAACCTGTCCCACAGAGAATCGTATACTACTCTACCATGGAGAGCACACACCGGCTTCACTCTAGCTACTCTGGGCCAGATTCTCAGCGGCACTACGACGGAGTATCTCAGATTACGCCGTTTTACTAACTCGTTCGTGAATAGGGCATTGCGTAATGACGATTACGTCGTTTTGACGTCGGTTTCAACGATGCTTTCCGACGTGAGCTGGAGCATGCGCACTGGGCTTTTTCCCCGGCCGGCGCATGTGCAGTTGGTTTGATGCGGGGGAGCGCTTAATTTAAATACAAGCCGCCCCCATTTGAATTACGCGGGCTTACGCTGGCCCATTTTCGCTACGCCAACGCAAACTACGGATTAAATGCATGGAGAATACGGCACTTGCTCTAGTACGATGCGGCGGCGTAGTGTAAATGGCTTACGCTACGCCGGCGAATTTCTTAGAAAATCGGGCCCTCTGATTTTATCTTTACCTCTGCAACAGTGGACACCTGGCCCTGGTACTTGTTTATTATCGCAATCCAGTCCACACCTGACATTTTCCATTGATATTTGGTAATATCTTTTTGTTTGATATCCTAAATTTAATCTGTTTGCTTTTACCTAGACAGAGGGCCAGATTCACGTATTCCAGAGCATCTTTGCTCTGGAGTAACGCTTCTGATTTGCGTTGCGCTGCCGAATTTTTAGGAGCAAGTGCTGTCATTCACGAAGCACTTGCTCCTAAAGTTGCGGCAGCGCATCGCAAATGAGCCGGCGGAATTCAAATGTCGCGGGTACGGGGCGTGTAGTATGCTAACTACGCGCGATCCCGCCGCCGACGTACTGCGCATGCGTCGAGTGTCAAAACATCCCCGTGCGCATGCTCCAAAATCTGTGAATGAACGTCAATGACGTCACATTCCCATTCATGACCGTTTTACGCAAGCGACGTTTTTTTTTTTTTTTTCGACGCGATGACGACGCCTATACCTAACATAGGATACTCCAACCCCATGTAGGTATAACTATGCGCCGCGTATCTCGTCCGGAAACGTCGTAACGTCACTGCGTCGCGCCGGATTTCGATCGTGAATTGCCGATTTCCGCTCATTAACATATTTTTTGAGCGTAAATCGGCGGGAACGCCCCCGGCGCCATTTTTAAATTGAAGTAAAGATGCGATGGCGAAACTCAGTTACGCTCATCGCATCGGAACTTCAACCCGGCGTTTCTTGTTTTCTGGTTACAGAAAACAGAAACGCCGGCTCAAAGCCACTGTTACGCTGGCGGATCACTCGATCCGCCAGCGTAACCTTTCATGAATCTGGCCCAGAGTGTGTGTCTTTTTTTTGTGCCACAAACTCAATTAAAAGGTAATTCCTTAAAAGAAACATTGTTTCACAAACTCCTAGTTCCAGGACTCCTTACAACACTTTAGCTGTGTACCCTCTTGCCATCCAGAAATTATTTTATTTTAATCTCCATCACAGTCTACAGGAGAGTTGCATGTCAAAAAATTCTCAGCTGGGTCTGAACATGTGCTGAGCATCAGTCCTTTGGAGATCTTATATTTTTATGGTGCACGTAATAAAATGTATCCATTGGATTGAATGGAAGGCACCTTAATGGACCTGGCTCAGAAGTTTTTGAAAGCAGCTCTTTGGCTTTATAAGCAATATTTGCTTGATCTGGGAATCATGAGTATAGGCCTGACAGAGGGGCTACGCTAATACAAGCTAATTCCCATAAGACTTCTCCTCCACTTGCAAATGCTAAACAGATAAGTCATCAGTGAAATAGCCTTAAGAGATTAATAAGATCAATATGTTCCCCATTATCAATCATTACCATTTAGCCTTTGTTTGCATCACCAATAATGACTTAAAACGGAGTTCTGGCCACAATTTCACTTTTTAAATATAAATACCCCTGTAATACACAAGCTTAATGTATTCTAGTAAAGTTAGTCTGTAAACTAAGGTCCGTTTTGTTAGGTTGTTACAGCATTTAGATACTTTATAAAATAGAAATAGGCCGTGGCCATCTTAAGTGTGGGCATGATGAAGCCAGACTGTATGACTTCCTGGATTTCAGCCTTGCAGATGTCGCACATGCTCAGTGCTGCACAAGCAATGTAATAGGTTTCAGGTCTGGTTTCCATAGCAACAGGAGGAACTTGCTGCCCCTTATCTATGCAAAACTCTCCTCCCCTCCAGGAACCAGTAAATATACTAAATCATTTGTTATGTAGATATATCTGCACAGCACAACGCACCGATCACAGCACACCGCACCGATCACAGCGCACCGCACCGATCACAGCGCACCGCACCGATCACAGCACAACGATCACGGCGCACCACAACGATCACAGCGCAACGCACTGATCACAGCGCAACGCACTGATCACAGCGCAACGATCACAGCACAGCGCAACGATCACAGAGCAACGCACCAATCACAGCGCACTGCACCGGCCCCAGCACAACGCACCGGCCCCAGCACAATGCACCGGCCCCAGCACAACGCACCGTCCCCGGCACAACGCACCGGCCCCAGGACACCGCATCGGCCCCAGGACACCACACCGATCACAGCGCAATGCACCGAATACAGCGCAACGCACCGATCACAGTGCATCGCACCGATCACAGCGCAACGCACCGATCACAGCCCAATGCACCGATCACAGCACAACTCACCAGCCCCAGCACACCGCACCGGCCCCAGCACGCCGCATCGGCCTCAGCACACCGCATCGGCCCCAGCACACCGCATCGGCCCCATGTGGTGGAAATTTGAAGATGTATTTATTATGTATTGTCATAATTGGCACCCAGTCTTGACACTTCCCCAGCCAGCTCTAAATAGAGCTGACTGTGGCAGTCCTGAGGCTGGTTGACTCTCGTCTTGAGGTTGGAGTGTGATGATTGCGGCATGGGCATATGCCCACCAGCGAGGGGCCCCTCTGTGCATTTAGCACAGACGATCGTTGAGGGGGATGCGTTTATTCCGCAAACACACTAGTGGCTATGGACAGATGTACGCTCTTATCTGGGTCATGTCTGATCAGCAGGATTTGGGATTCATAGGGTACATCTGTAAATAGCCTCAATAAGGGTATAATCTTTATATGCATTATTCTATGGAATGGCGCAGATTAAAGGTTCTATCAGGGTATATTTTGAGGGCTTGTGAGTGTTTCTGGGGTCAAGGGGGGGCACATGCACACCCTGACCGGACACACCCATAAGACATTGTTTGTATTTCTATTCATTGTATTCATTGTATTATAGTCTATTCATCTATTCAATTTGACTTCCTGTCAGAAGGAATGTTTTGGTGCTGTGTATAAGAGACATCTGGTAATGTCGCCTCCCATGTGGGGAGGCGACTTACTGGTGATGGCTTCCTGTTTTGTGTAAATAAAAGCGCCATGGTCAGCCCTGTGAGGGGAGATGATTTGCAAGGATGGTAACATGAGGACAGCTGTTGTAATGTCTCTTGATTGGTATGGATGGGCATGGAATATATGGTGAGTAAATCTGTTAGCTTAAACATGGCATCATTTCATTTAAGATGGCGAATGTGCTTTACAGCACATGGCAAGATGGCAGTGTGCTTTGCACACCCCATATTGCCATTACAGATGGCGACCATTGAAAGGGACTATTCAGGTTTTTTCCTATGGCATCAGATGGGGGAGATGGGATACATTCTGATGCATCGGGAAAAACATGCTTTAAAAGAAAAAATTTGACATCTTTTTGAAATAATGCTTGAGTTTGTGTGTGTGTGTGTGCACATGTGGAATCCTGATTGTATGTCTGCTGTGTGATAGATGTATGTATGAGGTGTGTGTGTGATTCTGATTGTATGACGTGTGTGTGATTCTGATTGTATGACTGTTGTGTGATAGAGGTGTGTGTGTGTGTGATTCTGATTGTATGACGTGTGTGTGTGTGATTCTGATTGTATGACTGTTGTGTGATTCTGATTGTATGACTGTTGTGTGATAGAGTGTGTGTGTGTGTGATGATAGTTGTGTATGACTGTTTATGTGTGTGATTGCGTGCATTTGTGAAAAACGATTGGATGCATGTATGTGATTGCGTGTGTTTGTGAAATCGAGTGGATTTTGATCGTGTGTGTATATATGTAGGTGTGATTTTGATCGTGTGTGTATGTATGATTCGTCATCGACTGGAAGTTTGCTTTGTATGTCTAAATGCTGTTTGAAGTGTGGCTGAACAGTTTTGTGTGATGTATGGAGCAGATAGGTTAGAATAGATTCTAACATGGCCCTCTAGCCATGCGGCTTGGGGGGGGGAAGGGCGATTTGTTTGTTTGTAACTTGATTGTTTGACCAGATTGAATCTGTTGGAGAAGGCTACCTTTTGTGTAACATGGCTCCTCTAGCCATGCGGCTTGGGGGGGAAGGGCGAACAGTGTTTTGATTTCTGTGTCAACTGACTTTGCAACTTTCAGAACATAGTTAGATATAACATTTTTATGATGTATATGGAAGCTGTATATTGTAGATGTTTCCCCAGTATAGGTGGGGTTATTCAGCCTGCGATATGGGCGGCGGAGCCTTTTTGAATTTTGTGCATTAATGTGGTAGAGCTGATTGAATTGTTTGGCTGATGAAACATGTGCTTTGGTGGGGAGGGGCAACTAGTGTTGGATCTGTGTGTTTCTTGAGTGTACAATTTTTAGAGCAAAGTCATGTGTAATATGTTCATGATCTTTATGAGTAATAGAAATTGATAAATTATGCATTTTTAAGTGGCCAGACAATAGCAGCTGCTGTTAGCATGAAAAAAAAGTTTTTATTTCGGAAGGTTTTAAATGTAAGCTCACTGTATATATTTTTTTAATGGCTTGTTTACATGAGCTTTGAGAAAAGAGTTTTTTGTTTTATGTTGCTTCATATAACCAACATTGTTTGAATGTGCTGTTTTAGTTGGCAAAAGGTCCGATTTGAAGCAGCCTAAAGTGTGTGCCTTTTAGGTTGGTTGTTTTTAGAAAATGTTTTTAATTGTTTGTTTTTGATGATCAATGTTTTGTCTTTGTGGAAGAAAGGTTCTAGGCAAGTTTTAAAAAAAACCTGCATATGGCGGCCATTTTGGTCATCAGTGGCCATTTTGGGGGCGTAGTCTGTTTGCACTGTGGGTCACCCCAGGGGGGAGGTGCAGCCACCTCTCCTTTTTGTGTGGTATTTCTCTGGCTATTTTGCTGGTGGATTTTAGCAGCCTTTGGGGCAGATTTTGATGTTTAGTGCGAATTGGATTAGCGCGCTCTTTTCTGTTAGGATCGGGTGGAGAACATTTTTGTTTTCCTTTATGTGTGTGTGTAGTATGGTATGTCCTGTGGTAAACAGGTGATTTGGAAGTAGAGTTAAATTGTTTTACTACAAGCGTAAATGGCGCCATTGTTGCTTGGTTTGTTGTCGGCCATTTTGTGACTCAGTGTAAAGCGCTATCTTTTGAGTAGCGTTTGCGGACGCTAGGGCCAATATATACAGGATCTGACTAACCTGTTAGCTGACGTTGCAGTGTAAAAGTGGAGACTTTTTGTGTAACATTTCGTTTTTGAATATGTTACTGGCGCTGACTGCATTTTTGTGCACAGCGATGTGCGTTGTTGTTTGAATGTTTGGGAGTTGTTCATTGTTTTTGAATAATGGTTGGGTCAGGGGGGATCAACTCCCATTCTGCAGATGGGAGGAGATGGTTTTATTTTCCCTGAACCAAAGGTGTTTTGTTTTTAAGAGAAAAAAATGCAGGAGATTTGAGTTTTGGCTTTGTTTACTACTTTATAATACTTCCAGGGGATATATGTGGTCCATGGAGTTTTTTGATGTGTTGAGACGAGGCAGTGAAGACAGACTTCCCCTCTCTCTCCATCTTTCTGTCATTATGTAAATAAATCAGATTTGGGTTTTAAAAGAGCTGAGCATACAACAGGAAGTCCTTTTTCAGCATTTATATATAAGCAGGAAGTCAGTGGGAGGAGTTTTGAAGTCTTCTGAAACATGAGCAATGAGATTTGTGTCCTGAAGGGACAACAGAAATATTTTGGCATTTGAAAGAGTGTTTTAAAGTTTAATTTCAGTTGTTTTTGTGAAGTTTTATACTGTAAATACAGTTTTGGGTATGAGAGGAAACAGAGGGGCGTCACCATTATTGTTGTATCATGTAGACGCAGGTAGAAAGAAGCCATAATATTGTTTTGAAAAGTGGAGGATTTCATGGTGCTTTGTATGTTGTCTGACGACCACATTTTAGGAGGCTTTATATCGTGATACAGGTCAGGCTGTGTATAATATTCAGAAATCTTGTGAGCGATTATATTAGCATAAATGTGTAGGAGTAGTACGCTAATGCCCCGGTCAAGCCATGTATCGGAAATCCGGGAATCGGTTTTGATTTTAAAGGCGCAAGTCAGAACCGCTCCGAAAACAAAGCGCGGTGTGTTCTGGACGCAGAGCTCACTAAAAAAAAGCGATTCGAATCGTCATGGGATGTGCCGCCCATGCAGTGCATCAGTCAGACAGCTGCACCGCACATGAGGTCCGGATTAGGGGCTCCGGACATGAGACCCCTAAAGAATGTCGTAGGTGGTCAGAGGGTACAGTAAGGTGTACTCCTTTGGAAGGTACTCTGGATGGAGGTATGAGACCTCAGAATAAAAGATACCTTGGATGTAGATCTGATGTGGTTTCAGAAATCTGTAATGATGTGTGGATGGAGGTGTGGTACGCGCCTCAGGAGAACTTTGTATAGCTGGTCTATGCAAGTTTCTCGCGCTGTTCTCGTATTTTTCCATTGTATTTTCTTGTATTGCGGAAAGAGTGAAGGCAGAATTCCGGCTGGTTTTTGTTTTTTCATTTTTGTTTTGAAAGCTATGAATATCTCCCCCACATTTGTATTTGAATGTTTGTATGTAGTAACGTGAATGTTTTTTTTTATTCAAACTTACCGCGGCGATCTTCTGATGCGTCGCGGCTTTTGTATTTTTGTAGGAACGGGAAAAGTAAGGGTTAAGGGTTACAAAAGGTTTTTGTTTGAATCAGTTTTGGGAAGAATGTCATTGACAATGTACAGGAATGTCATTTTTGTTTGCCATTCTCTGCAGGATAAATATGAAGGATGGAGTAATGATTTCTGCTTATAAGTATTTTTCAGGTCCAAAGAGTTTCCGGAAGTGTTTGTACATAGAGAGCAGGTGTATGTAGACAGCTGTACACATGGATAATTACGGGTCTAAGGAGGTGAAAGTATCATAGGCTATTTCATTGTTTCTTTTTATCATTTCTTCCTCCAGTCTGTATTGAGGAAGAAAAGGGGGGGATGGTAGATAAAATGTAAAGGTGACAGTTCTCCGAACTAATAACACTAATCTTTCTAATTTTAATCAAGTTTTGTGCCAAGATTGTCTTTCTTTGATAGAATTTGAATCGGCAAGCAGCAGTCTGGTGAAGTAGGTTCCCATTTTATTTGCTAAGAAACTGTCAATGGTTCCGGGTATTACAGGCGCTGGTAAGCGATTACAGGAGATGGTAAGCGATTACAGGCGACGGTGAGCCACGCACAGGTTAAGCAGCGACCACAGTTACGAGGTCTGGGTTGTTTGGAGGTCAACCAAACCCGGGTCATACTCCCTCAACTGTCACTCTCATTCTTGGGTGATGGGGTGGGTACGATCCCTGTAACATGAACTTCACAGGGTTCAGGAGTCTCTCCTGGACCCCGACACGGTAATTGGTTTTCATTTTTCCCCAACCAGGTGACTGGTTCATTTGTAAAGAAGCTTGATGGAGGAGACCACGCCAGCCACTGCAAGAAGCGGCTCAACCACATCAAAGAAATGAGGAGTATCTTTGTTTATTTTGTATTTGTTTGTTTAGTAAATTTTAGCAAGGGTAACGATGGAAAGCATCCCAAGTTATTTAAAGTGTATTCCATGACTAATTAAGAAGACGAACGGGACCGATTGCTGGGTCTGTTCTGAGTCTCCGTTGAGCTTTAGTCCCCAGCGATGACAGTGGTACATGCTAATTATGAGGATTATTGACAACCGAGTGGAGACTCCAAACAGACACCTGTCAATGGAATTTATTAATATGTTTTTAGAGGGTAAAATTGATTATTGTTTTTATGGCTCCGCCTCTTGTCGGTCGGGTATCAGGACTGGGTAGCCCACAAGTGTGTAACTTTAGTTTGGTGTTTATGCAGATCTACAGCTTATAAGGTAATTCCCCCAATGCAAGAGGTTCATGCGTGGTGGTGAAGCTGTCCCTGTCCTATGTCGCGGCCAATTGCGAGGATCTGATGGCGCAAGAGAAATTGGGAATGGCGGGGACAGCTAGAAGGGAATTGTTCACCAACCCGGACTAGGTCTGGGCACGGTCTCCTGCATGAACAAGGTGGGGGGGTTTGAGCTTATGATACGTTTGAACAATTCACACCTATTGAGGATGGAATGTTTCATGTAACTGTTGAAGCTACAAGGAAGTTCTCACAGCCCAAGGGGGGGTTTCTGTGAATTTACAAGTAAATATTGTTATATCTGGTTCGGGGGATACTGGGAATTGGAGTTCAGGCCCATATGGATAAGGTTTGGGTCCCTACAAGGCAAAGCCAGAGCTGTAACTGAGTGACGGTTGGGAGTCCTTTGAAGGGTCTGGGAATCTGAGGGGATTTAATTCTTATTTTTCAGCGGATCGTGGTTGATTGAAATGGGAATATATATACTCATGTCGTTTTTATTTCTATTCTTTCTATGTCGTGATGAGCGCTCCTGTTGCCTGATTGGACGCGTGACCAGAGCCGGAGCAGATGACCACGTACCAGATGAGACGCCCCGGAGCAGATGACCACGTACCAGATGAGACGCCCCGGAGCAGATGACCACGTACCAGATGAGACGTCCCGAAACCCAACCCTCGTACCAGATGAGATGCCCCCGGAGCCGGACCCACGGACAAGACACAGAGGATCCCTACCCAATCTGCGATTACTACAGCTCACCAAGTTGTGTCCTCCTTATGTCATGTCTCCTGAAGAACAGAGTCTACATGTCAAGCCGTGTTTTCCTTTTTATGGACTGTAAGGACTGATTAGTTTCTAGGTGTAAGAAGACTATCAAGATTTGAAGGACAAGTGGGAGCAATATGACAAAAAGGGAGGACTGTGGTGGAAATTTGAAGATGTATTTATTATGTATTGTCATAATTGGCACCCAGTCTTGACACTTCCCCAGCCAGCTCTAAATAGAGCTGACTGTGGCAGTCCTGAGGCTGGTTGACTCTCGTCTTGAGGTTGGAGTGTGATGATTGCGGCATGGGCATATGCCCACCAGCGAGGGGCCCCTCTGTGCATTTAGCACAGACGATCGTTGAGGGGGATGCGTTTATTCCGCAAACACACTAGTGGCTATGGACAGATGTACGCTCTTATCTGGGTCATGTCTGATCAGCAGGATTTGGGATTCATAGGGTACATCTGTAAATAGCCTCAATAAGGGTATAATCTTTATATGCATTATTCTATGGAATGGCGCAGATTAAAGGTTCTATCAGGGTATATTTTGAGGGCTTGTGAGTGTTTCTGGGGTCAAGGGGGGGGCACATGCACACCCTGACCGGACACACCCATAAGACATTGTTTGTATTTCTATTCATTGTATTCATTGTATTATAGTCTATTCATCTATTCAATTTGACTTCCTGTCAGAAGGAATGTTTTGGTGCTGTGTATAAGAGACATCTGGTAATGTCGCCTCCCATGTGGGGAGGCGACTTACTGGTGATGGCTTCCTGTTTTGTGTAAATAAAAGCGCCATGGTCAGCCCTGTGAGGGGAGATGATTTGCAAGGATGGTAACATGAGGACAGCTGTTGTAATGTCTCTTGATTGGTATGGATGGGCATGGAATATATGGTGAGTAAATCTGTTAGCTTAAACATGGCATCATTTCATTTAAGATGGCGAATGTGCTTTACAGCACATGGCAAGATGGCAGTGTGCTTTGCACACCCCATATTGCCATTACACCCAGCACACCGCATCGGCCCCAGCATACCGCATCACACCGCATCGGCCCCAGGACACAGCATCGGCACAACACATTGCATCGCTCCTACCAAATGGCATCACCCCCAGCACATGGATGATTACATAAAAAAATGCGCAGATTGGATCGAAGTTGTTGAGCGGTGGCCACGGATCAGAGTTGTAGGGGGTGGGGTGCCACGGGGGGGGCAGCGAATCGCGGGGGTGCCGTGAATCGTGCGGGGGGTGCCGCGAATCACGGGGTGGGTGTCGCCAATCGCGGGGGGGGGGGGTAAACAGCACCTGTATTGTCCAAGTCTCACGATTCTTCCAGACTTGGGAGTGCACAGACTCCTAGGAAGTTACACCCACTACATTCCCAGGAGTCTGTGCGGTGTAGGTTAGAAAGTTAAGCACCGCGGTGCAGGGAGAGAGAAGATTAACTAATCTGCCTAGCAACAAGAGTTTAAAGGCATGTAAAAAAAAAAAATTCTTAAAGGAATAATGAATTTTTTTTTAGAACTACTGATGTAAAGTCAAATTTGAGGGTGGAAATACTGGACTGAATGTCAAACATGTCTTCCCTCTTTATCTCCAGTGACAACTTTGACCAAATATGGTCGTTAGGGTTGAGCTCCGCGTTCGATACGAACGTATGTTCGACTCAAACATTGTCTGTTCGTACGTTCGACGAAATTCTAACAAAACGGGACGTTCGCGCCAAATTCGAGTGACGCGCAACGGCCCATAATTCACTGCGGCATTGCGCACTAATGATTGGCCAAACATGCACTATGATCATGCATGCTTGGCCAATCACAGCGTGCAAAAAACAGGGAGAGCCATAATTGGCCAAAGCCAGGGTGGCTTTGGCCAATTATGGCTCAGGGCTTTAGCACACGCCCCACACTATATAAGGTCGCCTGCCTCATGTAGTGTGTTCCGGCTTGTTAATGAAAGCAGTCAGAGAGACAGAGAGATATCTAGATAAAGCAGGCAGGCAGGCAGGCTAGTCAGTTTAGCTTAATTTACAGTGTGTAGAGGATATATATACATCCCTAGGAGTTGTACATATATTTATACACTCTATAGCTTAGCTAGATTAGCTATTCCTAATTCCAGGTGATTGTGCTATTTAAAGACGTTATCACAGGTATAGACACCCAGCAGGTACAATATTTAACCACTTCAGCCCCGGAAGGATTTACCCCCTTCCTGACCAGAGCACTTTTTCTGATTCGGAACTGCGTTGCTTTAACCACTTGCCCACCGGGTTTGTTTTTCAGATTCGGTGTTTACGAGACTAAAACTGTTTTTTTTGCTAGAAAATTACTTAAACCCCCCAAACATTATATATATTTTTTTTCTAACACCCTAGAGAATAAAATGGCAGTCATTGCAATACTTTTTGTCACACCGTATTTGCGCAGCGGTCTTACAAGCGCACTTTTTTTTGAAAAAAAAAAACACTTTTTTTTGAATAAAAAAATAAGACAACAATAAATTTGGCCCAATTTTTTTATATATTGTGATAGATAATGTTACGCCGAGTAAAATGATACCCAACATGTCACACTTAAAAATTGCGCCCGCTCGTGGCATGGCGTCAAACTTTTACCCTTAAAAATCTCGATAGGCAACGTTTAAAAAATTCTACAGGTTGCATTTTTTGAGATACAGAGGAGGTCTAGGGCTAGAATTATTGCTCTCTCGCTCTAACGATCGCGGCGATACCTCACTTGTGTGGTTTGAACACCGTTTTCATATGCGGGCGCTACTCGCGTATGCGTTCGCTTCTGTGCGCGAGCTCGTCGGGACGGGGCGTTTTACACATTTTTTTTTTTTTGTTTTCTTATTTATTTTTAATTAGTTTATAATTTTATACATCGAAATAAATTAAAAAAAAAAAATTATCACTTTTATTCCTATTACAAGGAATGTAAACATCCCTTGTAATAGAAAAAAGCATGACAGGTCCTCTTAAATATGAGATCTGGGGTCAAAAAGACCTCAGATCTCATATTTAGGCTTAAATGCAAAAAAAGAAAAAAAAAAAAAAAAAATGTCATTTTTCAAATTTCAGAAAAAAAAAATGTTTCTTTAAGACGCTGGGCGGGACTGACGTTTTGACGTCACTTCCGCCCAGCAGAGCTGTGGGGGACGGGTGGGGGCGATTTTTCCCTCACTCGTATCCCAACACAGCCAGCAGGAGGACCCGATCGCCTCCGCCGTTACCGACGGCTCCGGTAAGCGGCGGAGAGCGCGGGAGAGCGGCGGGAGGGGGGGGGGGGGCCCTCTCCCGCCACCGATAACGGCGATCTTGCGGCGAATCCGCCGCTGGGACCGCCATTATCGTGTACAGCACTGCCCACGGAAAAGATGGATATCTCGGTTGTGGCAGCAGCTGCTGCCGTTACCAAGATATCCATCTTTAAAGTCATGACGTCTTTTGACTATGACACCATGGGCAAGTGGTTAACTGACAATTGCGCGGTCGTGCGATGTGGCTCCCAAACAAAATTGGCGTCCTTTTTTTCCCCACAAATAGAGCTTTCTTTTGGTGGTATTTGATCATCTCTGCGGTTTTTATTTTTTGCGCTATAAACAAAAATAGAGCGACTATTTTGAAAAAAATTCAATATTTTTTACATTTTGCTATAATAAATATCCCCAAAAATATCTAAAAAAACGTTTTTTTCCCTCAGTTTAGGCCGATACGTATTCTTCTACATATTTTTCGAAATTAGCGTTTATTGATTGGTTTGCGCAAAATTTATAGCGTTTACAAAAAAGGGGGTAGTCTTTATGGCATTTTTATTAATATTTGTTTTTTACTAGTAATGGCGGTGATCAGCGTTTTTTTTTTTTGGTACTGCGATATAATGGCGGACACATCGGACAGTTTTGACCATTGGCATTTTTATAGCGATCAATGCTATAAAAATGCATTGGATTACCATAAAAATGCCATTGGCAGTGAAGAGGTTAACACTAGGGGGCAGGGAAGGGGTTAACTGTGTTCCTGGTGTCTTCTGACAGTATGGGGGGGGGGGTGGGACTCACTAGGGGGAATAACTGATCTTCTGTTCATACATTGTATGAACAGAAAATCAGCGTTTCCCCCGCTGACAGGAACGAGAGCTTTGTGTTTACAAGATTTAAAAGATAGGACGTAGAGCTACGTGCTCCCACGTAGCAGTGCCGCCGTCCCGCCGTATAACTGCGGTGGGCGGTCGGTAAGCAGTTAAAGGAATTTTAAAAACATTTTTTTTAATTTAAGCATTATTAAAATCACTGCTCCTGAAGCAGTGATTTTAATAATGTTTAAATAATAATAAAAAAAATGCTTTGACAGATGGACTTGGGGTCTGCTCGGCCTAGGGGATGGGCTCCCTCCCCTTACTCATCTGGGTGGGGGAGAGCCCCCTAGTGTCGGGGGGCCTCCTGCGAGAGCAGCGCTTGTCCCGGGTAATATGTGTCCCCATAGGACACAAATTTGACTTGCAAAGTTTGTTCATTGCTGGACCTGGTCACAAGGTCATGCTCAATGCTGTTTGTTTGTACAATTTGGGCCGTAATATAGTGCTCCTGCAGGATTAATGTTATATTGTTAAACAAATCTTGTGAATGAAACGCATAACATTGTATACTTGAAAATTCTTTAATAAACACCATTGAAACCAAAAAAAAATAAGAAAATTCCTTTAAATATTGTACCTGCTGGGTGTCTATAGTTTGCCTGTGAAAATGTCTTTGAGAACCCGGGTCTTGCCCGACGGAACATGTATCAATGGAAAAAAGTTTTAAAAACAGTCTTTTTTCAGGAGTCCTACTCCTGAAAAAACTACCGTTTTTTAAACTTTTTTCCATTGATACATGTTCCCTGGGGCAAGACCCGGGTTCTCAAAGACGTTTTCCAACAATAACTTAAATATTGGTCTTTAAAATGATCGTTTTTGAATTCGAACGTTCAAGTCCCATAGACTTCAATGGGGTTCTAAATGTTCGCGCGAACGGTCGGTCTGTTCGAGGGTTCTGATGCGAACCGAACGCGGGGGTGTTCGGCTCATCCCTAATGGTCATGTCCATATATGGTCCTCAACATCACCCAGAGACCCCACCCCTTTATTTATATACATTGTCATCCACCAGAGCTGTCAGAAGCAGGTGGGCAGTCATCGAGTAGGATTGTATCGTATCATTTTTTTTTTGTGGGTATGGAACATCATAACTGACCTGTATCTTGTATCTACATCACTGAAGCTCCTCACAACCACTGGGCAAAGAATGTGGGGAAGAGTGCCCTGTCCTCATCAACATGGGTACTCCCCATGTTGAAGGTTTGGTATGGTTCAGGAAGGGTGGACCAGCAAGCAGCTGTATGCTCTGCTAAGTTTCTGGTAGAGTATGAATTTTTGCGTGGGCCCCTCTTAAATCCATTTGGTATAGTATTTGGAAGAGACCCTATGCTGTTTTTTTAAGTCTTTTTGCATCCCCTATTAACATTCACAGCAGACCCTCTTCCGATATAAGGATTAGGTATGGATGAACAGAACCTGTCTTTTGAGCAGCTATTTACATACACCTTTTTATTTGTAAACGTCAATGTTGCTGTAGTAGGATATATACATGCACAGATGTGCCAGTTCACAAGCAGGGACAGGATGCCCCCCCAGCATAATATTTAAGAGAGTTTTGTATTTTAAAACTTTCACTTCATGCATTACTAAAATCTATGCTACTCACCAGATCTATTTGCCTGGTGGTGTAAGTTTTAGATGGCATATGGGTCTTTATTCTATGGGTCAGGCAGAGCTGTATCCTGGCCTAGGCCAACAAGGCCCAGGCCTAGGGCAGCACTTTGCAGGGGGGCAGCATGAAAAGAGTCCCCGCCGGCTTGCGCTACACTGTTGGGAAAAATAGTCTAGCGCCCCCAAAAAGCGCCCGCGCTGCTTCTGGTATGCGGGCGGGCGGCATTCCATTTTTGACTGTTTTATCATCCTGACTGTGCTATATGTTTCTGCTGCACCATCTACTTAAAGTAGAACTATAGGCTACACTTTTTTTTCATTTTGAGTAGAGTAAGAGAGGGTTATAGCCACTGTCGGTTTATTTTTTACCATCCCTGTCCCATTGCGAAGATTTCCCTTCCCTTCCTGCTCTATGGGCAACCAGGAAGTAAGAGGAAATCTAAGTAAATGAAGGGAATACATTGCCCCCCCCCCCAGACTAGTGTCCTCACTCGAAAATTTCAGGGTGCGGGTCTTAAACAACACAGGGTGTGTCCGTAACAGGAAGGGGTGGGTCATATTTAAATTAGGGGGTGCACGAGTTTAGTCAGGCCTAGGGCAGCACAAAACCTAAATACACCTCTGGGGTCAGGGGAGTATTATTGAGCAACAACCCTTTTTGTTCACTGTTTTAATACAAATAAAAGTCACATGGAACATTTTTGAGTCCACCTTGAGGAACAGCTGAAGAATTTAACACCCCGTTTGCCTTGGTTCTTACCAATGCTGTATCCTGGCCTAGGCCAACAAGGCCCAGGCCTAGGGCAGCACTTTGCAAGGGGGCAGCACAGAAAGAGTCCCTTCCGGCTTGTGCTACACTGTCAGTGTAATGCAAGCTGCTTCTAATTTTGACTGTCCTATCAGCGTGGACCACAGACCTTCCTCACTGTGCTATATGTTTTCTGCTGGCATGGTTATATGTTCTTAGTCCTCTCCATGAAATTATCAGAAATTTGTGCTTAAAGTAGAACTCTAGGCAACACTTTTTTTTCATTTTGAATAGAGTAAGGGAGGGTTATAGCACCTGTCAGTTTATTTTTTACCCTCCTTGTCCCATTGGAGAGATTTCCCTTCACTTCTTGTCCCATAGCCAAACAGGAAGTGAGAGGAAATCTATGCAAATTAAGGGAATCCATTGCCCCCCCCCCCCAGGCCCTAAGAACTAGTGTCTCCACTCAAAAATTCCAGGGCGGGTCTTAAACAACAAGGGGTGTGGCCTTCACAGAAAGTGTGTTATATTTAAATTAGGGGGTGCACGAGTTTAGTCAGGCCTAGGGCAGCACAAAACCTAAATACACCCCTGGTTCTTACCCTTTCAGCCCACCATTTTCTGGCAGCATTTGTCACTTACACTTTATAAGAAAACGACTTCAGCCGATTTTCTTCAACATCTATTTTAAAACACCCCTGTCCTGAGGAAGCATACCTGCAAAATACATTGAGAGATTGTAGTCGCTCCATAGTTTATTAGGGCAATAACTTTTGTGCTAGATGGACTAGTATATAGCCGGTGGAGGGATATGTATATAACTTACCCTCACAAGTGGAAGGCATTTTATATGTTTAACTATACCGTTACTGTGGATAGGTTTCAATACTACAATAAGGGATCATTTTCATACACATATTCATTTGATGTGTATTGATTTTTGCCATATATTGCTTTTAAAGACTACCAACTAGCATTATGCTAGGCTGATTAGTCATAAAACATCAATAAACCGTGTTGAATTTATAATCATTTCACGTTGGCCCTTATTCCTTTCTCTAGATTTATGTACATCCGGCAGGTGTGGCAAGCTCGTCAGTGCAAAGAAAAATATGAGAAAAATACATATTAATCCTTCTCCAAAAAACAGGTACACTGTCCATTTAAGACCTATCTGTTCAATTGTACTCTACTTACTCCTGAGGTGGCAGAAAGTACATTTATGCAGCACTTCCAGAAGCAGACAGACCTACAGGAGCACATAGCGGGGAACCACAGCAACAAGTCTTTATCTTCCAAGAGAACTGGTGGGTACAGCGTGAGAGAAGGAGTTCCTCTTTCTGCTTTGAAAAATTGTTTATGCTGTTGCTAGATGATGAGCAGCCCCTACCTTGAGCCACCGTGGTTCCCCGCACCTTGCAAGGTCATTGCTTTTTCTCTCAGACCCAAAATAAATGAAGGAGAGAAGCGTAGCATGTTGCCTATACAAGACACAAAAAAAGAAGGGGCTAATGGTGGCAACATAGAGCTTTAAAAACACAA
This sequence comes from Rana kukunoris, assembly GCA_029574335.1. NCBI lineage: Eukaryota > Metazoa > Chordata > Amphibia > Anura > Ranidae > Rana > Rana kukunoris. The sequence goes on from CM056052.1 coordinate 143,089,914, forward strand.
CACCTGTACCTTACTAGTGCTGTTTAAACAGTATTTCCCACCCTCCAACTCCCAGGGTGCCCAGTTTAAGAATGGTATACTTCAAACTTTCTGTGGGAAACACTTGCAGTAACCACGAGCAACAAGAACTTACCAAATGCAATCAACATGTGGCCTGGAGCATGACCAAAAAAGAACACCGTGGGATAGATTAATATAGAGATACGACGGTGTATCTACTGATACGCCGTCGTATCTCTGAGATCCGACAGCCGGATCTATGCGGCTGATTCATCGAATCAGGTTCCGCATAGATCTCCCTTAGATCCGACAGGTGTGAGTGACTTACACCGTCGGATCTTAGGCTGCAATCTCCCGCTGGCCGCTAGGTGGCGCTTCCATTTGTATACGCAACGAATATGCAAATGAGGAGATCCGCCGATTCAGAAACGAACGCCCGCCCGTCGCTTTTTTTTACGTCGTTTGCGTTCGGCTTTTTCCGGCGGATAGTTACCCCTGCTATATGAGGGGTAAGTGCGGCGTATCCTATGTTATGTATGGCCGTTGTTCCCGCACCGAGTTTTGAATTTTTTACGTCAATTACGTAAGTCGTTCGCGAATACTGCCATACGTAATTTGCGTTAACGTCGAAACCAATGACGTCCTTGCGACGTCATTTGGAGCAATGCACACTGGGAAATGTAGCCGGTGGTGCATGCGCAGTATCATTGGCGCGGGGGCGCGCCTGATTTAAATAGTAAACTCCCCCTAGCCGCGGAATTTGAATTCCGCCGGGGAATTTACAATCCACCGGTGCAACTTTCGAGGCAAGTGCTTTCTAAATACAGCACTTGCCTCAAAAACTAGCGCTGGCGGATCGTAAAGAAGATAGATTACGCGGATCTAAAGATCTGCTGATCTATGTGAATCTACCCCCGTATTTTTTTGCGTTAGGAAGAGGTGGTCCTGACGGTTCCAATGGATATGTTAACCTGTTGTGTGCTGATGTGAGTTGGGCCAGGAAAGAAGATTGCAAGTTGAAACTTCAGGACTCAGGCCATTATTGTGAATTGTCTAATGCACTATTATGTGCCAACGTGCATTTTCTTTGTACGTTGTCAAATGTATTGACACATGTTGATGCACATCGGTGCGAGTTTTCAAAGCAGTTTTTGGAGTTTGGTTTGTAAGTGAACAGATTTAACAACCATTGTTCCAGGTTTTGAATTGTAAATTGGATACCAATAAATAAAGAGTAGGCCTCAATGTTTGTTCCTGGAGGTCTGAAGCAGTTGTATGTAGACATGTGCACACTGAAATATTTTGTTTCGGAATTTCGTTTTCATCGAAAAATACATTTATTTAGTTACTCCCGAAATTAGTTTTTATTTATTTTGTTTAAAAAAATGCATTCGTCCAAAAATCTGAATTAATTAAGGTCAAATCTGGTCATTGAAGGCTTATGGTGTCTGTCGAATGTTCTAAGAAGATTAGACGGAGCAGCTAAACTGTACAACACCACAATCGTACATTTCTTTTAGAATGTTCCGCCTACAAGCTATAGAAGAATTCTAATGTTGTATAACTAGTAATAATTATATTTATAAATTATTATTACTAGTCAACCAATATTCAAATTCTTCTATAGCCTATGGGCCGAGCATTTGACCGGAAATGTACGATTGCGGCGTCGTACAGTTTAGCTGCTTGTCGAATCTTCTTAGAACTTTCAACAAACACCATAAGTCTTCAATGACAGATTCGACGTTTGTATGTTTTTTGCTGCTTAGTCGAATCTTCAGCGTTCATGTTGAATGGTCTACCCCAAAGCTGTCTCTATAATGTTAAATCTTTTCTCTCTATGTCGAATCTTTCTTCTCTATGTAGAATAATCTTGGACTAATACAGTCAAGGTTAGGCACATTCGACCACAGGTTTGATAGACACAGATTGCTATTGTCACTGTCATGTCTAATCTCCTATCTATATCGAACTGTTGTAGCAACAAAAATGAAGCATTTTTTATTTTGTTTGTTAAAATGATAATGAAAATACCTGAAATTCGAACGCAAATGAATTTGGACGAAAATGAATGCACATGTCTAGTTGTATGTGTTTGGTGTTGTTTCTGCATGTGCTGTTGTCTTGGATAAAGAGCCTGTGAACAAATATTGGGTTCACCTCATTATTGCCAATAAGGAACAGAAGGCGCAGTTCTGGTTTACCTATTGTAAACTCGCCCACAAGAGGAGAAATGTGCAAATTATGCAGGCATTTCTGTTAGAAAGTGAGTGTTTATATTTTCTTTATTAAATGTGTTTTCTTAGCTACACCCACAAGTTTTATAAAAGGGTAATTCTATAGCGCTGTAACCCTTCCCACAATTTCTGCTTCCTCTATAAGTTGTCCTTTTGTGTAACTACTTTCCTAATTATTGTTTATTGCACCACACCCTCATTTATAAATTGTCAATGTAGCTTGTGCTTTTGACTTTGTGTGTCTTGGACCCACTGTTTCTTTAATCCCATCTGATGATCTTACTATTTTTTTTGCGATGCGTTTCCTAATTTGGTGTCTCCTCATTCAGGGAGTAGTTAGTGTTATTATACAAATGTTGTAATTTGGCTGGGTGGGAGGGAATGGGCCTTGTGTGAGCCTTGGTTGGAACTTAAAAGCAAGGTGCATTTGGAGGGGGCAGAGGGTGTAGTGGTGGGGTGCTGGCTGGTGAAAGGTGTCCTACCTGTGACTGGTAATGTAATAAGGGAATAATAAGGGGATGTGGGTAGGTAGCTCTCTAGGCTGGGTTTGTTCTTTTTATCTCAAATAAAGTTTTAATAATTAGATTGTGCCATCATTACATAATCCAGAACATATGCAACACATTCAAAATAATGTTCTGTAATCATCAATGTATCTCAATAGTAAAATAACATACATAGTTAACCCTCACAGAAAATAAAAAACAAAAAACAGGTACATAGTAAAGAAAATACATATACCCCATTGCTCTTGGGTTCCATCATACCAGAACTATTATCATGATCTTCAGATTATCAGCCAATCCCTAATAAGGTCTGCCAGTGCAAGGCCTGGTGTGTCAAACCAGGGAGCCCGCAATTTTTCAAATTTTGGGTTTGTTCTTTAATGTGATTCAGCTCCTTCTTGTTGGTTCTCAGGGTTGGAGTTGTCGGTTTTGTTATCACATTCAATGACATCCCAACTGCACTCAGTACTGTGTCAACAAAGTGAAAGCATATTTAAAAATCCTAAAACCAGAAAATATTTACGAAAAATGTTTACGAAAAACCTATTAGATAGTATGCTTTGTACCCACACATGCAGGTATTTGCAGATTGCTCCTACTGCAGAGTGTTTAAAATGAGCATAAATATTGTATACTGTATGTGATAAAGAAACCTACTAAGGAGAAATAGGCCCAAAATTAGGATTTGTTTTGGGAACACTGCGAGTTCCCAATCTGTGTAGGAACAATACAAGAGAAGTTCTTCAACCATAAAAAAAGTAAAAATAATTTTTAGTAGTGCTATATCTGGCATTGGACAAAACAATGTAAAAGGATATAAATTGAGGGCCTAACTCTCTGAGATTTAAGCAGCAGAGGAGAGCCATGCAGTAATGCCTCCTGAGGATGTCTGGTATTGGACTAAAAACGCTCAGGGATGTGGTTATTGCACCCCACTTCCGGTTTTGAGCTTTCCAGGCTGTGAAATGCACACTGGCTCTAGGGATCAGCTAAGCAGAGCAGCAGCATTTTTAATGTTACAGAGCTGCATCATATTATGTGAATGACATTTTGAGTAAATAAAGTTTATATGTTTTTTTACGTTATGGGACCTCCCTGTGTGATTTATGTGTTTATATGGGCGCATTGCTACAAAGAGCTGTGGATGGTGGTGGTTATGTGGAAGATCCTCCCACTGGCTTATGTTATATATACTATAGCACTGTGTGAGCTTTTCCTATTGTAAGGTCAATTATCACTGGTGAGTGTGTGAAGCACTGAGGATAGCAACATATATTTTATGTGTGGGACAGACACGTGGAGAGTGATTAAGAAATCACAAAGACTGTATTTGCATTTTATTTATTTTGCACTTTACTTTGCTTTACTTTATGAAATGTTTATACATTGTGATCATTTTTTTGGCACAATAGGATTTTCTGATTCTTTTGTTTTTTTTTTTTTGCGCAATCAAGTTGGATTTTTACACATAGCATTGCATATTAATCATCAATAAATTACACAGAGGTCATATTAATTAATTAATTAAGTTTAGACCACTGCCCTGTTTTGTTTATTAATTTCCAGGGTTTGCTTATGAAATTTATTAGAAGTAGAAAGTGGAAAAAGCTAATAAATTTATACAATGTTACATAACATGTTATTAACTTTTTCTGCACTAATTGATCAGCAATGTTCTTACCTTATTTGGAGATGATTTTTGAGACTACAAAAGGTGCTAACATCTTAAGCTTTATAATATAATTCTACAAGAACCAATCCCATTGTTCAAAAGGGTGTACTGTATTTTCAAATGACAGAATAACAGAAGGAGCTACAGATGTCTTCCCAAGCACAAATACAGCATTTTGCAATTGTAATAAAGCCTGTGGGAAGGAGCATAGACAAAGGCTTGCCTATGTCCCTGCCCTATCTATCACAGCCTGGTATGTATTTTCCTTTCGGTTTGGTTTGGCAGTATCCAAGGTCAGGACTTCTTAAAACTCTTATCAATGTGCTAAAATGCATCAACATGTATGTTACATGAATTTTGATGCAATGCCATTGACTTCTATGGACCTCACAATGCATCCAGAAGAATCAAACATGTCTTATTTTTTTTAAACCTTCTGGGCGGTGGCACTGAGATGGAAACAAACACTATCTTAAAGTGATTGTAAGGTCTTGTTTTTTTTCTATAAAAATAACAAACATGTTATACTTACCTGCTCTGTTGGAGTGGATTTGCACAGAGCAGCCCATGCCCTCCTCTTCTCGGGTCTCTGTTCTGTGCTCCTGGCCTTTCCTTCCTGTTTGGTGCCCCACAGCAAGCAGGTTGTTATCGGGGCACCAAAGCTGAGTCACAGCTCCCTGTGTCCATTCCCAAGCCGGCCCCATCCCATCTCTCCCTGATTGGCTAGCAGACTTTCATTGACAGCAGCTGGAGCCAATGACCCCACTACTGTTTCTCAGCCAATCAGGAAGGAGAATCTTGGAGAGCAGAGACACTTCTCTCTAGACAGAGGTAAGTCTTAGGGGGGCTGCTGCACAGAGGAGGCATTTTATCTTAATGCATCAAATGCATTAAGATAAAAAAAAAAAATCTGCCTTTACAACCACTTTAAGGGGAAGCTTTACACCTGCATTTTACAGTGTCGGAATGTGTGTAATAAAACCCAACACCGTAAATGTGCCCTCAAGAATCTTGGATCTTTGACAAACAACTACAAAAATTAGTTTGCAGAAATTAATTTTATTTTACTGTGTAGCTATCATTCCATCTTAAGATAATCAAACAATCGTGCACAATATGCATATTTTCTGTTTCTGGAAGTATCATTTCAGTTTTATCTGGCATAGCTCATGTGTATTTTTTGAATTATTGTTTCTTTCGCAGAGAAAATATTTTATTGTTTAAAGAACATTCCTTCATTTGTTCAAGGAATACACTTGAGCACTGTTCAGCACTGCCTCATGTCTTTTGGTAACCTAAATTGGTTTGAGTCTTCTGGTATGTTTTATTCAGGAGTAATGCACCAATTATTATTGACAGAGAAGAAATAAATGGTTTTACTTAGGTACAGAAGTTTTACAGAGATCATCATAAATCAATAAATTCAGAATGACCCACAATTAAGTTAAACTCACAAGTCCAAGTCCACAATCCAAGCAGAAGTCACCTAAGTTTGAAGGAAATTTCCTTTATACAGTTAAGATCATTTACTAAAAGAATATAGACTGTGTACTTAGCTAAATCAATGTTCACTTCAGAAATGTATGTACACTTGAAAAAGTAAATAGCATAGTAAATAGGTAAAGCTGTGTGCAGTTTAAATACCCAATCATGTGCAAGGGAAAATATAAAAAACAATTTGGTTTGGTAACTGAAGTAAACAGAGTTTAACCATTTGCTGACTGGCAAACAGTAATTTTACTGCTAGCCGGTGGCTTAAAGGGGTTGTAAAGGTAAATAATGTATTCCCTAAATAGCTGCCTTTTTCTTAGTGCAGTCCTCCTTCACTTACCTCATCCTACCATTTTGCTTTTAAATGTCCTTATTTCTTCTGAGAAATCCTCACTTTCTGTTCTTCTGTCTGTAACTACACACCGTAATGTGAGGCTTTCTCCCTGGTATGGAGAAAGCCTCTTGAGGGGGAGGGGGCAAACAGAAGTGTCAGGACGCCCACTAACACACAGCTCGTTTCTCTCTCTGCAAATTAGAGTGTGTCCTGACAGTCCTGCTTGCCCCTTCCCCCCTCAAGAGGCTTTCTCCACATCATGGAGAAAGCCTCCCATTACGGTGTGTAGTTACAGACAGAAGAACAGGAAGTGAGGATTTCTCAGAAGAAAGAAGGACATTAAAAAGCAAAATTGAAGAAGGATGAGGTAAGTGAAGGAGGACTGCACTAAGGTAAAGGAAGCTATTTAGGGAAAACATTTTTTACCTTTACAACCCCTTTAAGCAGGCACTGCAATGTATGACTACGTCACCCCACTCACTCGCACTGTGCAAGGCCCCTGGGGCATGCAGGAGTGTGATTTGCAACCACTGTGTCCAATTGAGGTGCTTGGTATTGGGCTGCTGTGATCGGCCCAGATACTATGTGATCGCTGTGCAATTACATGTCATCTAGTAAACAACAGTTATTAATGGAATCTATTCATGACATCATTGTTTACTACTGAGTGTGATCTGTGATTGATCACCAGTGATCACATGGTACCTGGGCCAATCACAGCACCCTGTATCATGTGATAGCTGTGGCCAATCACAGAATCACAATAGTAAACCAGTTATGAATGAAAGCCATTCATGATAGTTTAAATGATTGTGATCATCACTGAAACAAGCAATCACAGTGTAAAAAAATTCAAATAAATCCCTGATCACCCCAAAGTAGAACACTATCACTATGGAGACACTGAACTACTCGAATGACAGCATGTAAAGAATAAGATGTAAATAAATAAAAAAAAATGTAAAAAAAGTTTGAAAAAATATAATAAAAAATTACTAATATATACATATATATTTTTTTAATACACTCACTGGTCGTTATCCTTGATCACCACCACACTGGGCATATGATGAGACTGTACGGCACTTGTGATAATATGTAAAAAATAAATAAATATGAAAAACCCTAATTTTCCCTAAATTTTTGACAAAAACTTAGAACGTCACAGAATTTGCCAGGTTTCTTACTAAATATCTGCATCCTTTCCAAAAAAGGTATCATTTGGGGGGTATTTGTACTGTTTTGGCATTTTAAAGCGGAGTTCCACCCTTAAAACCACTTGGTTTCATCCCATCCAGCATACTGGCGTCAGCGCCAGTATGCTGTTTTTTTTATTTTTTTAATGCATGTACTTACTTTATAATAAATCATTTAATTTCGTGCGCACCGCGGTATGTCACCGCTATAAGGCGTCATGCCTTCCGGAAACAGCCGATTAGCGTTCGGCTCTTCTCGGCGCCTGCGCACAGACCCAGGAGCTGACTGCCCAGGCGCCGTAAATAGCCGGTCCTAGTTCGGGTTTTTTCGGAGGGCGTGACGCGGCTATATACGGCGCCTGCGCAGTCAGCTTCTGGGTCTGTGCGCAGGCGCCGAGAAGAGCCGAATGCTAATCGGCTGTTTCCGGAAGGCGGCGACATACCGCGGTGCGCACAAAATTAAATGATTTATTATAAAGTAAGTACATGCATTAAAAAAAAAAACAGCATACTGGCGCTGACGCCAGTATGCTGGATGGGATGAAACCAACTGGTTTTAAGGGTGGAACTCCGCTTTAAGGCCTCAAGAAAATAGATTCATTTGTCATTTCACCAGGATTGATCAATATTCAAATACATATTATCATAGTTTGTAGACACTATGGCCCAGATTCACAGAGCGATTACGCCTGCGCAACTGCTGTTGCGCGTGCGTAAGTCTAAATGTGCGCGTGCGTATAGTTGGACGCGATTCACAAAACAATATACGCCAGAAATCTACGTTTTTTGGTCCGGCGTAATTGAATTAGACATTCGCTTCCCTTCGCGCAAAACTGCGCTAGACACACCATTGATTTGCTAGTCAAATATGCTAATGAGGGAGTTACGGGGATTCACAAAAAAACGTAGTTGCTGCGCAGGCTACGCGATGTGCGCAACTGCAAAATGTTCTGTCTAAAGTTAGAGGACCTAAAAGCTGGTCTAAATTTTGAAAAAAAGTCTAATTGTCAGATAAAGCAACACTGTTAGTGAGGAGTTCAGCAGTCACACGTGTTGCCCAACAATCTGTATGCCAACATGCCAGGGGCATCGTCGCGCATAGCTATACTACTGACTTTAGATGAACAAAGAAGGATGAGGGCACGGAGGATGGCACTAAGGAGGGCACGGGAGATGTTTTTTTTTTTTTTTGCTTATATAAAATTTACCATTTAATCTAATCTAATACAATATTCTTATCTGATACAAGCCCCTCACTCTTCACTTGATATATCACACACGCATAGACATCTTTGGCATGAGAGATTCTGAGGTGTCTCGCATCTTCAGATTCACCCCTCATGCCATCATGGAATTACCACAACCTTGCAGGAGGACATCAGCAGCCCAACACATGGCACCACCCATGACACCCATGACAGCTACATATACAATCAGAGCCCCATCCCCACAGATTTCAAACAGAACATGTATGGGGACAGCTGGCTGGTTGGTGAGTGACATGGGAGTCAGGCATGACTATCCCCTCCCGTGATGCACACCTCACAAGTGGCACATGCATGACTAACATCCTCCTGTCTTTTCCCTTCAAGGTGACTCTGCATATGCACTGGTACCCCATCTCATGACCCCATCTCATGCCAGCTCACAGTATGCATCTTTGCACGTTAAACACACACATTAATCATGGCACAATGAGAATGCATGCATGCACACCACTGTGGTCCCTAGCACACAAAGAGAAAAAGAACACCCAAAAATCACACTAGCACTCAGCAAGAAACAGACACAAAAAAATCAGATGAAAAAATAAAGCCAGAAAACAAACGCTCAGAAATATATCAATCAAACAAACAGTCTCAAACACTTATCAAAATACACTTTCACAAAACTACCAACAAGCACTAGATCACACAGAACACTAATCTGACAACTACAAAACACACTCTAACGAACAACAGAGCAAAAGCACTTGATTCAATGGGAAGGGACACAAAGGGATGTACTTTTGCAATGGAAGGGCGTTTGTGTGTGTCTATTTATGCTGTCTGCGTAGTTCACAACATTGCCCTAGTCCATTTCCTATTTCACTGATTGCGCCGCTCCCGAGTTGTGAGCATGCGCACAACGGAGCTGACATGGTTTCCTTCACGCGCGCATGCGCGAGTCGGCCGGCCCTTCATTTGCATGGGGTCACGGCTCATTTCAATGTAACACGCCCACGTCCCTCCCAATTTGTATTACTCCTCCTTACGCCTCCGGAAAAAACCTTACGCTTGCGCAATCTCTTGCGTAAAAGCTACGTGAATCGCGGGATTACGCGGCTAGATTGCGCAAGTCTAACGGAAAAGTGGTGCGCTACGCCGGACCGAAAATGCGCCGATCTACGTGAATCTGGGCCTATAACTTTCACACAGACTAAATAATATACACTGATGTGGGTTATTTTTACCAAGTGTAGCAGACTGCATTTAAATCTAAATTTATGAACAAAAATTATTTGTTTGCAAAGTTTTACTAAGGAAACTAAGAAAAACGTTTTTTGGTATTTTTTAATTTATATAGCAAAAAAAAAAAAAAAATAGTGGTCATTAAATACCACCAAAAGAAATCTCTACTTGTTTGAAACAAATGATATGCATGTCTTTTGTTTACAGTTTTGCATAACAGAGCAAGTACCAGTTAAAGTAGCACAGTGCTGAACAGCAAAAAATGCCCAGGCCATAATTGGAATAAAACTTTCTGGAGGTCAAGTGGTTGAGCAAATATTAATTATTTACCTGCATTTTTTGACTCAACAATTAGGGAGATAAGGAGAATAATTTCTCTAGACCATACACCTTCAAAGGCAAGTCAGAAGCAGCAGTTCCTTTAGTATTATACGTAATAGAGAAGAGACTTTTGAAAACTTTGAAAGACTTTGGTCTCTAAAAGGCCCACCACCTTTATTTGTAAAAAAAAAAATGACTTATACCTGCTTGTATATTGTAGATAGAAATGTGTGCTTTCTGCTTAAAGGAGTTGTAAAGGATTTATTTATTTTTTTGCTGAAATTACTGTTTACAGGGTATAGAGACATAGGGCCAGATTAAGGTAGGAGAGCGGATCTTTATTCTGGCGTAACGTTCGTCATTTCCGTTACTCCGCCGAAACTTTAGGAGCAAGTACTGTATTCACAAAGAACTTGCTCCTAAAGTTGTGACGGCGTAGCGAAAATGAGCCGGCGGAATTCAAATTGGGCGGGTAGGGGATGTGTAGTATTTAAACTAGGCGCGATCCCGTGGCGAACGTACTGCGCATGCGTCGGCTGTCAATGTATCCCAGTGCGCACGCCCCAAATTCTGTCGATGTTTTCATCGTCAACGTCAATGACGTCAATCCCCATTCACGGACGAGTTACGCAAACGACGTGAAACTTTTTCAATTTGACGCGATCACGACGGCCATACTTAACATAGGATACTCCACCTAGGGGGCATGTTTTGCTTTACGCCGCTTATCTCTTATGGAAACGTCGGAAAGTCACTGCGCCGGGCCCGCGTACGATCGTGAATTGCCGTATCTCGCTGATTTACATATTCTCGGCGTAAATCAGCGGGAATGGCCTGAGTGGCCATTTTAAAATTGCAGTTCCGATACGACGGCGAAATACAATTACGCCGCTCGTATCTGAACTCAATCCCGGCGTATCTTGTTTTCTGAATACAGAAAACAGATACGACGGCGTAGGTTAGAAGTTACGCGGCTTATCTACAGATAAGCCGTGTAACTACTACCTGAATCTGGCCCATAATAGTTAACTGATTCCTTTTAAAAACGATTAAAAATAGATAAAAATCAATCATATAATGTACCTACAGTTTTAGTTTAGTTGCTGCATGCTGTTTCCTGCTTCTGTGATGTACAGAGCCACAGAGCCATTACAGGGCAGTGATGGTTTGGAAACATAACTGATTGGTGCTGAGGGGTTTTAGACACACAGTAATAACACCTCCTTGATTAGTGACCACAGAGAGAAAGCTCCCATTACTGTGGTTATAAAGAAACAGACAATCAGGAAGTGTGGAGATCAGAGAAGAATTACAGCAACTAAAGAGCAAAAACGAACAATGAGGACATGAAAACAGCACTGCATTAAGGTAAAGGAAGCTATTAGGATAAAAAAAAAATCCTTTACAAACCCTTTAACCCCTTAACAAAACCATTTTCTGCAATCTGACAAACATGACTTATTCCAAATGACCAGCTTTGTTTCTATCCATAGTACTCTTGGAGAAGAGGTTAATTAATTATAGGAACAAGTTAGTCGTTTCTTAGATACCGGTATTTTGACCATGGTTCAAACCTTACTTCCTGCCCTGAGATGCAACAGAATATTAACTAAATTTCCCCGAATTTGACTGTTAATATTTAACTTTAGACTACGTGTCTCCATTGATATTTCTCCTGACTTTCTGTCACGATTCTGAAATTCTGCATATTCTATATAACTTGAATCATGTCATTTGACCTTTGGTTAATACATGATAACCTCATCCAGTCAAAAAGTCTTTAAAAAGTTTTAGGAGTTTCTGAGAGAATTCATCATACATTATATGATTCTATGCCCCTCTATAAAAAAAAAAAAAAATGGACCCTCTGGGACACCACCTCTCTGGTTTAGAATAAACTTTTACTAACCATTACCCTTTCTTTTTTTTTTTCCTGTACAATGTTCACTGTTAATGATATTTGTATACATACCAGTACCATCATTGTAATTTTCTATACCTTGACCTTTTCCATAATAAAAATCGTTTGTAAATAAAAAAAAAGTTTTAGGAGTGCCAATATGTTGGATATGCTAGGTTTCACCTGACCTTAGGTTAATTTCACACAGTACTTTTGGAGAAGAGGTGAATCACTAATAGGAATGAGTTAGTGAGGATTCTTAGATATTTTGGCCCGGATTCACAAAGCACTTACGCCGACGTATCTCGAGATGCGCCACGTAAGTGTAAATATGCGCTGTCGTGTCTCTGCGCCATACTCATAGAACCAAGATACGCCTAAAAACTGACTTCATCAGACCAACGTAACTTGCCTACGCCAGTGTATCTTGGGTGCATAGTTACGCTGGACGCCCCATTGCAAATATGCAAATGAGTAATACGTCGATTCACAAACGTAGATGCGCCAGGCGGAAAAGATATGAGGTTTGCGTAAGGCTTACGTCCGGCGTAAAGTTATTCCACATATAGGAGGCGCAACCCATGCAAAGGTATGGACCAGGGAACAGCCGTCGTATTTTACGTTGTTTACGTAGTACTACGTGAATAGGGCTGGGCGTAGGTTCCGTTCACTTCGTAGGCAGTGATTCCATGTATCTTAAACAGTTATTTCAATGTAATTGTACGCATTGCGCACGGGGATACGTCCAAGATACGATGCATGCGCCGTTCGTTTTAAGTACTTGGATAACGCTCAGCCGATCATTTGCATGGGGTCACACTTCATTACCATGCATCACGCCCACTTCCAGCCCACTTCCACCTAATTTGACTTATGTCGGCTTACGCCGACGAATATACGCTACGCCTGGGCAACGCTGGGGAGCATTTTCTTTGTGAATTTCATACTTGCCTCTCAATGTTGCGCCGGCGTAGCGTAAAGAAGATAAGCTACGGCGGCATAAAGATGCGCCGATTGCTGTGAATCCGGGCCAAAATGTTTAACTTTAAACCAGGTGTCCCCTTAGGGATTTTTCCTCACTTTCTGTCACCAATAAAGGAAGTAAGGGTGAATCTTGAAAGTGGGGACACAAACAGGACCAAAAACCTGAAAAGAGATGAAAATGCTCCTATACCACTTCATTCAAACCTTAACATTTTTTCATTGGTTAAAGTTACACTTTAGGGGCTAGATTCAGCAAAGAGATACAACGGCGTATCTCTGTGTCTGAGCCCTCCTATCTATGCGCCTGATTCATAGAATCAGTTATGCATAGATTTCCATTAGATCCGACTGGCGTAAGTCTTACGCCGTCGTATCTAAGTTGCATTTTTACGCTGGCCGCTAGGTGGCGTTCCCGTCAATTTACGCGTTGAATATGCAAATGAGATAGATACGCCAATTCCCGAACTTACGCCCGGCTGGCGCATTTTTTTACGCCGTTTGCATAAGCGTAACTCCGGCTTAATGTTACCCCTGCTATATGAGGCGCACCCAATGTTAAGTATGGTCGGCATGCCGGCGTATTTTTTCCCGTTGTTTACGTCATTTTCGTAAAACGTTCGCGAATAGGGCTTTGCGTAAGTGACGTTCACGTCATTTTCATTGAGTATTTGCATCGTGATTTGGAGCATGTGCACTGGGCTACATTCCCGGCCGGCGAATGCGCAGTTCGTTCGGCGCAGGGGCGCGCTTAATTTAAATAGAAGACGCCCCCTACCTTCCCATTTTGCATTACGCCGGCCTATTTACGCTACAATGCCGCAACTTACAGAGCAAGTGCTTTGAGAATACAGCACTTGCCTGTAAAAGTTGCGGCAGCATAGTGTAAATAGCATACGCTACGCAACTTTACAATTACGCCGCTCCTACCTGAATCTAGCCCTATGTGTAATATCAATTTCAACTTAGGCCGCGTACAGACGATCGAATTTGTCCGCTCAAACTGGTCCGACGGACCAGTTCAGCAGACAAATCCGATCGTGTGTATGGGCTAGCTGAGATGTCCGACCGGCAGACACATTTTAAAACATGCTTTAAAATTTGTCCGCTCAAGACATGTCCATCGGATATGTCCGCTGGTCAGTACACTCACCAGCGGACATATCTTCCCGCACATGCGTTGAATGTATTCGACGCATGCACGGAAGTATTTTTCTTCCTGGTGCGGTGACGTGGCGGCGTCAACGTCACCGCCACGTCACCGCGCTGTCTGCCAGCTGGGATTTTGATCCGATGGTGTGTACACGCCATCGGACCAAAATCCGGAGGAGACATGTCCGCTGGAAACGGTCCGTCGGACCGTTTCAGCGGATATGTCCCTCCGTGTGTACGCGGCCTTAGACTTACTGAGTTGGAACACTGGCAGAACAGTAAGCAAAATCTTAGGCACATTAGTTAGTGGACTACTACATCATTATGTTATTTTATAAATAATGTAATGTTTTCAGGTCAGTTTGCCAGAACTAAAAAATACTAAAATTATAATATTCAATCAACATGTTCTAGAAAATTACTCGCTGTGGATAGTTTAAGTAACCTTTTTCCATGGATGGATCATGAGATTGTAAACAAAATAAAGGCACCATAGCAACCACGTTTAGATATGGTATGAAAAGTTAAACTTGAAAAGAAAGAACATATGAAATAACGTGTCTGTTGTACTAATGATGATGTGCTACATTTCTAAAGTGTATAAAAGCCTATTGTTGAAGTTTTCATTATAGTATAGAGCAACACATTTCCCTCTATTTGACACTTTGATGTTTCATGTTCACATCTCTTTACTTAGTACAAGAATTCATTTTTGTCCAAAATGGCCATGTTTGTCACAATATACATTTTCTGCAATTTTATGTACAATTAGGGATGACAGATTTTATTTTACGTTTTGTCAAACACATTTATTTGCTTAAAGTTTTACTAAACCCAGTAATATGAAAATAGTTCATTTGCCTCCCATCAGTGCCCACAGCTTTTAAATCTTCTTTTTACATTAAAATATTTCCACTATATACCTTTTTGGATGATCTGTATACCATGGTTATGTCATAAACTGTACAGTTTGTTCAGTGTTGAGGGTTCAGGAAGGAGGAGATTTTCACTGCAGCCTGTATACACGCCCCCATTTGTGTGATGTCAATATCATGTGACCTGGATATCTCTGAGAACAAGAAACTGTTCTCACCAGCATAAAAGACACAACTGAGCATGTTCAGGTTAGCTACTCTTCCCGTGTTAGCTGGCTTTCCCCAGATAGGTAGTGCAGGGAGGGGGGTGATCTATACAGGATAAAACAGCCTTTTTATGCAATGCAGAGGATTAACCCCTTAAGTACCACCGTGAGTATAACATGCATGCTATGCTGCATATATAGACTGATTTTATTATTGTGGGTTTAGTAACACTTTAACGTAAAAATCTAGGGGTAAAAGTTGTGTTTAACAGATTGCTAATGCATTGAAAGTACCAGCAGTAGCTGAAAATGTTAATGCACTTGGTTTTGCATTTGTCAAATTGCTGTGCAACTCTGCAGAGCAAAAGAAAAAAATGTGTGCACAGTTCGAAGCTACAAATTTACAGTATCTCGCAAAAGTGAGTACACCACTCAAATTTTTGTAAATATTTTATTATACCTTTTCATGTGACAACACTGAAGAAATTATACATTTCTACAATGTAAAGCAGTGAGTGTACAGATTGTATAACAGTGTAAATTAGATGTCCCCTCAAAATAGCTACAAACAACCATGTCTAAACCGCTGGCAACAAAGGTGAGTACACCCATAAGTGAAAATGTCCAAATTGGACCCAATTAGCCATTTTCGCTCCCCGGTGTCATGTGACGCGTTAGTGTTACAAGGTCTTAGGTATGAACGGGAAGCAGGTGTGTTGAATTTGGTGCTATCACTTTCACCCTTTCATACTGGTCACTGGAAGCTCAACATGGCACCTCATGACAAAGAACTCTCTGAGGATCTGAAAAAAAAGAATTGTTGTCCTACATAAAGATGGCCTAGGCTATAAGAAGATTGCCAAGACCCTGAAACTGAGCTGCAGCACGGTGGCCAAGACCATAGAGTGGTTTAATAGGACAGTCTCCAATCAGAACAGGCCTCGCCATGGTCGTCCAAAAAAGTTGAGTGCACGGGCCCAGCATTATATCCAGACGTTGTCTTTGGGAAATAGACATAAAAGTTCTGCTAGCGTTGCTGCAGAGGTTTAAGGTGTGGGGGGTCAACCTGTCAGTGCCTATACCATACTCTGCACACTGCATCAAATTGGTCTGCATGGGTGTCATCCCAGAAGGATGCCTCTTCTAAAGATAATACACATGAAAATCCACAAACAGTTTGCTGAAGACAAGCAGACTAAAGACATGGATTACTGGAACCATCCTGTGGTCTGGTGAGACCAAGATAAACGTATGCGGTTCAGATGTGTCAAGCCTGTGTGGTGGCAACCAGGTGAGGAGTACAAAGATAAGTGTGCCTTGCCTACATTCAAGCCTGGTGGTGGGAGTGTCATGGTCTGGGGCTGCATGAGTGCTGCCATCACTAGGGAGCTACAGTTCATTGAGGGAACCATGAGAGCCAACATGTACTGTGACATACTGAATCAGGATCATGATCCCCTCTCTGGAGACCGGCCGCAGGGAAGCATTACATTATAACAAGCCCAGACACACCTCCAAGACAATCAAAAAAGCTGAGGGTAAAGGTAATGGTCTGGCCAAGCATGTCTCCAGACCAAAATCCTATTGAGCATCTGTAGGGCATCCTCAAAAAAAAAGTGGAGGAGCGCAAGGTCTCCAACATCCACTGGCTCTGTGATGTCTTAATGGAGGAGTGGAAGAGGCCTCCACTGGCAACCTGTGAAGCTCTGGTAAACTCCATGCCCAAGAGGGTTAAGGCAGTGCTGGAAAATAATGGTGGCCACACCAAATATTGACACTTTGGGCCCAATTTTGACATTTTCACTTAGGGGTGTACTCACTTTTGCTGCCAGCAGTTTAGACATTAATGGCTGTGTGTTGAGTTATTTTGAGGGGACAGCAAATTTACACTGTTATACAAGCTGTACACTCACTACTTTACATTGCAGCAAAGTGTAATTTCTTTAATGTTGTCACATAAAAAGATATAATAAAATATTTACAAAAATGTGAGGTATGTTCTCACTTTTGTGAGATACTGTATGTCCTTTGTTCCCCCTATCATCCAGATTCCAATTGATGTACATTAAATCCTTTCTTAAAGAAGTTCTATCTAGTTAAATTGGACTTTGTTATAAATAAGCTGGAAGTCAGTGACTGTCAGGTGTGGGTATGGAGACCAAGATGCTAAGAATGCTCCCCTTGCGGTTAAGCGCAGCATGCCCCTGGAGGTGTGAACAGGGAGCGCAGTGCTCAAAGAAGCATGGTTTGCCAGGTGCTTGCTTGTAGTCCAGATGAGCTGATCACTGTAGCAGGCTGGTAGCAATAGCTATACTTGTGGTGCTTGGTAAGGAGAGAAACCAGAAGCCAGGCTAAAGGTCATGCAGGATAAATCAGTCCAGAAGCATAAAAAGGGGCATGCTGAAGTCATACACAGGAAACGGGAACAGCAGTAGAAGAGCATAGCTGAAGTTATACACAGGGACAGAAGCAAAGTCCAGATGCAAGCCAGAGTTCAAGCCGGGATATCCTAGAGCAAGGTCAAGACAAGCCGGGTCGGTAACTGGTAGTCCACAGATCAGGATACAGAATGACAAGGAACACAGAGAAGCTGAGATAATCCAGCAATTTTCTGTCTTTAGTGGCTGGTTTAAATAGGGCAGTTGGTGCTAGAGTCTGCCACGACACTTGTGTGCCGCCGTGCATGCATTGTGCTGAACCACAGCGTATGCTCCCACATGCACCTGGACTCTCTGTGGGCCCCCATGTTGGATTTGGGAGACATTGCCAGTCCTTCAACGGCCATGTCCCTGACAGTCACAGACCTCAATAGCTCCAAAGCTGAAATCTACATAGACAAGTAAATGAGTCAGAGTGGAGACTCATTATTTGGCAGCTTCCAATGATGTCTTTGTGATAAAACATGTAAGGCGGAGCTATTGCGTCATTACGTCACATCTGGTTTTGTTCTGTGAAACGCACCACGACCCGGACGTCCTGTTTCCTTGTATACAATGCCTGTATTCGTTTGGATTCCTGTAAGTTTACCTAATATCTTATGCAATAAACAAGAGGTATACAGAGTCACTCTATAGGCATTAATATTGTCTTTTCATGAGCTCATTGGGGCGAAGGGGACCAAGGAGGTAACCGTGAGGACCCCATTTACAATCATTTGACACTGGAGGCTAGTTATCCTTCCATGGGTAGTGTTATCCAGTGAGTGCAGCACAAGAGGGGGGCACACGTGTGACACAGAGATTCTAGCTAATTGTATGCACGTTTTGGAAGTACTCACTTCACTTTATTTTTTCTACAAAAATTATAAAATTTGATAAAATTTGACACTGGCCCGACGTCCATACTTAACATTGAGTCCTCTATACAGCAGGGGTAACTTTACGCCGGAAAACGACTAACGCAAACGACCTAGAGGCCCTCCTCTGCACGTTAGGCTCACATCCCAGGTACGTAACAGATACAGTCTTTTGGTTATGGGGATGGAGAAAATAATTAATAAAATACAAGTGCAGTGATGTCCATTAATATCTATGAGTCCCTCTGCCATGGCAGAGGGGACTTGTAGTCTTCCATGCACAGATCCATTTATTCACAGCCAAATTAAAAAATAAATACATGAAGCTGCTGGGAGAGGAACCCTGTGAAGCTGCGGGGTGGTTTAAATGTGGCAATAAAGGTGAAGGCTGGAGGTCACACTAATGATGGGTGTAACATGAAACATGATCAGAAAGGTGGACTTAGCCTTTACATTTAGATACTTCCATAGCCTGAAAAAAACAACTGCTTGATACTGCATTCCATTGAATGCAGATTAGTTTCAGAGGAAGACTAGCGTGCCAAAATGTAATTTAGTAAATCAGTACATATTCCAAATGGCAGATGGCCATAAAATATAATGTGTAAGAAAAGCTTACAAATACTTTCAAACCTCTTCCGATTGTCCTATGATATGTTCACCTTTGATTGTTAGATGTCTCCACACTTTGACATCTGGCCTGGCTTAACCTGGGTTAAGACAGGTACAATAAAGGCATGTAGAAATAAGAGGAAATAAATTAATAGTTAAAGCAGATGTACGGCCAGCTCTTTGTGTGGTTTAAAGTTTATTTCCATGTTTGCAGCCAAATTGGGATGACCCTTACTTTATATTTGCTACATTTTCCCATTTACATAGCATAACTTAAAAACATATTTAATATTGTTACTTACATTTTTCAGTAATTTTACATGATTCAACTAGCCTTCCCCTATGCAATGTTATAGAGGAGGTGGTGAAGTTAACATTAACTGTAGTTAAATCTATCTGTACTGCTGTGCAGATTTCCATTATCAGATTTCAACACTGTCTATCCTAACAAAGAGTTAAAGGTCTCAAGGATTGGATTCTGCACTATATGTTAACAAAGGAAAACTGATTCTTTCCCTGCTTTGTCCCTCTGATATTGTTCAAAATAATTCTGCTCCAAAGAAATGAGAAAGGTAAATGTATAAAAACATTTTCCGGTATGCTGTGTGAAAGGAGCACATAACAAACATGTAGCACCCTCTAGTGTACTACTATTGTGAATGCAGAATTAAGTCTGACCTGTGAGTCTGTAATTGGGTCATTAGTTTACCTTAGGTCAGGGCTGGGTGACTCATACAATTTTCTGGTGCCTCCCCCAGGTTCTGGAATGTTAGAGAACGCTTTGGAAGCTGGAGGGTGGAGGCTAGGAGGGTTGTTCTGCATACTCATGGCAGCCCATACCCAGGCGGCCTTAAGGCTGATTTTTTACACTGGGGCCAGCTGTGCTTTACCATAATTTTAGCGGTGCTATTCGGTCACTAGTGGCTGAATAAAGGGTTAAATGCGCCCGTGTAGCGGCGGTGCCGAAGCACTTTAATTTTAATGGGCAGGAGTGGTGTATCCTTCACCGCCCCAAAGATGCTGCTTGCAGGACTTTTTTTAACGTCCTGCCAGAGCATCGCCCCAGTGTGAAAGCACTTGGCCTTTCACACTGGGACTGCAGGGGAGGTGTTTTTTATGCACTTTGCAGGTGCTATTTTTAACCCAAAAAAAATCCCAGTGTGAAAGAGGTCTAAGTATGTATGAGCCATGCTGGCAAGGGGAGTTGGGTGTAAGATGGAGAAAGAGTGCTGAAGGGACTGTTGGTGGCCCTTGAGGCAAACCCCCTGGGGGTGCTCTGTGCTCTGCCTTGAGCCAGGGCTCAGATGCTGACCTGGGAGGATCCTAACAACAGGAGAAGCTTGGAAGGAATATTTCCTGAGAGACACCGGGAGCAAGGAGGACAGTGTGATTACTACAGCATAGTTCAGGGGTCTACAAGGGGAGAGATTAACACGCATAGCCGGTCTCTCTGGAAGATAGTGGTGTGCTTAAAGCGGTGTTCCAGCTGCAATTTTTTTTAAATTAAAGTCAGCAGCTACAAACACTGTAGCTGCTGACTTTTAATAAGGCCACTTACGTGTCCAGGGAGCTTGCGATGTCGGCCCCCATCGGCTCGGGTGCAGGCACCACAATTGTAACTAAGGGAAACTGGCAGCGGAGACTGTAGGCTTCACCTCAGGTTTCCTACTGTGCATGCGTGAGTCACACAGCACTTTTTGCATACCCCGTCATCTTCTGGGACACACACAAGTCTCAGAAGGTAGAGGGGTGAAGGAGGAAACGGTGCCATGGGCCGTGGCTGCGGTAGGATGGAAGTACACTACGTGCTTCATATAAGGTAAGTAAAAAGAAAAAAAATGTTATTGAAAACTAGGGGACAGGGGTAGAGGCTTCTCCCACCCAAATCTCTTTGAAGCCTCTGGTCTCAAGACCCTAATCTAGGAATGAGAAAACAAAAAAAATCTTGAGCTTCTAACATATGTGAGACCCCGGTGTTAGGGATCCCACTAGTCCAGTAGCAGGGTACAAAATCAGTCCAAGAGGCAGGCAAAAAACATGGTCAAACAGTACATGGTCTGTTCCAGATCAGGCAGAGGTATGAACAGAAGCAATAGGCAGAAGCGTAGTCGAATAACAAGCCAAAGTCAGTTCCAGAACAGGCAGTGGCATAAGGGGTTTACCATACTTCACTAATACTTTATTGAAGTATGGTAATGGCGGAAGCAGTCACCTTTGCAGAGGCCCGGTTGGGAGGACACAGGGGACAATATTAAGGAGGGGTCTCTTCTAACTCCTCCACTGGTACACACCTTACATCTTTTCTGTCATCTTTGGCCAGATGGTTTTGGAGGGATTTTATTTGGAAAGTGGTGTTCAGAGAGTCTACTAAGAACATCGGATCAAATGATTTCTGGTGGGCTGTTCAGGAATATAAGGGCAATGATAATTTCCTATTGGTAGCCAAGAAGGGTTGGGGGCTTTTGGCGGAGGTGCGGTAAATTATATAGGAGTTGTATACTTGTGCTACTTTTTTATACCAATGGTATGTTCATCGTGTGGCAAGGTAAGGTTTGAGCATTTGTTTGTTTGTTTTTGGATGGGGCCATTCCTTCTGGGGATTTTCATACATGTGTTATTGTGGATTAAAGACAACATGTAGGAGACAGTGAGGCTGGTCTGACCTTAATGGCTTACCAGTGCCCCAGTGCCAATTTTGTGGAATGGGTGTGGCAAGCAGTGCATATTTTAAAACACTTCCCCCTGCATCAAGGACAGGCAATGGTAGAATAGAACTTCAGGTCCACTATTAGTTTGGTAATCACTGATAAGGAGGCACAGAGAATCCACCCCGTTATCATTGTGTGCAGTGGGAGGATTTTCCCATTAGACAATACTGTCTACAAGTGCATCATCCATTGGGACATGACAGCTAGATGCACAACTCTGACTAATTAACCAAGTTTATTGTAGGAGCATAAAAGGCATAGATAACCCATCTGAACAGCTGCTAAACCCTTGGCTCCTGCCTAAGTTGCATTTTAGATGATCTGGCTTTGCCCTGCATATAATGAGCAATGTGGGAAAACATATTGCTTATATATTTTTTTACCAAGTTTTGTATCAATGACAGAGAAGCATGACATGGCTCATAATGATTTCCAACTGTAGATGCCCCCCTCCAGCAGCCACCAAACCACATATCTAGGTGCCTCCAAGAGACTGAGCTGGCAATGGGACGGCAACGGGACTGCCCCAAGGCCGTAATCCAACACCACCACAATATGGCTGCAGGGGGCAGATAAGGACCTGGCTTGATCAAAAAAAAACAATAGGAGATAGCTTTTAAAAAAAGCCTTGATACTTACAATTATTCTGTTAAAAATGTGTTCAGGTACAGGGGCGCCGATAATGAAAAAAAGTGGCAGGACTGACGAGAGTTAGTATGGTGAGGAGAAATCCTAATCGGGTTAACTGAGAGGAAAGAGAAATATTGTAAGACAGGGAACAACAAATGTTATGCCTGATAACCCATAGCGTGGGGAATAGTATTACTCACCTATGGTATCCTCAGTACACAATCCTTTGTCTAGGTAGATAACCAAACTATGGGGATGCAGGCATTTTAGCAGATCACCATAGAGAAATGGGCCAGGTGTTGATTGCCAGTCAAAGTAATGATAGCAAAGTCGACCCTTAACATAGTGATTTCAAAGGAAGGGAGAGGAAAAAAGTCATCAGCAGCTGCTACAACAGAAAAAACATATCAAGGGTGAGTAATAGTTCTGGCACATACCTAATGGATCAAAAATTGGAGTGAAGGTGCCCCAAGAGTCCAGCAAAGGAGAGGCTGCACACGCCAGCCTTAAATGACGTCACCGGTCTGGAGTGGACAGAAAAAAGCCAGTGCGCATGCGCCCGCCATATCACTCCATGCCTACAGTTCCCAAAATGCACGGAGGGAAGTACTCAGTGTCATGGGACATGTAGCAGGACATGTTGCTAGCCAGATCGCAACATAGGAGGAGCATAAACGGGGACCAACGAGTGTAGGTCACCAAATGCAACCCGCCCACCACAAGGGGCTGTTGTAAACATACATGTAGGCGGCATCTAGGGAGAATAGATGCAGTGAGGAGCAGAGGCCAATGAGTGGGCTGGAGGTCTGGGGAGAACCCGAGCCCTTGGGTGTCCATTCAGCCATTAATAGTGCAAAAAATCACAGCCACAGGGGACTACGAGAGGACCAATGCATGGCGGAGGACATGTCCCTCAATTTGGAAAAAAATATTCTTACTTGCTGTTGAGTCTACAGGACAGGAAGTAAGGGTAGATCTCACTGAAAGGGACATACAAATGGCATGGTTTATATACCATTCTATATTATATCCAAAGCAAAAACAAATTGGCTTTAGATATAATTTAATGTCAGGACTCTAATTTGTGAATATATTAATCTTGCTATCCTTACCTCACATTTGTAACTTTAAATACACAACAACTGTAGTCATTACAGAAAAAAAAAAACAGGTGTGCAGTTTTGGACAAAACCTGAGTCAAGAGCCATTTATGAATATAGTAGACTGAGTTGCCTGGAATGGCAGGTTCTCCATACTATCATGCAATGCTGGGAAATCAGACATACAGTATGTTGCAATAATTTTCTTTGTCATAATACGAGGAGCTGGCTTTACCTCCCATTAAGGCAACCCTAGACATGGGACTGTCTGGAACACAGCAATAAAGTTGTTCTCAGACAAACACAGCTTTTATAATGTATATAATCCTGCTAAACTGTCACCAATCACATCATCTCCTCTTCAACAACAAACACTGATGCTGTTCAAAGGGAAAACACACAGGCATTGTATGTAATCTTGCATGTGAAAATTAGAGCAGATAACACAACTGCCATTTTATTTTGGGAAAAAAGAAAAAAAAATACAGATTTCCTGTACTTGGCAGTCTGCACATGTTCCTGTTTATTTTACTTGGTTTTCTTTTGTTAAGTTTGTCTTTTTTTTCTTCTAACACGCTAGGTACAGCAGTTCCGACATTTGAAAGGAACAGCACCCCACTGGCCCAGAGCCACTGATTGGATTAACGTACTTCAACTATAGATGACTCTCCAACATTGTGGCTTTGGGAGAAAAAGAGCGGATTGATGTCATGATAATTAACACTTGGCACGGGTGACGGAACCTTAAGCTGGCTCAGGTTCCAGCTTATTAATTCACAATAATGTCCAGATTTGTTTTTGGAGGTTTAATATTATATTAAATGTAGCATGGGAACTTTGTTCTAAAAAACGCTGCTGGGATAGGAAATTCTGATTACAGGGTATAAACACCTTTGTGAGTTATGGATATCAGTGGGAAATGGGGGTCATTGTTGCAGACAAAAACTAAAATTTGCATTTATGTCCTTAGCTGACAGGGATAAACAATCCAATAAGAGGGTTACCTTTTAAAAAGAAAAAAAATGCACGCATTGCAGTAATAAAACAATTTATCTGACAAAAGTAAGATCCAACAAGAAAAAAACATGTTTAGTAGACTGCAAACATAGTGTAAAGTGCAGTAAAGCAATGTAACCAATCAAAAAACATTATTCATTGGTCTGATTTCACCCTGACTGCAAATAAGAAAGGTGCAGTGCTACCTCTACAAAGCTGCACTTCTGGTTTGGAAATATTAACTGCAAAGCACCTTTTGAAGATGCTTTATGGTTGATTTATAAAAGGCAAATAGACTGTGCACTCTGCAGTTGCTCCAGAGTTTAGTAAATGGGGTAAAGCATCACTTTGCAAAAAATAACCAATCATGTGCAAGGGAATTTAAAAAAACTGCATTTTTGCTTGCACATACTTGGATGATGGAAGTCAGCAGAGCTTCTGCTCATTTACAAATCTCTGAAGCAACAGCACTTGCAGAGTGCAACTGCACTTCCCAAAGTGCACATCCTTTTAGTAAATCAACCCCACTGTGTAGCAGTCACATTTCTACATTATTCCATATGACCTTTAGCATAAAATGGCTGAGGCTGGATAGAAGCTTGAACAACACTTCTGGTGATATTACAATCAGGTCCCACTGTCAATCAACCGATTTGGGACAGGGCAAATGCAGTGATGTTGGATGTGTGTGTAGGCACACCAATGCATAGCCAACGCCATTTGTACTCCTAAGTGGGATCATGAAGCGAGGGGCAACAGTGCCACTGCTGCTTTGATAGTCAGTGACTGAGTGTTTTTATCTTATAACAGGTATGCCAATTATTTTTAGGATTACCAAGAATTATTAATGATATGGTAGGGGCAAATTGGTTGTTATGGCCTGTTACACCTTGCATGTCATCAATGCTCTTTCCAACTACTTTCTTAAGTAAGGCCCCTTTCACACGACAAGCCCGCTCGGATCTGTCAACCCCCGGCTCAGCGGAGATCAATTGAGCAATCACCTGCTGAGCTGGCGAACTCCGCTAAATGGATCCGCCCCGTGTGGAAGGGGCCTAAGTCCTGTATTTTAAATTTGAAATTAGATACTGGAAATACAAAGAACATTGTGAGAAGAACGGTGAATTAAAGGGAACCTACAGTATATTTTGTACTTTGTCTGTCGTTTTTATTTTTTACATTTTAAATATTGTTTAAATATTTTTTTTTACCATTTATTTAAACTCTTTATTATTCTAGTACTAGATCTTTCATATAGGTGTATACACGACACTTGGGTCACACAGTCATATCAGTTCTCTAAAGAAAGAGGACATAGTGGAAGATTTCTCTTTCTAATCAAAAACTGTACCAAAGCAGTTGGAATGGAACAGTTCTAGCTGTAATTTTCAGTATAAACTATTGATTTCTTTGAAAAACAGACAAATAGCCAAGATGGCAACACAAGTTGATAATTGCAGGTTTGAAATGCTGATTGGCTATCAAAACTTCAAGAAGACGTGGTGAGACAGCATTACAGCTTAACTGTACTTAAGTTCTCATTCATGTATTAAAGTGGATGTAAACTCTCTCTTATGCCATGTACACATGATCGTTTTTCAGCATGATTTAAAACAACGTTTTTAAAAACGTCATTTAAAATGATCGTGTGTGGGCTTCACATCGTTTTTCATCTTCTGAAAAATGACAAAAAAAAATAATTCGAGCATGCTGCATTTTTAAACGTCGTTTTTTTTGAAGATTCGTTTTTCGGGTTGTAAAAAATTATTGTGTGTGGGCTAAAACGACGTTTAAAACAACGTTTTAAACCCGCGCATGCTCAGAAGCAAGTTAGATATGGGAGCTTGAATGGAACTTCCCCTTTAGAGTGCCGTCGTACGTCACCGCGCTTTGCTCATCATTTTTAAAAAACGTTGGTGTGTGGGCAAACGTTGTTTTTAATGATGAAGTTGGAAAAACTTTGTTTTTCTTCATGCCGAAAAACAACGTTTTATTCCATGATGACAAACGATCGTGTGTACGCGGCATTATCCTTTCTAAACTACTGCCATAGTGCTGATCTATAAGGATATACATGTCTCCTGCATGTATCCTTACCTGTCAAATGTCTCCCCTCAGTCAGTTATGAGATCTGAAAAACTGCAGTTTCTGTGGGTGGATCTGTTGTCTGGAGCTCTGTGGATGCTTAATCATAGCTTGATTAAGCACTAATTTATAGTGTGAAACGCGTCAGTTGTTTTACTCCCGTGTTGTGTGCTGTGCATTTTCCTTTTTTTTAAATAAAGAAAACAATCAAGGTTTTTTGGAGTGCGGCTGTCCATATTTTCTTTTTCCATTTGGTGGGCACTGATAGGCACAGATAGGGACAGATAATGCGGCACTGATAGGGACAGATAATGCGGCACTGATAGGGACAGATAATGCACTGACAGGGACTGATGGGTACTGATGGGTGGCACTGATGGGCACTGACAGCCACTGGTAGGTGACAATGACGGGTACTGGTAGGTAACAGTGACAATAATAGGCAGCACTGTTTAAGTCACTGATTAGATGTTGCACTGATAGGCACTGATAAGTGGCACTGTGGGCATTGATAGGCGGCACTGACAGGTGACACACATTTACACAGATGAGCTGTCTGCAGTTCTCCCTGATCGAGACTGATGTCCCACTATCAGCGTGAGGAGAAAAACTAGTCAATTATCAGCTCTGTTTACATCACATGATCAGCTGTCATTGGCTGACAGCTCATCATGTGGTAAGGGGGTCGGGATCAACCCCTTACTCCGATCTGTGATCCAGCAAGTCTCATAGACTCGATGATCAAATAGCGAGCCACGCACGCCCTGCAGGGGGCGCAGGCGGCTCAAGCACGGGAAGACATCTATTGACGGCCTCCTGGCAATTCAGGTCCACCCTGTAGCCATCATTTGGCTATAGCACGGATGGGAAGTGGTTAAATAGTGTATGAAAGTGTCCACAGTAACAGTAACAGTCAAACAGTAAGGAAGTGTTAGCACTGCCATCAGATGGACAGAAATTGTAAGTTTTTTTCCAGTGTGTTTAAAACTAGCATAACTGCTTTGGTAGTGACTGGGCCTTTAAAATGGATTAAAACTGGCCTCAAGCCCACAATTGACTGTTGATCTCAACATATTAGTGGTTAAGATTCCCTGATGCGGATCCTTTAAATATTTACAATAACCTAATGTTTCTCTAACCAGAACTGCATCTTGCTTAGTGTTGGATGAAAATCAAGGATAAAATCCATTTGGTTTTAGATTATTCCACTTTGACCTATCCTAGATTTTTCCTTTAGGGGACGTGACCAGCAGCCGGAGTGAATGGCTCTGTCAAGAGGGAGCTCTGATCTAAGAACCAGCAACCAGCGACATCCAGCGACTTCATCGGCCCTAGAGATCCCCTAAATTTCTCCAGCAAGCCCCAGGCACATTCCAGTGGCTATGGGGAAAAGTAAGAAACTCACGGATTTCTACCCGCCAACAAACACACCTAGGCCGCAATATGACGATGAGGCCTCGGACTCGCAGCGCGGACTGCAGCACAACGGGGAGCACGATGGCCCGGCTCTTAACCTTGGAGCGTCAGCATCCCAGGCTAGCAGTAGAGGATCCACACCGGGCCCCTCTCCCATTAACAGCTCACAGAAATCAGCCCAGAAGCGGTCAGCCAACCACAAGTATGCAGGTGAGCTGGATGACCACTGTGACTCACAAAATATGACTAGAGACTTCATTGAATAGATCAAGAATGATGTAACATCTATGGGAGACAGAGTCAGCCATTCAGAAGACAAAATGGGTGAATTTACTGTTGTACACAACAAATTAGTAGATGCACAGAATGACGCAGAATGGGATATACAAGCCATGAGGGAAAAGATCGCAGATTTAGAGGACAGATCTTGTAGGAAAAATATAAAGCTGCGGGGGGTGGAGGAATCTGTGACCCCGGTAAATTGCTGCACTATGTCCAGGATTTCATAGCTGCCATTTTACCTGACATCCCAGATGGGGAGGTCATTGTGGATAGAGCTGAGAAGAAGCCAATTTTGGTTCGCTTGGAGTTCATTCCCCCCTTGTTGAAATAATGTGAGATGTACTTGCACTTTGTGAATGTTTTTACTTTTTTACATTTATGTTTTTGTTTCAGTTTTTCTTTTTGCCTTTTTCTCTTATTTTTATTGTACCTGAGGAGCACTATGAAGAATCAGCCTTACTTCAAGACTGGATGTGCATTTCAAACATCTTTTACAACACAGCTCTGACTTGGCTATCTATTTCTGTTCCACCACTGCCATCTACAGGTAATATAATATCATTGCACTTGTATAATTTCAGATCATCATTATATATAGCAAACCCCATTTTTCAGGGATAATGACTTTGTCAATTGTCTCCATGAATGTTCTTGGCTTGAACAGCCCTTTCAAGAGGTATGCAATGTGGAGGGAAATCGACAAGCTTAAAGGAGAAGTACTTTGTGCACAAGAAACACATTTTATGGCTGCCTAAATGTTCCCACAAAGCCTTCCCTTACATCTTCAATGCTCCTGCTCCAGTAAAAAAAAAGGGGGAGTTTTGATAGCTATCAGACATACTGTCGCCTTCAAATTACATGAAGTAATATGTGACCTCAATAGCAGATATATAATTTTGATTTGTGACATGAACAGCTCTACATATACTTTAGTAAATCTCTATGCACCTAACAAAGGCCAAACCTCCTTCCTTAGATCCCTACTAAAAAAAGGTGGATACAGTTAAAAAGGGTTCCTTTCTTTTCTGTGGGGACTTCAACAGCAATGTGAATAAGCGCATTGCTATAGGATTGCTCAGGTCAGAATCCTTCTAAAAGACAAGAACTTCAGTAGATATGTGCATTCCCGTTCGTACGAATGTTATTTTCGTACGAAAATGTTCATTTTCGTACCCGCGGCATAATGTGTACATACGAAAACGGTAAAGCACCAAAATACGAAAACGACGGGATAACGGATGAGCCGCATAACGAACGACCGCAAATACGAACGAACGATCCGACGGGAAAAAACGACAAAACGAAAATGGCAAAATAACGAAAATGGAATCTGTATCAAGAGGTTTGCATTGTGTATTTTGTTTGAATCCGTTTTGTGTTCGTTTTCAGTTGTATGTTCATTGTTCAATGACATCTATAACAAAAGAATTTCATAATGTATATTGAATGAATTCCTTTTTCTGTTTTCTGTGTATTCAAAATACTGAAGGCAAATTTTTTGTTATAGGTGTCATATCAACATACGAAAATAACAAAAGAAACGTGTTCAACTGCAAATCTTTTGTTTATGTTTTTTTTAAAGGCCAGAGAGTTAGGCTGGCCATACATGATACAATTTTCTGTGCAATTTTCTTTAGATTTACCTTCAAATATGTAGTGCAAGGGCCTGCCTGATTGCATACAATTGAAAGTGTTGTTTAGTTTGACCTCATATATGGTTTTTGGTAAATCTAAAAGAAAATTGTACAAGAAAATTGAACATGTATGGCCAGCCTCAGTGACTGAAAGCAGCTTCTCTTTTGTGCAGAATAGTGAGTACACTTGTACAGTAAAGCCTAATAAACTTTTCTGTGGATTTTCATCTGAAGGGAGATCAGTTGGCCAGACTTCTGAACCCAAAAATGGTTTTCTGATGCAGTTTAAAAACAAACACATTTTCTGAGAACGATCGGAAAACGATCGTTTTTATGTTTGTTGTTAAAATAGTCTGACCAAGTGTATGGGGCTTAATAATAGTATTGTTAAGCCCCATACACTTGGTCAGACTATTTTAACAACAAACATAAAAACGATTGTTTTCCGATCGTTCTCAGAAAATTTGTTTGTTTTTAAACTGCATCAGAAAACCATTTTTGGGTTCAAAAGTCTGGCCAACTGATCTCCCTTCAGATGAAAATCCACAGAAAAGTTTATTAGGCTTTACTGTACAAGTGTACTCACTATTCTGCACAAAAGAGAAGATGCTTTCAGTCACTGAGGCTGGCCATACATGTTCAATTTTCTTGTACAATTTTCTTTTAGATTTACCAAAAACCATATATGAGGTCAAACTAAACAACACTTTCAATTGTATGCAATCAGGCAGGCCCTTGCACTACATAGTTGAAGGTTAATCTAAAGAAAATTGCACAGAAAATTGTATCATGTATGGCCAGCCTAACTCTCTGGCCATTCAAAAAAAACATAAACAAAAGATTTGCATTTGAACCTGTTTCTTTTGTTATTTTCGTATGTTGATATGACACCTATAACAAAAAATTTGCCTTCAGTATTTTGAATACACAGAAAACAGAAAAAGGCATTCATTCAATATACATAATGAAATTCTTTTGTTATAGATGTCATTGAACAATGAACATACAACTGACACTAACAAAAGAAAAGCATTCAAGATACACAGAATGCAAATTGACGAAAATTCACGATAATTATTGTCAAACAAGAAACGAACATGAATTAAACAGAATAACGAATCATCCCGCATGTATGAAAATAAAACGGTAACGGAAATACGAAACGATCGGAATACGAAAAAATCACGTCGTACGACAAACGAACGGGAACGAATGGGAAAACGGGCGTCTTACGAAAAACGAACGGAAACGAACAGACGGGACCATACGAAACGGAACAAAAAAAAAACTTCAGTCTTTTTCATCTGAAAAAAATCTATATGATTCTTGGCAGTGTATACATTCATCGGAGAAAGACTTCACTTACTACCCTTTCCCCCACCGGGCCTACTAGAGGATTGACCTCATTCTTTCTGATTTCAACCTACTTCAGAGCACTACAACTACAACCCATTCGATCACATGGTCAGATCACGCTCCAGTCTCCATAGTCCTGAAGGAGCAGGGCTCTGCTCTTCCGATTTACCTATGGAGAAATAACATTGAGATTCTAGCTAATCCCAACTTAACTTCGAAGATGGACCAACAACTTTCGGAATTTTTTTAATTGAATGACACAAGTGAAGCTAGCATAACAACTCTATGGTGTGCCCATAAAGCATTTAACAGGGGGCTGCTTATCCAAGCAACAGCACGAGAAAAAAGACGGAGGAGGGAGCTGTTGAACACTTTGCTCAATGACCTTAAAATGTGGAAAATCTACATAAACAAAACCCCTCCCCAAAGGTAGAAACTGACCTATTTAACTGCAGGCAGACAGTACGTTTAACAC
The DNA here is from genome assembly GCA_029574335.1 of Rana kukunoris. Lineage (NCBI taxonomy): Eukaryota > Metazoa > Chordata > Amphibia > Anura > Ranidae > Rana > Rana kukunoris. Next base: position 143,121,824 of record CM056052.1, read on the forward strand.
TTCTCTCTAATCATCAGAATTTCCTAAGATACACAAAAGCCAAATTCTATGCTCAAGGCAACAAGGCTGGTAAATTGCTGGCTAATTATATTTCCAGGAGACAACATAAATCAAATCTCACTTCCATTAGGGAACCACACACAGGTGACTTGAAACATCACCCGGTCAGGATAGCTAATGCTTTTATGAAGTACTATAGGGATCTGTTGCAGTTAGACAGTGCCACACCACAACCCACGGCTCAACCATCTGTACCTTTTTAGACTCGGTGTCCCTCCCGTCCTTAACGGAAGAGGACCTAGCTGCACTTAATGCCCCAATTCTAGCTAAAGAAATTTTAGACACCATAAAAACATTGCCAAAAAATAAGTCACCAGGATCTGATAGATTTTCATCAGAATATTGCAGAGCATTCTCACAGACCCTGGTCCCTTATCTGGGTGTTTTGTTCAACAGCTCCGCTTCCTCAGCCTCTTTCCCTGAGGAAATGTTACAAGCTACAATTGTCACTTTGCCAAAGCAAGGTACAGTAAGAAGCCGGATTCCCCACAAAATGTTATACCCATCTCACTATTGAACACGGATTTAAAACTATGCCAAAATTTTAGCGAATCGGTTAGCCAAAATTACCCCCACTTTAGTGAAAGTGGATCAGGTGGGCTTTGTCAAGGGCAGACAAGCCCCAGATGGTACAAGGAGGCTGCTTAATCTTCTCCATATAGTAGAAGCCAAAAAATACCCACAGCAATTTTGGCGTTGGACGCAGAAAAGGCTTTTAATAAGGGTCCATTGGGGATACCTCAGAGCGACTCTACAAAAGTTTGGTCTTCAAGGGATGTTCCTATCGGCAGTTTTAGCCCTATATTCTATGCCCTCAGCCAGAGTCTTCTCGTCCAATGCCCTTTCAGATACATTTTACATCTCCAATGGCACCCGCCAGGGATGTCCACTATGTCCCATAATTTTTACTTTAATGATGAAACCCCTGGCGGAGGCAATTAGGTCAGATGACAACATCACAAGAATCAAAGTTGCGAACCAAATTCATAACATTGGTCTTTTTGCTGATGATGTGGTTCTGATACTCTCTAATCCGGCTTCTTCCCTGGCTAGAATTAGTACAGTTTTACAAATTTATGGTGCAGCTTCTTATTATAAACTGAATGTCACGAAATCTTGCTTGTTGTCCATCAACATGACCAAAAGACAAATTTCCTTCCTAAAGGATAGGTACCCATTTCAATGGATGACCAAAACTATTCCCTAGCTGGGCATTAAATTGTCATTGCCGACTTCATCCATGTATACAGCTAACTTTCCGGCCCTGATAGACACTGTAAAAACAGATTTACACGATATTGCCTCTTATGAACTCTCCTGGTTAGGCAGAATAGCTGCCCTGTAAATGACTGTCCTGCCTAAACTAATTTTTTTATTTTATGACAATTCCTATATGTTTACCAGAATCCTTTTTCAATTTGATCGATAAGATGTTCAGGCAATTTAATTGGAAAAGTAAAATCCCCTAATCAACTATTCAAAAGCATAGATCCAATGGGGGGACGGGATTTCCAAATATACATAACTACTATGTTCTACTAAAGCTGCCATCCAGACTCCACTAAACTATGGGTTCAAATAGAAAAGTCCATTTTACAAAATATAGATCTCCCTTCATTATTATTAGCTAAATTGACCAACATACCCTTTATCTCTCCTCTACTACCTTCCATTGTGGCGACACTCTCTGCATGGGAAAAGTTCCATATGATCATGAATCCTGAATCTAAAATGCGTCAAGAAATAACCAATCTTAGAATTTATGAGTACCTGATTCCAAACCTTAATATACAGGTATCCTCCTGGTACCCTTGAGTGAGATTCTAAAAGGAGGGTGAACTACCTTGACTTATGGATGGTAAACAAAATTTGAATCTTTTTCTGTTCTCCTTTACATGCTTGAAGTGACGACATCTCAAAGTGTGTACTGTACTCTGTTTCTCTTTCTTTGTTTATGATTCATGTACTGTAATCTTTTAAAAAAAATCTATAAAAAACATTGAGAATAATATACAGGTATGGCTGAAAGAGGGTATTCTTACTTATGGCGACTTACTGCTTAAAAATCCCACCTCTCATGCTTACGCTAGGCCCAGGGACAGCATTTTCAGTCCAACCAGCTGACTAGATCTTATAACTTGCATTGCGGTGCGTGGAGATATTTGTTGTCTAACTATAATAGGCCCAAAGGCCTGTCGTGGTTTTATACTCTCCTACAACACTATGATACCTTCACTAAAATCTTTAGCATGACAAACTGGGATAAAAACCTGAGGCCAGATTCAGATACACTTAATTTTGCGCTGCGTAATCGAAATACTCTACGCTGTCGTATTTTACCAGGCTCTAAATGGAATTCTGGTAGTTTTTTGCCCGTACGCTACGGCGGCGTAGTCTATTTCTCGCCGCGTAATCGAATTACGCATTTAGGGGGCGTGAAGCATTTAAATTAGGCGCGTCCCCGCGGCGATCGAACTGCGCATGCTCCGTTCAGAAATTTCCCGCCGTGCATTGTGCAAAATCACGTCATTCATTGTTTGAGTAGCGTCTTTTATGAACATTCCTATTCCCGGACGTTTTACGTAAAAAAAAATAAAAGACGTCGGAAAACGTAGAAATTCGACGCGGGAACGACGGCCATACTTAACATGGGCTGTCTAATATTAGAGCAGCAAAAAGCTGGTATAGTGTTACGCAAAAAAAAGATGACTAAAGGTGCCGTAAGAGATTGCGAATGAAGATCGTCATTTCTGGGATCACCGGCAAAAGCTCATTAGCATACCCCGACGCGGAAAACGACGGGAAGTCCACCCAGTGGCCGCAATTTTATTACAGCGTAGATCCGAAGGCGTACGAACACATAATCCAGTCGAATTGAAGCCCGCAGCCGTCTATTCATGGTTTGAGCTTTCCGACTAGCTAAAAAACGCACGTAATTTGAAATTACTCCAGTCTAACACCAGTTAGACAGGAGTTACGGCTCTCTGAATCTGGCCCCTGGGATTCACTCATTCCCCGAGAAGAATAGAAAGATGCAATAAAAACCTGTTATATATACTCTCACTGCACCAACCATTGGGACCTTATGTTGAAGATCTTACACAGATCCTATCTTACGCCAGTAAGACTGTCCATGATCTTCCACTTGGACTCCAGCCTATGCTGGAGACAATGTGGAACAAAGGGCAACATATATCACATGCTGTGGGAATGCAAGAAAATTCACAGTTTCTGGTTAGTGATGTCGCAAACCTAAAATTTTTCATTCGTGAACGGCGAACGTAAACTTCAGCAAATGTTCGCGAACGGGCGAACTGGGCGAACCGCCATAAAGTTCAATGGCCAGGCAAATTTTAAAACCCACAGGGAGTCTTTCTGGCCACAATAGTAATGGAAAAGTTGTTTCAAGGGGACTAACACCTGAACTGTGGCATGCCGGAGGGAGATTGATGGCAAAACTCCCATGGAAAATTATGTAGTTGCCGCAGAGTCCGTTTTTAATCCTTAAAGGGCATAAATCACCTAACATTCCTAAATTGTTTGGAATAATGTGCTTTAAAACATCAAGTATGATGTTGTATATCAGGTAGTGTAAGGGTTAGGGTTACAGGTAGGGTTAGGGTTAGGGTTAGGGTTACAGATAGGGTTAGGGTTACAGACAGGGTTAGGGTTACTGATAGGGTTAGGGTTACAGACTGTAACCCTAACCCTATCTGTTAACCTAACCCTATCAGTAACCCTAACCCTATCTGTAACCCTAATCCTATCTGTAACCCTAACCCTGTCTGTAACCCTAACCCTGTCTGAAACCCTAACCCTGTCTGAAACCCTAACCCTATCTGCAACCCTAACTCTAACCCTGTCTGTAACCCTAACCCTAACCGTATCTGTAACCCTAACCCTGTCTGTAACCCTATCTTTAACCTTAACCCTATCTGTAACCCTAACCTTAACCCTATCTGTAACCCTAACCCTGTCTGTAACCCTAACCCTAACCTTATCTGTAACCCTAACTCTGTCTGTAACCCTAATCCTAACCCTATCTTTAACCCTAACCCTATCTGTAACCCTAACCCTATCTCTAACCTTAACCCTATCTGTAACCCTAACCCTATCTCTATCTGTAACCCTAACCTTGTCTGTAACCTTAACATTAACCTTATCTGTAACCCTAACCCTGTCTGTAACCCCAATCCTAACCCTATCTTTCACCCTAACCCTAACCTTAACCCTATCTGTAACCCTAACCCTATCTCTGTCTGTAACTTACAGACAGGGTTAGGGTTACAGACAGGGCCGGCGCAACCACCAGGCGGACCAAGCGGCCGCTTGGGGCGAGCAGGTCCGCAGCCTGGGATGGGGCGAAAAAATGACCTTTTTTTTAATACCGTATTTTCCCAGGAGGCACTGTGTTCAGTGTCCGCCTATCACGGAGGCCCATCTTGTCCTGTGTTTGGTGTCCGCCTATCACGGAGGCCCTCTTGTCCTCGGACGAGAGGGCCTCCGTGATAGGCGAACACTGAACACAGTGCCTCATGGAAAGCTGAATGTTCCGCCTATCACGGAACAGAAGACGTCGGAGGCGCGGCTTTTAAAAAATCGTACAGCCGCGATTCTGGTAAGGTAAGCTGTTAGGTTACACACCCGCAATTCGCATGGGATAAGGTAAGGGCACGGTCTGGTCATGTAATGGGGCACGGTCTGGTCATGTAATGGGGCAGATCTGGCATGTAATGGGGCACAGTCTGGTCATGTAATGGGGCACAGTCTGGTCATGTAATGGGGCACAGTCTGGTCATGTAATGGGGCAGGTCTGGCATGTAATGGGACACAGTCTGGCCATGTAATGGGGCAGGTCTGGTCATGTAATGGAGCAGGTCTGGTCATGTAATGGGGCAGGTCTGGTCATGTAATGGGGCACAGTCTGGTCATGTAATGGGGCACCGTCTGGCATGTAATGGGGCACCGTCTGGCATGTAATGGGGCACAGTCTGGCATGTAGTGGCATAGTCTGGCATGTAATGGTGGCACCGTGAGGCGAGGCATGACTAGTAGGAAGGGGGTAGTCTTATACGGTGAGTATATCACAAAACCAACATTTTGGCTGGAAAATTAGGGAGTCGTCTTATACGCCGAGTCGTCTTATATGCCGGAAAATACGGTACTTTATTGTCCGGAGTTGCCGTCGGCGCCCAGTGTCCCGCTCCGGTGTGCTAATGTGGCGCAGCGCCTGTCAGCTGCTGTCACTGGATGAGGCCCGGGCGCAGCCAGTCCCGACTCCCTTACCTAAGTTACTGGTGATGGATGACGGCGGGTCCGGGCCTGTACGGCACGGCACTTCAGTGACGACGTCCTCCTCCGTGCAGGACGTCTGATGTCACTGAAGGGGCGGCCCTCCGCTGCTGGCGCCACAGAGGCTGCAGCAGTAGTTGTGACACAGTACCCAGTCCCGCGCCGCGGTGCCGGAAGATTAGAGAAAATCGCACAGGAGGTGAGGGTGGGGAAGAAGAATGGATGGATGATGGAAGAAGGAGCAAGGGGGGTTAATGGAGACTGGGTCGGGTGGATAATTAATAAAGCAAGCGGGCATAATGGAACTGTCTGGAAGAAGGAGTGGGGGGGGGGAATGGCGGAAGCAGAGCAGGGCCCAGGGGGGATGGATGATGGATCATGGAAGAAGGAGCAAGAGGGTTAATGGAGACGGGGTCGGGTGGATAATTAATAAAGCAGGAGGGCATAATGGAAGAAGGAGTGGGGGGGGGGGAATGGTGGAAGCAGAGCAGGGCCCAGGGCAGGGTGATGGATGATGGAAGAAGGAGCAAGGGGGGTTAATGGAGACTGGGTTGATAATGAAAGCAGGAGGGCATAAAAAGGACTTCTGCCCTCTCTTGCTATATAATTCATTTTTGGGGTACACAGTATGTTTTACATTTCGTAGTATGATGTATATTATACTAAGAATTTCTGGTATGGCGTGGTTTTAGGGACTTCAGAATGTGGCAGTATGTGGTATTATTATATTCAGAGGGTTCGGTGTGTAGCTAGAAGAATGCATGATGGTCTGGACCAGATTGAGAGGAACAATAAAATAAATTACATAGATGGTGAGTTACTGATATCCTGGTGTATTTTTGCCTGACTATGCAGTGCTTTAGTCACATTTCTGCAGTTATGATTAGTGAAACTACAACTCCATGTATACCCTTACCACGCCAAAATGGAGCTTTGCTTGTGTAGGCAGAAATCCTTGCACCGGCCCTGGTTACAGACAGGGGTAGGGTTACAGACAGGGGTTAGGGATACATCTGTAACATCTGTAACCCTAATCCTACCCCTAACCCTGTCTGTAACCCTAACCCTAACGATATCTGTAACCCTAATCCTGTCTGTAACTTACACACTCATGACATAAATTTTATTCCTCTATGCGTCAATCTTGGTGTAGTGATGACTGTGCTCGTGCACACGTTTGAGAGATTGCAGGCGATGGGGGTTTTTCAAAGCCTATGGTCGTGATGAGGTAGTTCAGTGACAGTTAAGTGACCCAGAAAACAATGATTCTGCAGTATGGGCCCATTGTTGGGTAGTAGGCTTTAATGATCACCTTAGATGATCACAAAGAAAATTAATGTTTTTTCTATGCAAAATTATCCAGCCGATCGCTTTTGGTCTGTTCACAATGAAGCAACGACCGTATCATCTGGGGTGTGCCAACATTGCCATTGCCAACACACTCATAGAGGTGGTCGCTTCATTGTGATACGCAAGCCCCTTCACCACAACAAGGTAACAATCACAAAGGGGAATCGACACATGTATGTGTCTTTTTTTTGTTTTGTTTTTGAAGCCACAGTGCTGCACCAGAGGCCAGAAAAAATAGGCATATACACATGCCTGAAAAATTAGGTATGCAGTAGCAGCGGCCAGAAAAATGTATGTTTTTAAGGCAGAAAGTGCACTAAAACATTGAAGCTTGAACCCTAGTTGGTGGCGGATAAGTCATGCAAGTTATCCAGCATGCAGAGATAAAATACAGCTGTGTGTGGACCATTTTTAGCCCAAGGCAGCTCATCTCATCAGGCCTTTTTTAGTCAAATGTATCGCCCACTGTCAGTCCCTTTGGGATCCATGCCTCATTCATCTTAATAAAGGTGAGGTAATCTAGACTTTGACTTCTCTTCTCAGTGACAATACCTCCTGCTGCACTGAAGGTCCTTTCTGAAAGGACACTTGAAGCGGGGCAGGCCAGAAGTTCTATCGCAAATTGGGATAGCTCATGCCACAGGTCAAGCCTGCACACCCAAGGGGTTCATCTCTCCTCAGAGTGTCGATATCTGCAGTTAAGGTGAGGTAGTCTGCTAACTGTCGGTCGAGTCGTTCTCTAAAGGGTGGACCCCGAAGGGCTGTGGCGATGCGTAGGATTTAAAAAGCTCTGCATGTCCTCCATCAACAACACGTCTGTAAAGCATCCTGTCCTTGCCGGCGTGGTCGTGGTAGGAGGAGGATTACTTTCACCTCTTCCCCTGTTAGATTCCCGTTGTGCTGTGACATCACCCTTATACGCTGTGTAAAGCATACTAATTTATTTTCAAACTGCTGCATCCTTTCTGACTTCCGGTAATTCGGTAACATTTCAGGCCCTTTCTGCTTATACCGGGGGTCTAGTAGCGTGGCCACCCAGTACAGGTCGTTCTCCTTCAGCCTTTTTATATGAGGGTCCCTCAACAGGCACGACAGCATGAAAGACCCCATGTGCACAAGGTTGGATACTGAGCTACTCATGTCCCGTTCCTCGCCCGACTGATCTCACCAAAGGTCTGTTCTTCCCCCCAGCCACGTACAACACCACGGGTACCAGATAGGTGACAACGAGCACCCTGGGATGCCTGCTGTGGTTGGTCTTCCTCCTCCTCCTCCTCAAAGCCACCTTCCTCCTCTGACTCCTCTTCCTCAGACTCCTCTTGCAGCGTTGCGGCAGGTCCAGCAAGCGATGCTGATAAGGCTGTTTCTGATGGTGATGGTGACCACAACTATTCCTCTTCCTCTTCACGCTCATCTATGGCCTGATTAAGCACTCTTCGCAGGGCACGCTCCAGGAAGAAAACAAATGGGATGATGTCGCTGATGGTGCCTTCAGTGCGACTGACTAGGTTTGTCACCTCCTCAAAAGGACGCATGAGCCTACAGGCATTGCGCATGAGCGTCCAGTAATGTGGCAAAAAAATTCCCAGCTGCACAGAGGCTGTCCTAGCACCCCGGTCATACAAATACTCGTCGACTGCTTTTTCTTGTTGGAGCAGGCGGTCAAACATTAGTAGTGTTGAATTCCAACGTGTCGGGCTGTCGCAAATTAAGCGCCTCACTGGCATGTTGTTTCGCCATGGGATATCTGAAAAGTGTGCCATGACCGTGTAGAAATGCTTAAAATGGCCACACACCTTCCTGGCCTGCTTGAGGGCGTCCTGTAAGTCTGGGTATTTATGCACAAAGCATTGTACAATCAGATTTAACACGTGTGCCATGCACGGCACATGTGTCAACTTGCCTAAATTCAGTGCCGCCAACAAATTGCTTCCGTTGTCAGACACCACTTTGCCGATCTCTAGTTGGTGCAGAGTCAGCCACTGATCCACCTGTGCGTTCATGGTGGACAGGAGTGCTGGTCCGGTGTGACTCTCTGCTTTCAGGCAAGTCAACCCCAAGACGGCGTGACACTGTCATATCCGGGATGTGGAATAGCCCCTGGGGAGCTGGGGGGATGCAGGTGATGTAGAGCAAGATGCAGCAGCAGAAGAGGACTCAGCCGAGGAGGTTATTGCAGAGGATTGAGTAGGAGGAGTAGAGGAGGTGGCAGCAGGCCTGCCTGCAAGTCGTGGCGGTGTTACCAACTCCTCTGCAGAGCCATTACATGCTTGGCAGCCGTCAGCAAGTTTACCCAATGCGCAGTGTAGGTGATATACCTGCCCTGACCGTGCTTTGCAGACCAGGTATCAGTGGTCAGATGGACCCTTGCCCCAACACTGTGTGCTAGAGATGCCATGACTTCCTTTTGCACAATAGAGTACAGGTTAGGGATCGCCTTTTGTGAAAAGAAATTTTGGCCGTGTACCTTCCACTGCGGTGTCCCAACAGCTACAAATTTTTTGAAGGCCTCAGACTCCACCAGCTTGTATATTAAAAGCTTGCGGGCTAAGAGTTCCGACAAGCCAGCTGTCAGACGCCGGGCAAGGGGATGACTCTGTGAAATTGGCTTCTTACGCTCAAACATGTCCTTGACGGACACCTGACTGTGGGCAGATGAGCAGGAACTGCTCAAGGTGAGAGACGGAGTGGCGGATGGATGAGAGGGGGCAAGGAGGACAGCAGTGGTTGACGTGGCTGAAGATGCTGGACCAGGAGGGGGTGGTGTCTTTGAGCTTGTGTGCTGCTTGTACTCGTCATCATGTGTTGATCCCATAGGCGTTTGTGCTGTGAGATCATGTGCCTTCGCAAAGCAGTTATACCTAGGTGGGTGTTGGATTTCCCACGACTCAGTTTGTGTTGGCACAGGTTCCAAATGGCATCGCTGTTATCAGAGGCAGACATACAAAACAAATGCCACACTGCTGACCTTTGCAATGATGGCATTCTGGTGGTGGCAACAGCATGTGTTGATTGGCGTGCTGTCTGGCTGACCCTGGGTGCTGATACATGCTGTCTGACTGTGCCACTAGCTTCTTGTGACGACCTCCCCCTGCTTCCAACTCGTCTCCTCCTCCTCTCTGTCTCCCGATCTGAACTTTCCCCCTCTTCTTCTTCTCTTGGAGCGGGCACCCACGTGACATCCACGGACACATCGTCGTCATCATCAACTGCTTCACTTGTATCTGACAACTCAGCAAAGAAGCAGCAGCGGGTACAACATCATCATCATCACACCATACGTCCATGTGTGTAATGCTGCCTGACTGAGACATATCCCTTTTATCTACAGTTAAGCAGCTGTGATGCTAATGTTGGTGGTGGCGGCAGGAAGGCGTGTGGTAACTTGAAAGGTGCCCGAAGCCGAGCTGGAGGAGGATGGTGTAGCGGAAGCTGTAGAAGATTGGGTGTCCTGTGTTAGCCAGTCAACTATGTCCTCAGAACTTTTTGAGTTCAGGGTACGTGGCCTCTGAACACTGGGCATTATTCTAGGGCCAAAGGGAATCACAGTACCACGACGGCCCCTGTGGGGTGGCCTGCCCCTGCCTGTCATTTTTTTTAGATTAGTTTAGTTGTACTATGCGTGCAAGCTACTGTGCCACCAGAGATGAGATGTGGCACTGGACAGGTGGCACAGTTTACGCTATATGAGCCAAAGACACCCTGGCAGACAAATGACTAATATTCTGTATTGCAGTGAATTTTGTTCTTATATGTTTACAACTGTGCCAACAAAATATAGATGAGATGTGGCACTGGACAGGTGGGCACAGTTTACGCTATATGAGCCTGGGCACCTTACATTACACAGCACCCCACAGCTCTGGGCCCCTTTATATAGCACCCTGCACCACTGGACCCCTTTATATTACACAGCACCCTGCACCTCTAGTCTAACTAAACTCAATACAGTGTATAAATATATATACAAAACCTGGAAAGCATATACATCCTCTACACACTGTAACTCTACCTGACTAGCCTGCCTGCCCTATCTAACTCCAAAAAAATTACACTCTCCTTCTCTCTCTGTAAACCACGCAGCACAGATTAGAGAGAAAAAAATAAAACAGACTGATTGATTAGCCTTAAAAAGGGCTGTTTGGGGTGCTGTCAGGACGCTGTTCTAACAGCAGAGATCAGATAAGTCTTTCAGGACTGGAGTACACTGGCCTAGTTATCGCTTTCCCTATAAAATCAGCAGCAGCAACCCTGTCCCTCCTCTCACTCTGACTGCAGGTTCAGAATGAATCTAAAATGGATGCTGCCCTAGAGGTGGGAGGGTCAGGAAGGGAGGGTATGCTGCTGATTGGCTGGAGGTACAGGGTCAAAGTTTGCTCAATGATGGCGAATAGGGGGCGGGTCGAACATTGCATATGTTCGCCTGCGGCGGCGAACGCGAATAAGCGATGTTCGCCGGCGAACCGTTCTATACATCTCTATTTCTGGTATGCGGTTTTCAAATTAATTTCTTCTATTACTGGCTTCTTTGAGGAGAGCCAATTGAGGAGTCGGCTTTATACTCTGACTATTAAAAATATTCCAAAGCACTTTAGAAGCATAGTAAACCATATATTAATTGCCGCCAGGTTAACAATTACTTCCAAATGGAAATCTACTTTTCTAATACCACTGAAGTAATTCAAAGGGTTACCGTGCAACACTTTTATGAAAAACACTTTGCTATTCAATCCCACTTTCCTTCAATAGCCAATGGGCTCCGTGGACATCTAGATTTAGCAATACAGTTTCGTTTTCCCAATTCAGTGTGACCTTCCTTATGGTACTACCGTTTGATATTGATCTAGAGATCCCTACCCTGCTTTGGTACAATTATGTCTCTTGTGTTTTATTTTATTCTTTATTTTCTTTGTTCACTGTTGTTTTAATTTTCTTTATTCTGTTACATGGTACTCTGATCAGTCAATCTTTGTAACAATATGTGTTAGCCAAAGTTTAGGATCATTTATTGATATCCTTTCCAGAGACTAGTATGTATCTTTCCTGCATTGTACTAATGCAGGAATTGGAGCATCCACATTTAGCAGTAGAATAAACATTGCCTTCTACTAATACAGGCTTATGCAGCAGGTACGTTTTCCTCTTTGTTTGCTTATGTTGTATGTCAATTTACAATCTGTGCTCTGTATATCAATACTCTACTATAAAACGAATAAAAACATTTGAAAATAATTTTCCTTTCAACTCCTCTGGCCTCCTTTTTCCTCCAACTTCTCACCTGAAAAAAAATATTTTAAAACTTTCATCACTTTCCATTACTCTCAGACTGGGTTCACACGCGGCTCACAGCAGGGGTCCGGTGCGTCCCTGTTCACTGTTTCAGATCCGATTTCAGCCATAATTTTGGGCTGGATTCAGATCTGAAACAGACACAAGGACACACAGGGCTCCTGTGCAAATTTGCACCGGACCTGTAACAGAGATATGTGAACCAGCTCCATAGAGAGCCAGTCAAAATCTCCTGGGAACCCACATCCAATTTGCAATAGTGTGAACCCAGCCTTAGGGTCTTCATCTGCGGACCCTAGAAAATACTTTCTTAGGTGTTCTGCCCCACAACTTATTTTTGCATTCTTGATTTCATTGACAGTATCTAAGTCCTAGGTTCTTTATCAAACCCTCGCATTCTAGTCTTCAGCTTGGGGTCACCAAATCTCATTTGTTTGTATGTACCCAGTAATTTTTTTTCTCAGTTTATCACAGTTTTATATATTGTATTGTATTTATTGGTTGAAAATACAGCTTTATCACATTTTTTCATGGAAAAATTCTAACCTAACTGATATCCAAAATAGATAATAGGGCATTCCCAAATGTTTGGTCACACTAGGAGACTTGTGCATACCATTTCAATTATTTTATTGATTTGACTAATGCTTTTAGAAGTAAAATAATTACAACAAATTTAAATCATTCCCCTTTGGGATTAACAAAGTATTCTGAATCTGAATAGTACATTTTAGATTCTTCTACCTGACTTATTGCTGTTGCTTATTTCCAATAAAAATAAGAACCACATACAGGGAGAGGATACACAGCAAGATAGCGTAATAGTGATATTACAGGGAACCCAACACACACCTGCACTCAATACACTTACATGAAGTGAAAGGTACAGGGGCTTATCTCCACGAGCGGCGAGCTCGTAAGTGTCCTCCTTCTCCTCTCACTGGGGGTCTGCCTGGTCTCACGCTTAAGGTGATCCCTGGGATTGGAGCGCTGGACAACTGAAGCACCTGACGGACGGCCGACGAGTTCACTCCTCGTGCATGCTGTAACCGTTCATTTGTCGCAAATGTGAGTTTTTTAAGGTTGTTTTATCGAATAAATCATTTTATTTACTGATGTACCACTCTCTCTATTTTCTGTGACACTACCATCCGAGCCACTCAGCACCTTCAGCGTGAGACCAGGCAGACCCCCAGTGAGAGGAGAAGGAGGACACTTACGAGCTCGCCGCTCGTGGAGATAAGCCCCTGTACCTTTCACTTCATGTAAGTGTATTGAGTGCAGGTGTGTGTTGGGTTCCCTGTAATATCAGTATTACGCTATCTTGCTGTGTATCCTCTCCCTGTATGTGGTGTCTGATCCCGGGACTTCAAGAAACGGCTTCCTTCATTTGGATTCCGTGTGAAAGCAGCTGATTAGGCTACATTCGTTAGCCGGGAGGTGAGCTGCTGGGACCACTAGAGGTGTGCGTGCTACTCTGAGGTGTGCGGCTTGGCTTTTTCACAGAGTTGGCTGCTGGGTCTCCTATCATCTGGTTTCTTTCCCTTCCTTCATTTTTTCATCATTTGGAACCGGACTTTCCAATGTGTTCTGTTTTTTCTGGACTATATTATGCCTTTTTTGTGTGCCACCATTTGACATATTGAGTATGTTCATTGCTATCATGTTGTAATATTGTATTTTAGTCACCGTATTTGCTATTCATTTGTACACTTTCCCACACCCACCCCCAGCCTGTGCCCTCTCCCACCTACTCCACTTTATTTAATTTCACAGCGCAGACTCCTTTCACTTGCACATTAATTTCAATACAAGATTCAGTTTTAAAAAAGCTGCGAATCTTGGGTGAAAATTGCATAAATCTGACATGCAAACATTGATAAATAGACTAAAAAAATAAAAGTTCTGTTCCTAAAGCCATTTATTTCTTATCCTAAGGTCCAACAACCTTTTACAAATTGTAGACACATTTCTTTTATGTCTTACAAGACTTGGAGGTTTATTTTATCATGTTCTATGACTTTTTCCTGCACTCCTGTTAAGTGCTTTATTTAACTACTTTATATAAATTGTGTCATAGGCTTGTTTGAAATCAATTAACAGCAGATAAAAATTCATGCTATGCTAACAATTCTTCATATGGGATGTGATATTTTTCCATGCTGAAGTCCAAATTGGTATAGACTATATTTTTTGTACACTAATTACAGTGCTAGTGGAATTATATCTTCTCTTCCTCTGTCATTCACCTCATCTCACATATTCTATAGCATTTTCCTCTTCACTTCCACCTTTCATTTAAAAGTTCTGCAAAATGTTTTTTTCTTTTCCCCAAGCTACCTGATTTGTTTGTCACCTCCTATCAGCTGTACATCCTTATGACAACAGACATTAAGCCTGGGTTCACATTGGAGTGATTTGTCATGCGATTTGGAAGATCAAATCGCATGACAAGTCACAGCCTATTGGAGGTAATGACACTGTTCCAATCAGTGCAAAACCGATTTTGTGGCACCACACTGATTTGCAAAAGTAGTTCCTGCATCCCTTTTTCTGATTTCAGGTGCGCCTTCAATAGACATCTATGAATGAAGCCACACAGATGTCTATCAAGTAGTATCTGAAATTGCACTGACCTTGCTCTTTTGAAATTGCGCTACTTAAAGTGAAGTAGCACGATTTCAAAGTAGCAGCAATGTGAACCAGGGCTTAGGCTGGGTTCACATCTATGTAGATTGCAGTTGATGCATTATTCTGGCTCGTTTTGCGGTGTGTTTTGCGTTTTTGATAATGTGTTTTTGATTTCTTTTTTTATAATAATATGAAAGTGTGACAGTTCGTGTATGTGCGACTTTGATGCTACGCGAGTGCCAAAGAGTGTAGAGTTGCATCGAAGTTGCTATACGTGAACAGAATTGTCATACTTTCCTATTCGCCCCCAAAAAAGTGAAATGCAAAACACATCAAAACGCATCAAAAACACATCACTTGCTTTTTTGGTGCGGATCTATTAAATTCTATTACCCACAAAATGCAATCTGCTGCGGGAAAATCAGTCTACAAAAAAAAAAAAGGGATTGTGATGCACATAGGTGCGTGCCAAGGGTAACCCTCAGTTGGAAGCCATCTCTTTTGTACTTCTATCCCTTTATAGGAATTTCTGTTCTTCCCTTCTAGTTTTGTTTTTTACATTTCTTGGGATTGTATGCAGAATTGTAGCTATAATAAAATAATGACTCTGAAGCATGAAAATGGGTTAAACTTGGCCGCAGGCCTTTATTACTGGTATTGTATTTATTAGTTACCAACAAACTTTATTAATCCACAACCATTGCACTATAATGCATAAACACATCACTCATTAAACTTAAAACCACCAACAGTCCTCAACCCAGTTGAATTTAACTCTTACTTAAAACAAAACCCCTAATGTTTATTCACAAAACCAAAAGGGGGTACCGGGTAATATTAGGCCACGACAAGGGGGGGGGTGGAGTTCGTCGGTCAGGCTTCCAGGTAGGCTGGTCACCTCAGCTATGTTAACCCTGCCTTAAATAACCTTCCTGGCTTCTGGAATGTTCTCATCACCCATGTGACTTGATCCCTAAACCTGATTGGTCCCTGTCCTACCTCACCTGATGCCCTTACCTTACAGGTGTGAGCAAAGGGGGAAAACCCTTCCCCCTTGATGCCTGGTAACGCTACCCACTGCTGAGAAAGGGGGGGGGACCTGGAAACAAATTTGCTTCTGCAAGCACTCCCATGGGCTGGGGGGGGCTTAAACTTCGCTTTCATTCTGCCATTTTTCCTCCTTCCCCATGAGACAATGGCAAAAGCCTTATGCCTTCATGCATTTATAGCTCAGTGAATATGAAGTAAGTGTTACTGATAATAGTGATGAACAATAACAATTACCAAATGCATCATGGTGTACGTTTATCAAACATTGATAATTTATCTCATTTCAGTTCTCAGAAAAAAATCTTCTCCCCTGGCACCCTGTTTATGAAGCAGGGAACATTTGTTCTCAGAAGGAGATGAGAGGAGAAGTTTTTCCTCTGAGAACACCTGAGATCTGAGTAGAAGGGGGAGGGGCTGCCTGTGATCTCCTGAGAAACTTGTGTGATTACAGAGCAGCTGAGTTTTAAAAGTGAAACCAAAGTTAAAAAGGCCGTATTATTACATGAAAATAATAAGCGCTTTTTTAACTCAGTTTTTTTTACAGACATTTTGGCACATTCTTTAAATGTGTGTTTTGGCCCTTTTTAATTGCTAATTTTGGCATTATTTATGCATATTTGGGCATTTTTTAACACACATCTGCCCGTAGGTTTTTTTTATTGTGCATTTTGGCGCTTTTTTTAAACACACATTTTGGCCCTTTAGCACACATTTTGGCAAAGGTTATTTGCAGATGCTATTTGGTGTGGTTTGTAATGCACACTTTGGAGCTTCTTTTAGCATATAGTTTGACACCTTTTTAACTTGCATTTTGATTTGCTTTGTATGGGCCAGATTCAGGTAGATGAGAGTATCTTTCCTCTGGAGTAACGCTTCTCATTTACGTTACTCTGAAGACCCTTTCAGCGCAAGTCCTGTAATTCACATAGCAGTTGCGCGTAAATTAAATTTGCCCAGAGTAACGATAATGCGCTGGCGTAACCCGAAGCAAGTGGAAGTGGTGTGATCATATGTAAATGATGGGCGGAGCCCAGCGCAGAGGCTTAAGTTCAGCGCATCATCCACGGAGCATGCGCAGTGAGTGCGGCTCCACTCGCCCCCCTTGTGCGCATGCTCACAACTTCCGTCGGCACCACTTCCCGGGAAACGTCAGCGCAATGCCTTCCGTTGGGCGTTTAAATGCGCCCGTAGAAGCGCCATTCCGGCACTAAAGTATATCCTGCTCCCCCTCCCCGCAGTGATGTTACTTTTGTTCTGAGATGGCTGCTCCCGTTCCCCGCAAACACAAAGGAGAAGGCTGAACTTTAATGGCCAGGAGCTGACAGCCGTCATCTCGGCTATGGAGACCTATGATGTCTTCTCCATGGCTGTAAAATTTGACAGACAAGCATGGACAGAGGTGTTGTCCTGCAAGTGGGGGTGCTCAGCTAGCTCTTATCGTCGGTAACGCTGCTGTAGCTGCTCTCCTGCTGACCTGTGACCGTCTGGAGTAAAGATAAAGCAGCCTTTTGTAGAAATAACTTTGCGCCGGACGGACGAGATACTCGCGGCGCATGTAGCCAGCGTATGGTGCTAATCCGTTCGTGAATTGGGAAAAATCCCTCATTTGCATATTTGCAGGGGAAATCAATAGGCGCGACTGATGCGCCCAGCGAAATTAACCGCTGACGATACTCTGGCGTCGGAACGTTCCGCCGGTCGCAAATGACCCGTTATTGGGCGCATCTAGTTTGGTGGGTACGGGCACATAGAAACGACGGCGCATCATCACAGTTACGCGGCGCATATCGAAATGCTCCAGCGCAAGTGTTCCTGAATCTGGCCCTAAGCGTGTTTTGGCAAACCGCACATTTGCTAGCCACTTTTAGGATGCAATTAACAATTGACACCGCAAGCATATCATGCATTTTGCATGTGTTTCTGGAACACACTCCAAAACGCAGGTAAAGAAATGAGCCAAACTACATGTTAAAAAAAGCACCAAAATACACATAAAAATTTGCTAAAATGCATTTTAAAAAACAAGCCAAAATGTTTGTTGAAAAAAGCAGCAAAAAGTGTATCAAAAACAGTACCAAAATGCACATAAAAAAGGCACAAAAAGCCAAATTTTTTATTTTTTTTGGGCATGGAGCGTTGTGTATTCTTTCAATGCACATTTTGGCACATTGCTAGAATATTTGTCAAATGACAAAATGTGTGGCAAAATGCATGCTTGCTCACTGCATTTGGGGTGCCATTAACCACGTAAGGACCGCCTACTGCACATTTACGTCGGCAGAATGGCACGGCTGGGCACATCAACGTATATATATATATGTTGATTTTAGTACCCAGCCGTGGGTCACAGGCGCGCGCCCGCGGCGCTCTCCCGTGACCCGGTCCGAAGCTCCAGGACCGGGACCGCGGGATTCGCGGACCCGATCGCCGCTGCAGTGCGGCGATCTGTCCCTGGAGCTGAAGAACGGGGAGAGCCGTGTGTAAACACGGCTTCAACCGTGTTCTCTGTGGCCGCATCATCGATCGCGTCATCCCTGTAATAGGGGGACGCGATCGATGACGTCACACCTACAGCCACACACCCCTACAGTTGTAAACACACACACAGGGAACACTCAAAGTCACAGCGCCCCCTGTGGTTAACTCCCAAATTGCAACTGTCATTTCCACAGTAAACAATGCAATTTAAATGCATTTTTTGCTGTGAAAATGACAATTGTCCCAAAAATGTGTCAAAATTGTCCGAAGTGTCTGCCATAATATCGCAGTCACGAAAAAAATCACTGATCGCCGCTATTAGTAGTAAAAAAAATAAAAATGCAATAAAACTATGCCTTATTTTGTAAACGCTATAAATTTTGCGAAAACCAATCGATAAACGCTTATTGCGATTTTTTTTTACCAAAAATATGTAGAAGAATATGTATCGGCCTAAACTGAGGAAAAAAAATTTTTTTTTATATATTTTTGGGGGATATTTATTATAGCAAAAAGTAAAAAATATTGCATTTTTTTTAAATTGTCGCTCTATTTTTGTTTATAGCGCAAAAACTAAAAACCGCAGAGGTGATCAAATACCACCAAAAGAAAGCTCTATTTGTGGGGAAAAAAGGATGCCAATTTTGTTTGGGAGCCACGTCGCACGACCGCGCAATTGTCAGTTAAAACGACGCAGTGCCGAATCGCAAAAAGGGGCAAGGTCCTTTACCTGCATTTTGGTCCGGGTCTTAAGTGGTTAACAATGAATGGCACCCAAAAACGCATTGCGTATTTTGACAGAATTTTAGAGCAATTTTGAATTGTGGAAAGAATTGCACAATTCTGCATTGCTCAGATGTGAATAAGTACTAAAAGAAAATACATTATAACTATACTGTGTATGTGTTTTTATTTATATTTATATATTTATATATATTATTATATATATATAATATATATATATATATATATATATATATATATATATATATATATATAAAATCACCTATATACATAAACATATATAGTTTTTATTTATATCAATCTTTAGGCCGGGTTCACACTATACTACAAGGCAGCAGTACAACTTTCATCCTACTTTGCTCTGCGACATCTGTCCTACATCCATCGACTTTCATGAATAGGATACTACTTTGAACCGACTTTGTGATAGTCTGACTTGTTCTTTGATCAATCAAAACAGTCCCAGAGTGAGATAAATTCCTTTTACTGCTGCTGTAATCACATGCCAGATGTCTGATAAGAATAAGGCTCCTACTTTGGTCCGACTTCAATGATATTCAATGGGCTGAAGTAGGATCAATGTCGGACCAAAGTAGTACAGGGAGCATTTTCAAAGTTGGACAGACTTGTGTCGGATCAGTTAAGACGGCTCGTATAGGGAAACATTCATTTTCACACGTCATGAGACATGAGCTCCTAATGTCGGAGCGTTTGTAGGACAAGTGTGAACCCAGCCTTAAGCTTGCTTTTGCTGATATTAGGAGGAAATAAACCTCCTTCTTCACATCACTGCAGCTTCTCACCCATATTCTCAACCTCTGAGCTGGAGAATCTGGATGGAGATATTTTACAGACATAGCCAGTGAGATCCTCAGATCTCATTTCATAAACTGGTCATCTGTGTGAAAGTGAATGACAGAAGGGTGTGTCTTGTGATGAGAAGTGAAACACGTGTTCTCCACTCCTCATCTCAGCTTCATAAACTGGCACACCTGAGAGATCAGCCATGATCATCAGGATCTCAGCTCTTTTCTGTTTGATAAACGTACACCTAAATGTGACCGTGGAAGAGGAAGTGCTGAACACTAGAAAAACTAAAAAAATAGCTAACTCTGATGTAGTCATCAACACTTAATGTAGTCGTCAAGTGTTGTGTCAGTAACAAAATGGTGTGTATACACAAACCACCAAACGTTTTTGGGTATATGCAGCAAGCAAACTGACACAAATTGAATTTAGATATAAATCAGATTATTCTTCCCTAATACCATATTCACATTTCTAATACCGATATTATATCTTTTGGAATTGGTTTTAAACTGCTCCTGGTGGCTAAGGAAGCACCTTTAACCACTTAAGGACCGCCTCCTGCACATTTATGTCGACAGAATGGCACGGCTGGGCACATGCACGTACAGGTACATGCTGTGCTAGTACGCAGCGCGCTCCCGTGACCCGGTCCGAAACTCACGGACCGTGGGATTTGCGGACCCGATCACCGATGGAGTGCGGCGATCGGTCCCCGGAGCTGAAGAACGGGGAGAGCCGTGTGTAAACACGGCTTCCCCATCCTTCACTGTGGTGGCAGCATCGATCGCGTCATCCCTTTTATAGGGGGGACACAATTGATGACATCACACCTACAGCCACACCCCCTACAGTTGTAAACACACATTAGGGAACATATAACCCCTTCAGCGCCCCCTGTGGTTAACTCCCAAACTGCAACTGTCATTTCCACAGTAAACAATGCAGTTTAAATGCCGTGCCGAATCGCAAAAAGGGGCAAGGTCCTTTAGCTGCATTTTGGTCCGGGTCTTAAGTGGTTAATCTATCTTTGGCTTGTTCTTGTGCCAAAAAACAGCCCTCGATAACTTCCAATATGATGTAAAATATTGAAAAACATAAAAACCCAATTTTTTTTAGATAAATTAATAAAAGAATATAAATGTTTTAGTGTATTTTTTAAGTATTACTTTTTAACTGGGTGCTGTCCTAATTGACCACTTCAGTCCCAGAACTATTTATTGATATAGGTATATAAGTTAACCCCCCCAACATTACAATGTTGTGACTCAAAAAAAAGTGATGGTAGCTGTTTTTTACAATATCACCTCATTAGTGCATATGTTTATCAATCCCATATTTTTAGTAGCGATTTACTGACGTTTTTTGTGCATATTTGCAGCTTTTTACAAGCATTTCTATAGCATTTTAGAAGTGTATTACAAGCTTTACAGCTTTACATGTTTTTGTTTAGCCAATAGAAAGCACTAGGGGGAGGAGAGCAAGAGGAAATTAGGGGTAGAGAGCTGTTTTTTGAACAGAAAAGTACAATACTCATAAAACGCTCAAGTCAGGCGTTTCGATTGAAGTCTTCAGGGCCCAAAACACTCGTAATCTGCCAAAAAGAAGCTCGTGTGCTGTTGATCAGATGTGAACAGGGGCCATTGCAATGGATGGGATTTGTGTTGTTAAGCATTTTATAGCTACAAGCTTCAAGCAGAAAATTGCTCAGGTGTGAACGGGGCCTAAAAGTAATAGAGGCACACAATGGGGTTGATTTACTAAACTAGAAAGCGCAAAATCTGGTGCAGCTGTGCATGGTAGACAATCAGCTTTTAACTTCAACTTGTTCAATTAAGCTTTGACAAAAAACACAGGAAGCTGATTGATTTCTATGCAGAGCTGCACCCGAAATTTCACTCTCCAGTTTTAGTTAATCAACCCCAATATATTAATCTTATTTTGGTAAATTCTAAAATATGTAGACAAATGGCAAATATGTCAGGTCTTAAAATTGTGTGCCTCTTGAATATGTGACAAACTTTGGTATCCAAAATGGTCCATAGGCGATGCATTAAAAGCCTTTACAGGTTACCTCCTTTCCTGCTGACAACTTGTTTTTTGCCTGAAGTGAGGAGAACTCTCCAACAGCAGCTAAGACAGATATAAAAATATGTTTCTTTAGTAAAGTAGGAGAGGACAACCCCTGTCAAGTTTTTGTTTCCTTGTTGGCTTGTCTCCTGTTCAGAGAAACCATTGTTAGCAGGACAGAAAGTGAGGTTAAATCTGTCTAATAAGGCCTCATTTCCACTGGCGTTTTTACAGCCACTTTTCTGAGTGTTTTTTGCAGCTTAAAAACGCCTGTCCATGTTAGTCTATGGCCTCATGCCCACCATGACGTTTTTGAGCTGTAGATGGCTAAGCTGCAAAAAAAACGCGGGACCAGTGCGTTCTGAAGCTCCAGCAATAGAGCTGTAAAAACGCCAGACATTAAAAAACGCTCAAAAACGTGCATAAACGCGCAAAAACGCGCACAAACGCTCAAAAACTGTCAAAAACGTGGCCGCGGCCTAAAGCTTTAGGCCTCATTTCCACTGGCGTTTTTACAGCCACGTTTTTTACAGCTTAAAAACGCCTGTCCATGTTTATTTTAGAAAAAAAAAAGGAGCTGGAGCTTTAAGCGTTTGTGCTCGTTTTTGCGCGTTTATGCGCGTTTTTGAGCGTTTTTTAATGTCTGACGTTTTTACAGCTCTATTGCTGGAGCTTCAGAACGCACTGGTCCAGCGTTTTTTTGCAGCTTAGCCATCTACAGCTCAAAAACGTCATGGTGGGCATGAGGCCATAGACTAACATGGGACAGGCGTTTTTAAGCTGCAAAAAAACGCTCAGAAAAGTGGCTGTAAAAACGCCAGTGGAAATGAGGCCTAAAAAGCAGTAAATATTTCACAGGGGTTCTAATCCTTCCCCACTCAAATCTAAAATTAACAAAAATGACTGATGTGAATGTACAATATGCAAAACACAGAGTATATTGTTGGTGTTATATTATTACCTGTAATGAATACAAAATAAAATAAAAAATGTAAGTGGAATCAATTAAACTTTTTTTTTCTATCTGTCTAGAGTTTGGCTTTACTATAATTTACACATAGCTGATCTTGTTCATATACACTATAAAAAACTTTAGACATCAAAGACAACCTTGAAAGGAAAAAAAAGAGAACATTGACACATTTCCCATCAGTTATATGTTCTACTACTTCTACTTTTTTTTCTACCAGCCACCAGACCTCACTTACTAATGACTTATTTTCCAGCAGATTGTACCTACAGGGACAGGTATCATAAGCTCTGTTTTACATAAGCAACCACACACTAAACAGCTTAAAATGGCTAATTTCTTTGATGAAATATGGAATGTTCTCCGTTATATAAACAATTCAATCCTCAGGCTCCTGTTTATTCCACCTCACTCAGTCATGTAGTGGATTGTTTATGCCATGGCTCAGCAGTCTACTCAATACACGTGATATATGTCTGTATATGTAGGTAAAATTAGTGTGGTTTTACGCTTTCAGCATTATATTACACGCCTAGAGCACTGTACAGTAATG